>OZ037935.1:87764757-90164757 GCA_964035585.1 Polytrichum formosum
TCCTCTCATGGGCTACTATTATCCTAGAAGACAAGATCCCGCTATGTAATAATGTTATCTGTAAAGTCCCTCAAAAGGAACGAAACCGTGGGTCTGGTCCTTCTTTGAGAAAAATTTCTATTAAAAGCTCGTTAGCTCATCGTAGTATTGGAGCCTCTTTTGACAGTTGAATGAAACTTTTGGGACCTTCTCTTTCGGCCAGGGCGAACCGACCCATACATTGGTACTTTACCAGGTGTGTAGTGATGTCATATTCGAATGAATCGGCCCTCAACCCCATAGGGGGTCTTTTTGTATTGGAGCCACTTCATCCACGATATGTAGGATGGTTAATTTTAAGTGAGTGCCACGAATCCCTAGCCGTTCGCCCTCCCCGGTAAGGTACCAATATATGGGTTGGTTCGCCCCAACCTTCTCTTTCCACCTCTCAAACTCTGAGAGAATTTTAAAATCTAAACTATGGTATGTGCATGAGACCTTCTGTCCTAATTTTGGATCAGCCCATGCAAGGGTAGCTTGGCCCACCCATCCCAGCAAGACAAGCTTAAAAACCGGATTTTAATAGCCCAACACCACTCCTTGTGTACGATAATATAAAAAAACTTTGGTGGCTTTGTGTTGACTTTCATACACTCGTGGTTTGGGACTGCTTTACTTCATGGATACAGTAACTCTAATGCTTTAGGTACCTAATGTAATATTGCACCACACCAAATCAGATATATAGTATAGTGTAAAGGGGGTTCATGGCTTATATAATTCAACGCAGGGCACCCAGTAAGTGAAAAGGGCTTCAGTACTTACTGCAGTCCTTTTTTTTTTTTTTTTTTTTTTTGAGACAGAAGGCCAACATGCCAACGCCAAAGCACAGGAGACAGTTGACCACCTGGCAAGTTTTCCATCAGGAGATTTCACAACCGGGATTCGAACCGCCAACCTCTTCCTTGAGATTTGGGTATCCCTCCACCATCATCCGGTAGTTTAGGGTCATCTCGGACCATACTGCAGTCCTTCTCACTTACACAGTTACGTACTTAAAAATTAGTTTATGCATGTAAATTAGTTTGCCATGAAATCAGTGGACCTATGATCGGGGAGAACTGGCAGTTAGTTACAAATGAACCGGTTGAGTTTGAGAAATAACCGGTTGAAGCACTAGACTGCAGGAAAGTTACCGATCATTTTAAAGGAATTTATAGAATATACCCCAATTTAATAAAGGAAAACCGGAGGATGTCAACATGTAACCGGTTGGACTTGCAAACACTAGGATCTCAACCGGTTATGCCCAAAAATCTCCCCGATCACTGCAGTGGACTGTTTCAAGATGATGCGTTTGCTGTAGTAGCCTCCTGGAAAATGGATTTGTCGGTTTTTTTTATCACAAGCTTGATGGTAATCACAACAGGAACAAATATTTACGGTGAAATAATGGAGCAAGTTGAGTGACAAAGTTGGGGGAATGCGGGATGTACTCAAACTTATAACAGCTTTTGGAGTATACAATCACATCATGTAACATGTGTTGTGTTGTGAGCTGTATGTACAGGATAGTAACTGATGATTCTGAAGCGTTTTGTGTTGCGTTGTCAGGTGTGGAGAGTTGAGAGTAGGTTTGTAAGTTAGTGGCACGATCTTCATCTTTCCATGATCTCATGGTGAATTGGAGGAAGAACAGAGCCCAGGGAGATTGTTGGACTACCCCATTCAGATCCTAGTGTTTCCAAGCCCGACCGGTTACAAGAAAAGAAAAGAAAATTTAACATCTGTGTGTTTCACTAACGTGAATTTGAGCTCGTTGGCCCTATTTTGTTCAAGAGTCCCCTTGTTACAGTGGTAGGGTTGGCTGCCTATCTTGATCGGTGACATGTTCATAGCATTACTCAACTTAGCCATGGTTAGCCGTGGCCCACAGAATGCCATGGCTAAGTTGAGTAATGTTATGTTGGCATCTTTTGGTTGTTCTTTGATGTTTTGAGGTGTGTTTTACAAATTCCTCTAAAATGATCAGTAATTTTTATGAAGTCTGGAACTTCAACCGGTTCATATGTAACTACACTATTTGGTCTAATTAGTGTGGGTTACCATTCATAGTTACGGGTTGCTATAACATTTTACCTACATCTCGTTTTTTACCAACTAAGTAATATCATAATCTTCGGTGTGCTTCCTAACTACACTAAATATGATATTTGGTGTGACTTACTATTTGGAATTACGCAATGCTATATCTATTTACTGTACATCTCATATTTTACCAACAAATGTTAAAGTGGTGGTTTGGACATTATAGAACATTGACAACTTTACTTGGTAAAGAATTATTTCAATACTAAAAAGATATAGCACCGTGTAAATCCAAATAGTAAGTCACACTAAATATCATATTTGGTGTACTTATATTATTTGGGCAAAAATTGATGCTCTCTGTAAAAAGCCATAGGAGCACGTAACTCCAAGTGGTAACCCACACTAATTAGACAAAATAGTGTTGCAGTCGGTTCTCCCTATTCATTGGGAGGAAAGACACCAACTGGAGGCTCCAATGTCTTCTATGATCCCTCATTCACTTATGAATGAATTAAGGGCCACTTCACACACAAGCCAAGGGCCATGCTCGGGGAGATCACTCCATTGTAGAGTTGAACAACCACGTGCGATCATTTTAGATGTAAAAAATGTAAAAAATGTAAAAATCATCACCAAAATGGGTCAAAATTTTATCAATTTTTTTTCATGAGTAGATATAAATGGTACATGTTACATAGTAAAAAATGGTGACTAAATTTGATGATTTGTTTTTTTAATAAAACATACCGTTTCTAACTAGAATGACGCAGAATTGAACTAAAAAAATTGCTACAATTAATGAATATGACTAAAAATTTCAAAAAAATATACAAAAGATACCATCAATGGTTGTGTATATGTAGAAAAAATATCGTAAATTTTAAAATTATTTATGACATGTAATATAGGGGTAGCAAACTTTGTTCGCACGTGGTGTTCAACTCTACAATGGAGTGATCTCCCCGAGGGGCCATGACCACGTAGTTGTGAGGACCTTTGATTCTCATCCAAAGGTCGTACCATTGACAAGGTTTGCTATAATTTGTGTCATGCCTATCTCTTGGAGGACACAAATTATGGCACATCATGAAATATTGTTTGTAGTTTTCCATGTAGATTTTTCATCCATGATCATTTCTTTGGGCCCTTGGCCATTCACATTATAGTGTGAAGTGAACTTGGACAGTCTCCGCATCTTCGATCAATGAGAGATCTTAGAATGCAATGATCATGGGCCTTCAATCTCATGTGTGAAGTGGCCCTAAGCCCCCGACCATATGGGACCATGCTCGAGAGCAAGGGTTCTCAAATGGTTGTTGATGGCCTTTTTATGTCAGTGTCCACACCAATGTATGGATGAATGCATGATATCAATAATCATCACCATCAATGATGGTATCAATGAATCTTTTGAGGGTATCAAGATTGTAGTACCAATCCAAGATTGGCGTTTGGTGCATGTGTCACGATGAAAGAATCTTTATATGCTCGAGTTGTTTTTTTGGTCAATGTCATTATGAACCATATTCGTACGGGATGGTTTTACCTAGTTATGAAGGCTCTTGCTTGGTACGTATAGCCGAATGATATGCAAAAACAAAAATATTGTCAAATACTCATACCCAATTGGTATTAAAAATGTGAAATCTTCATTACATATACATGAATGGCGCTCAAAAAAAGAAGAAATCGATCAAACACCGATAATGAATTTATTATGTGTTCTAAATGTTTACTTGCTTTGAGGCACAAACAAATGAATATATTCATTAGTAGAAATGTGGTAGTTTCATGATACAACAATCTAACACGAAATGACCAGAATGACACGGATTTGATTGTGAATGTGAAACCAATAACAAGGGAGCTACACCACACCCTCCCCGAGGGGTAAGCCAATCAAGATTTAATTGGAATGTTTCAATCAACATAATTGCAACTCTCACATAATTCTAAGATCTGTCCCACTACAAGTAACTTACTTGCCCCCCGGGCAGATCAAAACATAATTTGTTTTTCTGGTGAAATTTGCTTGGAGCATTCTCATGCACTTTCAACGTCTTGAGCCACCTTACTTTATGATAACTACACCTAACTTAGATGGATCCTCACCCAAAATGAAATACGTACAGATACCTCCCTAGAATAAATATGATTTGAACATGAGACTCGTCTGTGGTTTGTTTTGAACATATATAAAATCAACAGTTTGAATACTCATAGAAGAAGAAGAACTCCGGTCTCCGGAGGAGGCCGGAGTGAATAGAGTGTATGTTCGTAGTAATACTCATAGATTACATATATGGTGTCCAAAAACTACATGTTAAGATGTGTTGAAAATCTCTTCAATTATTGACAAGACCCAACATAAATGTTAAGGATATCTAATGGATAATAATTGTGCACATGATGAGTATAGTCTTATTATCATATGTAACATCTCTTAAAAAAAGGAAAAATAAGAGGCATAATTCACCCAACCTCAAGTCTTATGTAATCCTAGGAACTAAGTGTTGAAGCTCCCCTCAACTACTCCTCAAGCGTACAGTTAACCGGCTCTCCTTCCTGCCTTTGGGGGTGAGTTAAGTGCTCTTAACTCATGGTCGTTACTTATGAGGTGAAAACATCGTGTAACACCACAATCCCAACTACATAAAATATGATATTTAGTGTTTGATTAGATTTAGTGTTTTACCACCCTACTCTGCTCAACACTAATTTTCAATTCTTTGATAATTAGTGTTAGACATAAATGCGCCGCCGCCGCCTTCCTTGTTGCCACCTCTTTCCTGGAAACAGTCAATCGCCTTCCTTGTTGCCACCTCTTTCCTACTAAACACTAAATTCGTGCATGTAACTTTCACATATTACCATAGATGATATTTAGTGTTTGAATTTACATTTAATGTTACTTACTTTCATAGGGTTAGTGATATTTAGTGTAGTGTTCGTATTTAGTGTATCTAACACTAAATATCATATTTTGTGTAGTGGATAACCCCCCCCTTTACCTTTTAGAACTAATAATCTAGACCAACGCTTCACTTAAACCAAACCATGGGATTTGTATCAAAACCCATGCTCCATGCCACTTGCAAGGCGAGACAAATGAATAGTAACGCCCTATTTGCAGGGTCTTATGCAAGCTTTAAAACCAAAAGGGCGCCTACCCTTAAGATGCCTTTCGCCTCATATGTTTATGCGCAGTTGGGGCTTCACAGTCATGCTTAATACCATGACAAGCAAACATGTTGTCCGACTTGGCTATCGCATCCTAGTGTTCCTTGAGGATTTCTACACTCATGTTGTTCTTCGGCTCCCAAGAATTATGCTCAAGTGCATATCCAAGCCATTTAATCATATAGAATTTCTTGGGGGTGAGAACAAGACCTTCTATCTTCATGTGAAAGCACACAATCTATTTTATATGATGCATACTTCTCAAAGATTGGCAGAGGGGGAGGTTGTACCATATTATTAGATGTATATGGCTCAAGAAGTGGCACATGAAAGACATTGTGAATCTTAAATATGTTTGGCAGTTGCACATGATATGCTACAAACCCTATCTATTGGTTATCTAAAATGGGCCAATCTACCGTGGTAATAACTTTCTAGCACCTTGGACCTTCAACTTAATGATGGCAATACTTACAAACACTTGTTGGTCCACCTCATAAGAAACTTCTCATTGTTTCTCATCAATATAGTATTTTTGTCGTTGTTGTGTAACAATTAAGTGTCTTTTGGCATGGCCAATTACATTTGATATATGTTTGGCAAAATTCTTTGCAGCAGGGAATTGACACATGTTGATCCCATTGATTGGTGTTACAAGATGTTGACATGTGTTAAGGACAAATGGAGCATTCCGAATAGACTCTTGTCAAAAGGTCATTATATGCAAATTCTACCATAGCAAGGAATTCATCTCGGTCATCATGCACTAGATTTACACAATATCACAACATGTCCCTCAATGACGTGGGTTACCCATTCCTTGTGTCCATTAGTTTGAAGATAAATTGCGGTGGAAATAGCCAACCTTGTCCCCAAAAGACCATGCAACACATTTCAAAACCTATTTGTGAATCTAGTGTCCATGTTGTTTAGGATTACTTTGGATAGACTATGAAGTTTTATACACATGATCACAAAATAACTTTATCGTTCCTTCAGCAAGTAACGTGTGTTGTGGTTGGCATAAAGTGGGCTATTTTGGACAATTTATTTACACACACAAATATGGTACCATAACCATGAGTGGAAGGTATCAAGCCAGAGATAAAATCCATGTTGACCACCTTCAAATTTTGTTGGGAATCTCCAATGGTTGTAACATGCATGTTGGCTTTAGAGTAGGAGCTTTAGTCCGTTGGCAAATCTCACATATTTAACATAGCTCATGATGGACCCTTGCATCTCAGCCAACCAAAAGTTTACTTGTACCCCCTTCCAAGTCTTAGGTACCCTAACATGACCACTGTACACCACATCATGACGTTTATGGAGTAGAAAAACTCTTATATTCAACCCTTGGAAGGACACATCTAGAACCACTATCGCCTTATCATGCCACCATATGTGATTATAAAAAAACAAGATGCTTTAAATTGTGTGATTTAAGAACCAAGGATCAAGAGCATACGCTACAATGATTGCATGATATAACTTAGGATCGTTGACAAACTCAGGATACCCCTTAGATTGATTGTATAGCTCTTTGGAATCCCCTTGCATAGTGTCGACTGCCTCTAATTGAAGAACCGAATCACATGAAGCTACCTTGGGTGTCATCAAGGCCATTTGAACACTTGTGTCTAGCAATTTTCTATTCAGAGAATCAGCCATACTAATCCATCTTGGGCAGTAACCCACTTATAGACAAAATTATACTTCAAGAATTTCAATTATTGAGCTTGACGCCTTGATAAATTATGTTGTATTTTTAAATACACAAGGGGATTGCAATTTGTCACCATAATGCAGTTAACCCCTTCTAAGTAACACCGCCATGTTTGTATGGCTTTACAATTGCTAATAACTCTTGCTCTCTAGTGGTTTATATTCGCTCATGAGGGAAGAATTTTCTACTTTCAAAGGCAATATGCCTTCCTCTTTGAAACAAAATTCCTCGTGCCCTTATTAGAGAAGTATCATTGATGACCTTAAATGGCTCCCCTAACTTGGGTAAGGTCAAAACTGGTACATGTGTAAAAAAAAATTAACATTTTCAAAGGCACGTGCACAACCCTTTGTCCAAATGAATTGAGTCTTGCTTCATGTCAAAGATGTCAAAGGTGCCACTAAAGTAGAATATCCATGGATGAAGCTACAAAAGTGATTGTAAAGCCCCAAGAAAACCGTAATTATCCAATTTCAAGAGGTCATTGGTACTTTGTAACATTTTTAGTTTTGCTAGGATCCACCTTAATGCCCTCTTTGCCAACAACCTGGCTTAATAGTGCAATGTCTCATTTCCAAAATGACATTTGGCCATTTTGGCATAAAATTGATTCTCTCTTAGAACTTGGAGCACTTGCTTTTAATATTGTGCATGTTCCTCCTCAATCTTTGAGAAAATTAGGATATTATCAAGATACATCAACACAAACTTTTCAATGAACTTGTGAAAAACTTGGTTCATCACTCACTGGAAAGAAGTTAGGGCATTAATAAGTCCAAAGCTCAAAAACCTTGAACTAATAATGCCCAAACAGGGGTTTGACCGCCGTTTTAAGTGCATCTTCTTTTGATATACAAATTTGGTGATATCTTTGTGCCAAATATAGAGATGAAAGTAAACTATCTCTTGCTAATTGATCAAATAAATCATTAATGCAAGGTAATGGATAACAATTCTTTGTCATTTGCTTATTGAGTGCACAATAATCAACCACCATTTGTAATGCTCTGTCATTTTTCTTGATAGATAATATGGGAGACCCATAAGGCGAGGAACTGGGCTCAATCCATCCCGTTTCCAAGTATTCTTTGACCTACGTCTCGGCCTCTTGTAGCTCCAAAGGACTCAACCTATAGATTAGTTTGAAAGGTGGCTTCTCATCCGGCTCAAGAGGAATGGTATGGGCCATTTCTTGCTTTGGATGCAACCCACTTGGTAAAAGTTAAAGCACATCAACAAATTTCTCCAACATTGTGGCACAAGGTGGTCCAACTATGTCCTTTATTTCATCTCCAACTGCAGTTGCTACGAGGTTGCTCCCTTCCGAATTGACCATTCAAATTGCATGGCAGTGAGGCACGGGGATTCGAACTTTGACTTTGTATTGGGTTCATATACACAGTCAGTTTATGATGGCCCTTATATACTACAACATCTAGATTGAAATCCAAGCGTGCCTTGAAATGTAGTAGCCAATCGTTGCCCAATATCAAGTCAATACCGTCGCACGACTCAGAGCGAAGGCAATTAATTTGATTGTGATATTCTTGTATCTTAACATGGACTTTAATATGCCCATTTGTAGGAACTTGACCATCATTTCCTAGTACCAAAGTGTTAAATCCTTTCTTTAATTTCAACCCAAATGTATTAGCAAAAGAAGAGCTCATAAAGCAAAGTGATGCACTATCCATTAAAACACATGCATCATGATGCACTACTTGCTCTGAGAAGTTCATCATTAGTTGAGATGATAGAGTAAACTTATTCAAAATGTGTGACCTAGCCCCATCCAAATATACTTGCCATAATTGTGAATTAGATTCAAATTGATGCAACAATTTGAATCTTGTCAAGGTTCTCTTAGGGTAGTTTGCCTTGTGTTTTTCAACAACAAAACATGCACTAGTATCATACACTACCTCTTTTTTATCATGCAAATATGCCCTTAATAAACTTTGCAAATCCTTAAATGAGGGAATAATTATGAACAAGTCTCAAATACGTTAGGCTTTGCATCGTAAACAAACTTTAGTGGGAGTAACGGAGTTCGCAAAATGATGTATTTTTTCAAAATATCACACATAATTACATCAGATTGCTTATTGAATTTACCCTAGATAACTTCCAACACACTTAATGGTAAATCAAATAATTGTTCCAAAACTTGGCTTTGTCCAGACACTAGCCCATTGTTTAAGTGCCGGACTTGGAAAAATATTTCTTTGTTTTATTTGAAGTCTTGGGTGTCACATCCTTTTTTTGAAGACAATTATGGGCAATATGACCTTCTTGATGGCAAATAATAATGTTTGTCCTTTGTGTTTGCATTCTTTGTGGATTGCTCCTTTGGATTTTCCTCCTTATACAAGTTGGAGCGGCGGGTATGTGACTGACGAGTTTCCTTTCCATGCATAGGTCCATAACTAATAGGTCTCTTTGGTTGTATTGCATCGGATCAAGGCTTGATGTCCTTTCCCCCTTTTGCGGCTTGAGCATGAGTGATGTCAATGGTAATTGCATAATGAATGAGACGCTTGATGTCCTCCCAATAACCACCATCTCCTTTTGGATCCACCAAGACTTTGTTTCTAACATCATCTTTGAGCCACCTTATCACCAGTGGAGATAAGGATTTTAGTAATGCGGGAGCATAGTTGTTGAAACTCATTGGCGTGCTCTTCCACATACCCTTTTTGTGAAAAAAAGCGGAGCTTGTTACGTGCAACCAACTATGGATTAACACTCATGTAAGAATGGATAAGAGCTTCCTTGAAATGTTGCCAATCAATTGGGTCATTCCCATCATATTGTAGTTCTTCTGCCAATATGTCCCAATGTTGAACCACATTAGTCTCTAAACAAGTAGAGGCTACGTTGACCCATTTATCCCGCGGGATGCCACTTGCAACGAGGAACTTTTGGATTGGGCCACCCCATGCTAAAATTATCATTTTAGAGCACTCTTTGAACATTTCAGGTTTTGCTGAGGCATCAACAAATTTGCCTTTTTTAGCTTCTTGCACTATTTCCATAAAACAAATTTTGAATCCTTAAAAATTGGGCCATCCTCAAGTTTTCCCATGAAAGTCTTGAGCTTCTCATAATTTAGTTCCAACATCACAGATTGATCATGGTCATTGATCAACTTACCTTCACAATATTCCCATATCTTTCATGTGAGCAATATGTCCACAATTTCCTCAATCGTCTCAACTACTAGGAAAAATAGAAACGGGGTTAAATCATGGAAGGAGAGGCATCATCACTATAGGTAGAGATATCCATTTTCATTGCCATAAATCCCACACCAGATGTGAAAACAATACTCTAAAACCAAAGAGCCCTAGGACTTAATTCAAAAGCTCGACAAATCCTAATATACTCAAGGAAAAATAGAAGAACTCAAAAGGAAGCACTTGAATCTCCTAAAAAAACCTTGACAAACACTTCCATAAAACCTAAATTTGCAAATGCCTTGTTGGTCCAGTTACCAAAAATTTGCAACAAATTTTCTACCAAGCGCTCCTCTTGCCTCTCTTGAAATAAAAATAAATAACAGTCTACTCTTTATACTTTAGAAAGAAATCAACCCATTTCCTTCCTTCATAAACTAACTTTAATTTTTTTTCCCAACTTAAAACACAAATGTTACGTAGCAAAAAAGTAACAACACCAAAAACACCAAGGTACAAGATCTTGGAGCTCTGATACCAATGTAACGTCTCTCAAAAAGAGAGAAGAAAAATAAAAGGCATGATCCACCCAACCTTGAGCCTCATATACTTGTAGGAATTAAGAGTTGAAGCTCCCCTCGACTAGTCCTCGAGCATATAGTTAACCGGCTCTCCCTCCATGCCTTTGGGGTGAGTTAGGTGCTCTTAAACCAACAGTCGTTACTTACGAGGTGAGAACATCGTGCAACACCACAATCCCAACTACACTAAAATGGATATTTAGTGTTTGATTATATTTAATGTTGTTACCACCCTACCCTGCTCAACACTAATTTTCAATTCCTTGACAATTAGTGTTAGACATAAATGTGCCGCTACCTTCCCTATTGCCACCTCCCTCCCTGTGAAGCATGGATTTCATATCCTTACTAACACTAAATTCAAACATGTAACTTCCACATATTACCATAGTTGATATTTAGTGTTTGAGTTTACATTTAGTATTACTTACTTTCATAGGGTTATTGACATTTAGTGTATCAAAGACTAAATATCCTTTTTAGTGTAGTGGGTAACTCCCCTTTACCTTTTAGAACTATTAGATCTCCCAAGACGGAGTCCTCTAATCTTACAAATATTAGAGTCTTGCATATATGTCGTACTAATTGCATGTTTCATAACCTAGGAGACGTGGGTTAGTTGGGAAGACCTACAATGACTCATAAAAGTACTTGGCCACTACTTGTGAATCCGCTTGGCATGCAATTGTAGAGAGAGGTTAATGAAGCCGCCTCCCAAATTAATTAGGGTTAATCAACATCATTTAATGCAGTATTAGGTGGCTTCCTTTGGGTAATCCAAGCGGTACATTTTTGTGGGAGTGGTTCAAATAATCTCGAGGGTGGCCAACTACATATGTTGACAATAGTGACTTCTTCTTCCAGAGCTTCCAATAGTCTGAAGTTGAGAGTCTTCACATTTCTAGCGGTCACAATGAAGAAAACAAGTTTTCATGAGCGTTCCCAAGTCATAGCATTGAGTGAGCAAGGATTTTCATAACGTTTCATAGCCGACCATCTTCACATTCCTCGTAGCACAGTTGGCCACATTCTAGTTCAGTTTAGAGAAAATGGGAAGGTGTCTGATTGTCCAAGATTTGGGAGACCACGTCTTTTGAGCATTCGGGATGAGAGGCTTGCTGTGAGGACTCTCAATCAGCCGAAATCAAGGACTGCGGCATCTGTAGGTCGTAGTTTGAGAGCTCAAGGTTTTTGTTTGTCTGATGAGACTGTTCATAGAAGTTTTCGGAGGCAAGGGTTTGGTGCTAGAGTGAAGAGGAAGAAACCATTGTTGACAAAGAGGCATAGGTAGAAGCGTTTACAGTGGGCGAAGGTTTCACATGACTGTGATGTAGAAAACTGGAGTATGTCATTTGTCAAATGAGTCCAAGTTCAATGTTTTTGGTCCAGATGGCCGTCAATGGTGTTGGAGAAATCCTACAAAGCCCCTTCGTGATTGTCATGTGCAACATACAGTTAAACATGGTGGAGGTAGCATCATGGTATGGGGATGCATGAGTTGGGCAGGTGTAGGAAGCCTTCACCGCATTGATGGCACTATGAATTCGCAAGTTTATCTTGACATTTTATATTCGCAATTGTTGAGTACTATTGAGAGACAAGGTCTTGATGAGGTAGAAGTGATTTTTCAGCATGATAACGACCCGAAGCATACATCTGGTCTTCTACAACGATGGCTAGGTCAACATGATTTCTTTGTGATGGAGTGGCCACCACAATCTCCCGACCTAAATCCTATCGAACACTTGTGGAATGAAGTACGATTGTTTGGCGATTCACCCAAAAATAGAGATGACTTGTGGGAGAAGATCCAGGTTGTTTGGCAAAACATTGAAGTAGAATTTGTGCAGAAGCTAATCCGCACAATGCCAACAAGGGTGGTTGATCTTCTTGCAGCTAAGGGTGGATACACACGGTGGTAGACATGTAGTTGTTGTACATATGTAGCATTTGCTACTTACTAGCTTTTCATTTTGAGTTTTCTTTGTGTTATCATGATTTCCTACTTAATCAACATAAGTTCTTGGCCATGCTTTTTGCATACTTCTTTCAATTTCCTTTTTACCATTTCGATTTTTTTTTCACAAATTTCTGATAACATGTTCTTGACAACTTGTATGGTATCTATGACAAATCTTGCTTATTATTTCTCACTAGTCTAAAAGCTTTTGTCCAATTTTCACGATCACAGGCAGCGGCCAAGTACTTTTGTGAGTCACTGTATCTACGGTATTGAGAGAGAAAGAGATCATACTATCGTACATGGGCTGAAGTTCCATCACCTTTTCAAATCAAATCCATGCAAGAACCAAGACCCTGAAACTTTTCAAATTCCCAAGTGTTTGAAATACTGTAAGTTTCGTAAACAATGCATTACAGAGAGCTTACAATCCCAACAAAAAGATGCCGATTGAGATGCAGTGCATAGGCATGCGTGGAGATATCACCTGTTAGTATATTTGGAATGCAGTACACTCAGACATTAAAGTTATGGGAAATGAGCTCGATACTAACTGACTCGACTGGCAAAATGCTAAGTTAGAAATCTCATGGTCCGAGACGATCCTAAACTACTGGATGTTGGTGGAGAGATACTCAAATCTCAAGGAAGAGGTTGGCGGTTCGATTCCCAGCTGTGAAATCTCCTCTTTACTTGATAGAAACTTGCTAGGTGGTCAACTGCCTCCTGTGCTTTGGCATTGGCATGTTGGCCTTCTGTCAAAAAAAAAGAACTTAGAAATCTCATAACTTACGGTAAGTGGGGTCTTAAACTGACACTTTTCTCTTTGCAACCACTTCTCGTAGGATATGAATCACGCAATTAGTGCCAGATGATTATCAAATCCAAAGCTTGCTCGTAGCCACTTTCCTCGTAATATTTGGAGCTCATATGAATATCTTGTTCAATATCAATGTGGATATTCTCGTGCTCATCAAATGGTCAGATAGGTTCCTCAAACTGTGTCAGCTTTTGAGCCTAGAATGGTCAACAAATTCCAACACGTACTCCAACCTCTTTTGAACACCTGTTTTTTTGGGTGTTTGTTCTTACATTTCACACCTAACCACATACCACTCAAATACAAGTGTTCACATTATTGCTATATTGGATCAACATCGGTTTATCTAAACCTGAGGTTTGTGGACCTTATGGGTGCACTCGTTTGATGAGTGGTATATGGCAGGGCTTGTACTTGTGAGCAAATGCTAAAAAGACATTTGTGACGATGAGATTGGATTATGTGCTCAAAAATACAAACATCATTCTAAGTCTAGTAATTAAATATAACATGATTGGAAAGACACGATATCCTACGGTTGCTATATAATAGCATTTTTGTAAAACAATGTATGTGAGCAATGTTGGTAGAATCGCGATTGTGGATGATGTCTAAATTCACGGGGGAGTTGTCCACATGTCCTAGCCTTGGTTCACAAATTGAATTTGGAGTGAATTTGTAAAGGTCCCATTGACTTGGAAATCACATACATCATGTTCCAAGACCAACGAAACAAGTAGACTCAAACGTAAAATGTTATTGATCTTTGTAAAATGTTATTGATCAATCTAATCCAACGGTCAAGATTGTACGTGGAATTGGAAGTGCCCAAAATAGGACGACAGACCGTAGCAAGCAAATTTCTCGAGCATGTTTTGAAGAAGCGGTCGTCCCTCTTTTTTGGTCATGCTTTCAGTGCAGAATATCATGCAAGAGGCGCTACCGATTTTAAGTCCCAAGATATTTTCATTTGGTCTCCCAAAAGGTGTCCCCACCCCATGGCCCTCCAAACACCCGGCATTGAGTCTGTACAAGTTTCATGTATGCTTTCACATACCAAGTTTGATGGGTGGGTGTAAGCTACCTTAGGGCCACTTCACACACGAGACTGAGAGCCCGTGACCAATACACTTCAAGCACTCTCATTGGTGGAAAAGGCGGAGCCGGTCCAAGTTTGCTTCACACTACGCTTGAGGGACCAACTGAGTATGTGAATGCAAGATGGATGTAAAGCCTACATGGATTCCTACATGGCATCGAATGGATCATGTTTCATGGTCACTTGGACTGTTTTCAAAAACCACCTCTTGGAGGTAGGCCTAACACAAAACCGGGACACCATGGCACTCTGAACACTCACAACCATTGATCTAGTCTATTTTATCATGTGTGAGGACCTGCATGAATAGAGATTCATTGAAATAGCATTTGGTTGAGGGTTGGTCACATATGACTTCACACTACACTTGAGGGTCCGTGACCACACTGCATGATTTTGGAGGTGTCTTGGGACGGCCTTTGAACACTTTCTTTTGGGCTCTCACAATTTCATGGTCATGGCTCTTGGCTCATGTGTGAAGTGGCCCTTATGTACAATGATCTTTCTCACTCAAGTCAAGGGCCGTGCTCATACATGATGAGCACCCTTTCACCATGCAAAGTATCATTCCCTTTGTTCGATCTGATGTAAATCTATGACAACCAACAATCTCCTGTTTTCACATGTCAAATTTCATCATTGGAGGAATAAGTTATTCTTCATGGCCACAAATATTTTCTTAAGATTCCGAGGCACAGGCGCAGTAGTTGAAGGATGATCTTGAGTCACATCCATCACTTAATGACCATAATGAGTAAATTTGTCATGTAGACATAATATTACTAATTACTGTGCACTTGTTATGTGGGTCTTGGAAATATAACCATGGGATATGAAACATTGCACAGGGAGTCTCATATTAAAATTGAGCTCCCAACATCCCATGATTTCTATTCCCATAACCCACAACTACCTAGTAATGTTATAGACATGTCGAAATCATCTCCATTTGAAGTCATTCTTTGCAAATTTTGACCACTACACACTTGCTACAACTTGGCACCCAATGAAATTTCTTCTAACCCCAGTTCTATATATTCTTCAACTTTATCAACTGCAACACGAAGAGACCGAGGGTCACTTTACACTAGAGCTTGAGGGCCCTTGACCCATGAACTAGATGTGCAAATCATGTGATTGGTCGAGAAGTTTGAGATGGTCTAAGTTCACTTTACACTAGACCTTGAAGGCCTTAGTGACTAAAGAATTTGAGCAGATGAAAAATCTACATGGCAACAAATGGACAATGTTTCGTAGTCAACCAAATATTTCTTTAGGGGCATCAAATAGAGGTGGGTCTATTGTAAAACTAGGTCATGTGATAATCATTTTAAATTGTCATTGACTTTTAGATATATTATATTGCATGGTGGAGATCCAAATACAAACATATGTTGTGGTCCCTCGACGTGGTCCACTTTCACTTTACACTAAGCTTGAGGGCCCATCGATTGCAAAATTGGATTTTTGTTTCCCATGGTCCAGCCTTTGGATGATTTTAAGGCCCTTGGATTTTCATGGCCATGGCTCTTGGTATGTGTGTAAGTGGCCCCCGGTTGAATATCGAATTTCAATTGGATGGTTATTGACTTTGTAATGAAACCTATTTTCAAAAACATCGGGTTATAAATACATGTACGTGGTAGAGGATTGACATGTCAATTCTAACAAAATACACAAATTTTGCACGAAGTCCAAGTGCTTCATCGATCTCAAAAACTCTCCACCTTAGGTGACAAGTCCTTGTGCAAGGCTAAAGTCTAATACTACGGCCGCTTCATGCTTGGGGCCTAGAGCCACACTTGGGAGGGGGTTGAAGGCACGAGGATTGGGCCATGGGGATCATTGCATAAAGAAACATGCCTCTTGTTCATCTAGCAAAAATGTTGAGAAACAATTATAATCCGATTTCTCGAAATTGAATTGGGACATGAATTAGCTTTGAGTATTCGGAATTAGTTTGAGTCTCGAAGCTTGCATGCTTTCCCTACTTCTAGGAGGTGGTGAACAAGTACCATACTCTATTTCATATCTACAAGTGTCGGAGTAGTATCCACATAGGATTCAAGCGAGTCTGAGCCAATGTAAGAATGACACGCGGTAGAATTTTGGTGAGAAAATAGTTATCCTTTGTCAAAAATAGAGTGCCTTCTACTATAAATTGAACTTAACAATGTCATCAAATGTTGAATGTAAGTATGTGGACCTTATGTGATCCCCTTCTTAATCCACTACCTAAATTTCATTGTTGTAAGACAAGGCTTGAATGGGCATCAAAGAGACACGTGGTACAATGAGATTGAAGGATATGCTCAAAATATATCAACAATTATAGGTGCACGCCAAAATTGTTCAAAATTGTGGAGTTTGGAAGTGCCCACAATAGGGCCACATACATGAGTGGTTCAACTTGAATCAAGAATGGATTGCAAGGTTGCTCCTCAAATGAACATTGTCAAGGTTCATGCTGGTTGGGGTTAGTGAGAGAGAATTGTCGCATTTGAATGTACCTCCCATTCATCCAACATAAAAGCCCTAAAATAACATGCAGTTCAAAGGTTATTTTTAATGTTGATTTGACACCGGAACTAGTTTCAAGGACCCCAAACTAGTCTAGTCCAAGTTATTTGAGATGGAATCAACCACAAATATATAGGGGGTCAAGTTTTGTCTTGAAGGACCCACATGAATTGTCTTGCAATCACTGGGCGACAACTAGATAGGGTGCTATAAGTTATAACAAGTCATGAAGACCATTGTAATTTACATAGCACACCGATTTCAATGCTATCCTAGAGTCAACCATATATTCACCAAAAGTGGGGACCAACACAAGTTCTTTGAAGCGATCTCTCAAATTTGCCGCTTTTGACACTTTTGTCAGCAACCTTAAAAAAGAATTTAGAGAGGGTGGTCATTTCGCTCTATTTCAAGACAATGACACTTTTAGAAAAGATTGAGTTATTTTCTTAAGTTTGATTTTATTCGGGGAATACACAAAGTGATGAGAGGACCAAAAGGATGCATGTGCACATAGGTGGCAAATAAACAAGAAGATTCTCAACTATAGAAGGATAGAACATGTTGGCCTCACATAAGCCCTCCAAAACTTTATGGGTACATGAGGGGATTTTGACCTACTTCTTGTCCATACTTTACAGTTAACTCTACTAAATCAGATGTTTAATACGGTGTATTGAAGGTGAGTTTCCATGTCGGTCACTTGCCCACTAAATTCTAGACAATAGTTGGGTCGGAGGTGTTTGCATGTAGTTAAGCACTAGCCACCATCCAACCACATTATGGTGGTCCACTAGAATGCGGAGGGCTATGCACACGGGCTACTAGACTTCCATGCGCCCACTAAAGAATCTTTAACCTACAAGTGCCGGTTGAAGACTCAAGAGAACCAATGACGGTCTAGAACTCCATCCTTGATAACTGGGAGGAGGATGTTAGTGGATGGACTTGGATTTGATAAGATGGGAGTAGCTAGTTGGCACATACGCACCCTACCCCATCAGATTCTCTCTACATTTAGACGGGTTTGCCCTTATTCACACTAGAATATGGTGGGCGAGTGGTCTACATGGAAACTCACCCTAATTTATATGGTGCAAACTTGATTAAAATACACTCGAAACTCCGTAGTATCACACCTATGACAACCAAAGTGCACGTGATATTACGGAATTTTGTAGTGTTAAGATGGATCCGTGACACTATAGAATTAGTGTAGCATGTGACATTGTGGAATAACACAAAGGAGATGTGAGAACAATTTGAAATCATTCTCCCGTCACCTATGCTAGTGTGGTCCACTCCACTTGGCCTTCCCGGGCAATGTGGCAGACACATGCACCAACATTCAACAAGTGGCATAAGAAGAAGAAGAAGAATAAGAAGAAGAAGGTGACACTCCACATGTTGACACATGGCGCAAATGCGAGGGTGTGGGTTGACTTCTTTGGTGGTTTGCATTAATAACAAATTTCGTGATATAAGGGAGGGAAATGTGACAATAAGGAGTGAGATTTGAACTACGAACATCCGTTCCCTAGGGTTTTGGGATATTAGAGAGTGTGTGACAATATGGAGGTTGATATTACGGAGTTTAGGGTGCATATTACTAAGTTGGTGTAGAGCTCAAGATGGGAACAGGTTGAATGATTGACCACTCCAATACTCACATATTAGATCCCAAGAATAGTGGAAGTTAGTGGGGCTTTTTGGTCATCAGTGACTGTGAAAAGTTGCTTTTCATTCACAGACTTTTGCCGTTAGACATCTGTAGCGCATGAGATCATGGTTATCATTCGAACATCGTGTGCGGACGTCTAGCATAAAAGAATATTATTCAGAGCATTCTGGTTATATGATTAGAATTACTAATATTACACTTCTGGTGATAATTTGTTTGGCTTTAATATCAAGTAGAATCTGCATGATTGAATGTTTGCTGATGAAAGTGGCACCTGGCAGTGGTGAATTTTGTCTTTGAAGTAAGGTGGATGGGCCTTTGAATGGTTACTTTCGCCTGCTAGCCCACTTCTCTTAGGATCTGAATTAGCAGGCTATTTATTACGACTATGATGAATTCAGTGTGCATGTTTGACAAATTTCATTTGACGTTCAACTTCAAATCCAAAGTGTCACGTGACGTTTTCAAAAACAAAAATGAATGTCAATTGACATCTGCATTTTCCTCTAAAATGTTGTCTCATTGTCATATGTCTAGTAATATGTGTCATTTCAATTTCTTACATGTCAATTAATGTGTGATTTTTTCTTCACAAGTCACATTATATGTTAAATCGTGTGTGTCAATTGATGTGCATTTTGTTTGTGAAAGTTTTGGGTGTCAAATGTCAAAAACTTTGTCAAAAATACACATTGGATGAGATGGTAGTGAATCCAAATTGAGGTGTCAAGGCCGTAATCGCTTTCCTCATAATATTTGAATGTCATATGAATATCCTACTCCATATCAACTGAAGATTCTTGTGCTCGTCATATGGTTATATAGGTCCCACCTGTTATGTTCAAAGCATGTGTCTTTATATTGTTTGCTCTTTGATCCGCACATGAGGCTCGACGTGGTCAAGTAAGTGGGTGATGCTCCGCACAAGCTCTGTGTCACCCTTTGGTAAATCATGGCCACCATGGCCATCAACGAGGGGGAGGGTTTCATTGGACGGGGGTTGACTGGGACGAAGCTCGTCTTGGACTCGCATTACTGGACGCAATAGTTCTTGGTGTACCAAATGCGGGCCATTCTTGTGCCAAGGAGAATGTGTCAAAATTAGTTCAAAAAGAATACGGGAGTCAAGAACGTGAGTGTTTAAATTTAATGTTTGGCACCGCTCTCTTAGTCAAAAGAAACCTTTATGGCAAATGACCTCCCTTCAAGTTAGCCTTCGAAACACCTTGCACCCCAAAGCGCGATTTTGGGTGTGTTGAAATTCTACACGAAGGTATTGGAGGTCAACCACAAGGATTTCCAGAATTTTCAGACTCTAAAAGCAATCCGGAGACATGAGAAAATGCATGATCACAGACATGGCAAGAGGATAAACATAAACTAAATTGCAGAGGGGCCATATTGACCAAATGGGTGCATGGCCACGTAAACATTGAGAATCATGCAAATCCGAGGTAGAAGGCGGGAAACTAGAATGCTAATTTGACGGGAGAATCACAGAATAGGCAAAGTAGGAGCTGGAGTCGGCACATAATCTCATGACAGTCAACAGAAACCACTGTAACACATGCAAGAACTAAGTACCCGAACTGGGCTTGACTAGAGAACCAAAAACCCGAGGCCATGACGCCCACACAAAATGCATTAACATTCTCTGATGCCAACATCACCATCACAGTGCATACATAAAAGCAACGAAGAAGGTCATGGAGGTTGGATCGAAACCCACATGAATCACTTGGAGATCCTGCTGCTGCAACAAATTGGCCAGCTGCACCACCTCAAAAAGCCACAGTTGCGAATCACAATGTACTCACCAAACCCAGTTTATCGCGAAACCCGAGAACGCTATGATGTTCAACACAGAAGGGTAAAATCAAATCCCGAATGCGAGCTCGTGGGATGCCAAATTTGAAGATTTAATGTGAACAAGCTTGCCGAACCTGTGACCTTCCAACTGCGACTAGTGACCCACCTGTTGGGATTATCGACCTACTATAGTAGGTGGGTACCTACATGAGACTGAGGGGCTGATCACACCGGCCAGTTCCGACACCATCCGTCAGCATCTCCGGTTGTAATAGTGTGAAAAGTGGTGGGCCAACATCTATTACTCAACATAATCCTCAGCAATTTCACGGCTCGAACTGGACGGAAAGTTTGGTGTGATCGGGGCATGGGTGACTCGGCTTTGCGACTGGAGCCTCTAATGCCTCCCTATCAGTGCCCGGGAAGTTTTTGGGCATAGTCGGTCAAGATCCTAGTGATTCTAAATCCAGCCGGTTACATGTTGACATCTTCTAGTTTTGCTTCATTCATTTGAGGTATATTCTATAGATTCCTCTAAAATGATCGGTAATTCTCCTGAAGTCTCCAACTTCAACCGGTTATTTCTCAAACTCAACCGGTTCATCTGTAACTAACTGCTGGTTCTCCCCGAGCAGTGCTCCCTATTTCCGTGTGTCTGCATGGCATTCCTTTTTGGGTAGGGTTCCCCCCAGTGGCAGCTCCAAGCGCTCCAGAGCCGGCAACTGGCAACTGACCGAGGCCCCCACACTTGTTTACCTCCAATGCCACCAGTGTTCAAGATTGAAGTCTTCAATGCCCTTCAAACGCGATCTGGCCCTTCAAAATATACCTCTCTCAAAACAACCCTTCAAAATGCAACCCCAAATTGAAAATGAAGACGTCACGTGAAGTCCTCAATATAATTTGCCCACCACAAGAACCAACATGCGTAGGGTATTGTCACTACAAGAAGTGGAGTTAGATGGTTGATTCTTAATTCTTCACATTGTACTAGAAATATGTACCATATAATTCATACACAAGTTTCATATGAGTTTTGTATTTCATTTCTATATTCTTAGTTTGACGTCTTGGATTTGAACCAACCCTGCAACTGAAGGGCTGAAACTTGAGAGCCCTTCAAAATGAAACTCATATGAGGGCTTCAATCTTGAACATTGAATGCCACCATTTCACTTGCCTTCTTTTAGTACGCCTATGGCCTTCAAATTTAGCACGGAACGCTGGAATGGAGCCGAATAGTGTTACGAATTCGTCTTGGGTCCACATCAGCGTCCGAAAAGTTTTTGAAGTTATTAAGGTTAATTGCCTACCTCTTTAAAAGGGCATAGGCTATTTCCCTCATGGCATAGGTTGCATCCTACAATATCAAATTTTTGTAAGTTGAAAGCTTTTTGAGTTTTTAAGTTACCCGCCAATTGCCTTCAAAACTAATTTTTAGTAGGTTAAAATCCTTCATATCTTGCAGAGATTGTAACAATGTGCATACGAACAATTGATTGAACTTCTACTCTGGGGAGAGAGGGAGAGAAGGAGAGAGAGAGAGAGAGAGAGAGAGAGAGAGAGGCTGAGTGCTGCTTCTCGGTGGTGCAACATCGCAACTGATGAGAAAGGAGCTGCGATGAATGGTGCGGTGATGGGGCTTGGGCTGTGGTATTTGTAAAAATCGGCGGGGAGGGAGTCAGGGCTATTATTGATATCCGCCTATGTGCCACCCAAGAGCCCCAAGTATTAGCCTAAAGATATGTACTTAGGCCAACTAATTTCCCAATTTGAAGAAGGATGAATGGCTAAAATCCTCTCTTTTAAAAAATTTGTAGGCAAAATTTCCTACATGTTTTTTATCACATAGGTTGATATCCTATGTTTTTAAATTGTCCATAGGCTCTTTGTCCTACACTTTCAAAATTTTATAGGCTAAGTCACAAATTTTGTAGGCTGCATTTGTATTAGCCTTAGGCTCTTGCCGGACGCTGGTCCACATGAGCCCGCGGCTATAATCGAAGTGAAGAGCTCTCGTTGATGCCAATTCTAGAGAGCTTTTTGTCTGTCTCTAACAAAAACAATTCATATATACATAGTGTAAATATGTCCATGAAGACTGCCTTTTGAAAGCAAGGTAATTACCCTAAGCTTAATAACACATAATTGGAACGATTTCTCATTTGGTGCACTCCATTCCTATAGAAAATTAGTCTTTTAGAGTCTTGATGTACTTCTAATCCACAAGCCTTTGGACTTCCTGGACTTCAAATTCAATTTCATTTCATCCATGATGGTGAACGAAACACCAAAATTTATTTGATGTAAAGATGGCCTTAGGTTACCAAGATGACCATCACCACCCACACACTAATAAGCTTTACATATGGCCTTACACACATGGCAGCAAGGGTAGGTGATCACCTGTCTCATTTGGGGTTGCCTAAACTCTTGCAACAAATTTGAAAGTCCGGCAGTCCTTTTTTGGATGGGCAGCTTGCCGATGGCACTTGTCAGCTAGGGTAGAGGTGCCCATAACCGATACCTTAAGAGATTCTGCACCAAATCTGGAGAAGTATAAGGCAGTGCAATTTTTTTTCCATGTAGGAAGATAGAAATAAGGAGGATTACAAAATTTTCGGTAATTTTATTCCTCATATGGAAATTATTATGACTTTTTAAAGTCAAAAGTTGACTTGAACATAATACCAATGTCTAGAGTTTGCCATAACCACTCATTCCTCCTCACTTTAACACTCAAAACAAAGACGTGTGTCATGACACTATTGGTTCCGACCTGATTGAAATTCAGTCCTAGCCTAATTGAAATTATGGCACCCTATAGATTCCCGATGAGGTCCTGATTGGGAATAAGTGGTTCAACTATATTCAAGCCCAACATTCTTGGGCCGATGTGGAGGTTCAACTCAAAAACTGCTCTCCCACCAATTCTTAAAAATCCTTATGTCTTGTAAATTGAATATTTGGTAGGTTGAGACGGGTCCTAAATGCTTACTAATATTTCAATTAGACTATGTCTCCTTGGATATTATACACACAGTTAGTATGAGATGATTAGCAAATACATTTTGAGAGTGTAACTGTTTTTTCGCACAATGTTTAGAGTCCCTATGAATGTCTTATCCATTATCAACACGAACACTCTCTTTCTCCTTTGCCTTTAATGCTCATATAGAGTAGACAAAACCACTTCCAATACCCCCCCCAAATCTTAATACATAAAGTCCCTAAAGCCGTGAAGTTCCGCACATGTAGTCATCATTTTCTAACATGATGGAAAAAGCTATGAAGTTTTAGACATGGCACCATCACATCTAGCATGATGAAAAAAGTAAGTTGAAAGGGCACGGATTTGGGTTCCTTGAAAAGAGCACAAACTGTACTCAAGTTTTCGTCTCCTGTTTATCAGAAATAAGTCGACTTATGTTGTGAATGTGGGTTGGAAAAGTATTTTGCCTTAAAAAATTTACAGTAATTTCAAAACTTGGAAATAAATTGTTACTTTATTATTAGACATTGTGATATCAATTTCCAGACCTATGAAAAATCACTCCAGTATCACACCTATACTACACTTAATTGAAATTGCTTAAGTTACTGGGAATGGGTCTGTCTACTCTACCCCGGTCTCCCCTCTCAAACGATTATTTTTTTGGTTGGCCATTCAACCTAGAATAGTTATTTGTTGACAACAGAAAGTGCTCCAAAACACTTGTGTTCCAATTTGAGAGACCTTACAAGAAGAAGGGGATTCCTTCTAAAACACATCCCATGTCGAATTGCTGAATGAATTGTACATTGTTTGAATGAGCTTTCTAATCTAGGCTGAAACCTTAAGTGGTGGGAGGAAGTAGTCTCCAACACCCTCTTAGTTCCAAGACTGAGGGTTTGTATCTTCCGTTGTAATTCTATCTACGATGTGATATGCGGACGTCTTCGTATGCAGCTTGTTAGAGAGACAATTCATACAAGTTTGCTTGAGGAGAGTTAGGACTTCTCAGTCTTCTTTCACTCTTTGCTCTGTCGGTTTGCCTCCTATCAAGGTGCTGTCGATTGATGGACGGGGCTTTGGGAGAATGGATTTGGAGTCGTGCTCTTCCGCAACTTGGGAAAGAATAAATTATCTTATCCAATTCTTTGAACAAGTTTTGGAGATGCAATTGCAAGAAAATACTATGTTGCTCACAGAGGGCATGTCCCAAGAGTATATACCAACTGGGAGTGTTGTCAAGTGCACGTTCATCAATTCGAAGCGACGCAATTCAAGAGCTTGCGCTCATCGCATGATGTTGAGGGATTCATGGCGGAATCAACAGGGCTCTATAGATCATAAGATTCTAGTAGACTTTTGAGTTTTTAAGTAGTGATCAGGATGTGAGTTTTCTACTCGGAGTGCGGCAAGGCTTTTTACCCTGATGCTGCTTTGTGTGTCTCAAATTTAACATGTTCAAGTGCTTTTGTCAGCACGTTGGGCTGAATATGTCCACTGATGTATTTTATACTTGTTTCCCCTTCTACGGCTTGCTCTGGGGAGTGTTATCATGTGAGTGGTGAGCAAAATATTTGGAAATACACTCACTAGTATTCTATAACCGTGGTATACCCTATATCCTATATACAACGACTATAATCATTGACATAAATAATAATGTTTCCTTAACAACAACATGAGTGGGGAGTTTAAACAAATTTCAATTAACCTAGTGAATGCCTTACCTACTTTTAAGATCAACAACCACAAGCTCTGCATGTGGGTTTGGAAATAGTTTTCGATATTTTTGTTAGATTCAACATTCAATTCTACAAATAAAATGCAAGCACATTCCAAGTATTGAGCATGCTCTAAACTATATTTTTAGAACTCACATAGGTTTGAGAAATGAATTGATGGAGGCATTGCAGAAGAAAAGTACTTCAAATTTTGGGCATAAATGGAAGTATAAGAGGAAATTTCTTATACAAATCAATATCCATTGATTGTGGTAATTTAAAAGGACACCAATAATTTAAACGGGTTCAAACATTATCACACAACTCCAAGCAATGGGCTCAAACTTTTTGTTTTATTAGTGGAACTATGAAATATAGTTGTAGGCATGAAGAAACTCAGCTTCATGCAATCTAAGTTCTAACCCAATAGAATCCAATCCAACCAAACATATAATGTATGGTATTGTGAACTATCTATATATCCCTAAACTGATTTAGCCTAATCATCAAGATCATGACACTCATCCACCTTGTCATCTAAGAATGGGTGACCAACAATTTGTTGAGACATGCAGCCATGGATCAACATCGGTGACTCCGCCATGTTATGGGTGACACTCTCCGCATATGGAGGCAAAACCATAGAACTCGTAGGAAAATTCAGATGTTTTCATTTTTCTTGCAAATTGTTTTTGAGAATGGCTATACTTCAAGTGCACACTTTATAGGCGTTGGATGTCAAGTTGACAACAGATATGGATATATTGTTAACTTATGTATTCAATGAAATTTTCCTTGCAACTTCTTAATATGCTCTTCGTTAGAATTAACAGATGCGTTCAGTGACACAAATCCACGTGCACTAGGAGTTGGTATTATATCACGTAATGATGATAGAATGGCATCAAACAATGCAAAGTCTTCCTTATATGCTATTAGATGATGGCCACTATGTTTGCAAGCATGAAAAAATGCACCTAAAAATGAAATGTTCAGAGGTCAATATATTTGCACAAACCATGAATAATAACACAATGAAATCTATGTAGCTTGAAAAACACCTTGAAAGTATGAAAAATACCAACATGTTGATGCATAGGCATTAAAGACAACATATACAAGAGTTGTTGAAGCCTTAATCAAGATTCACATCGAATGGAATCCTCCTCTCTACCACCTCTCCATGGCATTTTCATGTTCATGAGTTGCGTGCTTGCCGATGTGAGATTAAAGTACACATCTATGGCCTTCACATTTACCTTAGATTTTGTACCCTGCTTTTGGAAACCGATTTGGGATTTGACGTAGAGACAACATGATGTGGAAATGACAAGTTTGAGAACCATAAACTAGTGTTAAATGGAAGATGGCAAAATCAAATTCAACATTGCAACACAATGAAGAAGGAGAAATTCAGGGAGGAAAATAATATAGAGTTAATATGAACTATAAAAAAATGTGTCAAGTGGAGAACACAATGGCAGCTCATTGAAACCATGCCAATATTCTTGCAACATAAAATCATAGGATGCTCTGAATGTCCTCACATCGTCCATGACAAAAACATTCAATGTTGTCATTATCTTCATTTTGTGTGGTGTTCGTAGGATATGACAATAGATGAATGTGTGGATATGCCAAAATGCATCCTTGGAGAGATGTTGCACAACGAATGGCTTCAACAATCCAACAACAAAATAATTTGCCTATATATAGCGACATTGGACATTTGATCCATGCCTTCATGCAAATTGCAAATTACAAGTCATGGTTGAATTGGGGTTCCACTAGTAAAACCCTAATTCAATGTTCTTGAAACTAAAGGTTGTTGCCATGTGTGGGAGATCCAAAGTTGTTGGCATATGCCATGAAATCATATCCTAGGAAAAAGATCTTAACACCATGGTTTGTGTATTGGAGGGCTCGAAGTTTGTTTGGATCCACCAAAAGGAAGCTTGATTTGCCACCCAGTGTTGATTGTGACTCATATTGACCCGACAAAGCGAACTATTCCATTACTTGTCCAATCACTTAGGCAAAAATGGCATGCATAGAAAGAGTCCTTGACTGCTACGAGCATGGTGTGGCTCATACCACATCTATTTTAGAGATTGAGTGCCATGTTTCCTATTGACACATTGCAAGATTGTCACCCAACTCTGCCAGGAGATGTTGGGCAATGTAGGCCAATACATGTACTTTGTACAATGCCAAAGTCAAAACTGACAAACATGACACCCTTGTTCCAATGTACAAAGGGATGAAGAAATTGCTCCACTCCACCAACAATATGAAGTATGAGTTTTGGTTTTGTCATGACGACATCCAACATTGTGTGAGTGGCAACAACAAGAAGTGTGTAGTTGGATTGGCCTACAATACCAACATTTGTCGGCGAAAATAGGTCCCAATTTCTCGAGGGAGGGGTCATTGGCGCTTGAGGATGACAAGTTAGTTAATGCTCCAACATATATCTACGACGAGGTCATGCGGCTTCTTAAACTTACTAGTGTTATTGAGCACAAATAGTGTTGCTAGGGTTGTGTTCACACTAATGTTTCAACATGTCAATACATGGCATTTGAGCATTTTGAATTATTACAATAAAAATCAAGTTTTGATTGAATGCGTGTTCCAAATTCCTATGGTAATAGGCCCCCTTCACTTGTCACATGTAATTGAACAAATTCAATTAACTTATTCCCAAATTTAGAGTATGAAACCCAAACCCATGTGATTTTATTATATTTGACATCATCGATCGCATGTAACCCGCTCATTGCTCATGTGTTACTGCTCACTACTCCACTTCCCTTGTTTATGGAGTGAGAAGTGCTCACAATGGGGTTGCACATACACCTCATTATTGTGAGAAAGAAGGTTGATGTTACCCACACCTATAAACGGGGAGAATTGACCGCTAGTTAGAGATGAACCGGTTGAGTTTGAGAATTAATTGGTCGAAGCCCATGACTTCAAAAACATTATTGATCATTTTAGAGGAATTTAATGAATATACCTCAAATTAATAAAGGAAAACCGAAAGATGTGAACATGTAACCGGTTGGACTTGGAAACACTAGGATCTCGACCGATTATGCCCAAAAATCTCCCCGGACACTGGCCCCCACAGTTTGCCCAGTATTATTCGTGAATTTATGATCCTTGGGAGAATGACCAGGTTTAATGGCTACGGTAACAGGTGAGCCATTTATGAATCTGCCACATCCTGTAAGGATGGATGGATGGACAGATAGATAGATATATGGATGGGTGGACGGATAGATGGATGGATGGATGGAGATCCTCTCGATCGTGAATGTGCCCCAGGCCTGTCCATGTAACGTTAGGTCATTCATTAATCACAACAAAGCCTTTTCGCAGGTGGGAAATTAAAGCCAGCAAGTCTTGGATTGACAATTAATTGAGTGGTGAAGAATTTCAAACAGTACACACACGCAGGCACACAATGTGTGTGTGTGGACATGTTAAGCTGGACAGTAAGTGGGTGTTATTTGGTTATTTTTCTAAATCATACACTTATATTTGAATGGTGTGTGCTTGGGTGAGGATCAAAGAACAAACAACAAACAACATAAAGACACATGTTTATAAGAGATTGGACTATGTCATCAAATTGTATGAACTATTCCACATTAATTTGTGAACACAATTTGTCGCGCACCTCTCCATGAGGAGTGCCCACAACACCATGGGCACAAGGGGGACCCCGGAGTGATGCATGAGACTTGTGGCGCCAGAGGTGAGAGGGCCCAAGTGATCCTAGTGTGGGTGAGGGCCCCGAGTGTTGAGAATGCCTCCCACCCATGGAGAATGCCTCCCACCCATGGAGAATAGGAGTCACTAGGGTAAGGCCATAAGCATTGAGTAGTTTATGGCGTCCGGATTCTAGAATGCTCAAGAACTCCCCAATCGGAGGTGTGAGCTAGGAGATATGACAATTTGAGTGGGTTGCTGCCTAGGGACAACGTCTTGGGACAGCCGTGACCTGGGAGGGCATGCCGCATATTTGAATAATGATTTTCTTGTCTCGATTTCATGTGTGGCACGTTATGTCCCACAAAGGATGAGAAAGAAAGTATAGTCAGGCACGTATCGGGGGGAGGGGGGAGGGGCGTTCACTAAAAATCTCCCAAACTCAAGGCCTACTACTATAACACTTCCTCCTCTAATGTCTTGATTCCTTAGGAGCATTCTCAAATGGCTGCATTTTGAGTCTATAATAAACATGTAGAACTTAAACAAGTATTAACTTGGAGTGGATGGAAGAAAGGGTGTAAATTTTGCTAAGTTCAGAAAGGAAACAACCTTTGTTCGTTAGAGTAATCTTATGCAAACATGCAATCATTTTATTCATTATATACTCTTAATTTCCTTGAAGGAATGCATGGCATCAACCCTTTGTTCTTGCATACACATGACTATTGTGTAGATTGCAAACAAGGCATGCAACCTATCTAGCTTGAATTTAAGAACTGAATATGTAAGCCTTTGATGTAGATTCATTAAGTTTTCTCATCTGTTGACTAGATTAGGACTTGGCAAGGTCAAAGAATGACCGACAAACAAATGAATATGTGAAGATATTTTGTAACATGCCTGCTTGGAACAGTTTAGGAACACTCTTAGATTTTTTTGGGTGTTGGATTTCAAGTCCATGCTGAACAATTTTGTTGCAAAGTTGCATGTAGTTTGTTGCAAATGGGTTATGTAACTTATGTTGAATAAGTGTAACAATGCCTAATAGTTACAAAACCGTTCATGTTTGCTACTTTGTAACACTTGTACATGATCATTTTGGAACACACAACTCGTTCATTACAGTAATAATGTAAATCGCATCTGGCTGTCACTCAATAGTTTTCTTTGTCACAATAGAATGTGACTTAGCCAATAATTCTAGGAGACCTGTGAGCTTGGTTAGAGCACACTGGGGAAGGCACAATTTAACACAATAGGTACATTGATTGTTTTCCTGGAGGACTTGGAGTTTCATTCACGACTCCTTTATTGGGTGGCTACAATGATATTAATATGTATGCAAAAGTAAGAAAATATTTATATGTGGAACTTTTTTTTTGGATTGAAAAAAATTAGATATCATGATTTCAACAAAGATACATGTGTTATAAAACTGTCACAAAAACGCAAGAATCTGCAAAGTATATATATAGCTACAAAACAACAATTGAGCTACAAAGTTAACCCAATCCAAAGTTTGTTACAAAACAATGATAAATTCTCATTTACATTGACCATTACGAAAGTGGTATTGCAGGACCATTCCTATATATCAACCTTGTGAGTTAGTAGTGATTGTGGATGCTGCCACTGGCTGGTCAGGTAAAGCTCGCAAAACAGGTGGCAATGGTGAATACCTGCGTTGCTTAAGTGATCCTCAATCTCTCAAGGCTCAAGGTCTAATTGGGATTCTAAAGAAAAGAAAAGAAAAGAAAACAATACATCATGGTATCCAACGTGAATATGAGTCCTTCACCCATGCCTGTTCTCAAGACTCAACAGGAAATCAAGATTTTGAACATATATTGCGAGTATAGGATATCCGTGGATAAAGGGTAGATTAACATGAGTGGCATCCATTGATTGGGCTGCACAGACATCTCACAGTCCAGAGGCTCAGGCTCAGGGTTTAGTTTTCAAGATTTTAGCGGAGCACTCAGACTGCTTCAAAGTGCGTGCACTTGTGCCATTTCTTGTAATTAGCTGAACAAGTCTCCATGTTCAAGAGGAAAAGCTGGTTAGATTGAACTCATCACTGCTTTGAGTTGCTCCTATCTTCTACTTTGGAGTTTGATGATAGGGAAACATGTGGTAACGTGAACAAAACTTGGTGAATGGGCCTCTTGTAAAGGAAGGGAAATTTCATCAAACCCCATTCACCTGGTTTGGTCTGCTTTACCCCATGTTGTCCTAGGTGGTACAATTTGCCCAAAGTTCCTTGTGGGTTACAGAGACATCACACACTCCAGTCCGAGACATGGCCACTTGGTCTTACTCTACAGGTATGGCTGTAAGGACACGGTAAATGCTGTCAATCTCTTCCAACGCAAAGTTTGACTGATGCTTTCTCTATTGGCAAAGCTAAGATTTACTCATAATGATTTCTTAAGTTGGATTCCGACACCACCTCTCTCCTCCGTCAATTTAGTCGGTCCTCAAAGTGATTGAGAGGCAATTAAAATCCGGCTATCAGTGCAACTATCAAGTCCAAAACACAAGCAAATTGTGCCAGTGACAAATGATGTAGAAACACTGAATTTCTGGTTTATGAGCAGGTAGCCAATATCACCACGACATGCAGTCTCATATTCAACACACAAAGGCTGCTAATGAAGGTCAAGATTATTAAACTTGTGAACTCCGCCACATTCAACCAGATTGTGAAAACCTAAAATTCTACAGACAATTCTTGTCGGTGTCAGAGCACTGAAACTAATGTATAGAACTGATGAATTTGCTCAACAATTGACAATATGCCCTAGCTACCCACCTGTCTTGCTCCACCTTGCTAATGTCTATGAGTCCAATATCCTTCTCCAAGAGGATCTACATAATATGTCAATATTCATGGGATAGAAGAAGGGTTATGCGGATAGTTAGGTAGAGGAGGTGGAGGACGCATATTGATTTGAGCCTCTAAAACCCTCTTCGTTGGCCATGTTGCTGCTAATTTAGGGCCAGAATCATCTTCCAGAGGCATCATGACTCTCAGCTCAGTTTGGGATTCCGCTGCGATCTGAGAAATTAGCAATTCTGCCACCACCTTCTTCTCATCACAATTGGGTTTCCGCACTTCTGGATTGCTTAAAATCGAGCTTCCAGATGACGAACCACCAAGTTGTCTGGAGTTGGCAATGTGCACCTGCATAGCTGCAATTAGCAAGGCCATCACGAGCCATGTCAACTTAGAAGCCATAAGTCCTGGCCTGAATCAGGAAGATTAGTTCAGGTGGATTGATTTCTTCCAAGAAAATTGCATCAACTGGGTTGGACCCCGCATCTCCATGAAATGCACTAATCGTACCAAGCATGTGTGCCTTGAACCTTGTGTGTAATGTGTGTAAGAGTAAGACAATTATATGTCACTGCAGGTTGCACATCAGGATGCAAAGTTAGTCCGCAAGTCCCTCACGAGCTGGAATATCGTTGACACTTTGAGAAACAAGTCGGATGCAGTTGGTCTACATTGGAGACTTTTTGGGGTCGGAAAGTGGACTTCCTTGCTGGTGACTTTTGACTTTGGTGTGTTATTTCCATACTGGCGACACGTGCCTGAGTTTTCCTGTAATGTAACGAACTCGTTTCACTTAGCTTTCCAACTCAATCACTGAAAATGGCTTTGATAAGTTTCTCTGACTAAGGTAGAGGTGCCATAAACCGTGAAAATAAGGTGATTCGCATTGAAGATATGGTCTTACAATCATGAGATAATTTTCCAAGATAGAAGAGAAGGATTCATGAAGAATGCAAGTTGTTACATATTTTTATTCCTGTAAAAAAAAATTCTACAATTTTTCAAAGTGGAAAGTTTGTCAAACCCCCTACTCGTTCACTAAATTCTCCTTACACCGAACACGGTAATCCTCATTTCCACACAGAACATCACCTAAACCGGTTAACTCATGAGTACATTAAAATGTGATTGATGGCAATCAAACATGACTAAATTTGGCTAAACTGACTGTACATGCATTCAAGCTGCCAACCTCGCAATGATCAGTTTCAGAAATGGCACTTCACTACTCTGACGGAAGTCTACTGTACAGGTAGAGGGTAGTTCACGGTTTATGGTATCTCTACCTTAGTCACTGTATTCAGTTTCATATGACAAGAAGTGTTGCTACCTACTTACTTTTGATTCTCTCTTTTATCCCTTATTGTAAAAACTGAAATGAAGCGTATGAAGATTGTCATCACTTGTCAATTATAACCGAGTTCCTTCGCCCACCCAACACGGTTTTTCTCAACTTGACCATGGTGGGGTTGTCACCATTGTCATTGCCAAGGGACATTGCCTTTTGAATAACCTTTGCCATGTCGTCTTGGGGGACTTGGACATCACCGCAATATCCACCTCCCCGAGTGATGTGTTGGGCAACTCCAATTAAGGGTGCGACATTGCTTGTCCCATGTAATACATCTTGTGCCTAGTTAAATGTTGTCCTACTTACAACACTCGTAATTAAACACGTTGTGAAGGGAAGGGACATATTGACAACATTCAATGAGATGATTAATAGGTATTGTATGGAAACTCTAAGTACATACAACTCCTATTGAGCTAATTGCAGGTGCCAAGAAAATCTCCTTTGGTAGCATTTGAACATGATTTCTACTTGTACTAGGTATTACACCTTTTTTGCCTACTTGAATGTTGTCTGACTTACATTACTCTTAGTTAAACACACTATAGTATGTGACTAAAACCAAGTAATGAAGAACCTCTAGTGTAGTATTCAAATATACTATCATGATCTCAATTGTATGAATACTCCCTTATCTCGTCATTCATTTGGTTTTAATTTTACTTTTGATGCTCCTCATTAAAATCAAAGAATCTTTTGCATTCCCAACACACTCTAAAAATTCCTTATCTATAAGTTTTTTGTTTTTTTTGTTGGTAATATTAAGCAATACCCGTACAATTTCAATGATTAAAATACATTGGACAATATGTGTACTTAAGAAATAAATTCATTCATATATAGTCTTAACATAAGTTACAAATATAGCTTGGAATAAAACATCAACCCCTATCATATGTATAATATAAAACCCTAGCATTCATCAATAAAGTTATTTAAGAGTTTTTCATCACTAGGATGTATCTCATAAGCATCCAAGTTCGCAATATATGTCATAAAAAATAATGCAATTATTATTTCTAATTCTACCATCAAATGGATTGGTAAGATCATATGTCCACTTGTTGTTGGTTCCTTTGTGATACCAACATAAGTCAATCTCCATTTTTGATAAATGGTCCATCAAGTCAATCAGATCCCTATACTCCACCCAATGATTTCCAAACTTTCTACGCATCTTACAAACCCTCCCAACCAGGGATGTGCAAATGGATGTGATGTAGTCCCACCCATCACATATCACATGTCGGGACGCGACGCTCGCTGCTTTTAATTGGAGTAATTTTTGTTTTAAAATGTAATTTTTTACAATTGCTACTAGAAATTGACTTCTTTAAAAGTATTAAATTTTTTGGACCATTAGATCTTATTGGATGCAAGATCTAATGGTCCAAATGTTTTTTGTTTTTTTGAATTTTTTTAGTTGTTTAGTTGTTTTTATTGTTTTTTAAGATATTTTTGTTCTTCTAGAAGTCAACTGCTAGTAGTAGTCGACCAACCAACTGCTTGCTCTTGGTCTATTATAGTAATTAATTTGGAGCAATCGGCCTAAAGCAATCGACTAGCTAGTCAACTGCTTAGAAAAAACAAAAACAAAAAAATCCAATTTTTTGTATTGTTAGATCTTGCATCCAATAAGATCTAAAGGTCCATATTTTTTGCATTTCTTTTTCTTTTCTAGTCGACTGCTATGTCGACTATAATTTTGCATTTGACCAAACTATTGACGAGGAGGTGGATTATGTTAGTTACCCCTAGGTAAACAGTCGGACTTACCCCATCAACATGAAATTTTTGTCACACATCACGTCGTTGTCATGTACGAACTAACGTGAGTATAAGAAGGGGTATTATTTGAGGCATTATCGTGCATAGTATACATAAGGGAGAGGTATTTTTTTTCTATAGTGTGTACAATTAAAAAGGCTATTAAGAATTTTGAAGTAAAGGTAGATGTAGGAAAGGGGGCCCTAAGATTTAGAGAAAAAATTGGCAACAAATGTATTAGTTTCTTCCATTTCACGTTTTCATACATTGTTTTCATATGGTAATAGTCCTCAATGACTTCCCTATCCAATCTTGATAAGGTTTGCATTTGGGTTTTAGGTTTTGACAAACTAGAAGCTCTTAGAGTGCTCATGGGCTCCCTTGAGTTTGCTCTCCAGTTAAGGTTAAGTTATTGTGTTCTTGTCTTTATTGTTTTGATGCAATTGTGGAGTTACATGCTATGGATGAAAAATTGTTCCATGACTTTCTAAATGGGAAGTGAAAGTGGAATTTATAAGTAATAAAATAATAAATTTATCCATAATTTATGTTATGTATTGGAGTCATCTATCACATTAAATTGAAGAGCTTAGTATAAATACTTGAGTCTATTTTTCTTGAGGTTGCCATTTTGGTCATAAGGTTTCCTTAGCCTTAGATGGTGCAACCTGCTACTGACTAGTGTACACAAGTCCTACAACTCTAGAGGATTAGGTTAGCCTTTTGATACCTTAATTCCCTTGTGTTTGTTTAGGCGCTAGTATTTCCTAGGTATACCTTGAACTCCTTTTAATTATTCCAAGCTCATATATCTATATATCTTATAACTTAATTTATAAAATCTTAATGTGGTACAAGATTTATCCTTAGATACATCCTCGAAATCCGTAGGGAGCCATGTGCTCAAATCTTACAATGTTACGTTCCCCGAAATCCTAATGTCCTGGTTGAGTGTCGTTAGGGTCTATAGGAATCTTGCATGTTATTCTAAGCACGAGTTCTTAATTGTAAGTAATTAGTTTTACTTTCTTCGCAACCTTATAAGTTCTCAAGACATTAATTTTACTTGTTAGTCTCCAAAATTGTTTGGTCAATAACTTCAAGATTTTTCATAAGTATCGGATATAAATTGTAAGTATATTCTTTAACTTGATCAAATCTAAAATCTAACCTAGCTAACGGGACATTCCTTTGAAGTTTAAAGTTTTGAGTTTTACTCAAGTGCAACAAGGCGGGAGATTCATCCACTTCGATGGCTTGGCATGATTTTGTCTCTTGGAACTCCTTGCGATGATGATCCTTTCCAACTTTGACTAGATCTCACATGTCATCTTCCAAGGACACCCTTGACGATGATGCGGTCTAATTTCACTCATGCGTCGACTTCGGTAAGTCTCTTCGAACCTTAGCCTCCTTGTTTTTGGATCTTGACTTAGATTTAGGCGTTTTATTGAATAATCTTTTTGGATTTTGGCTTAAGGGTTCATGTTGCAAGTGCATGACTTAAGTATTAATCTCACATGAGTGGGTCGAATACCCAAGTATTTTAATTGACAAGTTTAAACTCAAGTGTCAAAGTAACCCCTTTCAATGGAGCAGCTCGAGCATTTGTACTTAGATCCTTCCAAGTATGATTCAACTCCCAAGTTTACCATTGCAATGCAAATGTCCAAGTAGCTTGATTTTCTGAGTTCCAAGAATCTTAGGCCTTCAATGATGATCTTTGATTTTCAAGTATTCCGAGCTCTATAAATTCTAAGTACCAGTCCCATGTATCCAAAGGGATTGATTGTTCATTCATCTCAAAGAATGTTACAAGTCTCATATATCCTTGATCATTTCCTAAGTGTTCATGAGAAGGCTTAAACTTGGAGTCTTTGAGTCCTAAGTAAGTTCTAAGAGAAAGACTCAAAACTCAAGCTTTTGGATTCTAAATGAAATTTTGAATATCCATGTGCCAAGTCCCAAGTGGTTTTTCATCTATATAGAGACCTTGGTGACACTTCGTGTGAATTGTTCGGGGCCAAATGAAGTGCAATAAAGCCTCCAAGTTCCCCCTCCATACAGTATGTGAAATCTGAAAAATGACTTAATTATTTGTTGATCCTTAGGTTTTCTAAATATAGAAATATATATGTATAGTTTGTTTGTTTTGAGTCCGAGCGTATCTATTATCTGAGCATTTGAATCTAACTATTTTCCGTTGATATCCGGCGGTTAAGTAGTTCTTCCCAACTACTTCTAATCTCTCGGACTTCTCAAGAATGAGTCTTGGCTAGTTCGTCAATGAGAAAGTTTTGGCAAGTTCTTCAACAAAGTTTTGACAGGGGGGTCTTGAATGCAGTCTTGGCATGTTCTTCAACAAAGTTTTGACAGGGGGGTCTTCAACGCAGTCTTGACATGTTCTTCAACAAAGTTTTGACAGGGGGGTCTTCAACGCAGTCTTGGCATGTTCTTCAACAAAGTTTTGACAGGGGGGTCTTCAACACGGTCTTGGCAGGGGGATCGTCAACTCCCACATGGCAGCTTCTCAAGACCTTTGCCTGGTTCTCGCATTCCCATGGTCTTTGTCATGTTCTTGCATTCCCATGGTCTTCGTCATGTTCCCGCATTCCCTTGGCCTATAACCTCATTCCCATGTTCCCTGGCCATCATGGTGGGGTCCAGCTTAAGTCCCCTTCATGGCTCCCTCACTTCCAATGCCCTAAGGTAGAAATACCATAAACCGTTAAAATAAGGCGATTCGCATTGAAGATCTGGTCTGACAATCATGAGATAATTTTCCAAGATAGACGAGAAGGATTCATGAAGAATGCAAGTTGTTTCGTATTTTTCTGCCTTGTACAAAAAGTTCCACAATTTTTCAAAGTGGAAAGTTTGTCCAACCCACTTCCGGTTCACTAGGCTCTCCTCATTTCGATACAGATTATCACCTAAACCCGTTAATCATGAGTACGTTAGATCTTGCCTCCCATTGGCTACACTGCATTGAAGTTGCCGCGCCATTTAAGACATGGCACTTTCCATTATGAGGCGGTCTAGTGCACCGCTATTGGGTGGTTAACGCTTTATGGTATTTCTACCTTAATCGTCTTCTTCCCCTATTTTTGTTGCCAATAGCAACTTTGGTGTGGTGCCTAGCATCGCTTCCCTGGTTCTATGCATCATCCCTTTGTGCTCATAAGGTGTCTACAATTTTCTAACATGCCGTTAGTACGTATACATTTGTTTCTCTCTATAAACTTCTCATATATAGGGGGTTTAATATCATAGTGACCCACACACGTCATTTAGGTTTCCAAAGAAGAGTCCACCACCCGGGAATGGATTACACTTTAAATTGAGAGGGGGTTTCAACACTTTCATGCTCATCAACTAAAACATCCAAGGCATGTCGAAGTTGACTTCAACATTTCCACGTAACCCATTTTCAACCTGCAAATGCACTTGTGAGCCCAATATGGTGCCCACATGTGGTTTTAATCTCAAAAGTTCATTAAATCCTGACTTTGGCATTAATTCAATACTCGAAAATATAAACAGAGTGAAGTTGTTATGTTTAGACTAGGGTTAAGGTTGGAGGCCTGAGGGGTTAGTTGGGTGGTTAGTTAAGGGTTAAGTTAAAGTTTGATTGAGCTAAGCTAGAATTGTGTGGTAATTGGTGAGAATTGGGGCCCTTTTGCCTTTGTTAATTGTTTGGTTTAGGATGAGGGTGGAGTAGTTTAAGGCTAGGACGGCCCTCTCGGGTGGATAGGACCTCGGATTTCTCGGACCCAAGGGGAAGCCCTGAGAGGCTCGGTACGAAAGACACACTCTCTCTCTTGGGAAGGGGGCAAGGCTCCAGGAGCGAAGTCAAGGGTTCAAGGCTAGATTTTTTAGGCTTCAGGAGCGATGTGGAATCTGAATGCTGGATGGCAAGGCTCCAGGAGCAAAGTCAGGGGTTCAAGGCTAGATTGTTGAGGCTTCAGGAGCGATGTGGAATCTGAATGCTGGATGGCAAGGCTCCAGGAGCGAAGTCAGGGGTTCAAGGCTAGATTGTTGAGGCTTCAGGAGCGATGTGGAATCTGAATGCTGGATGGCAAGGCTCTAGGAGCGAAGTCAGGGGTTCAAGGCTAGATTTTTGAGGCTTCAGGAGCGATGTGGAATCTGAATGCTGGATGGCAAGGCTCCAGGAGCGAAGTCAAGGGTTGAAGGCTAGATTTTTTAGGCTTCAGGAGCGATGTGGAATCTGAATGCTGGATGGCAAGGCTCCAAGAGCGAAGTCAGGGGTTCAAGGCTAGATTTTGAGGCTTCAGGAGCGATGTGGAATCTGAATGTTGGATGGCAAGGCTCCAGGGCGAAGTCAGAACTCTCGGCGAGGCTGCGAGGCTTCAATAGCGAAATTTGAGCTGATGACTGGATTGAAGGGGGCTTCAGGGGCCAACAAGGGGGTAGCTGCGGGAAGAAGGCAGAGACGGCCGATGACGGGCACTAACAGGCAGTGACGGGCAGTAACCTTGCCCAAAGGGGCAGAGATTCAACCTTCATCCTCGTGGCGGGATGAGTTGATAGAAGTAGGAGTAGCAAGCATGTAGGTTGTAAGGACTTGAATTAGAATAGATGGGCATTAGTTAAGGTTTCACTTGGAAGACTGACGAAGTAGTTAGAAGGGTGTTGAAGGATGTTGGATTAGTATATAGGCATATTCTTCATGTTGAGGTGTGGATTTCCTTTCATTACTAACAATGGTTACACATTATTCTCATGTAATGGTGTGTGAAGTGGGGTGGAAATGACAGACAAGTAGTTCATGCTCATGTAAGTCACTAGCTTCCACCTGGATTACGACGCATAAGGGTGGGGGTTTATGGCTGACAACACCCCTTCAGTGTCTATGACACATCCTTGCACACGTTTAAATTGTCTTCATCAACACTACAATTTCCCTTCTCACCACTTTGTGCACTAGGATCGTCAATCAATGTGTGATCATAATCACACTCCTCATCCTCCTCCAAGCTTCCAAATAAATGACCTTTTTCCATACATGCATGATGCACGATGAGATAAGGAAATGAGAGAATTAGTCATCCTAGTATCATCTAAAATAAAAAAAACGTATGCTATAAAGTCTAATAACACACCGACACTACCATACAAGCAATGTTCAATATTGAAGTCTTCAACACTTGTCAAATGCCATTTTGGCCTACATTTTTTTTGGGGGGGCACTTCACAAAAATGTGCTATGCAAAGTTTCCACCCTTCACAGTGAACGCCTCTCCAAAAACTACCTGTCACAAAATACAATGGTTGCAATTTGCAAATAGAAACATAGTTGGGCTCCGATTTTGGCACTCTAGCAGACACTTCCAAATTCCAATAACTCCTGCAACTTCGACTCGGCACTGACTGCAACTTCGACTCGGCACTGACTGCAACTTCGGCCTGGCAAGCACAACTATATGTGAACGTGGATTTTCCAAACAGAATTGGGTGAAGAGTGATTGCAGAAGTTGATTGAAACTTGAAACATTGGATGCATTGATGCAAGTGTCATTATGCGGTCTTCTGATGGAAAATATGGATTGGGCTGGAATTTTTGACACTTGGAAATTGACCAAAAACCGAAGAGCTTTGCCTTTGGAGTTGGATGATGATTAAGTGCATTATGTAGGGAATCTAAATAATTTTAGTGCATCATTCTATTGCATGCACTTCTTCAATATAGTGAGACATCATATTATTTTCATATTCAGTACAAAATGGCCAACATCAAGTTTTTCTGTGAAGTGTTGCAAAAAAGTTTGAAAATTTGAGTGAAGTGTGATTATTTTGAAATCCTTCACATTGAAATGCATGTGCACACTTCAAACTTGAACACTGCATACAAGTACAAATGTTGGATATTTTTGAAAGGTCCTCCATACATGTACATAAGTACGATTTATAATTTGTGTAACATATGTATACATAGTACAAAAAAGTTCAAATTAACAACCCTTTTGTGCACCCATGTATAGACGCACATGTTTAGTACAATGCATCCCTAGAAATAAAAGGTGTTGTTTGAATAAGGCCCTCATCTTTTAGAGATGGAGCCTTGAAATTAACCAAAATATAAGGGAAAAAAATCTTGTCATATGTGTTTCAATGATTCCACAAGGAGCCAACTTCTCATTTATAATTTAATACATGGAGTGTAATAGGCAGTTGCTATTTTATGGGGAATGCTTGAGGCATATTAACCTTCTATATTTGTGAATATATATATATATATGCTATAGTTAACAAATTAACAATTACTACAAGGATTGCACATCTACATCTAGAGGCTTAGGGTTTAAGGTTTAGGGTTTAAGCATCCTATTAGGGCCTGTTGCAAAGTGAGTGCAGTCGTGTCATTTCTTGTCATTAGAGTTATCCTTTAACTCAACCGGAGTTTTAGTAGGGAGTTGGTTGTTTCGCATGGAAAGTTTTGCATGCGAAACAACCAACTCCCTACTAAAACTCCGGTTGAGTTAAAGGATAACTCTATTATCTATACAAAGTCTTGATGTTTAAGAGGAGAAGCTAGTTCAAAGGATGAACTCATCACCACTTTGAGGTGCTCCTATCTTATTTGTACCTTTGTTTTTGATCTTACGAAACATGGATTTGGGCGAACCAACCCATACACTCGTTCCTTGTTGGATGCCTAAACCCTTGCCTCCAAGGAACCATTGTATGGGTTGGTTTGCCCCAGCCGGAAACATGCAACAACGTGGACAAAACTTGAATGGACTTTCAGCAAAACTCATTCACTAGGATTTGTCTACTTTACCACATGTTGCCTTGGGTGGTATGATTTGCCCAAAGTTCTTTGTGAGTTGCAAGAACAAAACACAATCCAATCTAAGACATTGCCGCTTAGTCTCACTCTATAGGCTTATATGTCAAGATATGGTAATGATGTTATTCTCCTCCAACCCTAAGGGCCGGTTTACACCATGGACCATGAAATTGGACCATGGAAGATGGCCTTGTCCATGGTTCGACTTGATGGTCCAACATCCATGGTTTGATTTCTTAAAAAATCAATTTACAAAGCCTTTGGGCCCCTCACTAGGTGTGAACCGAATGTGGAACAAGAGGAATGATCATGCACTAGAAGTGAATGTGCTGATTTTTTTAATATATGCCCAAAAAGGGCAGTTTAAAAAAAAAATCAAGTTTGACGATTCTCTTGTCTTCTATTGTCTTCATCTTCTCATGAATATAAATACAGATCTTCTCCTACACGTTTCTTGTATATGATTATATGGAAGCTTACGTTAGTGCTTATAAATATTCGTTTTTGTAGTCGCGGAACGGTGACTTTTGATCCACTCTTGGAAGTGGGGATATTCTTCTAGTGGAGGTAAAACTACCTACTACACTAAGGGCTGGTTCACACACGAGCCAAGAGTGGTGACCATGAAATTGTGAGAGCCCAAAAGAAAGTGTGCAAAGACCGTCCCAAGACACCTCCAAAATCATGAAGTGTGGTCACGAGTCCTCAAGTGTAGTGTGAAGTCATATGTGACCGGGCCCTCAACCAAATGCTATTTCAATGAATTTCTATTCATGCGGGTCCTCACACATGATAAAAATAGAACAAACCAACGGTTGTGAGAGTTCGGAGTGCCATGGTCTCCCGGTTTGTGTTAGGCCTACCTCCAAGAAGTGGTTTTATGAAAACAATCCAACTGACCATGAAACATGATCCATTTGATGCCATGTAGGAATCCATGTGGACTTTACATCCATCTTGCATTCACATACTCCGTTGGTCCCTCAAGCGTAGCGTGAAGCGAACTTGACCGGCTCCGCCTTTTCCACCAATGAGAGTGCTTGAAGTGTAATGGTCACGGGCTCTCAGTCTCGTGTGTGAAGTGGCCTAAGTTCGACTGACGCTCTCTCTATTTGCAAAGCTGGGATACACTGGTGATGATTTTCCTATGTTGGGTTCTAACACCTCCTTCCCTTCTCAATTTGGTTGGTCCTCAAGTGATTGAACCCGAGCTTGCAACTTCCTTATTATCGACGGTGGCAACCCCGAGGGGTGGACTTTTCATTTGGAAATCTAAACGACGTGAGTGGGTCACTATGAAATTAAACTCCCTATATCTGAGAAGTTATAGAGAAAAATAAAAATGTATAAGTATTGATGGCATGCTAGAAAATTGACTAAAGCATTTATACTAAGTTTCTCAATTTAATGTGATGAATGCCTCCACTACGTATACCAAACACACTCATGACTTAAATAGGCCTTTATTACATATAATATCCTCCTTCACTTTCCAATGAGAAAGTTGTTGAACATTTTTTTTCCATCCATAGGATGTAACTCATTGACTGCATCAAACAAACTAAGACACGAGCACAATAAATTAGCTACAATCCAAAGAGCAAAACTGAAGGGTGCCCATGAGTGCTCCAAGAGCCTCAATTTGTAAAAAACCTAGAACCCAAATGCAAACTTTAACAAGAATGGACATGGTAGTCATTAAGGACTATTACCATATGACAACAATGGATGGTTACATGAATTGGATGAAACTAGCACATCTATTGTCCATTATCTCTCTAAACCTTGGAGCCCCATTTTATACAAATTGAATAGTCTTAATAGCCAAGTTGTTAAATATACACAGTGGAGAGAAAAAATAATACCACTCCCTTATGTGTACTATGTACGCTAATGCCTCAAATAATACCCCTTCTTAGTCACGTTAGTTTGTATGTGTTATGCAGTGCCCCCCCCCACCCGGGAGGGGGTTATGTTAGAGGCATTAATCTAGAGGTTGGTTTTACATGTTATAAAGTGTTTTTTAAAGTGAAAAATAATGGGTCTCAATTATTAATTAAAATAAAATCAAAAATTTATTGCATACTTGGATATTTGCTAATTCAATGAACCCTTCCCTATGTGCACTCCCCCCCCCCCCGCTGCCTTGGTAAAAATATTTGTTTACCAGAAAATAAAATGGAAAATCTCATATCTTTATAAAAAGGGGTTTAAGAATTTGAACATAAGCCTCCAAAATCTCGGTGGCTTGCCCTCACCCCTATGTATTAAGATTCTCTTTATAATTTCATCTAAAATACATGATTCTCTTACTATACATGCTTGTACTTCTTTTAAAAGTTGCATTTTTGAAATCCCTCTTTCCAAGGGCTACATGAGTTTCTTGAAATAGAATGAAATATAACACTTCTTAATGCATTATATGTAATTGAAATATGGCTTCTTTAAAAAAGAGTTGTGTGCCTGGGTGATTGAGAGACAATTCCAACCCAGCTATTAAAGAAACTACACTAAATAGTCCTAGTAATGTGTATTAGTAGTGTAGCAATTAATGTGGCCCACATTAATTCTCATCATGAAAATTAGCGGGGTCCTAGAAAATTAGTGTGACCCACAGTAATAGGACTATTTAGTGTACCAAGACCAAAACACAAGCAAAATGTGTCAGTGACAAACGATGTAGAAACATCGAAATTCTGGTTTATGAGCAGGTAGCCAATATCATTATGATATGCAAAATCTACACACGGAGGCTGCTAAGTTAATGAAGGCCAAGATCATTAAATTCGTGAACGCTGCGACATTCAACGAGTGGGTGCCTATGAAAACCAAGTAATATTCTACAAACAAATTCCTGTAGGTGCCGGAGCACTGAAACTAATGCATAGAGCTGATGAATTTGCTCAACAATCGACAATGTGCCCTGGCTACCTACCTATCTTGCTCCACCTTGCTAATTTCTACGAGTTCAATATCCTTCTCCAAGGGGATCTATAGATGTGAATCTTCACGGGGAACTAATAGGGTTGCCAGGAGGAGGTGGAGAATGCATATTGACAGTAGGCTGCCCCCCTGTTAAAACCCTCGTCCTTGGCCTTGTTGCTGCTGATTTACGGCCAGAATCGTCTTCCAGAGGCATCATGACTCTCAGCTCAGTTGGAGATTCCGCTGCGATCCGAGAAATTAGCAATTCTGCCACCACCTTCTCATCACAATTGGGTTTCCACACTTCTGGATTGCTTAAAATCGAGCTTCTAGATGACGAACCACCAAGTTGTCTGGAGTTGGCAATGTGCACCTGCATAGCTGCAATTAGCAAGGCCATCACGAGCCATGTCAACTTAGAAGCCATGAGCCCTGGCCTGAATCAGGAAGATTAGTTCAGGTGGATTGATTTCTTCCAAGAAAATTGCATCAACTGGGTCGTACCCCACATCTCCATGAAATGCACTAATCGTACCAAGCATGTGTGTCTTGAACCTTGTGTGTAATGTGTGTCAGAGTGAGACAGTTATATGTCACTGCAGGTTGCACATCAGGATGCAAGTTAGTCCGTCACGTGCTCGAATATTGTTGACATTTTGCGAAACAGAGCTGACCAGACGTGATGGTTTGCAGTGGAGACTTTTTGGATTCGGAAAGTGGACTTCCGGCTTGCTTGTGGCTTTTGACTATGGTGTGTTACAATGAACAGGCAGATTTTTTGGCATAAATGGTCGAGATCTCTAGTGTTTCCAAGACCAACCAGGTATATGTTGACATCTTCTGGTTTTTCTTTATTGAATTGAAGAATATTCTGTTAAATTCATCTAAATGGAACAGTGAATTTCCTGAAGGTCTTGGATTTGAACCAGTTATTTCTCAAACTCAATTCACTCATCTGTAACTGGCGGTTGGTTCTCCCTGTTTATTGGTGTGTTATTCCCAAATGGGCTAGACCTGTTAGAGTTCCTTGTAACATAAGGGACTCGTTTCACTTAGCTTTCCAACTCATTCACCGACAATGGCTTTGATAAGTTTTATTGAGTGGGCATTGGGTCCAACTTAATCCTCAGTGTCATATGGCAGGTAGTGTTGTTGTCTATTGACAATTGTGTTGCTACCTAAGTTACTTTTGATTGTTTCTTTTGTTTCTTTTTGTTAAAATGATTTAGAAATGATTTCTTTCATTTTTCCCTTTTTGTTAAAATGATAAAGAACAATAAGATATAACATATGAAGAATGTCACCACATCATCTATAAGTTAGTTGCTCTTTAGTTCCTTCACTCACCCAACGTGACTTTCTTGGACTTGACTCGGGGGGGGGGGCAACAAAAGTACTAGGAGTTCATTGTCATACGACTCCTAGTCATCTCACTGAATGGTGTCCTTGCCCCCTTTGTTCATGTCCCTGGTCCAAGTAAGCCATTCTTGATCCTTGTCATCCTTGAATGGAAAATAGCCAAGAAGCACATTATTTAAGGTCAAATATTGTCTCACCAATAGATTGAAGGTGTTGAATTTGATAATGACCAACTAGAAGTTGGAAAAAAAGACATGCCTAAAATATGCAAGTGACATTCATTTTTTGAAAACTAGATGTAAAGTAACTTGAAAGTGCATCAAAAAGAATGTTTGAAAGATTTTGAACACAATGGTGACCTCAAATAATCAAAAATTTATTATAATCAACTCTTATTATATTTCGAGGATTTTTATCTAATGAGAAGTACATCCAAATGAAAGTCTAGTAGATACATTTTGAATGTACTTTCCATATATTGTATGCACTATTTTTCCCCTTCAAAATTTGGAATTACGTTAATAACAATGTAACCAGGTCCCAAAGTCATTTTGTGGTTCACTTTACCTTACTTGGGACCCCCCCACAATCAATTGTTCCCAAACGTACATCTATTGTTGAGTTAATTGTAGTTGCTTGAGACATCTCCTATGAAAGCATTTAGGGTTGATTTACACCATGGACCATGCAGTCATCCCAGGGTGTTGTAAGAGCGTTGATTGGCTGTTGAACTCGTCCCCAGTAGACATATTTTAAGTCCTAAATAATCCAGTGACATGATCCAATGGGTTTTGCAATGAGAGAGATAAGAAAGCTGGTCTGGTAGAAAAAAGGCAAGGGCCCATGGCAGATAAATGCCGTTATAAATTTTTTTTTAATGAATTTTTTTGGAGGCTGTAGATGAAATGGCGGCTCCCCTTTATTATAGAATAACGTTATATTTCAAAAGACCAATATAACATTATATTTTATTAAACCAATAAAAATTTATATTTCAAAAAATCAATGAAATAATAAAGTATATTAAACCAATATAACTTTAAATCACATTAAACCAATATAATGTTATATTATCCTAAGCCAATATAATGTTATATTATCCTAAGCCAATATAACGTTATAGCACCCTAAACCAATATAACATTATAATACCCTAAACCAATATATGAGGCTATTGTTTTCAGCAAGATCTCATTTATCTTCTGAATTTATTGTGACATAGTTTGTGTAGTACTGTGTGAGTTTTTTTTGCAATCATAGAGGGATATATTGCTGATGAGGAATCATGTATAGAGCCAGAAGATGAGTGGTCACAAAATTCATAATAGATGCAAGAAATTACAGCTCCAATTTTCAAAAGCAACCAATCGTTAATTTCTCAAATGTTGCATAGTCCTAATTTTCTTTCCTTCTCTTTTAGTGCATTTTGCCATCTACCAATTACACCCATATTTCATTTTTTTTAAATGACGATTGCAGAAGCCTCATGAAGTTGGCATCTTCCAATGATTGGAAGAAGTGGTAACAACAACAACATATGTACCTAAAAAAATACGAACAACAAAAGAGGAAGCGAAGAAGACGAAAAAAACAAAGGAGGATGTCATAAATGTTAGTGAATCTAAAAATACATTTAAAAAAAACTACAAGGATGAAGAGGAGAGATTTCGAACTGCATCACCTAATTGCTATTCGAGGGAAGATAGACGAAAAAATTGCACAAACAACAAATAAATAAGATAATTTTTTTACATACGTGAATTTTAAAAAACATGAGTAATTTTATTTAAAGTCAGTAATTTTGTTTTACAAAAGGTAAAGTTGCATGAGGTTGAATGCAGATGTATGAGGTAATATGTGGGCCGTATGATGAGGTCTTATGATGAGGTCTTATGATGAGGCCGTAGAAGGCCTTGGCTTTAGCCATATAGCGCCTATGTCCCCATTCTCCTTACAAAAGCAATGCTTGAATGTCCATAACATGCTTCACAAGCATGTACAAAAACATGTATAATCCTAAAAGCAAAATAAGGCTCTTCTTCCTCTCCTCCATTGCAATCATGCTTGTTGAAATTCAACATGAAAACAAGCAAAAACAAAAAGTGAAGCCAATAAAAGACAAGTGAAGTAAAGAGAATGGTCAAACTTGATTGATTTATTTATTTTCAAAATTGCCCTTTTTGGGCATATATTTAAAAAAAAATCAATACATTAACTTTTTGGTCCATGGTCATTCCTCTTGGTCCACATCTGGTTTGCACCTAGTGAGGGGCCCAAGGGTTTCTAAATTGATTTTTTAAGAAGTCATACCCTGGAAAAAGGCCATCTTCCACGGTCCGACTTCATGGTCCATGGTGTAAACCGGCCCTTAGATATGATTTCTGCTTATCCCAAGTAATACATCATGCACCAACTTAAATGTTGTCCTAGTTACACCACTCTTAGTTAAACACACTATGAAGGGGAGGGGCAAATTGACAACATTTAGTGAGATGACTAGGTTGAATGGCAACGAACTCCTAGTACTAGTACTAGTGCCCCCCTCCCCCCTCCACAATTGAATCGTTGGTAAGATATTTTCTTCCCAGTCGTAAAATTGTTTATGGTTTGAGCTAGTTGCAATTGCCGAAGACATCTCCTCTTGCAATTTCCTCTAAACAAGATTTCTATTTGTCCCAGGGAATGCATCTTGCGCCTACTTAAATGTTGTCTTATTCATGTCAAATTTAGTTAAACACACTATGATTAAAACCCATGTAATGAAAAACCTTTGGTGCAGTGTACTACACTAAATATGATATCTAGTGTCATTTACTATTTGGAGTTACATAGTGTTATATCTTTTTACTATTGATTTTTTTTACCCAAGTAAAGTTGATAATGTAATATAATGTTCAAACAACCAATTTGACATTTGTTGGTAAAATATGAGATATACAGTAAATAGATAGAGCATTACGTAATTTCAAATTAGTAAGTGACACTAAATACAATATTTAGTGTAGTGAACTGTCGTCATGGTCCTCAACTAAATTGCATTAATGCTCCCTTGTCCCTCAATTTATCTGTTTCAAATTTTCTCTTGATGCTCCCTGGGCTTTATACACACTAATTGAGATAAAATGCGTAGTTTGAATGAATCACTAGTCTTTCGAAGACGGAGTCTTGAATCAACCAAAATGTAGAGAAACACAACATGATTGTTAGATGTGTTCCAGTCAATGCATAAAGAACCAACTTCTCATTGAGATTTTGATACATGGCATTTTGATACATAGGGGGTTGATATTTCATGAGTAGACCGACATGAACATACCTATTATACTTTATCCATCCATTTCATTCTCTTTGGCAAAAATGATCGTGGAATTGGATCTCTAGTGTAGGGTTTATGTCCCCGTTAGACAATGTTGTGAACTTGTTGGTGGTCGTCGATTCATGCTAATATGATTTAGTGTCTAGTCACGTCACTAGAGAGAATGTAGCGGCCGAGCCAAGTGATTTTGTTGATGTGTCTAATCCTGGTTGGATATGAGGAGACACATTATCACCCGTAACTAAGACCTTGCCATATGACCAATACATCCGGTAGCGGACACATGTCGCATGTAAGCACCCATTACACGTGTCCGTTACCGGATGCAAGGAGCCGTGTCACAATGGGTGCTTACATGCGATATGTGTCCGTTACCAGATGATTTGGTCATTGCACAATTTATTGAAGCTTCATTTTCGTCAATGAGACCAAAGTCACTAGACTTGCAGTTGCAACCTTTTAGAATCAGATAATTAGTTGGATAACCTTGTCACTACTATGGCTTAGCAAACTAGGTGCCTACTCTAGCCTGTGACAGGGCGTCTTGCATCCATTGCCTATTTCATAATCATGAAACAAAGAAAAGAGAGATAGAGATGAAAACTAATTATCTGATTCTTAAAGGGTTGCAACTGCAAGTCTAACAACTTTGCCCTCATTCACGAAAATGAAGCTTCAATAAATTGTGCAATTTTGGTGTCATTGGAGGTTGTGCCATGCTTCGTAGTTTGGTGCTTTTGGTGCCAAAATATAATTTTCTTGTAGAAGTAAATGTGGTCCTAGCAAAGCGGTAAGTAGTCGCATGTGGAGAATTCCATTGAAACTTACGCAAGAGTTTAACTTGGACCAAAGAGCAAGGTTCGAAGAACATCTAATTCTGAATTCAACATTGAACTCAAGTCACAGTAAGACCAACCAGGTAGCTAGCTAATATGGGTAGGGTTTTCACCGAGAAACTCATTTATTTCGTTTACCTAGAAATTTGTGAAGACCCATAATATTTTTCATTTTCATCAATTTTGCAGTAAGCTTAGTTCCATTTTGTCAGAGTGCAGTTGCTTTTTATTCGGAGAATACTTATTCTTAGTATTTATTCTGAAGTATTGTAGTTCAGTTGCCCACTTTAGGGCCGAAGATAGGTAACGGGATTGGATCAGCGACAGAATGAGGCGTTTCGATGTTGAAGTCTCACACCTAAGGTAGCCATTCTAGATTCAACAGTCAACATAATTTGGGGGGAGCTTATATGACCATTTAATGAGTACAAGAATCTTTACTTTGGTAATGAAGAAGATGTTCATATGAGCTCCAGAAATCATGTGGAAGTGGCTATGGCCGCCACTTGGATTCACTAATTTAATCGTGTGTTTCATATCCTAGGAGAAGTGGGCTCATCAGAAAAAGTAACCATTTAAGACCCATCTATCTTATCTCCACAAACCTTAATATACACATTCCTACATACAAGGTTGCACTGAAAATAACTGCTCACAAACGAGGAGGATGACTCACTCTTCCTCCAGATCCTGAAAAATTCAACAATCTTGAATCAACCATAGCAGCAGTCGCTTATCTTCATACAATCAAACTTGAGCATAAATATCCACATCAAGAACACCCATATTTTGTGCCTTCATAAAACGCTTTACCCATGTCTTGAGCTTGAGGCCCACAATGAAAAGAGTCGACGCCGTGCATTGTAAAAAAATTAGTGTGTTGCTCAAGCAAATGTTTACAAAATGTTCATTTATAGTAGAGGCGCCTATTCCCAGTCATGACCCCATTGGCAATCTATAGGGTCTTGTAATTTTGATTAGGCTAGGACTCAATTTCGATAAGGTTGAGACTCAATTTTGATCAGGTCGCAATCAATAGTGTCATGACACATGTCTTGGTTTTGAGTGCAGAAGTGAGGAGGAATGAACGGTTTGAATGAGTTGTTATGGTAGGCTCTAGACATTGGTAATATGTTCGGACCAACTTTTGGTTTCAAAAAGCCATAGTGGTTTCAATTTAAGGAATAAGATCACCGAAAATTTTGTAGGCCTCTTGATTTCTATCTTCCTACATGGGATTTTGTGCACTGCCTTATACTTCTCCAAACCCGACGCAAAATCTCTTAAGTGATCGGTTATGGGTGCCTCTAATCTAGTGTCCATGTTTTTCGAGCTTTCTGGCATTTTGAAGGTTGCCAAATGGGGATTCGAGCCTAATATTACCCAAAAACTGTGTGTAAATACAAAACCTTTCATCTAGTGAGCTCATTCAATCTCAAATTCTCATTCCACACATCAAATATGCGGGTGGTATTCAATTCATTGTTCATGTTTGCCAACTTCTACCAATTAAATTTGTACACAAAACTTGTGTTGCGTTAGCAAATATACAATATAGTATCAATAACAATTGAATTAAAACTTGAATCTCCCCTGATTTAGTTGTGTTTATTGGAAGTGCATGTTTGATGATATCTTAAAAAATACATAGGTCCTTCCAATTGTGTTGGCTACTAAGTGTTAGTAGTTTATTAATCTTTAAGGCAAAATTCAATATCTTCTTGAATAGGTCTCCTTACGGTGGTGTTCTTTGATCCTCAGCGAACCACACCCCAATCAAATACAGGTGTCCAATTAAGAAATGTAGCCGAATAAACCCACATGCCTTATTTTGGAACACCCAAGAGTTTCATCCTCTGACAGCACGAAACAATGTAAGTATGACGAACAAAACAGATGTCAGCAAAAGTAAGAATTTAGCCTGATGAGGATCCAATGGATCACATTTTATCAGGTTAGAAATAGTGATATGGAGTCACTTCTGGATTGTCATGATGATGCTTGCTTGGGCAATTTGCAAGCAGGATTGCCAAAAATCACTCAGTTGTGAGCAATTGAAAATCATGGAGGAATTGGATCAATATTTTCATGTCCCATTGGCTCACTGTGCTATATACATTTCTCTTCCCACAAATCCCATGAGAGCCGCATTAAACTGGCCAGAGATGCTGATGTAAGCCTTACAGAACTACACTTCTTAGACTACTGAACTCTGAGATTTGCTTGCTTTCCAACCCAAACTGCTGGTGTGATAAGGTAGAAATACCATAAACCCTTAAAATAAGGCGATTCGCATTGAAGATCTGGTCTGACAATCATGAGATAATTTTCCAAGATAGACGAGAAGGATTCATGAAGAATGCAAGTTGTTTCGTATTTTTCTGCCTTGTACAAAAAGTTCCACAATTTTTCAAAGTGGAAAGTTTGTTCAATCCACTTCCCATTCACTAGGCTCTCCGCATTCCGATACAAATTATCACCTAAACCCGTTAATCATGAGTACGTTAGATCTTGCCTCCCATTGGCTACACTGCATTGAAGTTGCCGCGCCATTTAAGACATGGCACTTTCCATTATGAGGCGGTCTAGTGCACCGCTATTGGGTGGTTAACGCTTTATGGTATTTCTACCTTATGTCACTTGATGATAAGTTTGTGGTTGGGGTCTGGAGACAGCCGAACATACTCTTCAAATAGCTTTCTTACAGTCTCTATGTATCGTTCATGAAACTCCTCAATCGTCTCGCCCTCGTTGGCAAATACTGGATTCCCAAAGACGAGAAGAAGGTCCCTGCGCAGAAAATTATACAAGTATAGATACACAAATGGCAGCAGGTAAAGAAACCAATGCGGCATGCAATTTGCCATAAAATCAGTAGTTGAACTACCCCTTCACACACCAGATCCAAAGATTCTCCATAGATGCAAGACCTCACATGGAATGTACAATGTTGATTTCAAAGTGTGAACTTCGGATGATGCGGACAATAAATAGAGTGGACAATATTAGTTTTTTAATACCTTAGAATTAGCTCGTATAGTAGTGCCATATCAACAAAATCACACGTGACATGGTTAGTGGCATGGCTTGGGATGATTTGTATATTGCATTGAAGGTGCAATCATGACAACAATACCAACATATTGAGTGGTGGGCAATTGTCTTGCATTGTCAGAAAATCTACAAATATACCATGCTAGTGGATTTGCATTGCGCTAGAAAATTAGTCTTTGTGATGACAACAATTTTAGCTCATGAAACACTTTGAGTGTATTTACAACATAATGATACAAAAGCCAACGCTTACATGCATCTAGTAAGAATTATATGCATGACATGTAACACTCACGCTCTTAGGAGTTTGAGCATATATTGCCAGAGGGTGGGTCAATGTTTACTTGCCTAGTGACCACTCCATTTTTTTTTCATTTTAGGAATGAAGTTGAGATGGCTACTGATGTAGCCCCCACGCCATCAATGACCCCAATTCCAACACCTACTTTTTTTTTTCAAAGTGAGCAACTGCGTACTTCATCATGAACATTAATTGCATTATTTTGAGGACTAAAAATCCAATCCATTGCTTGAAGGAGACATAATGTAAACGATCAACACTGTTCATTTTTGTTTTATTTATTTTAAAGTTTTTCTTTTGGGGGGGGGTCTATGTGGCTAGGAAGGATCACATGAGATTTATGACTTTGAACGATTCTATAGGAATTTAGTGTGCTCCGAATCATGTAAGCTTAATGTCATTGTGCTCATACAATGATTACTAATCCAGATAAAATACCAAGTAATTTGTGTGGGTTAGGTAAGGGACCGTAGCGTTTCAAGTGTTTGCAATAGACACTGCTCCCTTAGTAGTATGCAGTTATAGAGTAGGACTGATAGGCAAAGGAGGGGTTAGAGTTTGGGGCACCACCTGGCAATTGCCACTCAGGTTGTCTAGAGAGTGGGCATGGAGAGAAAAGAAAGCATCAGCAAGGGCAGAAGTGTACATGGAGAAACAATCTGCATTTGAAGAGAGGGAGGCAACTGCTATGAATCAATTTAAAGCCGTGGTCAACATGCAAGGTGGAAAATTTGTAATCCCCACTCAAGTCTCTGCCTTACAATTTTCCACCTTGCATGTTGACCATGGCATAGGTTTCTGTGGTGTCTCAAGCACCACAAAGGAGTGTTGAGCCCTGTATGTGGTGTTTTGATTCCAACGGAGCCCGACATAGTCCAAAAATTTTGACAGCCAAGAATTTGTGGCACCCATGTAAGTTGCTGGTGAAAATGTTAGGAACCTTTCGTAGCTTGGAAGTCTCTCTTTTAGATGCTTTGACCCCGGAATTTATATCAGAGACATTGAATTATTCTAGTGAGATTAAGTTGGGATGAATTAGCCAGATCTATAGAGGCAAGTTAGTTACAATTTTTAACTAGTGGAATTAACTATCAAACTTTACTTTAATATTCCGAAATGTACTTTTCATGTGGCATCAAAGGCTGGTAAGAATAGTGATGAACCTATGTGATGAACACATCATGAAATGCATATTCACTAATGTTGTCAGGGACGTGAATATTATGGGGGCAGAGATTAATGCCCAACACCTGAAGTTTCTGAAGGCAAACACATTTAAACATATCCATCTCACTTAGAAAATGTCTTATGCTCCAAAATTATCCAGACCTCCATTTTAACATATAGTACAATCCTTAATACTTTGATAGTATGATGCTGGCAACCAACCTTTTTACTTTGACAATATGATGTAATATGATATTTTTGAGAGCCCTATTTGTCACCCTAAACCCTAAACCCTTGTAACTTCTTCTCTTGAATAATGTCATCTTCATCCTTACCTGCAAGTACCAGAAAGAGACACATAACATTATTCAGATCCATATTAGCGTTCGGTGGGACTGGCAGTATTCTGCGGAATATTCCCTGATATTTCCCACATTCAGACTGAATGTGGGAAATATCAGGGAATATTCCGCAGAATACTGCCAGTCCCACCGAACGCTAATATGGATCTGAATAATGTTATGCAATTTAGCTTAAGAGGCAGAACTTTATAAATGATAATAATGTCTACTTTACAAAGGAACAGGTATCCCACATTGTAAAATGGCAAAGCGATTAAATGTGCAGCAATTTGTTGTTCATAGCACATAAACGCTTATATGCATTTATTAAGAATCAGGGAACCTTCAATGAAGAAGCACTGAACTTATAAGGCAAACTATTCACAGGAGACCTTCTCACATAGTGCAATATGAAATACAATGACTGATAACTTCATTCTTAGAAGACAAATTGGCTCAATCCAAGGACACAGTTAAGTCACTGGAGCCAAACAAACGATCACACAAATTGCGAAGCCACCTCAAAATCTCACCAAGAACAGCATTCTCATCACGATTCAGTTTGATGCCCCACTTGTGAGCTGTACGTGGGGCTGCTGCAATGCCCTGGTAGTATTTGGCACTCAATTTACCCGCATTCCGAATCTCCACAAATTTAACAAACAACTTGTGCGTTTCTTCTGAGCTCAAGCTGGAGAAGAAGAGACCTTTGACCTCCTTCAGCCACATTGCAAACTCATTGCTTTTCTCAAAATAATTTTCCTCAGATATATTATCAACCTATCCACACAACCAACAACAGAAGTCAGTGGAGTATTCAACATGCTCAAAATACATAAAATCCTTGTGCTTAGATTGATTGGCACCGGAAGCAGTCAGAGCCCTCTGCTGGAGTGCCCGGCCTGCAGAAAGGCGGTCCCAGACCTATAGTTGCAGATGAACAGGTTGAGTTCGAGAAATAACCGTTTGAAGTTTACCGATCATTTTAGAGGATTCCATAGAATATATCTCAAATGAATATAGCGAAACCGGAAGATGTCAACATGTAACCGGTTGGATTTAGAATCACTAGGATCTTGACCGACCCTGCCCAAAAACTTCCCGGGCACTGGCCCCGCCCTGCCCCGCCCTGCCCTACCCTGCCCGCAGCCTGGCAAGGGTGGCTGCCCGCGAGGTTTGTGGGCCGTTGATGGGCCCGGGCCGCTCCCATGGCCCGGATTAGGTCTGCGCTTGGGGGCTATGGAGCGCCCCAGCGAGCCGTAAGCCTCTTCGCCCCCAAACCCTAAACATTGTCCACTCCTCCCCTACGTTGCAATTGAGCCGCGATTCTGTGCTTTCACCTTCGCCAACTCCACTGCTAGGCTCCGGCGTGAAGAGAAGCTTAGCGAACAATGGGTGCGTTTCTCGTCTTTGCAATTTTTTTTGTTTAGGTCAAAGTGATGTTTTCTGAGCGCGAGTGTGGTTGTGGGGGTTTCAGGTATCTCTCGGGATTCCACTCACAAGAGGCGGGCCACCGGAGGCAAGAAGAAGTCATGGCGCAAGAAGCGCAAGTAAGCTCTCTGTCCCAATCGCGGTCCTGTCTGTGCGGAGCGATGGCGTGGGTGGGTGGTAAGTGGGGTTTTGGCATGGGTTGCTGATGGATGGATTGGTGTGTGGGAGGGTAGGTACGAGTTGGGAAGGCAGGCGGCGATGACGAAGCTGTCTAGCAACAAGACAGTGAGGCGCATTCGCGTGCGCGGAGGCAACTCGAAGTTCAGGGCTCTCCGTCTGGACACTGGGAATTTCTCGTGGGGTTCCGAGTCCATGACCCACAAGGCCCGTATTCTGGACGTGGTGTACAACTCATCGAACAACGAGCTGGTCCGAACTCAGACTTTGGTGAAGAACGCCATCATCCAGGTGGACGCCGCTCCTTTCCGAACGTGGTACAGCCAGCATTACGGCGTGGAGATCGGCAAGAAGAAAAAGACAGTGGCAAAGAAGGACGCTGAGGTTAGTGACGAGGTTTTGGACATTATTAGTGTGCGGATGTGGAAATCGATGTGAGTGGATGTAGGTCTCGGAAACCTAGTTGGTTGTGTGGGATTGAATAGTTATGCCGTGGGAAGGGTTTGTAGGCGATTGGTACTAAATTTATGAGATTGTGGTCCGATATGGCAGGAGTCCGCCGAAGCCACGGAGGAAGAGAAGAAGAAGAGCAAGCACGTGTTGAGGAAGCTCGCGAAGAGGCAAGAGGGGCAAAAGCTGGATGCCCATTTGGAGGACCAATTCGCCAGCGGCAGGCTGCTTGCTTGCATCGCTTCCCGACCTGGTCAATGCGGACGCGCTGACGGGTACGTGGAATTGTGGTTTGTGGGCCAAAGGCAAACTGATGTTTGGGAAGTTGTTTTAAATGTAACCGGAAGATAAAAAAAATCGTGGTCTTCGTTTTTGAGTGGCGAAAGAAACATCTCTTTGAACGAGTAGGCTTTTCTATTCTGTTGTATGTGTACACTAGATGTGAACAGGACGCAGTGTGCTGATAATGGATGTGATGTTTTATACAGGTACATCTTGGAAGGAAAGGAGCTTGAATTCTACCTGAAAAAGATCCAGAAGAAGAAGGGCAAGGGGGCTGCTGCCTAGGCTTGTATCTGGTGGTCTGGTGGTAGTACAGCTGTAAACACGCAAATTAATACAAGATAATTAGCAAATCCCTTTTGAGACCATAACCATTTTTTCCCGTGATGTTTTGAGCTCTTATATAAATATCTCATTCATTATCAAGTTATGTGAAGAAAGGGTCATTTGAGGTTTTAAGGGGCAAGGTTACAAGTGTTCAAGGGACGTAGGTATTTGAGGTTTTCTGAAGAGGCATTCTTGGCACAGGGCCTGTTTAAGATCATTGCAACAATTGCTCCAATTCAAAGGATGTTAAGTTTCAGAGTTCACAAATTGAATCAGATCTCCTCGAAATATATTTCTGATGACAGTAGGGTTAGGTTTCCAATGCTCTCTGCACTCCGGATCCTCCTCACTCCGGATCCTCCTCACTCCGGATCCTCCTCACTCCGGATCCTCCTCACTCCAGTTTGCATATCTTTGAACAATTCCTCAAAAGTGTAGATTGGTTGCGTACTTCCCGCAATACAATTTGTATTGTCGGCCGAATTGGCAATCAAGAGACGATGGTAATCGATTTCACAATTTCATCGCATCGCATCGAAATCGGAACTTGTGAAAAAGAGTTTGTTTGGTGAAAGGGTGTTGCATTTCCACACAGAATTTGCATGTGGCTTTTGTGTCCACTACTGTCGTTCTTTGCCTTCTCAGGGTTTTGGATGGGTTTTGTTTGATGAAGAAGAGACGTGAGGTGCGATCCTGACGTTGTCATTTGCAATAAGGACGGACAGACAGACAGACAACGACCGATCGATCGAGTGTGGAAGGAAGAAAGGAGGACAATCGGAGGAAGAGGAGGACGACAAGATGATCCTGGCTACGTTGGTGATGAACACGCAGGCTCCCTGCTGCATGCATTGATCGATGATGAGAGAGTTACCGAATTGTGGTAAAAGCCAACCGAGTTTAGTCTTCGCCCTCCTGGCTCACTCTCTCTGCACCAGGGATGGCAGGCTGCCGATGTTGAAACTTGAGATTAATTTGTCATGTGATGTTATGGAGGAGTGATTGATGAGTTTGTGGTAATTGTGGCTTCCTGCTTGCTTCATTGTCTTGGCACATTCAGAGGTCCAGGGTTTTAGGATTGAAGAAGCCTGTTCTCTCATGAGAGCAATCTTGAAGTCAAATGTGTCACTATTTAAACTTCTTGTAGACGATGCTGTAGCAGAGGGTTAATTCATCGCGAACTTCTTTCGTAAATCGAACATGTTGTTTGACACCGTAACATATTTGAAATGAAAGGATTAGGGTTCAGGGTTTAAGGTTTAAGGCCCCTGGCATTTGATGATACCTCTGAGAATGGCATGATCCGTTGCTGCCCTTTGTCACGTTGGGCAGCTGTCTTCCTCGAACTACTTATCTCTTCCATGTATTCGAGGGCATTTTGAAAAACCTGTCTCCATGTGAGGATGGTTACTTGCAGAAGATGATTTTGTTGAATAGGTCATTGCGCCATCTCTGCGCAATAAATATGTCACCGAGTAGAAACCCTCCGTTATGATGAAGCTCATGTTCAATTCCAATAGTTCCCAATGTAACATCCTGATGCCATGTTACATCTATCCTAGCTGCAATGGTAGTCGGTCCGGGGGATCACCAAAACAGCAAACCCTAAGTGGCTATGGCGCACTTCCAAGAATGTAAAGCATGCCAATCATAGAAAACCCTCATTCTCATCAAGCTCAAACCACAAGTCTTGACGCCATAAATGAATTAGAGAGATTGAATGACTATTTAAGAGCCAGATTTGTGAATAAAGTTGCACAACAATTGGACGGTCCGGACCTTGCTTTTGGTGGGCTGGACGGCAACGCTTGTCCCACAAAAATATCAACACTCACGATGCTATCAATGAAATGTTGGGAGCTCTTGGAAAATTGGACATGCAGGTGCAGCAGCAGCTGCTCCAGGTATTGAAGATTGAACATGACTGAATTGTTCTGATGTCTTCACTATTCTTCATAATATCTGTTACCAAAGTTTCTATCTTTTTGCCTATATTAGAATTATCCTTCAACTCAATGGGACTATTCGTTGGGAGTTGGCCCCTATGATTTTATGTTGGTTGATTTGCATATAATATCAATAATATCTTTCCACTTGTGATGGTGCATGCTCGGAGGTAGGGTTTGAATTCAAATGAAGAGCAACCTATTTTGTGAGGTGCATTGAGGGCCAAACTCATTCTAGCACCTCTTTGCATGCTAAAACGAGTTTGAACCCCCATGAACCGACATAGAATGCTCTTTGTTCAAACCTCCACAGTACCTCCAATCATGCTTCCGGTTGGGATTTGATGAAGCATCAATATTCAAAACATTTTGATGAAAATTTTGCAACATTTTAGAATGAGATGTAGATGTGTTCTACCACTGCCTATAGTTGACACAACTATCAGCTAAGAAGAGACCATGGGGCTCTCTCCAGCCTAAGAGATGCATGATTTTCGAAAATCGGATGAACTTGAGAATAGTGATGACCGGATACCTCTCAATCCAGAGGTTGCAATACTTGAAGAATCAATCCATAAAAGAATGGACGTGAAATCCATAACAGAGGTTTGTACACATTATCGCGAGTGTTTTTGGTCTTTGCAGGCAAGTTTGTAATATCAGGGATGCAGATGAAGGGGTGTTCACAAAATTGAGTATGTTGGCTTTCTCAACTTCTCATGGAATTGGCAAATTTGGGTGAGAGAAAAACTACAATATAGGAGTGAGTGAGACTATAGGTGTGTTAAAAACACACCTATACTGACCTTGATCTGGTCTAAGTTCAGCCCCTTGGTTTCGGGAACGGTAGTAATAGTAAACCCTAATGAGATGATACTGATGATACCGAAGATGACGGAGGAGTTCGATTCACCAACAAGGTCCTGTAGCGGGGCGAACGCCAATGCCACCACGGTGCTGGATCCGAAATACAGGTGTAGTAAGCCCAAGCAATCGATGCACATCTTGAGCTTCAATTAAAGCTCTACTATGAAAATTCCTTTCCATCAATGATCTTCTCGCTCGATTTGGTAGAAAATTGCGTTTGTACATGCACGTTGGTAACATGTTGTGCTCCATTCCTATTGAAGGTTCAAAATGAAGGTTGCACTAGAGGTCTTTTAGGATTCATCTAGTATAGAGAAAGCATTTAGCAGTGAGGATTTGTGATGAAAAAAAACGCTCGTATTACGGCCCAACTTGCATTCTTGTATGCCTGTGTGGACTAATCAAAAACATGTATGCGTACACATTACTTGTGAGCCATGAGCATGTCGATTGTGGTTTCTTGATTTGCAAATAATTGAGACTGAAGTTCTTGATATTGCAGACATTGTTGAAACACTCTGTTCATTGAGAGAAGGGGAGATTTTGAGTAATATCTTTATTCTATCACATAAATCACAGCATCATAAGTTTCATGTGAACTTTTTAAAGGTTGAATTCCCCAACTTCTCGCTCTCCCTGGAATTTGCAATGTTTGGAGTACGGACTTTTGATTTCTCGGTCCCATGTTTTCTTGGCAAAGTATTACACAATGACTCCAAAAACTGAGTCTATGCATCAAACAAGGACTTTCATGGGCATTTCACAAAAAAAAATGATATATTTAGGAAATGTAAAATGTAATTGTAAAAGAATTAGAAGTTGACTTTCAGGTGATGTCATGGTGATGTCATCAACTTCACCAGGGTTTCGGTGAGAGGAAGAGAGATGTTGATGTTACATAGACTCAGTTTTTGAGGCGTCGCTTGCTACCTTCTTTGAGAGCTCTCATTTTCTTGTTTCTTCATCGTTTTGAGTCAAAAAAAAATTGAGGGTTTCGTGTGTATTGTGTTGAATACTTCTTGTGGCTTTGTGGAGGTTGTATAGAAAGATGAGACCTATTTCACGAGAGAAAGAGCAAAATATTGTAGCCTTGATAGAGAAGGGGAGGAGCAGTAGAGAGATTGCAAAGAGTGTGGGTTTGGCACAATCTACAGTTAATAGAGTGAGAAAGAGGCTTTCTACGAGTGTAGCATTGTCTAAAGGAGGTGGTCCTAAGGTCCTAACAAAGTGGGAGAAGCATTATGCTTCATGACTAGTTACTGTTAGTGGTTCAGAAACTGCAACAGAGGCATCAAAAATGCTTCGAAGAGAGATGGGTGTAAAGATGTGCGACAATACCTTGAGGAATGCATTGAGAGAACAAGGATTGTCTTCTTTTACGAAGGTTAAGAAGCCTGCTTTGAGTCGGAAGAACATCAAAGATAGATTTCGCTTTGCCCAAATGCACAAAGATTGGACTGTGAGTGATTGGGAGCGGGTGGTGTTTAGTGATGAAACTAAAATATGTCGTTTCAATTTAGATGGGAGGACTTGGTGTTGGATACGGGACAAAGAAAACATCCCTGTGTGTGTTGTGAACCAAACTGTGAAGCATGGTGGAGGCTCTATAATGCTTTGGGGTTGTTTGACCTGTAGAGGATTGGGGTCATTGCATAATATACAAGGGCACTTGAATGCTAGAGGCTACATTGCAATTTTAGAGCAAGATTTGTGTAGTACATTGCTTGCATTTGGGTTCAATCTTGAAGAAATCATTTTTCAACAAGACAATGCTGCCGTGCATACAACCAAGATTGTTTGAGAATGGTTTGGGAAGCAACCATTTTGTGTTTTAGAGTGGCCTGCACAATCCCCTTACTTAAATCCTATTGAGCACATATGGGCTTTACTGAAACGGCGATTGAACTCATACTCTAGTCCTCCCAGTGGTATTCTTCAATTATGGGTTCAAGTGCAAGAAGTTTGCGACTCTATTAGTCTAGAGGAGTGTAGAGGATTGTATGCTAGCATGCTTGATCGAATTGCAGTTGTTTTAGCTGCAAAAGGGTGATGGACAGATTTTTAAGTGTCTTCTACACTGTAGTGCAAAAACCAAATCTATGTACATACTTTTCTTCAACATCTTTATCTCCTTTGTTGTAATTGAAATCATGATTTTATCATTACAGTGGTGTGTAGAACTTTATACTCTACAATTTTTGTTTTTATAGCTTTTGATTTCGATCACTCTTGTTTCTGGCATCGTCATTTGAAGTTTCAAGTTCCTTGCATAGACTCGGTTTTTGGAGTCACTGTAGCATGAACATCAGCATCACACAAATCCTTGTCCTCCGCAATTGGTATGGAGTTTGCCTCACTCACAAAAATCATTCTTTTGTTAGTCATGAAGAAACCCCCAAGTGTAGAAGCTCAAGTTTTGAGCATCACACATGTGGCATGTTTTCTTGCTCATGAACATTGAACATCTTGTGCTTTGCACGATGGCAATGTTGGTTTGAAGCCGCAGAAGAAAATATGCCATGATGATTCACTTGTCAAGTCACTCGCGGTCTGCGACTCTATGTGGGTAGATTTGTGAGCCTTGAAGCTCGTTAGGAATCTCTACCTTTTTGCTGCGAAATCAATGGGGAGGATCTGGATAGTTCTATGTCCGTTTGAAGCGCTTGGATTTGCACCAAGAGCTTGAGCCTTCTGTCTGTCTGTTTGGGATTGTAGAATTGGTTCAAGATTTGTTCGAGTGGAATGTGTAGAAGGCAAATATATAGAACCCCTTTTACACTTGCAGTAACTAGAAAATGAGACACTGAAATGTTTGACTTCGAAATGCTGTCATGTTTTGGCTCAAATTGTGAGCTGGTTGCGAATGGTTCTTTAGGTCTTAAAGATAATGTTTTTATAAAGTGTGGAGGGAGTCAATATTTGAAGACCTATTCTATAGTCATTGTGCATCTTAAGTCCATATGACATTATCTATCCTAGTCTCTTAACATGATAGTTACTTGTGAAGATTGCAGCCATGGGATTTCTGTTGCAAAATAGAAAACAAGCTCACCATTCAAGAGTATTTATTGGAATACGTACATTACAACCTCATAAACACAAAGTAACGATTGCAACTTCTTGAGCAATTTTTGGAAGACCATCCATACTTGAACCCTGAGCACATACCACAAGACATTCATGTTTCAATTCCGCTATTGGATCATGCAAGAGTGAATTCAAGACAGGCACCAAAACATAATGACCGTGTGTTTGATATTGATATTGGAGATATGGTGCTCTCTGAGGAACAACAACACGTTATGAACAACATTGTTCAAAGTCCACAAGAATTACATATCCTCATAGGTACTCCGGGAAGTGACAAAACATTCTTTGCGAAATATATTGCCCAATATTTACAAAATCACAATAAAATAATCATTCTTTCAACAACCACGGGAGCCACTGCACTCAAATTTTCCATGTTGGCATCTACAATCCACACCGTATTTCGTATACCTACACATGGCTAATCATCTGTGTTGCTTGAACCAAACTCCGTTTCGACTAAATTAAAAAACGCAGACGTCATAATCATTGACGCAATATTGATGATGATGAGTAATATGTTTGTTGCAATGGAACAACGCCTCAAACAAAGCACCCGCATCACGGACACATCTTAATTCCAAAACAAGCTTTTGATATTAGTTGGGGACCTTGCCCAATTGCCTGCGATATGTATACACACTTAAAGTTTCAGCCGTCATTTGTAAATATCACAAGTGATATCACTTGCTCCAAGCAATTATATTGAAGCACAAAATTGGTTTAAAATAACATGACGCTTTAAATAAATAATAGAATAATGGTAAAATAATGAAATTAAATATATATTTCTTTAATTAAGACTTGAATTAAAATCTAATTGAAATAAATAGGGTCCATAAAGAAAGACCTAGGAGGGTAATAGGACATAATAAATTAAAGGAAAATAATCAGAATTATTTATTAACTAGATTTACATTAAATATAATAATATTATATATTAAATATAATTTTCCTCAAAATAAAAATTCTTAAATAAATTTTATTATAATATGATTTCACACATAAAATTATGAAACTAAATAAAAATTTAGTCAGTTTAAAATTATAAGTAATTGCCTAAATCGATCAAAAAAAGGCTAAGTAAAATTTTAAATGTAGTGCTATCTTAGCTCTCAAAAGAGCATCAAACCTGTGCGTGCCAGTTTGATGCTCTTTTGAGAAGGTCAATCCGGGGGCGCTAAATAATGTTAGGTTAGCCCATCAGGAGCATCAACAAAATTTGTGGCACCTTCTTGAATTTCATAACTTTTAGGGAGAAAGAGGGCCAAGGCCCATCATAAGTATTGCATATGCAATGGTAAGATGACTTAAACTTGCAAAACCTATCTAATTTTAAATTCAACACAATTTGAGTGAGTATAAAGGTTATGGACTTGGGATGTGCTAATTTTGAATGAGCCAGGGGCCTCAAATTCCAAGCTTTTGAGAATATTGATTGAAGCAAGTGACATTGGTCTCATAATTTTTTTGGTGGGCTTTATTATCATTACTATTATTATTATTATTATGATTATGATTATAAAGCATGGATTGTATGTGTTTGGAGTTGATTGGGTTGGTGGGAGAGCTTGCAGTACAATTGTGGGTTTAAAATTTGGATCAATTTACATGAACCCTCTTGCATTACATTTCTCACTGACTTTTCATGTCATCAATGCCAACATTAGAGGTTATTTTGGTCAAAACACTTTAGGGCATTGAGGGAACATGAATTCCCAACAATTTGGGGTCATTTGGATTATGGCAAGAGTTTTTGTGAACATGCGATTGCATATGTTGGACTCGGCAACTATGGAGTTAATTAGGTCAAGATCTTAGTGATTCCAAGTCCAACCTTGGCATGTACCTTACCGTGATTCAAAACTCACCTTTCTTCTTTAGGTATTATAATGTTTTTGGGTGAAAATTTGTGCAATCATGCAGCCTTGTCAAGCCAAAGTTGTGGTGTTGGTGATAATTTTTATTTATTTACTTATAGTTGATGTGCATTGTGGCTTTGTGCAAATCAAATAGTAAGCTTATGGCATTGAGCTATACCTAAACATATGTGGATCTACATGATTCACTTTGAGGGAATTCCAAGAGAACATTATAGCAAATATTAGCCCCTTCAATTAGTACTACCCTAATCACAATAGCTATAGTATACCCATGCTTACCTCCCCACACCAATTCAATTATCAAGTTGTAATTACAAATTTTCTTGGAAAACATTATTCATATTGGCTACTTATATTTGGCTATCAACATACAAGAATGACATGGAATGCAAGGTTGTGCACCTGGTGGAAGCACGTGTTGGTGCTCATGAATTATTGGTTTCATTATAGGTGAAGGTTCAAAAAGTTTTCTTGTGCCAAGTAGTTGCAAATGGAGCACATTTGTGATAAATTGCCTAGAATGTGCGTTGGTCATATAACTACCACCAAGAAGCATGATATCAATGTTTTATGTTGCATGGTTGATCGGGACGATTACATGTTATATATGTAGAAGTATTTTTTGTACATAACATTAAGTAGCAATGCTAGGAGGGTACCCTTTGAGTACCTGCACATTTACCTCAACAAGAAGGGAAAAGCTTGCAAAGCAAGGGTGAATGAATGGATAATTAATCAAATATAGAAGCTTCAAAAAGGTATCAAAGAGGTTTCCAATGCGGGTGTCAGAAGACTTTTCCAAAAAGTGCAACTACCTTTTTGACCTCACCAACTTTCCCGTTGCTTTATAGCTATTTAGATTTGTTGAGATCGTAATTTAGCCTAGATTAGAACCTTCACCACCACTTGGCATTAGTTCTGTCCTAGAAACCGACATAATTAATTCTAAGCATTGAAAGTAACTACCCAAATAGATTAAGAATAGCCTAAGTAAAACTCAAACTTATTACTACCTTTGCTCTCAAAAGAGCATCAAACCGGCGCGCGCCGGTTTGATGCTCTTTTGAGAAGGTCAATCCGGGGCGCTAAATAATGTTATGTACTTGAACTCATTATTGCCATTATGTATGTATTGTTATGAAATTATGAGCCAACATATCCTTAAAAGTTTGAGCTTTGGGAGATTATATGTGTCCCACATATGGAATCATCAATTTAGCATAGCTACATATTGTCACAAACTACACTAAATTCTCTATAATCACACATCCATGTGAACACTACAAACCTCCTTCATATCACATGCACTTTGGTTGCCATAGGTGTGATATTAGAGAGGTCATAGTGTAAGGTCAACCTAGCTAGCATGGCAACCAAAGTTTGTTGATTGCTATTATTATTATTAACATGTTTCTCACGCATAACATTATTAAACAATGTGCACTCGTTCATGTGGGCCCTGAGAATATAGCCATGGGATGCCCTTACCTAGTGTACATTCAAACTTAATGTGATGCCCCAGCCCAATGCAGATTCAAACTTAATCATGGGGCATCCCATGATTATATTCTTGGGGCCCGCATGAACAAACGCACATTGCTTAATAATGTTATGTAGTCAACAACCAAACGGGGTAGCATGTTAAAGAATAAAAAATTGTGAGATTTGTGGAACCTTAGTAGCCTCTCCTTATAGTGAAAGGAGCATTGAGGCCTATTTGAGTAATGTAATGGTATGTCAACAAGTGCAACAAAGAAAAATAAGGAAAAAACATGTTCTGCCTTGAGAAATTTCTCTTCACAAAACTCTCATAACCAACACTTTTTGATTTCTTTGGCACGTGGGGATGTGGCAAACTATCCAATCTCAATTTGGGACCAACTAAAGCTAAGTAACTTATGGAGTGAAAGCATGGAATAGAAAATGCTACACTAAATATGATATTTAGTCTTATATGGCATTTTATGTCACTATGGTAACTTTTTGGATGACACTTCTTATGAAATAGTGAACGACTATTCTCATGGACGATGAATGAGTTCATCCACTGGCCAAAAACCCTACCTTCTCTTGTCAGCAACTTGTGATGAAATATTGTCATGGATAATTGAAATTGGATGAAAAATCGCTTGGTAAGTGATAGCAATTGCAACACTGTAATTCTATAATCCCCCCAAAAATTGACAAGGAATGACAAAAAATGTCGGGTTAACATTTAGTGTTGGTGCGCTATACCGCGGTTACAATTAGTATTGAGCAAGACAATCAGAATCGGTGACACTAAATAACATATTTAATGTAGCATCTTCCCAACAATCAGGAGTAAATTTAAAAAAATGATGAGCATCAGATGGATGAAAGTCTTCATGGATGAAAGAAAGAAGTCACTGGAGGAAGTAGTTGCCCTGACCTCATGCGACTGGGGCTTGTGCCAATTCTTTTCACAAGGGGAGGCCACACACGTTCAAAAACGCCGGTTTCGAAACGGAGTATGGTAAACCAATGTAAAAGAATTTCAACCTTGACATGTGCCTAACTTCGAGGAGCTTGGTTTCAACGTTGGTCCCTCTTTTATTGGGTAGAATCATATAATATTCAATGTTGATCCAAGACGTGTTTCTATAAGGCTTAAAGCCTCCGTTTCCGATCGGAGTTGGAAACGGATGGGTTTAACCAAAAAAGAAAGAAAAGGGACCAACCTCAAAAACCAGCTCCTCGAAGTTAGGCACATGTCAAGGCCAAAATTCTTTCATCTTAGCTTACCAAACTCTGTTTTGAAACCAGTGTTTTCGAACGTGTGTGGCCTCCCCTACAATCCTCCCCTTCTCGCAATGTGTTGGAAATTGGGGGCGGTCGAAGTGGAGAAGACTCAAACATTCTACTATCGGTTGTTTATTCATTTAAGGTATGTTCGTGTTATTCGGTTCATATTTGATGTTCTCCAACTTCTACCAATCCTATTTATGCAATGAAATTTGTGTTGTGTTACCAAATTTATGATGACACATCAACAAAAAATGGATCTCCCTTGATTTAGTTACGATTATCGAAAGTGCACTCAAATCCCAATAACACAACACCTCAATTATTTGACACATTTCCTATCAACCAAACTTTATAGGGTTAATTTACCTTGATAATACGACCATGGCGCTTGTAATATGACATTTTTAGGCCCAGTTTGTCATATAATAAAGGAAATTATGTGTGTATATGGTGGGACCCACAGTGGGATTTGCCTTGGGATCTGGGATCAAGGCAACATCCTAACTAACCCCATAGACATAACCAATGAAATATACCACACTCAGCAAGAGTCCTTCCAAAGACAAGCACCTCTCTGCGACAACGTCATAGACCACCCCAACACCTGCACATGTGCAGTATGTAAATACCCCTGGCACACACCCAACGGCTTCACACTAGATAAACGAGGACACCCACTTCACACGCACAACCTACGATAGCTGCCGCAAAAGATTAACCCGAGGGAAAGCCCCTGGGCCGGATAACATACCCAATGACATAATCAAAACACTACCACCACAATGCCATGATCTTATATTTCTATTCTTCCAACACTGCTACAAACAAAAGGAAATCCCAAACTACTGGAAACACAGTAAAACCATCCTCATGCACAAAAAAGACGACCCCATCCACCTTGCTAACTATAGACCTATTGCAACTATACACAAGTACCATAACAACCCTCCTCACAAGCTACGGAGAGCAGCACAAATTTCTACACTTTAGCCAAGAAGGATTCCGGCCACAACGTAACACCTCTAGACAAATCCAAATGGTCATAGCAACCCTTGAAGATGCAAGACTCACCAATAAAGATATATACCTAACATACATAGACTTCTAAAACGCCTTTGGCTCCATCGACCACGCAAGACTACTCGCCATCATGGAAGACCTAGGCTACCCCTTAGACGCCGTTGAAATCGTAGGAAACATATATAAAAACTCTACCACATCCTTTACCGGAATCTACTTTGGAACAACACCCCCAGTAGAAATCAGTAGAGGGACCATACAAGGAGACAACCTGAGCCCATACCTATTCATAATATTCCTAGAACCACTATTGAGATAGTTAGAACAAGACAACATGGGATACCACTTCAACACCTCCCCCACAATGTGCACCACCATAGCATATGCAGATGACGTAGCGATAATTATAGACAACATAAAACATATCCAACCACAAATACTTAAACTTCAAAAATTCGCCGAGTGGTCACACATGGATCTAAACCTATCAAAATTCGCCATCACAAGTTGCCCTAACAAATCCAAACTTAAACCAAGCACCTTCAAAGCATGTATCCAATCACAAAACATCACATACAAATCTAAAAAATTCCCCACCCTCACACAAAACAAACCATACACATACCTTGGCATACACCTAATGCCATCACTCAAATGGAATTTACAAAAAGAAACTACAATCCAGAAAGCCAAACAACAAAGCAAACTATTATCCACCTCACCGGCCAGCCTCAAACAAAAACTAAAAATCCTGAACACAATCATCAAACCCCGTATTGCATACACCTACTACGCAGTCCCATTCTCCAAACCAGACATTACGAAGTTAGACAAAATAATCAGCAAGTTAACCAAGGAAATCTGCAACATACCCAAAAGCACAGCCAACATCCTTACACACCTCCCACATGACGAGTTTGGCATAAATATGACCTCACTCCTCCCAGATTACATAAACTGCATAGGCCAACAAATACTACAAGCCCTTAACAACCCATGACAACTAGGTATCACCTACCAAGGCCTAACCAAATATATAACCGCCAAATACAGAGGATCACTATACCTTCCCAAGCTCAAACAACAAGCATGCACAAGATCACCCATCGCCATAACATTTTTTCTGCTCAAACAAGAATACGAAATACACACCACAACTACAAACCGAGCATTCCCCATAAAAAACACCCAACTTGAACAAGCATGAAAATCCCACCTTGCATACACCAACCTCACAGACAATGCGAAAACAAAAACCCAACAATACCTAGACAAACTATACACATACGGCATCACAATACTACCACAAATCCAAAACAAAGAAACCGGCACTATATTCACCCCGGAGGAATTATTCCGAACCACACACAAATATGCGCCCAAACTCATCAAGGAGACACTACAACAAGCCCACACAATCTTCCCTCCCCCCCCAACACTCCCCATCCCCCAAAGCAGCCACCCACAACCAACACAACGTACACCCATTATCGAAGAGCATAACCCAAACACCCCACCACAATCCACGCTAGGACAAGCAATCCAAGCCATAATCATGGAGAAAACCACCACTAGAAAAGATAAATGGGGAGCGAAAGCCATCAAAAAAACATACCTATGCCAATGGCAAACCCCACAAGGACCCACACAACAATGGCGCAAAGAAGAGGACCTCGTAAACCCCGACAACATACTACTAGACCACAACCTACTCCTCATAACACAATATCATATGAAAGCCCTAAAACAAAAAACCACCCAAGCCTATAATAAATACCTCAACCACATACAAACAAAGGACAACAAATTCATACACCCCTTGGGGAGGTCACTTCCCCTTATATTTTGTAACCACGTGCGTTAACCGGGTATTTGTTTGGCGACTATTTACCTAGTCATTATGATTTTAAGAGGCCCTTTTAGTAGGAAAAAGCTACTTGGTCTTAATTTCCAGCACCCTATAGGTAATTCTAAGTCCAAATGTAGCCTAATTCTTGGCACGCTATAGTACTTATAAAACTTAGGCATTTGCTCATATGGACAATAAATGTTTTAGGGTAAGTGTTTGGCGTGGACATATGCAATGTACATTAGCATATTTGAACCAAACTAGAAAACAACATAATACAAACGAGCATAGCAATTGAGTGACCATTCAAATCACAAAAAAAATAAAAAATCACAGCAGAACAAAAAACTAGTGCCTCAGAATGCATTACAACTATGGTGAGTGTTCAAAAATACTAAATATTAATTACAAATGTGGTGAGTGTTCAAGAACACTAAAGATACTATCAGACGATCATTGCCCACCCTACGTTTACTTCTCTGTGTAGAAAAGAAAGCTCATCTAAAGTAACATGAGCAAAATATGGTTTGACTCGTGTTCAAAAGGAACTAGAGTAGGTAGCACCTGCACATATTGGTGCGAGATGAAGATGCGCACAATTGATCCCAACTCCGCATCACCAAGCGAATCCTTACAAAAAGGGCACACCCTAAACACAAGTGCGAGCAACAAGCGTAGACACACACCTTGTAGCGTACTCTAAAACTTGCATAGCAAGAAAGTGAAAAATGGGAGCAAGCGGCACCACCACTCCTAGGCTCGAAACCGAAAACCTAAAATGATTTGAAAATGGACCAATAATTCCAGCCTACGGGCAAAATTTTCCCTCCTACGCCCGTGATATGCTTTTAGTGATGATTTCATCGCTATATTGTACTCAAAATGTATTATTTTTCATCTGTCTACTAGAAGGACTAGGGATTATACTCATCCTAATATTAATTTTTTTTCTCCCATGATTTTATTCATACTAATTTATATCTACTATTGAAAAAATGAGGGTTTTTTCGAATACCCTATTTTACATATAATGATGTTTCAAGCATTAATTAAAGGCTACGGTAGATCCAAGTCTTATATAAATTTTTCCTCCAATGAATAAAATGAACTCTATAGTTTAACTCACGTGGTCTACTACTTTTCGCAGGGTGACCTCCCCGAGATACACCCACCATTAAAAATTACCAACCTTAGGATATCCACACAAGACCGCAACCTGGACAAAGACATTCTCACCGACAAACCAACCATACAAATACAAGACTCCGAATCCCATGTATACGACCAAACCGGAAACTACATGACCACCATCACTAAGGAAAGACTCCATTGGTTATGGAACCAATACTCCCACAAAAACCTCCAACACCTAACTAATTTCCTACAACCCCCACCACAAGACTTCGAAACTGAAATACTATGGCTCATACAAAGATACATAACCATACTACCTAAGAAAAAACCAAAAACATTACAACCCAACAATAACCACCACACACTACACTCAGAAATCACCAAACTATTAATAGAATCATTTAAAATCACACGCTCATACTACTCCTCCCCGCTCACTTGCCCCATCCAATTAACGCAATACAACTCACCCCACACCCAAGACATAATATTTGGTTCCATGGGACATGCAAAAGCTACTAGATGGCAAGGAATAGGCCTAGCATACCCCATAGACCACAACACGTCCCTAGAAGCCATCCATTGGGCTCGTATGGCAGCCAAAGAAGACACACACACAACCACCATCCTCATAATCAACCACAACGATTGGACATAACAACAACTCTCAATCAAAACAAATGAAGACATCCATGTAATAGCAACCATCCCACCCCACGCCATATGCTACGATCCCACACCAGAATGGCCCAAATATTACCAACATGTGGAACTAAACCTGACCTCAATAATATGTATGCATAACCAAGCCAACCCAACACTGAATATACAAACCCCACCATAATTACAAAACCTCCTTAAAACCATACTCAATACACACGTAGACATACACCCCATTAAACCCACACCCACAAACTATCATGTCAAAATCTCCAAAGCCTGGAAAGATGCCCCCAGAACAACCGCCCCAACCCTGATAAATACCCCTAGGACACCCCTACTAGACAAATACAACCACACTCACCCCCTTAGATATCACCCACAACAATGCATCTACACAGATGGCTCCTTCATCCCCCCCCAACAAAAACTCTGATGGAAATATAGAAGGCAACACAACAGGCTCGGGAATATACAGCCTTAACAACAACACCCGAATAGCAGAGCGACTCCCCGGTTATCAAAATATCCTACGGGCTGAGCTCAATGCAATACTAATCGCCATGAAATCCATACAACCCACACAACTCAACACACATATATTCACAAACAACCTAAATAGCATATTAATCAACAACCACATTCAACACCCGACATCACAACATCACCACCCGGACAAACTACTAATAGCAACAATAGTACGCCAGATATATTAGACCCCACATACCATACACATACATATTAAAGTACGCGCACACTCGGGTGTCACAGGAAACGAAATAGCTGACATACTAGCCAACGAAGGAACACTTAAAGAAAAACCAACGAACACCCCATACATACACACGGCACATCCCACCCCTTACTGGCTAGCAAGCTGCCCCACAGCCATCCACGATGGAGCCATCCGCAATCTACACACATTTATAACAAAAAAACACCGCAACCGCGAATCAGCAGCCGCCAAAACTAAATTCCCATACGTAGACAAATGGTTATTAAATACCCAAATACACCAAAAACTATCCAACCACTTCTGGAAAAGTGAAAATGTGACTAATGCCCAAATCACTCGAACGCTCAAATTTCGATATGCACAATACATGGGTAACCATCGGAAAACCATATTCTGGCCCCTCACACATAAAAACCCCAACTGCACATTATGCCACCTCATTGATAGAGACACATGGCCCCATCTACTATCAACATGTGAACACCCATACTTAAAGGCCTGAGAATCGCACGACAGAACAAAGCAATACACTTCATTACCCAAACCCTACAAGCAAACAAAAACACCCGATTCTTCACACTAACTAATGCAGGTAACTTCAACAACAAACCACCTGAACAAACAACCCCAGAATGGCTCCTTACATGTACATGCCCACAAACAACATGCCATTGCCTCGCCAAACTAAGACCAAACATATTATGTTGAATTGGAGCCCCAAACCACACACAAACACCAATATCACCATCCCCCGCAATCACAACCCAACTCATTGAATTCACGTACTGCCATGACAGATACCCGGACCAAACCCCCACACATAAACACACCAAATACGACCCTCTTATCAGTGCCATACAAAACAATGGCTGGAGAACCAACCCTCTTATTACCAGCACCAAAAAATAATGACCACGTGTTTGATATTGATATTGGAGATATGGTGCTCTCTGAGGAACAACAACACGTTATGGACAACATTGTTCAAAGTCCACAAGAACTACATATCCTCACAGGTACTCCGGGAAGTGACAAAACACTCTTTGTGAAATATATTGCCCAATATTTTCAAAATCACAATAAAATAATCATTCTTTCAACAACCATGGGAGCCGTTGCACTCAGACTTTCCATGTTGGCATCTATAGTCCACACCGTATTTCGTATACCTACACATGGCTATTCGTCTGTGTTGCTTGAACCAAACTTCGTTTCGACTAAATTAGAAAACGCAGACGTCATAATCATTGACGAAATATTTATTATGACTAGCAATATGTTTGGTGCAATTAAATAACGCCTCAAACAAAGCACCCGCATCACGGACACATCTTTATTCCAAAACAAGCTGTTGATATTAGTTGGGGACTTTGCCCAATTGCCTGTGATATGTATACATACACTTAAAATTGCAGATGCCATTTGTAAAGCATGTCATATCACTTCCGCTCCATGTTGGGTAGTTGCCAAACAACACACGCTTCGAACATTTGTCAAGCATGCATCTGACTCAATATACCTCAATTTTCTAAACATAATACGACATCGAGACCACCTATAGAAGCAGAGACTGAAGACACACTCATCACATATTTCATTGACAAGGATGTGTTCTCAAACCATATAAATGCAACCACGACGATCTTATGTTCGCACCACGAAGATGTCACCATGTACAATGACATCATATTCAAAGCAATTTTTTCCCAACTAGAGATAATTCCTGTGACACTTGATACAAATGCAATTGAAGCTCACAATGTATTGACATGGTTGAATGACATAAAAATTGATCAACTTCATCATGTGGTTGTAGGTGTGTTTGTTATGTTCACATCGAATGTCAATGTTGCAAAAGGTGTTGTTAACAGTGCAACCGCAACGGTAACATCAGTCTATACAGACAACCATGGTGTGGTCACAACCATTGGTGTTCAACTCATAGGGACATCGACGCAAATTTTTTTAAAACGTCACAATTTCCAACACAAGTACACATATGAACAATACTATTACAAAGCGTCATTCCCAATAGTTCTAGCATATGCAATGACCGGCCACAAATCACAAGGTGCTACAATATCAACCAAGGTTATTGTTGATATTCAAAACGCATTTGCACCTGGATTAACTTATGTTATGTTATCCAAAACCACAAATAGGCAAAACCTAAAGATTATAAGAAAATTGGTACCGTCAAAATTTATTCCATGCCCACTTCTTGGCACAACATGATTCCTTTCATTATGACGAACACATCATGGGAATCATCCTACTTGCATTTGAAGCAACTCTTACTACTAGCATAGTTAGATCTATAAGAAGTACCTCAAGTATCACAAAATTTCTGATGTACTATTCTATTTTTTGATTGTTGTTAGTTTGCCATGCAAAAGAATCCTAGAGACTTGAGAGAAGTGAATTTAGAGAAACTGATTATGTGCTTCCTCAATCCTGAGGATATATCAGATTCAAAATACAACGCATTTTTCATTGCAAGTTTATGCGATTCTTTGTGGATTCCAATCACTTCTATGATCTCTTCACTTGATGTCACCTAATTGTTGTGAGTGAATTGCGCAATATGTTTGCCTTTTTTTGTTTTTGACTTAGTGGTCTCTATTGAGGATTTGGACTTCTTTGATTAGGACTTATGAATGGACAAATGAACTTGGTGTAAGAAAATTGCTGGAGGTTTCAAGTTTTGGGTTCGGTGTGATATTGAGAGTAGGTTCTAAGTGTCTCATATTGTCCTTAAATGCCTGTGAGATTATTTTTATTAGGTATGAATTGTGCAGTGGGCTCACATTCTGTGGCTGGTTGTTTGTATGTTAGGAAAAGTCACTGGCTCGCCTAAAGTATGGGTGTTGAAAAATTGTGCTAGCTCTTTGTGCTTTTAGTTCTGTAGGAACAATGGAACAAGTGCAGAGGTTTGTTGTTGAGGGTTGGATTTGAGAAGCATAGCAAGAGTGTATAGAAGTGAGAGTTTTACTGACTTTCCATTTCATGTAGTCAGTACTTCTGAAGGCTTTGAAGGAGAGTCATGACGCTCTTGAACAGAGTTATTGAATTAGGTATTGAGATGGACGACAGAAGCAACGTTCTGACTGAGCCCTCCAATCTTGTGTTATTCCTAAAATTCAACCCGAATTTCAGGTGATCATGTAACGAGCTAATGAATGTGTGAGTTTGTATGATATATTGCATATGGCTGCTTCATTGGTGCAATATAAATCGCTTGTACTTATTCTGTTTCCTAATAAATCACTATATTCGTTAATTTGAGACTTTCTCTTGTCTCAAATTAATATATGGACCACAACAACATGATCTAATGTTTGGGTCGTCCTACCTAAACTATCTTGATATGAGTTCTTAATTGGGTTCTTGATATGAACACCCGCTTCAAAGTATTTGCATCTTACAACATTCTCCAGTATATGTGTGATTTTATCCATGTTCTTATATTTGTAACTGTCTCAAAATGATGAAAAAGTCCCAAATTAACGAATATAGTGATATAACATGTTGCAGTCTATTCAAGGATATGATCACAACTTAGTGACAAGGAAGCTAACATAAGCGAGCTGCAAGAGGACCTCAATGCTGCTAGAGACAAAATCCAATTTATTGTAGTCAAGATATATTGGAATTGGGATATCCCAAAGGAGTTACATTAAGCTTAAAATAGAAGCATGTTGTGAACAGTCTACATTGTGCTTTTTGGATGAGGAAACGTGAAGATCACGAAGCCAACATGTAATCTACCTTGAGAATATCAATCTAAGCTTTTTTTAAAGTTTTGTTTTGTTTTGTTTTGTTTTGGTTATTTAGCATATCATGAATGAGTTTGGTCTTAAGTTTAATCCCGCATTTTCATGTTGCATTTCAAATGAACTTGGTGTAAGCAAACTGTTGGAGGCCTCAAGTTCCGGGTTCAGAGCCCACATGCCAAGTGATCCACGATATTGCAACACCGCCTCTCCTACAAGGGCCTCCTCCTCCCACCAACGGTGGGGCCTTGGCCCCAAGTGGCTCGTTTTCTAGTCAAGGTGGAATTAACGTGGGTCCAAGATCCCGGGGTTTCCCTTCACCCTTCATGAGACTTCCGACCAAGACATTGAATATTATTTATAGGACAAAAGTAACATGAAATAAAATAATCGCCCACATTAATTATCTAGAAAAAACAATTAATGTGGTCCATGCTAATTTTCTACTACAAATTTGACGTGGGTTGAAGATTAATGTGACCCACATTAATCCTCATTATGAAAATTAGCGTGGGCTCTACGAAATTAGTGTGACCCACAGTAATAGGACTATTTAGTGTACCAAGACCAAAACACAAGCAAAATGTGGCAGTGACAAACGATGTAGAAACATTGAAATTCTGGTTATTTAACAGGTAGCTAATATCATCATGACATGCAAAATCTACACACGGAGGCTGCTAAGTTAATGAAGGCCAAGATCATTAAACTTGTGAACGCTGCCACATTCAACCAGCCTATGAAAACCAAGTAATATTCTACAGACAATTCCTGTGGGTGTCAGAGCACTGAAACTAATGCATAGAGCTGATGAATTTGCTCAACAATTGACAATGTGCCCTGGCTACCTACCTATCTTGCTCCACCTTGCTAATTTCTACGAGTTCAATATCCTTCTCCAAGGGGATCTATAGACGTGAATCTTCATGGGGAATTAATAGGGTTGCCAGGAGGAGGCGGAGGATGGATAGGGATCCTAGTCACCGCATTTTCTAAAACCCTCTTCATTGGCCTTGTTGCTGCTGATTTAGGCCCAGAATCATCTTCCAGAGGCACTATTACTCTCAGCTCAGTTGGAGATTCTGCTGCAATCCGAGAAATTAGCAATTCTGCCACCACCTTCTTCTTGTCACCATTGGGTTTCTGCACTTCTGGATTGCTTAAAATCGAGCTTCCAGATGACGAACCACCAAGTTGTCTGGAGTTGGCGATGTGCACCTGCATAGCTGCAACTAGCAAGGCCATCACGAGCCATGTCAACTTGGAAGCCATGAGCCCTGGCCTGAATCAGGAAGATTAGTTCAGGTGGATTGATTTCTTCCAAGAAAATTGCATCAACTGGGTCGTACCCCGCATCTCCCTGAAATGCACTAATCGCACCAAGCATGTGTGTCTTGAACCTTGTGTGTAATGTGTGTCAGAGTGAGACAGTTATATGTCACTGCAGGTTGCACATCAGGATGCAAGTTAGTCTGTCACGTGCTCAAATATTGTTGACATTTTGAGGAACAGAGCCGAGCAGACCTGATGGTTTGCAGTGGAGACTTTTGGATTCGGAAAGTGGACTTCCGGCTTGCTTGTGGCTTTTGACTATGGTGTGTTACAATGAACGGGCAGATTTTTGGGCATAATTGGTCGAGATCTCTAGTGTTTCCAAGACCAACCAGGTGTATGTTGACATCTTCTGGTTTTTCTTTATTGAATTGAAGAATATTCTGTTAAATTCATCTAAATGGACCAGTGAATTTCCTGAAGGTCTTGAATTTGAACTGGTTATTTCTCAAACTCAATTCGCTCATCTGTAACTAGCGGTTGGTTCTCCCTGGTTATTGGTGTGTTATTCCCAAATGGGCTATATCTGTCAGAGTTCCTTGGAATATAAGGGACTCGTTTTCACTTAGCTTTCCAACTCATTCACCGACAATGGCTTTGATAAGTTTTATTGAGTGGGTCCAACTTAATCCTCAGTTTCATATGGCAAGTATTGTTGTTGTCTATTGACAATTGTGTTGCTACCTAAGTTACTTTTGATTGTTTCTTGTGTTACTTTTTTGTTAAAATGATTAAGAAATGATTTCTTTCTTTTTCCCCTTTTTGTTAAAATGATAAAAAAACAGTAGGATCTAACATATGGAGAATGTTACTACATCGTCAACTAAAAGTTAGTTGGTCTTTAGTTCCTTCACCACCCAACACAATTTTCTTGGATTTGACTTGGGGGGGGGGCAACAAAAGTACTAGGAGTTCATTGTCATACGACTCCTAGTCATCTGATTGAATGGTGTCTTTACCCCCTTTGTTCATGTCCCTGGTTCAGGTAAGCCATTCTTGATCATTGTCACCCTTGAATGAAAAATAACCAAGAAACACATAAGAAAAATATTTGAGGTCAAATATTGTCTCACCAATAGATTGAAGGTGTCGAATTTGATAATGACCAACTAGAAGTTGGAAGAAAAGATATGCCTAAAATATGCAAGTGATATTACCTTTTTGAAAAGTAGATGTAAAGTGGTTTGAAAGTGCATCAAAAAGAATGTTTGAAAGAAATTCAACACAATGATGCATGAGGTGACAATTGCTACTCCAATCGAAGTAACAATCCACAAGATTGGCCGGATGGGTGGACTACTCTAGTGCCTCCAAGCAATGACCTTCTATGTCCTATAATCGTTCAAAACTTCAATTGTACCACATTCATCCGCTTGAATCACCTAAGTTCATCCTAAGTCCAATATTTCATCCCTCACGGAACTTCTTTTCATCCAATCTACAACATTCTAGCTTCATCTAAAATTCATCCATCGCTACCGCGAGAGGGGATTTTTCTCAAGATACCAAACCTCTACGAAATCCCACACCGACCACCTCTGGTTAAGTTGGCCGAGTAGTGGGAGGATGGAGGGTTAAGCCACCCTTCCGAAGAATAATATTCGGATGGATGACCTTTTGGCACCTTCCAAACCAACACTCCAATCAAGACTAAAGCTAGAGTTTTGGGTCTAGCTTTAGTCTCTAACTTAATTTCTATTTTTATCACTAACCACTACTTTAATTTCTAATTACTAACTTTATCTCTACTCTAAGCCTTTAAGCCTTAAATGCCGCAAAACCCTCAACAATAAATAATGCAACCAAAGTTAATGTAACATAAACTAATACAATAGAAACTAAAACAACAGAAGCTAATGTAACAAAAGTTAAGGGAACCAGAAGCTAATGCAACAACAATTAATGTAATAGAAACTAATGTAACCGAAGCTAATGCAATAGCAACTAAAGTAATCATAAGCTAATGCAACAGAACCTTATAAAATCATAAGCTAATGCAACCAGAACCTTATGAACTCAGAAACTAATGCAACCAAAACCTTATAAGATCATAAGTTAATACAACCAGAACCTTATGAACTAAGAAGCCAATGCAACCATAAACTCATGAAATTATAACTAATATTACTAGCAGTAATACAACCTGAGAATGTAACCGGCTGCGGTCTTAACTCCAACAGCCACACGTTCACACACAATTCACTTCGACACCATATATCCATATAATCATTATTCAACAGGGCTCAAAAATCATTTTATTCAACATTTATAGGATTTATAAAAAAAATTGTTCAACATTTATCTTATTATTATTCTAAAAACTTTGATCATTTACCTATATAGAAAAGGGAAAGAGAGAGCGTGTCCTAACCGCAAGAAAAAGTTAGAGTGAACCCCACGCTAACCTTCACGGATCACCTCCCTCGAATCACAAAGCCTTATCGGGTGTAGATCTAGCCGTGTCTACATCTAATAGTTAGTATCTACAGTCGACTCCACCCTAGTTATTCTTCTCTAAACTCCTAAATTCAACAATCTTCGTTCGCCGCCCTTTCGACCCAATGGCCTTTATCTGTTCAACCTTCATCCGCTTGACACTCCATCCACATACGTTGTCATCCGCTTGACGCCTCATCCCCATACGCCCTTATCCGCTTCATGTTCCATTTGCATACGCCTTCATCCGCTTTACACTCCATCTGCATGTCTAGTTGTCTTAACAATGCTGATTAATTAACATTAATCTAATTCCTGTAAACTCAAATTTTTGGCTATCGCCTAGCTTTAGAGCTTAAAATCACTAAGTTAGTGAAGGATAGTGGCGATAGTCACTTAGGAACACACTAACAATGTGAATAGGGGGCAATAGCCGTTTTGCAGACGGTTGCAACCGTCTTCACCTCCCCCGCTGATAAGGAGGAGGCTGGCCATTGTCAAGACAGGCTATTTTCCATTTGACAGAATCTTACATAGTCTCAGAGTAGATAGCAATAGGCAGGAAGTGTCGAAACTCAGTGATTGAGTTCGGCCATAGACAATTAGCCAAGCAAGAAGCTTGTAGGCAAAGACTTAGTTGGAAGAGCCGAGTGATTCGGACTCTAAGATACTTTGGGAAACTTGACATTGAGAGTAAAAGTGGCTATTGACTGAAGTGAAACTTTGAATGTTGATCTTGTTGTTTGAATATATGTATTGTTTTGTGTGATTGCTGGCAATAGCCTTGAGCGTGCAATAGACATATCATCAGCCAAGAGGGCGAGGAAGATATAAGCAGTGTCTTTATAATAGCAATGGTCGAAGTCAGATTATGGCCATTAGCGTGTGAGTCAGTTTTGTTAAAGAAGCAAAGGCTGGTTGCCGAGGAAGAAGGGCAATAGCCGAGTTGAAGTCTGAGTATGGCCATAAGCAAGAGAGAGATTTCTCTCAGTTTGAGGTAGAAGTTAAGGGCTATTTGCCACGAAAGGAAGCAAGGGCAATAGCCGGAAGAATGTCAGAGAGTGCTGGCAAATAGGCGAGTGAGTGGTAGAGTCTTGAAAGATGTCAGCATCATAGAGCCAAGATCTTGGGCAATAGACTGTGTCGAAGGAAATCGAGAGAAAGAAATCAGTGAGGGCTAGTAGCCGAAGGAAGGGCCATCGCCTGCACGAACCAGAGAGCCGAAGTGTTAGAGAAAGGCTATCGCCTGTGATCTTTGGCTATCGCCCACATGGTTACCAAGAGGTGATTAGCGAGAAAGCAAGAGAGAGAGAGAAAGGCAGAGCCGTGAGAGGTAGACATGTTAGGCGATAGGCTTGACAGTTGTTGAGTAGAGAGAGACAGGTAGAAAGATCCAGAGAATATAGAAAGGCAAGTTAGGCAGAGAATAGCCTGAGCATGGTTGTTGGACTTTACCTGGCGTGTAGCCAATGCAGAGTTGCTGACAAGATGAATTAGTCGCAGGCCATGAGCTGCGAAAGACATTACCATTTCCAGAAGGAGAAGTTGCCTACTTAGTGTAAGACATTACCAAAGGCAAATCCTTTTTGAACTTAAAATGTATTTAGGCCTTAATTAAGGAATATCGCCTGAATTGTTGATGCATTGATTATAGATGATCTTGTGGATATTTGTTGTGACAAGTTGCCAGATAAGTTGAAGATGAAGATGATGATTACAATATTGGAAGAATGGCCGAATGACTGTAAGTTGAACTAAGATGAATTAACTTGAGATTATTGCAAAGCATGATTCATGACATGTAAAAGACGATGTGGCATACAAAAAAGACATTACCCCGGACTTCGGTCCTGACAAATTGCCCATGACTACTTGCCAAGCTTTTGAGCTTCACGACTGAATAGGTCGAAGACATAGAGTGATAGAAAATTCCCTAAGATAGGACGGGAATCACTCACTACGGAAATATCACAAAGGAACCATAAGAGTGGAGAGTAAGCAAAGTAATGAAGGAACTAAGGAGTAAAAGCCGTAGATTGTTATTGTAATCCTTAATCCAATATGACATTAACCCTTATAGACACTATCTCAGTCTTCCTGGAGACTTTGTTCCCTGGGTTTTGTTGTTTTAAAGCCATAGCAAAAACTAACTACATTTTTGGCGCCGCTGCCGGGGAAGGCTGTGGTCGTCTTTTAAGGTTAAAATTGGAAAGGAACTAATAACAAATGGTCGGTGTCACCCATAATGAACACAACAAACAAATGGAGGTCTAGAGGTCGTAGTAATAGAGACAAGGTACGAGCCCGTAGAAGTCAAGACCAATACGATCCACCTGTGTCTAATTCTACCCTTCCTCCTAGACCTTACAAAGTTTGTCCATTGCAAGAACCCATTGTGAGAGTTGACAACCGAATCTACGAACTGTTAAGTATTTTCACTGATAGACTCACTAGATTAGAACATTACGTTTATAACACGTCGGAGAGACTAAAAAGAGATAAATACCGAGAAGATAATCTCCCAGGTGCGGAAGCACTGTGGAGTCAAATTCTACAAGGAAGAACAAGGGAGGTTAGAGAAGATATTAGTGTACCTAGTGACCCAATTAGAGTCCGACCAAAGAACCGTAGAGGATACTATAGGGAGGATCCAATTGAGCCAATCGGAAAACCTAGAACCATCGACCTAACCCAGTGTCGTTATTGTTCTAGTTAGTCCTTGACATACTAATGGCTTGGTGTTGGCAAGTTGTTGACTCTGCCAAACACGAGATATACTCAGGAGGGTATTTATTCTCAGCCTTGTATAGATTTTTTAGGTCAGGTTATAGAGGAAACGGGTTATACATTACCCCTACTGAAGTAAACATCCCAAAAGAATTTAAGGAATTGTTTTTTACTTTACCTTTGGATTTACAGCAGAATATCACTAATAGAATTTGGAATGGAGGAGAGGAGTATAACGAAATAATTGTAAGAAACAATCATCCTGTCATACCCCTATCCCTCAAATTCCTATTTGCAGTCTATGGGAGATTAAAAAACACTACCTCCTTGATACAACCACCAATTGACGGAGCATGGAAAGGAAGTAAGATATCTAGGAGTGAATATAGATTTGTTTTTGGAAAACCAGACCTCAGGGCTAGACCTCTGATACTTGATTTTATCGACCGAAAACCCTTATATACTAATACCATAGACTTTAGTATGATATGTCTGTAGAGATCGAGAGTCTAATTGAAAGGGATCAAACTGGAACCCGCTCATGAGAAATCTCATTCTCAACCTGCATCCGTAAGGAGAGCAGCAAGTGATAAAGCTAGAGAAGATAGAGCAGCAGCCAGAGAGTATAGAAGACAATTACTTGAAAAAAGAAGAAGTTGGGTTCAACCATTTTTAGAAGAAGCGAGGGGAGGTTCTGATAGTACTACAGAAGGAAAATTTGAGACACCCTTAGGTAGACCTACAACAGGTGGTGAGAGAGATTTTTTGTCACCAAAAGCTTTATTTGCTACAGATGACTCACCTACTCCATCGCTATGGTCTACTGCTTACGAACCTACCCCATCCCCTCATATTAGTTTACAAGGCAACCCATTGTACACACCTTATACACCAGTAATTAATTCAAACGTAGCACCATTATTCAATATGGCAGCTAACCCACCTAGAATCAATAGTGTAGTTAATTTACCCTACTTTTTGGGTAGACCAGGGACAGACCCTGATGTACATGTGAGGAAATTTGAGGTTGCATGTGGTGCAAATAGTGTTCCACTCAATAAAATAATGGAAGTATTTGCAGCCACTTTGCAAGAAAATGCCTTTTTATGGTTTTCCCGTCAACCACCGTTCGCTGACTGGGATGCCCTTAAAGACGCATTTCTTCTATATTTTAGACCCTTGGGATTTGAAAACAGTCTAATGGAAAAACTAAGAACAATCCGGATGAGCATAAACGAGACTGTTGATAATTATTGGGGGAGAATGAGTGATATCCTATTGAGAATGGGAGCCCACCAGATTCCAGATAACTTTCTGAGAAATATTTTCATAGGAGGATTATACCCCTCTGAATTGAAACTCTATGTAAGAGAACGCACACCAGCTACTAGAGAGGATGCATTTGCATTGGCAAAGGCATGGGAGGAGTCTCGTGTAGAGGATCAATATACCTTTGAAAATTATAATTATGACCTCTATGACCAACCTAAGAATGATCAATCATATCGCCCTATTTTACCGAGTCAATCGTCAACCTACCTAGGTGGTAAGCCAATGGTTGACGCTACCCAATTTAAACATCCTAGTGCAAACTTGTTTACACCACCTAAAATCATACAGAAACCACCACCGGTTGTACAACCCACTTCACAAGAATTAGCCCTTATGGACATTACTAAGAAGTTAGCTGACTTAGAAGTCAAAATTACCAGAGGAGCTAATAAACGACCGCAACCAACTGAGGAGAGAACTAATATTTGGTGTAATAATTGTAAGGGGCATGGTCATTTGTCTAATGAGTGTCCCACCCCAAAAGGTCTACGTGTTAAATGTACCTTTTGTGGAGGAAACCATTCGGTAAACGACTGTTGGAATTTAACAAAGAGTCGTGCGGTTCACCAAATAGACACTAACCAACCGCGACCTTGGCAACAAGAGCGTATGGATAGCGGACCGAATGCAAATTATAATCTCAAAAAGAATTTTAACCGCAGGCCAGTACCTCTTAATTTTGGGAATAGACCAAGTTGGGGTGATACCAATCAACCACCCAATTGGAATGGTCCACCGTACAATCCCAGAACCCAAAATTATAAGGCACCAATGCCAAACCAATTTGTTGTATGTTTTCGTTGTGGAGAGATAGGTCACTATGCCGGAGATTGCCCTAATCCCAGAAAAATTCAACAGTACATTCCACTATGTGGAAATTGTAAAGAAGCAGGACATCCTACAGTCGAGTGTACCCAACCGAAGAAAGAAAGTCCGCCATCTGAGAGAGATTGGAAAAAGGGTAAGCATGTAACTATTCAAGAGGATGAAAGACAAGATCGTAATGTGCATAGAGTACAACTTTCTACATGTAATCATTCCCAAGAAAATCAAATGGAAGAGAAAGTCAACATTGTCACTACTAGATCCCAAAAGAAACCCACAATACAACGAGAAGGATCTAGTACTGAGAGGTTTAATAAACAACACAGTGATGAAGAAACTAGTTTCTCGGAATATTCACAAGGCCCTTTGATTAAAGACCCAAAAGATAAACCAACACCGGAGCCTAATTTACCACCGGTAAATGTACCAACCTCAATAGCTTCGGATAACATGAGAGCCTCATTACCCACTGTTGTTGTTAATCCTCCAGTTCCAACCCAATTAACCCTGTTACCAACTAGTAACTTTTATCCTCATCCAAAGATACCTACAAGGAATCAGAAGCCTAAGATTAAACCATCGTCTTCTCGATCATCACGAATGATGATGCTGTCCAAAGATCTTAAACCCTATGATATCATGGAAGATTTAGATAGATTACAACCAACTATAACCATGAAACAATTGTTGGCAGTAGCACCACAATGTCGTAGTTCTTTAAGTTCATCCATGATACGTAGGAGGTCAAGACCAGCTACAGTGTACGATATTACCTTGAGTCAAGATCCTGGAGCCCCTACAGTCGATGTCATCATAGGAGGTGCTCTTATACCAGGATTTCAAATTGACACAGGATCAAGTGTCAATTTGATGAACGTTGATACAATGAATGAGTTGGGAATATCGAATGTAGTATCCACTACCATTATTTTAAAAATGGCAGATAGCAGTCGAGTTAAGCCGTTAGGAGTTTTGGAACAAATTCCAACCCTTGTGGCCAATATTGAGTATAAGGTTGATTATGTTGTGTTTAAAACTATGGACGGTGTACCATCCTATCCAGGTCTTCTAGGACGAACATGGTTGCTAGATGCACATGCCAAAGAAGATTGGGGGAAAGGTACACTTACAATAGGAAAAGGTCCAAAGAAAATAATCCTACCCTTGTTCCCTACTCAATATCATGGTGAAACCCAAGATGATGAGACTGAATTCACTACTGATGATAGTTATGAAACCGAGAAAGGAACTACCACGAGTGAATCCATACACCGTGTAAATGACAAGCCATATAAATATACTCCTGTGGGAATGGGAGAATATTTCTGTGCACTTGGTGATGGAGATTCTGATGATGCTATCTTGGCATGGCAAAATACCGTGCCAGTTAACATGGTCTCTACCCATACATCACTAATAGACGAACCTCAAGAGTTGAAACCAGTATATAATGTACGAGAGGACACTACACCCGAAATATCAGCTAAGGATGACTTGGCTGAAAAATGGGAATCCTCAATGTTTGAATCTGATCAACCTACTAAGCATTACGTGGTCAAAGATGTATGTAGAGATATGAATTTGAGTGATGATGAAATACCCCGCATCATCAAGATATATGAGAAAATAACTAAAGATGAGTGGAAGTTTTGGAAGGATTTCTTTAAGAAAAATATTAAAGTCTTTGCATGGTCGTATAAAGATTTGAGAGGGGTTCCTCCAGATATTTGTGAACATAAAATCATATTAGAAGAAGGAACTACCCCTGTCCGTCAAAGACAATACCGAATGAATCCAAAATATTCCCTATTGGTTAAAGAAGAGGTTGATAAGTTATTGGAAGTCGGCATTATATATCCTATCCCCTATAGTGATTGGGTATCACCCATTGTCATAGTACCTAAGAAAAATGGCAAACTACGAATATGTGTGGATTACCGAAAACTAAATAGTGTCACTAAGAAGGATTACTTTCCTCTTCCATTTACTGACACTATGTTAGACGAAGTAGCGGGATATGATTGTTATTCATTTATGGATGGGTTTTCAGGTTATAATCAAATTTCGATATACCCACCACACCGTCTTTTGACTGCCTTCACAACACCTTGGGGAGTCTTTGCATATGCACGAATGCCTTTTGGTATGTGTAATTCCCCTGGAACCTTTTCCAGATTAGGAATTAATACCTTCCGAAAATATCTTCATCACACGATGGAAGTATTTCTAGATGATTTTGCAGTTTATAGTACTATGGAAAAACATGCAAAGCATTTACAAGAATGTTTTGATGAGTGTACGACAGTGGGAATTTCTATCAATACTGCTAAGTCTGTGTTCTTAGTACCCTTTGGTAAATTAGTTGGTCATATTATATCCAAGCAGGGAGTGGCCACTGATCCCGAAAAGATTGCCATAATTGCTTCATTACCCATACCAACTACGGTTACAGAAGTTAAAGGGTTCTTAGGACACACGGGATATTACCGTCGATTTATTTTTCGTTATTCAATGATTGCTATGCCATTAACTGAATTGCTAAAGAAAACCGACACACCACCAGTTTGGACAGAGGCATGCACTAAGGCCTTCAACACACTTAAAAAGAAGTTAGTGTCTGCACCTATCCTAGTGGCCCCTAATTGGGAAAAGGATTTTGAAGTATATGTGGATGCGTCAAATGTTGCTATAGGAGCCGTGTTAAGTCAAAAAGACGAGAAAGGTTATGACCATCCTATATACTTTGCTAGCCGTCAACTAGTTCAAGCCGAGCGAAATTATACAGTTACGGAGAGGGAAGCCTTAGGAATGATTTTCTCAGTGCAGAAATTTCGACACTATTTGTTAGGGTATAAATTTGTATTTCATGTGGATCATGATGCCCTGAAATATATGATAAACAAACCCCAACTAAGTGGAAGAATAGCGAGATGGGTCTTATTGTTACAAGAATTTAATTTTACTGTTCAAGTGCGACCGGGTAAGAGTCATGCTAATGCAGATCATTTGTCGAGACTAAGTGAGGCACTAGGAACAGAACCCATTGACGATTCCTTCCCTGATGCTAATTTGTTTTTCATAGAGAAAATGTCACCGGAATACGCCGAGGTAATAAATTATTTGCAAACCAACACATTTCCTTTGGACTTCTCCAAGAAACAGCAACAACGGTTAATATTTAAAGCAGCTCCATATTCTATCATTGCCGATACCTTATACAAGAAAGGCAAGGATGGTGTATTGAGACGATGCATTATGAGTTCAGAAATACCTTTAATTTTACAAGGATGTCATAGTGACCCCGCAGGAGGTCATTTTGCAAGAAACGTCACTGCTAGGAAGGTCTTACAAGCAGGATATTGGTGGCCTACCCTATTTAATGATTGTGTCACCTATGCTAGACAGTGTGATGCGTGTCAAAGAATTGGTAAACCTACGGATACATCAGCTATGCCACCACATCCTATTCTAGCATTAGCACCATTTGAAAAATGGGGGATGGATTTTGTTGGTCCCATCAATCCTCCTAGTAAAGGTGGACGTCATCGTTACATTTTAGTTGCTACAGACTATGCCACTAAATGGGCTGAGGCTGAGGCCACTAAACGGGATGATAAAGAAACAGTTGCTAAATTTCTTAAAACCAATATATTTTCACGATTTGGATGTCCACGAGAATTAATTAGTGATAGAGGCACTCATTTTGTTAATGACGTCATTGAGTTATTAACCGAGAAGTATAAAATCAAACACCGACTTACCACTCCATACCACCCAAGAGCAAATGGCCAAACGGAGAAAACTAATGGCATTTTATGTAAAATTATTACTAAAACAGTCCAAGGCTCTATGGTGGATTGGGATGTGAAGTTATTGGATGCCTTATGGGCGTATCGTACCGCCTATAAGGTTACCACAAAATTCACCCCTTTCCAATTGGTTTATGGACAAGAGGCCATTCTACCCATTGAGTTAGAATTGCCGTCTTTGCGCATAGCCATGGAAGAATGATTAGATGACTCAGAGTCGTTAAATGAGCGTATTGCTATGTTAGAGAAATTAGATGAAGTACGTGGACAAGCTTATCTTAATACCTCGGCTATTCAGAAATGGCGCAAAACATACTACGATAGTAAAATGAAGAACAAAGTTATTTCGGATAATGATTTGGTTTTATTATACGACAGTCGTTTCCATAAATTCCCCGGAAAATTTAAAATTCGTTGGCACGGACCCTATAAGGTGGCCAAAGCCTACGAGAATGGATCTTGTGATCTAGAAGATTTTCAAGGTCAACCCTTAGCTACTCGTATTAATGGTAACCGCCTCAAAATTTATATATCTAACTGAGGTCAGTTAGTACAATTAAGTGAGGGGGGGGTAGTTAAGTGGTAGTTAAGTAAATAATGATCCATAAAGAGAATAGGTTAAATATTAGAATTGACAAGGGTTCAAATTTAGTTCAAATTTTTAATTTTACAATGAGAGAGGATTATAAAGATTACGTCCTAATAAGTAAGGGCGAATTATATGTACGAACAACATAATACATAACGGAAGAGAATGTTAAGATATGGTCATAAAGGCGATAATCAAGAATAAAAACCGTAATAAACCATAGTCATAAGGGCAGAATTGAACGGGTAAGGACGTAAATGAATTATGACTATTAACCTAAGATTGACACATCAATTGCCAAATCAAGGGAAGTGACCCCTGATTCGGTTAAAGGCAATCATACCCTTGAGGAAGGAAGGCGATCGGCGATGTAGCCATCATGGCTTGACAAGACTGTAACCACCATCTCTTCTTTTCGATGAGTCTGCGTGACGGCGCACTCAAATCAACGTCTCAACAACTTGGGCTATGGCCAAAGAGTGAAGGTCTAAACCATTGTAAGTTGAGGTGAGCTGAGGCAATGTGCACAAAGTAAGATAATCGCCGGAAGGTAGAGAAAGCACAGGGCAATTAGCTGAGAGATTGAGAGTGTAAGGAGTTGAGCACAATTGCATGAGATTCGTGAGTGTGAGCATTGCCGGTCTTAGGGCTATCGCCAATCTGTGAGTCGAGCCTAGAAATTGCCAAAATAGTAATCAACTGAGAGATTAGGCGATAGACAGTAGAACAATGGCTGAGTCATCCAAGAAGGGAAGGAAGAGAGGTGCTCTGCCAATTGAGCCCATTGTGTTTCCTACATTGTCTGAGGAATTCAAAGAGAGAATCCGGGAGAAAGAAGCACACTTGAGAGTAGCAGGATTATGGAAATTTTTGACAAATTTAGAAGTTCCGTGGCCATGGCCAGCTGACCTCTCCGAGTTTGTCTTGTCGGCGCATGCGACTGAGTTTCGCCGATGTTCAGCACGTAGGCAAGTGGTCCGGTTCGACACAGAGGCGATCGCCCAAGTAACGACACTACCTGGCGAGGATAGCGTCTCGGTGGCGGAGTCTTGCCGGGCAATTGATGCACCAGAGTGGGGAGTGGCATTCGAAAATGGACAACTGGCTTTTGATGTGAAGAAGCAAGGGTGGGACCTGCAAAAGGCATTACCACCTTGGAGAGAATGGTTGTTCCTCATCCATGAGAGGATTGAATTGGGACGACATGGCGGATTCATGGAGCACTGCGTCGTCTGTGCGGCTCTTGCAGCGTGGATCCGAGGCACTAAATTTAATTGGGCTGGAGAGGTGCAAGCAAGAATTCGAGAGGAAGTGGAGGATCAGCAGATGAAGAGACCAATGCCTCTAAGGTCAGCAGGGTACATACGTATGTTGTGTCAGTTTTCTTTTGGTCCAGACGTTACCACGGCAACTCGTCGAACAGTTGCCCCTTTTCTGTCTAAGCCAGAGGGATTTGTCCAAGAAACGCCTAACCCTCCGCCTATTAGCCCACCTCCGAGTCCAGAGCCTCCAGTCATATTAGAGGAGATAGTAGAGATGCATGGCGATCGCCTGGCTGATAGAAAGCCTAATTTCTTTTGTTTGTCTTGGTAAGAGGAAGATGAGTCAGCAGCTTATAGCCCAACTGTAAAGTATACCTGGAAAGAGAGAATGGCAAGAGTCCTAGGAGAATTAGAGGTACAGAAGAGGGCAATGGACAAACAGAGAGAGGAGATTGCCCTAATTCGAGGACAAGTGGCAGTGTTGGAAGTCGAAAATTCAATTTTAACCGAGTCCAACCAGAGTCTATCCAAGAGCCTAACCCGAGTGGAGGGTGAGAAACAAGAGTGGCAGGTAAAAAGTGAAGAGGCCGCCACTTTCATCAGTCAAATTTTGAAGGAAAAAGAGGGATTGAGTAAGGAGGTCACTAACCTGACTAGAGAGATATCAAAGTGGTCAAAATTGAGAGAAAGGCAAGAGCAAGCCATAGCCACTAAATCAGAAAAGGTTAGGAGCCTTGAGGCTCAAATTCGCTCATTTTTGATTGAGGAGAGTACTGTCATGACTTTAACCCAGCAAGTCAGCAGTCTAAAATCTCTTAGTGAGACCCAAGCATCAGTGATAGAGTCGTCTAAAGGGAAGATAGAGAGATTGAAGGCAGGAATTTGGGCTATAGAAAGTGTCTGTCCACCCTATAAGGCTCTCTATAGGAATTATGAGTTACAGAGGGATATATTTTACGTTGTTTACAGTCTCAAGCCATCCCAGGTGTTGGAACCTACTGAATTTGAGAACCTGTGGGAGGAAGTCATGAATGATGGCTATGAGCATCTCCTGACTGAGATCCTAGTGAGAGGTGAGCTCAAGCTGAGTGATATGTTTAAGGGGTTCCAGATTATAGCCGACTTGGGAGTCCATGTCTTTTTATACTACAGCCAATTAGAGTTAACCTTGAGTGTTAAACGGCAACTAATCCTGAAGTCAGAGGCAAATGAGCCGGTTAGGCAAGTCGATCTCCAACGATGGAACCAGGCAGTCAACACCGCCATGACAATCTGCCCACCACATTTGATGCAACCGTGGGAAATTGAGCTGGGACGGTTGAGGTTGAGTATGGGCAACGACAATTACCTACAGTCGGTAATGGATGCGGCCTCTGAGCGGCTGGCAATAGCCAAACACTTGGACATCGGGCCAGGGCAGTACGAGCTCAAGTTTGATCAAATTGGCGATAGACTGACGAGAAGTTTGCAGACGATCGCCCAGCCGAATGGCCGAGTACAGGTTCAGCTGCAGAATCAGGTGACATTTTTTGTGCCACCTGCCAGTTTGGTGCAAAGGGCACTGCACGTCACACGACGACCACCCCTATCGCCCTTGGCCCATAAGTTTTTGGGTAATTACCCTGCCCTTTTTGATTTTGACTTCGAGGAGCCAATACCGAGCTGGAAGGCCTTCGAGTGGATTTTTGAGGACGTGGGCCCATCAAGGCAAATCAGCACCAGACCTGAGGAGGCACACGATGTTGTATATAGAAGAATTTGCCATGGATGGAGTCCAACGCCTCCTGTCACCGTCACCAACGATCCGAGGTTTTGTGACTGCCCAAGACGCTAGAAGTGGCCACCACAAGCCCTCATTGACAGCTTGGAGTACAACTGGCCACTCATTCCGGGCAATTTTGTTACGTACCAGGATTGTTACGAGTCCTATATGCAGTTTTCACATGCGCACCGCGAACATCAAGACCCGGTTTGCTTCCGAGCGGCGATATTCACGGCTATTTTAGGATTTTGGTGCAAAAGGTATGAGTTTGCTTACAACGTGAATTTGTTGAGCAGAGCAAACCGTGAAGCAATGTTTTTGACGAAGATTAACTACAACTCCGCGCGCTGGTATCGATGTTTGGAGGCCATGTGCGCGACTTACTTCATTCTTGGGCCACACCACAGTCTAGTGAACGAGTTTGGAGCAACCAGGTTTGGAGTTATTAGCCGAGCCTTGAAGAACCAGAGGCTGATACACAACACTGTCGTGCCGCAAGAGGAGGTGATGGCGCCAGGGTATGTGGAAGACTATGGCCCTTCATCACAGAGATCATTCAAGCACATGGGCCAAGGCAATAAGCGCACGAAGAGATAGGTTTTGCGGGACGCAAAAAGATTAGTGTGGGGCAATATGTAAACTCAAATTTTTGGCTATCGCCTAGCTTTAGAGCTTAAAATCACTAAGTTAGTGAAGGATAGTGGCGATAGTCACTTAGGAACACACTAACAATGTGAATAGGGGGCAATAGCCGTTTTGCAGACGGTTGCAACCGTCTTCACCTCCCCCGCTGATAAGGAGGAGGCTGGCCATTGTCAAGACAGGCTATTTTCCATTTGACAGAATCTTACATAGTCTCAGAGTAGATAGCAATAGGCAGGAAGTGTCGAAACTCAGTGATTGAGTTCGGCCATAGACAATTAGCCAAGCAAGAAGCTTGTAGGCAAAGACTTAGTTGGAAGAGCCGAGTGATTCGGACTCTAAGATACTTTGGGAAACTTGACATTGAGAGTAAAAGTGGCTATTGACTGAAGTGAAACTTTGAATGTTGATCTTGTTGTTTGAATATATGTATTGTTTTGTGTGATTGCTGGCAATAGCCTTGAGCGTGCAATAGACATATCATCAGCCAAGAGGGCGAGGAAGATATAAGCAGTGTCTTTATAATAGCAATGGTCGAAGTCAGATTATGGCCATTAGCGTGTGAGTCAGTTTTGTTAAAGAAGCAAAGGCTGGTTGCCGAGGAAGAAGGGCAATAGCCGAGTTGAAGTCTGAGTATGGCCATAAGCAAGAGAGAGATTTCTCTCAGTTTGAGGTAGAAGTTAAGGGCTATTTGCCACGAAAGGAAGCAAGGGCAATAGCCGGAAGAATGTCAGAGAGTGCTGGCAAATAGGCGAGTGAGTGGTAGAGTCTTGAAAGATGTCAGCATCATAGAGCCAAGATCTTGGGCAATAGACTGTGTCGAAGGAAATCGAGAGAAAGAAATCAGTGAGGGCTAGTAGCCGAAGGAAGGGCCATCGCCTGCACGAACCAGAGAGCCGAAGTGTTAGAGAAAGGCTATCGCCTGTGATCTTTGGCTATCGCCCACATGGTTACCAAGAGGTGATTAGCGAGAAAGCAAGAGAGAGAGAGAAAGGCAGAGCCGTGAGAGGTAGACATGTTAGGCGATAGGCTTGACAGTTGTTGAGTAGAGAGAGACAGGTAGAAAGATCCAGAGAATATAGAAAGGCAAGTTAGGCAGAGAATAGCCTGAGCATGGTTGTTGGACTTTACCTGGCGTGTAGCCAATGCAGAGTTGCTGACAAGATGAATTAGTCGCAGGCCATGAGCTGCGAAAGACATTACCATTTCCAGAAGGAGAAGTTGCCTACTTAGTGTAAGACATTACCAAAGGCAAATCCTTTTTGAACTTAAAATGTATTTAGGCCTTAATTAAGGAATATCGCCTGAATTGTTGATGCATTGATTATAGATGATCTTGTGGATATTTGTTGTGACAAGTTGCCAGATAAGTTGAAGATGAAGATGATGATTACAATATTGGAAGAATGGCCGAATGACTGTAAGTTGAACTAAGATGAATTAACTTGAGATTATTGCAAAGCATGATTCATGACATGTAAAAGACGATGTGGCATACAAAAAAGACATTACCCCGGACTTCGGTCCTGACAAATTGCCCATGACTACTTGCCAAGCTTTTGAGCTTCACGACTGAATAGGTCGAAGACATAGAGTGATAGAAAATTCCCTAAGATAGGACGGGAATCACTCACTACGGAAATATCACAAAGGAACCATAAGAGTGGAGAGTAAGCAAAGTAATGAAGGAACTAAGGAGTAAAAGCCGTAGATTGTTATTGTAATCCTTAATCCAATATGACATTAACCCTTATAGACACTATCTCAGTCTTCCTGGAGACTTTGTTCCCTGGGTTTTGTTGTTTTAAAGCCATAGCAAAAACTAACTACAATTCCTAACAACTAACTCCTTTCTTACTAAACCATGAGCTTTAATTCAAACTGCGAGCAGTTTGGTTGGCTCACAATGCCCTCAAATAATCAAAATTTTATTATAATCAAATTTTCTATATTTCTAAAAGTTTTAACTAATGAGAAGTACATCCAAATGAAAGTCCAGTAGCCACATTTTAAATGTGTTTTTCATATCTTGAATGCATTATTTTTCCCTTCAAAATTTGAATTACATTCATAAGAATGTCATTGAGGGCACCATGAACTTTTTTTAAAAAAAATATTAGATTTGCATCGCTTTCATACTTTTGAATGGAATTTTTCAGAAACCAAGTGCCAAAGTCACTATTTGGTTCACTTTACCTTACTTGGACCCCCCCCCCCCACACACACATACACACAATCCATTTGTTGGCAAAAGTTTTCTTCGCAAGCATACATCTATTGTTGAGTTAATTGTAGTCGCTTGAAACATCTCCTACGAAAGCATGTAGATATGATTTCTGCTTGTCCCAAGTAACACATCATGCACCAGCTTAAATGTTGTCCTAGTTACACCACTCTAAGTTAAACACACTATGAAGGGGAGGGGCAAATCGACAACATTTAGTGAGATGACTAGGTTGAATGGCAACAAACTCCTAGTACTAGTACTAAACCCCCCCCCCTCCCCCCTCCACAATTGAATTGTTGGTAAGAAATTTTCTACCTAGTCGTAAAATTGTTAATAATTTGAGCTAATTGCAATTTCCTCTAAACGTGTTTTTTATTTGTCCAAGGAATGCGTCTTGCGCCTACTTAAATGTTGCCTTATTCACATCAACTTTAGTTGAACACACTATGACTAAAACCCATGTAATGAAAAATCTCTCATGTAGTGAGTACACTAAATATGATATTTAGTGTCATTTACTATTTGGAGTTACCCAACACCATATCTTTTTACTATTGATTTTTTTTTACCCAGGTAAAGTTTTTAATGTTCTGTAATGTTCAAACAACCAATTTGACATTTGTTGGTAAAATATGAGATATACAGCAAACAGACAGAGCATTACGTAATTTCAAAATAGTAAGTCACACTAGATACGATATTTAGCACGTACTAAACTGTCATCATCACCCTCAACTTAATTGCATTAATACTCACTTGTCCCTTGATTTATCTGTTTAGGGTTTAGGGTTTTCAAATTTTCTCTTGATGCTCCACGGGCTTTATACACACTAATTGAGATCAAATGCGTAGTTTGAATGAGGCACTTATCTTTGGAAGACGGAGTCTTGAATCAACCAAAATCTAGAGAAAACAATATGATTGTTAGATGTGTTCCAGTCAATGCATAAGGAACCAATTTCTCATTGAGATTTTGATACATGGCCTTTAATAGGGAGTTGATATTTCATGAGTAGACCGACATGAACATACTTATTATATGTTATCCATCCATTTTATTCTCTAACACTATATTCGTTAAATTGAGACTTTTCGGGTATTTTGAGACTTTTACAAACATAAGAACAAGGATAAAATGGAACACATATTGGTTGCCAACACTTTCAAGCGGGTGTTCATACCAAGAATTCCATTAATAACTCATATTTGTGATGGTTTGGGTAGGGGAACCCAAACCATAGACCGTATTGCAAGTAAAATGTAATATTGCATGCAAAATATGGTAATTGATATTTGTGATAGTTTGGGTAGGGGAACCCAAACCATAGACCGTATTGCAAGTAAAATGTAATATTGCATGCAAAATATGGTAATTGATATTTGTGATAGTTTGGGTAGGGGAACCCAAACCATAGACCGTATTGCAAGTAAAATGTAATATTGCATGCAAAATATGGTAATTGATATTTGTGATAGTTTGGGTAGGGGAACCCAAACCATAGACCGTATTGAAGGGAAATCTTATAACACTCATATTATTGCAAATAGAATATACAACATATGGCATGTAAGTTGAATAGCATGCCAATGCCACAAATGCATTGGATAGTATCGTCTAAGATTATCCCGTCCACGTGCAACGCTACAAATACGATGGCTATCTAGACTTGGAGACTGCATCTTTCTCTTTTGCCGCCGCTTCTTTTGCTCGCATCGCCGCAATGTTCCGGAAAATCTCATTTCCGCGACTGTAGCCGTGCTTTGGATGCGAGTCTACCATAATACATGTAGGGTTCCGTCGACCGCCCGAACTATAGGAGGAGGAATTCGAAACCGATGAAGTAGATTGTCTGGAGTTCCTCATCATGGCGTACTCTCGCTCCAGCGCAATGGCCTCGAGCGACCGCGGAGGTTTAGGTACCTGCCACCGATTTTAGAAAACACGCGAACATGTGTTAGTTTGGGTAGAAAGACCTAAACATGTCGCACAAATCGCTTAAGGATAGAACGATTGTAACGTATGGTACACCAATGGGAAGGGGGGCCTTACCTTGGCACGACGGGCATTTGCGTCCGAATTCGCGGGTGAAGGCAAGGCGTCCCGCGAGGGAGTAGGTAGGGATGCGCTCTTCGTAGGTCGCGCGTCCATAGTACATAGCCGCCGTTGAGGTGTAATACCCCCAGTTGGTTTAGTGGGAGACGGACGGACATAGTCGCGATCGACGCCCTTGAGCGGTGACGGGGACGGCGATTGTCGGAAGATTTGCTTGGGCGGGGGGCTATCGACGACACCGGCATCGAGAGGCTCCTTTGAGTAGTCGATGGTAGACGCGGCGTCGTAAACGGTCTCGTAGATGAAGCTTTCCAAGTTCGACTCACTGACGACATCAATAGAGGGCTCCAAGGGCTGGCGCCAAAATGGGGACAAAACAAAACCCAAGGGAAGAGGGAGAGATAGAGCGTGTGAAAATCGAGATACATGTGAAGCATATAATTTACACAAAAGTTTGTGAACGCACGCACATACATACATACAAACATAATAGACAAGTCAAAGGAGCTTGTTATATTTCGCGTGAGTGACCAACTCATTGTACAAATGGTCTTGAGGTTCCAAACGCCTCTCGCCGAAGGGATTATGCCTAAGATAGTCCTGTACCTCCATTCCACTACCCGTGAGCTCTAGCAGGTATTTACCAAGGTCTAACAAAAATTTGTCCCGGACCTTCTCGATCGTCCACGTAGGGCAGACTATGAAGCTGGCCGTAGGGTTCAAAACGTTTTTGGCAGCGCTGTCGTCCACCATGAGAGTGTTCTCGCGGGTGGGACGGACGTCGTAGGGGACGCCTATCAAAGACGGCCGCTGGTCCCACAAAGCTAGTCTAAGGATCTTGAGGTATTGGGGGGACGCGGGGTTGTTCGGTTTCTTTACAGTCTTGCGGTCCGGTGTGTACAATGTTTTACATGCATCCTGTGCTAGGACTAAGCAGGGGGGCTCGATGCCCTTGAAAATGAACTCCACGACCGCATTGGTGTTCTCGGCCGTCATGGAGCTCCACACGACCACCCACCATTTTCTTTGGATGGTCTGTAGGAAGCGCCGAAGACCCGGCCGCAGGTGGACGAGCTTGCTCTTGATGTACGTGGGCGGCCCATCGTAATTCGCGTCTTCGGGCTTGCAGTAGGGGACCGTGGGGACCCTTGGACAATACACGCATTGCACCAAGACCCCGTTGAGGTCTAGTACGACGAAACGGGTCTTAGGTTGCAAAGGCCGCGCGGGTAAAGGGGGTGGGGCCATCGCGCTACCCTCCTCGCTTCTTGGAGAGGACCGGCGGGGAGCCGCGACGCTAAGCTCCGATCCCTGTGAAGACGAGCGAGATAAGGCGGGGGAAGACTATGTCATTCTATGTCCAATTAGAGAAAAATACGTATATATATTTATGTGCAAAATACAAGAACCACTATACATAGGTGGCCATACAAATCCAAAGGGGGGGAAGGGGGGCAAGAGGACACAATATGCATTTGAACACGAATACAATCATAATGGCACAAAAGATAATTTTATTGTTCCAATGCTCTATGTACAAAATCCCCAGTGGGGGGGGGGGCGAAGCCGCGTTGAACGAGCCGCTCAAACTATCCTAAGACAATCTACAAAATTGTGTGCGCGCCTCCATGTTCCGAATAAAATCGTGGGGGCCGGGGCGACGGTTGCGAGCGTGGCAGAAAAGGAACGGGGGTGAAGGGATTCGACAGCGGGGTGGACCTGGGTGGGGGCAGTTCCTCCTAGCTAAGGAAGACATGACCAAGGGCAACAAGACAAAGGACCAGGAGTTTGGGTCGGGCGACCGAAACTGGGGAGGTCTCAGTGTATTACCTCGCCCTGGTCATGCCTGGACGCCATGGAAGGCTCCACCGCCACCGCCGGTCCTCCTCTCTCGCCAACGCCTTCTCCGACGTTGTCAGCACCCCTCTCCTGCAAGCGTTCAGTGTCAGGCCCTTCACCTAACCCAACCTCCGCATGTGCAGCATGCATAGGTTCATCGATTGGGATAGGTGTAGAGGTATCACCAGGCCCTTGGGGACCTTCAACATCTGGCATGGGTGAGTCTTTGTCAGACCCATGCTGGTCCACTGAGGACTGAGCGGCCACGGGGTTTCGGTTGTCCGACCCAAACTCCCCCCCATCTTGAGGTGGGCCTTGTTGCATTGCGAGGGGGGCTGGGTTTGGGTCGGACGACCCAAACATGTGCGGGTCGTCCTGCTGATGAGGGGGTGGCAGGACCAGTGGCGGCCGTAGTGGTGGGGGGGTAAGGGGTCTAGAAGACCCGGCCTGGCGCCAGAGGTTGGGGTCATCTACTTGTTGGACCGGTGCATAAGGATGCACGTGGGGTCCAACCATGTGCTGGAAGCTGAATGACCCTTGCGAACCCGACGGTGGAGGTATGCTCTGAGGAGGGAAGTTGGGGGGCAAGTGTGGAAACGAGCCCGGGGGGGCCATCATCATGCCTTGCGCCCACATGCCTTGGATCACTTGCGTGATCATGTCAATGCTAGGCGGTGGTTGCACCATCGCTCGTTGACGTTGTTGCTCCAACAACATCGCCCTCAACTCTGCAACTTCGTTCCGCACCGAGGGTTCTTCGGCAGCGGCCCTTTGCAAGCGGATGCGCTGCTCTTCCTCCCTCAACATCTTTTCGTTCGCCTCTTGGACGGTGAGAACCTCGGGCTTCACCCTCACCATCCCTGCGAAGGCACCGGGAGAGGGAGGGTCCGACCTGAGCCGTTTCGCGAGCTCCATGTCGTCCTCGTCCTCGCTGCTGATGGCAATTGTCTCCTCTACAGCATAGTCGCTATAGAGTTTCTTGCCCTTGATCTTCCTCCTCTCCCTGAAAACCTCAGTCGCATCCCTCGAGTACATGTCGCGCGCATCGTCCACTGTGAGGACGGGCACCAACTTACTCTGCGGAGTTGCAACCCGCATTGCCTTCTTTCGTTGAGGGGCTTCAGATTCTTGAGTGAAGCCCGTTGCCCCTTCTTCAACCTCGCCTTCCTACCTAGGCTCTTCTCCCTCTTCCTCCTCCTCCTCCTCCTCCCCCTCCTCATCACGAGGCCCTCGAGAAGACTGACCTGGATGCACTTGGACCAGAGGCTCTGGTGCTGCATAAGGAACCATCATGGCCAACTCGGCTGGGTTGACACGCCTAGCCCTATCCTGTGGGCTCTCACCCCCTTCCACAGTCTCCTCGGCGTAGCTCCCAGGAATCCAGTCCAATATGTCCATCTTCTTGGCCAATGATCTCTGGTTCTTGTAGAATTGCAGGTCAGAGGCGTCCACATAGCTGTAGACATTCAAGCCCAGCATCTGCATAACCACACTTGATATGTTAGATGGCATACAATATTATCGAAAGCTCAAAATATCAATGCAAACAGGAAAGCATGGAGTGCTTATAGTTTGGGTCGAGCGACCGAAACTAGGAGTGCTCATAGTTTGGGTCGCTCGACCCAAACTAGCTCATCAAATAGTGCGAGAGAGCTCACCATGCCAGCGAAGATGGGTTTGGTGCCGCCGAAGATGTTGAATATAGCGTCCCCTCTCCTCGTCAGAGCCCTCATTATTCGCAGATAGAATTCCATCCGCAACTCGTCCGCAGGGTACATTGCATACTTCGCCTCGTCGTACAATGACTTGCTTGCACCCATGCCGTCCCGAACTTGGAACAGTTTCTCCATTCGGGTTAGGGGGTGGCTGGGGTCCTTCAACAGGTTTGCTTTGAAAACAAAGTACAAACACAACAAGCTCAGGACTTTAGTTTTCTTGTCCTTGAGTGTTGTGTACACCCCCTCCGCCGGTGCAGGAACGTAGTGCGACTTGGACACCGCGTAGTCAGGCTGCAACTTCTGAACAAGTTCAAACACCTGCTCTGCTCGCCTGTCCTCTACTATCCACAACCAGACATCAACCTCCCTGAGCCTGGGGCTGGCATAGTCCAAGAACTTAGGCATGAACTCCCCGTAGAAGGGTGTGCTCATTGTGCCCTCAAACTCATGGCCAGGAATATTGCGGAAGTCTATTAGGCCAAAGGGGAACCGTTCCGCAACGTTTACTCGTATTTGCTTCCTGGATTCAACGCCCGGCCACCCCTGGATTTTGAGTGGCTTGAAGGAGACAGGGTTGAAAAACGCGTCTCCTTCGAAACTAACAATCCTCTTCTCCTTTATGAAGTTGGAGAAGGCAAGCATGGTGTGGGCGGGAAGAGGCAGGTTCTTGTTGTTCTTCACCATTTTTGACTTCAGAAAGTCTTCTCCCGCCTCCCTCATCAGAGCCGCCATTGATGCACTGGTGAAGTTGTATTCAGCCTTGAACGCTCTCCAGTTCACCTCGTTCATCTCATCCTCCTTGAATATTAGTTTTTCGGGAACTAGCTTGTGCAGCTCCTCGACGATTGTCGTCTTCTTCTTCCTATATTCTGCCCACTCCTTCAATGTGTAGCACGAAGGAACAAAGGACTTCGGTTTGGTGAAGACGATTTTCGGATGGTCCCAAAGTCTTTTTGCAGTCTTCTTGTTGTGCAACATGTGGGTTGCCGCCTTCTCGATCTCGGACTCCATAAGACCCTGCAGACTTCTGAAGAACTCTCTCAGAAGAGGTCTCAGCGGTTTGAATTTGGGGACCTTGTTGTACTTCTCGAGCGTGTCGGGATCGATAAGATCCCCGGTCTCGTGCCTCTCGAACAGGGTCTTCCATTTCTGCCAAACCGCGTCGGCTGATGTGATCAAGTAGATCTCTCCTCTCAGCTCTTTGTACTTCTTCTGCTTGCGGCTTGAATTGTCGATCGAAGAGAACTTGTTGATCATATGGTACTTGAATTGCTGCATAAGAGCACAGAATCTGTATTAGTTAAGAGTATGGACTGTCCACTTACAGAGGAAATATGAAGCAGAAATATGAAGAAGAAATCCAGAAGTTTGGGTCGAGCGACCGAAACTATGTAGCAGTTTCGGTCGCTCGACCCAAACTATGGGGTGCCTAGGAAATCTCACCTCCCACTTGGGATTCTTGGCTTTCGCATTCTCCCTTTCTCTTTGAGGTCTTCCGTAGAACTCCCACACCTCCCGCGAGGCCATGATGTTGCGAATCCACGATGCCTGGTATGGCCGCAACTTATTCGTTTTGTTGAAATAGCGGGATATGTCGCTGAGCCGCGTTTCGTCGTCAGACCAGACGACTAGCGCGTCCCATACCTTCACTTTCTCCTTTAGCCGATTGGGGTCATCCCAATTGGTCTTGGTCTGCAGTTTCTTAGCTGCCTCGACACTGTGCTGACCGTCAATCAGCCAAAAATCGCCTTTTGCTATGGTGTCCCACATATCTGGTGTGGGCATTTTCTTGTGCCCCTGAGGCATGAGAACAAGAGTCTGCTTGTTGAACTTGAACTGGTCTCCAAGCATCTTGGTGAGAAGCCATTCCACATATGCGTCTTCCTTCGCACGAACGCACATCTCCGGGGGAGCAAGGTGGCATTGGGAGATGTTCACCTTAAACATGAACTCCCTGCCCATAAAAAAGTACTGTAAGCACTTTGTCTCGAAGGTCTCATTGATCTTCGTGATCTCCTCCGGCTCCACCTCTTCTCCGGCCTTAGGCATTTTCAGCTCAGGCGAAACAGGCTCCTCTGTCATGGCAGAGGACGACTCTCTTTGTCTCTTGGACGGTGTAGTCTGCCGGCTTTGGGATGGCGTTGGTGCCTCGCTATCCGCCGGGGTTGCTGTAGGAGTTGTTCTCCTGGAGTCAGCGGGTACCGGACGGGGCTTCCTCAATGTTTGAGGTCTTGACGACCCTGCGCCCTCTTCGACAGTTGATTTGCGCCTCGTCGCGACAGCAGGTTTTGACTTGCTTTGCGCCTCCTTGTTGATCGCGTTGATTGCCTGCTTCAGCTTTGTGAATCTCGTGGCAATCTTGGTGATTGAAGTGGCTCCATCCACGAAGATGGCCTCCGGTTTGATGACCTCCGGCTCCGCGCACTGCTCCCTCAAGTACGCAGGATCAAACGGCTGGGCGACGTCCTTCATGAATACATGCGCGGTTTGTTGGGATGAATTCTCCAGGATGATGTCCACATGTCCTCCTAGAGCCTGGACCGATGAAACCTCCCATCCTGTCACAAGAGCCCATGTGAAAGACTCTTCTGTGCCGACTTTGAGGGCGAGCAAAATTTTGAATTGGGCTGCCTTGACCACAGAAAAAGACCATGCGACGAGAATGTCCTCCTTTGGCACGTAGGACTCATCCGTCGGTGTCTCGTACTCCTCGACTATCTCGAATGGTGCCAGCTCCAACCATCGTTCTCCAGGTCTTTTCTTGGGAGGCATCTGCAAGGAGAGGTAGATATGTTAGTTTCGGTCGGGCGACCCAAACTATTAACCCTCTTTTGAGCACATTTGTGTTTTTAGTAACAATTACTCACTCAAAGATATCGTGTAATGTGATAGAGGTTAGATATTTCGTTGTTTTTTAGATGTATGAGTTGTCTTCTGTAAGATTAAAATATTTTGTTATAGATAGCAGAAAAACACGCATAGTTTGGGTCGCTCGACCCAAACTTTGTGTCCTTATATATAAGTTATCTATGGCATCTAGTCCTTTTATATATTATCATGTAGCATGTGATTGGGACTTTGGGTCGTTCCACCCAAACTCGTCATGAGGTTTGGGTCGAGCGACCCATACTCTTCTGGAGTTTGCTTTTATGGGTCTAAAATTGTCAATAGTTTGAGTCGCTCGACCCAAACTCTGCAGCTGGTTTCGGTCGCTTGACCGAAACCTGCAGATTAGTGTGGATTGTTCAGCCCAAACAGTGCTGCTGGTTTCGGTCGATCGACCGAAACTAGCTGCAGAGTTTGGGCCGAGCGACCCAAACTGCGCTGCTGGTTTTGGTCGTTCGACCGAAACCAGCTCAAGGGTTTGGGTCGTCCGACCCAAACCAGCTGTAGGTAGTTTGGGTCGGTCGAACGAAACCAGCTGCAGGGTTTGGGTCGCTCGACCCAAACCCTGCAGCTGGTTTCGTTCGACCGACCGAAACCATTAACATTGTTAATTATGCAACATATACTATATTTAGAGTGGGCTTAAGAGTTTTGAGAGTGAGGTTTGAGTCGTCTCTCCAAACTGTTATGAATAATGAGTTCTCTACAATGTGTTTGCGCAGCATATACAATGCTTATGCATTGTAGATGCTGCGAAACACTAAATGAGTTGGGTTAAGAAAATACCTTTCTTTGCAACCTAATGAAGAACCTGCTGTTGGAAGCTGTTCCAACAAGCTGGTCTTACTTGCTGATTGTAGAAAGGCTTGAATCTGGAAAACTGAAAACGCTCTGAACAAATATAATTTCTCCAAAACTAAAAAGGAACTGGACAACTGATGTAGTTCTCACAAACACTCAGGAACAAACTTCTCACTCTTCACAATCAATCACAATCAAGCTTTCACAATCAAGCTTTCACAATAAAGCTTGAACAATCACTCACAAACAAGCTATGCGAATATACACTGATTGCTCACAAACAATGTAACCCTGAAACTCAAACACCTGAAACTCACACACCAGAAATAATGCACTCAATTCACAAACACAAAGACATTCTGTTGATTCAAAGCAAACGCTTTGATACAAAAACAAAACTACAAACCGCATGCTACACTCTTAATGCACACAATACACTCAATGCGCACTCAATACACTCAATGTGCACACAATACACTCAATGCTTCACTCTCAATGGACCAGAGGGAGGTATAGGAGAAGAGGAGAAGAATCAGAGAGAACAACAATGAGGAAAAGCGCCGCTTAGCGAGGGCGGCGCTACAAGGAGAGAAGGAGGAAAGGAGAAGGGGAGAGGGAAGATGCGTCGGGGAAAGGGTGGAAGCTTGGCGCGGAGGTGAGAGAGAGAAAGAAGGAGCGGAGGGAAGGGGTTAGAGAATGTGGGAGGGGAAAAAAACACGAAAGGGTGGGACCCATTCGGGAATGGGTCCGGCCTTTCGTGTTCGATGGACGCATGGCCGCCACGTGGAGCGGCGGCGCTCCATGCCCCAAACGCATACCCAATCCGGGCCATTGGAACGCCTCTGGCCCATCGACGGTTCATAAGCCTCGCAAGTGGGTGTCCTTTAGCCACCTATCCCAAACCATTATTGAGGACACTCAATAATGGTTATAGCCTAAGGTACTGCACAAATGTAACACCTCCGCCAACTCGAATAATGATGGTTTTTATTTTAATGGTCCCCCGTAAGATTTGCTAGAATCAAACATTGAAACTGTATTAGTTTTATAATTTTAGTAATCTACACATATGGAATGAATCGATAATGATACATACTATAATCTACCCTCTATAAATGTTAACCCTCGGGAGTGGATCAAAGTTAATAATTAACAATTATGAAATTACTTTTTGAGTAATAAAAATCTTGACATTAATAAATATAAGCAATTGTGAAGAGTCCTTGTGGGAGAATACTATTCATACAATTGCAAAACCAACAAAACTTTATTGAATATCAAGTTCACAAATCACGGGTGAAGTATGGATCAATTATGGTTCTTTGGTGAGATTCATATGCATGCCCAACTTGCAAATATTTCTCAATCTACACCATAAACCCACATATTTGGACACAAAACAAAAACGTGATTGCATGTACCTTCGAATGACACCAAAACTAGATCGCAAGTCATTATAAAATGGAATAGTATGGTTGTATTTCAATAGTTTACATTTATAGAGTCAAAGTTACAAAGACGGGAGTACCATTTTGTTAATAGTTAACACGTTTAACATTTATAGTGTGCAATATGTGGGGAGTAGAAGAGAGTTAACATTAATTTTAAAGAGGGTTAACACTTATAGGTGTAACATTTATTGAGGGTGGACTGCATACTAAGAGGAGTATTTGATAATTATATTGCAATCGTCATAGGGAAGTCCATGATGGTATAATATAATTATGGCAACCATTTACACATTGAATGGTTTAGAGTTATGTATTGCAATTATCTACGATGGTTGTTGGTAGAGGACAGGGCTCTAGCTTGAGATGGTGGATTGTACCATGAATTAGGATACTCAAAAAGCATTATACATAAGGTACTCCACAAAATGAACACATTTGCCAACTCTAATTAAAATGGTTTTTAATTTAATGGTCCCTCATTGGATTTGCTAATATCATAGAACGAATCCGTAATTTGTGTTATAATTGTGGTAATCTACACATATGGAATGGGTTGAGGGTGATACATACTATTCTAAGAGGAGTATTTGATAACTATATTGCAATCCTCATAGGCAATCACAAGATCGAAAATTACAAGTATGGTAACCGTTTACACAATGAATGGTTTAGAGTTATGTATTGTAATGGTTAGCGCATATGGAACTATGCAATATTAAGTCTTGACACCTTAATATCATTATTGTTTGCCCAAAGCAACAAAGATGTTGTTCAATTTATAGCATCAAACATTAACATACTTATTTAGAATAGTACATATTTATAAGATGCACATATTTCGAAGCGGGTGTTCATATCAAACCACATTAAAAGGTCATATTATACAAAGTTGAGACAAGAGAAAGTCCAAAATGAACAAATATAGTGATAGTAAATGAGAGAAGCACCATTTACACAAATATGAAGTCATATTTGTACAAATATGTGGAGTTCGGCATTATATGAAGCCATTTAAGCAATCACTCTGTTGTTGGATGATCCCTCCACATATATTAAACAAGATATCATATTAGGAAATGAGGCACAAAGTACAGTACATGGTGTTCTATATGAAAGCAACCCTTAACAACTACGAGGGTTTAGGGTTTAGGGTTTTAGGGTTTAGGGTTTAGGGTAGGGTTAATGAACATGACTTGTTGAACCCGAAGGCATAAATGAATGGCGCATAGGTCAAATGAGGGGGCCAAGACGCACGTGGTTTTAAGTACAAATGTATATACTAGATATCACAACAAACACTATATTATTATGAAACTGAATGTTGGTTAGTTTTCATGTTGTGTTAAATTATTGTTGGGACATACAATTCAAACTTGTATGTCTAGCTTGCAATTGAAGTGGGCATCATGATAGGTTCAGTTACCATGATTGAAAGATGGAAGTTGAAAGGTTCATGTGTGATGGGATTCACATTTATGCCTTCTACATAGGTTTCCAAAAGCATACACCATTTTCATGCCGATGGTTGCCACCTTTCATGTCATCTCATATTGGAGATCTTCTAAGATCTTTGTTTTTTATTTTATTTTCTACTAACACCATATTCAAACATATTACGTTTATATTTAACATTGAGTGCTTCGGTTTACATTTAATGTTAATTACTTTCATAATGGTATTGGTATGTCGTAGATGCATTTGTATATAGTGTAGCTAACACTAATATATATCTTATTTAGTGTAGTGACACTAGGACACACAACCATGATTTTGTGGACATGTTCATATCAACTTTCATTGACTAGATAGAACAATATATGATTAGGTTTTTCATCAAACACTTGTTTAAACAAAATTATAAAGTTGGCTACATTTTATTCGCAAGCCAAATCAATTAAAACTATAGATGGAATACACAACTTCAAAAAGAATGATATTTACTGTTTGATACATTAAACACAACCACATACACAAAATATCAATAACCATAAGAAAGTAAGAAGCATTAAATGCAATCTCAAACAATAAATATCAGTTCTAATAATATGTGGAATACCGTATACATGTATGAACTGAGTGTTAGTAAGGAATGAAACGAATTGAAAATTAATGTTGACCATGGTAGGGTTGTAAGAACACTACAATTAATCAAACACTGACTTCATATTTTGTTTAGTTATTTAATAGCGGAATTAGGCGGTTAGTTCTCCAAGGTCATTTCATGCTTGGGGCCACGAAGAGGCCCTCTAAATATGGAAGATCTATTTACAACAAGAGGCGGGAATGTCCGTCAGAAGGTTTGAACAAAGGATTAGGGTTTAGGTTCGGGCGGGAAAGGGATCCAAAGGGGCAGGCCAAGGCGGAGGCAGGCAGTATAAAGTTCCAAGCCCCCTAAACTTCGGTCCTTTTTCCTCATCTCCCCATTGTGAAACGGTAGCAAGGTCTCTCAAGTACTGCTGCATTGCAAGGTTTGTCTAAACGTCCTTTGCTGAGTACCCAATTTCAACAGCCATGCACGGTGTGATTTACTACAGATAGTGTACAGGGAGGCGGATATGGATTATTTCCGCAATTGTAGGCGTAAATCACGGAGGGTTTGGGTCGCTCGACCGAAACCAGCTGAAGGGTTTGGGTCGCTCGACCCAAACCAATGGCTGTGAGGGTTTGGGTCGCTCGACCCAAACCAGTGCCTCTAAGGGTTTGGGTCGCTCGACTCAAACCAATGGCTGTGAGGGTTTGGGTCGCTCGACCCAAACCAGTGCCTCTAAGGGTTTGGGTCGCTCGACCCAAACCAATGCCTACCAATGCCTCTAAGGGTTTGGGTCGCTCGACCCAAACCAATGCCTCTAAGGGTTTGGGTCGCTCGACCCAAACCAATGCCTCTAAGGGTTTGGGTCGCTCGACCCAAACCAATGCCTCTAAAGGTTTGGGTCGCTCGACCCAAACCAATGCCTGTATTTAACCCTATTGCTTTTGTCAAATTTTTACAAGGTTTTGTGTTCATTTGTGTAGGTACAATGGATGGGTATACTGACAGAGGGTATTCATCATTTGAAGACATGGGCACTTCTCCGTCTGCATCTGAGGACGAGCTAGACATTGTTGGGGAGGCTATCATGGATGGGAGTTCCGATGAAGAACAACTGGCTATACCTACACCTTCCGTGCCGCACACTCCCATTGTGGAGTGTGCAGGGCTTTCGAGAGCTTCATGGGTGAATGAGGATGTCTTACTTCTAAATGAAAGTGGGGTTGCTGTGGCGGAGGGGATTTGTCGTAACACCCATCCACAAGATTGCATTGATGAACACCCCCTTGGCACCGAGGACGTTGGCATTGTCATATTGGAGTCACTCGTTCATTCCGAGGTGGATCCCACTCATAGGTTCTCCCTCCGCAGGTGGCCATTGAGGAATGTCACGATTGATGGAGTGAGCTTGCGTGACCATGAGCAACGTCACATGGAACTCGAAAAGGAACTGCAATCCAACATGCGGCCACGCAAGGGTCTAAGAAAGTACGAGACATTGGCACGTCCTACTCCGTCGGCAACCGATTGTAAACGTCAAAGGTTGCTTGGTGAGGAGTCCATTCGTGAAATTGCCACAAAGGATTGTTGTGTGCATCGTTGCTGCCAATTGTTTTCGAGGGATAAATTGAAAGCCATCCGCGAAGAAATGTGGCTTGGAGATTTTCGTCTAAGATCCACAAAAAAACTTGATGTCCATAGGGCTATACATGAGAATGGTACGGGGCGCAAGGTCATCACCATTGAAAGCATAGATGTGTGTTGTAAGGCATGGTACACCATTCACGGGGTGTCAAAAGCGGACTTTTATAGACAAGCGACTTATGCTAAGGAAGGCCGCCGGTCCCGACACCACGGGAACGTGGGTTTGAAGAAACCACGAGAAGCAACAAGGCAAGCAACGGCCACTCTAGCGACTATCATTGTCCCCCTTGCTGATGCAATGCCGCACAAAACACGCACACTCACAACCGGTGAGAAGGTTGTGGAGAAAGTTCTTCCCACAGGCACAAAATGGAAAGATATATTGCTCGACGTAAATGCTGTTGGCGAGAAGGTTGGGTTGGATCCAATTTCATTGTCAAAATTGAGCGCAATCAAGAAAGCAAAATTTAACGAATACATTACTAAACGACGAGGGGACAAATTTGCTCGGTGCTCAAATTGTGAGAAGTTGAAGCGCCTTCGGGATGCACACACGATGGGAACAGAATCATATGTTGCGCATCAATTGAACTATTTCAAGCATGTAAACATGCAAGAGGCACACCGGAATGATTACTACACAAATAGAGCGTTGTCAATATCCAGGCCCTTGGAGGTTCTTACGGTCATCCATGACAAAATGGACCATGCCAAAACAGCCTCCCCATGTTTTGCAAATCGGATTAAGGCCACGGATGGATTTTTCAAGCTGCATGTATCGGTTACAGGTGAAGACCGAAAATTGTCGTCAGTTACCGTAATTGTTGTATTGTTTATTTTACCATGATGTACTTGACAACATGGATTCACTTGAAATGGTTTATTTCTATTCAGATATTAATTGCATTGAGTTGCCATCGCAGGAATGATTGCGCATGGACACGGTGATGTCAAGTACGCTCATTATGCTCTTGATTTATATCTAGCGGATTCAAACCACACTATAGGGTCATTTGCAAGGCTTCTACGTGATCTGGAGAAACCGCCGGCCTATTCTTCGGGATTGTTATTTGAAGACACGGGTTCAACTCCTTTGTATGAGGCGGTGTTGGATGGAAAAGATGTGTGTTTGCATTCGTTGCCAGATCCGCCCAGTGAACCTGTGGTAGCGAAGAAGTTGCCCCCCACTTTGCGTGTGCAATTGGATAATTGTGCAAAGGACAATAAAAGTAGATATGTATTTGCATATTGGTCATTGTTGGTTGCGAAAGGCATTTTCAAGGAGGTTTTTGTGTCTTTCCTTTTGGTAGGCCACACACACGATGACATTGATGCATCGTTTGGGCGGTGGAGCATGAAATTGCGAGAGGAGGATTTTCCAACAATCCCATTGTTGATGAAGTCATACATGGATTTGGAAAACGTTCCCGTCATCCCCCATATGATCGAGGAGGTGCCAGACTTTAAAGCCTTTATATTACCTTATATTCGAAGTGGGGCTCACCGATTGATCGGGCATACCAAGGCACAACAATTCCGCTTCTACATGCGCAATGATGGTAAACCCGCTATGCAATACAAATTGTTGTGCACGTCACAAGACTGGAGTCCACCGGAGGGTCTCCTTGTATGGCGTTTGGATGCGGATGGGAAGACGATGTTACCGGCTGGAGAGCCCAAGCTTTGCAAGCCAATAGCCATGAAGAATTTGGAGGATATTTTGAAGGGAATATCTGGCTTCATACAATATTGGGAGAGTTTGAAGGTATCGGATGTTGGTGGATCAGCATGGCATCGTTACGGGAGTTGGATACATTATTGGACACGTGTTCGTGCCGCCTTAGCAGACCTCCACCAAGATAGCCCTGATACGTTGAGGCACGGGTTTTGGCCACAAACTCGTGTCGATGTACAAGCTTCGGATGCGTGCATGTTGGAAAACGGAGAGGTTCGTGAAGAATTCGATACGGACGACCATTATGTTGGGCCCGCTAGAGAACGTCCTCCACCATCTTTTCGCATTGCGGTTGATTGTGATGAAGGTTACATGCTTATTTTACGTCCTGGGGATGAGACATATGCGAAGCCGGTGTGGGTGGCAAGAGCATTGTCTAAACCAAACTTTACAACTTCCAGCGCACATTTTCGACAAATACAAGTGGAGTATTACAAACCCACAGCAAGAAATGAAGATGTGGTTCGGCATTATACAGGCTGGGATACCAACCATAACTTTCGGTGGAAGGTGGATTCTGAGCATGGTCCATCTTGGGTTGATACAGATTCCATATTCATAGCGTGGAGACCACGGAAAAATCAAAGCGGATCGGTGTCCATCCCTCAGAAGTATATAACCTTCGCAAAAGACAACCTTGCTCGGATCGCACAAGAAGAAACCCACGTTGAATGAGAAGTTCCGTAGGATTATGTTAGCATGATTATAGTTTCAAATATAATTCGTGCAATATATATTCAACATATGTGTGCTCATCAAAATTGGGGTAGAGTTTGGGTCGAATAGTTTCAGATATAATTCTAGCAATATATATTACACATATGTGTGCTCATCAAAATTGGAGTAGGGTTTGGGTTGAACGCCCCAATGTTATATTGTTTGGGTTGAACGTCCCAATGTTATATTGTTTGGGTCGAACGCCCCAATACTATATTGTTTGAAGAAATATGCATTTATTACATGCACTTTGTATGTTGGAAACCCTATATTTTATGGACCATGCTAATAATAGAAAGTAGGTTATATGTTTTTTGGGTGAATTGTGTTTGGAGTGCTCTACCCAATGTGTTTTTGTTGTTGTCAAGTGGTCTACCATATGTGCTCATGTCCTAACATTATAGGTTTGGGATGTTAGAACATATAATATTTTTGACATTGTTCACAATATAGTTTCGGACGCCTTCATGTTGTTGGATCCATATATTAATTTGAGACTAGAGAAAGTCTCAATTTAACGAATATAGTGTTCTCTTTGGAAAAAATGATCGTGGAATTGGATTTCTAGTGTAGGGTTTATGTCCCCGTTAGACAATGTTGTGAACTTGTTGGTGGTCGTCGATTCATGCTAATATGATTTATTGTCTAGTCACATCACTAGAGAGAATGTAGCAGCCAGGCCAAGTGATTTTGTTGATGTGTCTAATCATGGTTGGATATGAGGAGACACATTATCACCCGTAACTAAGACCTTGCCATGATATCACCAATACACCCGGTAACGGACACATGACACATTTAAGCACCCATTACATGTGTCCGTTACCAGATTTAAGGAGCCCTGTCACAATGGGTGCTTACATGCGACATGTGTCCATTACCGGATGTATTGGTCATTGCACAACTTATTGAAGCTTCATTTTCGTCAGTGAGACCAAAGTCACTAGACTTGCAGTTGCAACCTTTTAGAATCAGATAATTAGTTGGATAACCTTGTCGCTACTATGGCTTAGCAAACTAGGTGCCTACTCTAGCCTGTGACAGGGTTCCTTGCATCCATTGCCTATTTCATAATCATGAAACAAAGAAAAAAAAAAAAAAAAAAAAGAGAGAGAGAGAGATAAAAACACTAGAAGAAAACTTGTCCATTCTGACCATGGAATAAACGATTGCGTGTCCTCAAGTACTCATTAAATGACTCAGTCGCGCGCCACAGTCAATTCCGCTGACGTGTACAAACGCTTAGTCATTGTTCAGTCATGGTAGTGATTCCTCGATGAAATGTGTTGAACGGAACCCCAAACATTTGTTCATCTGTGCGTTGTGCCTTTCAGATTCATCCACTGCATGGGGATGCGCGACGGGAAATCCTATGTGGCAAATCTGCAGTTATTTACCTGTTGGCCGTGACTGGGGCATACTATGTCATCACTGTAAAATAGTCCGTAACCAATACTAGGCCCACGTGTACAGTGAGGGACGTGTCACACAGAAATTGATTAAGGGTGTACGGCCATCATCGTGGTGATGACGAGTCGCCGTAATGACTCAAAACAAAACTGAAATGATTACACATTTTTCAGACAATGAGGTGGCATGCCACTTCAGACAATTGGGTGGCATTTTTCAGACAATGAGGTGGCATTTTTCAAACAATGAGGTGGCATGGTGTGAACAATTAACATGTATCAATGTAGCCATGTTCGCACTTCCAGGGCCATGCCACGTACACAATGTCTGCCATTGACAAGTCGTATTGGACTCATAATCTAGTCATATTATAATTGCCCATACTTGAGGGTATTTCCCTCCAAAATCTGTGTTCAACATGTTTGCAACTACACTCATCTTTACCATGTATCTAGCTGCAAATGTCAGCAGGCAAAATCCCCCCTACATTACCTGCAACCGCCCCCACTCTCCAAGAGAACATTTTTTATGGGCTCATTAAAAAATGTGGTCATATGTTCTCGCACACACCTAAAATCTTGCCACTAACAATAAGTTCTCCGAATCTGAAAGTTCTATGGCTCCCACTAGGGAGATGGTACTCGGCGATGGATTCAAACGCTCTCTTGTGTCCACTCCATCTACTTGTGTGCCTGTAGTAATGAATACATCTGATGTGCATTGTTCATGTCTTCTTGCGCGTGCCTCCTTTGCCAACACAACTCTCCATCCCAGTTTGCCCACTTCCTCTGACCAAAATACTTGTGTTGCTTGGCTGGGAAAAATAAACGGCTCCGCCATCTTTGGCACTTTGTGGCGGAAATTAACAACCATGAATCCAGCATCGTCTCTTACATAAGTAGGATTACCCCGATTGTCGCATTGTTTCATCCACTCGCACCTAAAAATGATAACAGGGGTTCGAAGTGGGCCATAGTTCAATTTCAGGATATCCTTTAGTACTCCCACGTAGGGTAATGTTGTTGATGCCGACTCCATCGAGGCAATGTGAAACACGGACGCCACACCGCTGTCATAAGTTTGAAGTGTGGCGGATTGCCGGTCGTCTACCCGAAAGTGGTTTCCATAGGCCTTCATCCTCGTGTAACGCGTTGCTACTTGTGATGGTCTACTACACAACAACACTCGGTCCATGTCATCTGCATTGTTGGGGTCCACGGGTTGCCTATGCACTGCATCTTTGATCCATTTCTCGAAAAGAGCAATGTCGGGGTTTGTTCCCTTTTCGTCTTCCCATTGCCTGCACATGCCCACCCGCCAAAATCAATGCATGTATTCCAGCTTCCAATAGAAATTGTTGCACTGTTTCCATCTGATAACCAGCAGACGATGGTGAATGGATGTACTGGTGGCCAATCGACAACTACGCTATTTGTTTACGACTGTGTATTCAGTTGCCGGGGTCCACAATGACTGCTGTTACTTCTGTCATTGTGTACTACTTGTATGGAACACACAGTTGTTCTCTGGTTTCGCAGAGCACAAAATGACTCACCTGTGCCAAGGTTCCATGAGAGACAAATTTGACAGTGCATATTGGTGGGCAAGATCTCTCAGCGCTGCTGACATCATGTACTTCGCTCCGGCCCCTTCCAACACCTCCTCTGCGTCTCCATACTCTTCATCCGCGTCCCAAACCCGGCGGTCAACAACCTCGAATCTTTGTAAATACTCCGTTATGAATCCCAGGCATTCGTCCCTCACATATCCCTCCGCCATGCACGCCTCCGGTCTTGCCATGTTCCGTACATATTCCTTTAATGTCTTCATGTATCTTTCAATAGGATACATCCACCTTGAAGATATAGGTCCACACAAGTCCAATTCATCGACGAGGTGATATACTAGATGTGTCATAATATCAAAAAATGATGGTGGGAAATGAATCTCCAACAGTGCCATGCTCCGTGCCACGTCCGCTTGTAGAGCTTCAATCTCCGATGGATTCCACACGCTACCACATATCTTCCGAAACACCCTGCAAATTCTCATGACCGCCATTCTCGGTCCACGTTGCAAAAGACCGCGTAGGGCTAAAGGCATGACTTGTTGCATAAGCACGTGGTAGTCATGTGACTTCAATCCCCCAAATTTCTTCTTCCGTATGTACTGTGCCATGTTTGAGACTAGCCCTGATGGTGGCTTCAGAGACTCGATAGTGTTGGCAAAAACGTCAAATTCTTCATTGGTCAGCACATACGGGGCAGCTGGCTTCAACATTCTGCCAGTCTTTTTGGGATGTGGGGTAAGCCATAAATGTCTCCTAATGCCTCTGCGTTGCAGGTCCCGCCTAACCTTCACCGTGTCCTTCAGGCCGGTCACAGTCTTCAAAATATTTTTGGCAACATTCTGCTCACAGTGCATAACGTCCAGGGTGTATCGTATGAGGAGGTCCTGCATTGTGCTAAACTTTAGAATATGTTCTACACACAGTAGCACCACCACAAAATGTTGGCCCACAACAACTCTGTTTATGACTGTGATTTGTGTTGTAAATGTGTAAAAGTTTGTCATTACATGAGTACTTCAGGACATCCAGTCATTGATGCCGGAGTCAGAAAAGGAGACGTTTTCTTGTGCTGTCACATACTGTAGTTAGTTTTTTGCTATCACTTAAAAACAACAACCCAGGGAACAAGGTCACAGGGAAGACTGAGCTAGTGTCTATAAGGGTTAATGTCACATTGGATTAAGGATTACAATAACAATCTACGGATTTTACCCCTTGGTTCCTTCATTACTTTGCTTACTCTCCACTCTTGTGGTTCCTTTGTGATATCTCCGTAGTGAGTGATTTCCGTCCTATCTTAGGGAATTTTCTATCACTCTATGTTTTTGACCTATTTCCGTCGTGAAGCTCAAAAGCTTGGCAAGTGGTCATTGGCAATTTGTCAGGACGGAAGTCCGGGTAATGTCTTTTTGTATGCCACATCGTCTTTAAATGTCATGAATTATGCTTTGCAATAATCTCAAATTAATTCATCTTAGTTTGACTTACAGTCCTTCGGCCATTCTTCCAAGAACTGTAATCACCATCTTCATCTTCAACTTATCTGGCAACTTGTCAGCCCAAACATCCACAAGATCATCTATAATCAATACATCAACAACTAGGCTATATTCCTTGATTAAAGCCTAATTACATTTCAAGTTCAAAAAGATTTGCCTCTGGTAACGTCTTACACTAATCAGGCAACTTCTCCTGCTTGAGATGGTAGTGTCTTTTGCAGCTTATCGCCTGCTACTATGTATGTCTTTTATCTGCAGTCATGTCATCAGCCTTACGCCAGGTAATGTCTCATAATTGCCTACGGCTATATTCTCTCAAAATGACCTCTCTGCCTTCCCTCTCAGTCGCGACACCTGATAAATCTATAGCCTACGCTATTCTTCTCTTCTAGACTCTACCTCGTACGTCACTATCTCTCTCTCTCTACGATGCTCCTTCTTCTCTAGGGCTACTCGTCTCTCTTGGACGCTTCCCTCTGTGACTTTCTCTCTCAGTCTTCTTGCATGTTGCAGATAGGCGATAAGCCTTATGAACCAGGCGATAGCCCTTCTTTGTTGCCTCGGCTTCCTCTTGCTCTCACAGGCGATGGCCTTCCTCAGACTACTTGCCCTTGCTGACTGGCAATCATCTCTTCATGGCCAGTTGCCTTTACTAACTTAGCTTCAGGCTATTGCCCTCCAAGACACCTCTCTCAGGGCGATTGCCTTCTCCTTTATACACTCTCGATCACTCGCCTGCACTTACCTCTCCTAGGCTAAGTGTTTTGTTTTAAGATTATTGCCTACGATATTTCTCTCACAATGCCTTCTCTCAGGCAACTTGTCTTTGCTTACATTGGCCTAACTCTCAGACTCGCTCTCAGTCCCTTCGGCCTCGCACTAAAGACTACTTGCCTTCTTGACATTCAACCCTTTCTCTTTCACTTGGCTATTGCCCTTCTTCCTCGGCAATTAGCCTTTGCTCTGACTTATACGCTAATGGCCATAATCTGACTGCGACCATTGCTAACTCCAAGACCTTACTTCTTGACTCTCTGCCCTTATGGCAGATGATATGTCTATTTCAACGCTCACGACTATTGCCAATATGCTTCACTGCTCAACTTGCCTTCTCGACTCTAATTTCAGACTAAGACTAACTCTCATCATTCATTACGCCCTTACTCAAAATGTCATTCCCTTCAAAACAACTTACTCTCATTCAAACAATCATTACCATCATCAACATTGCATTGCACACACACTGCAAGACTATTGCTTATGAAGATAATACTTTACTCATATGAAAATGTACACTGTCAAAGACTGAATCACTCAGTTCTTCTATGCCTATTGCTACTGCTCCATCGCGGAGTTGCTAATAGCCCTCAGACTCTATCACAGAAATCTGATGTCGCTAAGCCTATTGCTAACACTGGGAGACTACGTCAAATAACACTATATTCGTTAATCGGAGACTTTTTGATGATTTTGAGACTATTCAAGAACGTGCTTTTCAAATTTGGACCAGTAATGAGAACATCAGAATCCCATATTGATAAATTTGGGAACAATTATTAGACATAAATGCATCAAAGTGAGCAAAAATGTAAAGCATACATGACAACATTTGCGTATGATATGAGAAATTGTTGCCAATGGAAGGGAAGATGCGGAGAATGATTGGAAATTGAATATATTAAATGGGTTTGAAATACAAATATAATGGAAATACCATCAACGTCTTGAAGACCTTCAAATAGAATAAATAACCAAGCACTACGTTCTACCCCTACATGCATTTAGGGACCAAGTAGACATTTCTAGTCACACTTGTACGTCCCACTACTTTTTTTCCGTGGCCAAGTCCTTGTTTTTGGCGGCCTCCATGGCCCTGAAAATCTCCGGCCCGCGGCTGTAGCCATTTTTGTAGACTGGCCCGGAATATGTGTCGTTCTTCCAAATATCCGGACGCGCTCCCAAATTGTACGAAGTGGTATTGTAAGTGGAATACGAGGGCGTTTGCGAGAGGGAAAGCCTTGCACTTCTTCGGAGGGCCGACCAACGATCGGACTCGGACGATGCGGCCTTGAGGGCGTGCCTATCCAATGAAGAAGTTGAGGAGGGCCGGCCACCAAGCGAGCGGGGAGTGACCTGCGAAACAACGCCATGTGACAAAAAGAATAAGAATGGAGTGGGGAAAATAATGAGGGCGGTTTGGGATGGGCGTTCGTAAAGTTCCCGGCACGCAGATCCAAGATAAGGAAAGCAACGGTGAAAAAGGGGGAGGGGACGAAGAAGGGCACCTTGGATTTGGGGACGTCGGTGCGGGGCACGATGGGCACTGGGGGGCCGTCGACGGGAGCGTCCGGAGCCGATTGAAATGCGGCATTGTTGGATGACGGGGGGAACGAAGGCATGGAGGGCCGACGATGGCGGATGACTTTACGGGAGGAGGAGCGGAGTCGGCGGGGGAGGGGTCGCACCGGGGAGCTTCCATGCGGAGACGTCGGCTCGGGCCACGACGAGCGACGCCGTCGTTGCTCGATGGCGACACACGCCCTAAGCGAACGAGCGTTCGCTTCCCCTTGGAGAGGGGAGAGGGCGACGGGGCATACGCGCGGGCGGCAACTTTGGGGGGCGGGCTGTTCACAACGCCGTCGTCGATGCCGACGTCCGGGGAGTAATCCACGGCCGAGGCTGCGTCCACCGCCGAGAAATGGTAGAGGGATGGGATTTGGAAATCCGTCACGCCGCGGGAAGGGGAGCTAGGGGACGAGGGGGGACGGGGAGGGCCGTCGAGGACAGGGGTGTTACATAGGGGGGCAGACTATGGGCAACAAAAAAAGACATCCAAACATGGAATAAAGCATTAGATATGTGAAACACAAGGACACAAACACATGCAAGGAGGTTTCTCAAATCAATTTATTAAATTTTGCGAGCCGAACGATGCTCCTATATACATTATCGCGGGGGCTTAATGCCGCGTTGCCGATGGGGTTGGACCTAACAAAATCCGGGACGCTCCCGGTGTGGAGCACAAGCCTTCTAAGGTAAGGTGCTAGCCTATCTAACAAAAATGTGTCCTTCATATCGCCGGTCCAAGGGTCGGGGAAGATGACGTTGCCCGGGGGGTTGAGAACGCTCTTGGTGGGGCTGTCGTCGATGAGGAGGGTGCTCTCCGCAGTTGGCCACCACCCGTGGGGTACCCCCTCGAGCGGGGGGATGCCGCGCCACAGTCTGGACCCGAGGACCTTGAGGAATTGTTGCCCTCCGCCTCGACCGCCGAACTTGGGAACCGGAAATCCCTTCTCGTCGAGAAGTTCATCGCATGCCTCTTGGCCGAGGACGAGGCAAGGGCTGGGGAGGTCACGGAAGAGGAAGTCGACGATGGGCTCCGTGTTCTCCAAGACCATAGAGCTCCACACGACGACGTGAGCTAAGCCGAGCACCTCTCGAAGAAAGTCTCGCACGCCGGGACGGGTGCGGACAGCCTTGCGGTTTATGAGGGTGTCGAGCTCGCCGTCGTAGTCTTTCTCGTCAGGATGACGGAAGGGACGCGTGGGGACCCTGGGGATGTGTTTGGTGTGACACAACACCCCGTTGAGGTCAAAAACTAGGAACGGTTTCTGTCGGGTCTCAAGTCCACTGGTCGAGGGGTTGCGACCTATCTCCGGGAGGTCCTGTGATTAACAATTCGACTAGTTTAATGCTATGATCCAGTGAAGTGATTATGAAGATGATGAAGACAAACATGAAGATGCATTAGGAGGGTTCAAGGACGAAGAGCGATAATAGCAGTGCAAGGAAAATGTGGAAGGGTACATTCACGAACGCTCGTTCGTGAATGAAGGCCGACAGTGGCAAGGCGCATTATTTACGAACGCTCGTTCGTGAGCGCGGCTTGATGAACATTCACGAGCGGTCGTTCGTGAAGGATGTGGACACGGGGTCGCACCTTTTTACGAACGCTCGTTCGTGAACGAATGGGCACTACCAGGATCAAAATGAAAGAACATGAACATACACACCACAATAAATACGAGTCGATGCAAAGTTTGGGATCGAAAGCTCATTTGCTTATATATTAATTAGCTCAATATGTACAATTTGTCTCGGGTGATAGTTTATCACACAGGTTCCTAAGGCAACATGATGCCGTGATCTACAAAATCTATCGGCCTACAGGAGCACGCAAAAAAGTCTCGCGCAGGTCGGGGTGTCGATGTAGAGAATGCGCCAAAAAAACAACACAGGCGGTTAGGAGTGTTACGAACGAGCGTTCGTATTCTCAGAGATGAGTTACCTCGTCATCGGGGGGAGGGGCACCGGTGCTGGACCGAGGAGCCGCTCCCTCCTCAGCGATTAACGAACGCTCGTTCGTAACCACCGCCGCAGACGCCTCCGTCTCCATGACATCGTCCGCCCGCTCCGCCTGGGACGCCTGGGTCTGCTGGATGGTCTCCGCACCGTGGTCGTCGCCACCCAGGTTTAGTGCATCCATGTCGACATCCTCCATGTATGCGGAGGGCTGACGTTTCGGGCTGTCCTCGACATCCATTCTTTGTGCACCTGCCGTGTCATTCGGGCTCCCCTGCGTGTCCCTCACAATGACCATGTCAGTGTGTCGCGCAGTTTCATCGCCCTGTCTATCTACAACCCTGGGGACGACGGTGGAAGGGGCCGTGTCCGTGTCTGAAGGCAGTCCTACCCTTGACGGGGGAGGGGTGAGGACTGCCGGACCTGAAGACTCACGAACGAGCGTTCGTAAATCCTCGCCCTCCTGGATGGCCGCCGCGACGGCATCGTGGGTGATGGTGGTGGCCGGCGGGAGTGGAGGAGTCCCCACCGGTGTCGGGTGGGGTGGAGCCGGGAAGGACGGTCCTCCAGCATAAGGGAGATGTGGGGGGTATTGGCCGGATGGGTATCCCAGATGGAAGGGGTAGGATGGCTGTGGAGACGCCGCAAAGCTCTGCATCCTGCTCAGCATCTCTAGAATGGCATCCGTCTTCGCGTTGGAGGCCCTCAGCTCCTCCTGGATGACAGACATCTTCCGCGCATTCTCTGCTGCAGCAGCCGCCATGTCCTCCTTCATCTTCTGCTCGAGCTTGGCGTTGAGCTCGGCGACGGAGAGCGCCTCCTCCTTCACCCGCTTGTTCTTGTCGAACTCCACCCCCAGCTCGACCATGATGTCCATGTCCCCCTCGTCCTCATCGGAGACATCGATGATGGCGCCCTCCGGCAACTCCACATACGGGGTCTTCTTCATCCTCCGACGCGTGTTGCGGAAGTGGTCCAAGGACGGGCGGGAGCGTTGATCGAGGACATCGAGATCCTCCATTTTGGGCACCACCAGCTTGGGTCGGGGGGATACCGACGTCGAACAACCTCCAGGCGTGCCGAACGGTTCCGCGCCAGATGTTCGCGCGGGGAGGACGTCTTGGGTGGTGCCCGCCGATGACCCCGTATAGCCACCCGGAGTCCCCTGCGGCTCGGATGGAATTCCCGCTGGCGCCAACATTCTCAGAGGGGGGATGCTGAGGGTATGTGCATCTGTATCCCTTTCGACGGGGAGGACAGGGTCTTCGTCCTCTAACTCCAAGTCGGGCATGTTCTCGTCAACGGACATGCTGATGTCGAGCCTTGGCACAGCCATATCACCCAGGTCCATCATCGACGCCTTCGATCGATGGACCTTGTACTCCTCTTCGTCGATGGCGTCAACGTAAGAGTTGACGCACAATCCCAGCATCTGAGACACGGAAAGAAATTGGTCAGACATATACGAACGCGCGTTCGTAAATATCAGCGTAAAGATTGATGTAAAATAATAAACGAACACATAATATGATATTGAATGTTGAAGATGTTTGAAAAAGGCAACATACAATGTTTACGAACGAGCGTTCGTAAAAGTTGGGATGGCTTACCATGACAGCGTACATAAATTTGCTGCCTCCACAAACGTTGTACACGGTCTCGCCATGCATTGCCAAACTCTGCAAAACAGAGATGTAGAACTCCATCCTGAGTTCAAGGGCCGGGAAGACAGTGTACAACGTTTCTTGGAAGAGATCTTTGGGAGGGGGGTGAGCGACGGTGTAGATTTTCTTGAACGTGCTGTTCGCCTTGATGGGTGCGCGCCCATTCCTAACCGACTTGTACGTCAGGAAGATGAGACTCACAGCTCCCACCTGCTTGCTCCCCCTGGCCTCGTTGATGGCCACTATCCCTTCAGTCTTTGCAGGCACGTATGTGCTGTGGAAGATGTTGTATTCGAACTTTATTGTCTCCTCGTAAAGCTCGGTCACCACGGAGACCTTGTCCTGTTCAACAACCCACAACCATACGTGTGGTTCCCTCATGGCTGGCGATTTGTACTCCATGAACTTCGCCATGAAGGGGTTGTAAAAGGGGACCCCCTTCGCCCCCTGCCTTGATGCACCAGGGATACCCCGAAAATCTATGATTGCGAAGGGACAACCCCTCCGGTCCTCCCTCACCTCAGCCCTGCTGATGGTGCCATCCCATTTGGAGAATGTTGTCCTCTCCATCCATGTGGTTATCAGGCAAAATCGTGCTAAGCCGTCAAACTTGGCGCTCCTCTTCCTCTCCAAGAAGGAGATGTATTTCTGCAGCTCCTGGGGTTCAGTCTCGGACTTCTTCGAGCGTTTGTTCCCCTTGAGCTTCAAAACGGAGGCATGCTCCCTAACCAGACTACGCATTGAGGCACCGTTGATGTTGTACAGCACCTTGAACTCTTTCCACTTGGCCCAGTTGACTTCGCCGTCGGCGTGGAAGAGCTCCCTCTCTGGCATGAGCCCATTTAACTCCCGCATCGCGCCCGTCTTCAGTTTCCTGTGGTCGCACCACTCCTTTACGGAGTATGTCCCGGGCTTGTACTTCGGCCTCTTCAAAAATATCTTGGGGTAGGGGATGGTCCTTCCCACCGTGTTCCCAAGAAGGTGTACTGCGCATCGCTGCAACTCTGACTTTGTCAGCCCTTGCAGTGGCCTGAAAAACTCCCTCAGCAGTGGAGGGGCCTCGGCGCTCTTGTCGACGCTGTATTTTTCCTCAGTGTCGGGGTTGACCAAATCACCCGAGCTGTGGGCGTCGAAGAAATGGGTCCACAACTTCCATGTGTCGTTGTTGCAGCATATCAGTCGGAGCTCGCCCTTGAGCTCCAGGACTGATTTGGTTGTTGTGGACTTCATGTCGATGGAGGAGAATTTGTCCACCATCGCATCACAGAACGCCTGCAATGCACATCAAGGGTGTCAGTGTTTTCCATTACATACGAACGCACGTTCGTAAATTGAAATACTAAAGCACAGAATGAAAGTGTAGGAAATATACGAACGCTCGTTCGTAAACCCACCTTCCATTGTGGCGACTGGATCTTTGCGTTCTCCCTCTCCTTTGGAGGGCACCCGTGTGCGACCCAGACGTCTCTTGCAGCCACTATATTGGCAGCCCAGGACGCCTCAAACGCCTTGATCTTGTTCCCCGAATTGAGAAACGTCGATATTTTTCTGAGCTTGTCCCAGTCGTCCAACCACACCAGGAATGCCTTCCAGTACCGAAGTTCCGCCTTGAGCTCGTGCTGGAAGTTATCATCCTTGAGGATGATTTGCGACGCCTCCAAGCTGTGCTGACCGTCTATAATCCAGAACTCTCCATTCTGGATTCGAGGCCAGTCCTTCTCCGAGGGACGAGAAGTCAATCCCTTAGGCATGACACAGACAGTCTGCCTATCCCACTTTACGTTGTTCATGAGATTATTTATCTGCCACTTCACACCCCCGCTTTCGCGAGACCTAACCACCCACTTGTTAGGAGATTTCTCGCACTTGAAGCAGTCCACGTTGAATGTGAAGTGGCGTCCCATGGGCCAGCAATCCTTGGAATAGTTGTTGAAGTCGCGTAGGATCCTGGTAGCCTTCACAGCATCTGGGGTCTCTCCCTTTTTCAAAGGGGTAGGCATCACTGGCGGCGAGCTCACTTCAAGGGCCTCAGTGACTCCAGACTTCTCCATGTCGTCCCTGGACCTCTTGGATGGCGTGGACTGTCTGCTGGTCCCCTGGGTCAGCCTGCTCGCGGAGGGCACCGGCTTAGGTGCGCTTCTTGAACCTCCTGCCCCTGAGGGAGATGGTTTTCTTGGACTCTTCTTCTTTTTGTTTGCCTCAGCCATCGCACTGTTGTATTTGGAGATGTTCAACGCCAGTGCGGTCAATTTCCTTGTAGTCCAGAATTGGCTGAGGACGTACTTTGTGAAGAGGCCATCCAGGTTGAAGTGCTTTGCATCTGGTCCAACATTCAGGCATGCGTATACGTAGGAGAAGGAGTGTAACAAGTAATGTAGGAGGAGATTTATGTGGTCATTTTTGTATTTCATATCCAGAATAACAAAATCTCCTTGGGCCTCTATGGACTCTATCTCCCACGACTTCATTTGCACCCATTGTTCTGGCTGGTCTGGCCTCGTCTGCAGCTCGTAAGTGAATCGCAGCGCAAAAAGGCCGTCTTCGAGTTTAGTTGGTATGGCCGTCCATTCTCCCATGAAGTTGTCCTTGGGGACATAGCTATCGTTGCCGTTTATGTCCTTCACGGTTGCCGGCAGGCTATCCGCCGGCACTGCGAACATTTCGATGGGGTTTCTACTTGTTCTCGCCATCTGCATGATACGAAACAAGGTTAGGATCGTTTTTACGAACGTTCGTTCGTAACAGCCGCGAAACTATGTACTCGTAACATCGTGGACATGATATGCAGTTGTATGTTGGAACTGTGAAATCAGAATGTAATCGCATTGAAATTCTTGAGGTGTAGATTATTTACGAACGGCCGTTCGTAAGTAGGTGTATTGTGTAATTCGATCACATTTACGAACGAGCGTTCGTAAAGACGTTCGTAATTGTTTTTGTTCATTCTTACAAACTAAAATATTTTGTAAAGGCTGCAATATAATGTGTATGTTCATATTGTTTAGTCTCCAAATATTGTTGGTTGGCATTTAGCTTCTTTTGTCTGTTGCATATAGTTACGAACGCACGTTCGTAAATATGTAGCCTTCTGGTGTCATGCAGACGTTTACGAACGCCCGTTCGTAACTGGGTGTCCATTTCCTTTTTAAAATTATTAATATGTCATGCGATGGTTTGGACTTTACGAACGTGCGTTCGTAACTGGGTGCCTGTATTTTATGTATAATATTATGTTGGATCCGTACGTATACGTATACGTATACGTATAAATACATATACGTATATGTTTCACACAGACATGGATCTGTGTTTCAGGAATCCTTGCAATGTTTTTTGCAATGCTTGGCCAGAATGATAGAAATTGAAGAAAAAAATTGAATCAGCACATAAGTGAGTTTCAGAATGTCAGGGAGAAACCAAAATGAAGAACACATGTATACAAAACACATTCAGCTCTGGCAACACATGGAATTCAACAATGAACAAATATCAGAATGTGAGGCAAATGAGTTCAGAAGGTTTACTCTGCTCACAATGTTCTTCCTCCCTTACTGTACTCACAAAATCTGCTCTTCTTCCCTTACTCAAAAAACCAAAAAAGCTCACAAATGAAAACTCAGGTCATCCACTCAATCCTCGCACCACTCAATCCTCCCACACACTGAAGCCCTCGCACGTTATGTACAAACCCTAGCAACTACTCTGATGTGCGTGCAACTCCCAAGCGTGCAATTGTCAAGCTTGTAGCTCTCAACCTTGCTACCCTAATGCTAGCAACTCCGAAGCTTGCAACTCCCAAGCTAGCTATTGCCAATATCCCAACTCTCAAGGGAAACTTGCAATTCAACACACTAGCGCCGACAAAACTATTATCAAAGATGTATAACTAAAAATGGCAAGAGCTTCGCTCCGCATCTGCTCGGCGCTCCGCTCCTCTCTCTGCTGCAACTGACAATGAGGAGAGTAGAGGAAGGGGCGCAGGGAGGTAGCCGGCGCCGCTAGGGTTTCCCCGCCGCCGCCACATGGCCGCCTCCCACTGGGCAGGGCTTGGATGGGGTATGGGGGATGGGGTGGGATGGGGTGGGGGGATGGGGTGGGGGATGCGAAGGGGGTGGGGGGATGGGATGGGATGGGGGTAGGGGGATGTGTTGTGTTTTAACACTCAAATGTGTTGGTTTCATTCAACTTTGTGACATGAATTGTTGCCATATTATGGAGGTAGTCATACATGACTACCATGTCCATTATTGTTAGGATGGACAAACGTTCAATGACTCTCTCGCATGAAAATGAAAGTTGGATGTATAAGTAATATAGGCATGTTTAATTCATGCTTTGTAATATGTATATGTAGTGGAGGCGTTTCACATTAGTTTGAAGAGCTTAATATAAATACAACAATTTCTTTTGCCGCATTCCATTTAAGCACCTATACATTTGGTTCCTTTGTAAACTTCAAGTATATAGGGGTGTAGTTCCGGTTTAATGAGCCAAAGGACGTGTTGACAGTCCTTAAAAATTGTACCACCTTGACTTTGAAATTACATTACAAAATGAAATGATTAGCAATTCACATTTTTTCTTCGCCAAAAGTTTGTCTATATCATATATTCAATATCTAATTAGTTTTATTTCATGTGAGTATTCTATAACTAATTTATTTTGGTGCTTACAACAATCTTAATTAGCTGTTGACAGCTGCTTATTAAAAATTTCAAACGTGCTTAAGGCAATCTAAATCTTCATAATTTGTATTGAAATTTTGACAATGTTGTATTAACAACTTGGTCAAGGGCAACATAACTTCAAACACCTCACAAGTTATGCCATGTTTTGTGAAACTGCATCTAAAATTTTGTGTTTCAAACGCACTTTTCAACCTTTAAATGAATTCTTTTGAAAATGGTGCCTAAAAAGAAGTTGTTTGTTTTGTTGCATATGAGGGCATGGATGTGTTGTCCATGATAACATGCTACATATGTATGATATTTAATTTTTTAAGATAATATATTGCCTGAAAAAATGAATTAAGTCCTAGTAAGTGGCCCTAGTAAGTGGCCCAAATAAGTGGCGGGGTTGGCTCATTAAACCTAAACCATACCCATAGGGAGTATAAATTCGTAGCGAACAATCCATGTCATTTAGGGTGGAATCGATGATGAATCCATCAGTAAGGATGTGCATAATATGGTCTTTTGAAATATAGTGTTTCCAAACTTGAAATATCTTTCAAGTTGTGCAATGGTTCCACAAATTATTGATTACTTCATAAAGGACCCAATTTGAGATGGGTGTCCATTTTATTACAAGTGGTGGAAGAAAAATTCAAATTCCAAGAGGTCCTCAATTCATTCAATTGGGTGTCAACTTCCACTAACATTTGTATAGTGTAATGAACTTTAAATTGAACTTGAACCAGTGCATTTGAGCCATGAAGTCAGATGTTTTGCCAACATGAAATGTGCATTACACATAAAATAAGTACGTGCGATATGATTAATTTAGTGAATATTGTTTGTGTAATCTATTGTAATAACTACCTTTCACGCTAAGCCGTTCAGGAACCCTAAACCCTAACCCCAAACCCTAAACCCTACATCCCTAAATCTTTAAATTTCACCAACCTTTAAGATATGTGGACATGTGATCGTCCGCGGGCATGTCCAACTGGTGTACTGATGTTGCTAGGATTTGGAATTATTGCTTCATTCGGTTAATAGCAACTATTGAGAATCGTGCCGTTTGTCATTTCAAGATTCAAAATTGGATTTCATGATACAACTTTGTTTGTGGTCAATTATAGTGGAGTTAGAAATTCTCCCTCGTTCACCTTAATAGTGTTGAGTGCATTTTGATCACACAATCCATACTTCATCTTATTAGAACATGCATGTCTTAAGTTTAAACGAACAATTTTAGCTATGAATTGACTTCTCGTAGGATGCAAAACACGCAATTAGTGTGATTATACCTGGTATGGTTAGAATTCATTAATTTGAAGAGCTTAGTATAAATACATGAATTTGTTTTCCCGCATCCCCCTAGTACCTCATAGTGAACTCATAAAGGATGTTCATATAGTGTTTTGGAATATAGTGTTTTCAGAAAAGAAATATCTTTCAAGTTGTTCAATGGTTCCTCAAATAATTATTAGCTTCATAAAGGACCCAATTTGAGATTGGGGGGAGCATATTACGGGCATGTTTTTATGTGAATCACATAATACCTACAATGTTAGGGGCTTCCACAACCGATTTTGACCCACTCTTATGCCCCCTTGTGACTTCACCAAATGACCGAAGTCTTAAGTTTCCCAAAAACCGGGTAAAGCTCCCTCGGTGATAGTGGTTTAGGGTTTAGGTTTTAGTTAAGTAGCTTTCACACATGGGCGTTGTTTTATCTACCCAACAATGAATGTTGGATAGTTTTTGTCCCATCCCCAAATGCCTTTCTCATCGACTCCATATTCTGGAGCAATACTTCGCATTGAGGGTGGCTTGGGTTTGTCAAACATTGCTATGATTTCCATACGTTGATGATCATTCAGACGCGGAGCTTCCCCCTTTCGCTTTCCAGCACGTTACAAACTCATTTCCGGAATGAAATGGGAGCTTCGAAGCTCCAAAATGATTCAACTCTAAAACACCCTAAAAAACAGCAATAAACCCTAATACCACCAACTAGGCTGGGCACTATATACTAGTGTGGATGGTGTGAAGGTTGTGTTTCCCTAAACCAACTTTTAGGCTTACCTCAAGTCAGGTGGGGAGGGGGATCACCTCAATGTGTGTGTGTATATATATGTATATATATGCATATAATATATATGTATATATATGCATATAATATATATGTATATATATATATATATATCACTTAGACCTTGCTAACATAATATACTAGGTATGAATAATTGCTAAAAAACTTGGAATTCACACCTTGGTCGCAAATCATTTATTCTATGTTAAACAACCGCACGTTTAAATTCTATTTACCTATTTTAGTACATATATATATTGATTCATTAGACCTTGGTAAAACCAAAGGTGTGAGACCCATGTACATATTTCAATATGTTGCGTGCATGCCATACATGTTCCATACATAGCGTCATGTATGACGCGCATAGATAGAATGGCATATTAGATCAGAGTGAGCGGCGGGAATCCGCTTTTTAAAGAGCATCCAAGGGATTTTGAACCACCCTAGAGAAGTACTTAAAGTTCCTCCCCCCACTTGAGAGCTCTTTTTCGCGGCAGAGGCCCAGTGTGCGCTGCACAGATCCGGCGAAGCGCGCTGAAGCCATCATCCTGTGCGTCCACAGTACACCTCCCAGGTACAGTAGTATACAACCCCCGATTATACCGCCGCAAATACCGGAACTTTACGAACGCTCGTTCGTAAAGTTGGAGTCAACGCATTTGTGGTAATTGTTCAGAGGATTTGACGAGTTTACGAACGTGCGTTCGTAAATACCACATGAGTGTGGTATATGCTCCTAGCAACATTGACATATACATGCATCCATGCACACAAATAGAATGACATCGAGATATACGAACGTGCGTTCGTAAATATGCTATTCCAAATATTCACGATTGGACGTTCGTACGTTGCACACGCATCCATTTGCCCCATATGAACAGGATGGTCGAGTTTACGAACGTCCGTTCGTAAATACCACCTGAGAGTATGGTTTATGCATCCAGCAACATCCATACATATACATACATGTATGCAGACATACACCATGGCATCGATATATACGAACGCACGTTCGTATATATGATATTCCAAATATGTCGTGTGTCGCGCACGCATGCATTTCCCCAAATATTCTCAGGTTTGTCGACTTTTACGAACGTGCGTTCGTAAATACCACCTGGGTGGTCTATGCTTCCTTCCACATCATACATACATCTAGGCATCCACAGCATGGCATCGTGGGTTTACGAACGGTCGTTCGTAAATATGCTATTACAAATATTGACGAACGGACGTTCGTAAATAGCGCACGCATCCATTTTCCCCATATACACATGATGGTGGTTTACGAACGTGCGTTCGTAAATACCACAGAGTATGGAGTATGCATCCAGGAACATCCATACAGATACACATCTATGCACACATTATGGCATCGATATATACGAACGGGCGTTCGTAAAAATGATATTCCCGCGATTTTGGAACGGATTTCCGTATCACAGGCATGCATTTTCCTCGAATACACTTATGTTTGTCGAGTTTACGAACGTGCGTTCGTAAATCCCACCTGAGTGGTCTATGCATCCAGCCACGTCTATTCATATACATCTATGCATGCACTGTATGGCAAGGTAGGTTTACGAACGGTCGTTCGTAAATATGCTATTCCAAGTATTTACGAACGGGCGTTCGTATGTCGTACACACATCCATATGCCCCAAAAACACTTGGGATGGTCGGGTATACTAAATTGTGTTCGTGAAGATATCCTGGGATTATGGCATAGGCATCCAACCACATCCATAAATGTCCATACATCTATTCAGACGCACAATATGGCCTCGTGAATTACGAGCGGGCATTCGTAAATATGCTATGTAAAGAATTACGAACGGTTGTTTGTATTTCCCATACGTATCCATTTTCCCCATGCACAAACGATAGCAACCGTTTACGGACTTACGTAAATACCACAATTGCGAGTCCATCTTTTAGTTGGCATAGGCAGTACGGCCTGGGACCAAGGTACGGCCTTTCGTAAGTATACCCTAAGATATCTGTGGGAAGGTATACGAACGGCCTTTCGTATATCCCAGGCCATACTCATATTGTTTCGGGAAATCCGTACTTGTTTATGTATGAGGTCCTCCAATGGTACCCCAATACTTGTTTCTGTATTTCGGGCCATATATATACGCAGATATTGTGTGTATATCGGGCCGTGTATATATACAGATAGTGTGTCCGCTTTTGTATGCATTTCATCGGTTGTGTGGTTGGTCATTCCATGGTTGTTTTTTAGGTGGGATGGCAATGGATGTGGGAGATATTGCCTTTGAGTTGTCGACAAATGCATCATCCTCGGATAGTGAATGTGAACTCTCTTCCCCGTCGGCAGTCAATGTTGACGGAACAAACGTGGTGGGTGTGTCTGTGGATACAACCTCCGATGGATCTTTCGAAGTGCATGACCAATCTCATCATTCCGGGGATGACCATGATGACATTCCATTGTGTACCGGTTTCGGGAGGGAGCAATGGGTGGGACTTGATGTTGTTCTACTTAACGAGCTTGGTGTCCCAGTGGCAGACGGCATATGCAGGAACTCTGATCCCCGTGAATGTGTTGATGCCCACCCCCTTGGTCTCGACGATGTCGGCGTGTGCATCTTGAACACTTTGCTTCCGTCTGAGGTCCCTTTGACGTGGAGATTCTCCTTGCGTCGATGGCCCCTTCGTCAAGTTCTCCATGACGAGGTAAGCTTGTGGAATCATGGCCGGCGACATAAACAGACGCAGTCTGCTTTGTTGGCCACAATGCGTCTTCGCAAAGGTCTACGCATGTATGATTCTAGTCGCGTGTCTCGCGGAGATAAGGAGCGACGGCGGGATTCCATATTGGGAGACGATTCTATCCGCCTTGTGTCCGCAAAGGACTGTTGCGAGAGGAAATGTTGCCAATTTTTTCCTCGCGAAAAAATTAGGTCTCTTCGTCAAGAGTTGTGGCTTGCGGATTTTCGTATGCGGTCGGCTAAGAAACTCGAGGTCCACATAAATTTGCACATTGATACCCATGGCCATAAGGTGGTGACCCTTGAGAATGTGGAAGTGTGTTGCACAGCATGGTATATCATTCACGGGGTCTCCAAGGCTGACTTTTATAGGTTTCAGAAGTATTCTTTGTTGGGTCGCCGCTCTCGATTTCATGGCAACTCTGGCACAAAGAAACCTAGGGAGGCGACACTCCAAGCATCCGCAACACTCTCCACCATCATAGTGCCATTGGCCGATGCAATGCCCCACAAGACGAGGACATTGTCATCAGGGGAGAAAGTTGTGCAAATGGTGTTACCCACGGGCACAAAATGGAAGAACATCTTAACGGACATAAATGAAGTGGGTCGCACAGCGGGATGTGGGCCCATTTCATTGTCCAAGTTGAGTGTAATTAAAAACCAACAGTTTGCGGAATACATTTTGAAGAGACTTGGGGACAAGTTCGCCAGGTGTACGGCGTGTGAGAAATACAAAGGTCTTCGAGATGCCCACCCTATAGGCACTGAATCCCATACAAGACACCAGAGAAAATACATTGAGCATGTCAACAACCAGGAGGCACACCGTCAAGATTACTACAAGAACCGTGCACTATCCATAATGAGGCCCGCGGAGGTTCTAACAATCATCCATGATAAAATGGACCATGCGAAGACCGCATGCCCTTGTTATGCACGCAAAATAAAGGCCACGGATGGTCTCTTCAAGTTGCCCGTAGCTGTCACAGGTTTGTATAGAATCCCACATGTGTGTTGAAAGTCTCTCCAATTTGCATTGGTTGTGTTTTCCAAATGTCCAACTTCATCCATCCGCTTTGTAGTTTTTTCATATTTTTGTTGTTCACGCATCGTTTGTTTTTCTTAGGTATGATCGCCCATGGACATGTGGATGTCAAATATGCCCATTATGGTTTGGATTTTTATCCTGGCGATGCCAACCACACGGTCGGTTCAATTGCAAAACTATTGCGCGATCTCGAAAAGCCACCGGTACACTCTTCCCGTGCCCTTTTCGATGGTTGTGGAACGACACCCCTTTATGAGGCAGTGCTACAAGGGAAGGAGGTTTGTATGTCTTCATTGCCGGAACCACCCGGAGAACCCATTATTGCAAAACCCTTGCCTCCAACTCTCCACGTTCAACTTGATAATTGTGCTAAAGACAACAAATGTCGATACGTGTTTTGTTTTTGGTCGATGCTCGTGGCAAAAGGCATCTTCAAAGAGGTGTTTGTGTCTTTCTTGATGGTGGGGCACACGCACGACGATATTGATGCCTCATTTGGCCGTTGGAGCATGAAGTTGCATGAAGAGGATTTTCCCACCATACCACTTCTCATGAAATCATACATGGATTTGGACAATGTGCCGGTGATCCCGCACATGATTGAAGAAATACCAAATTTCAAGGCCTTCATCAAGCCATACATGTTGAAGGGAGTGGACCGTTTGGTGGGACATACCAAAGCACAACAATTCCGCTTCTATATGAGGGATGATGGTGTCCCCGCCATGCAGTTCAAGCTTTTGTGCACATCCCCTAATTGGGGCCCGGAGGATGGTATACTCGTGTGGCATCAAGACAAGGATGGGAAATGTTTGCTCCCGGATGGGGATCCAAAGCCGTGCAAACCCGACCCCATGAGGAATGGGCCGGAAATCATCAAAGGCATATCCGGATTCATTGAGTATTGGAAAGAGTTGTGTGAGGAAGATATCACCAGACGTGTTAGGGATACTCATGAACCGTTGATCGCGTATTGGGATCGCATTCGCTCAGCCTTGATGACCGTTGGTGTCGACACCCGTACGACTTTGACACAAGGATTTTGGCCACAAAGTCGTTTGACAGTTATGGAGTCCGATGCCATGTTCTTTAGCAATGGAGACGTCCGTGAAGAGTTCGCAATGGACGAGCATTACGTTGGCCCTGCGCGCAATCGTCCGGCTCCTTCGTTTCGTGTAGGTGTTGATTGTCATGAAGGTTATATGGTGCTCGTACGAGCAGGAGATGAGGAACACCCGAAGCCAATATGGTTGGTGAAAGCATTGTCTTCACCCAATTTTGTTCGAACTAGCCCCAACTTTCGCCAAATTGAAGTGGAATATTGCCGTCCGAGCACCAAAGACCAGAACGTGCTCCGCACTTATTTAGGTTGGGACACCAAAAAAGGTTTCAAGTGGACAGTGGACTCTGCGTACGGACCGGTTTGGATAAACACGGATACCATCCTTTGTGCTTGGAAGCCGCGCAAGGGTTCCAAATCGGAAACCATGACCATCCCCCAAAAACATATAGATTTTGCCAAAGACAACTTGGCACGTATTGCAACCGCGGAAAATGACGCCGATAATGGATATGAAGCGGAAGATGGAGATGGGGAAACCTAACAGGGGTTGGAATTAATGTGGAAAATAGGGGCACTTTGTAGACTTGGTGGGATTGCGGCTACATTCAAATTTATACTCACATTTGGGATGTGCCATCCAAATCCATGAGACCCTTATATATGGGATGCGCACCCTAAACTTTATAATGACATAAAAGCATTAGTTTTTGGGATTCGATTGTTATTTTCCACTTATAGTTCATGTTTTGATTATGATTTTAAAACTTACTATTTTTGGCGATGAGAATATTCTTTGCGTGCGGAGTTGTAAACCGTCAAGTTCCCGATGTTCCCAATGTTCCATATGCTCACAGTATTGGCATCCCAAACTATGGGCGTATTTTATTTTGAGACTTTCAAAAGTCTCCAATTAACGAATATAGTGTTAAATTCTACGTTGGGAAAATAGCCTGGTTGGGCAATAGCCTGCCTTCCTCTTATCAGCCGAGGAAGAAGAAGGTGGTTGCAACCGCCTTGAAACGGCTATAGCCCTCTGTTCACACTGTGAGCTAACTTCTTACTGCCTATTGCCGCTATTTCTTACTAAGTTAAAGTTTTTGAGCTTGACAGCTAGGCGATGGCCCAAAAAATGAGTTTACACATACACTTCATCTACAATGTGGACTTTAAAAAGTGCAATGCGAGCGGCCATACACTATGTGTGGGAAAGCACAAATTACGTTCCCAGACCATTATTGAGTTATAGGACACATCACCCTCGAATCCTATAAATAATTAATATATAAATGGTGTTCAACCATTATCTTCCAATACGGCAGGTTGTGTAGAATACTTTTCCTCTTCACACCATGTAATTTCGAAGGATCTCCCACAGCTCCTTTGTTGCCCTCATCCAGCCAAGTCTGGTACTCAATGGCTCGTTCCACTTGCTCCTCCGCATTGACTACATTGGGCTTGCCACGGTCCTCTGCACGACCATTAAAGAGGTCCTTCATTGTGGTGGACCTCCATGGGTCGTCATGTGGTAGCCACCTCCTGGTGTCCGTGTACGTTTGCTTTCCAAGTTCAATTGAGTGTTCACCTTTGAATTGCGGTCCACAAACTGGACACGCAGCATAGCCTTGATGGGCAACTCCTGCAACAGTTCCATATCCCGGAAAATCGTGCATCGTCCACAACAACACAGCTCGAAGTTTGAATGCCCTGCTACCGTGATCTTTCAACACATCGTAGGCCACCACACCCTTCCAAAGCTGCACCAACTCCTCAACCAGAGGCTCCAAGTACACATCAAAAAATTCTGAGGTCACAGATTGTTTTCCAGGAATCAGCAGAGCTAACATGATGAAAAATTTCTTTGTGCTCAACCAAGGAGGAAGGTTGTAATTCAACAACATTACCGGCCACGTGCTCCAACTATAGCGCTGCAGTTTGAAAGGGTTCACGCCATCCGCTGCCAATCCTAGGTGGATGTTACGGTCGTCATTTCCAAAACTACAATCTACAACTTCATGTACATGTCTCCATGCCTTGGAGTCACACGGATGTCTGACTAATCCATCTGTACTTTTACTCTTTGCATGCCACAACAATAGCTCCGATATTGCCGGCGTGCGAAACATACGTTTAAGCCTAGGGATCAAAGGGAAGTGCCTAAGAACTTTCCATGGTCTGTTTTTTTTGGCCTCGTCTTTGTACCGTGGTTTCTTACACTTTGGACAACATGTTGCATCTTCATATTGTCCCCTAAATAAAACACAACCTGCTTGGCATGCATGAATTGTGTTGTAATTTAATCCTAGTTTTTTTATCAAGACTTTTGCAGCATAGTAGTTTTTGGGCAATTGATTCTCACTAGGAAGAAGGTGTTTGCGGAATAATGTGAAGAGCTGGTCCGCAAAAGCGTTGCTCACGCCATGTATCGTGCACAAAGTCATTATCAAGATTGTGGCTGCTAGTGTTGACGACCTCGCTCCATGGTACAACTCCTCCATGGCTTCCTCTAGCACACGTGGGTCGTCATGGTTCTCTTCCTCGTGTGAGCTACCTTCGTTGTCCCCCATAGGTTCGTCATCTGTCCCATCGTCGGATTCATCACCACCAACATTTGCTAGTTCGTCCGCAATTGTCAAGGCTTCCATGACGATGTTCTCCAGTTGTTCCTCCAATGGAGGCACCGGGAGTGGGGGCTCATCGCATTCTTGAAATGCGTCCTCAACCATGCCCTGCATATCCAACCCAACATCAAACTGTCCAACATGTGCTTCGCATGGTCTCCTAAACTCTTGTTCCCATTCGTCATCAGAGGCGTCCCTGGCTCCAGGGCCCCTCCAAACTCGGAATGCAGGTTCTCTTCCGTTGTTTATAAGGTGATCCTTCACCTTTGCCAAAGAGCATTGCACTCGACCTTTGCACCTGCAACATGGGCAATGGAGTCGTTTCAATTTGTACAGAGCGGCCCTCTCCTGCTCCCTCCTCCATAAACGATCGTCGCGATGTTTTTGACGTCTCTTGTCATTGAGAGGGAAGCTTCCTCCATCCATTCAACCTGCAAAACCACACCAAAATCGACTGCAAAACCAGTGTAAAGCCACTGCAAAACCACTGCAAAACCACTGTAAAACCACTGTAACCACTTCAAAACCACTGTAAAACCACTGCAAAACCACTGTAAACCCACTGCAAGACCGGCTCCAAACATAGTTTAGGTGCATAAAAAATTGTGGGCTTCCGTGACTCCACTTGAGTCCATCTGTGCAGAAAAATATTGGAGCACAACTGCTGCACACAGACCAGGAGAGACGCAGAGAGACAGAATAAGAAACCACTTGCAATAGTTGGAAGATGCAGCAGTAATCAATCTGATGGTTAGCAAATCAACAGCGGCCCTATAGATCCCCCTCGATTACCTTGACTATTAGGCATAGAGTTAATAATGTGTAAGAAGCAATCTTAGCCCACATGTGCATGCAGTACACGGTATAGTGGCCACACCTGGCCACATACCACTCAAATGTGGATGTCTGCTTAGCAAAGACGTAACCAAATGGGGATGGTCTACTTTAATGGAACAACGCAAGTTTGTTTGTGAGAGGGGGGGGTATATATAATTCAATGCATATTTAGCACAATCACCTGAAAATGGCAGTTCAAAATAAAGGCATAGGGTGGAGGGTCACTGATTAGGTATACACAATAGGAATTTGAGTCATGGTCGTTTTCATGGGGTCAATCATATTCCCATTGAGTGACATGTGTTGGTGCTCTCTTTGATCTGTAACATACAATATATGCCCTGATATTAGATAATCTTCTTTTTGACAATCAATCAGCCAAGTTGCGCGGTGTAAATTTAGTTATGATCAGATGCGGAAGAGAGTTCATTTCCTAACTCAAATACAAGTGTCTTGTGACCACATGGATGTATAAAAGGGGATGCCATGAATACCAGTCGAGCTTGAAAGTGAAGATTTGTGTTAGTCATTTGTGCCGATGAAACCAGGTCTACCTACATGTATTCATCATGATTGCAGCTTTTAATTTGGGAATGGATAAGAAATGCTCACGCAAGTGCTTCCGAATTCGCCGTCAGGCCTTTCCAGATATGTCTCCGTCACTGCTTCATTTCATGGGAAATTCCCCTGCGAACATGTCATCGGTGTTAGGGCATCGCGATATACAACCTACAGTTACGATCATGGAACCAGAGTTATGCTACTACCATGCCCTCTTCCCTTATAAAGCTTAATTAGCTAATGGTGTCAAAAAGAAAAAAACACCAATTTGGCCGACATGCTCTTAGGACATTGAACTTGGGTTGATGTACCTCAGAAACATTGTAAACTACATTCAAATTGCTAGTTGTATTTGCATAAGTCTCCAACATGACGCAGGTGAATGTGTAACGCAGACAGGTCCGGAGATTCACGTGCAGAATATTAGAAATGACCACAATATTAGGTTTCACCTAAGGAATGCACCTCAATTTAAAAATGAATCATATGATGAATTAACCATGACAATGGATGCAGTAGCAATGGAAACATCTTGGGAAATTCAGATGCCCACTACCTTATATGGCATTTCACTTGATACAGCCACTATAATTTGTGGGCCCAGTTTCCTCTTTAGTTGCGGAATCAAATTGTAAGACGTTCTTACTCATGCTAAGTCAAATTGGTGGCAAAATAATGATGAGAGTGGTGAATTGGCTGATATCAAAATATTTAAAAAACCCTGAGGGGTAGTAGGTATGAGCAGAAACTCACCTACCAAAAGTTATCATAACCACTCTAAAGGTATCTTATCCAACTCTGTTTGTTCCCCCATATAGTTAACATCCAAATTAACCTATAGCGCGTTTGAGGTATTTTGATAGTAGGTACCCCATCACTCTTATCATCCATGTAAACAAGCCACCTCTTAACCTTTGACACTCTTAGAATTTTCAATTCCCTGCCTTCGACTTTCAAGCCCGAAGTAGTCCTGTAATTAGTCATATACTAGTCGTTAATGTTGTAGTCATCTACCTAGTCATAAACCTAGTTGTACACGTGGCATTGTAGTCATTTATCAGTCAGTCGCGGGACATGCGACTGTGGCGGATAAAACCCTAGCATCCCGGTCGGGTGGCGTCACAACCTTGATTACTCATGATTTGTAGCCGTTGGAGGGGCGCAGTTCTGAATATAACGTCGTACATGTACATGTCGCATTGCAAGTCTTGCTCAAGGCATGAATCTCCGGACCATGGTGCATATTGCAGCTATGGCTGAGTGAGTACACAAGCGTAGTCCATACCCTCTCCGCACTTGGAGTGAAACCTGATAGATTGCAGCTGCCACGAATACTAACCAAGCAGCGCGAACTCCGGAGTGGAGTACGAGCGGCATTCGTCGCTGGGTGACGGTAGACGGCCTCAAGCATGTCGGCTGCTAGACCACGTGGATTAGTACACCCTGTTGCGAAAAATTCGCCGGGCAGCGCACATGTCGGAAGCGAAGAGGATGCGGAAGACTCCAGATGCTCCTATGAGGAGCAACGTGACAAACGTGTGGCAAGGATGAAGGAGTTCATGCTGCCATTGGTGCAGGCAAGCAAAAACGTGTAAGCTAGGGATGAACTCACCTTCTTTCACCATGATGCTTCGGAATGAGGTCGACGTCCTCCGGCGTTCTCCGCGCGACCTCTCCCTGGCGCGACCGAGGATGATGGGAAGCGGAGGTCGTAGACCATCAGACCCTGATTAGGGTTTGGAGCGCATAGTCATTGTTAAGTCGTAAATCGTGCACGTGGCACGTCAGGGTGGGTCCACATGGACGGCCACGATTGCATGTGGTACCACCTCCCTCGTGAACTGTCAGAGGTCCATCTGACTTCTGTTGCGGTAGCGAAGACTTCTGTGGTCGCGCGGTAGCGAGGACTTGTCATCCAGTACTGTGTCCATGGCACCGTAATGTGATTTTTTTTCCTTCGGCGCTCCTAGATGCATCTTGTCGTCATCGTGTATAGTCTCCGCTCCTGCTTGGGCTATCTTCTGTTGCGTTTAGTTTAAACTTCAAGTTTTTGGGGTCCCCTCTGCCCTTTGAAGGTGGTGCTTCATCTGCTGCTGCTACCCAATGTTCCCACCTCTCCTCCCCTACTGCTACTAGTCTGGCCACATGTGTGTCACCCTCCCTCTGCCAATCTTATGGGGGCTCTTATACACTGTGGAACCATGCCCAAGCTGCCGAGGCTTAGAGTTTAGGTCTATCTCCCCAGTTGCCGAGGCTTAGAGTTTAGGTTTATAGATAGGATCACCACACCCTCGAGGAGGTGAAGTACAGTTGCAACCACTGTCCACACCACCCATCGAGGTGAGCCCCCCTCTCTTTAGCGCGCTCCATCAATCCCTACTCCAAGTTTTCTTTTTCCTGGTTTTGTGTTTGTTGTCCTCATTAAGATTGCATTTGCTTGTGTGGGAAGGGTATTAGCTCTAAATTGCTTTTGGTGCAGGCGTGAGAGTGTGATAGCACACAAGCAGGCGGTCCAAGTTGAAGCACTGCGCCGCAGCCGCAGAAACTTTCCGAGGAGTACAAGGTTGGGCGCCATGAAAGATCACATCGAAATGGAGGGAGAGGAGGAGAGTGCAGAGACGAAGACATCCGACGAGTATAGTCCAGGTGATTCCGTCCCCTAAATCCTTATACCCCAGAAACATGTAGCCCTAAATCTGTGAGTTGTGGTATGTCACGTCATTGATATGTGTTTCTGTGATATCTGAGCATGGCTTTGATAAAATGTGACAAAATGTGGCATCCGTCCCCTGATGTTAATGTTATATGTGTGTGGAGTGTGATCCTGTGATGTGGGTTTTGTCCATCTTTAGTCAAGTTTTCTGTGGCTGCGTATTTTTGGGAAGTGTGTGCATCAAGTGAGTTTAGAAAGTGTCAGCCATATGTGTCAAACACACCTTGAATATGCTCACATTTCTTTGTGAGTTCCAGTATGTCATTTTGCTCAACTGATGTGAATACTTGTAGATCACATGCTTGCGGCATGGGGAACTAGACCTGAAGTAGATCTGAAGTAGCTCAAAGTTCTCTGTGAGTTCCAGTATTTCTTGTTGCTCAACTGATGCGAATACTTGTGAATACTTATAGTTCAGAAAGAGTCTAGCTTGTTGGAAATGGAATTTGGTAGTTCATTGACCAGATGGATCAAGCACATGAATGTAAAGTGATATGTGATTTGTGATTTGCGAATGTGTTTAGGGAGTGTCAGTCAAATTTTTTTGTGCCCTAATTGTGTCTCATCGCATTGCCTTGTACTGGTACCGGTTCTCAATTGGATCACCATACTTGAAGTGGTGCATGCAAGTACAGAGTATATTTGATGTTGCTCAGCAAGCAACGCTTGCGTTCCAGACACCCCAAGATTAATGGTTGGGGCTCTGTACATCTTCCATGGGGATATATGGGGAAAGACTCTTTTCAGGTCATTATTGGGTTTAGGATGCTTCAGGGAAGTATTGGTCTCATGTTTGAGTGGTTACCGCGTGCACAATATAGAGGAGATTCATGTAGATATCACATTTTCTTTGCATCTGAAAGCGTCCTCTGGCTATTATTAACTCCGAGTCAAATTACTAGTAAAGGTGGTATAGTAGTCGTTTATTTGTGAATTATCAGTCATTTATTAGTGAACTACTAGCAAATTATTGCATCTGAATTCAAGATGTTTCATGTTATGTCGATTGAAACACACGCACGGATAGTGTCTATAACAGTTTGTAGATGTTGTATTAGTACCCGTGAGTGTCATCTTCATGTCGGCGGACTGGATGCTCAACAATGAACCTATACACAATTTCCTTACAATTTCTCTTTGTTATGGTCAATATTGTACTGCACTCATTCTCTTGTTCTGCAATAGTTGAATGTCTGATCTGCCAATCGCAGGGGAGGAGGAGGACGATGATGCCCTATCACAGCAAGAGGCCACCGTGGAGCTTCCCCGGTCCAGTGCCACGAAGAGGAGGCCAAGGCAGATATTCAAGTCCCCCCCAAGAAGAAGGCAACACCTCCAACTCGACCAGAGGCTGCGCCCACCAACAATGCTCCATGGATGCAACAACCATGGCTGCCGGCTGCCTCCACTCAACAACAACAATGGATGATGGGCCAAGGCGCTCCATGGATGATGGGTCAGCCCAACCCATGGATGATGGGACAGCAATTCCCCGGTCCGTGGTTGCAGCCACAAGAAGCCCCCGCCGCGCAGCCAAACGACGGTCCCACAACAAAAGCGGAGAGTGAAGCAAGGGCAGCAAGGAGGGCAATTAGGAAGGAAATGGAGGAACGAGTGGAAGCAAGACGGAATCAAGGCCATAAACCGCACCAGGTGAGGGTGAAGGCAGGTGGAGGCATAGATGGAGGGTGCGAGGGAAAGAACGAGTTTGACGAGGCCCTCAGGAGCTTGGTCCCCCGGATTTTGGACGTAAGTTGTGTGAAGTGGAACGACCAGCCCCCAAACAGTGTTGAAAAACTGAGGAGTGCCATAGACAACGAGTTTGAATATGTGGGGGCTCACCTATCGGATAGGGGCTTCAAGAACGCGGTGAAGAGACAGATGAAGACGGAGAGGTCAAAAATGAAGGGTTGGTTCCTTAGCGGGAAGAAAGACTGTCCCGTTTACATCGAGCCCGATCAATGGGCAAGGCTGTGTGAGTACTGGTCAAGACCAGAAACGGAAGAGAAGGCAAAAAGAATGGCAAATGCGCGCAAACAAGTGAAGAGGACCTCAACTGTCGGGCGGGCAGGCAAGGCTGGAAAGGAGTTACAATTGGTATGAAATCTGTCTTATTTTGTTGCATACATTTAGAGAACTGGTAATGTTGTTTACTACCTATTTTTGTAAACTAAATCACAGTCAGTATAAGATAAGAAAGCATAATTCTTGCACATAATTGCTCTGCCTTCTACATAGTATCATCCATTTGGTGACACATAGTCATATCCACAAACTTCGACACAAAACTAGTCACATAGTTGAACACGTTGTAATACCTATGGTGCTGCGCAGTAATAGCACCCAACCGAGTGGGCAGTCCATAAATACATAAAACTTTGCAGAATAAGTTGAAGTGGGAGTTTATGTGATATATGTCAAATTGGTGGCAAGTCTGGTTTTGAGGTGAAGTCTGTTTTTTTGTGCAACTTCACGGAATGAGTCATGATGTTTGAGGTGAGCCAACTAAACCAGCATCTTGCGGCTCACAAAGATTGGATTTGTGAAGTGTGAATTCCATAAAGGTACTATGTCGTTAATGTGAGATGGCATTATTGCAGACAACCACACAGTTTAATTTCATATAACAGTAGCAATGGTACCCAAGTGCGTGCGCGGTTTGTAAGAACACGCAGCTCTTAGGAATATTGAGCAGTTTTAGGTGAAGTCCATATTTTTGTGTGCACGTTTATGGGGTTGAGTTATGATTTTTGAGGTGAGCCACCCTGCTCCTGAAGTTGTGGGTGAATTGTTTTGCAGTTATCAAGATGTTTGTATATGAAGCTCCCATGTGTGTCGTGTTTTCATGTCCGGTCCTTTATGTACAATACATTCTCCTAGTTTGATTAATAACTCGCATGTTGCAATCACATTTTGTCGTTTGTTTGTCATATGTTAGTCATATGTTAGTCATTTACTAGTCATAAGTCTGTCATTAGTCAGTCATAAGTATGCCATAAGTTAGTCATTTGTTAGTCATTTGTTAGTCATTTGTTAGTCATTTGTTAGTCATTTGTTGCTTTCATCACACACCACCTCACCTCGTTTATAACAAGGGACCCTGTTTATATCTTCAAAGTTGTTTTTCCATACAGAACCCTTGCTAATCATGCGAATACGGCAGGCACAAAGTATATTTATTTTTGACTTCAAGCCCAAAATATATGTTGTTATTCCTCCCCTCTCCTGCTCAGTGGTCTAACCCTAGATTTTGGCAGAGGAATAAAAGACAGAGGAATCCTGGAATTACAGACATTGTAGAGGACTTACAAGAGTCTGAGCAAACAGGGGCCTGCACTTCTGTAAGACGCCACAAACGCTTGCAATCTCGAACATGATAGTTGCCTATTGGTTCATGCAATCATTATTGTAGTCAATTTTGAGTTGTTGACGTGTCATTGTATAGAAGTAAATGTGTAGTGTGGTGTCTTCATTCCTAGAAGCTGACATGGTTGGACATTGAGATTGCTAGCATGTGTGTGTGATGTGAACAGCAGGCTGCATCTGGCAGGATGTCTGCCCGCATCAGTGCGCTGGAGATTAACCAAATAGAATTTAGGAACCAACTATCAGAGGTCTTGATGACTAGTCAGAATAATGAGCAGGCTCTTAAATCGTGCCATATGCAACTCGATAATTTGGCAACCATGGTGACGTCAATAATGAACAAGCTAGAGTCCAAGACCATGATGAGCCCGCCCACCCATAGTGGAGCCAAACACGTTCAAATTCCTAGAAGCCCCCCCAAGTCAACATGCGGGACTCAAGCCCAATCTAAACCGGCTCGCGTTGGTGCCTCTAGTGGTAACCCTATAGACGTGGTTGATGTTTCTTACGTTCCCAGTGAGGACGAGAACCCCCCCAAACAATCAGTGAGGATCACTAGGAGCAAGGATGTGAAGGCCAAGGGTGTTAGTGGGGCAACAGGTAATAGTGAGGTCGGGACGAAGGTTGGACGAAGCGAGAAGGCCTCAAAGAAAAGAAAGGTGACAAGGGGAGGAGGCAGCAGGGGACGTGGGACTGAAGAGGGCAGCGCACAACAAGTAAGTGCAGGAGGCGGGACCCAGGAGGGGGGGGTCAACCAAGGAGGGGATGTGGATGTTGGAGGTGGCCCAGAAAAGAACCCAGAGGGCGGGAGCGGGGTGGAAGGCATTGGTGGGAGCGGGGGTGTGGAGGAGGGAGGTAAGGGAGTCGGGGTCAGGGGAGTCGTAGGTAAAGGGGACAATGGGGAGGCTGCGAGTGGGGGGGTGGGGAGTGTACATGGTGGGGTAGGGCAGACTGACAGAGGGGAGAGTGACATAGTACAAGGTGGAGAGGTAGGGGTTATCGCAGATGAGTCCACCCCCGCATTGTCACCGGGAAGGGGGGTGTCAGCCTTTTCTATTCGTGTGAGAAGTAAAACCATATCCCCAAGCAAGTTAGGTGGGAATGGTGATCAGAACAATGCGCCTAGCGGCGAGGTGAGTCACTCAATATGGCCCCAAAGCCCATCCATACCGGAAGCCTACAATCCAACAAAGTTGTTGATATTGAATGTGCATGGTACTCTTCTAGATACCAGTTTGTTGACAGAACCCAATCCAAACCCTAGCATTCGGGTAACGAAGAAAACAACGACTCGTCGGTTTGTGTTCAGACCTTGGATGGTGGAATTTCTGCGAAGGTGTTTGAAATTCTTTAGAGTAGCCTTTTGGGGTCAAAAAAGTAGTGGGTATATGGATGAGGTCCTACGGGAGATATTGCCAGTGTTTGAGCATATGGAAGGCCACAAACCCCTATTTGCTTGGTCTGCAAAGGATTGTGAAATGATACAAAAATCTGATGAGGATACAATATGGGGGAAACCTTTGTCAAAGGTGTGGAAGAAATGGCCATGTTGGAATGCCACTAACACAATCATAGTGGATCACCATGCGCCTAGGGTGGAATGCAATCCACAAGCGAATGTCATAGTCCCCCCCTCATTCTATGTTGCAAATATGAAGGATCTTTCAGAGGACAATGATTACCTTAAGGTGAAATTATGGCCAGCTCTTGGAGGCCTTCATACGCACCAAGATGTTGCGAGTTTCTGGTGTGCTTTGAATGTTTCCGGAAAGCACGCAGGGGTGTGTGAAGTAAACACAAGTTTGAGGAGCATTCTGTCGCGTCAGCCATGTACTCCCTTTGCTGACCCAAGAGTGCCCAAATCTGGAGGTGAGGGGACTTGTGGACTTTAAGTTCACGTTCGACATTGTCCCCTCACCTGTAATTTGGTGGATGAGTAGTTGAATTTGTCTTGTGGCCGCATGTGTAGGTGCTTCCAGGGAAGGAGGTGCGGGGACGGGCCCTGAAACCACTGGATAGCAACTCGGACAACACACTTTGGACCACACGACTGGTTAGTCTCAACCCTAAACTCTGAATGTTGTGCAGGTTGGAGCTGTGAATGCAATCAGTCCTTTGCGACTCAATGCTTTAGTCATAAAAACGTTAGTCATTTGTTAGTCATTTGTTAGTCATATCTTAGTCATAAAGTTGTCATGGACCATGTAAGTCACTGAGGACCAGTCAGGTAGGAGCATTGGCCATATGTCTTCCGTCCACGTAGTTTGCGTCTCCACTCCACGTAGTTTCTGTACCTACGTGGACATAGGTCTCATATGCACCTATGCTATCTCTCTATGAAGTACACAATGCTGGTGTTGTGCGAATTCTGGAATTTTGAGAAGATAATCACAACAGATGGATCAGCATGTGCCATGGCGCTGATTAGAAATTAGAACTAAACAAACCAGGAAGGGGTGAGATTAATCCATATTTGAATGCTATGTGTATGCAGTTCAGTGTCGGGCAATGTGTTTCCATGATGAACCCCCGAAACAATAAACAGAAGGTGGGTAGCGGGAAAATTAGCGGTGTGGGGGGTGTGGACAAATTTCACTTCAAGACCATCCCCGAATTTTGCTACAAGGTGGACGTCAGCACTGCGCACTTGGGTGAAGTGCGTCTTCCATATCCACATGAGGCAGGCGACCAATGGGTAGTTGAGGATGTCGTAGGAGGCAGCACGTTGTGGAATGAAAGGAATTTGAGAGCTGCATGATTTCAACCACATATTAACCAGGTAGAAGACGTAGGCCATGAACAATGTGAACCCTCTCCCCCCATTTGAACATGCCCATGTATTTTGTTTGGACCAGAAGAATAAAACACCATGTAGCACATCACTTTTCTGCCTGCTTGCCACTATCATATTGAAATGTGGATGTATGTGGTGCACACTGGCTTTAAGGATGCTGTGAATGCAAACTCTGCTTGGTGTGGTGGTGTTAACTGAAACAGCGAGCTGCTGCTGCAGAGGATGATTGTTACAGTCATTTTGTAGGCAATCCCAGCGTGGGATCATTAATTAGTGCAAATGCATGAGTGCACACGATTTTGCAATGTACTCATTTCCAGTCATTTATATTGTTGAATGTAGTCGTTTGCAGTCATTTATACATGTGTGCTCCGGAACAACTAATATAAGTTGGGACGTATACCCCCAACACGTGGACACATTGCATACCATAACGACTGAATGAAAGACTAAACAACGAGTTATTTATTGGGCACATGGCCCCCATCGTGGACATGTGACTGGTTTGTAGTTGCCAAAGAGTAGCTGATTAGTCATTTAGCGTCTAGGTTTGAGGATGACAATACCCCAACACAGACCACGTGGCCACCACATCATCGTTGAAAATTGCTTATGACTACAAAAGGACTACTGTAATTGACACGTGGACGAATCAGAACACACCACACGTAAAGTGTCCACGTATGCAGAAGCTTACATAGTTGGCATTTGAATGACATGGCTGGATGACTAGGAAGACACGTTGGCAATGACATGGCGTGACGGAGAAGACGCGTTGGTAATGCCATGGCAATGACAGGACGTGGGGGCCACGTGATATGATGACATGGAAAGTGAGGCAATGGCGTGGATGGCCTCGTCATCACACTATGACACGTGTGGCCAACGTATTTATGACTGTCCTATATGACTACAAAATGTATACTGCCACGTTATGTCCTGTACGACTAAATGTCCGTTACAAGTCGTCCATAATAACAGAAACACTATTAGTCGTTGTAGTCCTTAATAACAGAAATCGCAGTCGTTAACAGAGTTGTTGTTTGCCGATTTTCTTGTAGTGAAACTAATTATTTGATTCTTAAAAGGTTGCAACTGCAAGTCTAGCGACTTTGCACTCATTGACGAAAATGAAGCTTCAATAAATTGTGCAATTTTGGTGTCATTGGAGGTTGTGCCATGCTTCGTAGTTTGGTGCTTCTGGTGCCAAAATATAATTTTCATATAGAAGTACATGTGGTCCTAGCAAAACGGTAAGTAGTCGCATGATGGGGATCCAATGGATCACGTTTTATCAGGTTAGAAATAGTGATATGGAGTCACATCTGGATTGTCATAATGATACTTGTTTGGGCAATTTGCAAGCAGGATTGCCAAAAATCACTCAGTTGTGAGCAATTGAAAATCATGGAGGAATTGGATCAATATTTTCATGTCCCATTGCCTAACTGTGCTATGTACAATTCTCTTCCCACAAATCCCATAAGAGCCACATTAAACTGGCCAGAGATGCTGATGTAAGCCTTACAGAACTACACTTCTTAGACTACTGAACTCTGAGATTTGCTTGCTTTCCAACCCAAACTGCTGGTGTGATATGTCACTTGATGATAAGTTTGTGGTTGGGGTCTGGAGACAGCCGAACATACTCTTCAAATAGCTTTCTTACAGTCTCTATGTATCGTTCATGAAACTCCTCAATCGTCTCGCCCTCGTTGGCAAATACTGGATTCCCAAAGACGAGAAGAAGGTCCCTGCGCATAAAATTATACATACATAGATACACAAATTAAAAGATCATCAACTCTGGTGAAAGTACAATTATATCAGGCACCTGTCTCATTTCTATTGACTGGTTAGCAATAGTGAACTTTCGAATAGGGGCTTAAGAAAAGGCAGCAGGTAAAGAAACCTATGCAGCATGCAATTTGCCATAGAATTATTAGTTGAACTACCCCTTCACACACCAGATCCAAAGATTCTCCATAGATGCAAGACCTCACATGGAATGTCCAACGTTGATTTCAAAGTGTGAACTTCGGATGATGCGGATAATAAATAGAGTGGACAATATTAGTTTTTTAATACCTTAGAATTAGAGTGGAGCTCGTATAGTAGTGCCATATCAACAAAATCACAAGTGACATGGTTAGTGGCATGGCTTGGGATGATTTGTATATTGCAATGAAGGTGCAATCATATTGAGTGGTGGGCAACTGTCTTGCGTTGTCAGAAAATCTACAAATATACCATGGTGATGGATTTGCATTGCGCAAGACGATTGCCTAGGAATCATATGCTGATAGTGCAAGTTATAGAATTGTGTGATGCACACTACGGAAAAAAGAGGTGGTGCTACATGACATATGGACAAGATGTTTCAAGCAATTGACTCCATAATACATCTTCTTTTGAGCACAAAACGTCTCATGCCAAGTAATGTGGTGTGATGCTCATTGGGGACAACGGTGGTGCCACATGACATAAACACAAGATTCCTTACATTGATTGACTTCACCTTACCACCTGTAACTTTGAGCACCATGTTGTTTTGTATGGTTCACACTAATATGCACCATTGTTTTGTAAGAAAATTTGAGTGTTGATGTTATAATCATTGTAGTCCACATTCATTTAAGTATGTGGATGCTTAAAATTAGTGTGTTTAGGTAAATAGTGTAGGAGCTGAGTGTATGGGGTTGGTGTATGTGAGATGCACTTTTAAGATAGCATTTACAAACAAAATTATTTTGTGCTGAGAGAAAGGAGAGGGTTCCAGGGAAGCAACTCACTTGCGATATGGCATGGGCAAGTTGTAGTAGCCGCGCATGAACGGGACTCCAACCTTTACATGCTTATTCACCCATGCCCAGAAGTCAAGAACTACTCGAGGATCGTGCTTGAATAGCTGCAATTAGCACACAAAGGGTTCAATAACCTAGAAAATTAGTCTTTGTGATGACAACAATTTTAGCTCATGAAACACTTTAAGTGTATTTACAACATAATAATACGAAAGCCAGCGCTTACATGCATCAAGTAAGAATTATATGCATGTAAGAATTATATGCATGACATGTAACAATCACACTCTCAGGAGTTTGACCATATATTGCCGGAGGGTGGATCAACATTTACTTGCCTAGTGACCACTCCATTTTTTTTCACTATAGGAATGAAGTTGAGATGGCTACTCATGTAGCCCCCACCACCATCAATGACCCCAATTCCAACACCTACACTTTTTTCAAAGTGAGCAACTACGTACTTTCATCATGAACATTAATTGCATTATTTTGAGGACTAAAAATCCGTCCCATTGCTTGAAGGAGACATAATGTAAACGATCAACACTGTTCATTTTTTATTTTTTTATTTAAAAGTTTTTCTTTTGGGGGGGGGTCTATGTGGCTAGGAAGGATCACATGAGATTTACGACTTTGAACGTTTCTATAGGAATTTAGTGTGCTCCGAATCATGTAAGCTTAATGTTGTTGTGCTCATACAATGATTACTAATCCAGATAAAATACCAAGTAATTTGTGTGAGTTAGGTAAGGGACCGTAGCGTTCAAAGTGTTTGCAATAGACACTGCTCCCTTAGTAGTATGCAGTCATAGAGTAGGATTGCTAGGCAAAGGAGGGGTAAGAGTCTAGGGCACCACCTGGCAATTGCCAACCAACTGCTAGTGGCAGTTTGAATGTGTCAAATTAGTTGACCACATTCTTTTATCCACATGGACAAGCAAAGAGTGGGTCTCGCAAGTTTTCAGGTGAAGGTGTAACATCTGCATTATTTCGACACAAATGGGAGTAACACAGTTGCTGCCAAACTTGGCATAACAAGTTCAAGATCTTCTTCAAACTTGGTAGAAGCCCAATTCATACCACTTGGACGGGATGAAAGAAAGAAAGAAAGAAAGTGGTTGGACCTGATTTTCATTAAATGCGTACACTGGCACCACACCTGCTCCCTCGTCCATGGCTATCTGAAGGAATCCCCTCCTACGCCATTGTGCACAAACATGGTTACTGAAATATTAATATATATGTATTCTCCCTTAGACATCTTGACAAGAGGCACAATGCCCCAAAGAAACAATCTTAGTAGCTAGCCTAGGGTGGCAACTCTTCTCTTTAGAACCATTATTTCTAATCACTTGTAATGCCTTCTAATGAGTTGTGGTTTCACAAAGAAGAGAAGCATGCTTGGAAGGAAATAGGGCATCGGGGAGATATCCATTGATACCAATTCTGTTTGAATTTGAAAACGCTTGGATTTCAAACGCCAACCTTAGAACTAAGTAGACACAATTTTCTAAACCATGGGTCACCATCCAGGCTCCTCAGTAACATTTTCACTTCAATGAAGGAATTTACGCAAATTTTCGAATTTGTGCTATTCAAATACTTAGATTCAAACTAATGCCTCTTGAAAATGCTTTCACAGCTCCAACCCGGGCCGGGCTTAGTAGTTGTCTTCGATTCACTCAGAAACACTTGCACAAGCAAGTTTACGAGAACTTCGAACATTAGAGGTCCCATAGTTGACAGGAAGAGATTTACCTCCTTTTCAGGTACAGCAAGTCCGCATCATCTTGGGTGCCCAAACACACTTCCCGAACACCGCCTACTGCGATTGTAACCTTCACAGATCAATCAACAAAAGTCACATTTGTTGGGTCACAACACCAAAAATTCTGACTCCCCACCCACATTTCACACAGATCCAACAGGCAGGCAGGTTAGGAAAATCTATTTACAATAGAGTTAGCCCTTAATTCAACTAAAGTTTTGGTCGGGAGTTGGTTGTTTTGTATACAACACTCTCCATGTTGGATAAGATTTTACTGCAAGCTTGGAGCTGGTGTGGAGCTTTAGACAAAGAACATTCTATATTTGTTCATTGAGGACAGATTTTGAAGGAGAACATTTTATATTTGGCCTTCAATGAACCGACCGAGAATGTTTTTTATTCAAACCTCCACACCAAATTCAAGCATGCACCAAAAACTTACCCAACATGGAAAGTGTTGTATGCAAAAGAACGAACTCTAATAGCACTTCCAAAATTGGAGGGACTTGAATATGTTAATTGGGCAAGTATGAGAGGCCTCACGTGGTCTTTGTTGCGGAGCTTGGCGACAATTCGGTGCTTGTCAGCCGGCATGATGCCGATGAGAGCAAACCAGTTTCTGGCAAATGGCACCTGGAAGAATCCTCCTGCGGCCGTCTGAAACACATCTCCTGTTTTCATGTGCCAAATTCACAATCAATACATCAAGATTGAACCTCCTCCCATGCCAGCCAAAAAGATTTAGCAAGAGGAAGAAATAATAGAAATCCTCGTCATGACAAGAGTAAACTATTCCTTGGCCACATCGCTCAAATGCAAAACTTGTTATGATTGCACAAGTGCAAGGAGAAGATTGAGCTTGCTAGAGAAGTAATTTCTTGTAATGACATCAACGTAAGTAACACTGCTGCAATTCTAGAGGAGATTGTAATGGCACGAATCAGCCAACTGTGAGCTTCGGAGAAGAGGTTTAAGAGTAGGCACCATGCACAAGAAGATGATCTTTCTTGCCAATCCTCTCCTCTCCACTTCCTTTTCCATAGCTATCAAACTAAGTCTCGTTCAAATGGAACCTTTAAATCAGGACCCTCTCAATCAACAACATTCAATTCAAGCTTGATCATTGCAAACCGTGATGTGTCAACATGCACGCAACAATTAAGCCTCGTGTAAGGCTTGCTAGCCAGAGGGGGAATTCCTTGCAATGATACCAATCCAACATTCGTGCAATTTTAGAGGAGACTGCAATGACATGAAACCACCCAACCACAAGCTACAGAGGAGAGGCTCTAAAAGAAGAACTGTCCAAAAGAAGATGATCTCTCTTGTTTCCCTCTCCTTTTGTATAGCTAACCATAACCTGGAAATGGGGACTAACCAATTCCAGGTTAGCTATACATGTTACATTCAATTCAAAGCTATGTGTCGACATGCACAACAATTCGCCCTCGAGTGACAGAAAGAGGGACATCGAATTCCTCGCAGTAATTAATCAAGGCAATCAATTTCCACTATGTACTCACACGAGGGTGAATCGTTGTATATGTTGACAGATTGTTGCAATGATATAACATGAATTGGAACATGTAAGGTTCCCTGTAAATGGAAATAACTTAGCTATACAAGGGGAGAGGAGGGGAACACGCGAGAAATTGAATTTCTTGCAGTAATCAACTTATCGAGGTATCAAATTCTTGGCGACCGCGACTTACCCTACTACACGTCAACAACATTGAAATCAGATTCGATCACTGCAATCTGCGATATGTCAACATGCACGACAATTATCCCTCGTACGAGAGTCAAGGTCATTCAATTCCTTGCAGAAATTAATCAATCAATAAATCAATTAAGGCAGTCAAGTTCTTGGCGATAAGGAATCGGGATGTTCAGTACCCGTGGTGAGCTTCATGGGCACTCTCCACATCTCGTGGAGCTGCGAGAACATGGCGTTGGCGTAGAACATGCGGCCGTGTGGGTGGATGGCAAAGATATAGGCCTTCCCCGCAGGGAGAGCCTCCTCGGGGACGATGTACCTAGCGCTGGGCAAGTAAGTAGCCAGAGCCTCATATAGAGGTCGAACACTCCGTCGCACATTGCGGGAGTAGTAGAGCGGAAAAACAACCAGCAGGAGCAAGAAACCGATGTAAGACGAGAAGGCGAGCAGAGAGCGGTGGTAGAGCGAGTAGCCCAAGTACATGAGAGCTAGGTGCGGGAGCGCCGTGAACGGTAGCATGTGGTAGAAGATGAGCGTGAGGACAACACCGATGGTGGTGGAGTTGGGAGGACTGAAGTAGTGGATCTTCGGGGTGGATGAAGAATCTGGTTTGGTTGTTGCGGCGGTGTGATGACCGTTCATGTGGGTCGGCTTGTGATGATGACCTGATGCTGGTTCCTTGAGGGATTCAGATTCAGGTCCCACTTGCTGCGGATCGTCCCCGGCTAGGCTCCCCATGATGATGGGAACCCAGTCGGGTCTTGGGTTCAATCTCTTCGGATTTCTATAGGGTTGTGAATGAATGGTGGGAACTCAGAGCCCAAAACTCAAATTGACGGACCAACTCCACTGCAAGTTGTTGTTCAACAAGGTTGGACTTTGAGTAGTCCTCCTCCGCAACGCAGTATCAATGATCTGCAAGCTGGTGTGAATTGCTGCAACGCCCACAAAAGGGAAGGAATCTCAAATAAATCCCCGGCTCAATTTTTCCTTTCAAAATTCGGAAGACCCAAGCCCAAATTGAAATTGCTTCTACTGCAAGTTGTAGTGCGAGGTTGCACCTTGGGTTCTTCGCAGCACACCCCTACTCTGAAAGCTGGTGTGAATTTGCTGTAACGCCCACAAAAAAAAGGGAGGAATCTCAACCGAATCCCCCGACTCAATCTCTCCTATCGGAATTTTTAAGGGTTGAGAAGGGTGGAAACCAAAACCCAGAACCCACAAGTGACCTTAAAAACCCCAAAACTGGTGCACCAATTCCACTGCGAGTTGTTGTGCAAGATTGCACCTAGCGCCCTCCTGCGCAACACAGTACCACCGATCTGCAACCGCCCACAAAAAAGAAAGGAAACTCAACTCAATATCCCCGACTCAATCTCATCAGGATTCAGAAGAGTTGCGAGTCGACCTAAAACCCAGATTAGGTGGACCAATTCCCCTGCAAGTCGTTGTGCAAGATTGCACCTTGATTCTTCCTGCGCAACACAGCACTGGTACCAATGATCTGCAAGCTGGTAGGAATTGCTGCAACGCCCAGAAAAAGAAAGGGAATTCAACACGTAACCTACTCAAGCGACCAGCAGCATCCACTGCAAGTCCCCAAGGAAACGCGTAAGTCAAGTTCCAACACGGCAGGTTTCACAGAAGTTCTTCCATCTTGGGGTGCACCTACCAGACTTGCTCCGACTCCCGGCGAACATTGGCAGAATGACTGGAATATATTATATAATTGATACTGCAATTTAGTGGTTTAGTAGTACTACTGTATAAGTTGAAGTCCAAGGCTTCATCGGAGATTGATTCCCGACCTCTGGCCTTTTTCATTCGAAATGTAAGTTGAATCTCATTGGCATGACCCGGCGAGAGCTTTTCACATCGAGTGATTGCATGTCCGTCGTGCTGGCAGCCAACATCTCAGACCACCCATTGATGAGTCCAATGCTCTCGTCCCATGTGGTGTTCTTCCTTTCTGCTTTATTTTCCTTGTTTCCACCTGGTGCCCCAGAAGAAACCATTTTCTTATCATCGAATTAGAAGACCACAAGTTAAATGTACATCGCCCGACATGACTTTAGTTAGTTCGTACTCACATGAGTAGGTATGCATCTGCTTATTGTTTTCAAGCATTTGCAGGCCCCCCAGTTGTCGCAGTTTCCAAAGATGGCGTTACATGAAGCACAACTGTTGGATTTACAAGACTTGGAAACCAAAAGGTGCTGTTCCCCTCCCCCCCTAAAGGACAGCTCCAGCATCGAATGTGTTCACTGTAATAGCGTGGGCAACTAGCGAATGGCTTCTACAAGTAGGGGCCACTTATAGTTCCAATTTGGCCAATGAGAGTCTCGATGAAACGAGTGTTGATAGAACCTGTTCATTGGTGGCCCGCATCAGCAGGTGTGAGTGGGCTATAAGTCGGTGCTCCTCACAGTAACATTATTAAATGAATACAAGAAGTGGAGAACATGATTGATTGATTATTTTGTTTAATTATGTGACATGATCATCACATTACTCAATCATTTCGGCTAGTTCACTAGACCCTAGGATAAAGTAGTTTTATTTTGTGGGCCCTGCAAACAAAATGGTAATATTCAATTATTGTTCATACACATAGACAAACACTTGGAAATTTGGGCGGGGTCACACTCTAACCTCCCTAATATAACGCATGTGACAACCAAAGTGCACGTGATATTAAGGAGGTTTGTAGTGTTAACATGGATGCATGATAATAGAGAATTAGTGTAGTGTGTGACATTATGGAATAACACAAAGTCAACATTGCAATAATGACAATGATGACAACGTGATGTGTGCAACTGTGAGGTTTGAGTTCTTTGGTGGATTATTTTAATGCCAAACCCCAAATATATGCAAGGGAAATGTGACAACAAAGAGGAAGATTTAAACTAAGCACATGCATTCCCTAGGGTTTCAGGATATAAGAGAGGGAGTTACATTACAGAGGGTGTCATTACATAGGTTAGGGTGTATATTACCATCACTATTCATTAGAAACATTGTTCATGGCATTACTCATAATATCCATATTATTCACATCGGCACTTTCATTATTCATACCAGCATCAATTTTTTCCCAATATCTAAGTTTCTTCCCATGAAGGTAAGACAGTGGAGGCCCATGTCATATGCTAAATATAGAATCCAAAGTCAGCCATATGGCTGAATAATGTTATGATATGTGATTATTTTCATGCTGAGTATTTTTTTTTTGAAACATTGACATCATTTTCTTGAAGGCTCGATACTGTAGTCCAAACTCCCATTAGACACAAATTTGGCATAACATTATTCAATTGCATGGTTGTGTTCCATTTTGATTTTAGCATCTAACATGGCCTCCACTATCTTACCTTCATAGGAAGAAACTTAGAAAGTAGGAAGAAATTGACATCAATACGAATAATAAATAATGCCAGTATGAATAGTAAGAGTATTTTGAATGGTGTCCGTATTTTCAGTGATAGTGTTGCTATGAATAGCATTTTCAATGAATAATACTAGGATGAACAATATTTCCTATGAATAGTGTCGATATGAACATTAATTCCTATGAATACCGTAGAGGGCTCTCTATTCCAACACAAAATCATTTTTCTCCCCTCAAAATCTGCCACGTTTCATGCTCACATTCACCACGACCCACTTGTATCCCACATGGGAAATAGAGAACCCTCAATGATAGTGCCAAGAGTATAACTCCACCCAAATTTTCAAGTTTCAACTTGAATACATGAATAGTAAATGAATATTCTTACTTTGTTCATGAGGCCCACCAAATATAATTAACATATTCCAGAGTCATGGAACCAACCCTCACGACTGAATAATGTTATGGACGCAACATCTTCTCAGGATATCGTATTAAGAACTTAACCCAAAGCTCCATCTCTTGCTCACCTTGTCCTTGAATTTCATAGGCAACACCGAGTACACCCATGTGTAGCACATGCAGCCACAGTCATGTGTACTAAGGTAGATTCGGTGGCCTCACTTATTGGACACCCTATGTCCTTGCACCATCCTCACAAAATGACGTACTTTCTTCCATGCAGAAGCTTCCAAACCATCGCATTGAAATTGCTGTATCATTTAGATTCCGTGTCATTTAATATAGTCCGATTCTTCACTTATTTATTCATGACTATGAAAAATATATGCAAACATGAGGAGATGTATGAAGGATTTCTATGTGCGTGCAAAATCTACCTCCAGCTGAGACCTCATTAAGAATATAATACCGTCAGTAGTACATGCAGGTCCCTAACATTACCCAACCCAAAGGTCTTAACTCCGGCGCGGAGTTCGATGCGGCTCCGATGCGGCTCCGGGGAGGTTCGGATGCCAGCTCCGGTGGGTCCATTTTTCTGGCCCTCCCCGTTTTGGCCCCTTGATGACTTTTTTTGGTTTTTTTTTTGTTAAATTTGGGTTCTACGGCCCCAAATTACTTTAGGAGGCCCCTTATGAGATCAAGTAAGGCCCCACCCAATCAAAAAAATAGGGGGCAATTTTTGCCCCAACCCACCCGAACCCACCGGAGCTAGCATCCGAACCTCCCCGGAGCCGCATCGGAGCCGCATCGAACTCCGCGCCGGAGTTAAGACCTTTGGGTTGGGTAATGTTATCCCATGCAGGTTACAGTACAAGCACGCTCAAATCTGTATGTTGCTGCTACACTGAAATGTCCTATTAGTGTGGATGGTAAATTAGTGTGGAGACGATTAATGTGGTCCACTCTAATTGTCTAACCAATGTCTTTGAAACCTTCTCATTGTCTTGCAAACATCAATGTCACTTGCACATTGTAGGGACATGGATAAAATAGTGCTTTTGACAATGAACTTTCATTTGCATTAAGAAAAAGACAAAAGAGGATAAAAGTTTAAAATGTTGGGGAACAATTTTGGTGGTTCAATCAGTCATTATGCAAAAGAGAAAAACAAATGTAGTGAGAGTGGATCGAATGCACGACCTTCAATTTCACGTTCTCCCAATTGAGCCATGCCCACATACCTCAGAGTTCGTTCCATATCCGGGATTCGAACATGGGTTGCCTAGGTGAAACTCAAGTAGCCTAACCATCTAGACTTGGAAATATTCCACCAAGATTTTAAAAAGGAAATGGTTACAGTGAGGCCAAAGCTAGTGAAAGGCCCAAAGCAAGGAGGGATCAAAGCCATTGCAACAGAGATTGGAAAACTAATAATCAAGACCAAATAACTAGATCAAAACCTAAAACAACTAACAATTCAACTCCTATGCCAAATAATGGAAAAACAATTCAAAACAAGGAACAACCAACTGGCAATCCCAAAACTCCATCATGAAATTCTAAAAGAATCGAATCCTTGGGTTCAGAGTGTCTACTTAGAGTTCATTGCACGCATCCAAACACCAAACAACATTGCCCACAAGATTGGGAGGATGTCGTAGGAGTTGGTGTTCATAATATCGAAGGTTCGCAAGTAGTCGCAATTTGTAGAGGAGAGACATCCTTGGCATGCATCCTTGAATTTGAGAAACCAGTAGTTTGAGATGACTTATTGAACTTGGAACGGGATAGTCGGTTCAGAAGGAGTTTTAGGGCTTGGATATTGTCATGGCTTTTTGGAGTTGGGCACCACCAATATATGTAATACAACGTGTGTGAGCGGAATACTAAAAATAAAAATAAATAAAAAACCACCGTACGTTGAGCCTTGTTCCATGAGAGCATAGTAGACGACCAAAGGAGCTGATGAGAGGCAGAAAAATATTGCATTAGCCTCTTCGTTATCAAATTTGTGTTAGGCAAAGGTGGTACATGTGATAAGGATGATCCTTAGAGCGTCAATGTCCTCGTTGGGTAGGAGTGATTCCTGAGGTTGAAGAGACAAAAAGCTTGGGGTGATGCCCATGTGAAGAAACCTTAGCAGAGCTTGGAGTAAGCCAAAGCAAAACTCACTGCTCAGAATTCAACCATTCATTGAAGCAAGGGGAAGTTCAAGATTTATACTAAACTGATACTCTAATCCTGGAAGTTACCTTAAAGGTAAAAGAATGATTACCCTAGATTTCTTGGTAACAAAGAGGTGGCGTAAAGGTTTCAACACCATGGGGAGATTGGGCCGTCATGGAAGCTGACGACAAGACTGTTGGACCGAGGGTGGCATTGCAACATGGTGACTGGCAACATTGTTGACAGTCACGGCGAATGAAGAGGTAGAAGGTTACTTATCAATGATCTCATATGAGAAGGAAGAGATGCAGATGAGCATCTCGGGGCCCTAGAGGGGCAAAGTTGAGAAGTACTTAGTGGAATTCTAGCCAGTGGTGGCCACCACTCATGTTGATAGAGAAATCAATTATCAACCAATTGTGATTGCAATAAGGAGGAACGAAAAATGGTATTCTAGCAATGAATGAATGAAAGACTATTGAATACCATGTATTGCTAGAATATCATTGCTAGAATACCATCACACAACTATCAAAGCCAAAATCTTTCACACTAGTGTAGGAATTTGAATGCCTATGGGTGGAGTTCAAGGAGGTATACATAAGCAAGGTCACTCACCGCATCCCAATCGGGGCCATTTGGAGGATAGTTGCAAAAGTGATCGTCTACTGCCACCTATATCTCGCATGGAATGATCTACAACCCCTAGTGAGCACATTGCTCAAACAAGTCAAGGATCTCAGAGACATAGTGACACCAGAGTGTCGCCAGAATGTTGCCTTCCCAGAGTTGACCCTCATAGACATCCAAATTATTGGGACACTTGGGAATATCTTTGCAACATGTTTGGATCGAGATGCCGAATGGCAAAATCGACATTTGCCTTGGTGCAATCATGGTGCTCATACATCCACAACTCAATGGCACCCTCGAGGGACTCCAAGTCGTGCTTCAATGTCTTGTGTTTCCCACCAACGATGGCTTGCATTCCACAAGTGACATACTCCACACCATGAGGAAGAAATTCCTCTTCATTGTCGTCGACGAACTCCATGGATCAACCACAACAAAGCAAGGAGTCAGACAGAGGATTGTCGGAGAGGGAAAACGACGATGTGAAATATTCTCATGTTAGGGGAATATTTCACATAATATCTATCAAGCCTAGAAGCTCAAAAATTAGGGCTTGGATAATTAATATACCAAGCGTAGGTTTTGTTGGTTAATCACCTGATATTGGGTTCATCACACATATCCATGAGTTGGAACCAAGTGAGGAGACAGTTCCAGGAAACAAATTCCCTACATGTGAGGGGAGGATTAGTGTACGTGGGATCACCAAACGATTTTATGACATTGAAATCACCCACTAATATCCACTCTGCTTTAGGAAGGGGTAGGGCAGCCAACTGATGCCCAAAGTTGGCTCGTGGTCTTGGGAAGTTATGACAATAGACATTCAATATGTCAAGTCTCACAGAAGAAGTGAAATGTAAAGTGACAAATTGAGCTCAAACAAGTATAACCAAACCATGATTGACCACCATGGTTGCAAATTTAGATTCTATCATGATGCATGTACCACCACTAAGTACATTGGACTGAACACGGTGTGAAGCGGCATTTCAGAATACCCTACCATGCTGGAATTTTAGCTCATGAGTCTTGGAGTGACAATCTACATCTGTTAATCTTGGTTCTTGAAAGAGGAGCATGTCTGGTCAAGGTTGATTGTTGTGAAGAAAGTTCATGCAATATTGGCATTTAACACATGTGTGCCCCTGGCCATTGGAGATTGAGTGAGGGAAATTGCTAGCAGGAACTTAATGAGATGGTAGGGAGAATGTTGGGTCCAAGGGGACTACATGAGTGGGAATGAAATTGGAGGGGAAGGGTGGTCTAACAGTGGAGGAAGAGGGTGAGGAGGTGAGAGGTGGGGAAGAGCACAGGACAGATAGACGTGACAATGGGGGAGAAGGCAGTTGGACAGAAATGGATTATTGATGAGAGGGGGATGGCGGAGGGGAGAAGTGGTGGAATGATGAAGATGAGGAAATTTGTGTAGGTTTCACCGGAGGTTTGAGATGAGGACAATCTTTGATTATATGTCCCAAAGACCTGCAACAAGTGCATTGAGAGGGAAGACCCCCATAAATTAAAGGTGGCCTCTTGAAAATGAAGTTCGGAAAAAAACCCTCTCATCTCAATAGACTGAAAAGAAGAGTGAAGACGAACACAGGCCCATTGTACTACCTCAGGTGGCAGGGTGCCACCTGACACACAACCCAGGAGACTAAATTTCTCCAAAATTTTGCACTGCTCAGTCAAAAGATTGGAGTGAAGAATGAGACGTTTAGTACCCTTAGGGAAGGCATTGGGTGCAGAATAATGAGGAGGAACCTGCAGAGGCTGGGAACAAGTTTCCTCATGCATGGCAGACGGAGGTTGGTCCTCTTCCATAGATAGAGAGGAACAGGAGTAGATGACAAGGAGAAAAACTGTGCATGTGAGAGTGGAGGGTTACTTATGCCACCCAATGTCAGGGCAGCCGCAGAAACAACTCCGGGGAGAAGATCAACAGGCACATTGGTCCCACTATCCATGAGCTACTCCAAACAGCTACAACAAGAGAGCAAATACTAACAACAGACTTCTTAGGTCACTGTAGGTATCAGAATCGACAAAGAAAACACTGTAAATGAGCGCAACCTAAACTAATAGCAGTGCACGCATTCAATTGAGGGAGTGGATGCCACATGCATTATAGAATTCGAAAGCAAGAGTTATAGGGGGCTGCACCAGCTCCATCCTCTCCCTTGATATCCACCATACAATCTGCAGTTTACAGACTTGCACCTAACTTGTCTAGGGATTTGTCCATATGATATAAATTTGACTACTCTCATGTTAAATTGACATGAAGTCAAGAAATGCAAAACGAGATTCCTTCAATTCGGTATGTTTGATTTTGAGATCCAACATGTGGATAAGATGCACAAAATGACCTCTAAGCAGGTTAGTGATCACAATGCTTGATAATAGAATGGAAGGCCGTCCTCAAGTAGGTCTTATATAAATGTCCATGACTTTGTCTCATTAAGTAGTGACTGTCCCACTTTAGCCACACCATTTGGCTCATAAACTGAAGATGACCATGAAAGAGCCATGTGACCTAGAAACCACTTCCTTATGCAAGGGCCTCATTGCTGCACTAATTACAGCCAGGAAAAATATTATGAGCCATGATATCAAGTATGTCAAAGTGAAAAAAGATGCTTCGAATTAGTGCCTTGTTAGCTCCAACCAACTTGCAAAGGTATGGCACAACCTTCCCCAATAGAAGTCCCCAAGGAATGAAGTGACTACCTGTAGCCTGCCTTGCATTCACCTACTCCACGCCTGAAATAAGGTCATTTATGGATGACCAGAGAGATCGAGCTGGCTTGATCGTAAACTTTTTTATCACACCTATCCTCATCAAGCACCAGATCCAACACTGTCATACTGTCGACCTTCATAAAACACATTTCATATAGAGATAATGATGTTGCTTGAAGAGGACTTTTTTGTGATGCCTAAATCCTCCAAAGTCTGACCAAGTCTCTGTCCATCACCTTTTATCATTGTGAATTTTACGTCATTGAGGTCACATCAAAGGTGTTACTCTCCGCCCAAAAGGGCACAGGAGGATAAGTAGACTACCCACTCAATGGATAGGAACTGCTGTGATTTAAACATGTCCCATCAGCAACTTTTGCCTCTGAAATCTTGTATATTCACATCAGCGAACCTGGCAATGGAAAGGGTGAGACCCCCATGGAATCATATTCCTCCTGTACATCATACAACACTACTGCACAGAGTTCCATTAACCATAGTGCAGCGGTTGGTGTGCTCTATTGATGTTCTCTTTGGAGTGATAAATCCAGTTTCTCACCAATGCACAACCCAATGACTTGGTGGCGTGAAGGTCCATCTGCACTGAGATTAACCAAACAAACTAATTTTGTTTGTTGTTGTAGGTGGCCTCCAGCTTGATTAGCAACTCCTGGGCAGCTCTTCTGTCGATTGTAGGGTCACCATTGTGGCTGGAATACTGAACCCAAAGTGCGTCCTTTGGAGAAGGAAGGGGTGGGAAAATTTGATCAAAGCTTACAAATTCCTCTCCAGGTGATTGTAAGCCGTGGGTATGTCCACCTGCATAGTGATTACATGTCAGTTGAAAGCTAATCAACCAATGAAATCATAGGACACCATAGTGAGTACACAAATAGAGATGTTTTGTGGTTAATGTTGGCTCGTCCACCAACCTGCTTAAAGTGATCTCTTACTGACTATCAGTGGCTAAAAATTTGGTGAAACCACCAGAAATCGATGAGAAAGAATATCCAGATAAACAAACCAAATGTTAGCTTACTAGGTGATAGATACTTCACCACAAATATCAAAGTGCCATCAGAGCTGTTCAGAGTTTCTGCAAAAGGAGAATAATATGAAACTGATAAATCAAGTCAGAAACTTTTGTTTAACTTGGGAAAAGCCAATTACCGTAAACAAGGTCTGCTACAAGGAGCCAAACTAGATCAGAGTCAACATTTGAAAGGGCAACAAGGGCCTCAGCTGCTGCTGCCCGCAAGGCCTGCACTTTACATGCCAAACCCACAATCCATGCTACGATCGGTTTGTATGCAGTATCAAGTGCAGGAGAACTTTTCTTGTCCCCTGCAATCATTTGAATACATGTCAACACTGCTTGCTGGACCTTGAGAACAGCTGAAGGTGAAGTTCCCGTCTCGTGGACCTCACTTCCTTGATTCTTAAGCAGCAGAATTTCTTTGCTAGTCTTGGGTCGCAAATTATCAGATGGACGGGTCACAGTTGATGCGGGTCCTTCCCGAAGAAGCTTCAACAGCAAAGGCAGGGCATCATTTGCAATGCGGCGGGTAAAGAAATGACCTCCACAATTGTGGATAATACTTGAGATAACAGCCAGCACCCGTACAAGGATCTGTAACAAAGTTTACTTACATGTGAGCCTCTGTTTGCTTTCAGACACCACCCAGGACTGTTGATCCTCGAAACATAAATCTGAGAGGTGACTGAAATTCATGACAGCCTGCTGCCTTGACCAATTCCATCATCAGTTTCTAATATTTTCTCACAGTGAAGAGCATAGCATGATGATTTCTGCTAAGCACTCTTCTATCTCGGAAGAAGCTCAATCATAGAACCCAACACATATAGTTAGTTCCTTGTCAGGTTCAGCTTCGTTTCAATGTAGCTTGCTCCTGCAGATGCAAGTGATACAGGAAGCTGGAGGTGGCTGACCCTTGCATTCAATACATTGATTTTCCTATATAATAGTTTAAACTCCAACCATCTGCTTAAGTCGGGTGAAAGGAGCTCTTAAGTAAATCAACAGAAATATTTGGCAGCCTTGGGAGCAAATTTCAAACTCACCCTGGGGACAAACTTTCCAGCCATCACACATAACAAGGGCAAAAAGGAAGGACTTGAGAGGAGAGATTGTACTATGTACCGCAGGTTTGGTGTGTCTAAGACACGGTACCAATTGTGGCCACACTTTATTCATGCTTGGCAAGAGAATATTTTTCTGGCTACCCTCATCTTGGGAACCAAAAGGTTTCACATCATCAGGATCACCAAGATCCTTAACACTCCTGGCAAGGAAGTCCTCAATTGCAGTACGTTGGGCTTGTAAATGAGGAAACGTCGCCTCCATATCTGCTAATCCAGCAACTCCATCCTGAATCAAAGAGAAGCTACCCCTCATTATCAATATTACCCTAAACTCAAGAATATCACCTACCATCAATCCATTAAAAACGATAACTTTGCCACCATGTTTATAAAGTGAAACCATGTGATCAACCTTCATCTCATGTTGGGAACTTTCCTTTCAATCTAACATTTTCTGCATACCTCAATTGTATCAAGCACAAGTAGGCATGTTTCTGGATCTTGGGAAGCCAACAGAGGTGTACATGCATGGAGGCAAGAGGTGGCCACAGACACCACTGATTTCCGACGCCTCTCTGTGTCCTGAACTTCAGTTATCAGTTTCTCAATGCCCATCTGCCCAGCTTCTGTACAAATATCCAGTTCTGCTTCTAGTGTGCTTTTCATACGAGCAACAGTACTTGATGCTTCAGCAAACATGGCACATCCTTCAACACGTGCTGCCTTAGCTATCTCTCGAAGTGCCTGAAAAGATCAAGTTTAAAAACATGAGCAAAAGCAGGTCCAACAGACGCACAAAGGACATGTTCATATGATATCAGTGACAGCGAACAAGATTTCATGTTGCTTTGGTACTCCGTCAGGAAACTGAAATAATACTAAAACTATACTTCACGGTAGTCACAGGGAATTATATCATGCACTACTGTAGTTTGGAGTGTAAATAGACCGTTTAAAAGGGTGGACAATGGAGTTGCATGAACACAAATCTTCAATACCACTGTAGTTTAAACATGGTGAAAATATAATGAGAGACACCAAAGCCAGCAGATCAATGTGGTGAGAACAGTATTTCTCAAATTTGGAAAAATAATGGCAACGAGATTTGATCCTAAAAATACTCGAGCAAAGGTTGGACTAAGAAGAAACACCGCTTCCAATTAACATTGGAATGAGAAAGCATACCCGTAACAATGGTAAAGTTAACTGTGGGTGCCTCCTTCTTGCTGGAACTTCTAGCTCCAACACGATACCTTGCATCTGCAGCAAAAGCATCACCTTCAAGGTGTCATGACAATGAACTACCCAGAATAACAAAATCAAAAAGTATATTGTAGGAAATTTTACAGCAAGTGGCAATCACTGACAACATAAAGCTTGAGCATGGGGTTTAACAGGCTTTGGTATCAGGTTACAAGATTCTCTTACAGGCTCTTCAAGGAGAGGAAGCAGATGTGGGGCAGCGCCAGTATGCCTTAGAATAGCTGCCAATAGGGAAGGGGCATATGGATAGTGAGGAAGATGCCGGAGCTGCCGACACAGGGAATCGATCACATAGTCCGAATTTTGGATTACTAGCTCCTTGACCTGGTTTTACAAATATGCTCCGTGAGGCACTTGGAAGAAATCAAGAGTAAACAGAGGCAAAGTCATAAGATTATGCATGAACAGAAAGCCACTAAATCAGGGAAAGGAGAGTAGGTTGAAATACCGATTGATAACCACTGTGATAACAGATGGCACGAAGAGAAATATCTGCAGCACTACTAACATCCAGATTGGTTGAAGCCAGCTTTTCCAGCAAGGGGTACAGAACAAGTGCCAGAAACCCTCCATTCTCAAATGCTTCACCGAGTGCTATTCCAAACACACCGATACCTTCCACAAGTACCTGTACAAATTTCTCTGCAAATTTGAAATGTCTCCTTCACCCAATCTCAGGAGCAATTTGCCAACCTCAATGAAACTTGGTACATTTAGCACTCTAGATGGCAAACATAGACACTGGAGAACTGCAAACAATCTGATATTCACAAACCTGTTGGAGCATGGCATTGTCTTGAAGAACATGCAGAAGTGACATATCTAAACTGGATTCTTTGCGTGCTGAGCGTGCCACAGCCTCAACTGGAAGCTCCCAGATCTCTGGTGACAAGTAATCATGCAATATATTGCCCATGCACTCACTAATGTGGGACTTTGCATCCACGTTACTTCCTTTCCCCCACTTCCCAGATTCATGAGCCTCTTTAGTTGAGAAAGCCCCAAAGAAGCTGGACAATTTATCAGTCCAAAGCCCTGAGGCACCGTACACAAATTCATTAAGAATACAAACTGCTGTGGCAGAAGCTCGTTGAAAACGACCATCCCCAAAGTGTATGCTCTGATTCGCTTCCTCTGGTTGTTCGCGTAGCTCACTCGCTGCTTGTTGTAGAGTATCCAAGAGGATCTCCACAATGCGCATCAGTGCGGGATCCCCAGGCTTACCTATAACATAAAAAAAAGAAAAACGACCTTGAGCACCTCAAACATACATGCATATGCTATAATGCATGCAAGTGGCTCAACATGATTGATATACACAAGCTCTCACCAGAAACTGCAGCTTCACCAACAAGTCTGATGATACATGCAAGTGTTTTGTAGACCCGATGAGCACTTTGTGAAAGCCACGGTGGCATCCGCGGCAGGATCTCTGCTGCTACAATAGCTTCCACCCTCTTATGCGTTTGCTCTGAGTGTATGAGAAGTTTCAAAGATACAGTCTCTTCATTAATTGCATTGGTCTTAAGTTCAGACATAACCAGAAGGGGGCTTGATTTTGATGAAGTGGCCAAGCTAGTCAAATTGATGGGGCCAGAGAACGAAGAAGAAAAGCTCAAACATTGTGACATAATGCTCACAAACTTTTCACAAGCTTCCTGTGGACACCATCCATGCCACACAAACACAGGTGAGACCCTTTGGTGATAAACAGTGATTCTCAGGACTTCAAATCTAACAACAAATATGATATGAACTTATAACACAGTGGATAAGATTAGAATAGAGAAACCAAATTCATGTTGCCTAACTGTAGCAAAACCAGTAGTAATTTCATACTCACCAGAGACTCTAGGAAGAATGTGTGAATGGCATCCGGACCAAGGAAATAAATAGCAGCAGCCAATCGACGTGCCTGAAGTACTGCCATAGTTTCATTTCCTGCAAATACTGCTTGGGGAAGTTTCTCCAGCAATCTTGCAATCATGAATGACAAAAACAGTGTATTCAGCATGCATGGTTTTGTTCTACACCTAGATTCAAGATATTAAGGAATTAGAACCATGCACATCACACAAATCAAAAGCACAATAAAAGAAAGTGAAATCAGTTTTGTATTATGAGAAAGACCATACCTTTGAAGAACATTGAGCAGAGATTGTTTTTGGAACCTTGACCTATGTATGCACCGAGATCGATGTAATATCTCAACATCAGTACCACCATTAACGTTCTTAAGACCTTCACCAACAGATGTGAGGAACATGAGACTTGAGTTAGCTGCTGAAGCAACGTGATGCCATTCATCACAACTCAATGCCAATAAGCAATCCTGTAACATTTAAATAGCAGTATGTTAAATACAATGTGAAGCAGTTTATCCATACCTCATTGTGGCAAAAATTATACAATAGATATTCAAATGTCTCGGCGCTAGAACACTAAATTCCACATTCAAAACGTGACACAATGAGACACAGAGGCAATAAGAAGCTAAAAATGTTTCATCAAGAGCCGCAGTTTGTGGTTAATTAGCAAGCTAGCCATTAGTGAAATTACTTCATTGCCATCAGTAAACACTATATGATTTAAACATTATGAGAAAAGCCAGAAGTTGCTACATTCATCTGTAATGGCACCTGATAATTCTTACCAAGAATATATATGTGCAGTTCTCAAGCGTGCCACCACAAGTGAAGAGAAGCACTGCAGTAGATTCCACAACCGCAAGCCTCACTGCTGGAGCAGGATGTGCACAGAGCTAATCACACACCCCAAAAGACCATCACCGATTCGTACTTGACTATGGCTCTTTAGAACTCATTATGCATAAGGTAAACGTGTCTTAAATTGTTAGTACTTGTTGTTTACCACAATTCTCAACTTGGATATTAGAGCTAGGAATTTTTTTGGATCTGCAAATGTTACATGAGATATTAGCAACAATCTGTAGAATCTTATGATCCCCTATGTTGCTGCAATGATTTTTCAAAGTCAAAAGCATTGGAGCCAAAGCACAACCATGTAGCCCCCATCCCCCATATGTTGACTATTGAACCTAGAATGGTTAACACATTTTAAGCACGTACTCCAATCTCTTTTAAACACGTGTCTTTTTGGTATCCATATTTAGATCCGCATGTAACCGCTCACCACTCAAATATAGGTGACAGATTGAGATAAGTGACTGAATTAGGCACATTTACCTTATACTTACTTCTAGAGACACGCGTATATCAGCACAAATTATGAAGGTGATGCTTAAACCTCTTACCAGGGGTAAAAGTTCAGACAGCATGGATCCCAAGCGCAGTACTGTTGACTCTAACCATCTCTTGTCTCGCTCTGAGCGCATTGTCAAAGGATGCACTCCTTCCCCTGCTTGAACTTCAGCACTATCTCCTAAATTGGATTCTTGGAGCACCTCGGCATTAAGCATCTCTTCAGGCTTCTGCAGAAGCACATCCTGAACTTTTTGCAAAGCAGACTCTACTTCACCACTGTCTTGACCTTCATGAGAGTGTTGGGACACCAACTCTGGCAAGCAGGACCAGTTGCGAGCATCAGCTAATACTAGAACAAGTAACTCAGCTAATCCTCTCACACTTTCCTCTAAAGCCCCAGTACTTCCTGCTGCCCCCACTGATTTATAAGTTGCTGTTGCCGACTTCCGGCGACTTGTCACCATGGAACTACGTATTGCCTTGATAAGACCACTGGCCACCCCAGGGAGGAAAAAGGCCAAGGCATCTGCATGACCCACCTGCAACAAAGTCAATGAACAAACTTAAGACACAGCCCTGAACATGTGCTGAAACTTAGGGTGCGTTTATAATAGGGTCCAAGACCAAAGTAACTCCCAAAATCAAGCAATCCTATTTGTCAAGAGCAAAATTTGGGGCCCAAGGAGTTTACATTATAGTCCGGGTCCAAGATATGAAAAAATGAGGTGGCACCAAAGTGGCATCACCATCCCACCAGATCTCATCGGTCCCTACTCAAGAAAATACTCCTAGTTTGAGAAACCAATCTTCAAGGTTGGGTTCAATCTTGAGTCTGAAAGTAAGGTCATTGAGGGGCGTTTTGGACCCCAAGTTTCTTGGACCCGGACCCTAATGTAAACCCACCCTTAGTTCTTCTACCACAGGTAGGTGACTAAACAATCCACAGTGAACTTTAAATGCATTGCAATGACATGCTACTATCATGGGGCATTTCAATAATACAACATAGGAGTGAAAGCAAGGATTGTACCTTTACTAGGATATGCCGAAGCGTTGATAGCGCATCTTCTCTTAGTTTACCACTTCCAATTCCTCCTTGTGCCACCTCTTGATGAGCAATCTGGGTAAGTACAAAGTACAGTGAGCTTTATAACTCCATGCGAAAAGCATTGATGCAGTTTGTCATAACTACAATGAAGCAAGTCATACCACAGAAGTCCTTAAGATGGTCAAAATGTATCTTCACCAGCTTTTTATATCATTAATAAAAATCAAAAATTCACAAATACTGAGGCACTTAGCAGTTTAATCGTTTCCAACATGTAGACAAACACTGCACTGGATGCTCGGACCCAAATTTCAAGTGCGTATGTGATTATCCAGTATGCATATTACATTGGATCTTGAAGTTCGCAGATCTTTTGCCCAGGATTCAATTAACCAGCTCCATCGTACCAATAAGCTTACAGAACCATTATCACTAACACACTCTGTGTAAGGGGTTTGGATATTCCTAACCAGAGAGAAAAATGAACATGGACCTGCAGAAGAAGAGACAGCAGATGCCCAATTGCCGGAGCCATGTCCAGCGCCTGCAGATATCCTAGAGGGCATTTCTCCAGTGCTGAGTATTCAACAGTTGTAAACTCCTCGGCGAGAAAATCTTCTTGAATGTTTTCTTTGAAGGTGTATCCTTCATACAACACTGAGGGGTTTTGCTTCAAGATTGTGAAGGGCGACAGGAGCACATGCTTGCAGCTACAAGAGGAGGATCCACATGATTGCAAGGCCTGGAACAGTGACTGTAGGCACATGACAACATGATGCCGAAACTCTTCTGAAGCCTCTGAGGGAGAGAGCATGGCAGCTGCAGTCAACTTCTTGAGTAACGATGTCATCTGCAACAACACCTGAAAGTGAAATTCTACATCGACCTAAGTACTGAAAGAGACTTCCAAGCATCTAGATAGACCTGTCCTTGGAGAGTCCATGTTCCATTCGGATGTAGGCAATGTCGTAAACACTCATAGTTTCCGAATCCAACAATGGACAGGCAGCCACATTGTTCAGATATGGCAAAAATTAGCACCCACTCTCTAAATCCCTGGTGTGCTCCTCAACCCTAACAAGTCTTCCACAGGCTGAACCAGCAATACAACTCAAGGTATGTGGTCCAATTGTGGGCACTTCCAACTTCAACCAATCTTTGAATCCACACTGACTTCACACACCCCTCCACAGAATTGCCGACAAAAATGAGACCAGCTGCCTTGATTCACTAAACCCTAAATTCTAAACCCTAACCCTTGAATCCCGCTATGGACATGCATGTGCATCCAGTGAGCAGAAGAGGTAGGTGAGCTTGCATTCTACATAAGCTCAGACTAAAATTGAGATAATTAAACAACCGAAGAGCTGAAGAGCTGCAACTGAAGAAAACCAGCTGTCTTGATTCACTAAAACCTAAAGCCTAACCCTTAAATCCAACTATGGACGTGCATGTGCATCAAGTGAGCAGAAGAAGTAGGTGAGCTTGCATTTCTACATAAGCTCGGACTAAAATTGAGGTAATTAAAGAACGGAAGAGCTGAGGAGCTGCACCTGAAGAACTGAATTGCAGGGGCAGCTCTCCAGAACCAACTTCAAGCAGGCTAGAACTCCTTCTGCCACTTTGTCGCCCACAATCAACCGCTGGTGCCCTGTCCTCAAACTTGTGTTGGCTCGGCAAGCAACAGATGCATCCAGAAGCAGCACAATTGGAAACAACACATAGCTGCCACCGACACCCGTAATTTGATTACTATAAAACCTCATCAAATAGTTGCAGGGGAGTGACCATCTTTTTTTATGAAACTCAGATTAAGATGCACCTCCCATACATGAAAAATTCAGGGGAAATTCTTACTCCATGCATGCTCGAAGGCCCCACACGGGCTGCCGCTTCAGCACTTGCTGCAGGGCATCCAACACCACTGCGCACTCATCTGGCTGTTTTGTCGCAAGCTCCAGTAACCGCGTACATACGGGGCGGAGCGCCGCGAATGTCCTCGCCCTCACCTCGCCCTCCTCCTCATTCGCCATCGCATTCCTCCGCAACTTTACTACAGAATGAGCGAATCCCTAAACCCTAAACCTAAGCATCCATCAATCAATCAACCCCAATTGCTTAGTTCCCAATCCTCCACAACTCACACACTGAGCAAATCCCTATTGCACCGAGGCACCTAAAAATGAGTCCCACATGTGAAGTGAGTCCTGAAGTATGCAAGTGTTATTCGGTTAGTTTTCTTAACCGGACATCTCTATTCGATTGGTATGTGTGGTTAGGCGAGGATCAAAGAACAAACGCCATCTTAAACACAACACACATGTTTCAAAAGGAAATTGGACTACGTCGTCACACGTTATTAACTACTCCACACTCAATAGTGAACACAATTGCAAAGACATATGTATTCAGTTAAGGAATTATCAATCGTGCACTTTCAATAACCGTAACTAAATCAGGGGAGGTCTGATTTTCAATCTGGTTTTTTTTATGTTTCATCATAGATTTCGTAATGCAACGCCAACTTTGAAGACGTAAATCTGATCAAAAAAAAACTTACATTTTTTGTGTTGTTTAACGTAATTCCGAATTGCAGCATCCCAATCACTCCTCGTGATCACCTCCGATATCGCAAAGCGTCTTGGTGCACTCTATGCATTTCCTGTTCTTCCCTGTTCCTATACCCGGAGGGTATCAGCCCGGGGTTTTTTGGGCTGCCCGCTGCCCGGATAAAAATGTTCTGAATCTCTCACAACAACGGCCCAACTTCAATGTGGGCAAGGGCAAGCATTTTATTTGAGGAGATTGCAAGTCTCCTGGCCATTGTATGGAGCGGCAAGTTATTAGTCATCTCCTTTCATTGAGCTAAGGTACCTATGTGGGTGTTATTCGGTTTGTTTTTCACGTTCACCACCTGAACATTTACACAACAAAATTTGTGTTGCATTAGCAAATTTATGAAGCATCGTCAAAAATTGGATTGAAAATCAAGCTTCTCCTTATTTAGTTATGATTATTGACATTACATGTTTGTTGAATTTGCAACTGAATGTATTGCTCCCCCCCCCCATTGTGTTTATTATTTGATTGTGGAATAATTTATAGAAATTGAAGGTGTAGTTTAATGTCTTTAAACATGTGTGATTGTGGGTTTTTTTTTTAATCCTCACCTAACCACACACCAATCATATATAGGGGTTCGATTAAGAAAAGTAACCAAATAACAACCACATACCTTGTGTGTATAATGACACATATGAGCTTGTAACGTGACATAGAACTTCCATGTTATAGGGGCTATATCAAAGTACTTAGAATCAGTGCAATGTGAATGGGACCAAAGAACTTTTGTATGGTATTGAAATAAAAACTTGGCTCAGGAGGAGGGAAGGAAGGGGGGTCATGTCTCAACTTAGGGCCACTTTATACTTGGGGCCAGATTGAGGGCCGGCCGGAACTCTGAACATTTGGGCCAATAGGATCGCTCGATTTCATCAAATCAGGCCCGATGGGTTTATACTTGGGGCCGGCCCGAACACTCACTTATCCCATGTGGTGTCCTAGGTGGCACAATTTTGGCACCAAACCATCAGGCCCTAGATGAGAGTTCGGGACGAGCTTTTCCTCGTCCCGAACTCTCATCTGGGGTCAGATTGGGCTCATCCGTTGGATTGAGGTCAGCTCGTCTGTCAATCTTTAGGGGGTAAATCCTTTTCCTCCCCTCTCCTCTCCACTCCTCTAATAACACAACAATTAGCATAAATATGATTGCATTAGGCTCATAACACAACAATTAGAGTTCTAATCACACACTTAAGATAAAATGAAATATTTAAGCATTTAATCAAGCACATGGTATGGCTTAGGCTATGGGTTACTCTAATAAGGCAACAATTAGTATAAGTATGTTAGCATTAGGCTAATAACACAACATTTAAGGCGCTAATCATACACTTAAAATAAAAATGAAACATTTATGTTGTTAATCAAAAATTTGGCGTGCATTAGGCAATGGGTTAGTCCAATTACACAATAATTAGCACAAATATGGTAGCATTAGGCTAATAACACAACAATTAGGGTGCCAATCACATACTTAAGATAAAAATGAAACATTTAAGTGTTTAATCAAGCACATGGTATGGCTTAGGCCATGGGTTACTCTAATAAGGCAACAATTAGTATAAGTATGTTAGCATTAGGCTAATAACACAACATTTAAGGCGTCAATCATACACTTAAGATAAAAATGAAACATTTAAGCATTTAGTCAAGCATATGGTATGGCTTAGGCTATGGGTAAGTATAATAAGGCAAAAATTAGTACAAATATGGTAGCATTAGGCTAATAACACAACAATTACGGTGCTAATCACACACTTAAGATAACAATTTAACATTTAAGCATTTAATCAAGCATATGGTATGGCTTAGGCTATGGGTTAGTCTAATAAGGCAACAATTAGTATAAATATGGTAGCATTAGGTAATAACACAACAATTAAGGTGCTAATTATACATTTAAGACAAAAATGAACATTGAAGTTGTTAATCAAGAATTCGGTGTGCCCCTAAACCGCACCCATCGGTTGATCCATTAAACATGGTAGATAAATTTATAGGAGCATTTTGACACTGGAATTAGATTCAAAGGGCTCGATATAGTCTAATGGGACCCAAGGTTGAAACCCTAACCACAAGCCTATAGAGGTCATCCCCCATAGTAAATGTCGTGTAACTAATGCTCAAGAGCACCGGGCATTGACCACGGTAAGTTCTATGAAACTTAACCCTCAAGACCATCGGGCCCTAGAATCGGGCCTCACCACTTTACATGTGACAAGGTTGGGCCCCAAAAAAGTTCATAAACTGGGGCCAGATTGAGGGCTTAATCGGGCCGGTGCTCTGGCCAGCCCCAGGCCGTGTATAAAGTGGCCCTTAGTAGAGGAAGGGATCAAGATAGGTCAATTTTTTCTCTATGTTTCTTGCTCTCAAGTCTCCTCTCTACATTCTTCATGATTGGGTGGCATGTGCCATTACATTTTCTTGTAGTATTCAAGATTGTTAGATTGATCTTTACCTCGCCTGATGGAAACAATTATATCCCAATAAATCTTTATACAACGGAGCTCATGGTGGTGGTGGTGGAAGTCTATGGAAGATGAACACATGTCCACCTAACTTGGTGATGAGGCCATCACCCCACCATCTAGTAGCATGTAGCATGAGCCAACAAGTGAACACTACAAGAATAAAAATGGAAAGCAAGTTACCCAATTGAGTGAAGCTCACTAGTACCCACTTGAAAACTTTTAGACAATTGGTAACTTACCTAAAGCATTTTGGAAATCGCATGTGTTAGTTACTTGGAACAATAACTTTTGGAAGTAATAAGTTGAAATCGAAAACGACCTATGATTTGCCAAGTCACTACACTAATTATCCCATTTAGTGAGGGTGGGCTAATAGTGTGTGTGGGAATCTAGTGAAGGCGATACTAAATTTCTTACTGCTATGAAATTAGTGCCACCAAAAGATCTAGGGTTTTGGGAGCCCAAAGTGTCAAAGTGCCAGAACTCTCAATGCAAGCTATCTTCAATTTCTTAGTGATAGGAGATGCCTCACGAGTGAGTGACGCCAACTAAGAAGAAGAAGAAGAAGCCTCTTTGAGCTCACCAGAACACACTAAGCATTCTACAAACACCTTAAAACACACACTAATTTTCTTGAAGTGTATGGTAAATGAGCATGCATTCATGAATATAGGACTACTTTCTAAAAAAATTAGCCCTCACTCATTTTGAGATTTGGTAAAATAGTGCGTGTTTCAAGAATTAGTAGCACACGCACTAATTGGGATAATTAATGTACTAAGCCAATCCAATAGCCGTTAAGTCGTCCTACACATGCATTCTAATTCACAATATACATTTTTCTTTAAATTGTTTGTCACATGCCTCCAAGACCACCTTAGGTCATGATTCAAAAAGAAACATTAGAAACACACTTGTGTATATTGGGAGTTCTATTAATTAAGGGGTCCTCAAGAAAGCACCACCATAAAAAGACACATCAACATACACACATATAAATATATTTTATTCAACCCATAAAGCCTCTTCAAAATAACCATGCTCGGTTCTCACTTTTCTCAAGAAAAAAAGCAATTATGCCTCTTTGTTAACCACAACATTGCAGCATTGCTCACATGCAATCCCCCATTTGAGCACTGCAAAACTACTATGTTTAGCCTTCTACCATGTGTGACTTTGATGTAGCAAGTGTAGGGGTCTTGCAAACCCTAACATAGAACCTAAAGATGCACCAATAACCTCTTCAACACCAAGTTCTCATGATCGAACACTAAACACAAAATTTAGGCATGTGACACTCAACAAAAGCATATACCGTAACACCATAGCAGGTTCGCCACCTGGCGAACGAATATTTAATTTTTTTGAAAAAATAAGGTTCGCCTCTCAAAAACTGAATTTCTCAATTTTCGTTTTTTAGCAAAAAATAAGTAAAAATGACCCTAAATAGCTTAGAAATAGCAAAATATTTCAAAAACTAATTTATTCTATTTTCATTTTTTTGTCTTCAGAATTTTCTAATTTGTATGTTTTTTATTTTTAGAATTATTTTAGGACGAACCTGCTATGGTACTACGGTATCTTAGGGTGGTACTGAAGTATCTTACACCTCAAATTGCACCCTTTGTAGCAAAATGGAAGTGCAATGTGGTTCACAATTGCAGTGAGAATGTTTCTTGAATTTGTGAGCAATGTGTAGTGCATATGAAATCTTCATGTCATGTCGCTTTCTTAAAACCCCAAAAAGCATGATTTCTACATGCTATTATCAAAAGCATACCTTCTTAGGAAGGTGTAACTGAAGATTCTTACAACTTACATTGCACTCTTTGTAGCAAATTCAAAGTGCAGTGTGTTCACAGTCGGAGTGAAAAATGAACGGGGAGAATTGTCCGCTAGTTATACATGAATTGATTGAGTTTGAGAAGTAACCGGTTGATGTTCAACACTTCAATGATTAATGTAGACAAATTTGTGGAGTATACCTAAAATGAATAAAGAAAAACCAAAAGATCACAACATTCAAGCGGTTGGACTTGGTTCACCTAACCAACACAAGAACTCACAACCGCTAACCCTTCAAACCCCACATGGCATGGGAGTCAAAGTGCCCCTCGCCTTGGTACTGCCACCTTCCAATCTTGAAAACTACCTCCTCTCGACACATGTACCCATGCCACAACAGAATACAACCATAAATACATCCCCCCGCCCCCCGCTTGGCCAATGAGATCTTTGTTTCATCCAAGATAGCCACGTTGGCTTTTACTGCCAACCGTCCCCAAAACACACTACTTGTTTGTAGGACATGCATTACAACTTGCAAACAAACAAGCCATCACAAACCCCCTGGACCCGCCATAATTTATTAGAACATAATCAAAAAGTTGGTAGTGGCACAAACCATTGTGTAAGCTTAATTAACAATAGTGCAGGGATATGCCGTTGGTTGAAGCTACGTTTCTTACATGTATTCATATAGCAACAGTGGGCTATTTACAAACACATCCACTCAAACGAGCTCTACATGGATTGAACTCATACTAGAGAGTATGGAATCCACACTCACTTCCAACCAACATGGAGCTAAGTGGCATGGTGCCCACTCATTACCAAAAAAATGACTCTTATATTCTACCTTCTAAGATATTATGCTCTCAGACAACAACCAATAGACACGGTTATTATTAATATGTACCTATTATTAATATATTAGTGTCTGCTCCCTTCAAAGGATGAAGTAAGTTATACATCTAACATCGTCATCCTTTAGGACATGGCCAAGGAAGTCTTACAAATAGACACTCATTCATTCCGGCCTCCCCCAGAGACCGGAGTTCTTCTTCTTCTTAAAATTTTAAAGTATTAAACTATGTGTCAAATACAATGCTTGGGGAAGATCCATGAGTATTGAGCTTATAACACCACCATATTAATATTGGTCGAGTACCTACTTAAATGGTGAACAATTTGATCCATAAATTGGTTTGTCATTTTCTGTGTGCAACATGTTTAACTTTTTTCTTCAAGTCTTAGTGCAACAACATGATTGGAGGCCCAAGATGTGCCAATGAATTGGATTTTTTTTTTTTATTATTTTCCCCAAGAATGGTCCATTTCAAATTGTTGATAACATACTTAGGGCCACTTCACACGCGAGCCAAGAGCCGTGACCATGAAATTGTGAGAGCCCAAAAGAAAGTGTCCAAAGGCTGTCCCAACACACCTCCAAAATCATGTAGTGTGGTCACGGACCCTCAAGTGTAATGTGAAACCATATGTGAAGCCATATGTGACCGGGTCCTCGACCAAATGCTATTTCCATGAATTTCTATTCATGCGGGTCCTCACGCATGATAAAATAGAATAAATCAACGGTTGCGAGCATTTAGAGTGACGATGACGATGCCAGAAACAAGAGTGATCAAAATCAAAAGCTATAAAAACAAAAATTGTAGAGTATAAAGTTCTACACACCACTGTAATGATAAAATCATGATTTCAATTACAACAAAGTAGATAAATATGTTGAAGAAAAGTATGTACATAGACTCGGTTTTTGGAGTCACTGTATGTAGTTTATTCTATTCATATTTTCATAATCATGTTCTTATTATATGGTATAAAATTATTATTGTGAATATCGTGGGAAGTGTCATCAAGCTTATTTTTGCACCAAAAACATTGGGGATAATGTTGTGGGTACACAATATTTACCAACCCATAGTCTTCATCCCTTAAGTCTCTAAATATGGCCATATACACAATTTATACAAGCCTCACCAAGTTCATGAATCATGTTCTATGTATTTATGGGTTTGAACCTTATTTTATACCTATATTTAACATTGATGATCAAAATATAATGTATGTATTGCATCCAAGGCCACCCATGCCGTGTATTTGAACTGAAATCTTCAAGAACATCAACATATTCAACCGATTCAAAAAGTGTATTGAAAGATTGAGTTAGAATTTGATAGAATAACCTTTGACCCCCCAAAAAAAATCAATTCAAAATGAAAGTATGTAGGTCAAGAAACGTGTTTACGTGCATGGAGAGACAAATGAGCCTTGTGGACACTTAAGGGTTATACCAAAGTAAGTGCAGTTAACTACAAAGTGGGAAATGGGTAGAGGGTTGGGTGAGGTGGGAAAAGAAAGGAAACCCAAGGGAGTTGGTAGACATCGCATGGGCAGGGGGGCAGGTCATGGGGGGCTTATGAGCATGGACATGAACACACATATGCATATGGTGGGTACGCCGGGCATGAAGGCCATAAAGGAGCATATGATTGCATAAATGTAGAGGATTGGGTTGACCTAGGATATTGATTCAAGTATGGGATAGGCGTGTAACCAACATGGGCGGCATGAGTCCAAGCTAGTTGTGTACATACCACATCTTTGGTAATTAGTGACCCAAGTTGGGGGAACATCTATTGATGCACTTAAAAACTACATAGGAAGACATGTTAACCTTTATTGGCAGCAAGTAGGCAATCATCTTTAAATTCTTATAAGTAAATAGGGTTCCCTTAAATATATGATAGAATAGTCATTAATTTTTCATATATTATGATAATAAAATTAAAAAGAGTCTATCTCCCTCCACCCCCACCCCCACCCATTCAAGATTATTTACCTTTGACAAGCATGAATAGTATATCAAAAATTTATAAATGATCAATCATAGTATCATTTAGTTTTTTTAAGATATGAAGCCTTGCGGTGTAGTGTCACTTATGTTATATAGATTATATGCAAAGAAAGATGTCAATTACATTTTGTGAACTATCCTGGATGATTTCAGTCGTGTTGATGATTCTATTTTGCTTTGGTTTTAGTCTTGCTTGTTTTCTTTTTCTTGTAAGAAAATGTTACCATGTTGTCTTGGGCCATGGCCATTCTTCAAACCACATACAAACTAACGTGAGTTCAAAACATTAGAATATTACCTAAAGCCACTCGTTCAACTTGTTCAACTTTGATTGTTGTTGTTGTTTTGAAAGCTCAAACATAATATACTTGGTTTTTGCACATCTAATTTGATTAATCTTTGGTTTCCATGGGGCTAAACCATAAAGGAGATCCAAGTGATTGTTTGTATCGTGGTCATGGAATAGTCCTATGTACATACACCATTGTTTGTGTGAAAAGATTACTACTTGTAACCATGATCACATGTTGAAAGCAAGGGAGGATATAGTCTAGTTGACCCATGAGATGCGCAAGAGACGTGTGAAGATCATTAGGTCACTTTGCACATAATGTTCTCCTATTTGACATAACAAAACAAACCATAAAATCATAACTCCCTATAAATGCTTGAAATTGTTATTTTGTAATGCACATTAGAATATGATATACCCTTAAACCTCTAAAAATCAAGAGCGTACTAAAAGTCATATCAAGGAGAAAGGGGCCATTTTTTGCTTGATAATCCATCGGTACCATTTGGTTCAAGTTGACTTTCGAGGATCCATAAATCTACCCATGAACTTGGTTTCAAGTTTGTGGTGCCAAATACTAGGCTCTAACCAAGTGGCTTACGTTGTAAGAGTTCCTTCCTAATTCCCTCCATCACTTGCATGTGCTACATATATTCCCCCTTCGTGAGCACCCCTCAAGTAAGTTACCTAATACACATTGGGTAGAAGATATTTGGGAGACAAAAAAAACTCCTAGTGCGTAACTTGGGATTGATGTTAGGATATACATCAATTTCATAGAACATCTTCAATGGTGTTGACAACCGTTAAATTGGATGTCTTCATTTTGCATAAACTTTATTGGTCCAACAAGTGGCAACCTTCCTCTAGGTCATAAATTATGAGAATTAAAAATGAATCATATTAGGGTGCAAGCACGGTAAAGTGGACAGCTCTTGATCCTTGCTCAGGTTTAAGTGAAAGTGATCCAAAACAATATACTAACTTTGAATTTTATGAAATAAAAATTCATAAACATTTAGAAAACATATGAATCTACAAAGCCAAGCAATTTATGTTCACAAAAAACAATTTCAAACAATGTATATGTATTTTAGAAGATGGTGCAAGTGGTGGTGCAAGTGGGTGTCATTGAAAAGATAATTGTCAAAAACTTGTTTAAAATACAATTACATTACATTAAATTGATGAATTTTTGAAAAAAAATTACGATGACCTCAAGTTTATAATGAATTCAAGGAATATGAAAAGAAATTCCAAGTTCAAAATATTTAAGGTCATGAAATTTACGTTCAAACTATATTTAGTCGGTTGCTTTTACGCGTCACTTTTGATGATAGGTTTTGAAGATCTCATATTGATATTCTATATTTGAGTACCTAACTTAACAATAGAGGTCATCATGAAAAATAATATATTTTAACAACATTTTGCTACTACTTATAGGCGTTTGACCAAGAAAATCATGGCTTTCATATACCGGAGCACTTTTTTGGTCCACTTTACTATGCTTGCACCCATTATGGAGACATTTTTTTGATTTTTTGTTCCAATAAGAAAACAATGTGAAAATAGGTTAAAAGAAGTTCGACATTTAATTAACATGTGCCAAATTTGGGCCATAGCCTAGGAAAGAGAGATCTCGTGAGACTAGGGTCTGATAGGAGGGGTGGAGGGGTTATCACCCGATAAAGAAACATACATAAACGGATTGAAAAACATTGAGTAGGCATGATTAATTTGGAAGGCATCTCAGATCATTTTTTTCCTAGAGAAAAGATTTTGTTTTTTAGCTAAGAGGGCCATTGTCTTATAAAATATCAAGGATCAAGGATTGATCTATGTTTGTTTTTATGTCTACCCTAATTGAGAGAACTAGTGGCTATATGTCTAAAGTGCGAAGGAGAGATTTCTTAATCCATCTTATGCACAAACTATCTTTGCAATACTCAATGAAGTTAATTTGAGATAGATTGTTGTTAATGAAATTAAATGATTAAAGTTAAAGTATAAGTAGTAGCCCGTGTAAAACGTGTGTATACTTATGAGAGAGAGATCTCATAATGTTTATGTTTGTGCGTTGATGAAATTGCCTACGTACAATCAGAGACAAACAATCAATGGTCTATGAGTGACTGCACCTCGATATTAGCAAACAACGAGGTTGTAAGGGTGATGCTATTGTCTTAATGGATGTGAGTGATTCACATAAGGAAATTATAGTATGTCAAGATTGAAACCTTGTGTTATTAAAATGCCCCAACTGGAAGAGAACTAATCTATATCAACAACGCCACAACTCAATTCATGTGTTGGATAAAATACTTTTAAGTATAACAACATGATTGTTGCAATTAATATCCACGTACAAATTAGCAAAATATCTAGTGAAGGCCATTGCATACGAGGCCATGGTATGAGAGTTTCTACAACAAAACTAATTACCATAAGAGAAATATCGTGTTGGAACAAAGAAAATATGTAATAACCGTAATGTATTAGGAATAATTAATCAAGACCAAGTGTCTAATATAATTGTAAAAAATCACTTATGAAGGCCAAATTGTCTTGAGCATCCAATTGTGAATCATCTTGTAGGATTGATTGATTAACATTGATTAAACTTGGATCCTTCATCAATGTTATAGAAGGACAATATTAAATGAAACATGGAGTAGTCCTAAAGGAGACTATTGTCTTGCAATAATTCCATATCACATAGGATTCATAGGACTTATTTTAAAATAATAGTGGATCATGTCATTATAGTGTATGGCAAATTCTAACTCGATTGTTACCCTGAGATTGTTTAGAGAATAAGAAACTTGGAAGGTCAATAGTTTACGATAACCAAAAGGTTATCATGTAAAGACCATGTTCTACGAAATGTCACTAAAAAAACTCAAGAGACAAAGAATAATGTATCCAAGTAAGTCCTAAAGGTTCCTAAGTAACTTGAATCTAAAACTAAACAAGAAAATGGTTAATTTAAGATGCTAGGCCATAGTCTAGAGATTTATGACCACGTGAAGAAACCTAAGATGAGTAATAACTCGAGAAAGGATTGAGGTTCCAAATTAAAAAGGATAAAATAAGAAACAAAATTCTAAATCAATGGCCATGTGGTGGTTGTCATGTGGTTACAAAGGATAATATAATGAACAAGACTTGGTAAAGACCATTGCCTGACTCTATAATTAAGAACCAATGAAGGAAAATGGAGAATCCTAGGATCATGACTGCACTGCCTTTTCAAGTTACATCAAATGAGATTAATTAACACATGACTACTAACTACACCAAAGTGCCTTTGGCTTTGGTAATGAGACTCAAATGGGATACTATTGCAAAACTATTGTTGATATAGGGCCTATGCTTGTGCACCGCACTTGGTCCATTTAAAATGAACTCATTGCCATAATATTGCAGTGTGAGGTTGAGTGATTGTCACAAATTGCATGTACTATGATTGAGTGATTTTGAACTTTTTATGTTAAAAGAAACAACTTGTAACTCCGAATCCTAAACTACCATGAAATTGATGTGATTGTCCTAATAAAACTAATATGAGACACCTAGATGATATAGAAATCACCTTTTAAGTCTTCCCTGATTGTTCCCTGGTTTTTGGTCATATCCAAAGTCCTAACTACAAATACCACTTGATCAATTTGTGATAAATGAATGACCCGCATGACATATATCAAGCATTTATTACCTAGTGCCATCTGCCGACAATAGTTTCACCCATATGAAGTTCATTCCCCCTATAAATTGTCTATGTGAAAACAATATAAATTTATAAAAAAAATATTAAGTCAAATGAAATTGTATGAAATGCTTAAATACAATATCTCATATGATCAATGTAAACAATGTTCATTATATATTACAAACCAGTAACATAGTTGTGTTCCTCAAATGGTCCTCTATGGGTCCCTGCTTGCCTCCTAAAACCAACTCAACATCATTGAAAGCTCGTAAATGATTGAGGGCCACTTCACACACAAGGCTGAAGGCCCATGACCATGGGAATGTAAGAGCTCTCATTGGTTGAAGAGACAGAGACCGTCCAAGTTCACTTCACACTAGGAGGTGAAGGCCTAAAGGCCCAAAGAAAAGTTTGTGGATGAAAAGTCTACATGGAGTCCTACATGGCAGGTTGTGGATAAGGGTGTATGGTCTGCCGAATTTGCGTCAGGCCCGCCTCCAAGAGGTGGGTCTGATGCAAATTCCGGCAGACCATGACTTTTTAAGAAAAAATTCCAGCATGACAAATCTCAAGACAGATTGTAGGGCAGATTCCATAATAGATTCTAGGATAGACAAACACCACCAAGTAATTCTCTTAAATTGATAGAGTTTGAGACATATTATATTAGACCAAAGCCTCCCCTCTTTTTTCTGCCAACAAAATATGCAATGGTCCCGCAACATGGTCTATTCTCACTTCACACTATGCTTGAGGGCCCGTGACTACATTAAACGGCTTTCCCAACACCCATGGTATGGTCTTTGGATGAGAGTCAAGGGTCCTCACCATTACAAACAGTGTGTATGTTTGACAAATTTCATTTGACGTTCAACTTCAAATCCAAAGTGTCACGTGATGTTTTCAAAAACAAAAATGAATGTCAATTGACATATACATTTTATTTTAAAATGTCACCTCAATTTTGGGTTACATATTATTTTAGAAAAACTAGTATTTTGAATAATCAAAATATAATCTTGATTTGTAACAAAAAAAACTATCAATCAAGCGTAAGTATCCTTCGGTCTTGCATGTTTCTCCAAATGTTGAAGATGGTAGCCCAATCCATTGAATCCACTTCAAGCCCACAAAGAGAGACCCGCATAAGAGCATCAAGGGTCTTCAAGTTCAACTTATTGCACAAGTGGCTTTTGATTGCATTTTGTTTGGAAAATCCTCTCTCACAAATAGCTATACTTGATGGAATGAGTATAATTTTCTACCAAAGTTGCATAAATTTAGGCCAATTTGTGTGCCATTCCAAATTGCTACCACATATACGCCAAGCCTCAAATATCGTTTTGTTCTCACATTCATGTTGAAGTGTTTATGTATATTCCAAGAGTTCTCCCTTTCACATGTCACTTTCTTCTTCAGTGTATTGAAACTTCAACAATATCCTCTCGAGCCACAATTCAGTATTTGTGATTTGGTCACTATCATTGCTTGGATAACTATGAAGGCTGAAAAAATTGGTTGCATTGAATAATGGAAGGTCTAAGAAACAATCATTCAAAGCATGAACAACTCTTTGCACATAAGATGCACCTAATAATATGCATTGTTGTAGTTCATTGGACCCATTAGTTGCCAATGCATGAATAATATGATCTCATGTATTTTTTTATAACTCAACTGAAGACTTCATGTAGATTCCCTGAAGAATTTCCCAAATTCTTGCTTGTACAACCAAATATAGATTCCATTCCCAAATAAAAAATGACATGATAAAACTAAAATAGTGATATCAATGGTTGCACTAATAGTTGTGATACCAACCATATCATATTGAAATTTGATATTTAATTTATTCATCTCTTGTAAAGCATCTACAAGCAAATGCAAGTAAAAATGGAATTTAAAAGAGCACATGATCTCATACCAATGTAGTTCTTCATCTTTGAATAATTCTAATAACCCTGGCATGCATTGTCATAAGGGGGTCATGACATTGCCTTGAGAAAGCCACTATACTACATGAATGTGTAAAACCACTACATAATCTTCTTCAAATACATCCTTCAACAATCGTGAAACCTCGTTGCGTCGATTTGTACTACAACCCACTCACTCAACCCTAAACTTCAAATCATAGATCTCCTCCCATTTTTAAAACTTCAAATCAAGTGACTTAGGAATTGACCATATGAAAGCATCTATCACATATGTAGGTGGTGCCACCTGTGAGAGTGGATTATCTACCACTGGCCTAGAGTACGTGATGATTTTTAGGGACTTGTGAACGCTGATGACATTCAAATCACAAACCCAACAACAATATTGCTTCCAATCTAGCTTCAATTCAAACATTGTGAATTGTACATTGTACATTAAACTCAATTTGAAGGGGATCTTTGCACTATGCAAAGTCTACCTCAAATCATCCCAGTGTCAAGTTGAGATGCCTCAAAATTAACCCAATATTTAACCAACCAAAGCATCACTCTTCAAGATCTGTTGGGCCAAATTGTTCATTCACATACCTGCACAAAACAATCATGAAAATACATCCACAGGAGACTGTGAACAATGGTCTTGTCGGCCTTGTACTTAGCCTCCACCACCTCTCTGATCACCATCTCAGCTGTAGAGCCTTCCTGGTTATAAAGGAAATTACAAGAACAAGGTTGAACTTAAGCATGTAAGTGAGTGTAGGAAGTTCTCCTACTATTATGGGTTATGTTTTCCAAATACTTGAGCAATGGTTTATAGTACTTAAGTTGCCTAGTAATACGTGTCATTTCAATTTCTAGCGTGTCAATTGACGTGTGTTTTTTTTCTTCACAAGTCACAGTACGTGTCAACTTCTAAATTGTGCGTGTCAATTGACGTGCATTTTTTGTGTGTGCGAGTTTTTGCTTGTCAAAAGTGAAAAACTTACAAAAACTTTGTCAAACATACACACTGATTACAAGGTCACGGCTCTTGGCTCATGAAACCATATACAATAAATGGCTCCCCCAAAAAGACTTGTTCCCATGGAACAATCAAAACACCATAAACCATAACATTCTACTCCTAACACAATATTATACCCACAAACAAAACCAACACTTTACTAACATCTTACAACTACACTTCAATGAAGAACAACTAAGAGATACCAGATACATTCCCCCGCCACAAGTCATACCCTTATGTCATATCCATATCAATGAATGTAACCCAGATAATGACATCGCCTGCACTCAAAATACCATCCAAAGCCAACATGGTGTAGCACACATCTACGACAACGAAGGTCGTCACTTAATTACCATCCCCGAACAAAGGTTACAATGGTTATGGGAACAATACCAAAATGCATTAAGCAAACCACACAATTTAGAACCCCCCACACAATCATTCGAAAAAGAAGTAGTATGGTTATACCAAAGATATAAATATAAATTGCCCAAAAATGACCCCCTCAAACTCTCACAATTTACACTCCCAAATGCCATCCTTGAAAATATCCTCGACTCCTTCCATATCACACACTCGTACTTTTCATCACCAGTCACATGTCCTATCAAGCTAAGACAGTTCTCCTCTACATTCTCCCGAGACAAAGTTTTCGGGTCAATAGGAACGGCATTCCAACATAAATGGACAGGTAATGAGTATGCCCATCCACATACAAAAGATGACACCCAACAAACCCTCCATTGGGCAAGACTTGCAGCCCAAAACAACCCAAACACAATTACAATACTCATAACAACTGATCCAAATTGGTATATGAACCTTCACCCCCATGAAGGTCCTTTCCCGGACTCACACGTCATCACTAACTTTAAAGCGGACACCATTACATATGAGGAACCCACGATACCACCAGAACTAAGAATCGAACCTCGAATAGAAAGTCGTGACATCAGAATATTGTGTATACACCACAAAACCACATCCATCGGACCAACAGAATACGCATGTCGCATGAACATTATTGGCAAATCTTTACAAATACCTACTATATTTAACACAACCGCACCACCCACACCAATAAACACCTTAGTAAACCGTAGTAAGAACTGGTCTCAACTCACATATCCGCCCCCCCCCCCGCCCCCAACCCAAACTACCAATATCCCACCAATCATAAACCATGACATATGCCTACCCCTCAAATATCCACCGCAATACTGTTACTACACCGATGGATCGTTTATTCCACCCAAAGCAATAACCCAAGAACATTGGAGACAAGAAAAGGCAGGATATGGAATATATAACCCTTTTAAAAACCTTAAAATTGCAGAACGACTACTAGGACTCCACAATATATTACGAGCAGAACTGATGGGCTATCCATCACACTCTTTGCCTCCTCACTACTATATACCGAAATGAACCCGCACACATTTTCACAGACTGTCTTAATGTTTTATACCTTCTAAACACACAAACGAAACACCCAACCTCACACAACAGTCACCCAGACAAGATGATACTTGAATCTATAATTAAGATGCTACAATCCCGCACACAAACCACCACACTACATAAAGTCAAAGCCCACACGAATATTAGTGGCAACGAACAAGCGGACAAATTAGCCAAAATGGGATGTGAATTAGACCATAGAGATGCCATAGCAACATATGAACATGCACACCCCACGCCATACTACCTCCAAAAAGGTTGGTGGCACTCAATGCAAGAAACACCAGACAAAGGCCCCATCCGGCACCTTGGTAAATACATTAGTAAATATGACAAAAAGCATAACCTAGCCCTCATAGCAACACAAACACACCAATTACGCAAATGGCTAGACAACAAAGATATCGACAAAGCATTATCAAATGACTTTTGGAACAACCCAGTCATTACAGACAAACAAAAAACATGTCTAGTAAAATTTCGGACCGGACAATACATGGGACATGCTCGGAAACAACTCTTCTTTGGTAGAAACGCATACCCATCCCATACATGTCCTATATGTAACTCACCAGAAGCAGACACATGGCTGCATATACTCCTAAAATGCAAACAACAACACATCCACGCCCTCATAACAAATAGACATAACAAAGCAGTGTGGGAAATACGCAAGCTTCTCGTCTCAAATAAAGTAACAAGACATTACATACTTATGAATGCAGGCACATACAATGAACTACCCCAAGAAAATACAGTCCCAACATGGTTACTACCATGCACATGTGGCACCCAAAGATGCCACTGCAACGCTAGGCTCAAACCTGACATAATGTGCATTATAGGCCACCCATACCACTCCCCACCACCAGAAGCACCTACGCCAACAATTACTATACAATTCGTTGAATTCACATACTGCAACGACAGGTTCTCTGCCGAAACAAGAGAACGGAAAATTACAAAATATCAACCACTCATCAACAATATCTTAGCAAGAGGCTGGAACGTAGCCCCACTTATAGTACTCGCATCAGGTGCTAGAGCCACAACTCACATTCCCTCGATGAACGAACTCGAAACAAAGCTTAAACTCCCTACATCCCAAATCAGGAGCACATTTAAACAAATCAACATAATCGCCATACAATACGCACACTCAATATTGATCCATAAAAGACGGCTAGAAAATAAACAATCCGTCACATATTTACAAAACCACAGTTAAAACCCATGAATCCAATACACCCTCCTCCCCCCCGGTTAAACCGGTTTTTTTTTTAAAAAAAAAAAAACCTTTAGTTACTAACATAGTGTCTACTCCCTGCAAAGGGTGAAGTAGTATTACATCCAACGCCACTACCCTGGGGTATGGCCACGGATGTCCTACGAACAGACACGTTATTCACTCCGGCCCCCCTAGTCGGGACCGGAGTTCTTCTTCTTCTTCTTGGCTCATGTGTGAAGTGGCCCTGAATTGGTCACTTTAGTTGCGGAATGATGGAACTAGTGGACCTGAGTCTGTCAGACAAAATTCATCTAATTATACCATCAAGAAGAAAATAAATTAGCATACAATCCTGAACACCTCTATTTATATAGAGATTTATGTTGATTGTCTTCCATGTTTTCTCCCAACCCCATCATTCTCTTGAGGTAGGACCGCAGGCTTAAACATTGAAAGAAATTGAATGCTTAACATTATCCATGTGAAGTTGTGTAGTAGGCTCCATGTCATTTCAGATTCTCTTGATCCATTTTGGATAACAAACTTGAACATCGCAAAGTTCTGCCTTGAAATATGAACATAGGATAGAATGCAGACGTGGAGGCTTCAATTTTCTTTGTGTACTTAAAGACCGTGAATACTATTACCTTTTGTGAGATCCACAACTCTGACCAGTGGGCAGAATTGTAGAAGCTTTAGAGTCAAAGAACCAGGTATTACCGTCAAGTGGTACTGGTTAGCAATTAATCACTCATCCAAGAGCATAAGGGTAATAAGAACGTGTCACAATATATCATCTGTGTAGACGCGATATCATCCATATATTCAAGACTTTGTTCACGAGTTGATCAGTCATCCAGTCCACAAAAATTGGAGACTCTGTTCAAACACATGTATTTGCAAAATGCACAATGAAGGTGGGTGACTAACCATGGCAGGATTAGTAATTGATGGAAGTGTCTGTGAGGCTTGGTGTTTGAAATTAGCCCTTCTTACAAGTGGTACATTGTATGAACCCAAAATAAGCCTTGAAGTAAAAATATATTTGGTATATGATATTGAATCAATATTAAACACAACATATGACAAAGAAGATGTGAAATTTTTAATATGAACACACGTGACAACAAAAATCTATCTCTCTCTCTCTCTCTCTCTCTCTCTCTCTCTCTTTACTTGGCCATAAATGACTTGCACAACCTTTTACAAATAACCCCTAAGAATTATTTACTTTAGGGTTCGAAAAGGTATATCTAGAAAATATCCATCATAGATCCAGTAGTATGCATCTACGGACAAGGATGTTTACCTAATCCTATATTAAGAGGAAGGAGACATGAGAGCCTCCTTTCCAAGGTTAAACCGTAGTAGTTGTTTACCCTAAGTAACTTCAAGGATTAGTGTGAAGTGTGTGGACTTGTGGGAAGTGCATGTAAACTGCCTCAAGTTTCGGACACTCAAGTTTCAAATGGCTAAGGATCAGGTAGAATACTAAATGGTGGTATTGGGTATGCATTGATACAAAACATATGGTTATGCCGTAATTGTTTGTGTGCCATAGATAACAATTGGGTTATGATGTTATTAACCTCGTGTACATTACTAACCCTCTCTTTGGATTTGGTTGGTGGCATGGGCACAAGTGAGGCAGACCCTTCACAACTTGGATGGCACTCCTAGGTTTTGTATATCATCTTTATGCAAGAATAGTATGTGTACAATGCTTAAGTATATAGTGAGATACAAAGCATTTTTTATTTGTGATTGAACCTTGAAGTCCATTGCGAATAAGTAGTACCTTTGATTTTGACTTTGCAAATATTGGATATGAAATGCCATACATTGTTTAAGGGCACAAAGGTTACAACCTTAGTAGCTTGGATACTCAAGGGTTTAACTATTGAAAGACATACCAAGAGGAGATAGTAATAAAGGTTTAGAGATAGGTCTGCAAGGATATGGCCAAGAAGGATGGTCCCACCCACCATAGGTACATAGATATGTAAAAGAATGGTTTGGCCTCTAAACAAGAGGATGTTTTAAGAAGGGACTATGCTTGAATGTAAGCATAGATTTATTGCCTAACTCTTTCTCTGTTTGTGTGTGTAGTATACGTATATAAATCTAGGTCATACATAAGAGTCCAAACTTCTCTATTATTCATTTAAGATATCTGTATGTTCTGATTATAAGGAAATTTTGCATTTGATAAGAAAATCGATTTTTGGATGAGTCAATCTTGACACATTTAAAACTTTTCTTTTCTTTTCAATAAATAACCTTAAACACCTTAAAGTCCATAATGAAGTTCATTTTAGATCTTTGAGGTTGTAAACCCTAAAATCTCGCACAATAAGTGCATACTAATTTTGAGAATGTCCACCACCTTAACGTCAAGCACCTAAGGGCCGCTTTACACCTAGAGGCCAGGCCAATTCGTTGTGTAAGAGGCTTGAAATCCTCACTTGTGATTGGCCAAAAGGCTCAAATCGGTCCCAACCCCTTTACACCTAGAGGCCGGGCCGATTTGGTGGTATGATTTTTTAAATTAAAAAATGTATGTTATGACACGGCCCGAGCTCGTTGAATTGGGTGCACCCAAAATGGAGGGCCAATTCTTGGCCTTGGGGCCAATGTCATATTTCATTAAAAAACCTTCTTAAATAAAGTATGATTTTTTTAGCAAACTAGATCCGTTGGATTATGTGGAAATCTAAACGGCTCTATGCTAGATTATGCTAGATCCGTTGAATTATGCTAGATTTATTGAATCGACCTAGCTTCTTGGCCCTAAGGCCTTTACATATGGGAAAATTGGCCCCCATTATGATCTTATTATAATGTGTAGTTGAAGCCGGCCTCCAACCCAAAAAGGACTGAAATTTCATACAATTGGCCTCAAGGGGAATTGGCCCGGCCTCTAGGTGTAAAGCGGCCCTAACATATGATGGTTTTGGGTCCTTAACCATGTTGGCATACAAAATTCAAAGAAGGCATACTCACTTTGGTGAGGCCTTGGAATCCCCTTTCCATTACTAGGTAGTGGGAATTGTTTGAAGATTGACAATATAATAAATAGGTTGTAGCTACAGAATAGTCAGCGCTCATTAAAGTGACGGTTTTAACATCCTCTACTGTCTTACATCATACTTGGAAATCAATGTGACTTTTGAGATGTCGAGCTTGAATTGCTTCATGATCTCAAGGAAAAATTGATGTGTCTGAACTGCTCATGTGACAAACTGCAGATTTTGGGCAGGCTCGTATAATCTGGTCCAATATTTCAAATCATGACAGCCTCTGTAAGATCAATGTACTTCGAACATCATCAATAAATGGGGAATGATACGGCACAGTTGCAGTTGCAGTTGTTTGCAGACTGACATTTGCCACCAATGAGGCAGCTCCAGCATTTTCTTACAGCCTTGCACATCTGAAGAGGAGATGATGCAAGCAAGCAACAGGTTAATGCACAGATGGCATAACATTGGCTGATGAATGCTGCAGCAAAAAATTCAAGATAAAATAAAATAGAAATAAAATCACAAGGCGACCCCAATCCTTCAACGACTGTGTTTCGAGATTTTGTACTGATTCATTTGAGCATCGACTATCATCAGCTAGAACCATTCGAGCTAGGTATATACTTGCATTTGAGACTCGTATGATCGACAAAGATAATTCGCTGAAAGAGGGAGTTACATTGACTTAGCCACAGGAGATTGGATTGGTGTAGGGAGTTCTGAGGACAAGTAATACACGTTTATTCAAAAAAATGGGAGCCAGCATCCCATGTATCAGTAATGTACAGAAAAGTTTGCATACAGACTATTTTACAACAGTAGGACCTGTGGTTAGTTTCTTTTGATGACGCCCGGTTTCATTTCCCTGCTGCCTCGACAGAGGCCTCAACATTTAAACCACTGCAGGTACATAACCTCCCATTTTCTCATCAAGATTAATTTATCGACTGCGTCACTGAAACAGTCACTCATTGTCTCCGAATTTAATGACACACTTCCTGCGTTCTCCCATTCTCTTCAAATGTACAGAAGTTGATGATCTCAACGGGCATGCACTGTCAGCTATTGCATTCGTTTGGACCTCCAGGTGATGCTGAGTACCTCGACCACCGTGACGTCTCTTTCGATGTGCAGCGAATGCCTTGCCTGGGTAAGCTGTCAGAGGAGTTGCCATTATAAGTGAGTTCATAATTGGCAAAATGGGTTATGCTTGCAATGTTTATGCTACAGAATATTATGATCAGATGATGTCGATGGTTTGAGGTAGGTCGAGCTGATGATGCCAATTGATTTGCTGCCCCCCCTAAAAACCCACCCTCGGTGAGTGATCGAATCTCCGAGCATAAACTTTCTTTGTCTGCTTGTCAGCCTCTCGATCGGTGTAGCCCTTCCCAAGAGCTGGAAAAAAAAAATGCTCTGAAAATGTCGGGGCTACGTGGGCAAAGTCACGCGAGATGGGTGTTTTTTGAGGAAGCATTTGGTGTACAGACAACACCTACGGGCGGGCTGAAGAAGGATTTTGTTGCGAATGATGATGAATGAAGGTTTATATAATACTCTCTCATTTGAAGAACCGCTCGTGCCTCTCGCCTCCATTGGCAGGATGGAACTTGTATGCATTAGTGAGATACTCCAGCCATGTGAAAGGTCGGTAAACTTGCGGCCGCTCGTCGGTGATGAGCTCCGGAGGAGCCTCCACTGTGGCACTCAAAGGCGGGTTCAGGAAACACGCAAGGGAGAGGCGCTTTGTGGTGCCGTTCACTGCAGCTCGGTGGAGGACGCTCTTGTACCTTGTGTTGCTCAACACCTGCAGATCAACATCGGTGACAGAAACTGGGTTAGGCACAAGAGATTCACTCAATCTTTCAAGGCTGTTTGGATCAAACACATTCTTGATAAAAATGACCTAAGTTAGGCCCCCAGAAATGGAAATGGAAATCCTTTCTTGTTGGAGCTCGGGGTAGTTGACATTGGAGATTTTGGCAAAAGCAAGCATCACAACGAGGAATACCTGGAAGAGGTCGCCGATATTGATGACGAAGCAGTCTGGGCGGGGCTTGACAGTGATCCATTGATCGTTAATGTGCACTTGGAGACCGGCAATCTCATCTTGGTGGAGGATGGTGAGCAGGTGGGGATCAGTGTGCGCTCGCAGGCCGATGGCGAGCTCCGGTTGCGGGCAAGGCGGGTACAGGTTGAAGCGCATTGACATCATCCGCTCAGTCTCCACGTAGTGATTGAAGGTTGTGGGCTCCAGACCCAAGCCCTCGGTGAGCAGCTCCAGCAACTGGCGAGCCAGCTTCTCAATCTCCGCCATGTACTCCTCCACTGTGGAGCTGCAACAGCCATTGCAACAACAGAGTCAGCTGAGAGCTTACCCCAAATTAACAAATTCTTTTCCAAAGGCACATCAAATTCCCATGTAGGACAAGATGTGCAATTTCAAGCCTCAATCTGCTGATTCAATGTGCGCCAAAGGCTTTACGTTTTAAAATTAGGTTCCTCTCCTCTCCTCACCTCCTCTCATAATGGGGTGAGTTCGACTACTCGGAGTTTGCCATTTGACTGTGCTCTGCCCGACATTCATTCCTCAGCATGAAGACCCCCATTCTTGGAGAGTTGTTCCTTGATTATAAACAGAGAAGCTGATTGAACAATGTTATCCAACCGTAGTCTTTTGCTCAGTGATGATTGCTCTGAAAAATTTAATTTGTACGAATCGAGAGAAGAGGGTGTAAGTACCTGAATTTGGAGGGATCGCCCTCGGAGAAGAGCTTCCCGGAGAAGTCCCGGATGTTGGAAGTGGGGTGCAGCTGCATATGGAAGCTCTCAGCCCAGTGCATGACCGTCTGGTTAACCCAGGTGTTGGCCCCGTAGCCAAACGACGTTCCAGGAGGCCGGTGCACCCGCTCCTTCACATCCAAAGGAAGCTCGAACATCTTGTGTGCCTCCGCCTCGCACCGCTCGATCAATCCCATGTCCACCCCATGGTTCACCACCTGGAAGAAACCGAACTTCTCACACGCCTCCGCGAGGGAGGCCACCAGCCCAGCTCGCGCCGACGGATCGCTCAGCAACGACAGGTCCACCACCGGAATCTGGGTTTGGTTGCTACTGCTGCAGGATAGCTGGTCCTTCTCCCCCGCACCCATAGCTTGGTTTTGACGCTGTGCGGCTGCGGCGGTGGACTGAACATTTTCTGCGTCGATGAACATCGGAGGCAGCTGCTGCGAGCCTTGCAGCAGCGCAGACAGCAGGCCTGCGTTTCGCAACGTTGTATTGGCATTTGCCAATACGGCGGCCAGGTCTGCCGCATTGTGCCGAGCGGCACCCAAGGAATGCATCGCCATACCAAAAACCACCGTCGCCTTGGACAAAACACACACCCGAAAACAAAGAAAAACCAACCCAAACCTTACAGCTCCTCTGCAACTTTGAAGTAGCTGGTTCTACTGATGATTCAACCTTGAAACTCACCACTCTCCCGTCTTATAAACCAGTTGATCAGCCCCGTTGGAGTTCCAAGCAAGCTGGTATGGTATGGTATGGGTCAGGTTCGACTCCGGCCCTAAGTTTAGCTCATCGGGCGCGACACGCAGGCGGCAATCAGCAGGAGGCAGGCAGGCAGCACTGAACCCGCGACGACGATCTCGACCACCAATCCAAATCTTGAGGAATTTCCTCCCCGCGCTAAACAAAGACACCGCCCACCGAGACGTTGGCTGATCGGGCGCGGACGTTGCGGGTTTTTGTCGCCCCGCCGGGTGGTCCAGCCCGTCAATTAGCCGACCAGGACTGGTTCGTCGCACACCTGCTAAATGCAGGCCGACCAGTAGCAGAACCCGGAGAACACGCCCCGAGAACCCAGCCCCTACCTCAATCCCCGGAATATGATCAGCTGATCCACACTGCCACTTCAATCTTACCTGCAGCGGTGCTACGCGACGGATACCCCCTCCTCCCCCTACTTCTTAATCCCGCTTCAACGCATGCCGTTCAACGTGATCGATCACTTCCACCCACCCCCCGACGTGCAGCGAGCATGCCAAGTAAGTCAATAAGTTAACGTACTGCAGCTCCACACTCCTCCGAAGGGATGATTCATCAGCTACACTTGGGGAGCTCATGTGATGAGAGTCAGCCAGTAGTGGCTCATGTGGACTAAGCTACTACTTAGCGAGCGGTCGATGGAAGCGAGAATGCATGTGCGTGGAGTGCCTTATATAGCTCCTCCTCTGCCATTCCCCCGCCCCACCTCCTTTCCTTTTGCAAGCAAGCAAGCAAGCAAGCCTGGCACATGACCACTCCCATCCAGTGTGTTTCCTTCTTGGCTGCATTTCTCATGAGGAATTATATTCGGAAATATTGGGTTTTTCATGGATGAAATCACCAACTGACTACCCAGAAAAAGGGACGAGATTGCCAATGTTTGTGATGAATATGCATGTTTTCATCTCTATTCTTCATTCCTGATTAATGTAATTGGCTTCTTCACTACACTGATTCTCCCAATCAGTGTGTTACAATTCGGAGTTACGCCGTGCCATTTAACCATTCAATGAGAACGTAATATTATACCAAGCAAAGTCATTTATGTTCTATAATGCCCAAACAACTTACTGGACTTTCGTTAGTAAAAATCGAACTACTGAATAAGACATTGTCGCACTGCATAACTCTGAAGAGTAACACACACTAATTGGGATAATCAGTGTGGAAAAATTGGCAGCCACTGAAGCTTCCTTGCAGATTTCCAAATTATTACCCTCCCCTTTCTTTCTTCCTTTCTCTTTTCCCTTACTTTTTCACCCTCCCACGTCCCCATGATCCCTCCCCCCCCTTTTTTTTGGAGGTGTGTTGCTTATTTTATTATTATATTCATTCTCCCTACCTGGCAGCCTTGTCACTCAGGCTCCAGATCAATTCATGCTATATAGTCGGGAGTTACTGCATGTGCACTGTCATCATGGTCGTTGGATCGATAGTTACATGTGCACCACCATTATAAAGGGAACGGGCATGAGTCCTTTGATATCGTGACATGTGCAGTATCATGGTGGCCATCGATCGATATTCCAAAAGGAGTGTGTGTTAGGCTCGACCAGGTACTTGGAGCCACCCAAATTCCTTTCTCATTAGCATAACATTATTCAGCCATGTGGCTCGGTTCCATTATCCTGGAATATGTTAATCACATTCTATGGCCCCTCCCCGAACAAAGCGACAACATTCATTTACTATTCATACATTCAAGCTGACACTTGGAAATCTGGGTGGAGTTATACTCCCAGCACTATTCATATATTATATTGTTCATCTCGGTATTATTCATTGAAAATGCTATTCATATCATTGGAAATATCTACACTATTCATGATATTCTTACTGTTCATACCATCACTATTTATTATTCACACCAGCGTCAATATCTTCTTATTTTCTAAGTTTCTTCCCTTGAAGATAAGATAGTGCAGGCACATGTCAGATGCTAAATATATAATGGAACACAACCATGTAGCTGAATAATGGTACGAGAGTTATCTATAAAGTGGCCCGAAGAGGGACGAAACCATGGGTTTGATCCTTCTTTCAGGAAACTTTCTATTAAAAGATCATTAGCTCGTCGTGTGTCAGTCTATTTTGAAAGTTGGGTGAAATTTTGGGATTTTTTCTAAGACTTTTCATCCCAAGAACTTTGAGAGAATTTTAGGGTTTAAATTAGGGTATGCCTATGGAACCACTGTCCTAAATCTTGGATCGGACTTTGCCATGTTAGCTTGCCCACCCGTTTGAGTAGGACAAGCTAGAAATCTGGTTTTTAATAGCCCAGAGCCATTATGTTGATTTCAACATAAAGAAAACCTATGTGACTTTATGCATAAGTGTGGCGCTTTTGGGCACCCCCTCCGAGGGAGCCTAAAAGTGTCACACAAACCCTTCGGTGCGGGTGGCCTGTACTTGCCAGTGCCCAAGCCGAACCCGGATGGTGGGTGTATACGTTGAGTACTTAGATTTTGAAGGGGGATTAAATCTGCGTTGTAGTACCTCTAGAGGTTGGGCCTTAGTTTTAATATCGTGGCTCTAAACTCCACTAATCAAATTCATACCTAATTCTAACCTAGACCTACAACCTAGTCTAAGCGCAGACGCACCAGCCTTGGAACCAAGGCAATCCTAACCTATGAAATAAAATGACTCGGTATACACCAACCGAGTGTAACTTATACCAACCGTACTAAGGTTGACCACAATTTAATTTAATATTTGAAGGAAAACATTGTCAAGTTTACGGACGCGCGGTCGTAAACTTTGCACATATATAGTGTAGAAAAAATTCGTTCTACCCTACGCAAATACTCCTAAAAGCTTACGAACGCGCGGTCGTAAACTTTGCACATATATAGTGCAGGGAAATTCATTCTGCCCTATACAAATATCTTTAAAAATTTACGGACGCACAATCGTAAATTTTGGGTAAACATTAGAGCAGAGAATTTCTTGTACCTACCCGACTGGAGATATATATCAAATGTAATTTAGAACAATATTTTAAAGAATTTATGTTATGTTGATCGATTTGCCTACAACATTTGGTGTATGCTATATGTAATCCGATTTTATTAATCAATTTTTGATCAAAACACAATCACGTTCATTAAATGTTTACGAACGCACGTCCGTAAACTCTACACGTATATTGCGCAAGAGAATTATTTCTATCCTACGCAAATATCCCTACAAGTTTACGGATGTGTGGTCGTAAACTTTGTACATATATTGTGCAGGGAAATCCATCCTGCCCTACGCAAATTCCCCTAAAAGTTTACGGATGCACGGTCGTAAATTTAAGTCCATTTAGTGGACTTTGCAATGGATCCAACAGCCTCCCTATAATGCAGCAATGAACTAGAAGGGCTCAACTATACATTGCACCTTTGGAAATCCATATCAACTTCATCACTCATTCAAATCGCACATTGTAGACGGTTTAGGGGACCATACAAAAGCTCCGACTTTGGAAAATTATATCTTTTTGCTATCTCAACCAAATCGCAATTGGAGACTGACTATGGATAGCTATAGAAAATCTCTACAAGAAAAAAAATACTAAATTTTGGTTTCTAGATGGAACCTAAGCGTTCATGGCATCAGCAGCCAAAGTCTACAATGCGTCAAATTCCGACTTGCATTCTAACCTACATTTGAGAAAAGAAAAAATTGCTTGTGTGTTCACAATATATATTCTAATCAAGAGAAGATAGGGAGTGTTTTTTCTTCCCTCAAGCCTTACTACTAGATAAATATAAAAGAGAGATTATTCATAACTATTTTGAGGTAGGACTTCACTCAACTATCAAGATGAAAGGTTTTTTCTTTCTAACTCCAGAGATGTAGGGCTTCGCCCACTAATCAACAACAAGAGAGAGGTAGCCTAACTACTTAGATGTAGGGTTTTGCCTTAATGTCAAGAAGAAGAGAGAGTTTTTAAAGTGGGAGGAGGGAGTTTTTAAACCATTTCAAAAAAAGGTTGCACCCCTCCGCCACCGGTTCATTCTTCCAAGCCCTTCCCGAAATTTTGGCTCGGGGGTTTTTCCAGTTGAAGTTACCACCCTTTCGCCGAGGTGGCTCCCACAAGAATCTTTCAATTTTCTTCTAATTTTCGCCATCAAGTTGGCAAGGACAAGAGGACGAATGACCCCTTGCTATTTTTTTCTTCAAAGTCTTCACGCCAAGTTGTTTTCTCATGCCAAGCGCCTCCACTTGTCTTGCGTAACTCACACTAACTAAATAAACTAACCTTTGCCTAGCTAGCCTCTACTAATTTAATCATCTTAGCTAGTTGTTTTTACTAGCTAACATTTTTTCCGCTAAGCTAGGTTTTTTCCTAGCTAGCCATTTTTTTTAACTTACCTAATTTCTACCACTACTTAGTTTTCTTTTTGACTAATTCTACCTAAACTATATTTTTTTACCTTCACGGTGAAGGCCCGAAATCCTCGGTAATTCATCTTTCCATTTCGGGCTAAATGCTTAAATGAACTAATTTTCCTCAATTTACTATCAATTCTAATTTCTAATGCTAAAATCCTAACTAAAAGTGATCCCTCGGAGTGGTGGACCACTCTGAGGGTTCACAATAAGCTCACAATCTCACATTTTAACCAACCCAACATAAGTTTGAAGCCAAGACTCTACAAATGCTCTATTACCGATTGGTTATTTTGGCTTCATTATAAGGTAAGATGGTAGGTTGTTGCTTGAATTACCATGTATCAAAAAACTTCTTTTGAGTTCTAACCAATTCTCGGGGGGGACTAGCAAAAATTGTAGAAACAACGTGCGATAAAACGTAAGGTCTAATATATTCATTGTAGATAAATTTTGCAAAAAACACGTACATATAATATAGGCGGTTCTTAAATAGTGAATTACTAGGGGTAGCATGTCTAGAATAGGGTATGTGCTAGTGGATGAAAAGAGATAATTTTTTGTTGAAAAAACTTGGATGGATGATTTCGTAGGCTAGTTGGCTTGAACGTTATTGAACCAACGTATCCAATGTGGAGTTAATGTTTTCTATCTACGTGCCGGGAGGGAAAATTTCAGCGTTTTGTTTGAATTGCAATCTTCTTTCCAATTTTCTTTGGCAATATAAGTGAAATAGGGTATTTTTAAATGATTCTCCCCAAAATTTATAATTACTCACAAGGTGCATTAAAATATAAGCATTTACCTTTATTTTGAAAAATACCATACCTTATGCAAGGTAAATAGCCCCCCAATAAATAGGTCTTGAGCTCACGTGTATGCAAAATATAAAAGGGAGTGCACCCCTCAAGAACCAATTACGATAATGAGTTCAATTTACGTCAATGTTGGGTTCATGTGAGCCCAGTATGGTGCCCACATATGTTTTTGTCGCAAAAGTTCCTTAAAACTTTGCTGTGACATTAACTCAACTACTCAAAAACATAAAAGAGTGCGAGGTTTTTTTTGTTGGGATTAAGTTAAGATTAAGGGTTGCGGGGACGTGACTGTTTGGATTAAGGGAAGAATGAACTGTGGGATGTGGACTAAGTGGTTGGGATGGTTGAAGATGGTGTTGGGTGTCTTTTTTTGTTGTGTGTTGTTAATTCCAAGTGCGGCTTAGGCATTGTTTTGGGTGGTTTTTGGTAAGGGGGATGTGCATTTAAGGGGTGGGGTAGTGCAACGAATGGGGACGGAGCTGGGATTTTGAATCCCTGGTGGGAGAGAAGGGGAGCAGCTCTCCTCCCCGAAGGCTCTTCTCCAGTGAGGGTAGAGCTCGGAAGAAAGGGAGGAGATGGAGATTCTGGGTTAGGAGCAGCACAAGAGGTTTCGGCCAATCAGATTAGATTCAGAGGTTTAAGCTTGAAGAGGCTTAGGCCAGTTGGATTAGATTCAGAGGTTTAGGCTTGAAGGGGCTTCGGCCAATTAGATTTGATTCAGAGGTTAAGCTTTAGAGGCTTAGGCCAGTTAGATGAGATTCAGAGGTTTAGGCTTGAAGGGGCTTCGGCCAATTAGATTTGATTCAGATGTTTAAGGTTGAAGAGGCTTAGGCCAGTTGGATCTATACTCAAGAGCCTTAGCATCAGCATTTCAGTTCAGAAGGGGAGCAGCACAAGGGCCTAGGCCAATTAGATTAGATTCAGAGGTTTAAGCTCCATAGGCTTAGGCCAGTTGGATCTATACTCAAGGGCCTCGGCACCATCAATTCAATTCAGAAGGGGAGCAGCACAAGGGCCTCGGCCAGTTAGATTAGATTCAAGGGTTTAAGCTTGAAGAGGCTTAGGCCAGTTAGATTAGATTCAAGGGCTTAAGCTTGAAGAGGCTTAGGCTAATTAGACTTAAGTAATGACGGGTTAGCTAGAATTGAATTCTTTTGACAAATTTGTTGATGTAAGAGGCGGTCGTGTGTGACAATCACCACTGGCGCATTAGCATTTTTTAATGCTCACATCCCGTGAATTGAAAGGAAAAAGAAAACATGCATTGGTGCTAAATCCCCTGGAGTATGAGCATGGTTCTTCCAAATTCCACTAGTCACAACTACATGTTAGCGATGAACCTCCACCCGGATTACTGACGCACAAGGGTGGGGGTTTGTGGCTGACAATTCACTACATAAAACATGGTGTGTTGTCAACACCATTGCCTTTATATCAACACGTATGAGTAATAGAGGGCATTATATCAAAAGAGGGTTGTTTTCAACACCTATGTAGTTGTTATAATAGGCCATAATAAAGCTTGCCAATCTTCTAGGCCTAACCTATTGTTGGTGACTTTCTTATTCCAAGGGGTCGACAGTCTCTCTCTCTCCATAGGTCCTATAATTAATATGATCACATTACATGTGCGTCAATAAATTTTTAGTCTTCAATAACTTGGTGGTAATTAGGAACATTTTTGAGGATTTATCTCCTAGAAGTGCACTGCAAGCCAATGGGACCACCTACATCCCCCTCATCCTTACCTCAAAAAAATGGCACCAAAGCACCATTTAATGTAAATTTTTAACAAATAAAGATATAAATGCTCTAGAGTGTCCAAACAACCAATTCGACCTCTGTTGACAAAAAAAATTGAGATATATTGGAAATGGCTATAGCAATATGTGATTGCAAATAGTAAGTGACATTAAATATGTGATTACTCTAAGTCTAGTGCAGTAGGTGATCCGGTGTAGAAAAAGACACTAGACACCAATCAAACGTTGTAGTGTAATTAGATTATTTGCCACAAAGTGATTAAGGCAACTTTGTTACTGTAGGCTATCCAATGACGGAGAGAGTAAGTAAATATTGAAATAGCTATTATAGTGTCAAAGATTTGCCTTTGTGTGCATATGTGTGAGAAAAGTGTCCAGGGTGTAGGACAAGTGAATGCATGGGGTGTTGCAAGGCCACAAGTGTGGCTAGAGGTCTTGTGTTCAAAACCACGTTGGCTACTCGATGAAAATCAAGTGTGTAAATGCTTTCCAGTGGTCAAGCAACTACTTGGACAAGTAGGTCACTAATTTTAGGTTGATCTTTATTTGTAACATAGATATGTTTTACTCAACTTCCATTGCACATTTACACCCCACAAGTAATCCACCATTACGTGATGAATGGAAGCAAGTATTATTTACTGACATTTTTACTTTTGTAATTCATTGATGTACGTAAATGTAAGAATTTTGTTCATAACTTTCCACTATAACCTATTCCAACCTTCAATTCAAGTTGAATCATCTAGTAGAAACAAGGTTTGAGGTTTGACCTGCTACAACAAACATGTGATCATAGCAAAAACATAATTTGTAAGGATTGGTGGGCAATTATTTATGTTACCCCCAATGTTCTCAAAGGTGGCATATTTTTATCATAAAAAACTTGACAAAAGTTTCCATTCTTATTTATTTGCATTTTCCTAGAATCTCAATATCTATAAAGTTAGATAAATCCACTTGACATATATTCAAAATGATTGGTTGTGACAACAATCCACATTCAGACTGAATGTGAAAATACTAGGAATATTCCCTGGAATAATGTTAGTTCCACAGAACACTGTCATGGGTTTGAATAATGTTATGTCATATTCCAACTTGCATGTCGGATAATCAAACACATATGTGTCCACACGAAAGTATTTGACGAACATTTTGTTGACAAATCTAGTCCAAAACTTTGCCAACGCGACGAATCTTGTCCAGTATTTTGCCAACGTGACAAATCTAATATCTCTCACATGAACACCCAACACATGGAAGTTTGCCCTTGACTTGTACAAGACGTGTCCACCACCACCACCCCTCTTTTAAGTTAATCCAGTTTCTTTCTTCTTCTTCTTTTGAGACAGAAGGCCACCAAAGCCAACGCCAAATGCATTAAGAACCAAGAAAACGAAGCCACATCGAGGGGAGGCGGGGCCCCTCGGAAGTTAATCCAGTTTCAACTCCGCATCGATGATCATTGTCTCGATCGGCCCCCTTCTGTAACTTACTTATCATTCTCTTCGATTCTTTAATCTATATAGTAGGGCTTGGCGCCTTTCTCAATGTTCCAATGAGTTTGTGTTCAGGAAGTCAAATGTGAGGAGTCAGGCATGAGTCATGACAGCCTTGGGATGAGCTTTGAAGCTTGCATTATTTTATAAAGTGTAAAATCGGGACATCCGCTGCAGCAGTCTGTACATGCATCCTAGCTACCACCATTGGGCTGAGTTATGTGCTTGGGGAAGCGAATTGGGGGGAGACACACTGCAGGGATGTCTCCAAGTCCAATGGCACACAGAATTTCTTCCCCGCAATTCCCTTCGCAGTAATAATAATGTGAATGATCTTCACTCACGAGGATCAGCGATCGGGGAGATTTTTGGGCATAACCAGTTGAGATCCTAGTGTTTGCAAGTCCAACCGGTTACATGTTGACATCCTCCGGTTTTCCTTTATTAAATTGGGGTATACTCTATAAATTCCTCTAAAATGATCTGTGATTTTCCTGCAGTCTTGAACTTCAACCGGTTATTTCTCAAACTCAACTGGTTCATCTATAACTAACTGCCGGTTCTCCCCGATCATAGACGAGGATTACCGACTCATAGATTTGGGAAATGGTCCGCATGCATATGCACGATTTATAATATAGCGTTACAGTCCAATCAGTCATTTTATTAACAATGACAAACATACACTACACTAAAAAGGATATTTAGTGTTTGATTATATTTAATGTTGTTACCACCCCACCCTACCCTACTCAACACTGATTTTCAATTCCATGACAATTAGCGTTAGACATAAATGTACCACTACCTTCCCTACTACCACCTCTCTGGACTTGCGATTTTAGGGATGGCGTCCCACCTTCCTGCTTGTTGATCTCTCATCTGCTGAAGTTGATGGCATTATTTCTTATATCCTTACTAACACTAAATTCAAACATGTAACTTCCACATATTACCATAGTTGATATTTAGTGTGTTGAGTTTACAGTTAATGTTACTTGCTTTCATAGGGTTATTGATATTTAGTGTATGCGTTCGTATTTAGTGTATCAAACACTAAATATCCTTTTTAGTGTACACCGTTTAAGGTAAATTAGTGTCACTTACTAATCAGAGTTACATTGTGCTATGACTTTCTACTATACATCTCATTTTTAACCAACCAAGGTCAAATTGGTTGTTTGAACACTATAGAACATTAACATCTTTACTTAGTGAAAAATTACATTAACGATCAAATGCTATAGCAATGCATAACTCCGAATAGTAAGTGACACTAAATACCGTGAATGGTGTAGACATTGCGCCTCCAATGTGGTGCACAATGCCACGTGTGCGTTCAAAGGCCACCTTGAGGATGACACACAAATGTTATCTACAAAGGGAGGTACCAAGCAGTGGTGATTTTTCACAAGGTCCCTAACATGTCTAGAGACATGTTCATAAAAAAAAACATTTTCAGTGGACGGGTTCTTAGAAAATGAACTGGTTTTGGGACGTGTCAAATTCACTTTGGACGGGTTCTAAAAATAACATTTTAAAATTTTATTCCAAAAAAATAAATGGTACAAATATCAATTACATTATGTCATATATGACATGTGAATATAAGCATAATGCAATCAAAACCACTTAACACCAACCTATATTCTATGTTCATTTCAAATTCTTCTATACATTACTTGACTAACACTTGGGAAAAAATAAAAACAAAAAAGTTAGCGAATGTACCTTCTCCTCAGGGTTGCTCCACCCTCCAAGCTCCAAGCTCCACCTCCAACAAGTCAGCTCCCTCATTCATACATTGGTGACAAGTGGTTTAAGAGGAAACAATCCCTGTCCAATGTAACCCAACTCAGCATGCAACTCTGATTGCAATGGGAGGAAATTATATTGAAGACTAAATTTTCATCCGAAGAAAGCAAACATTTGAAGTCTGGATCATTGGGACTATGAAGGACACAATCAAAATTATTCAGCACATACAAACATACATAGATATCGGTGAAAGAAGAAGTAGTTTAGAATGACACTGAAACAATCCCTGCTTAGTCTAAATCAAAATTGAATTCAAAAACTCAAACTCTACAAGCCCATAACACCTTTCATCTTGGACCTTCTGGAACAATGATCGCGGAGAACTGGCAGTTAGTTACAAATGAACCAATTGAGTTTGAGAAAAAACCTGTTGAAGTTCAAGATTGCAGAAAATGTACTGATCATTTTAGAGGGATTTATAGAATATACCCAAATTTAAAGAAGGAAAACCGGAGGTTGTCAACCCTAAATTGGTTGGACTTGCAATCACTAGGATCTCAACCAATTATGTTGCCCAAAAATCTCCCTGATCACTGTTCTAACACAATCTCGAAACTTGGTTGAAGATACAGGGAGAATGTACAAAGAGAAGATACTGACAACCCAGAAGAAGAGCTTGAATACCTGCTGGAGGGGGAAGTGCCGAGCTTGAACACTGCTGGAGGGGGAACCTGGGCCTCAGAGAATCGAAACTTTCTCTGAACTATGTGGACGAAATGGGGCAGGTGGCAACTAAAATAGATAAAGCCATAACACTGATAGAATTGAAGGAAGATACTATTGTTTCCAAGTGCAACCAATCACATGCCGACATCTTTCGGTTTATCTTTATCAATTTGTTTTTTTCTTTAACCTTTTCATGGATGGGTTGGTTTAGAAATTACCGGTTTTGGGACGGGTTGTTTTTTCTTTAACCTTTCCTTGGACGGGTTGGTTTTGAAATTACCGGTTTTGGGACGGGTTGCAATTTTTTTTGCCTTTCAATTCGAGGTTTTTGGACGTGGACGGGTAAAAACTTTGTGAAAAATCAGCCCTGGTACCAAGTAATGCTTTCAATGTTTAATGTGAAAGTTGCTTGGAAGTAGATTTTGAGCAAGCGAGTAAAGGCCCTTCTCCACTTGATGTTAGGCCCTTACCACACTAGAGGAAACTTCCTTGAACGGCACTGAGTTGCATGAATAGCATTGGTTCAAATGAGCAAGTGGTTGCCACATGAGAAGAAGTATGGGGAGTGGCAACAATGACTTTTTAGCTTTGGATTTTGCTTTGGGTTTAGGGTTGGGATCTACTTGGCAATAAAGTAGAGTGACATGGCACAATAAATGCGGTTCAATACTTCCGGGCACTAGTGCCCGGAAGTACCCCGGTAGTACCCCGGTTTAAGGAGAAAAACAAGGAAAAGGAGACTTTTCAAAAGCAAAGTGCCATGTGGGAGGAAGTTGGGAAACTTCATGTGCCTCTAGTGTGGCTCCGGCCTTAGATGAAGGGTTTTTAGCCGGTAGGAAAGTTTTACTTATTTTGAATTCCAACTACTACTAACGATGCTTGTTATCCTAGGTGGATGTCCACGTGGCAACATTAATGCTTGGTATTAGCTCAAGCAAATGCCAACCCTATACGGTAGGGGGTGTTAAAACGAACACCCCACCCAAAATCAACACCTTGAAATTTTCATTTGTTTAAGAGATTGACAAGTGGCATGTTGTATGAGTAGCTAGACATTTGAGGATTTTGGGCTAGGAACTTGCACAAAAGAACACATTGAGATCTAAGCTATCATATTTTCTCGTCACATGATTTAAGCTATATGCTTTCATGAGTGCACTGCACCGTTTATGGTATTACTAGTGTTACGCACACTATTTGCGAAGGGCCTAAACTAGATGCCTAGAGGTCTAAAAGTGTCACACCTGTTAATTGCCAATGTAATTCCATTTGTCAACATAAGTAACTTCTTTGAGTGAAAATATCTATATTATGACATTTAGAACAACGAATTTGGATATTAGATGATAGTCTTCCATTTTAGTATGCAAGGGGAAGATGCTTTTGAGTGTACTAATGGCAAGTGTCATGTGTTTACATTTTAGTATGCAAGAAGAAGACATTCTTGAGCAAACTAATGGCAAGTGTCATTTGTGTACACTTTAGTCAACTTGTAGCCCATTGTGCAACATAGGCACGCATCTCATAGCACTATTGAACATACTCATGCCAAGATATTAGTAAGTGCACTTGAACGCCAAGTGTCATGAGATGACACTTATGGTGAAGTTGTTAATCATCAATGTAACATAGCAGTCAAGTCTACGTGTAAAGACCATGTTGAATATTAACTTTTCAGTGTTTCATGTCCCAATATGTCAAATTCATAATATGACCCTTATTTAACTTATCAATAACATCAATGTATAACTACCTTAAATATTTTATTTAGTGTCACCAATTCTAATTGTCTTGCTCAACACTAATTGTAAGCTGCCTATGTAGTGTCACTAACACTAAATGTAAAACCTAACATTATTTGTCATTCCTTGTAAAGAAATTTGGGTATTATAGATTTACAATGTTGCAATTATTGTCACTTACTAAGTGATTTTCATCCAAATTTTAATCATCTATGACATTTAATATAGAAATGCTAGAATGTAGATAATATCAAACCTTGTTTCAATAATTGGCATATGCATAAAAGAAGAGTAAGTTGGGATGACAATACTTGTAAACTTATTCGTAAGAAGTGACACTAGAAAAGTTATCAAAGTGACATAAAATACCATATGGCACTAAATACAATATTTAGTGTACTAATCTCTAACTATAGAAAGAGAAAATAAGGCAGACAATCCTTATCAGGTTACTTCTCTTAGGATCTAGCTGCACTACCTAGTTAAGAGGATTTGGATGAGTTAATATTCTTCACAAAAAGAAGGTCCAAAAATTTAGCTAACTTTTATTTAAATCTTAATTTCAAGTAGACGGTGCGGGCATAAAATTGATTAGCTCTTATACAAGCTAGCTACCTCATATGTTAGCTATTTCTCTTAACCATGCAATGTGGGCACAATATAACTATTTCGAATGGTTACTTATTCTAATTGGAGCCTTGACCAAAAAGTTTGGCTAAACTCTTATCGAGACACCTATATTTTGAGTGTTGGTTGTTGTTGTTGTTGTTGTTGTTGTTGTGTGTGCATTTTTTTTGTTGATTTTGTTTTGGTGGGGGGGGGGTGTGTGTCCAAGAACGATACTAAAAAGACATGTGTTCAAAAGAGATCGGAGTACATGCTCATTAAATGATAGCCATTATAGGCTCAAAAATCAACGTGATTGAGGGACCTACATGATCATGTAATAAGCATGACAATCTTCAGTTTGATGATGAAAAAACATTCAAATGACTTTTTTAAATTACGAGGAAAGTGGCTACGTCCTTGATTTGGATTTTGCTAACCATCTTGTACTAGTTGCAGTGTTTCCTCTCCTAGGAGAAGTGAGCTAGTTGAAAAAAGTAACCATTTAAAACACATCTACCTTGACGTTGGTGTCCCGTAGTGATGTGAAATGGTATATTTGTCGTTAGGTCAATTCATGGTGGCAACGTGCATTTCAAAACGAATGAAACACATTTCAAAAATGATTTGAATTGTTTTAAAACGTTTTGAAACACACAAACTTCATGGAAAAAAGCTTGTCACGGTATGCGGCGTTGGTGACCACACTGCATCCGGAGGGATTTCATTCATTTAGATATGGATGGATGAAACCCTTGGTGAAGATTGTGTGAGGTGAAGATTGCATGTTTTTGCAATAAATATTAAGTTCTTCTCCCCTTACTTACATTTTTGGATTCTCTCGTGGTTGAGATAACTTGATTTGTTGTGTGCATTTAAAGAGAGAACTAGAGCTCTTAGTAGTCTTTGACTCTTTTCCTTTTCACTTGGCAAGAATGCCTCATTTTTCCTCATTTATTCCTTATTCTTGAGATTTAAAGCGCAAGGGGGAGTGTGAGGGCAAGGAGCGACGAAGTTCCGGAGTGACAAAGCGGAGAAAGCCGTGGATTGTTGAAGCAACAAGAAGAAGAATATTTTCTTGTGAATGTCACATCAAGGTGAATTATGATGAGGATTTATTGAATTTTTCCACACAATTTTATGTCATTTTCTCACATTTAGGCTTGCATTCGCATCATTGAGCTTTGATCGTGAAATTGTGATCTTATTTAAAAAAACAACTTGATTAAAAAAAATTAAAAAAAAAATTTAAGAAAGAAAAGGGCCAAAAGTTGAAGCTTCTGGCCGGGGCTCCCTGTCTATAGTTGCAAGCTAGCTACGGCAGCCGCCAGCGCCAGACTGCTGGCCTAGCTGCCAGCGTAGCAGCTGCAATATATTTTTAATTTTTTTAAATATTATTTTTATTATTTTGATTTTTATTTCATATTTTGTATTATTTATTTATTTTATGTTTCCTTTCCAACTTTTTTTGTCTCTCTAAGAGGTTAATTTTTTGGAGTTGAGAAAGACGAATTTTGGCGGAAATTTTGTTTTCATTAATCAAGAACAAAAGGTGGGGAACCTGAAGATCTTATGCAACATTAAGGTACTTGGGATTCATTTTAGGGGTTATGTTGCACAAGATTTCCGGGGTGGAGTGCCATTGAAATTGTTTGGCATGTGAAATTTTTGTTCAACCTAAAATGAATTCTTATTACGATCGAATTGTGTTTATCAACACATATTCCTGGGGTTGTTGTAAGGAGGGATTTTTGGGTATAGTGGGAAGATGAAAGATGTGCTTATGTATCATTTTCTTTTCACGGCAACAAGAAGCTCTCATTTTTTTACCACCAACTGCAGGCGGGTGCCGGTTGGACGTGGTCAATGTTCATTTCTGCTTAACTGTTGTTTGGGGAAGAGGATCCAATACTGAAAATTGCATTGTTTTTTCTATTTCATTTTGGTACCTTTCCCCGTGACGGATTGTATTGCTGGCAGTTGTCAGCATTGTCCCATTGTGTGCTGTATTAGTTTGTGATAGGATTTTATAGGGGTGAGGTCGGAGTAATGATCAACGAGACCCTTATGTGTGCACCAAGTGGGTGGTGCTTATATTCCCTCATGGTGAGGCTGGATTAATGACCAGCAGACCATAAGGTTGGTGGTGGTGCAGGTTGTCTTTCACCTTTTGACCTTTTATCTTAACACCACATTAGTTTAGGTTGTTGGCTCCAATGACCGGACCCATTGCGGGTTTATGCTTACAACTCGGAGCCAATATTATCGTTCTCCGTCTCCGCCAACATCGGAAAGTCGATCCTTGGACCTCTTGGATGTTGAATCAGTGGTGGCACCCGAGGAGGTTTTTCAGCTTATTTCGGCCTGAGAGACTATCACTCGGTCTCACGTTCTTTGGGTGGGATCCTTTGATGAGATGAAGGAAGAGACGTGATGCAGCATTGGAGACCGATTTTCCGGTCAAGCAGGGACCATTTTCCTACAAGATTGGAAAATTCGGTTTCGGACGTGGATGAGGAAGAAATATCAACGCAATACCAGTTTTAATGACTGGTACGCATTCGAGCTTTTGTCCCAACATCTGGAGCACGAAGCGCTCCAGACTTATGAGCAGTGGAGGGATGCTCATTGGATAGAGTTGCGCCAAGTGGAGTGGTACTGGGATACTCGAGTGGAATTACTTTGAAGGAAGGCGTAGCTTCCAGTTCATTGGCCGCTCTTGTGGTCAAGGCGGACGAAGCGGAGGGCGTCATTGTGGTTGATATGGAGGGGGATTTTCCTAGTGAACCTAAATATAAGGTTCATGCTTCCGCATCCATGAGTACATCAAGCCCGGTTTTTCCACTTTTCCGTTATCCCAAGGCTACCCATGCGGCATTAGTTTCTTTAGGGACTCCGCCGGATTTTGATCCTCTGCAAGAATTCCATTTTCATTTAGAGGATGAATACGAAGATTTTCGACGGGATCAAATACAACGGATTCAAGATTTCAGGCGGGAAAATGACGACATACCTCGTATCATGTACACGAGGTTGGCGAGGTTTGCCAGAGAATCTGGAGGTATTTTCGCGGAGAGTCAGTTGGTGAAGGTGTTTTTGTCAAGATTGACAAACGCCTCCTTGACTTAGCGCTGCCCAAAATCATCATGGATTATGACGGTCGGAAAACACTCTCTGAGGCATTCGCCATTGTGGAGCAGTGTGATCGTGCTTTGTATCAATACGATGCCATTGATTTGGTGTCTTTGCTAGTGGATTCTAGCAAATCCCGGAAAGCTTCAATCACGGCTGCAGGATTGGCAGAGGTGGAGGTGGACAAGATCTTACATTGTTGGTCTTGTGGGCGGTCGAACTATGCTAAGAAGGATTGTCTTTCAATACAAAAGAAGGCCCAAACCGCAAAAAACTGAAGCGGAAGACAGTTGTTCCCGTGCATGATTCAGCGAAGGAGGCTGACAAACCTCAACCGAAGCAATTGAAGTGTTCACACTGTGGACGGAACAATTATGCGGTGGAAAATTGCTTCGCTCTCCATCCCGAAAAATGATCTTCTTCCGAATGGGAAAAAACTTTGGAGGCAAAGTTTGACGACTTTGAGGAGTGGTTCAAGATTTTGGCACCATCTGGCCAACTCTTGGAATCACCAGCTCCATCCAGAGCTAAGGCTAGTTCTTCCACTCTGGATTTATTATATGTTCAGAGCTTCGGGGAAAGTGATAAGTTCGGCAGCTGTGACACATGCTCAATCCGTGTCACGAGCCACACCTTCAACCACAGGGGAGTCGGTGGCAAGCTTACGAACTCGGGACAATAGTCTCGTGGACCAGATTAGTCAAACACAACTACCATTATCTTTTGGATTGGCTGATGCTATCCAATCCGTCAGTGATCGTCGTCCGAGCATTGAGGTTCCAAATCAGGTGATCGACATAGTACACACGTTGGCATCAAAGATATTGCACATACATTTGTTCATAATGATGGAGTGGTCATCCTTAGAGTTCCAACCTTTTTAAGGTTTTCCATTTAGCAGGTAGAATTTTGGAAGGAAAAACATCCTCACTTTCTCTGACCGTGGCTGAGGCCATCACGGACATCTCTGTTTATGAAGATCTAGAGAAAATGGCCAAACGACGAGCGAAGCTTGTCGCGGAGACCGTTGCATTTTTTGACGTACATACCTTAAATGACAGGGGGCCGACCACATCTTATGACTTACCAGAATCCGCGGGAGCAGCTTATCTGTCTGATGTCGCTGCTCGACCTGCTCGTGACACCGCGACATTCGACCCGGCGTCGTACGTATGATGAATGACACCGACATTCTGGTAGTCAGTCGGATTGGGGGCAATACTACTCGAATTGCTCCCCGTTGTGCGATGATGGATTCAAGGGCACAACCAATTATGATCGGCAAGAGGCTTGCCCAAGAGTTGAGGTTGGCAGCCGAAGACTTGGCTCCCTGTCCATTCACCATTGTTATATCCATTGGCCACGTGGAGCGGACCACGGGTTATACTCGGGAGCCATTACAGCTTAGCTTCCAAGTGAAGCCTGGAGATCCACCCGTACCTCTTCTTCTCATGTGTGTGGTGACAGATGCAACCAAGTACGATATTTTAGTTGGTCAGCAAACACTCTACCCCCTTAGTTTTGGTTTGAACAACTGGATTGAGGAGGCTTGGATCTGACCTGGGTGGTCGGCTGGGAACGGCCGTAGGGAACAGCCGCAGGAAACTTATTCCTATGGCATTCGTGGCGGCCGCGACCATAGCACAATTATCCATGGTCTTTGGATGTGGTGCTATTGTGGATACATTGCCTTATGGTTCTGCATTGTTGGAGGATTCATTGGCATTCATGGGGAGTGTTGAGGATCAACAGGAAATGACATTTAATAGTGCATTGGTATATCATCCTAAAGATCCTCTTCCTTCCGGATGCGATTCCGCCGAGTTATTCCGGAGGTGTGAGGACATTGTCCTCTCTCTGGGTTCTACGACGCCAGTCATATCAAATATCCCATCGCCGTTGGCTCATCCCATTCCATGACGTCCACCAGATGAGGGGATCATTTTGGTGGAACTGTTTGGAGGCATCGGAACAGGATTGGCGGCCGTATTGGAAGCTGGCCTCACGGTTCGACAATATGTCTATGTAGATGACAGTCTTGTGTCCGCCTGTGTTGCTCGTTACCATTTACACCAATTGATGGTGTTGTACCCACAGCAGTTACACTCGACTGCTATTCGTGGTTGCTTTGGGCGTCTTCCTCATTATATTACACTTATCAGTGAGGAAGACTTACGAAGGTTGGGTCCCGTGAATTTGGTGATTGCAGGATGGCCATGCCAGGGCCACTCACAGGCTGGAGCAAGCCGAGGTTTAGAGGATCCCAGGTCTAGCCTTTTCTAGGACCTCATCCAACTTATGCAGTAGTGGTTTGCCCACCAACCTTCCTCTCCAAGGTACATATTCTAGACTATACCTCTGCTGGGGGACTTTCAGGACAAGGTGTTGGAAGGTCGACAGTATGTTTATCAACACATTAGAGATCTCATTTTTGTGGATGCTGCGAGCCTCGGTTCTTATTCCCACCGGCCTCGGTGGATTTGGACCAACTTCGCACCACTATCCACTTTAGCTGCAGCAGTTTCTGCAGCGCCTCTACCTTTTGATCAAAAAGTGGATGACATTTTGGATCCACACTGGAATTTTTTGCCGGTTGTTTGAGATGATTTACCCCCATTGGTATTGGTCAACAAAGTGGGGGCACTACGGCGGGCCTTTCCCACCTTTATGACTTTCCCACAGTCATTCGCATTCCGCGATCAGGGGCCTGGTATGGTGTGGGATGCTTACACAAAAACTCATACCGAATCATTTCCCGACAAACGGGAGTGTGCTATGGGATTCCGGACCGGAACCACAACATCTCTTGGCCTTTCTAAGGTCCAACGGCGGTTCGTGTTGGGCCAAGCCACGGATCTTAACACCATGGTGTGGACTATTGGTTCATGCCTTGCATTGCAACAGCATCATGGTGACCAGTTGTTGTTTCTGGGACAAAGGACTCTGGTTAGGGGACACAGCGGTCCTCATTCATGGAGGAGGGAATTGAGGCCATGTTTGGAGAAGCCGAACGAATCTCTCGATTCGAGTAACAGATGATGGGGGAGCTTCGAGTTCAACATGTTTATACTACTTTGGTTTCTTCGTCTCCGGTGGTGGCTTCATCATCACATGTTGGTGGTGATGAAGAGAGGCCAAACTCTACTGCTGGCATTGAGGTTGGGGGCACCCTCCTCTGAGTAGCAGTTAGAGTCCGTGCGAACACCAGGTGGTTCTTCTTTGGTGAAGAGAGAGACCACATAGTTTGATGATTGGCCATTGGAGTTAGGCCCTCATTTTAGTAGTGCTGAGACACGGAAAATACGAACGTTCATTCGCTTGTATCGTAGGTGTTTTGCTTTTAGCCTTTAGGATCTTAAAGGCTACAAAGGAAAACCCATCCACATTCAGCTGGAGGATGACCATCCTATATCTCGGAGATCTTATAGGCTAAGTGTCCCCGAGATGATTGGCGTCCAAGCTGCCGAGAGCTCTTGGCAACAAGGCTGATCAAACTTTCCAACGGGGAGTATGTTTGTGCTACGGTTATGCCATTGAAGAAGAAAATCTTTGGCAATTAGATGAAGAAGCGGATGTGCGGGAATTACCGTCCAGTTAACCGGAAGACCAAGTTAGATCGGTATCCCATGCCAATCCCAGAGGAGTTGTTCGATGCCATCGGATTTTCTCGAGTCTTTAGCGCCTTGGATTTGAGATCCGGCTATTACCAGCTCCCATTACTTGTGGGAGATCGGGTGAAAACTATATTATGGGGAGTTGATCAAGATAGGAAGGATCAACTTTACCATTGGAAGTTTCTTCTCTTTAGCCTAAAGAATGCACCTGCTGAGTTTCAGAGAGTAATGGACCAGATTCTCTCTGGCTTGTCATTTTCTCGGTGTTACATAGACGATGTGATCATCTTCAGCAGGATACCACAGGAGCATGTGAGGCATCTGCAAGCCGTTTTTGAACGGTTACAGCAGTGGAGATTGCGCTTACACCATGACAAGTGCAAGTTTTTTCATGACCGACTGACATATCTAGGTCATATGATTGTTCCAGAAGGTCTTGGGGTGCAGCAAGCTAAGGTGGACGCCTTGCAGAAGATTCCGACACCGGTCGATGTGCCGAGACTTTGTGCTTTCTTGGGCTTGGCGAATTACTACCGATGACTCATCAAGAACTTTAGCTTGATTGCCAAGCCTCTCACCATTCTCATGAGCAAGGACCGACCTTGGATTTGGGGTCGTGAGCAACAACAGGCATTCGAGATATTGAAGCAGAGATTGGGTACGGCTCTAGTGCTTCGATGTTTTGATGTCTCCAAATTTTTCCAATTGCATACAGACTGGAGTTTATTGGGTTTGGGAGCTGTCTTCACTCAAAATGATGACTTTGGCCGGGAGTATGTTGTTGCTTATGCTTCGCGAAGCAACAACAATGCGGAGGCCAATTATTCATCCTATGAGGGAGAAGCTTTGGCGGTGGTATGGGTTATTGCCCATTTCTATCCATATCTCTATGATCAACGTTTTATTTTAATGACTGATCATCAGCCTTTACGGTGGCTCATGGAGTCGGATAAGCTAGTGGCAAGTTCGCCAGTTGGGCTTTATTGCTCCAGGAGTACGACTTTGAGGTGGTACACCGTGCCGGTGTTACCAACCTGGATGCAGATGGACTCTCACGCAATCCAAGTCCTTCGGACAAGGACTGGATCGGGGCCAGGTGGCATGAGGATTGTAATCGAGAGGCGGTTCCAGGTTGGCATGCAGTTGCCTGCCTCATTTTATTTTTTGGCTCTACTGCTGAGGTTTCGATACAGGGTTCGGATGATGAGATTGATCGACCTCAAGGTATTGCGGATATATGGGAGGATATTCCCCTATTGCATAAGCTTTAGCAAGAAACTTTTTCTTTGTCCATCTCAACGATGGAAAGGGATAGGGTTGGACATCGAATAACAAGGTTCCATTGGAAGAACAGTTTGTTATTTCGATTATGGTCGGATGGAACAAGGCATATTGTTCCTAGATTGGATTAGAGGGCCTCCTTGGTACGGCAAGTACATGAGGAACTTGGTCATTTTGGCGTACGTAGGACACATTCGATGTTGCGTAGCCAATATTGGTGGACCGGCATGTATCAGCAGGTTGTTGCTTATGTTGGGAGGTGTGAAGTTTGCGACCGAGTCAGGTCTAGCTTCAACACCTTGTCACCCCAATTACAGCCCTTACCTATCATGGGATTGGGCTATCGCTGGTCATTCGACTTTACAAGACCGTTGGTTGTTACACCATGTGGAGCAAAGTACGTGTTGGTGATGGTGGAGCATTTTAACAAGTGGATTGAGCTTGTCGCTCTACCCCAAAACTCTTCCGAGTTGGCCGCGGCAGCCTTCTTAGATCGTGTGTTGGCACGTTTTGGAGCACCGACTGAGGTATTGACGGACCAGGGGAGGGAATTCCTTGGTGCTTTTGAGGAGTTGTGCACTAAGGCTCCCATAAATCACCGCACCACCTCGCGGGATCATCTAGAGGCAGATGGCTTGGCTAAACGGGTTGTTCAGACAACCAAACGTGGCTTGAGGAAATATGGATTACTTCGGGGGAGCCATCGGGATTGGGACCTTATGTTGCCTTGGATTGCTATGGGCTATTGATTTAGTAGGCAGGCCTCATTGACATCTTACAACCCATATCAATTGTTGTATAGACGTGAGCCTATACTCCCGAGTTGTATTCGAGAAAAACTAGCTCTTGTTGTGGACTTGGATGACCCAAACATTTGGGCAGAGTGTTTGCAGGGGTGGGTTCAATTCTTCCAAAGGGCCATGCCTATGGCCATGGAGAATTTGTCCATTGCTCAGCACCGTAAAACATTGCGTTATGTACGCATTCGTAGTGGTGCTCAGGGATGTGCAAATGGACGTGACGCGGCCTTTTTGCGTCACGTCGCGTCACGTCGGGGCGTGACGCGCACTGACGTGGTAAAAAAAAGTTACTGTACCACTTTTTTGTAACTTTTTTTTTACTTTTTGGGACGACTGCTCTAGTCGACTGCTATGAGCAGTCGACTTCAGAAAACAAAAATTAAAAAAATCTATTAAAAAATCTGAACCGTTAGATCTTCTTGGATTGAAGATCTAACGGTCCATGATTTTTTTTAGAATTTTTTCATTTTTTTTTTTGGTTTTCCTTGAAGTCGACTGCTAATAGCAGTCGACTAGTCTTGGTCGACTGCAAAAGTAATTTTTTGCAGTCGACTGGAAAGTCGACTGCTATTAGCAGTCGACTTAGCAAACGACTGCAAATAGCAGTCGACCTAGCAGTCGACTACAAAAATTAAAAAAATTAAAAAATTCCAAAAAAAATTCTGGACCGTCAGATCTTCTTGGCAAGAAGATCTGACGGTCCATAATTTTTTTTAATTTTTTTGCAGTCGACTGCTAAGTCGATTGCAAATAGCAGTCGAATTAGCAATCGACTGCCAAAAAAAATTAAAAAATTCCAAAAAAAATTCTGTACCGTCAGATCTTCTTGGCAAGAAGATCTGACGGTCCAGAATTTTTTTTGGAATTTTTAAAATTTTTTTTGGCAGTCGACTGCCAGGTCGACTGCTAGGTCGACTGCTATTTGCAGTCGACTTAGCAGTCGACCAGGGGGTTGACCAGGGGGTTGACCGCGTCAGTTTACCCCTGGGGTAACTGCCGGATTTACCCCCCCGCGGACGTGACGTTTTTTGGTCGGCCGTCACGTCGCTGTCACAAAATGTGACGTGACGTGACGTGTGTGAGCCCAAAAGGGTGCCCACATTTAGTCTTAGACCCTTGAAACGTTAGTTGATGCACTTTGAAGTAGCATGTTACTTCACAAAAATATAAAAAGAGTGAAATGTTAGTCTTAGAAGTACCATGTTGTAAGAGGCTAGGATGTGAGTTGTTATTGTGTTTTTACCTTCGGAAGGATTTGAGTGAATGAGGATAGGTAAGGAGAACTTGGATTGAGTAGTTAGTGAGTAGGCTAGTACAAATGGATGGAGACAACCAAAGTGACTCAAGAGGCAAATGCATTCGAATTGGGATGAATGGAGGATCACATGGAGCGCACAAGTGGACCACCTCATCATGGCCACTTAATGGGGAAGGTCCAAGGAAGAATGCAAGGTGGAGGATAAGCAAATTCTCAAAGCACCAATCAAATCACGAGTTAAGCATCGTGGTTTGAATTAAGTGGTGAGCGACGATTTGGGAAAGTAAGGGGAGAAAGTTATGGCGGCGGAAAGCGAAGGAGGCTAAGTTTGGGTTGAAGCATCCCAAGTTTGGTAAAGTGTGGTAGGTAGAAAGCCAAGGCTAGTTAAATGTTCGAATTAGGATCCTTGTTGATCATTTGAGGGAGGAAGGCTTAGAAGATAGGATTGGCGCCTACTAAGTAGGAGGAAATCTCAAGGGCTTATCGTGAGCCTTGAGGGTGCTCACCCCCTCAAGCTTACTATATAATCCCTCATTCTTCCCTCACTCATCCTCTCTTTCCTTTGTGCTCCAAGGCACCCCACGAGTTATAAGTGTGGGTGTGGGAAGCCATATTGGAGCACATGTGTGTGCTTAGTTTTTAGTTTGAGAGCCAAGGCTTGTTAGCCTTGAAGAGGGCTTGACCTCTTGGTAGAATTAGTGTTGACGTGGAGGATTTTAAAGTTAATTCATGATTCCAATTTGTGGTACTTAAAGTTCATGTTTTGAATACACGTGGTTGCAAGTTCCATGTTTAAGAGTTGAGCACTTGAGGTTGTGATGAGTGCAAAAATATACTTGTGTGGATTAGTTAGTCTTAGTGAAGTTAGGAAATTCTCTCTCCCCCTCTCCTCTCTAGGATTTTAGGATTTTAGGATTAGAGAAGAATTGTGTGATTAGAAAGGGGTTGTTAGTAGAATTAGGAAAATTAGGTAGGAAGATTAGTTAAGGGCTTGAATAATTAGTGAGGTAGTTGGGGATTACAACTACAAAGTTGTGGGTTCATGAAGGAGCTGGGTTTATGAAGGAGCTGGGTTTGTTTAGTTAGAAAGTAAAGAGCTGGGTTTATGAAGGACCTGGGTTTGTTTAGTTAGAAGCTAAGGAGCTGGGTTCATGAAGAAGCTGGGTTTATGAAGGAGCTGGGTTTATAAAGGAGCTGGGTTTGTTTAGTTAGAAGCTAAGAAGCTGGGTTTACGAAGGAGCTGGGTTTATTTAGTTAGAAGCTAAGGAGTTGGGTTCATGAAGGAGTTGGGTTTATGAAGGAGTTGGGTTTATGAAGGAGCTAGTTAAATCCAAGACCACTTGAAGGGTGAACCTTGCACTATGGACTCATCCAAGTCCAAATCCAATACCGCGGAGGAATGTGAGCCCAAACCCACTACTCGGACTACGGACGCTTAAGGGTGGGGGGTTTGGCCTCACATAATTGGTGCGTCCGCCGGGAGCGAAGCGGAAGGTAGTTACAAGACTTGGAGGCGACTAGGAGACTTGGAGGCAACTAGGAAAATTTGGAGACACAAACTTGAGAGAAGGGAAGGAGCACCCGAAACTCGGTAAGCATTCTCTCTTTGGGTTACATTTGAATTCATTGTATTTCAACTATTCCTTGGAATGAATTGCATTGTCAATTACGCAAATTCATTTTTGAGGAAGGAGCGCGGCGAAGGTACGTCCTCAACCTTTTTGGGGATTTGCTAAGAACTTAAAAGGAACCTATAACCGAGTAGCTCATTAAAACATTAGAGGGTAAATTCACCTTAGGACATTGAACTTTGACACTCACCTCGGGGTGAGTCTCAAAGTTTTGGGAGTTGTCATTTCATGCTCTAGATTAAATTAATATTTCACAAAGTTATGGTGTTGTTACATTGAGTCACGATTGAGGGGAGTGCTAACTCACAGGGGGATGCGATTGCTCAAGGTATGTTTATTTCTTCAAAGTGAACTCATTAACTAATTAAGGAATGCCTTTTGTACTCGTGATTGTTGTTATCCGTTGTAGAGGGTAATTCCCGAATTGTGGATGGTGTGAGAAGTTGAAGGGTGAAGCCTCGACTTTTAACATAATCTACTCGGAAGGTCACCCCCTCACAATCGGTATTGTGGTGAGTGTTAATTTGCGGGAAGGTGCGGAGGTGATGCTCCGACTTAACCAAAAAATTAACATGAACATGCCTATCCCCTATTGGGATTCTTTCACCTAAGTGGGCTTGCAGGTTCTTTTCCTCACCTCCTAAAAAAATTATAACCACACCAAGACAAGTGAAAATATTAAGAGGGGAATTGCTAGGATTATGTGTGGTCAAGTGAGGGTCGATCGATTCTTATGGAATGCAAGGTAGGACTCGCTCACAAAAACCAAGTTTGATAGTAGGACTAGAGAAATCTACTCGAAAGAGGCGGTCCTCTAAAATCAGTGATAGATTAGAACAAGATAATGTTAGAATAGAGAGTTGTTTGAACGTCGAACCTAGGACTAGGTCAATTCTAGACACCTTAGAACTTGGAGCTCAACTTGAAGAGGAGATCACTCCCTCCAAATTGAGTGGTGAAACTTCTTCGGAAAATTACACACTTAGAGAAGAATTCCCGGTAGAAGTTGATAGGGGATTGTTGAATAGTTCACCGGTCACCATGGCCGAGGAACGGGGGATGGATCCACCACCCATACCCCCAATTCCGCCCATACCTCCTATACCTCCAATAGACCCATTGGTTAGGCCAAGAGGCCTACCAATTGTGGTTCCACAAAATTTAGCGGCGATGGATATGCCATCTCATCTCCCTAAATTTTATGGGACCAAGGATGAGGACCCCTCTCGGCACATGGAACGGTATATCGAACGGTTGGCTAGCTTCCTCATAACCGACCCGGGTTATTGGTTAGTGTGGTTTCCTACCACTCTAGAGGGGGAAGCCTATGAATGGTATCGGGATCATGCCGAGGGACATTTTAGGGGATGGGAACAATTACAAAGGGAGTTTCTTAACGAATTTAGGCCGGAAGTGGGTCAAAGTACCGCATTAAGGGCATTGTCGTCATTGAAGCAAGGAAGGGAGGAAGAAATTTCGGCTTACATTAGGAGGTTTGATTTAGTGTGCACTAGATTTGTGGGTACCATGCTCAACGACGACACGCTAAAGCAATTTTTCATTCAAGGGTTTTTTAAGTCCGGAACTATTAGGGGTGTTCTAGAAAGGAATCCCTTGACCTTGGCGGATGCCAAGCGTGCGGCTAGAGATATTGAAAACTTGGATAAAGATCACGAAAGGCTATGGAGAAGGGAGGATGAATTGATCCCACAATTCATCCCCATACGCCCTAGGGTGGTAGCGGTAGAACCCGCTAAGTATGAGAACCAAATTCCATATGCCATTGTGGACACCGGTCCCCGACCTTTAGCGGTTAGGGAACCGGCACCTCTTTTGGCACTACCGGCCCCTAGAACGGATCCACACTTGGAGGAGGTTGAGAGAAGACTAGGTGCTAGCCAACTAGGATTCCAAGAGGCTATGATAAAACAAATGCAAAGCCTCACGGATCAAATGTCATTAATGATCCGGAGTCAACAACCGGGGCCTCCACCCCCGGTTGAGTCGGGTAGGCATTCTTCCGGATTATGGTGTGTCCAATGTGGCCAACCGGGCCACACGCGTCAATTTTGTAGAAGTGGACAAAACCGTGACCAAAGAGGAAACGGTAACCCACCTCAACAAAATCAACGAGGTCAAGCGCCACCTCACTATGGAAATGGAAGCAATAGAGGACCACAACCTAGAGGGCAAGGTGGCCAAAATTTAGAGAAGAAGGAATTTCATCCCTTTTGTGGAAGGTGGCACGCTCAAGGACAATGTTGGTCCGAAGGTCAAGAGTTTAATTGTAGCAATTGTGGAGGAAGTCATCCCTCGGATACGTGTCGCCAACCGGACAAAATAATTAATGTCCCTTACCCGGTGGCTAATCCACAACAACAAGCAAGGGATAATATGCGAGGTGCTAGGCCACAAGGAGTACCGGCCAATGAACTTAGGCCACCTAACTTATACTATGACCATAGTAATGCTAGGCAAACTTTTCATCCACCGGCGGGCTTGCAAACTACAACCGGTTACATTCCAATACAAAATAGACAAGGAGTTCCACCTAATGGTAGTAACGGGAGACAAGCGCCTCCAACGGATCCGGGACCATCTAACTCCCAAGATGTTAGGTTCATGGATGGAGTGTTGGAGGCCACATGTGATGACATGCTTCCTCTCCCAACGAGAATTGGAGAGGAGCAAAGTCAATGGCCTCCTCACACCAATGCTATTACATATGAGTTAGTGAAGGGTAAGGGTGTGGTTGAAGAAGCACCTGCACTAGCGGTAACTACTAGGGCTAGGAGAGGGGATGCCCCGTTGGAGGTAGGAATAGGAGAGCAAGGAAATTACTCTTCGGATGAAGAGATTAATCTCTCCGAGTTGGATAGGGTAGCTAGAAGAGCTACTAAGGATGTGGAGAGGGAAAATATAATTTTACAAGATAGGGAGAGGACTAATGCGGTACATGACTTGGATAATAGCGATGTGGGTGAATGGGAAGGACCGGGGGTTCCCGTAGACGAATTCGACGTAGTGGGTAATTCTAAGGTGGAAAGATCTACCGGGTACGACTTGTGGGCGGACCTTAGTACACTCAAGGCGGATATTACTTTCGGCCAACTATTGGAAATTTCACCCACGGCAAGGAAAACATTAAAGGAGGGAATGCCGGTACACAAGAGGATGAGGAAGGTGAAAGCTAAAATAGCCGCTAGGATCCAATCACAAGGTGGAAGAGACGTGAAAGCTATAGAAATAGAAGTTGTTATAGTAGATAAGGTGGTTCCTAATGTGCTAGTCGACGGAGGGAGTAGTCTAAATATACTACCGGAGGATACTATGAAAAAATTGGGACTTGGACTCACGGGGCCTTCACCTTTGGTCATAAATATGGCAAATCAAAGTTCGACTACGCCTTTGGGGATGATCAAGGATTGTAGAATGACTACGGGAGGCGAGGAGTACTTGGTCACCTTCCATGTCATTAAAATGCACTCCAACAAGGACACCTTCCCCATTTTGCTAGGTAGGCCTTGGTTGCGGATGGCGAATGCTATGGTCAATTGGGGTGGACCTAAACCATCCATCACTTATGGTCCGGAGGGTAATAGGGTCATAGTGTCCATTGGTTCATTAGAAGGATGGATGAAGAAGGAGATGTATTTGCCATTGGAGAAGGAAATTGATGACTTAAACGAGAATGAGATTGGCAAGGCATTGGTGGGAGTCGTCCATCCCGAAGGTCAAAGGGTTGTTATAGATTCGGGCTCGGGAAGTCTAGGTCCTAATTTTTACAATTATGGGGATAATGGGGATTATGCCCAATGGCTAAGGGAGTACCCCGAGTCCGAGGTTGATGTAATGGTTACATTTCACCAAGTAGGCTTAGGGAGTGAATTTCCTAGTGTTAGTTTAGGAGAGGGCTCATTGTTGGAGCCATGTGAGGTGCTCACCGAGGAAGAGTGGGTTAGCGGTGGGTTAACACCTTGGGTAGATGACGTGGAAGAGGGTGAGGTTAGTTTAATTCATGTAGATGGGACTCAAGAGGAGGATGTGATTATTGAGTCATCGAAATTGGAGGAGCCTTTACATTTCAAGACCACGTCTACGGGGATAGTTGTAGGTCAAGATGTGAAAGATTACCCCAATGTGCCTTCCGATTGGTATCGGAACAAAGAGGAACAAGCACATGTGTCGGAAGCGGATTGGCGGTACGTGGATGTGAAATTAAAGAATGGAAAAACCCGACAAATGAAGATGGGTTCCAAATTGGGGGAGAAAGAGGTTAGGGAGTATAGCAATTTGGTGGATGAGTTTAGTGATACTTTTGCATGGTCCTACGATGAGCTTAAGGGAATTCCTAGGGAAATGGTAGAGCACCGGATTCCTTTAATTCCGGGGGCGAGGCCAATTAGACAAAAGGAGAGGAGGATGAATCCTCAATTGCAATTGTTGGTGAAAGCGGAATTGGAAAGGTTATTGAAGGCCGGGTTTATCAAGCCGGTGGAAATCACGGATTGGGTTTCTCCTATGGTCTTAGTAAAGAAAAAAAATGGGAAATTAAGGGTTTGTGTCGACTATAGGAAATTGAATTCGTGCACACAAAATGATCACTTCCCCTTACCTTTTATCACCTTGTTGCTTGAGGAGGTTGGAGGTCATTCGCGATATACCTTTATGGATGGGTATGCGGGTTATAATCAAATTTCCATAGCCCTCCAAGATATCCATAAAACGGCTTTTACTACACCTTGGGGTACTTTTGTGTGGGTAGTGATGCCATTTGGGTTATGTAATGCCCCGGCTACTTTCCAACGATTAGTAATGTATATCTTCACCGACTTGTTGTTCAAATCCATGACCGTCTTTGTGGACGATTTTAGCACACAAAGTAATGTGGACGATCACCTACATTGTGTTAGGGAGGCATTGGTTAGGTGTAGGAAGATGAGGTTAGCATTGAACCCGGATAAGACATTTTTGGGAGTGAATAAGGGAGTGTTGTTGGGTTATGTTGTTAGTGAGAAAGGTAGAGAACCCGATCCGGATAAGATTGCGGCCATAAGCGACTTGGCAACTCCAACCAATTCCAAGGGGATCTCTAAGTTGTTAGGACATGTGGGATGGTACCGGGAACTTATTCCTAATTTTTCAAAGATAGCGGTGCCCATTACCCATTTGCTCAAAAAGGATGTCAAATTCGAGTGGACGGATGCTTGTCAAAAAGCCTTTGAGGAATTGCGGGATAGGTTGAGCACCTATCCGGTGTTGATACCACCCAATTGGGGTAAACCTTTTCACGTCTATTGTGATGCTAGTAATGTGGCAATAGGGAGTGCGCTTTGTCAAGCAACGGGAGAAAAAGAGAAGGATCAACCTATAGCTTATGCGAGTAAGCAATTGACCCCCGCCGAAAGAAACTACTCTACAACGGAGAGGGAGTGCCTAGCCATGGTGTTTTCCGTTAAAAAGTTTAGGCATTACCTCATGTGCAACCCGGTTGTATTTTTTGTTGACCACATGGCTATCAAGTATCTAATTAACAAGGCGGAGTTAAGTGGTAGGTTAGCTAGGTGGGTTTTGTTATTAGAAGAATTCGACTACACGGTGGAATATAAACCGGGTCGTATGCATTTACAAGCGGACCACTTGTCTAGGTTGTCGGAGGAGATAGGAAAAAATCCGGTAAATGATATGTTAGTAGATGATAGCCTCTTTGTGGTCACTTCTACACCGGAGTGGTATGCGGGCATAGTGGAATTTCTAACAACCCACAAGTTGCCCAAAGAGTGGACAAAAGAAGAGAGAAGGAAGGTGAGGGTAAATAGTAGGCAATTTGTTGTAGTGGGCCATAGGTTGTTTAGAAGGGGGTCCGATGGTATTTTACGACGATGCGTGTCAAAAACGGAGGTTGAAGCGATTTTAATCGCTTGCCACGATAGCGCTTGCGGCGGTCACTTCTCGGGTCAACTCACCGGGCAAAAAATACTTAGAGCGGGCTACTTTTGGCCTACACTATTTAAGGACGCCCATGACTATGTAAGGAAATGCGACGCTTGCCAACGGTATGCCCGAAACGACCTTAGAATGGAGATGCCTTTACATGTATCATTACCCTTAATTCCTTTCGAAAAATGGGGCATCGACTATGTGGGTGAGGTCCATCCCCAATCTTCAAAAGGAATGAAATATATTGTGGTGGCAACCGAGTACCTCACCAAGTGGGCGGAAGCCAAAGCGGTGAAGACCGACACGGCGGAACACGCGGCAACATTTATGTACGAAAACATAATTTCGCGGTTCGGGGTGCCGAAGATCCTAGTAAGCGATAGGGGTACTCACTTTTTGAATGACTTGATTCGAGAGATGACAGAGAAATTTAAAATTGATCACCGGAAGACTACTCCCTACCACCCACAAACCAATGGACAAACGGAAAGGGTTAACGGAATTTTGGTGAGTATACTACGCAAGACGGTTATAGACTCGAAGCGGGATTGGGATACGAAACTAACGGCGGCACTTTGGGCATACCGTACAACCTATAAGGTAACTACGCGTGCTACACCATTTTCCTTAGTCTATGGTCTTGAAGCGACACTACCAATCGAATATGAAGTCGAGTCACTTAGGGTGGCCGTGAGTACGAGACTTACCGAAAGTCAATCCTTACGAAATCGACTAACCGATTTGGAAGCACTTGACGAAGGGAGGAGAATGGCGGCTCAACATATTGAGGCAATCCAAAGAAGGAGAAAGATTACTTTCGACAAACGACATAAGAGAAGGGCCCTAACACCGGGAATGATGGTCATGATTCAAGACGCACGAAAGCTTGAATTTCCGGCGAAATTCGATGCAATATGGTTAGGACCTTACCTTGTCTATGAGGTCTTTCCTAATAATTCAATTCAATTGGAAACGTTGAATGGTGAGCTCTTTCCTACCCGTACATCGGGAAGTAGATGTAAGGAGTACCGAGCTTGACTAGGCAACTTACCCTTGGAGCAAGAGATGTTTGGATTCATCCCCCGATGGTCGCCAATTATGTGAGCCCAAAAGGGTGCCCACATTTAGTCTTAGACCCTTGAAACGTTAGTTGATGCACTTTGAAGTAGCATGTTACTTCACAAAAATATAAAAAGAGTGAAATGTTAGTCTTAGAAGTACCATGTTGTAAGAGGCTAGGATGTGAGTTGTTATTGTGTTTTTACCTTCGGAAGGATTTGAGTGAATGAGGATAGGTAAGGAGAACTTGGATTGAGTAGTTAGTGAGTAGGCTAGTACAAATGGATGGAGACAACCAAAGTGACTCAAGAGGCAAATGCATTCGAATTGGGATGAATGGAGGATCACATGGAGCGCACAAGTGGACCACCTCATCATGGCCACTTAATGGGGAAGGTCCAAGGAAGAATGCAAGGTGGAGGATAAGCAAATTCTCAAAGCACCAATCAAATCACGAGTTAAGCATCGTGGTTTGAATTAAGTGGTGAGCGACGATTTGGGAAAGTAAGGGGAGAAAGTTATGGCGGCGGAAAGCGAAGGAGGCTAAGTTTGGGTTGAAGCATCCCAAGTTTGGTAAAGTGTGGTAGGTAGAAAGCCAAGGCTAGTTAAATGTTCGAATTAGGATCCTTGTTGATCATTTGAGGGAGGAAGGCTTAGAAGATAGGATTGGCGCCTACTAAGTAGGAGGAAATCTCAAGGGCTTATCGTGAGCCTTGAGGGTGCTCACCCCCTCAAGCTTACTATATAATCCCTCATTCTTCCCTCACTCATCCTCTCTTTCCTTTGTGCTCCAAGGCACCCCACGAGTTATAAGTGTGGGTGTGGGAAGCCATATTGGAGCACATGTGTGTGCTTAGTTTTTAGTTTGAGAGCCAAGGCTTGTTAGCCTTGAAGAGGGCTTGACCTCTTGGTAGAATTAGTGTTGACGTGGAGGATTTTAAAGTTAATTCATGATTCCAATTTGTGGTACTTAAAGTTCATGTTTTGAATACACGTGGTTGCAAGTTCCATGTTTAAGAGTTGAGCACTTGAGGTTGTGATGAGTGCAAAAATATACTTGTGTGGATTAGTTAGTCTTAGTGAAGTTAGGAAATTCTCTCTCCCCCTCTCCTCTCTAGGATTTTAGGATTTTAGGATTAGAGAAGAATTGTGTGATTAGAAAGGGGTTGTTAGTAGAATTAGGAAAATTAGGTAGGAAGATTAGTTAAGGGCTTGAATAATTAGTGAGGTAGTTGGGGATTACAACTACAAAGTTGTGGGTTCATGAAGGAGCTGGGTTTATGAAGGAGCTGGGTTTGTTTAGTTAGAAAGTAAAGAGCTGGGTTTATGAAGGACCTGGGTTTGTTTAGTTAGAAGCTAAGGAGCTGGGTTCATGAAGGAGCTGGGTTTATGAAGGAGCTGGGTTTATAAAGGAGCTGGGTTTGTTTAGTTAGAAGCTAAGAAGCTGGGTTTACGAAGGAGCTGGGTTTATTTAGTTAGAAGCTAAGGAGTTGGGTTTATGAAGGAGTTGGGTTTATGAAGGAGCTAGTTAAATCCAAGACCACTTGAAGGGTGAACCTTGCACTATGGACTCATCCAAGTCCAAATCCAATACCGCGGAGGAATGTGAGCCCAAACCCACTACTCGGACTACGGACGCTTAAGGGTGGGGGGTTTGGCCTCACAACGTGCAATCCCTGGTGGTGCTTACCGACCTCAGTTGTGGAGATTCCGATAGGGTGATTATGTTTATTTCCAACGTGAGGCGCCTACGACATTGGATGTTAAGGCGGGGCGTACTATCCTTCGGGTGAAGAAGGTATTACTAAGTGGTTTGTTGTTGTTGGAAGACATGGATGGTAGGGAATGTCGCGAGCATTCCAAAAACTATGTCCCATGTCACTTACCCATTGAGGGTACAGTTCATCCTGAACTGGCCGTCATGCCAGAGGGTTTTCCATGTTTTGTGTACGGGGAGAAGAAAAGAGCGGCTACTATGCTCTTGTGTGATCAATGTTAACGTGGTTGGCACATGACATGTTTGAGACCATCTTTGACTTCTCTACGATCTGGCCAGTGGAGTTGTCCTCGCTGTCGAGGGTCTTCAGTACCTGGTGTTTCTACTAGTCGCACTCAATGATCTTGTGTGGCTTTCATCGTGTTGTGCTTACCCAAGTGGAATATGAGGAGTTATGGCTTAGGGACGCAATCGAACGTGAGGCAGTGGAATTAATTCTTTGGAATCTGATGGCCAAATATCAGAGGCGATTAAGGATGGGGCTCACATTGCATCCAACTTATAGTTCTTTGGGATGACATTCACCACTCTAGTTAGTAGCGGAGCCATCCTTCATTATCCATGCCCTTTGGATTGGCATTGGTCCTCGCTGCTTGGCGGGGCGCCATAATCAGCTAAGGGGGGGGGGCATGTGAAGGTATGTTGTGTATGTGTGCCTTTGCTATGTTTTAGTGTTATTTGTTAGTGGTGGTTGGTACTCGAGCTGCAGTGACACACGATTGTTATTTACACGACATGCTAGAATATGTTATAAGCTCTAGGATTACAGTCCATCACTTGTACAAAACCCTAGGAAGACTAGAACATGGTTTTTTGGGATAATAAGCCCGAGGGTCTTCAAAACTGTCAGATTCTTGCGAACCATATGCAATTAAATCATCTAAAATACTCAAATGGTCAAAATGACTGTCGCTTTTGAAATCATCTTCATCATGAGCGTTGTTTTTCAAATTGTTTGTTTCCAAAAGGCTTTGGCATGAAATAGAGGTTCCTTGAAATTGAGATACATTTGCTGAAGCTAGGATAGTCAACATTTCACTCAAACTCTTAGATTCCTATTTCTATGGCACACTTTGAGATGGTTGAGCTTTTTTTCGTACAAGAAAAAAATGTTGATCTTCAATCTCCAACCAAGAAGGCAAAGACGGAACCTTGGTAATGTCAATGTCATTGAGATTGGATTCTTGAATGGCATCATTAGTTCCCACAATCTCCAACATCCTCAAGTTCATTTGAATGAAAACCAACTTTTTCATTTGAGTGAAGGATAACATGTTGCATTTTTTGGTTTGTACCAAGCTAAAGGTCGCCCAATTTTGCGCATGCACAACCACAACGAAACCCGAAACCCTAAACATAGACTCTTGTTTCAAAACACCATTTGAAACAAACGTATCTATTCATTTCGAAACAGACATAAACATGTTTCATTGCAACTATGAGTCGGTTACCCATAACATTATTGAGATCCACAACAGTGTTATGTGGGACTGACAATATTCCACAAAATATTCCACAATATTCCCCACATTTAGTCGGAAATATCAAGAAATATTATGTGGAATATTGTCAGTCTCACATAACATTGTTGTGGATCTCCATAATGTTATGCCTTTAGACTATGGACGTCGATCCATATTTAACACGACCAATGGATAATGCGCATCTTTCAATAGGTGGACCAAAAGAAAAGGAAGGAAGGAGACTAAACATAGTAGAAGAAGTAGACGTGATGTATTTAGTCTACTAATAAGAATAGTAATACTATTACATATTCTGCAAAGACAAACTTCCGTTCTTCACTGGTGGAGGTGCAGGGTAAAGGGTATTCACATGATCATGAGCTCACATCTGACATCTTTCTTGAATTCTTCATGAGTAAATAAGTTTGTAAAAGTTGTGAGTAAATTCCAAACACTTGACAGACAGAAACAGTAGACATTATTATTGACTATCTTACATGATGCAAAATGATGTCCTGTTGGAAGTCAGGATCCCTGGCATATTTGCTGCAGTAAAGCTCGACAAGCATTGTTTACCTCATTCATTAGGGAATGATTGCCGCGGCCACAGCTCTGGATGCAACGCCAATATATATACTTATGTTTTCCAATGAAATGAAATAAAATTGATTTTAAAGTCCGGGATGTCAAAAGGCTAATGGGATTGAGAGTACACTCTAGACTCCGTAGTATCATACTTGTGGCAATCAAAGTGCACGTGATATTATGGAGTTTTGTACTATTAACATGGATGTGTGATACTATAGATTTAGTGTAGCATGTGACACTATGGAATAACACAAAGTGCAACATTTTAATGGTGTGGTGTGGTCCACTCCACTTGGCCTTCCTGGGCGATGTGGCATATGTATGCACCAACATTCAACAAGTGGCATAAGAAGAAGAAGAATAAGAATAAGAAGGTGACACTTCACATATTGACACATGGCGCAATGCGAGGGTGTGGATTGACTTCTTTGGTGGTTTGCATTAATGACAAATTTCGTGATATAAGGGGGAGAAATGTGACAATAAGGAGTGAGATTTGAACTACGAACATCCGTTCCCTAGGGTTTTGGGATATTAGAGAGTGAGTGACATTATGGAGGTTGATATTATGGAGTTTAGGGTGTATATCATGCTGGTTTCAATCCGGCTAATTCCCTATAGTGGCGAGTGAGGTAGCTTCCATGAGATAGAGACTAATGTCAACTCAATGGTCCAATGGAAAGAAAGACTTGAGGCTCCCTAATATTACATTCTCAAATAGTGATGGAAACATAGGGGACACTCTAATGTAAATAGTGGCAGTGAGTCTATAAAGGAGCTTGGTAATCCTCCAGTTGGGTAGATAACGTAGAGGGTGCAAAAACCAACACCCCACCCAAAAATTGGCACCTTAAAATCATGCATAATGAGTACACATTGATTTTGAGAATGTTCACCACCTTGGTATTAGGTTCTTGTGTTGGTTTTGGGTTATCTCCTGATAATTTCAAACTTTTATGAAAATTTGGAAGATAGAATGTGGTGCTTTGAAATTCCTTGTCAATTGCTAACAATAATCTTCAAATGAATAAATAATTTTTTTATATATGCTTAGGTGACAATTTTAGTGTCATCTACCTTGGTAAATATTCTTGTCCTTGTACATTATGCATTTGGTCAACAATCGATAAACTTAGCCCTTTAAGGGTTCCAACTTTCAAATTGATATTTAAGTAAAATTGGACTAGGTCCAAATCCATAATTATAACTTGTTGAATTCTACCATAGAATCCTCCAATAAGATTATATGGTAAGATCTTATAATTATGGAATATGTAGAGTTGATTATGATAACATCATAGTAGTTGTTTTGATTATATCTTCACTATTCAACATTTTATCATCAGAACATAGATATTTGGTTTATTTTTCATTATGTTTTAAGAGCATATTATTCAAGTCACAGTAAAGTTTCACATAACTCCCATGAAATTTGAGCATGTCAAAGTGTATTGACGGATCCGCCCATAGAATCGAAGCAACTAAAAAGTCCATCTAGCTTTACCAAGGTAGCTGACGCTAAAATTTAGAAAGTTGGGTGAAACTTTTCACCTCTCAAACTTTGAGAGTATGTCATGATCTAAAATAGTGTATGTGCATGGGACATGTTGTCCTGAATCCCGGATCGGCTCATGCAAGCTAGAATGGCCCACCCATTCTAGTACTTAGGGCAAAGCACAAAAAGTCGGGTTTTAATATCCCAACACCACTTTTTGTGTGAGGTAACTTAGCATCAAGAAAGCTTAACTTAATTGGGTGGCTTTGTGTTAATTCTCATAAACTCAAGATTGAGCCCATGGTTTCATCTGCTTTACTTCACAAATAATTGCTTACCTCATAATTTTTGGAGCTTGTATGAATATCTTTAATTCAATATCAAAGCATAGATTCTCATGTTCATTTAATGGTCATACCCCCCCTGGCCATATTTTGAACACGCTACCGAATTCTTTTAAACATATGGCTTTTTGGTGTATGTTTTTGGAGCCACACCAAACCGCATACCACTCATTTGTGGCAAAGAAAAGTACCCAAATTAGACACGTGTACCTTGATCAATATGGTGGTGTTGCATGAAAGGAAACTCTTCATGTATGCAAAATTCTCCCTATTATAGCAAGCTAATGAAGTTATCCGTAAAGTCCCTCAAAGAGGGGTGAAATTGTGGGTTTGTTCATTCTTTGAGAAAATTTTCTATTAAGAGCTCATTAGCTTGTCATGTCTTTAATCCTATTTTGAAAGTTGGGTGGAAACTTTAAGACATGCTCCATCCACCTCTCAAACTTTGAGAGAATTATAGGACCTAAAATAGGGCATGCGCATGGGACCCACTGTCCTAAATCCTTGATTGGCCTATACAAGGCTAGCTTGATTCACACATTCTAGTGATACAAGCTAAAAAGCCGGTCTTTAATAGCCCAACACCACTCTTTGTGTACAGTAATTTAAGCATTAAGAAAACTTGGGTGACTTTTTGTTTTGTTAATTCCCCGTTGATTCTCATAAACTTAGGGTTTGGGACTAAACCAATAGTTTCATCTGCTTTAAGAATAAGAACAACTCTAATTTCTTGAGCACTTTGACAAAGCAATGGGGTGTATGTGATATTATTTTCCATTGACGGGTTGATTAAGTGATAAGGTTAAACTTGGTCTCCACGGCCCCCACTCACTGAAATTGTGTACTACATGTGAATACAATGCTCCATAGTGCTAAGAATGGAAGTGAATTAAGGTTATTTACCATTTGTTCCTTGCGACCATGTTATGAGAGTTGTTGGCTCTTTCCATTGTGGTTAGGGGCCTTTGGTTTGTGGTTATTGTCATTTGATTATTTGGTTAGGGTCACTTTTTAGTCTATGTGCATTAAGTCCAGCATATGTGTAGATCTTTCTCCTTGTTTCTCTCCTAAACCCGGCTTTGGGTTGTTGAGGGGTAATTCGAGGTGTGTTATTATTGTTCTCATTAATCCTTTCTTCTCAAAGAAATTTATGGGCTCTCTCTCAAAAAGGGAACCCACTGTGGAGCCATTTCATGCCTTCATTCGGGGGTCCCACTCGGCTTGGAGATTTGTTATATGAGTTGAAAGGTTACTAGGCGTAAGTATTGTTTGATGTTGTTATAATTTAGAGGAGATTAATGCTCTAAAGTTTTTTTGAAGCTCGTAGAAGGTGGCCTTAGTGAAGGTGACATTGTGGCTGTTGGATCTTCTCAAATTTTGCTGAAATGAAGAGATTTTTCTTCCCATATCTTTACATTGGAGTTGGTTTCCACATACAAGTCGCGGATCATCAATTAAGTTGATGATAGTGAGTTGAATTGCCCTCAACATCAAGGGTGGAATGAAAGTTCCAAGTCCATTCGAATGCACCATCCTCTGGCAACAAAGGGTTAATGGCTGAAATGCAGCATTTCAAATATCATAAAGAGAAAAGAATAAGAAGACGAATCTAGTTATCTTACCCAAGCACCACGTATAGTTACGGCTAGGGCGAACCGACCCATACATTGGTACCTTACCGGATGTCTAGTGATGTCACATTCAAATGAATCGGCCCTAAACCTCATAGGGGGTCTTTTTGTATTGGAGCCACTTCATCCACGATATGTAGGATGGTTGATTTTAACTGAGTGCCATGAATCCCTAGCCGTTCGCCCTCCCCGGTAAGGTACCGATATATGGGTTGGTTCGCCCCAGCCGTATAGTTACATACCCAAGTAGGTTATAAGGAGCAAGCTGATGATGAACCGAGGGCATGCATGTTCTCTGTTGGGCACCTCTAAGTGCCACTGACCATTGCATCTTGTCTCTTTCGATTGGTCTCCAGTGACAAAGTTTGTTACCGGATGGCTGTCCACCCGTATAAGTGAATATATGAGATGTCAGCTTTGTCATCAAAAATGAGGAAAAGGTGATGCACGATGCGAAGGAATAATAAGGGTAGAAGGAACAACAGGTCGATAAAGGTCATGTACTTCCACTAAGCGTTCTTCTCCCAAGATAAAGATTAAATTGGTGCATTGCTGCCAACTATCATTGTCAGATGTCCGGCTTCTTCATCGGAAATCGATCAACTTAGTGAACCTTAGAAACATGGTTTATCAGAAGCAGACTATAAACTAGGGTGCCCACGTTGTGGAATGCTATTTGATGAAAGACATGAATCATCAGGAGGAGGTAAAATATATTTCAGGATCCTTGGTAGCTAGATACCTAGTCCCATTAGAGATAATCTCATCCAGTGTTCCAGCCACTTGGCACCCAACACACCCGGTTGTTGTCATTGGGCTTGCAGCTTTGCTACAGCTCCAAATTTTGTTGAGGGAAAGGTGCCCCTTCAAGTCCAAGGGTGAGATTAGCTTACATGCCAGCTTTTGTGTAGAGCCACACTTGTCAGCTTTGAAAACCGAACCCACTGTATAAGCCAGGCCACTCTAGGCTGTCCTCTCCACACTCAACCATTAGATAACTCATTTCTTTACATTTCGTAGGTCACAAGTGCACGTCATGCATTCTGGAAATATGGGGAAAATCTATTGATCATAGATCCACACAAGCATTGCAATGCATGACTTGAAGCTAGCTAGGATCAACAACTGGGATGTTAGAAATAGTGCTCCGAAAATTGTCGTGCCTGAGTTACTACTATTATATTATCTAAAGTATTAATTCCATGCCATCAAGGCTCCAACTCCTAACAACGGTGGTATGAATGTCAATCCTCCTCTAAGGCACGTGAGAATTCTTCCTCATCTGATAAAGTAATGTACACAATGAGTGAGTTCATTACAGATTTAAGGACACTGAGCATGGTTTTCAGTCCAGAGGTTGTCAAGCTAGTCATAATATAATTACTCATGTACATCTCTGAATTGCCACCATACAACAGGAGCATATGGTCAGCAGGTGTCATTTAGTGCACCTGACTCTTGAATCTTAGAAATCTAGTAGAGCTGCCCTGGCCCCCCACCCACTTCAAATAGTGCATACATCCAAGTCAGTTTGAGAAGGTCGGGGCACATAAGTTACAACAATCTATTTGAGAGCTTTTTCATTCACAGGCACATCGAGCTAGCGTCGCCTCAAACTTCATGCTGGGATATGCTTCAAATCTAGTAGTTCTCATCTTGCACTCATGTGGATAAGGCTGGCCACAATTCTTTACCTCTCACCAGAATTAAAATATCTGTTGAAGAGATTAACAATTGTTTTGGGACACATTATAAATATCACTCCACAACTAATTTAAAGCCATTTTGATGGGGGATACTATTACATCTTCAGAAACAATCTTCACGAAATATTTTGTGGTGCAAGACTCTCAGTTGATGTGATCCACAACAGCCTGGTGGGCAGTAATATAGAGATCAAACATGTATTCAATGATACACGTATTGACATCCAAAAGGTTGCGCATAATTTCCAAAAAGAAATAGTATTGACACCCAAAAGGTAGCATATTATTTTCCCAGAAAGAAATAGGAATGCTGGGGGCGTCAGGGTACAATTATGAGGCCGGCCACGGCAAACATTTTGAGTTGGAACTCCAATCTGCACATTGCTGAAACTCACAGAAAAAAGGTTGAGCTAGGCGAGTGCTGAGTTGTCAAAAGGAGGAGGGACAAAACTAAGTCTGCAGGCGGATCTTCAGACAAAAAGGCTTATGCTCACTGCAGGGCTGGGTGCTCATGAAGAAGGGTCGGCCCAAAGAACAGGAAATTGGGAGGGACAAGCCTCTGGATTCAATGGGTATGTCGACGAGTCATTCTGCAATGGTGGCTTATGTGGTCATAAGGCAGGAAACTGTGTAAGCTTTTGTCATCCAAAGTGCCACAATTTCCTGCACGCGTTTTTGTCGATTTCCATATTGCTTGAAAGAACTGTCCAGTCCTTATTGCCTTTACTACTATGTGGCCACGTCGGCTGGTTTTTATGGAAAACTCTTGTCAAAATTTGGTGGCCCTGACAAAATAATCACTGCGTTGTAGCCGACCACCCAATCTATGATTTACACCTATTTATCTATTTATCATTCATGGCTTTGTGCATGGATTGAGTGCCTGCACTGTTGTCACCTCATAAATTGCATCAGACAGGCACTAAGTACATGTTTCTCTGTCTGCTCACTTCACTAACCTTACACTTTACTGCACCTGACATCCTGAATCCGCTTCTGATTTTTTCGGACAGGCCTGCGAGAGGAACTTTTTTTGCCCGAAACAAATAAAAAAGAACTATGGAATCATCACAACACCTATAGAAGAATACATACAGTGACTGCCAAAACTGAGTACAAACACAACATATTGAAATTCAACAAACAATGTAAGGAAATTGGATGCACCAAAAATGAAACCATAAATTGCATAGGATTACCATTGCAATCAGTCATACTTCCATGGGAATTGAGGCCTATTACACACAAGTATGCATGTACAAACAAAAAGTAAAGTGAAGTTCAATCCAAAACTCAGTTTTGCTCACATAAGCTGGAACAAAGTTAAAAATTTGTCCACCTACCCTTAGCTGCTATAACAGTTGCAATGCACTTAGGCATGCTCCTATACAAGTTCTTACACTCATTGGGAATAATTGAAGCCCAACAATCCTCAACACGCTCCCACAATTCTAACATTCCTTTGGGAGGTCTCTCATATTGGTTTAATCGACATTTTAAAGTTGCCCACAAGTGTTCGATCGGATTCAAGTATGGAGATTGCGCCGGCCACTTCAAAACAATAAATTCTTGCGAATTCAGCCAACAGCGCACACTCTTGGATGTATGTTTCGGGTCATTATCATGTTGAAAAATCAAATTGGCAGGATCCAAATTGTATGCATGCAGCGTATGAATCAACTCTTGCTCTAAAATTTCTCTATACATGTACTGATCCATTCTTCCCTCAATCCTACACATCATACCAGGGCCACTCGGAGTCATGCAACCCCACATCATCACTACCCCACCTCCAAACTTGACAATTTGTTGCACCATTCCAGCACTTCTACTCTGTCCATCACAAAACCAACACCAACTACGACCATCAGAGCAAAATCGGTTGATTTTTGTTTCATCGGAGAATACTACATGTTCCCAATCATCATCAGTCCAATGGCAATGACATCTAGCAAATTCTAATCGTCCCTTAATTTGAAGAAGTGTGAGCTTTGGTTTCTTTTGCTTCACTTTACATTTCAAACCTGCTTTTCGTAACACTCTCCTCACAGTACTGTCGCTCATACCAACATGAAGCTCTTCTCTCAAGTAATTTCCAACTTTGTGTGCAGTTTCTAAGCCACCCACAGTGATTTCTCTCACACAAGCTCTATGATCAGCTGCACTATACACATGTGGCCTGCCACCAAAACTGTGATTGACATCACTCAATTCACTCAAATGTTGCTTACGAAATTGTGCAACCCAACTTTGGGATACCTGTAAGTCTCTAGCAACATTTCTAGTACTTTCACCCCTCCTCAACTTCTCTAAAGTAGCTTCCTCTATTGCTTTCTACCAACAGCAGAGAGAGACCTCAATGAAACCATTTTGCTCAATTTGCATACATGATGTGCATTGAATGGGGACACAATTATAAATGTGACGGCCAAGAACATGCCCACCCAAAAAATCGGACCCAGAAAACCACTTGTACATGTCAGATTTGTAGCATTCATTGCGTAATCCAAGTGTGAGCATAATTGGGTTTTGGAGCTAATTTACTTTGATCTAGATCTTTCTCAAATTATCTTGCATTGTTGGACTTGTAATTTGGTAGCCACATCATTTACATGCATGTATACTTGAGCCGTCAATTGATTTGGCATTAAATGCAATAAATTACAAAATATGAATGGCTAAAGGTAGACTAGGCTTTTTCGTACTCAGTTTTGGCAGTCACTGTATGCTCGTATTTGTATGTACTCATTAATCTTCTTAATCTCATGTTCTCTCATTAATATGTGGTTGGGCTCTAAGATCTTTCCATCTCCTAGGTGAGTCAGTCATATCATGATTTAGCCACTACCCTAATCAATGTCAATCCACTCCAACGTTGCATCCTCCCACTCTCACCTCTTATTTTGTCTCATCATCTTCCACACAACACTCACGCCCATATGTGGTACAAATCTCGTATCTCTCCTTTCTTTTCATAGTATCCCCGCATAATCACGTCCATATGGATGATGAGGTAGCATGAGTTGGTTACTTCATTGAAAGGTTGCCCAATCATGTTGTGCTCATGGCCATTGTGCCATGCATCATCTTTCTTGATGAGCTCTCTACCGGTTCTACGAATCAACATTTCCACAACCTCCCATTGCTGCACTCTTTGCATGAGCTTAACCATGGTTGGCACATCTCCATTTCATCATTTGTGGTTTGGGCTTCTTTGTGCCTCACCCACTTGGATGTGCGCATTGATATGATTTAGCATCCACATGGAAATATCCATGTCATGGTGCTCCTGCGGTTTTGGATGGCTTATGACCTCCTCTCCGAGTGCAAACAATTGAGCACACACCTACGAGTAGAAGTTATGCTTGCATGTTTTCCTTTGTTGTTGGATAGACATGTGGATCTTCTGCGTTGCAAGAGACGCCACACGTAGGGGAATTCAGCTACCTAATGATATATACATTTTACCACCTCTCACAACACTACTTTTTGGTGAAGACATTGATGCCTACCACGTTCAAGCTCTACATGATTAACTTGAAGTTACTAATGGAAAATGGTGCACAACCATCACCGAACTCTTCTTTTTGTACATATTGCGGGTATGAGGTTTTTTTTTCTTTGCCATGCTAATTTGTGCATAGTTTCCATGGCAAAACCTGCTTAGGCTATGTAGTCATTCAGTCATATTGAAAATTCGAATCTACTTTTAGGCATTTGACCAAAACTACTATGGTTTTAATAGACCATAGAACTTTTTTGGCCCACTTTAACATACTTGCACCCCATGCCAATTTATCTCTAGTTCAAAATTAGTGTGGGTGGCTTTCATTGTTTTTCTAAGAAACTGATGTGGACGACTATTTCATTTTATGGATACTTCTATCCTTTAGCTAATACTCAAGGTGTTGGTTGGAAGTCTCCCAGAAGATTAGGGGAAGGCACAGGTGTGAGGCCAAACCCACTACCCTTAAGCGTCCTAGTCCGGGTCATGGGTTTGGAGATCACATGTGTAACATAAAAACTTGTAGTAACATGGAATGTACGTTCTACCTTTATGGACTTACAACTTACTTCAAGTCATGACATTTTATTAGTGTGACTCTCTTGCATAGGTACATCCTTGGTTTTTTCAAGAGTCCACCCCACCGCCTTTGCCACGCATGCCCTCAAAGATTTCCTTCTTGCAAACTTGGTCATGGCTGACGATTCTTCACTAGTGCATGACACCTCGCTGAGGCTATGGCTTGTTGATTCCATGAGGCACATAAGTCTTTAATACAAGTGTTAAAAAACACTTATATAATCTATCATCGCCTCCTCTTCCACAAGTCCCTCACAACAACTTTCCAAGTTCACACCTTAATGCAGCTACTAACCCAACAACCTCGTCCAAGTACTAAACCAACAAAATTAAGTGTTCCAATCTAATATAAGTCCAAACACTATGAATCTAAATATCGCAAGTCTAAATACTATGAGAGTAAATATTATAAGAGTAAGTACTATAAGTCTAAATACTATAATTCCCAACACTAGAAGTCTAATTTCTAGAAGTCTAAATACTAGAGCTATGCACTTGTTTCTAAATGGTTTTAATCTAACACTACATCTAACCATGCAAAGCTAACTTCAAGACTAATTGACCTTGGCTCTTCATCTTGAAACATTGCACACACACGTGCTCCTCTCTTGCTTCCCACACACCCACACTTATAACACATGGGGTGCCAAGGAGCACAAAGGAAAGAGAGAGTGAATAGGAACATAAGTGAGTGAAGAAGGTGAAAGAGAAGAATATATAGGGGGAGGGAAGGGGTGAGCACCCCTCAAAGCTCAAGATAAGCCCCTCGATCCTCTCCTACTTTGTAGGCTCTCATCCTATCCTTTAAGCCTTCAACTCTTAAACCAACAACATAGATCCTAATTCAAACGGGGGAGGAAAGGGGTGAGCACCCCTCAAAGCTCAAGATAAGCCCCTCGATCCTCTCCTACTTTGTAGGCTCTCATCCTATCCTTTAAGCCTTCAACTCTTAAACCAACAACATAGATCCTAATTCAAACGGGGGAGGAAAGGGGTGAGCACCCCTCAAAGCTCAAGATAAGCCCCTCGATCCTCTCCTACTTTGTAGGCTCTCATCCTATCCTTTAAGCCTTCAACTCTTAAACCAACAACATAGATCCTAATTCAAACGGGGGAGGGAGAGAGAGAGAGAGAGAGGGAAGATAAATGAGAGAAGAAAGAGAGAAGGGGAGGAGAGGGCATCCAACCACAACCCTTTAAACTTTCTCCTACTTAGTAAGACCTTATCCTATCCACTAACTCCTCACCCTCTAAACCAACAAGAGTATGTTCTAATTCAAACATTTAAACCCAAGGCCCTTCTCCTTGCCTCATCAAACACTACTCCTCTAATCAAAACACTCCCTAATGCCACTAATCCTCTACTTAACCACACAAAATGGCTTAAGGCCTAAACCTAAATCCACACTAAGCCTCACTCTTTTTATACTTTTGATTGTTTCAATAACACTCCAATTGCAATTCTAAGTAGATCCTAAACATAAAACAAATATGAGCAACCATTTTGGGCTCATAACAAGGTCTTCGGCCCACATTATTTCCATCATGATTAGACAATTAGTGTGGCCCACATTAATTATTCCCATATGAATTTTTCGCCACACTAATGGACTATTTTCCTGTTGTAGGTTTCAATATATCTACTGGATTGAAACACAAAGGGCGCACTCAATGGTAGAGAACCAAAGTGATGTGAGTGGGTACTTTTGACCCCCCGCCCCATTTACTTTTATAATCTTTATGAGAAAATATGGAAGAAAACACATACATGTTAAACCTTGTGCAAGTTCTATTTGAAAACAAAAATTGTATCTATTTCGTCTTGTCAATTTCTTTCTATAATTCTTCAAAGGAAAAATGAGATATTTCAGTTCAAACTGACATGCAAGTTTTGAAGGCCACTTTCATTCTTTTTAACTGAGATTTTTTTGTCAAATGAAAGAGTTGCAAGTAATGAGATACTATCCAAAAACAAACACCCTAAAAATGATCATGGTAGGTGTAAATAAGAGTAAAGATAGCATCATTTCCCACTCGTGTCAATTTGAATTTGTACATATAGTGCACCCCATGGGATTGAAAATCGTTCTGAAATTTGAGAATGCTCATCAACCTACATAACATTATTGAGATCCATAACAGTGTTATGTGGGATTGATAATATTCCACGGAATGTGAGGAATATTCTATGGAATATTGTCAGTCCCACAAAACACCGTTATGGATCTCAATAATGTTATGTAGGGCGCATGTCCAGTGTAACTAACTTAAATCATTGTAGTAGTAAGATCATGTGATCCCCCTAGTGGTGGTATGAACAGGGTATGTTTGATGTGGGGTTTGAAGTTGTGCTAGGAACTTGCATGGTTGGGGCGAACCAACCCGTATATTGGTACCTTACCGGGGAGGGCGAACGACTGGGGATTTGTGGTACTCACTTAAAATCATCCATCCTAGATATCGTGGATGAAGTGGCTTCAATAAAAAAAAAGCCCCCCTATGGGGTTGAGGGCCGATTCATTCGAATGTGACATCACTAGACATCCGGTAAGGTACCAATGTAAGGGTTGGTTCGCCCTGGCCGAACTTGCATGGGGATGCAGTTGCCTATGTTTTCTCTCTAAGTATAGGCATGGCTCTTGACCACAAAAAATTATGGGATGGGAATAATTTAGGTAGATGTGCCTAATTTGGTTTCTTATCTCAATCGGACACCTATATTTGAGTGATATTTGTTTTGGTGTGGCTCCAAGAACAACTACCAAAAATACACATGTTTAAGGTAGATATACGGAAAACGATGAAAATAAGCTAAAGGGCTCTCCCCACCTGGCTTTAGCAAGGTGGGTCTCAGGCTAAAACAAACTCCCTAATACCATGCTTCCCTACCTACGTTGGTATTAGCCACCGAGCCGATGTGGCTATCCTAGGTGGCATGGTTTAGGGAGCCTTCTTAACAGTAACTTGCCGAACCTAGCGGCCTCCCCTATTAGTGCTCCTTACTTTTAGGCCCTTTAAAGATGCCCATGCATGGCCATATTATTGGCTGGTGGGGGTTTTAGTTATTTAGCCTATGGATGGCAAAATAGCTAAAAACCTTGGCCGTTTTTAGCCCTGCCCCCAACTACTGGTTTCAGATAGCGGGATATATTAAGAAGGTTGCTAAATTTATAAACTGCTTGTGCCTAGGTGGCACATTCTTAACTATCATTGTCGTCATGTTAAGAAGATACTTAAGTAGAGACGGGCCGGGTATTAGGCCCACACCTAATCCCTTTGCCAAACCTGGTTGCACCCTAAATATTCTCGACCTGCATCTAACGGTCACTTTTGGAGTTAAGACCCGGTTTTTGTTAAGGCCGGGTGGGGAGGGGCCATAATTCACCTAGAAAGAGTGGCTTGAAATTTATGCAATACTTTTCAAACATAGAATAGAGGAAATGGGTGAAAGAATGCAAGCCGTTTTATAATTTTACTCCATGTAAATAATTAGTTACATTTTTTGGAAAGGCAAGTAAGTCAAACCCCCTACTTGTATAGTCTCTCTAGATTGAGCATCACCATATCTTACTTTGGATACGAATGCACACAAAATGGTTAACTCAACGGCACCCAAAAGTGATCACAAGTGGTGTGAAATAGCACCTATCCGCCCAATCACTGCATCCCACCTATCATTGCATCCTTTCCGGGCCGCCACTTTTACAATTAGCCATTTTGGGTCCACACAAAAATCATGCTGCCCCTAGTCTAGTACACTAGTAGTGGTCATTTACCGTTTTCAATTTTCTACTTTAGAAGAGATTGGACTGCATGATCAAAATATGATAATCATTCTAATCCTAATAGTCAACATAATTGGGGGGAACCTATACGACCATTTAATGAGCACGAAAATCTTCGATTTGGTAATGAATAAGATATTTATGCAAGCTTCGAAATTATGAGGAAAGCAAGCTATGACCTTGATTTGGATTTGCGAAGTATCTCGTACTAATCGTGTGTTTCATATCCTAGGACAAGTGGGATAGTCGGAAACATTAGCCGTTCAGGACCCGCCTACCTCGGTGTGATCTGTTGAGTAACGAATTTCAAAGGGCGGACTCGCTCATTGGCTGTGGGCTAATCTCAGGAGTCAGGACGACTGACAATGCTGTTAAGGAATTTGATTCTGGAGGGGAAAAAGGCACAGGAACCCTAGGCTGACTAGCATGATGAATAGGTGTTGACTGCCAATGCGGAAGCCACACATTGCTGCCTGCTAGTTTTCCTTTCCAAAAACACATGCAGATGCTCTCATGAAACCACGTCTCCCTGTGAACTGGAGATGGAGAGCGTGAAATGGAGGCTTGCAAACCTCACGTTTCATTTGGTGCTGAGGCTAATGAATGAGGGCCACTTCACACATGAGACTGACAGCCCGTGACCATTATGATTCAAGCACTCTCATTGGTGGAAAAGGCAGAGCCGGTCCAAGTTCACTTCACACCACGCTTGAGGGACCAACGGAGTATGTGAATGCAAGATGGATGTAGAGTCTACGTGGATTCCTACGTGGCATCGAATGGATCATGATACATGGTCACTTGGACTAATTTCAAAAACCACCTCTCAGAGGTAGGCCTAGCACAAGACCGGGAGACCGTGGCACTCCAAATGCTCACAACCGTTGTTTTATTCTATTTCATCATGTGTGAGGACTTGCATGAATAGACATTCATTGAAATAGCGTTTGGTTGAGGGCCCGGTCACATATGACTTCAAGCTACATTTGAGGGTTTGTGACCACACTACACGATTTTGGAGGTGTCTTGGGACGGCCTTTGGACATTTTCTTTTGGGATGTCACAAAAGGGCCACTTCACACACGTGCCAAGAGTTGTGACCATGAAACACTAGAAGAAATCATGTCCATTTCAACCCTTGGCCATCGCGACTCGCACCAAGAAAATGCATAAACAATTCAATTGGTAGGCAACCGGAAGGTACCCGTGGTGTACCCATGGAAGGTGCCCCCCGATTCCCAACCGAATTGATTTGTTTATGCATTTTCTTGGTTTAGTCTTGATGGCCTAGTCGCAAGGAGGGTTGAAATGGACAAGATTTCTTCTAGTGAAATTGTGACAATCCAAAAGAAAGTTTCCAAAGGTTATCCCATGACACCTCCAAAATCATGTAGTGTGGTCACGGACCCTCAAGTGTAGTCTGAAGTCATATGTGACCGGGCCCTCAACCAAATGCTATTTCAATGAATGTCTATTCATGCAGGTCCTCACACATGATGAAATAGAATAAACCAATGGTGGTGAGTGTTCAGAGTGCCATGGTCTCCCAGTTTTGTGTTAGGCCTACCACTGAGAGGTGGTTTTTGAAAATAGTCCAAGTGACCATGAAACATGATCCATTCGATGCCATGTGAGAATCCATGTAGACTCTACATCCATCTTGCATTCACATACTCCATTGGCCCCTCAAGCGTGGTATGAAGCAAACTTGGACGGGCTCCGCCTTTTCCATCAATGTGAGTGCTTGAAGCGTAATGGTCACGGGCTCTCAGTCCTGTGTGCGAAGTGGCCCTAAGTGACGCCAACCTGTTGACTGCACTGGAGGCGGAACGGGGAGTTGTTCAGTCACAAGAATTTGCTAAAACTCTTACAGATCGAATTTTTATTGATTCAAATTTAGTACCATATATACAATGTGCAGAGAAAAGAGTAGCAGAGCTAGCTGCAGGCTGCAGATGGTCAGGGGTGTAAGTCCAACGAAGGTATTATTTCCTTAGTCGAATTTGAAAAGGTCAGTATCAAATGCTTTTTGTTGGGGGAAAGGGCCGGCTGCCAGAGTTGTCTGGGCTCTGTGAGACATAACATGTCCCCCGAGTCATCAATGTTCATCATCATTCATTGTTAAGCAAGCGGCTTGCCACATAATCATTACCCACTTGATGTGTCTCATGGGATGAACACCTTCAATGCGACTTGCCGCACGATGATGAAAGAAGAATTGAGAATTCGAACACAGCAAATGTCACGAAAACGTGCAACTTATTAGGGCCGGTTTACACCATGGAAGATGGCCCTTTTCCCATGGTCCTACTTGATGGTCCGATTTCTTAAAATATCAATTTACAAAGCCTTTGGGCCCCTCACTAGGTGTACACCGAATGTGGACCGAGAGGAATGGCGGGGAGGGCGAACCGACCCATACATTGGTACCTTACCGGATGTGTAGTGATGTCACATTTGAATGAATCGGCCCTCAACCTCATAGGGGGTCTTTTTGTATTGGAGCCACTTCATCCACGATATGTAGGATGGTTGATTTTAAGTGCGTGCCACGAATCCCTAGCCGTTCGCCCTTCCTGGTAAGGTACGAATATAGGGGTTGGTTCGCCCCAACCGAGGAATGGCCATGCACCAAAAAGTGAATGTGATAATTTTTTTTAATATATGCTCAAAAAGGGCACTTTTGAAAAAAAATTCAAGTTTGATCATTCGTTTGTCTTCAAATCTCTTCACTTTTCTTATCTTTTTGTTCTTGCTTGTTTTCACCTTGAATTTACTGAGCATGGTTGCAACGGAGGAGAGGAGGAGGAGGCTTATTTTGCTCTTAGGATTATGCATGTTTTTGTACATGCTTGTGAAGCATGTTGTGGACATTCAAATATCGATTTTCCAAGGAGAGTGGAAGAAGTTTGCAATTTTGAGGTTGTTTTATGAGAGTATGGGGTATAGAAAGAGGAGCATATGGAGTCAAGAATGAATGTAAGGATTTGTAGTCCACTTGTTGTTGGGTTTGTGGACAAAGAAAAAGTTTAGGAAGCAAACTCAAGTAAAATACATTACATTTAGATTTTTGTATAAGAGGTTGGGCCCCTATTTGAAGAAAGAGGATACCCGTTTTAGGGTTACTGTGCCGGTGCAAGAGAGGGTAGTAATGTCATTGCATAGGTTGGGTAGTGGTGATGGATTGTAAGACATAGGAGACTTATATAAAATCCACAATAGTGTATTGTCAAAAATAATAAGAAAGTTTTGTAGAGTTGTTAGAAAGCATCTTTAACCAGTTTTTGTACAAACTCCAAATGAATTGTAATTTAAGGTTTTAGCTTCAAGGTTTGAGCAGTTGCATGGTACAAATTATATGAATAATACATAGGTCACATATTCATCTTTTAGCTCCTAGAATTGGCGGAGAAAATTTATTGCATAAAGTCTATTCATTTAACAATTCTACAAGAAGTTGTTGGACCACGCTATATGTTATGGGATTATGAATTTTGCTAAATAAAAAGTCTTCACGAGTGGGCTGTTTTTTAGGTTACAAAAATTGAATGGGAATGCATAGAAGGTAAGTTTCAACCGTATAAACTTATGGGAGACGTTGCACATCTGGTGAAATATTAAATGTATTGTTTATTTGAGGGTGAAAATGCTATATTATCCTGGAAGGAGACAAATTGGAATTTCATTCAATCTACAACCAATATATGTGTAGAAAAAATATTTGGAATTTTGAAGGGTAGATGGAGGTTGATAATGAATCAATTTGAAGTATCTTTGAGGAACATGCCTGACATTATAGCAATTTGCATAATATTTCATAATTTGTCTATTGTCAACGGCAAAAGAATTGAAGGTGAATGGATTGTTGAAACAAAAATTAAATTTGTTTGAAGAGTTAGTGAGGGAAAAATACAAGAGGGTAGTGGATTATGGGAAAAAAAAGTTGAACTTGCTGAAGTGATAATAAAGATTGTAGTTAGGAAAATGTTCCAATAGCAGTTCAAGTAAATGATTTTTTTCGTGAAGCCATAATGATGCATGAATTATTGGCTGAAAGTTTGTGGTAGTACAAGTGATGAAAAAAAATCCAACATCACAAGAATAAATAATGACAGTGGGACATATGTAGTAGAATAGTAACTATAATTTATCTAGAAGAGTAGTAATTTTTCCATTTATGCTCTCCAATTTTTTTGTAGATTCTTGGAATGATGTAAGGATAGCCTATAATTACCAACAACATGTTCTAGAAATTCAATCTTCTCTTGAGTTTCTTTTTTCTCTTGTGTTGCAGTAGTTGATGGTGTAACAACTAGTGGTATATTAGTCATTACTTTATGGGTGCAAGCATGGTAAAGTGGACAGCTCTTGATCCTTGCTCAGGTTTAAGTGAAAGTGATCCAAAACAATATACTAACTTTGAATTTTATGAAATAGAAATTCATAAACATTTAGAAAACATATGAATCTACAAAGCCAAGCAATTTATGTTCACAAAAAACAATTTCAAACAACGTATATGTATTTTAGAAGACGGTGCAAGTGGTGGTGCAAGTGGGTGTCATTGAAAACATAATTGTCAAAAACTTGTTTAAAATACAATTACATTACATTAAATTGATGAATTTTTGAAAAAAAAAATTACGATGACCTCAAGTTTATAATGAATTCAAGGAATATGAAAAGAAATTCCAAGTTCAAAATATCTAAGGTCATGAAATTTACGTTCAAAATTATATTTAGTCAGTTTCTTTTACACGTCACTTTTGATAATAGGTTTTGAAGATCTCATATTGATATTCTATATTTGAGTACCTAACTTAACAATAGAGGTCATCATGAAAAATAATCTATTTTAAACAACATTTTGCTACTACTTATAGGCGTTTGACCAAGAAAATCATGGCTTTCATATACTGGAGCATTTTTTTGGTCCACTTTACTATGCTTGCACCCTTATATGATATAAATGTAGATGGAATAACTTTTTTTCCATAATTCTGTAACATTTGCATGAGTATGATTGTGCATACTTGTCTTATTAGTATGCCATTCATCCATTTTATTAATCCACCTACATTCTTGTTTCCTATCGGATCTAGAAACTTTATTATTATTATTATTATTATTATTTTGGGTCAATCTTGTATTTTTTGAGAATAGACTTATATTTTTTTTGCATAGTAACAAAAATCGATTGAAACCCTTGATTGCAACCACCAGTCAAATTTGTAGTTTGATCCAGGAGTTAATACCCATATGAAGCACTAGGAAAACATAATGAAAATCTAAAATACAAGCAAGAAGGGCCTGAAATTGGTGATATAAAAAAATTAACATAAAAAATTTAAAATAATATTGTGAATGGGAACAATATGAGGAAATAAGGACGGAAAACATGAAATGGCCTAGTGGTTAGAGAAGAGAGGAGGAAAAGCTTTAGACAGAAGAAAAAAATGTTTAAATGCTCTCATCCGCATGAAAAATTTAATATAGTAACTAAATTTGAGGCCCCTGCAACAACGTCTGCTTGAATTTGGGAGGAGTGAGGATATAAGGGCTTACGGCTAATGCAAAGGCCTTATATGGCCCACATAAAACCTCATTCACCGCCTTCATTTTTGTAAAATATTTCACTGATATTTTGAAAATGTTATTTTACTTGTTTGATGTTTTTGCAAATTCTTTGTCCATCTCACCTTGAATAGCAATTAGGTGATTCACTTTAAAATCTTTCCACTTGATTCTTGCCATGTCTTCATCTTCTTCATCAACTTTGCCAACCTCAATCACATCCATTTTGTCAGTTTTTTTTTCATCTTTTTTGTTCATTTTTTTGGACGTAGTCTTTTTCAAACAAGTTATTTATTAATTGTTGCTGCCACTTCTTCATTTCCTTATAAGATTCGAGCTCCAACAATTGAAAGAAGATTACTTAATTATCGTTCTTGCCAAACATTTGAACATGGATGTAATTAGAGGGATGTGAAATGCACTAGAAAGAGATGGAAGTAGATTAAAACCATGCAACATTTGAGAAATCAATGTCTGGTTACTCTTGAAAATAGGAGCTATCATTTCTTGCATCTATTGTAAATTTTGTAACCATTCTCCTCACAATCCTCTACGAAACTCCTCATAAGTAGTATGTTTTTGAAAATAAAAATTTACACACTACTACCCAAACCATGCCAAAACAAGGATACAAGAGAAATGAGAGATTGGTGCAAACAACAACCCTTTTTATTGTGATTTTAAAATAAAACGTTAGTATGTAATAGAAAAGAGCCGCCATTGTATCTATAGCCCCCCAAAAAAATTTATTTAAAATTTATTATAACAACATTTCTCTGTCATGGGTCCCTATGTTTTTCTACTAGAGCACCTCTTTTGCCTCTCCCACTGCAAAACCTATTGGACCATGTTAGTAGATAATGTAGGCCTTAAAATATGTCTTTTGGGGACCTCGAACTTCATGGTCACTTTGACATTTTTTCCTTGGTGTAAAGTGAAGTGGTCATGGAACAAGTTCAACAACCAATCATAGATTTTACGAGGCCTTGGAACGATTTCATGGTCCATGCTGTAAACAACCCTTATATTCAAGTCCTCGGATATTTTGTTCATGTTGAAATTAGGACCACATCCACTTACTATTCACTTACTATTAACTTACTGTTGTCACCAAAGCAACTTTACACTCGGGTTAACTTTAGACTGAACTTGAAGCAAACTTAACCTTTACATTCATTACACATGAAATCTCTCTGATGAGAATAGCAAGAGTTACTATTTTCACTCTCACACCATTGAAGTCTCTAAAACTCACTCACCCACTTGTATTTATAGATAAGTTGACTTGTAGGTTAACTCTGAATTTTGAGTATGAATACAGTAGAATGTTATTGAGTTGCATCTTTTATTTTCTATGGACCTGTTCAGTCAACGCAATAGAGCATTACAGATTTTCAACATGGTATTAGAGCGATGCTCTTTCTTCTAGAGGAGAGTTAATCAATACTAGAGATCAGAGTTTTGCAGACGTATGCTAGAGTAGCATAATCTCAGGTAGACTGAGTGAGGTTTTTTTAGTTTTTTTTTATCAAAGAGCCATCATCTGATGAGAAGCAACAGTGATTGAATGTCTTAGGTGATGAAAGTTTTTTCAAGTAGTTGGCAGTAGTCTGGTCGTTGCAGTCTTTCTCATACAACTGCAAGTCTGAAGCAGCACACGTCCTAGGCGCCACCTTGAAGAGAGAAAGCTCAGAATAGACAGGCAAAAGTCCAGATTCCACAATAGTATTGTGACCTGCACAACAAGTACTAGAAAAATGTCGTTAGAAGCTAGTCCATAGAACATGAGTGATGTCAACAAACTTGATGGCATTTAGCAACTATGGTGTATGGAAAATTAAAATGAGGACGATATACAAGAAAGAAAAACTATGGGAGATAGTTTGTAAAGAATCAGCTCTGCCTAGTATAATCGTGGACCTATCCTAGCCATGAGAAATAACTGAAGGGTTGGGAGCAGTAGGCCAGGGCGAACCGACCCATACATTGGTACCTTACCGGATGTCTAGTGATGTCACATTCGAATGAATCGGCCCTCAACCCCATAGGGGATCTTTTTGTATTGGAGCCACTTCATCCAGGATATGTAGGATGGTTGATTTTAAGTGAGTGCCACGAATCCCCAGCCGTTCGCCCTCCCCGGGAAGGTACCAATATTTGGGTTGGTTCGCCCCAGCCGGAGCAGTAACACTAAGAGAAAAGTGGGAGAAAGCCATTGGCATTATGACCATGAGTGTGAGAGAGAGCATCATTTCCATAAAATACAAGATATCGAAGACCCAGGAGTGGTGTGGAGGATGCTGAGATCCTTGTATGAGCCCCAGTAATCAGCAAGAAAGTTGATGCTCAACCACAAGCTTTTGCAACATGACGATGAACACGGGGACATCTGTCAATGATTTTATCTGAGACATCAAGGACGTTGTAACCCAACTTGCGAGTGTCGGAGAAGTCATACAAGAAGAGAAGATGGTGCAGGTGATGTTGGGAGCCCTTCGTAATAGCTACGAGTCGTTCATTGAGGGATTCCTAACACAAGATCAACTTCCGAGCTTTGAGAACCTTGTTGGCAAGCTACTGTTAGACGAGACTAGGAGAGAGTTTAAGTCAGGCAAAAGGGAGAACGAAGCATTGATGCTTCGGAAGATTCAATGGACCGCCCCGGCTTCCTCAAACTCCTAGTCAGGCACCAAGACACGATCTTCACTGATGACCATTTGTTCAAGCTTACCAAGCATATCAGCCTCCAGCCTATCAAGCACCTACACCAAGATTCCGAAGAGGAGCTTGCAACAACTGCAAGAGGTATGGACATTGGTTAAGAGAATGTCCAAAACCAAGAAGAAATGGTGGACTCCCAAGAGACCAATTCTGAGCGACAATCAACACTGTTCAAGAGCAAAGGAAGGAAGAAGTGAAAGATGTTGCCGAAATGTTCAAAGTAACAATGGTCTCTACTGACACATCTGCAAATGACAAATCATGGTACTGAGATTCGGGGGCGTCAAAACATGTAACTGGTGACATGAGCAGCATGTCACGCATTTCAGGCTTAGGCCCATCCATGGTTAGATCGGCTGGTGGTCAAACTCATCCTGTAGAAGGGGAGGGTAATGTAATTCTTTCATACAATGGATCAATAAAACGCATCAGCAATGTTCTCTACGTCACAAGAGTCACAAAAAACCTTCTGTCAATAAGAAGTATTATGGACAAAGGATGTCTAGTAATTTTTGGACCCAATGACAATGATTCAATGCCAATGATCCTTCTCACATTATTGCTAAGGGTGCATGTGACACTACAAATGGCCTATACAAATTAGGATCAATTACACCAGAAGCTCAGATATGTGTGGTAGATGTATCTCCACACATTGAACTATGGCACAATAGATTTGTGGACCACTTCTAGTTACTTCACTAACTGGCTCAAGATACTTCATCGCCTTCACATGCAATTTTTCCATGAAAACTTGGGTGTATTTTATGAACACTAAAGCCTCAGCATTAGATAGATTCAGTGCTTTTAGAGCTTGCTAGACAACTTTGGACTGCAAAAAATAAAAATTCTTAGAACAAATAGGCAAGGGGATTACACATCAAAAATATTATTGTGAAAGACATGGCATCATTAGGCAGCTGCCGCAAGCGTACACACCACACCAGCACGGTGTGGTAGAACGCAAAAATGTAACAATACTAGAAAGGGCTCATTGCATGACATTAGCGGCCAAGAGCACAACATTCCTATGGCCTAAAGCCGTTAACACAACTAACTACCTGATCAATCGAAGTCCTCTAATGCTAACACTGGCATTAGTCCATAAGAAAGATGTACAAGAATCCTCCTGAAGTAGGTTATTTTAGGGTTTTTGGTTCACTAGCCTATGTTCACATATTGAACATATACAGGAATCCCTCCTGTAGTAGGTCATTTTAGGAATTTTGGTTCACTATGACCAAACTACAAAAGGGTACCGATTCTATGATCCAACATCTCGAAAAATGTTGATTTCAAACGATGTAATTATTGATGAGTCAATCATAGGATTAGAAAGGATAGTTCACTCACCACAGATACCCCCAGTGTCACTAGTACCCGCAGACAATGCAAATTCTGGTGATGGTCTTCGACCAATTTCAGAATCAGAGGGAGACGGACAACAAACAACTACCACAACAACACCAGAATCAAATGACATCAACTCATCATTGATAACTGACGACCCACACCAAGACAATCAAAGCACAGATGATATATAGAGAACAAGATGCCAATCAACAACCCGAGTAGCTCCTCCACACCTCGCGCCTCCCATCGTTGCTTCCACCGAACCAGCAATCACACAACAAAAGGAGACCGTGCCAAGGAGAGCATCAACAAGATTAAGAAGACTTCCTATGAGATACAATGATTACATACTCAATGCGGAAATCAATGCACCAGAGAGTTATGAAGAAGTATCCCAACATCAAGGTTGGAGAGAGGCGATTAGGCAGGAACTCGAATCAATTGCAAGAAACCAAATGTGAGATCGTAGATCGACCGGTTGGGAAGAACACAATTACCTCAAAATGGGTGTTCAAGGTTACACTGGATGTGGATGGAATATTGGAAAAGCTAAAAGCTGGGTTAGTAGCCAAAGGATTTGAGCAAGCAGAGGGTGTCGACTACATTGATGCTTTTTCACATATGGTCAAATGGACGAAAATCAGGACTATGGTGGCCATGGCGTCGAAGAAAGGTTGGAAAATAAAACACCTCGACATAAAAACAACCATTCTCAATGGAGATTTGGATGTAGAAGTCTTCACGGAAATTCCACGAAGAGTTGAAGTCGAGAATCAAAGAACTAAAGTGGTCAGACTGATGAAAACGCTATACGGCCTCAAACAAGCCAGCGGAGGATGGTATGCCAAAATTGACCAATTTCTTTGAGAGCAAGGTATGACCAGAAGCGCTTCTGATTTCAATTTGTATTACTGCATTCAAGGAAGCCTATATGCAATAGTGGTCTTATATGTAGATGATTTGCTTATGACAGGCAACTACACTCAAAAGCTAGAGTTTATCGAAAAGAATTTGGATCATAGATTTGAAATGTCAAAATTAGGCACACTGAGTTTGTATATAGGGGTAGAATTTGTCTTCCTTGAGGGAGGGTTTTTTCTCATGAAGAATAATTATGCGTTGAAGCTGCTGTCCAAATATGGCATGCTGGAATGCTCGGCAGCAACAACCCCCATGGAAGAAGGAACAAGACTACAGCAAAACATGAACGAACCCTTCGTAGATATTGGCCATTACCAGAGCTTAGTGGTATCACTAATTTTTTCAACAAACACTAGGCCAGGTATTTTATTCTCAGTTAATTGCGTAAGCAGATATATGAGTCACCCACAAACCACCCACTTTGAAGCCGCCAGGAGGATTTTGCGTTATGTGAAGGGGACACTGGACCACGGCATCTTCTTCCCATCGGATTCGCATCTCGAATTGCAGGGCTTCGTGGATGCCGACTGGGCCCAAGATCTTGACAAAAGAAAGTCCACCATGGGGATGGTATTCAAACTCGGATCAAGCACGATTCAGTGGAGCGGCAAGCTTCAGCCAACAATTGCACTCTCATCCATTGAAGCAGAGTACCAAGCACTTGCTGATGGAGCACAATAGATGGTGTGGCTCAGAGCATTGCTGGCCGAATTGGGACAAGACATAGCCACTCCAACTCCATTGCACTGCGACAACCAGCGTGCACTCAAGCTAGAAGACTCCTGTATGGAGAGAGAAAGTAATGGCTAGGCTCCAGTATTAAAGTATTATATTTCAACTAAAATCCAGAGACAAGGAATGTGTTCCTCCTTATCGTTAAGTGCTCAAGTCACTCTCCTCCCTTGTGTTCATGAGTATAGACAAGGAATTGCAAGCAATAATGAATCCTGAACAGGCCCCTTGGTATCTACAACCAAATTGCTAATGCTTTGGGAGTACCAATATGGATACAATTTTAGGAGGTACTCTCTTGGAACCCTCAATTTTGGACAACTATCCATGGCCTCTGAAGTTTAATTTGGAGCAGTGAAATCTCAAAATATCTGCATCCTAGTCACATGACTATTAGGCTGCCACTGTTGCCATTGATCATCGAGTGGGACTTAATTGCCATTTACAAAGTCAATCAGTTGTGGTTCACAAGGCCCTTAGAGGCAAGGCTGACTAGCCAACCTCCACCACCATGTCCCCTTCCATGGAGGCAACCATCCAAAGGGGGCGTTGGCTGTGGAGGATTTTTTGGGCAGCCACAATGTCGACCACAATTTGGATCTAGGGTGAAGCGACATAATCACACGCTTACGCCAATGGCACACTCTTGTTGCAATTACTAGGAGAGCAGATTCAATAGGTGTTTGATTGCTAAAAAGTTTGTCGTGTTTGCATGCCTAGCTAGTCTACTGTATATTCGGATTGTTTCATTGAACAACAATAATGAGACTGGTTGAGTTAAGGTAGAAATACCATAAACCGTTAAAATAAGGCGATTCGCATTGAAGATGTGGTCTGACAATCATGAGATAATTTTCCAAGATAGACGAGAAGGATTCATGAAGAATGCAAGTTGTTTCGTATTTTTCTGCCTTGTACAAAAAGTTCCACAATTTTTCAAAGTGGAAAGTTTGTCCAATCCACTTCCCGTTCACTAGGCTCTCCGCATTCCGATACAGATTATCACCTAAACCCGTTAATCATGAGTACGTTAGATCTTGCCTCCCATTGGCTACACTGCATTGAAGTTGCTGCGCCATTTAAGACATGGCACTTTCCATTATGAGGCGGTCTAGTGCACCGCTATTGGGTGGTTAACGCTTTATGGTATTTCTACCTTAACATGTCTCAGCCTGATGCACAGAAAAGAAACAAGGAGATTGGAACATTTGCACCATATTCCAAGCCCATTGCAGACATCAAGAACATCAAAGCCGCTCTACAGACAGTTATTCCAAGGCATAAATGTATGAACACTTCAGGATCTAAGTTACGTCACATGGAAGCATCTAGCTATAGTACGTAGTCAGGAAGGATTCTTTAGAACTGTACTTGTGTGTCTGCTCTGTCACTCTAAGCCAGAGCCAAGCTTAATCCCTTACTTCCCACGTCCAATTTCCCTCAAATCTGCCCAGAAAATGTGACCTCAATTTCAATGACCGTAGCTGAAGATTTAAAGCTTATTTGAAAAATTCAACCGTATAGATGTTTGCAGGTTAGAAGTGACTACTCACAGTTCAAATTTTTAAATGCTATAATTCTATTATGTAAGAGATTATAATAGGATTGTCAATAGTGGTCTTAAGGGGCCACAATTAGAAATTAAATTAGGGTTGGTTTTTTGATCGAACCTTCACTCAAATCATCTCCAAATGACAAAATGATACCCTCATTCAAAAGAGGAGCAATATATTTACTCAAAATAGCTCATAAATCTTGAAAGTATTATTTTGTGATTTCTTGGGAAGCTTTGCAATTTGAGGCAACGGTGCTTCAACTGCGCACCTTCCACATGGATTTACACCCACCAACACATGTCCAACTAAGAATTCCAATAGTAGATGTTTAGGATATCCTGCATTTGAGTGTCATGCAAATTTTCAGATCAATTGGAAATCACATAGGGATCAACAAAAAACATGTCTAGGATACGCTGCGCTTAACCAGCGGAGGTGACAAATGTCAAGTTTTGGTTCTTGGACCGGTTCCGCTATAAACCAGTTGAGAGCACACTCCCATATTTGAATTAATCCAAAAATAGCTAACTTTGTTGAATCAAAATTATCCATTTAAGAGATTTTGTGCCAAATGTGGAGAAGTATAAGGTGGTGCAAAATTTTCTTGTGTAGGAAGATAGAAGTCAGGAGGACTACAATTTTTTGTGATTTTATTCCTTAAATTGAAATTACTGTGAATTTTTAAAGCCAAAAGTTGGCTTTAACTCATGATTACCAATGTCTAGTGTATGCCATAACCACTGATTTTTAGACAAATTCCTCCTCATTGTAGCTCTCAAAATCAAAACATGTGTCCGACACTATTGATTCTCTAGTGATACCATAACTAAAGTTGAAGACTTAGGGTTAGTCTCCATGTAGGCCACTCGCCCACTAGATTCTAGTGGAAATATAGATTCCACATGATGAAATCTACATTTCCACTAGAATTTGGTGGGTGAGTGGCCTACATGGAAAATAACCTTAGTAACATTGAAATGTAGAACCTTATTTTAACCACCCATGAAATTTATTTTACGGAAATCAATCCCAACCTGATCAAATTATGGCACCCTATTAATTTCCCGATGGGGTCCTGATTAGGAATAAGCACCTATACTCTATACAATAAAAGAGGGACCAACCTTGAAACGACCTTGAAATTAGGCACATGCCAAGGTTGAAATTGTTTTTACTTGGCTTACCAAGCTTTTGCTTCATGTAGTTAGGTTTTTGCTATCACTTAAACTAACCCAAGAAAAACAACCTAGGATACAAGGTCTTAGAGACGCTGACCTAGTGTTTATAAGGATTAATGACACATTGGATTAAGGTTTCTAACAACAATCTATGTCTTTTACTCCTTCGTTTCTTTTTAATAAAGATTAATTCACATTCTTATGGTTCCTTGGTGCTTCCTCGGTTATGTATGGTTTTGTCCTATGTGTGCGGACTCCTACCACTCTAATTCCATCCTCTATGTCAGTCGTGAAGCTCAAAAGCTTGGCAAGTAGTCAATGGCTCATAGTTAGGACAATGTTTGGGGTGATGTCCGAGGTGATGTCTTTTTAATAACCGCATAGTCTTTAATTATCATGAATTATGCTTTTAATAATCTCAAAGTTAAATTCTCTTAATCAACTTACAACCATCATGCAAGTCTTCGCAATTGTAAAATCACCACCTTCATCTTCAGTGGACCTGGCAACTTATCTCAAGAACCACCCACATGGGTTAATACATTAACAATGCATGGACAAGATAGGCTATATCCTTTTATTATATAATTTAGGTTGTCTTGGTGCTCAAATAGTCTTTGTTAGATACAAACTTGCTCCAATGAGGTAAAATCTTCTTTCTACCGAGGTGATGTCTTTGGCAGCCTATAGCCTACCCACATTAACTTTAAGTCTTATCATCCTCATATCCATACTCTCTGTCTTTTCTTGACAAGGTGTAGTAGTCATGCTAGGCTATGTTCTAGCTACATTCTTACCCTCTAGTAATGTCTTTCATTTGCCTAGCTATCTCTCAGCTTAAGGCTTGGCTATGGCCTTTCAACTATTTCTAATCTCATATGTGCCCATCCAAGGCTTCACTAATTTCTCTTGTCCTCACTAGGCTATTGACACTCTCTCTCTCTCTCTCTCTCTCCTTGTAGGAGTTAACTCCCTCTCGACCCTCCACTGGTCATGTCAATATTCAATCCCTACTAGGCCATTGCCCTTCTTGAGCTTACTCATTCCTCATCTTTAAGCTTCTCAACTAACTTTCTTTGGTTTTCAAAGGGTGTTGCCCTTCTCAACAATCGTGCTTCACTTTCCCTCACAGGCTTGGTGATCGTGCTCACTTCCTTATTGCCAAGGCTTTCCTCTTTCCTCCTTAGTCACTCTTGGCTGTCACAATCTCACACTTACTTTGCTCCTTAGGCTATCGCCCATGTTTCTTTAATCCGACTCAATTTAGGCTTTTAATCTTTCTCTCTCATGACTATAGTCAACAATTTATCTTGACAATCACTCCATCTCAATGTCTTCACTCAATCTTTCTATTCCCTAGTTTATTGCCAACAGCTCTGTTCACTTACACTCAGTCTCAACGCCGTCTTCCATTTACTCACAATCTAATTACTCTCATGCTATCATCAATGTATCCCTTCTTTCAGTTGTTTCCTCAATCAAACTTGTCATCTTTCTCGACAATCCTTTTCTTACAAGGCTATTGCCATAACTTTTGTATTTATATTCACTCCAACTCTTACAACCTCAAACATTTCACTCGTTCACCCTAACAACCTACTTGCTCCAATCCATGCTCATTGCCATCTCTCACATACATTTCACATCTTTACTAACTTCAAAACTCAACAATCATAATTCTAGTTTTCATGCACCACAAAGCTTACTCGCTTATCAATACTAAATGAGTTCAAGAATCCGAATCACTCGGTTCTACAAGTCTATTGCCTTCTCGGCCTAATGTATGTCTACCGGATCTCAATCATTGAGCATTGGTGATTCCTAAGTCTATTGCCTTCTATGAGACTATGTTTGATTCTACAAATGAAAATCGCATGCTTCTTCCTTGGCCGACCTTCTCTTCATTGAGTTAGGAGGAAGCAGAAGGTGGGTACGAGCAACAGCCTTCTAATCTTATTATGGATTACATTTTAACTATCAAACACTAGATGAAAGCCTCCAAAATTCAAAAATTGCCCACCTCAACCATGCTGTGGCCAAAAAAGTGGCTTACACTTCGAGACCGACGTTTTCGAGCGTGTGGCCTCTACATCAGAGGGCTCTGTTCCCAAGTGAGCTGGGTGCAAAAGGTCTTCAAAAGTCGTATGTACAGACTCAACTAATAATTATTCTTGGGATTTGAAACTCGCTGGAAAGTTTAAAGGTGCATAGAGGGGGGAACTCAAATTCTGCACCAACCTAATTCAGGTGTAATTGATCAATATTTCCCCATGTAAGTAGAAAGTTGAACCTGTGATACGTGATGCACTACCAGTGATCAGGAGATTTTTGGGCATAATCAGTTGAGATCCTAGTGTTTGCAAGTCCAACCGGTTACATCTTGACATCCTTCGGTTTTCCTTTATTAAATTGGGGTACATTCTATAAATTCCTCTAAAATGATCAGTAATTTTCCTGCAGTCTTGAACTTCAACTGGTTATTTCTCAAACTCAACCGGTTCATTTGTAACTAACTGCCGGTTCTCCCCAATCATAGTGCACTACTTCTTACGTCCAGCCTTGCTCAGATAATTTCACTTTCACCCACTTTTATTAGCTGAACATTGTCACTGAAGGTTCTTCACTTAGGTTGTCCCCACACGTTTCAAATATTGAGTGATCTGAGCTTTGAAGTGCAGTGTCTGCCTGCAGTTGTGCGCTCTGACCCGTTCAGTTCTGTGCGAGGGAGGCAATGACTGCTGATTACCATTGCACTGTCACCCTTCCGCAGTCAGATCTGCCAACAGCAAATTAAAAGGAGCGGAAACAGCTGCCTTACCCACCAAATCTACGAGGTACGATTACATGAAGGCCTATTATGGCCAACAGTCAACATCAAATGAATGTTGCGGTTCTCATCTGCCCAGACCAAACTGCAACTCTGCAGCTGGAACCTTTATTGTTGCCTGCCTGTGCTCACTTGTACACACTGCTGGCAATGCCACTCCTGTTGGGTTGAGATCATATGTGTCCAGCAGTGTCCAGGGAGATCTCTGGGCATAATTGGTCGAGATCCTAGTGTTTCCAAGTCCAGCCACTTACGTGTTGACATCTTTCACTTTCATTATTTGGAGGTATATTCTCTACATTCTTTAAAAATAATCGGTAGTTTTTTCTTAAGTTTTCAACTTCACCTGGTTATTTCTCAGACTCAAATGGTTCATATGTAACTAGCCATTAGTTCTCCCTCTTCATTGGTGTCAAGTCTTTGCGCTTGGAGGCTTGGATGAAGGGATCAGAGAGGGCCTTCTAAGGGCCACTTTATACTGGAGCTTGAGGGCTCCTGATCTATGATTTGTCAAGAGTTCGGAGATGGTCCAAGTTCACTTTAAACTAGACCTTGAAGGTCTAAGGGACCAAAGAAATTTGAATGGATGACAAATGTACTTGACGTCTTACATGGCAACAAGTGCATAATTTTTCATGGTCTTTTGGATATTGTGTTAGACCCGTCAAAAAGAGGTGGAACTAACGTAAAACTAGGGGCCCTGAAATCAATTAAATTGTCATTTAGTTTCTAGAAATATTATATTGCCATGATGGGGACCCGAACTTGAACATATGTTGCGGTCCCTCAACATGGTCCACATTCACTGTACACAAAGCTTGAGGGCCTATCAATTGTAAAATTGATTTCTATTTCCCACCATATAGGGCCCTTAGGTTTTCATGGCCATGGCTCTTGGTTTGTGTAGAAAGCAGCCCTAAGGGCCACTTCACACACGAGACTAAGGGCCCGTGACCTTTGCACTTCAAGCACTTCACTTTGGTGGAAAAGGCGGAGCCGGTTCAAGCTTGCTTCATATTGCGCTTGAGGGACCAATGGAGTAAGTGAATGCGAGATAGATGTAAACTTGGCTACATGGATTCCTACATGCCATCAAATGGATCATGTTTCATTCCTACATGGAAAATGGATCATGTTAAGACTATTTTCAAAAATCACCTCTCGAAGGTAGGCCTAACACAAAACTGGCCCCCGGGAGATCATGGCACTCCAAAATCTCACAACCATTGATTTATTATATTTTATCATGTGTGAGGACCCTGCATAAATAGAAATTCATTTAAATATCATTTGGTTGAGGGCCCTGTTACATAGCACTTCACACTGCACTTGAGGGCCCGTGACCACACTACATGATTTTGGAAGTGTCTTGGGACGGCCTTTGAACACTTCTTTTGGGCTCTCACAATTTTATGGTCACGGCTCTTGGCTTGTGTGAAGTAGCCCTAAGTCTTACATTATGTTGCGCACAGCAAAGCCTATTGTCACTTGCATACAATTGTTGCACTTGTCAAACACATTTGACACACCCTATAAATGCACACCAACCCCCTAATTATTGTTTACATTCTACTGTTGTCGAGTATAGTGTATTAATATGCTCTTTGCAGTTCTCTTTGCACTATATCGTTTAATATCCAGAATCTCTGAACACTGATTTTATGGCGAAGGCAAGCCCTTTATTGTTCGGAATATGGATTGTAAACAACTTGTACCAACTCTTGCACTTATTTCACGACAAAAGTAAGTCACCAAAAGTTCATAACATTAGTCAACGATATGGGCCTTTAGAATATAACAGCGGGGTGCCGGGAGTTTTGTTTGAATTTGAGTCTCCCTGCATAACTTTTTAAGCATCCTACTGTTATATTTTGAGAGTGAATGTTGAGTACTGTTATAATTCAGTCTAGAAGAAAAATTAATTTTATAAATGTTAAAACTCTAAATGTGAAATTTTGATTTTGAAAGCTAGGACATGGTTTTGGAAACACCATGGATATTCATAGAACTTTGACAGCTTTTAAGATTTTAGTCTTATTGTTGTCAGGGATAGGGCAGCTTTTTGAGGTTGTTTTACTTCAAATGTACAATGAGCTCTCATGACTTGGACACACACACTTTTGATCCCTTTCATTCATCCAACCATATACAATCTAAATTAGAAAATATAAAAGATAAATTTATTTTTAGGGTATTGGTCCTGACAAGCATAACATTGTTCAGATCCATAACAGTGTTATGTGGGACTGACAATATTTTGCAGAATATTCCTCACATTTAGCTTGAATGATGGAATATTTTGCAAAATACTGTCAGTCCCATAGAACGTTATTATGGATCTGAATAATGTTATGAGGCTACTGAAACACAACATAAATTTCTTTTTAGCTGATCATTTTCAATAATAATTTTGGTGGAATTATGAATACAATTTATAAGCATTTTAGCATATTTAAAGTTGTAATTGTACAACTTGTACAAGATTTTTAGACTGAAGAAATTGTATGAAGAATTTGAGACATTGATATACTTGCCTTGTAGCCAAAATACGATCATAAGGCGTAAGTATTGCACATCTCCCTCTTGGCAAGTGCCCGCATCAAAGCCATATCCTATCCTCATATATTGTGTATATCTTTGACCACTACACCGATTTATGGCATTTAGTGTCATGTACACTATTTGCAGAGGGCCTAAACTGGATGCCTAGAGGTCTCAAAGTGTCATGCTTGCTAATTGCCGATACAACTACATTCGTAAACATATGCAACTTCTTTAAGTAAAAAGTTATCTACATTATGACATTTAGAGTAGCACATTGGGATACGTTAGATGATAGTCTTGCATTTTAGTATGCAAGGGGAAAATATAATTTCAATACACATATATCTTATTAGTTTCAAAGAGTTCATTTTTCAATCTCTTAGGAATCTCCATGGAGTAGGTGCTCAAGTCTTACAAGTTTATGTTCCCCTAAGATTCTAATGTCAAGGTTAAGAGTCTTGGAGTAGAATAAGTTCATATTTCCAACATTGCTTCCAATGCCTTATATCATGTGTAACTACTTTTATTCACTTCATGGCTTGCATGACTTATATCAACATTCATTCAATCCAATTCCAAACGTGCTTAGTCAAAGTTTCAAGATCTTCACGTAAGCACATAATCATAATTCATGTATATTCCCTTGCTAATTTAATACGCCTCTATCTAAATTGGTATAATGTTCTTTATGATGTGGATATCCTAGTTTAATGGATGATTTGGCCTACTTGATGGCATCTTCACGATCCTTCCACTTTAGAATCTTTTTTCTCATGATGGCATCACATCACATACCGATTAGACCAATGTCTGGGTAGTTTTTTTGGGCATGATCGGACAAGATCCTAGTGATTCTAAATCCAACCGGTTACATGTTGACAATCTTCCGGTTTTGCTTTATTCATTTGAGGTATATTCTATAGATTCCTCCCAAATGATCAGCAATTCTCCTGAAGTTAAGTCGTGAACTTCAACCGGTTATTTCTCAAATTCAACCGGTTCATCTGTAACTAACCGCCGGTTCTTCCTGGACATAGGATTAAACTCCACACATCATTCCAAGCATAACTCAAAGTCTCAAATCCGATGCTCAATTAGAAAAACGATTTGGTAGGTACATCAACTAACTTATCACTTCCGAATTTCAAATATTATTTTCTTTTGTTGTTTCCGGAAAATTTCTAAGTTTTGGTTAACTTCTAATTTTAGAAATCACATGCTTTTGTTGTTGCCTCTAGGTTTGTTTGATATCTCTAAGTTCACACAATGTTGTGATTCAAGTATTTTGTGATATCTCTAAGTTTCACATAGTTTTGTGATTCAAGTACTTTGTGATATCTCTAAGTCTAAGTACTTTTCTAAGTTTCACATAATCTTGTGATTCAAGTACTTTTGGTGATATCTCTAAATTTCACATGATTTTGTGATTCAAGTATTTTTGTGATATCTGTAAAACTAAGTACTTTCCAAGTTTCACATAATCTTGTGATTCAAGTACTTTTGGTGATATCTCTAAGTTTCACATAATTTTGTGATTCAAGTATTTTTGTGATATCTCTAAGTCTAAGTATTTTTCTAAGTCTTCTCAGTTTCAATAACCTTCCGGTTTTTTTAAACAATATTTTCTAATTTTGGTTGACCCCTCGGTCGTTTTTCTAACTTCTAATTTATTTGACCTTTTGGTTGTTTTTACCATCTTCTACTTTGATCGACCTTTCGGTTGTTTTGAAACTATCTTCTACTTTTGAATTCCAAGTGTTTTTGATTGCTCTAATCCCTAAGACTTGGAGTTCCAAGTTTGCTTCGTTTCATAAGTCCTTTGGCTTCCAAAGGTTTCTCAACACTGCTTCCAAGAGGGTCTTCAGAAAAATCTTCAAAAGAGTCTTCAATAGAGTCTTCAATAGGTCTTAAAAAGAATACGCTCCCGTTAAGTCTTCGCCATGCTCACGCGAGATGCTCGTTGTAAATGAGGTGCCTTTAGGTGCCGATTTGGACAAAACATCTTCTTTCTGGATGAATTTGCCTCAAGAGTCATTCATAAGCCCAAATATGGCCTCTTAGGAAGTTAAGGGTTAAGCATTGAGCATATGTATTATCATTAACTTACAAAAGTTCTTATGTGATTCTTGTTAGCAATTGGTAAGGGATTTCAACACACCAAATTATATCTTATTTGAATTTCATATGTAGAAATCACAAGGAATCCAAATTTAATTGGAAGATGATCTAGCCCTAGCACGGGAGCATGATGTTAAGGTAGTGCACACTCTTATGGTCAAGATGCATTTATTGTGCAAGATTTTAGGGTGTTGGCTTCAATATCAGCTACCTTACTTGATTAATTTCCCCAACTCATCAAGCCTTCAGATCAAAAAAAACTCTAGATCCATACGTCAACATTGAATTCAAATCGACTCAATTACATCAAAGTACAATGTTTCAAAATACTCCAAGGGGGTGCACCCTTCACTAAAAGCAGACATCATTGATGTGGTCGGTCAAATCATAAGTCCACATTGAGCCACTTGACCCAACATAACCCTATTTCAATATTTGAAGGTCAGTTTATGAAGGCAATTGGATCTGCATTGGCTATATTTAGAAGAAACCTATATATCCTTCCAAGATACCAACTCTTGGTGACTAAGGACTTTGACAATTTGTGATGATCGTGGGTGAGCCATCCACGGACACGTTGAAATATGGAGATCTTGGATGATGATCTCTATCTTAAGCCCTACCTAGTTGTTATAATCTTCAATATATGTATGCCCTTGTTGTCACAAACTTACAAATGGGTCCAATGTTCCATACACACTAATATACCTATACTATATCTACATTGCTAAGAAAAAGAACACTCTAGCCCTATTGTATATTTTGGAAACATACTCACAATTAAAATCCCTTTTGTGCACCCACATGTTATATGTACGAAAATCTAGTGCATCCTCCGGATTCACCCAATGGTCATTCTCTAAGGTTGATGTGCTTAATTTGGTTACTTATCTTGATCAAACACCTATACTTAAGTGATATGTGGTTAGATATGGCTCTAAGAGCAGATATATATTTATATCTTTAACACACACACACACCAACAAACAAATAAACAATGTGTTTAGTGAAGATTGGACTACATACTCAAAATACAATAAGCATTCTAGACTTGATTGTCAATGTAATTGAGGAGGACCAATGTGACCATTAAATGAGCAAGAAAATCCTCACTTTGTTAATAAATAAGATATCCACGAGAACAATGGAAATTATGAGGAAAGCAGGCACGGCCTTGATTTAGATTTGTTCACCATCTTGTCCTAATTGTGTCACTCATATCCTAAGGAAAAGTGGGCAAGTCGGAAACCATGGAAACAATGGAAATTATGAGTTGTATAAATGTTGAACAAGTCGCGAGCATAATGTTGAGCTTGGGTTTTTTGCTTTTAAATGTTGGCAAGTTTAGGTCATCAAGGGTTCAAAATCACCTTGCAATGCCGCATGCTTGGTGGAATCATTCAAGGGAGCTTTTGCTTGGCTCTCCTTGCATAGGAATTGGGGTGTGGTGCTCAATGTTTTCAGTGGGAAAACTATTTGGGTGATAGGACTGGGGTTCCATAAATTCTCCTCAAGGATTCTCCCGCAGCCTAGGATTGATTTGAGAATATCAACCCTAAGGATTCGCTTACTGCCAAGAAACATAGTGACAAGGTCAGGCTTCGAACAAGGCTATGATTTGTCTATTGGCTTATGCAGAAGCTATTCCCGTTTTTGTTTTGTTTTGTTTTGTTTTGCAAAGTTATGATGGTAAACATGAGCTTACAAGGAAGATGGAAAAAGTCATGAGGATTGCAGTTTTAAGTTCTTGTGGATTTCATATCTGTTATATGATGTCCCACGTCAAAGTGCGTTCTTCAACTACATAGTATATTTTGTTGGCCAAATTTGGAGTACTTCCCATAGAATTATATGCTCTCAAGCTCACGATGGGCTTTCAACAACGGCTTGTCCACCAATATCCCTCTTGGTAGTAAAAAAAGCAACCTCACTTTCCCGAAACTTGGGTGAACAAGGATTTAACATCTGGCACAAATCAACAATCATGTGGAAGACATCATGGGGTCTATCTCATTGGGAAACCCATGACAACCCAACCACATCAAAACAACATATGATGATATCAAGGAGGTTTTTCTTGCTAAAGAGTGCAACTCTTTCCATCAATGAGGGGAAGAAACTAGATTACCTCCACCTTAAGGATTTTCTAAAATATAAATGTGAACTGCACGTGAAGTAACCATGGACTCCACCATAATGCAAGATCATTGCTACCTATTGCACCTCAAACCTTGGATTGCAATTGAAATTGGATGATGGACGACTAACCCTATCTCTAGAGATACTAGACTATGCCACTTTTGCTCCTGTAATGCACCTAAAAATGAGGCACATTTTGTGTTCGAATGTCCCTTATATAACACATTGAAGATAACTATCCATCACTATTTGAGAATGTAGTTCACAAGAGGCTCCAGTCTTTCTTTCAAGTTGGACCATCAAGTTGACATTAGCCTCTATCTCACGGAGGCCACCGCACTCCGCCACTCTAGAGATTTAATTGGTTTGAAAACATCTTGATGTACTTTCAGTCCCATTAGCCTTTTCGACTTTCCAGACTTTAAAACCTACTTCATTTCATTTGCCCACTAAAGTCTTGAACTTGAACCAGTTATTTCTCAAACTCATCCGGCCCATCTGTAAGTAGTGTACGGATATCCCGGTTCGTACATGCCCACTTGCACTTAGGATATTCTGAGTATTGTGTGTTGATAACAGAATGTAGGTTGCAGGAATTGTTCTGCAGTTAATTTTAGGCTCCTATATATAATAGCAAGTGCCAATTTGTTAGTGAGTTGACTTTGATTCGGGATTGATGAGATAAGGACATACGGAAGCTTGCCCCCAAACCAGGACTCCCTCTCACAGTGTTCACACTTAGAGCTGCCCAACATTAGAATCCGGTGATTGCATTTCATCATGTTTCTTGAGCTCGCAAGTGTAAATGCAATGTGAACATCCCAAAGCAAGAGTTGGAATATCCTGTTGCCCATGGCGGGCATTAAGAATCTGCCATTACAACTGAATTTGCTGGTCTGCACATGCTCATGAACTGAATTTAATGAGCAGAGTGTAATATCAGACTTGCGATTTCATGCCTGTCAAGGTAAAACTTGAAACATGTATGAATGCCTTGTTTTCTGGCTTGGGGTTGTGTTCCATTAACACCAGCAGAAAGCCAAACATGAGTGGCATCACGTGAACGCCCCAAAAACTAGAACTTAAATCAGACCATTTTACACGTATCTGGGATTGATTGTACACTGCTCTACACCAATGTACACAACCTGAGGGGACTTTAAAGACACAACTTATTCCTTTGCGAACAGGCATTGAGTTTTGTTGCGCAAAAATTTTGGGCCCACACTTTCTATTTAGTGAAGGGCAGCTGAAAGCCAAAGAATCCCTCACCCACTGAAACTAAATTTTCACAACCGCTAGGTGTGTCTTGTACTTTGAAAATTCCATGCACACCAGTTGGCTGGGGTCTACCAATTGAATAACAATACCTTTTAGAGTTGTCCGGATAGTATCCATGAAAACCCTTGTGAAACTCCCTTTATCCTAGTAACTTCGAAGGTTGACCAGAAAGTCCTTGGTGTTTAGATAGGGTGCCAATAGCTGATGGCTTTACCCGCTTTGGGGCCAAAAATCAGGTTACGGAATTGGGTCAATGACAGAGTTCGCAACTTTCACCTTAGTGGCCATGCCACAAGAGGATTAAAATTTTTGGAAACAAAAACGAAGTGTGGAAGCAAATCTCCCAAATCGGCAAGCATGAAGAAGGAGGAGCCCCGACATGGGTTGTAGTAGGCGCCCAACCAATCACGCCGTGGTGAGGTAGATACAAGGTGTCTACTACCTCTGATGGTAAACCAATATGTGTCCGATACTGAATATAGCGGTCTAGATCATCAATTACAAGTGACAATGTGCCTCCTCGTGCCAAATCAGAAATAGACATGTCCACATTTCCCTTGGCCCGACCCCTCCTTTCCCAATCCCCAAAGGTAAATAATCATGCACCACTTTTACTCTTACAATGTAGTTGAAAATGAAGCATGATTTGTGTTGGAGTGTTCCCTATTAGAGATAGGTTTCCTTCTCTTTTTCAAAATGTAAGTACTAGACAGTTTCCAGTCTTTCTTCCAATTGGATCACCAAGTTGATATTAGCTTGAGGCCACTGCCCTTCAGAACTGTGGGGAATTGGCCTCTTTGTCACCAACTTGATGTATTCCTAGTCCCATAAGCCTTTTGGCTTCCCGGACTTTAAAAAGCAATTTCATTTTATTTACACAATGTCAAAACTGTTGACAGCATGCTGCACATAATTTACACCCTGCTCGAAAGAAAATGTCGGCACGGGAACATGCTGCACATAATTTACACCCTGCTCGAGAGAAAATGTCGGCACGGGAACATGCTCTAGCCTCCTGATCTGTAGGAAAGATGCCATGGCTGCATTCCTGCAGCGTTTCTAGAAAATAAAATAAAATAATTCCAAATGCCTGCCGACCTCGTAGCCTTGCCCTCGCTCAACGTTTCCATTCATCAGCACCTTCGAGAAACTCATCAACATGCGTGGCTAAATTCTCTTCCCAATCGACTACAAATACCTCCCCCTGCCCATTCAGATCGACACATTTGTTCTCAACATCATCCTCCAGGCTTGCCAAGCTTAATATCCAGCGGATTGAACTTTTCCTCCGCACAGGTAATAACTTGCCGTTTCCGTTGATTCTGGGTCTTCATCTGATACATGATCGGCGTTATCTGGTGGTGGTGACCTCATGATGATATTAGTTTTATGCGCTTTTGAACTGGATCATGAATCATGATCTGAAAGTACTTTAGTTTCCCAAAAATATTTTGTGCTTCATGTAGATCATGGGTGGTCGTCAACCCAAGTCTTGCATTAGAAAGTTCAGTGTTGATGCCCGTGGAGGATGATGATGTGCGAAATGGTATAATTCGGCCACAAAGTTAATCACAAATATGTATATGTATATGTGTGTGTATATATATATATATATATATATATATATATTCATATGTATTTTCACGTCAATTAATCAGTTTTAATTAGTAGAGAGAATGTCAGCCACCGGTTGAACGTTGGACCCCTTAATTCGTTGCTTGAATCTGATGTTGATGAGCTTAATGATATCATGAACTATAGCTGTCACGTAGTATCAGCTGGTCCACCTTCATCTACCAAAATTTCCAGGATCTGCAGTTTAGTTTTAGTTTGACATCATTTGTTGGGGTACTGGCAGCAGTGACGAGAGTTGGCATCGGTCGTCGAGCTTAAAGATGGGGATCATCGGATTCGAGTACCCAATGAGCCACATGACGGTGGAGCGAGCCATGAAGATCTGCCTGCACGCTGACCAAGTGCTTCCCGAACTTCTGCCACAGTTCTTCGGCAGCGTTGAGCGGCTAGAAGGCGTCGGAGACGTCGGAAGCACTCGTGTTGTTACGCTTGGACCTGGTATGTATAACCTCGATCGAGTCAACACTTAATTACAACAGTGCACTTTTCTCTCTTCCCATCCTCCATCGATCGCAACAGAATGTATGGCATTAACCCGAATTCTCCTCGCTTCCGCTCTGCTCCAGTATCATAAGATCATCAACTTCGTCGAGGAATTGCATATGTCCCGGGGTGGCAACTCTACCAACTCTACTCTTTAGAACAGGATTTGTTTCTAAATTACTTGTACTAATGCTTCTACTGAATTGAAGATTTTTTATTTCACACAGAAGAGCAAATGTGTGGTTGGAAAGAGTGGGGCATTGAGCGGACTCGATTATATTGATATTATTTGTGAGATCTGAACTAAAAAAGGTTTCATACTTTCAATTGTCGTTCTTAGAACTGATTAGAAGCAATAGGATCTCTTAATCTGGAATCACCATCCAAACCTCTGAGAAATTTCCATTTCTAAGAAGAATTTGTTTGATTTCGGGGCATTTATGATTTATAAAATTGCTCGGAAAACGATCGAAACCAGATCCAAATCCATACTTGTTATACACGTTTTGGCAGCTGCTCCAAACGGCATTCTCAAGACGAGTGCTACAAATATATATATATATATATATATAGTTGCCACTTGGGAATAGATTAAATTATGTACAAAACCTTCAAGATTGACTTTAATGATATGCCGCTTGCAGGGGTGCCCGGCGCCGCTGGAATGAAAGTCACAGAGCGTGTGACAGTGAACGACATAGCCACCAGCACGTATTGCTATGAGAATGTGGACGATCCTCGATTTAGCACTTTCGTATACACATTCAAATTCACTGCCGGTCCAGACGGCTCTGGCACTATCATCAACTGGCAGATTGAGTTTGAGCCGAGAGATCCGGCCACTCCCCCACCGGAAGAGGTCAAGTTTGTTGCCCTTGAGATCATGAAATCGATGGAGAAGTACACTCTGGAGCACCCCGCGTGGCCATGACGGATTAATGGAAGGGAGACCTGCCACACAACGAGTTTATAAACTTCCACTGCTTACTTGGATTAATTGTAGAAACGAACCTGCTGATTTCTTTTGGTGTGTCCGAAAAGAAAACAGTGATGATGATTTACGGAGCCCGTGTGGATTGATGGTGCGAAAGAGAATGGTGTGATTTTATTCTTGTGTGAAGGGAATTCTGTGTAATTTGCAATGTGTTATAATATTTGGGACCACAATTATGCAGTGGGCAAGTGATCTCAATGTCTTAAAAATCTAATTACTGGAGATTTTGCTATTTCATCAATGATGGTACAAGTGCTTCTCCTAACTCTCAATCTAGTATGAACTGTGCATGGATGAGTTCACCCAAGAGTTTTGCACCTACTCTTCCTTAACGATATGATATTAGTCCTTCGGGGAGCATTCCAGTCACCGCTTTAAATATGTATCTGAGAGAGAGCTTCTCGTGTTGTTAGGACAAGAGTAAGCCTGTCCAGACCAAAGACATCGCATAGTTGTTGTTGGAATTTTTGGTGTTGAAACCAACTTTTTGCATCAAGTTTAAGAAATTGGTGACCAAATTGCATACTTTCAAAGTTACAGACTGCTGTGGTTATATACGTGGTGGTCATTAGTCTGCTCTACACTTCGCCAATAATTATTCGATTGTATATATAGAGGGCAAGTTGAGTAGTTTTTTGAAGGCCATGGATACAAATTACAGGATTCGTATTTATTATTGCTCTTTTTCACTTTGCAAGGCATGAAATTGTGTTGACCATTGAAAGTGGTGACTAAAATGAATGGTGCATATATGTCTATCTTTCTATATACAAAGGAAGACCTCATGGTGGTGTGGTGACTGTCATTCTCCACTATTCTTGCATAAACAAACCAAAAAAAGAAAAAAAATCAAGAAAAAGGATCACATGTCAAAGATTTCTACCCAAAACAAACATGTGATAAAAGAAAGAAAACATAAATGTGAAAAGGTGGAAGGACTAAAGGTGCAAAAGGTGGGTACTCTAGATGGATCACACAAAACCAACTTTTAAATCCTAAGAACATCCTCTACGAACACAACTTGCTACTCATCACAAAACTCATGCACAAAATAAAATAACAAGACTACTCGACAACCTAAAAACTTAACAATCACGTGACAAATGAATTGTTCGCCCTAGCCTTGACATCCCGCACCTTACCCTCCAAACCCAAGAGTGTAACCAAACAAAGACATCATTGCCACATCACCCACAATACCAATACAATCCTCCCTTCACAAATACATGACAACATGGGTACTACCAATCTGCTATACCACTTGAAAGATTAACATGGCTATGGGAAAGATACTCAACTTATAAATGCATCATTAACCACACCCTATCCCCCCCCAAATACAAGATTTTGACACAGAATTACTCCTCCTAATTAAACGATACATCAAACCACTCCTAAAATGTGAGCTAGCCACCACCCCCTCCATCCATAACCACCACACCCTCCCATCATCAATACCGTACCCGGCCGTCAGGGTCTGCAAAAATTAAATAAAAAAATAGAAGTTGAAAAAAATTGGAAATTATTGGAGAAGAGAGTTGAAAAGAAAAGTTATTCATTGAAGAGCATGCCGAATATTACAAAATTGAGCCAACTTCATGTAGTAAAATCCCAAAATATTGCATACCGTAGCATCATAACTAGTTCGTGCAAAAATAATTTTTAAAAAAACCGGACATTATGAGCCCGAATTTTCTGTTGTTTGCAGAGCAAATTGAATTAACCCCTAAAGAGCTTGTGGCCAAAATCATGGCAAACCCAGAGGTTGCAGTGGTGTTTTAGGATCCAAAAGTAACACATACAAAGGACCACTAATTGAGATTAGGGCATTCAATTAGGTTAAACACACCAAGGCCGCCACGAAAGGGTGAAAAAAAAGAAATCTTTCATTGTTGTGAACTAGCCTTGTATTAAAGCGTTGAATCTTTTACAAATATTTTTTGAAATTGTTGAAATTTTTATTAATTTATTTTTACCATGCCTGACCCACTTTCTCCACTTTAATTAATTATTCGGCATGAGATGTTGACCCTGACGGCCAAGTACGGTACTAGACAAACTCGTACAAAACTTCCAACTCACACACTTGTACTTCTTTAGCCACTCACATGTCCCACACAATTCTTACATTACCACTCCCCACACGAAAGAGATGTAATCTTTGGCTCACTAGGTCCAGCCTTCTCCACTCAATGGAAAGGATGTGGCTACGTCCACATAAACCTTGACCTACTCCCAAAAACCATCAAATGGGCCCGGCATCAAATTATGCAAATGTTTGTGCTTTATATGCTTTAGTTTCAACCGGTTGGAAGTATTGAATGTATAGTCTTCATGGTTAAATTTTTTTATTAGGTTTGACATGTAAACACATGGGAGTCAATGTTTTTTTGTTCTAGGATTGTATTATGTGATCAAATAGTATTGTTGTGTTTTGTAATATGATCCTCAAGCATAAGTTTCTCGCAATGGCTTGTATGGAATTGTGTTTGCAATAGTGTATAATATGTACATTGGCGTTTGTTTTTGTATGAAATGGTATGTATGGACATGGATTACTTTTTATTACTTAAAAGAAATATAGACCAAAATAAATTGCATCGGCCTATGAAATATAAGTAATGGTAGGATGCAAACAAATAAGTCATTTTAGAGAATTAAGTAAATGTAGGGAGCCTTTAATTCATGCCTTGGAAGTAAATAGCCCTTAAACAAATACCCCTACATGGCACGTGGTGCACAAAAATCCTATAGAGTGACCCACCCGCTCAGGGGGGGGGGGGCACTGGCAAAAATCGTAGAAACAACATGCGATAAAAAATAAGGTCTATTGTAGCTAAATTTTGCAAAAAAAGTACATATAATATAGGGGGTTTTTAAATAGTGAAACATGTTTACATGTAAAATATCATCACATATAATTATGGCCTCTTTTAACTAGTCAGTACATGTAAAATAACGTGGAAACAATTACTAGGAGTAGCGGTCTAAGGTAGGATCTGTGCTAGTGGATGAAAAAAGGTAATTTTATGTTGAAATTTTTTGGATGGATGACTTTGCAAGCTGGTTGGCTTAAACTTTACTAAACCAACGTATCCAATGTGGAGTTAATGTTCTCTACCTACGTGCTAGGAGGGAAAATTTCAGCGCGTTGTTGAATTGCAATCTTCTTTCCAATTTTCTTTGGCACACACTTGGGATTGCTTGGGTGGTGGGCGTTAGGGTTCTTGGTTTCATTGTGGCTTGCCAGAGGAGGTTAGGGTTCAAGCAATTGTGGTTCAATGGGGTCTCCTTTCTGCACCAGAGCTTAGGGTTTAGGGTTTTTGTATTCTTAGTCTTCTGGCATTGTTGTCGATGGTCTATGGGTTGCGATTTGCAAGGAGCATTGGCGTGTGGAGTACTACTTGTTTTCTACATTATGGCTTTCAAGTACTCAAAACACGGAGGTAAGTGACAGACTTCATTGTTGTGAATTATTATTTTTGTTGTTGTTTGATTTGCGATTTTGCTGCACTTGTAGGGACAAAATTCGTTCTCTAGGATTGATTTACGGTTGTCTGGGGAACAACAATACAAGTAATTGGTAAGTCCTTTCTTGGCTTGTTTTGCATGGTTGTGGAGTTTTGTGTTGCTTATGGAGTCCATGTGTTCCAACCCTAAACTGCACAATCCTTTGTTTATTTCTAGATTCTAATTTGAAATGTGCAAATTTAAATTGCCTTGTGCCTCATTCTCTTTGTTGCTTGGAGTGCTTGTGAATTTGTGGGAAGTGCTTCATCTATTTCAAGTTCTCATTCTAGCTTCAATTTTGCATTGGTTGCAAGATCTACGGACATGACATGCAGTTGTTGTACAGTTTGGTATGATATTTGCACATGAACACTACTCATCTGTGTTTAGCTTCAATTTTGTTTGGTTGCCCTTGCAAATTGCATTCTCGAATTTCTTGGATGTTAGCAAGCTGTAGGTATATGTTTGAGTTCGTACACTTTCCGGAAGTAAAGGACTTGGAGAGGCCTTGTGAAATTCTAAGTTCTGCAAACATAAAATACATTGTGTTCCTAAACACAAACTGACTTCTATATCATATTTGAATTTCATTTCACAGTCTAAGACAATGCTTCAGTTGCATGCCTTTGCCTTAGGTTTATTGTTTTGATTTAGTTCATGTGAGTTTAGCATCGTGGCTCAACTTCACAATTAAGGAGAGAAATGTCTCTCATGGAAAAAAATGTCGCTTACAAAACCAAAAATAAATGGGGTGTAAGAAAAAAAAATGCGGTGTAAGAAAAAAATGGACAACAGTTGGGCTCCGAGAAAAGAAAAATGGGATATAGTCAAAAAATTTGGTTACTTGGGGTATAAGGAAGAAAATGTAATATAAGTAAAATAGGGTATTTTTAAACAATTCCCCCAAAAAATTATAATTATTGATAGGGCATATTAAAATACAAGCATTTACCTTTATTTTGAAAAATACCATACCTTATAATCTTTTCTGCAAGGTACATAGCCCCCCAATAAATAGGTCCTGAGCACACGTGTATGCAAAATATAAGAGGGAGTGCACCCCCCGAGCCCACCCGTGCCACTTTTGCCTCTATAGTCATTGATGAGGGTTTCAACCACTCGCAATGTCTAAGGTGTGTTACAGTTGACTACATCTATCAAGTAGCTCTACCTCATACCATGTATTTCTATTGTATTGACATTAGTTGCTCTACTAATAGTCAAATATCCTCAACTAAATATCTTTTTATCTTCCTTAGAACACTATGCATCCTTTGAGCATTCATTAGCCACTTTCATTTATTTTTGACTCATCTTGTTACCAAACTGTATATAATATGAACCCTAGCTCAAGTTCACTTGAATTGACTAGTATCCCTCTATGGCGCTTCCATTGAGCTCTCCATCAGGGTTTGTTGTGGATGAGAGCCAACAAGTGCCTAACCCTCATGACACCGCAACAGTGTCTAGGTTGGAAACTTGATGCACAACAACAAAACAACATGTGCCAAAGGATTGTAATACAATTTTAAAATACCCATAGATGGTAACCCACCATGACTTGAGTGGGATTTGTGGCACTTGCTATAGAGATTGAATGATTAAACACCGTGGATTTTCCCTTAGGATGTACAAGGAGCAACTCGGTAGCAACAATTTTAAGAAGATCCCTAGAGAATTTGATCCTCCATATTGGTTTGATTCCCTAGCACAATAAGAAGCGTAAATTTGCATTCCAAATTGGCCAATGTGTCATCATTAAGAGATAAAAACGTGCCAAAAGATTATTACACAACTTACAAAAACCCATGGATAGTACTCCACCATGCTTTTGAGTGGATTTTGTGCCACTCACTATGGACATTAAAAAATGGCACATCATGGAATCAACCCCAAAATCTTCAAAGGCCAATAATTCTAGAAAAATCCCTAGAAAATTCGATTATTCATATCAGTGTGTTATTCTCTAGCAAAATCAAAAGGAAAACATTGCATATTTGGATTCCAAACCAGCCGATACAAGCAAATATTGTAGGAAATTCCCCTAAAAATTTGATCATCTATATTAATTTGTTGTTCTCCATCAGAACATAAGTAGTGTGGCTCCCATGCATTGGCCCGGGGGGGGGGCACCTTGGAATTCTTTACAAGAGGAAAAAAAAGATTGGTTGGGGGGGGGGGGCTTTTGGCTAGTTTATGGGAGTTTGCTAGGGTGAATTTCGGAGACACAATGGCGTAGGGAGCGACCAAGGTGGCAATAGGGCCGGGTGCTATGTGGCGTAGAGCAGGGAGGTGGACATGGGACGTTAGGAAAGTTGCCTGCAGGAACTGTTATATGTAGCAACGATAGGTGAGGTGGCGATTTTTGGGCACCTTTTGAAATGGAAGGCAACTTGCAAGCAGGAATCACACAATACTTATTCTCAAGTGTTCTTGGTGTGATAGTCATTATGCTTGTTGGCTGTGCGGGCTTTTCTGGAAACAATTGCTCGGTTGTTGTTTGAGCCAAGTTTAGTTAGATAGTTTTTTGTATTTTTTTGGTAAAGAAAGTTACAAGCCTTGCTGAAGATGACATGTGTTTTTGTAGTCTTCTCTTGTGGGGCTATGTGTATGGGAGGGGGTCTTAATTAATGCAAAGTTGACTAAGTAGCACAAGTGATAATGAAGTGAAACAAAAGGAAAGTCTCACAGACTTAGATTCCAAATTAGCCGACCGTAGTTCCATCAAGGGACAAAAACCTTGATAAAAATGGGGGACGTTAAAATCCCCCCCATGAACTTATAGAGGGCAGGTCAAGCCAAAAAGCAGGCTGCTCGCCCCCCAATGCAGCTGACCTGCTACGCCAGTCGACCGATGGACGAAAAAAAAGGAAGGACGGAAGGACGCGCCAGGGTGTGGGTCGCGTCCTTCGAGGATGGTTGTCCTGCCAAGGTTTAGGGTTGGTGTCATTCATTATGGTCCTTCACTCTCAAGGGCAAATATTTCTCATCATTGTGTTTGTTTGTTGAAGGTCAATGATTTGAGAGTGATTGTTGTAGGATTGGTGAGAGATTGGACATGTTAGGTGATGGATTAGACACAAAGAGGGAGATCGAATGACAAATTAGATGTGTTGTGAGATGGAGTGTTCCCATATCCTTGCCATCTAGGGTATCACAAGCAATGATTAAGGGGGAGGTGGGATGAGAGTGCTAATAAATGCATCTCTACTCTTGTCGCCAATTATGTGGAATCTGAAGTGAGAGGGGTTTGAGTTTCTTTCGTGGTGGTTGCAATATCGTGGTTCTGAGTCGATGTAGAAATTGTAGAGACAACGGATTTATGGTTGAATTGCAGTCTGCACAGCATAGATTCGCCTTTCCTCATTAATCACTCTGGTCGCCAGTTGTGTGGAATTTGAAGCGCTCAATTGTTTTCGTGCTCGTCATTTTGTCTTTCCTCATTAGTCTCTAGTCGCCAATTATGTGGGATTTGAAGTGTTCAGTTTTTTTCGTGCTCGTCATTTATGTGGGATTTGAAGTGCTTAGTTTTTTTCATGCTGGTTATTTCCTCGTGGTTCTGTGTCAATGCAGAAAATGTGGAGGCAACTGTGTTTACAAAACACAGATTCCAATTGCCAAAAAGCAAGCAAACAATCGTGTCCCAACAACAGTTTCGCCACCACGCATGTTAGATTTGGATGGCACAACCAATATTGGTTCTACACGTGAAAACTCTTTCATGTCTAATGATAACATCAGTATGAAGGATATGGAGTACATAGAGAACATTGGTTCAAGAGGTGTCCCACCCGAATCACTCTCAATCATACCTTGTGCTCCATCATTTCAGAGGTGGTCGAAGGACATACAAAAACAGGAAAAACAAGGCTTCGTTGAATCTAGTGGAAATAGACAGTCAAATCCAAAAGCCTTACATTGGACTATGTACCAATAATGTGTAAGCACATCTTTAATGAGATGATAGTTTAGCCAATTCATGCATCTTCCAACGAATTGCTCTTTTGTAGAATTGAGGATGTTTTTGAGGTTCGAGTGATATAACTCAATGGCAGTGTTTGTGTTTTGGCCATCATGAGGTATCCTCCTCGTCCTTACACACCGCATTGACGTCTTTGTTCTCCACGTGTCATTCATGTATTTTATGAATGCAGCTGATCGTGGCCTTGTGTTGGTAATCTTATCCAGTTGTTGAAGAGCCCAATCAATTGGATCATTGTCGATGTCACTCCCTTTTCCATACAATATATCCTCAAGCATTTGAAGAACCAAAGCACGTTCCCAAACAATGGAGATTTTTTTTACAACATTCTCTGCCCAAGCCTTCCGAACATGCAGAAAACACAGGAAGATCTTAGCATCTAGTCATACAAGCCTGTACATGTAGGAGACAATTAGAACCCCAACATATGAAGGAGATAATGGAAAACATGACCAATATATGAGAGAAGTGAGAAAGGACCTTAATGTGTTAATTTTAGCCTGTACGTCATCCACTATGATAAATGAAGGACACCAATTCGTTCGGAGTCTCACAAGTCTGTCATGGAGTGATCGAAGAACTCGTATAAGGTCTTGCTCTCGCGTATGAGAGCATAACATTAAGTAGCAATGCTAAGAGGGTACCCTTTGAGTACCCGCAAATTTACCTCAACAAGAAGGGAAAAGCTTGCAAAGCAAGGATGAATGAATGGATAATTAATCAAATATAGAAGCTTCAAAAAGGTATCAAAGAGGTTTCCAATGCGGTTGTCGGGAGGCTTTTCCAAAAAGTGCAACTACCTTTTTGACCTCACCAACTTTCCCGTTGCTTTATAGCTATTTAGATTTGTTTAGATCGTAATTTAGCCTAGATTAGAACCTTTATCACCACTTGACATTAGTTTTGTCCTAGAAACCGACATAATTAATTATAAGCATTGATAGTAACTACCCAAATAGATTAAGAATAGCCTAAGTAAAACTCGAACCTTTACTCTTGAAAGAGCATCAAACCAGCACGTGCTAGTTTGATGCTCTTTTAAGAAGGTCAATCCGGGCTTGCTACTTAATGTTATGAGATTGCAAAGAAAGCAACATGTATGTCATTCCTCCAATCATCAAAAACCATACCGTATATAATGGATACTATCACAAACAAGTAGTTCACTTAAAAAATCATACAATTATTGAAAGAAAGTGCTAGAAAATGGAATGACATGACATGACATTGAACAACAAACATATAATGAAAACGACAACACGGAAAGCGTCGAACCCGTGTTTGGCTAGTCCCAAAAGTTGCGTCCATGGAGAGTACGCTGTTGTGACCAGATTTTGCCATTATTTCCAGCTGCCACTCGGTTTGGATGCCAAGAGTGAAAGGTACATCATTTTGAGTGGAATAATTCAATTCCATCAGTGAGTGCTCTTGGTAGAAGAACACACTATCAGAATGTTCTAGCATCCACATACGAACATTGATTGGGTCGGAAGGGTGTTTCATCCATAGCTCCTCTGCATGCTTACGACAAATGTTCCTAACATCTAATGGCAATAGGAACGTATCGCATGTCACAACGCCATTGAGTCTGTATGGGTAGAGAGGGTGACGTTGCTCACTAGAACTGACATCGTCCAACCTTTCCCATAGAATCACGACCATTTTTGAACCCTTGTGTAAACCATTCCCAATGGTGACATGGTTTGTCCACATTACATGGTATGTCCACACTAAGTCCTCCATACTGAACTCACCAATAGGAGGGTTCTGAACTCTCTCTCTCCATGCCAAAATAATGTCGATTTGTTGTGCCCGGAATGTTGTTGGGTCAATGTATTCCAAGTCATCCACTGGTAAAGGTAGTCTTCCAATGGGAGAAGGTTGCGAGCTTGAAGCCATTGCTAGTTCCAAACTAAATGATGTGCAACCCTAAAATCCTAAATCATACACTTCAACAACATATGTGCATGTCCAATTTGCCATCAACCAACTGCGTCTATCACTATTGTGTATGTTGAGAGATGGTGCTGCAACATTTACTACGGTGTCATCAGCCCAACAAGATTGTGCACAGACAGGGAGCGTCACAACACGGGACTACGGAACCGTAAACACAAAAATGATAAACAAGCCGTTGGTGTAACCTAACTCTCCGATCCCAGATCCAATATTTGTGGCATGACACAATGACATACTTTGCATGAATGACAGACTACATGTCCTAAATGACACGAATGTGAATGACATTGTTGGATGTGCATGGTAGGTGGTTGTGTCATGCGTTGTTTGAGCGTCCGTCTATTAGAACGGACGGAACAGTGACAGCTACGTCCATCGATGACATAAGCTGCATCGGAAGGTGGGCAGCTTGCTTTTTGGCCTAACCTGCCCCCTATAAGTTCATGGGGGGGACTTCAACGTCCCCCGATAAAAACACATTTAAAACCAAAGCGAAACGGTCATGGAGAGGGTTAGGGGTAGCAACCTCGTAAAGCTTGTGTTTGCCTCCATGGCAAGCACACGGTCTCCATAGAGTCCCTTGTTGCGGCTCACAAATACTGTCTTCACGTTCGACGACAACTGCAACACATTGTAGGGCCCTAAGACGTCGAGTGTTGTCATGCCGTCAAATATGGGGATAGCATTCTGCAGAATTCGCGGTTCCCCCAATTTCTCCAATTCCGCAACCCGAAGAGGAGATGCTGTTGAAATCTGGCACAAGATTTGCCAGAGTATTCGCAAACGAAAGAGCTTCTTCCAATTCTTAATTTCTCACTCATCCTTGTCATGTTGCGTCTCAATGATTCTCTTCGATTCAATCTGAGTGCCTACACTAAATGATCTCCAAGACGAAGATTACAAGCTCCATTCACTAGTCGGTATCTCTTTTGATCCAGTTATTGTCTGGGTCGTGAGGACCTTGGGTGGAATGAAAGGTCAAATCTCCGTAAATCCAAAACATTTTTCCAATTATAAATAGGTAACAGCTAAAATGTCCATCAAACAATTATGTTCAGGTTTTCCGTACAATAGAGAAAGGTCTACTATGAACACCCACACAAACTGCTAGGTATCACCACATCCCTAAAGGCGACCTTGGAATGCGGCCAAAACAAACTCTGGCATCCACAACACACTCGACCACCACTTTGCATTGCAATGGAGACAGTGGAATCCAATTCAGGAATCAGAAATTGCACCACATAGATATTTACTCGCCAAATGAGCTCCAGGATCGACAACCAGAGCCACAGCAACTTCAGCTTGGAATCGATATACCGACAATAGCCTCCAGAACGATCTCAGAAAGCAACAACTTGTTCTATACAAGTGACTAGCTCAGATGTCGAGCACATGGACGGTCCAGCCCCGCTGCCCTAGCAATTGATATGTAACCTAAGAAATTACTTGTGTATATACTGCCAAGATAATTGCTATGGGAATTTCCTTGAACTGAGAAGATTGAGTTGGTTCGCCTCAAGTTTGACAAGAACCTACAGCTTGACTACTAGACTACAAAAAGTTCACCGATATGGGCAATTCTGTGTTAAACCATGAATTGTATAACAAAAATCTTCAATATACGTTTCTCAGCAGTTGGCTAAGACCTAGTGCGGTATCTGTTCTTATCAGTTCGCTGTACCACTGGCCAAAGCCACAGCCATCCATTATCCATCACTTTGCAGGTTCTCACTATATTGAGTCAGGCAAAACATAGAGGAAATGTGTCTGGACGCTTGTACCCACTATATATTATGTTGTATTGCAAGGTCAATGTTGCATTCTTGGGATTTGTAATCTCGAGTTTTTAGAAGACATCTTCACGTCAATGGCAAGATTTGATTACAACCGTAACTCTTGCACGATGGCAACTGTTGCCCACATCCAATGTTGCATACATGTCAACTTAATCCTTATGATCTTGCAGTGAACCCAAAAGCCAACTCTAAAAGACATTGCTTGTTCTTGCCATGGCTGCGAGGGTCTCAAATGTTTCAATTCTCTCCGCACAATGATTCAACACATTTTTTACTTATCCAGCATCCTAAAATTCAAGGATCAGCTTGTCCCAGTCTCACTTAGAATTATGCTAAATAGGCTCAGAAGAATTGTCAATTTGCTGTTTGACTTATATTGGTCCCAAAGGAGAGGATTGCGCCTGCCAAGGATGTGGTGCAATACCATGGCGACGCTCGCATGCTCCAACAGCAAGCTGCCGGATGAACCCGCACCCGAAGAAAGATTAGGTTAATATCGTGAGGCTCAATGATCCTCATATCAGATATTAAACTGATAAGAACAGATACTACACTTGATCTTAGCCAAAAGGTCGAGAAAGGTATGCTTCTTTCCTCTTCAACTTCGCTTTATATACTCACCATTTCATTACTAATCCTTACCCCAAGCATATGGGGCAACAAGGCCCAGCTTGCTGCTCTGGTTCGTTCCAGACGCTATCCATTCCCCTTGCCTCACCTTCAGTTCAGGAAAAATATAACAAATAGGATAGAGAAGTCTAATGAAATCAAGAAGAATCAATGTTTGATACGATGTCCGATTCGATGTCTGATGCGATATATGTAGAGGTTGGGATTCATCTTGTCAACAGCTTGAGCCAATGTGCAGGTCGTTCTTGGATGAGTGTGCCAAAGTTATTGTCTTGGCTACACTTGATTCATACATGTAACATTCGACCTATTCTGTTTGTTAACCACTCACACTGGTAGATTGGAAACACGATCATGAATTTTGTTTGAGTATTATGAAACTTTCCATGCTTGAGGTCGATTCATACCTAAACACGGGGTTTATTGAATGGCAGGCATCTATCTCAACATCAGTGCTTACAATTTAACAGCAAGCATAGAATCCATCCTTTAATTTGCACCTTAGCTTCTCAAAATTCTAGCCCACAAAAGCACTTGATTCACGTGCTCCTTGTACCAATTTATTGGTTTCTACATCAAGCATACCACCTGAGTAAGCCGAATGCATGACACTGTCACTGCATGAATCTCTACAGAAATGTGTCATGCAGTGACAGTGTATTGAATGTACTGTCAATGCAATGGCCAACGTCCACTTCCTTCTTCATCAGGATGCCACAACTTTGCAGTGAGCCAGCTGATCAGCAAACTGAAACTGGTGAGATGAAATTGAAGACTCTCCATGGATATTCATGACGAAATTGGGCTCCTTTAGCTCATTGCAACACTTATCCAATTCCTGAAAAGCACCCAAGTAGAGGTACCCTCCGGTCGACTCGCTGGAATGCTGGAAGTGGCGACGAAGATGCCCTTCTGGGTGGCCTTGTACAAGCACTTCCTGGAAGCCATAGCTCCGCAGATGGAAGAGTCTTGATAGCTGCTCCCTCTCCAGACAGGAAACTCTTGGGACATGTTGAGCCCCCACACGAAAGAGCAGGTGTAGAGAGTGGTCTCTTGCCGGTTGGGCTGCACTTTGAAGGTGTAGTCTGCCCCGTGGGCAATCATCTACGGCTTCAAATTGGTGAACTGGTCCTTGCAGTGAACTGTGATCGGAGCCCCCACATAGTTGTAGATGTCCACCAGGCCCGCATTATCCCACGCAGCTTCATGTGGCTGCGCTGATACCACCATTGAGGCAATAAAGAGCGGATTCATCGCAGACACAATCATCGTGAGTGGCCAGGATGTCGATGCGGTTGTCATGGCTGCTCCTGCTCCTGCTCCTGCTCTAAAATCTCACAAACGTGTCTCAGGTAGTGATTTATATGTCGATGGTACAAATTGTGCTACAGTACCAGTGATCACTGTGGAATTAGGGATTGCAAATTTCTAGTAGTGTGATGTGTGTGTTTGAGAAAGTTAAAAGTTGACACCCAGTCTTGACCTAAGTTTGTACCACAATGTTGATTTGTATGTGAGATTTGCGAATGGAAGGATCTCAGTATTGCATTAGGCTATGTCGATTTGCAGATGGGGATGGAAGATCACTATGAGCCCAAAATGGTGGCTCATATTTGTTTTATGTTTAGAATTTATTTAGAATTGCAATTGGAGTGTTATTGAAACAATCAAAAGTATAAAAAGAGTGAGGCTTGGTGTGGATTTATGTTTAGGCCTTAAGCCTATTTTGTGTGGTGAAGAAGAAGCTTAGTGACATTAGGGAGTGTTTTGGTTAAGTGAGTAGTGTTTGATGAAGCAAGAGGAAGGGCCTTGGATTTAAATGTTTGAATTAGAACATGCTCTTGTTGGTTTAGAGGGTGAGGGTTTAGTGGATAGGATAAGGTTCTACTCAAAAAGAGATTCTTCTCATGACCCGGCAGATCCAGGAGCTATGCTGATAGAGATAAGTAAAAATCCTAAATATGATGGATCATCCTAATTTCCAACTCTCTTTTTATCTGGGCTGACAATTTGCTATAGTATCCGGGAGTTTCCTTGTGGCGTTCACGTAAAATTATTGAGATATAGCACTTCTGGAGAAGCCCTTTTTCCTTTTCAGAGTCTTCTGTTTAATAATTATCAAATATGTTTTTTTGTCTTTTGTTTTTTTAAAAACAAAAGAAGAAGGTTGAAGGTTGAAGGGTTTGTGGTTTGGGTGCCTTCTCTCCTCCTCCTCCACTTTTTTTTTCTTCTCTTCTTCTTCCCCTCTCCTCTCCTCTCCTCTCTCTCTCTCTCTCTCTCTCTCTCTTCTCAAGGAGGTTGAGCTCTTAGAGCGTGGAAGAAGGTGCATTAGGGAAAGACTTATTAGGATTAGTGGAATTAGGTAGGTGCATTAGTGGAAGACTTATTAGGATTAATGGAATTAGTAGGTGCATTAGGGGGACACTTGTTAGACTTAGTGGACTTCAGTAGGGAACTATTGGTTGCTGGAGTTGGACTGCTGGGCCGAAGCCTGGTGGTTAGAGTTGGGACTGCTGGCCGAGCCTGGTTGCTGGAGTTGGATTGTTGGGCCGAAGCCTGGTGGTTAGAGTTGGGACTGCTGGCCGAGCCTGGTTGCTGGAGTTGGACTGCTGGGCCGAAGCCTGGTGGTTAGAGTTGGGACTGCTGGCCGAGCCTGGTTGCTGGAGTTGGACTGCTGGGCCGAAGCCTGGTGGTTAGAGTTGGGACTGCGGGCCGAAGCCTGGTGGTTAGAGTTGGGACTGCTGGCCGAGCCTGGTTGCTGGAGTTGGACTACTGGGCCGAAGCCTGGTGGTTAGAGTTGGGACTGCTAGCCGAGCCTGGTTGCTGGAGTTGGACTGCTGGGCCGAAGCCTGGTTGCTGGAGTTGGACTGTTGGGTTATGAGAAGAGACTAAGGTTATTTGTTATGGAGGCTATTTAATTAAAACAAGGGGGGGAAGATTTAATTAGGAGCTCAACTCATTAGGGAATTAACGGAGTTAGATTCATGTGAATTAGATGGGGGCATAAGGGAATAAGCTTTAGTAGGGATTGTAGTGTGGGGTTGTGAATTAGTGTAGGAGGAAGGGAAGGAATAGAGAAGAGCATTTTTCGATGCTTGTACTCGTGGTATGAAATAAATTGGTGTGCAAGAGTTAATGGGAAATGAAACGGATTTGTACGAAGTTGGTAAGATGGAGTTATGGAAACATGAATGTGATACCCATTCCCTCACCCGGACTAGGACGCTTAAGGGTGGGTGGTTTGGCCTCACAATCACCAAAGAGATTTCACAATGAGGTGCATGAATGCATGCATCTCGCAGCCTGGGCAATCTATGGTGCTTGGATTTGCGTACTGCGTGTTGATGATGAAGATCCAAGAGTTTGTTGCGCCAGTTATACATGAGAGTTTCTGCAAGTTGTTGGACTGTTGGCGTGTTGCCCGCACCAACTCCGAACCCGAACCAAGTTGTGCAGTTACTTCGACTGTACAGGAATTAGATGCAGCTCCTCCTCACCTACACCACAGTGCTCTTGCTTCGTATCCGGTATCCCGGACCTTTCAATACAGTTGTTGTAGATGCATGAGAGGTCATGTACGAATAGTCCCTTGCAATCCTCCGACATGTTGATTCCTTCATCTCTGTATGCATATGCCCACTGACATCCCCTGCATTCGTAACTAAACAACTAATGCATATAGATAAACCTCAAACCTGTCCTCGCATGAGGGGATTTCGGCAAACATAATGATTCTTCAGAAATTTGCAAAATGCTTTCTGGATGAAAAACTCGTGGGCCTACTTTCTGCTGGATCCAACTCAGTAGTAGACAGTTTCGGAACTCAAGCTGATTGGTGCGCATTCACAGCCTTACTTTGTTGCAAGATTTGTGTTAAACACCAAAAAGCTGTCATGGTAGAGCTATTCACTACATATCTTCGAAGTTCGGCCACATACATGGTTCAGACGTTCAGACAACCCATCTCGTGATCAAAGACATTGGACTGGATTAGGTGACATGGCAGGGGTGCAAAACACTCGCTTGCTACCAATTTACTAACTGAAAATTCAAGAAGAAACAGAGTCTGTTGGCATGTAACAGGAAATAAATCCGGAGATGGAAATTACATGACGTATGATACTTCCAATTCCAATTCCACATGACGTATGAATTGTTTGGGAACCCCAAGGGGAGGGTTGCACCTACCAAGATATAGTGCAACACCAAGGCGACGCTCGCATGCTCCGACAGCAAGCTGCCCGATGAGCCCGCACCCATTGAAAAATAGATTAATATCGTGAGGCTCGATTGGCCTCGTGTCAGACATTAAACTGATAAGAACAGATACTACACTTGATCTTAGCCAAAAGGCCGAGAAAAAGGTATGCTTCTACCTTCCTAACTTCCCGTTATATATTTCTCCTCCCTCACTTACCCATACCCGAAACGTATAGGACGACCACGTCCACCCACCACAACCAGCACTCTCCAGTAAATCCCCTTGCGTGCTTGCCCAACTTGGTGTTTTACTCACATACAGACTTCTTGCGCCTTGGTTAAGATATTCCCAATTGCACCTAGTAGCCTTTTTGGTTTTGCATGAAAGGACTCACCTGAGCCTCAATGACCTGTTTCGGCCGGGCCTTAGCTTGCCCTCACCACACCTCAAACAGATGCTGAGTTACTTGCATTGGAAATTTAACCTCGCCATTTCTCCAAGTTTTGAAACCACCATATCAATAAGTGCAGACTTAAAATATCAGCAATTTCCATTCCCGCCACGTCAAGGGTTCTTCAAAGCATATAAACTGAACACATGACTGAGAAGGATCATGGGCACCTAGCTGTTACCAGAAATTTGGACAGGCATAAGTATGCGATGGAAATCAAGAGCTACTCGTTATGAATGAGAACCTCTTGCACAGTTAATCGATGTGAACTCTGACCTGAAGATGAAGTAAATTGACTCGTGTCACTTGAGACGGGAAGATATAAGTTTACGACTACAGTAACCTAGTGACTAATCCAGCTTCACCGTTCGCAATGATGTACAAGAGCTAACATTCAGATCTCCAGTGCAAGCTTCCTACATTCTCAGTTTCTTTCTGAAGGCACATACACCGAAATCCCATTTTGCACAAATTCAACTCGTAATTTCATCTCCAGTTCGCTGAAATACTCTTAAATTACGAAAGTGCTAACGGGCATCCTTATTCAATAAAGGGCTCTTCAGAATCAATAGAAAAAGTCCCACGGTTCGCAGAGTCACTGCGTCATGCAGAAGACCAAATGCTGAACCCATACGGGATAAGAGATGCATCGGCGAGAAATTAGAAGTTGTGATGGCAGCTTCCGGAAAGAATGAATCGCCTTCACATTTTGGTTAGATGCTGTGGCCATGGCAACAGAATTCGGATTACTAGTAGGAATGTTTGCGTGCATGACAGAGAACCATAGCCTGCATCACAAACCTCAAATTCATATATCAACACTGATTTCACATCGATTCATTCAAAGACATCAAGCCAAAAGACTGAATATTGTAATCTTTTGTTTCTATGTTTCATAGTTGCAAGAGCTGAAAGATTGGATTATGAATTGAACCAATGTTGAGTGGTTCATGACCTAAATATCGAGTAAGCACCGAAAAGATGTTACACTCTGAAGGGTATGTTTCAGTACTGCCTCAACAATAACGATTGTCTTCTGCATTTTGAAGTGTGGTCTATAATTTGGCGCAAGAAGAGTTTTCATTATGCGATTGTGGAAACATAAAGTATGCGGTTTGCGTTATTTTGGGTCCCCGGAGGAGAGGGTTGCGCCTGTCAAGATGTAGTGCAATACCATGGCGACGCTCGCGGGCTCTGACAGCAAGCTGCCGTAGGAACCAACACCCTTAAAAAAATGAGATTAATATCATGAGGCTCGATGAGCCTCGTATCAGATATTAAACTGATAAGAACAGATACTACACTTAATCTTAGCCAAAAGGCCGAGAAAGGTATGCTACTCCCGTCCTCAACTTCGCCTTATATACCTACGCACCTCTACATTGCCAACCCCTACCAAGGCGTATGGGGCAACAGGTCCAGCTTGCTGCTCTGCTTCTTTCCAGCCGCTATCCATTCCCCTTGCCAGACACTTCCGTTCCGAGGGATAAAAATCAACAAATTCAACCTAGACTGCTCTGGACATATCTAATCTAGTGAACATCATGGAGAAACAAGGTCTCACGCCCTGTTGTGCTAGCCTGCTCTGGGCTTGTAGAAGAGGTTATCAGATCAATAGTAACAACTAGTAATCTCAATGTCAAGTGTGGGCCGCATGTTGCAGTATCCTTACAAATATCTTGCAATGCTTGAGGACATTCCCACCAAAGAGCAACTCCTACACGTTTGAGACAAGTTTGACTTGGATTCTATACCCTGCACATGACCTGAAATTCTGTTTTGCAATTTCATCCCATTGTATAATTTGTCTCGCTGGGATAAAGGCATCAAGTAATTGCAATTATTGTCAAGAATGAACATGAATCTCCGTTTGCAAATATATATTTTTATTGGGTGTGCAAAATTACAAATTGTTTAGAACCAAAATACAATTCTTGAGACAGTGCAAAATTACTCTTCAGGATATCGTTGCGGTTGTTGCTGGTGGGGGAAAGAACAGTCCCAACACCTTACAGCAAATGCTATGGTAAGATCTTCAATTACTTAGGTGAAACGTTTTCCAAGTGTGACGTTCAAGTCTCTTCAAGATTCAAAAAATCTAGAGGTTGGCCTTGGTCTTATCAGCAGCTCAAGAGCCAATGTTCACATCTTTCTTCGATGAGTGTGCTGAAGGTATACCTTAGGTAGTAAAAATGGAAAACTCTGTGTAACAAGTCAGTCACCGGTTAAGATTCCTTTAAAAAAATTGGGTAGTCTTATGTGCTGTTAACTTGTTGTTTGACTTTCCACTACAAAATTTCAATAAACAACTTGGGGGGTTGTTCCAAGGCACATCTTGATGTCACCATTGAATCTCATTTTGATTCCATTGATGTGGCGCCTTTAGCAATCAACTCCAGTAGGTGGTTTTGCTTCCTATTCCTTGACCGACATACAAGATCAAAGAATCTCATCTAGAAGGATGTCACACAAAGAGATGAGGACAAGTTGTATCTGAAGTGAATGAAGACACTGCCGCAAATACTACTGAGGATAACAGCTATGCAGTAATCTGTGTACAAAAATGTAACCACATGCTTCAAAAACGTGCCTAATGTGACTGAGCTGTAAGCACATAAATGTTTTGACCAATTGCACGTGTGGCACATAAATTGGGACGAAACTAGAGCTTTTAGTCACATGAGCCCAAAATGTAACCACATGCTTCAATCAGAATGGGGAAAAAAGTAGGGCGGTGGAAGCGGTTGAAAACCAGCATGAGCACATGTCAACAACCATGCCCGGAATTGATAGAAAGATGTGACTCAGCATGTTTCATAATAGAGCTATTCGAATCCGGGAAGTCACAACCACTTCGTCAAGTGAATGCAGGGCATCCAGCATGTTTACTCGCAACGATGCAGGCCCTTTGGCTGTCTCGTTGCCTATCTCTCCTGCAAGTCCAAACAAGGCTAATGCAAAGGCTGCTGCTTCTAAAGGACGCCCCGGAGTGGCAGACACAAAAGCAGCTATGAGAGAGGTGACAGCACATCCTGTGGCAGTAATTCGCTGCATAAGAGGAACGCCATTGCTGACACTCAGGACTCTCTTGCCATCTGTCACTAAGTCCACAGCTCCCGAAACTGCTACTATACATTGTGCCAGACGTGCAAGCTCCTTTGCTGGTTCCAGTGCGTCGGTGGAGGCGTTGGTACTGTCGACACCCTGGAATTGAACATAGATCTGTTATGTCAGTGACTGAACAGATGTTGTGTGTTCAAGTCCTTCAAAAACACATATAACGCCAACAACATTTCTGAGCATCATCACTTAATTTAACTACACTAAACATCTGATTTCAGTGTGGCAGAATGACCCCTTTTACGGTAGAGCTCGGACTTGCAATTTTCGGGAGTTTGATAGATGGAGTTGACAAGCTCAAACTATTGACAACTTGACCAATTTTCAAGCTGTCAATAGTTTGAGACCACGTGTGAAGTGGCCATGCTCAAAAGTGAAATATCAAGGGGGAGAAGGATACTAAACAAAGAAGCATTTTATGACAAACCAAGATGCGTTCATGACATATCAGATGCATAGTACTGAGGACCTTAAGAAACCCATCCACTCTGGGTCTTGCCAGTAAAAGTTACACAAAGGTTTTCAGTTCACGATGAATGAAAATCGAACCTTTGTCGGAGCAGTTGAAGCACCAACAACGGCCATAATTTCCGTTGCATTTCCTCGAATGACAGTTGGCTTCAATTTGATAAGCTCAATGCACTTCTCTGTTCGAAACCGAGTTGCGCCAACGCCCACTGGATCTAAAACCCAGGGTTTAGAAAGCTCGTTCGCCCGCGTTGCTGCAACCTTCGAAGCAATACCCAACAGTCCCAGTTTAGTTTCAGGTACATAAATCCCTCCAAAACATCTCTCCCGCCAATTCCTTAATCTTTTGATCCTCACAGTGAAAGAAGTAGCACTAAATTCCTTAGACAATTATGAACACAGTATGAACCAAGCTCCAAGTTGTTTCATTAAATGGCCTGAGAAAGAAGTTACACCGCTGATCCGTAAACAAGATTTCCAGACACTTAAAATATGAAGGTTTCTAGTCACCAACAGCGACTTAGAAAAGAATACGATGAGTTGTTTGAGGGCAATTATCACAAATGTGTAGACACAACACTGTGTCTTGATTCTTGTTCCGATTAGAATGACAACCTCTAGATCCAACATATCATCAGCACTTAAATAGTCTGTCCTGCTCTGAGCCAGCGGATTGATATTTACCTTCATGGCAAAGATCCAATCAGGAGACAATGTGCCGATATTGATGCAAAGGGCATTGGAGAGAGCAGTAAACTCTGTGATTTCTTCCACAGCATGCACCATGGCCGGTTGGGCACCACCAGCCAAGAGAGTATTGGCCATGATGTCCATGCTGACGAAATTAGTGATGCATTGAATGAGAGGCGCTGAGTCTCTCACTCGACACATCGCCTTCCATGCCTCCGCTCCCCATTGCGGCTCGGTGCCTCTGAACTCCCTGAAGCTCGTCATTTTATACTCCTCTTTTGCCCCCTTTCTTTATTCTTGATGATAATCGAATCTTGCGCAGTTTATAAGATGTTCAGCTACTTAGGGTTTCTATGTATCGCATTCTAGTTTACCATCAGCAATTAAGTTGCTCCGAACCTCACAAGCTGCCTTTTGTTTACACGAATTCTAATTATTCCGTGCTTGCCTTCTTCTCTATGAAGCTCAAATTTTACTTCAGAGCTTCTTCCGCTCAGCAGATCAAATCTCCTCAAAGATATGAAAGTCGTTATTGCTTGCGAAGGGCTTGTCAAGCAAAAAGTCCTCTCCAGCAAGAAGCTAAATATCTATTTCTCTCTATTCAGCTCTCTATTCTTTCTATCAAATGCCTAGTATCAATGGCATGTCTTAACACTACAGACACATTCACCTTGCTCCTTCCGCAGAACTCTTTTAGCAATCTTCTCTAGTGACAAAATTTGCACAAAAGAACGCTACAGAGAGTAGTACCTCAAAAATGTCACACGATCGGTATGTACCTCATTGAAAACCCTACACCACAATCCAGTCTCCACTTGTAAACCCCGGCGAATTACTCGATCACGAAGCACCTAAAACCTTCCCCGCGCACGCAAGCTAACTCCCTTTTAACTAACAATTCGCCCCTGACCTCCCTCCCTTCTGCCAATTCCACAAAGACCCTCCCCGAAGAAACCTTATCACTAAAACCTTCACCAACATGAGCCTAGAGTACAACAAAACTTCGCTAAGAAAGCTCTACCGCGGAATGGAAACAAGCACATACAACAACAACATCATCTCCCATTCTCTCTTTTCTAGTCTTTCTCTCTCGTTTCTTGCTCGTTTGTTCTCTCGTTTGGGCAGAACGTAAATAAATAGTATCCGGATGAGTGACCTGGGCCTGAGGTAGCAATTGTATTGTGACTAGATTGAAGCGGATCGCCGTAGTCACCGAAGCGGAGCCCATAAGCCCAGTTATCGAGGTTTTCGGGGAGGGGTTTCAAGACCCGACCCGGCCCGGGTTGGGCCAGACCGGGACGGGTCTGGCCCCGGTGTTCTATAGTAATATTTAGAGATGGACTCACCCTTAGAATATATTTGATATTTCAAGTACGAACTGACGGTAGCAAGTGTCACGGTGTCTTTTGCCATTGATCACATATTATAATCGGTTTGGTTTCCTAACGCTTACCAAGGTGTAGTAAAAGTTGAGCTCCTATAGGTTGGTTGTTGATTCATCTTAATCTACGTTCATTGACTAATTATGGGTCTCTAAACTTGATTTAGGGGTTATTTCAGCTTTAAATTAAAAAAACTCTAGGATCTACAATGGTAATCAATGTTTTCACTATCTTTCCCCCGGCTTACCCTCCCTATAGTAGGTGTTGTGAACATTCACCCTAATATAACAGACTAATGATGGACTTTGCCCTTCTAGGACATTCATGAATCAAGAGGGTGATGTGTAGTGTGCCAATCCATTGGCCATTCGTAGAGAGAGATATGACGTCAACAGGGGGTTGGTGTGAATGAGAGACGCTTTACAAGCTGAGCACATATTGTAATCTTAACAACATGATCATGGAGTTTGCTCTCCTAGGACATTCATTACACATAAAGGGGTGGCATGTGCATTGTGATGATTTGTCGGTCATTTGTAAAGAGATATGACGCCAACTGAGGGTTGGCTTGAATGAGAGACACTTCACCCTTGAGCATAGACTTTAGATCATATGTGAAACCTTGTGCGGGTTGCGTCGTTCCTAACTCTATAACCATCACATGATTGGACACACATATTTCAATTTATCTTAAGGGTGGGTCTGCATTAGTTATGGCTCAAAATTTCTTGATCGGCGGACCTTGCTTTGGTGTCAACACCAGACCCAAGCTTGAAGTTTGATTTCTCAAATTGAAAGGAAGATTATTTTCTTACCTCTCGGGACCAACAAGATTTCATGGGAAAATCATGTCGAATTGGAAATATGTTAGTTCAATTTGTTTCACGCTTTGGGTTTGTACCCCAATGTTGAACTCCTTGGATAAAATTTTAAACTCTCATCCAATATGATCTCTTGATTTTGGGGTTTGTTAGGATTGTGTCCCCCCCCCCGGATGAACAATTGACAATTAAAGGCCAAAAGTTATCCATTTTAAACATTAGAGTTATCCATAAAGTTTCTCGAAGAGGGATGAAACCGTGGGTTTGATCCTTCTTTGAGAAAACTTTCTATGAAGAGCTCGTTATCTTGTTGTTTTTTGGAGCCTATTTTGAAGTTGGGTGAAACTTTTGGGACCTCTTCTTTTCATCTCTCAAACTTTGAGAGAATTTTAGGATCTAAAACACGGCACATGGGACCCATTGTCCTAAATCCAGGATTGGCCTATGCAAGGCTAGGTTGGCCCACCCATCCTAGTAGGATAAGCTAGAAAACCAATTTTTAATAGTGCAACAACCCTCTTTGCATTTGGTAATTTAAGCATTAAAAACTTGGGTGACTTTGTGTTGATTCTCATAAACGAGTTCATGGTTTGGGACTCCATGGTTCATATGCTTTGCTTTACAAATAACTCTATATTCATGTGCCATAATATGGACTTGTGGCCCTCAAATTTGATATAAATCTCTGTAAGTGAACCATGCAAGTGTTGGAGTTGAGCCCATTGTGTCAAATGCATGGGCAACATCAAATTAAGGTGTTGGGTCTTAAATGGTTGCTTTTTCCAACTAGCCTACTTATAGGATATGAAACATCCTACTAGTAAAAGATGGTGAGCAAATCCAAATTGAGGCCATAGCCACTTTACTCATAATTTTTGGAGCTCATATGAACGTCTAATTCATTATCAGAGTGAAGATTTTGTGCTCATTCATTGATCATGTAGGTCCCCCTAATCATGTTCCTTATTGAGACCAAAATAATTCTCATATTTTGAACACACAGTCCAATGTCTTTCAAATGCATGTCTTCTTTATATTTGTTTTTAGAGCCAAACCAAACCACATGCCACTCAAATATAGGCGTCCTAATAAGAAAGCAACCGAATAAGGCTTGACTGCCTTAGATTTTTAAAAGCATCTGACTTAAACTCATTCAACAATAAAAACAACAAGATGGCATATGGAGGGATTTAGGATACTCTATTGATATTTCAAATAAAGTGTCAAAATTGACTCTACTATCTCAACATAACTCATTTTGCATAGGTGAAACTTCAATCGGACTCCGGAGTATTGTACACATATTAGAGTTATCCGTTAACTAAACCCCAGTTTAGTAGGGAGTTGGTTGCTTTGCATGCAAGACTTTCCATGTTCGGTAAGTTTAGGGTGCATGCTTGGAATCAATGCGGAGGCTTGAATCCGGGACATTCCATATTGGTTCATTGGGTGCCAAACTCGTTTTGGCATGCCTTACCTTGCCATAGGGAGACTTGAGCTTGGATAAATATGTTGGTTTTCTCATTTGAAATTATTTTCACTAACTTCAATTTTATCTGGGATTGTGGGCATGCTTCTAGTATTGTTATTACTTGCCTTGAATAATAGTACATGACTCAACGTTGGTGGTTTTAGTGAAATATTAGTACATTTGACATTGTTCATTAAGTTGAAGGTCCCATACATGATAATTCGGCATAGAAGACCTCTCTCCCATTATCCGGAAAGCCTACTATATACAACATTAACCTCACAACAACATGTATGTCGAACTAGTGGGAACATATAACAAACTCACAAAGAGCCCCTTCCATAAGCGTAAAGTACCAAGCCTTGAGCAAGAGTTCCAAAGCCAACAACATGCCCTACACCAAGATAGCTCACAACACCATCTCAACCAAGAGGAAACCAAAGATCTTGACATGGATGTTCAACTCCCAAAAAAGAGCTAAGGTAGAAATGCCCAAACCGGTTAATCACCTTCTACCCGTGCAGTAGACCTCCATCAGAATAGTGAAGTGCCATTTTTGAAACCGATCATGGCAAGGCTGGCCACTTCAATGCGTGTACACTTAGTTTAGCCAAATTTAGTCATGTTTAATGTACTCATGAGTTAACCGGTTTAGGTGATGGTCTGTATGGAAATGCGTATTATTGTGTCTGGTGTGAGCAGAATCTAGTGAACGAGTAGGGGTTTGACAAACTTTCTACTTTGAAAAATTGTAGAATTTTTTGTACATGGCAAAAAAATATGAAACAACTTGCATTCTTCATGAATCTTTCTCATCTATCTTGGAAAATTATCTCATGATTGTAAGACCATATCTTCAATGCGAATCACCTTATTTTCACAGGTTATGGTATTTCTACCTTAGTAGCTCTCTCCAACATTCACTCGTCCACAACTCCGAACCTACTCAATGGGAAATTGCCCCATAGTTGTACATTCAAGCAAGCCCCCTCCACCAACCATACAATATTGTTATGAAATATGGAATGAGCGGTTAAAATGAGCAATTGTGGTAAACTTTAGACATTGATAATATGTTTGGGCCAACTTTTGGCTTCAAAAATTCACTGAATTTTTTATTTAAGGAATAAAAATTACCTTTTTTTGCAATCCTCCTAATTTCTATCTTCCTACATGGGAAAAATTTGCATTGCCTTATACTTCTCCAAATTTGGCGCATAATCTCTTAAGTGATCGGTTATGGGCGCCTCTACTCTACCTTGAACCGTTCCCCATGGTGTAGGAGTGCCTCAACCCACAAAGTGACAGTTTTAGGTGCCATTGGTGGCACCACCTCATACCAGCCTCCACTACCTCCACGTAGGGTAGGTAACAGGCTCCACTCTATCTCAAGTCATTTCAAGGTGGATTTAGGTTGGCTTGTCAATGCTCATTTTTAGCCACTCTGTTCACATGAGAATGGCTCAAGCCCGCACAGCCAAGGAGGTAGGCCCACAAAGCCAAGGGGGTCAGTTATGGGTACCAAAATTATGGGAATGATTTAAACGATCATTTGTTGGTAAATCTAGATGCTATCATTTCCCTAGCTTCATTGATGGATGTTGCATGGTCAAATTATCATGAGCTACATTGTGTGGATGAAAAGCCTTTAAAATCTTTGTCAAATTTGAAAGCAAAAGTGGATTGGGGGTGAGGTATTTAATTTGGAAACGAACCTTGGGATGAGATACTTAATCTAGAAGATGTTGGCTTCCAACTCCAACAACACGAGGGTATTATCATCAAGTCAAATTTTGGTATATATCTTAAACATCTCTTAATTAAGTTTTCATATCTAAGTTTCATCCCATTCAGACATCCAACCCACCACCCAATACTCCAAGACAACTTGGCACAATCCAAATGCACATACTACACAACATAGGAACAAATGAGAGAGTACAACACTTACAACACTTACAACATATGCCACAGTGGGGAAGAAATGCCAATAGGTTATACTAGAAACACATATATCTATGTATTCATGTATCTATGCAAGGTTAACTATGATAGCAAACACCTTCATGTATGCGGCATAATCTTTGAACTACAACAAGGTCGTGCGCATCATACCCGCATCATATAGGGTTGTAATTATTGTCAAGCACTAATAGTCAATAATATATAATCAAGATGTGATGTAAGTACATCGTTGATATGTAAATCTCAAGTATATGAACTTTCAAATATGTAGGTAATTGCACGTATTTTTGAGGCCCAATTACTAACATGCAAACTAATATATTAAGGCTCATTTCTAGATCTACAAATGCCATGTTGATTACATGGTAATAGGCCCCTTGACAAGAATTTCACAATTTTAGGGTTCATTTCTTGAATGTCAAATGTCCCCCTGCATTCCACTTATAGCCAAACTACTCAAATGTCATGGAATATTTTTTAGTAATGAAAACTTACATCTCATGTTATTGCTCATTGCTCACATGTTACTGCTCACCACTCACATGCTAATTTCCCTTGACCTTCTCTTGACATGGAAATTGTCTAATGTGGAGGTGTTGTCCCGGCACCGCATCTTAGCGTTCATTGGCTAACATCATTGTGCAACTCTTGGGAATGCTCTCTAAAGTGTCATAATCTCTTCAATATGGTTTGCCAATGTCCCATATGCATCAAATTCTCCATTTGTGCATGCCTCTTTCAAGGCTATTTTACCTCTTTTGATCGCATTTGCTTCATGGATAGGGAAGCCAAGCTACATTTATGCCACTATCTCAATGCTTCAAATTGCCTCCTTGCGGCATACTTCTCTTGTTCCTTCCACAATGTGAAGTTTATTGGTGTGGATAATTCAACGTGCTCCTCGATGTTTGCTTTCCTCTGTTTGGCGCTATGAGTGGCAATAGTGTTTTCTTTCCTTGAGTTCTTATATGGTATAGTGGGTTGGGTGTTTTCCGCAAGATAGAAGAGGAAAGGGGGGGGGGTCAAATAGGCCTTGGAGGACCCTCAATTGGTGAGTGAAAATGAAATGTTTCTTACTAATTTGATTTTCACCCATGGGCCCAAGCAACCAAGAATCTCATGAGTAGATCTCATTAGAGCGGGAAATTGAGAGGTTGGACCTTTAGATTGGACCCTTTAGACTATTAGTAAGAGTTGATTCTCCCCATTCATTGGTTCGGCAGGGCAAGCTGCATATTTGGCGCCCAATATTTGAACAATGATTTTCTTGTCTTGATTTCATGTGTGGCACGTTATGTGCAACAAAGGATGAGAAAGGATGTACAATCAAGTTGTTTTTCTTGGGGGGGGTGGGATTCATTAAAAATCCCCCAAACTCAAGGCCTGCTATATAACACTTCCTTCTTTGATGAATGTCCGGTGAATTGGTTGTATGGAGTTGGTTACATATTTGGCTTGTTTTTGGCATGTACAGCTAGAGAAAGTTTCTCCATGCTCAGGTGCAACATTCTCTAGCTCCATATCGAGGTCCTTGTCATACTAATTTATGATTTTATGAAGACCTCCCTACTTCTTTTGGTTTCTTTATTAACTACAATTTTCAAGCTCCTATGTTTGTTTTCAATTCCTATGTTTGTAAGGTGACTAAGTATTATGGGTTTTAAATGACGCTCTCAGCCATTGTAATTATTGTCATTTTTGCAATGTTGACGTTGTGTTATTCCATAACATCACATGCTACATTGATTCTCTTAAATTACACATCCATGTTAACTCTATCATGACTCCTTAAAATCACGTGCACTTTGGTTGCCACAAGCATGATATTACGGAGTTTAGGGTGTATTTCCGTAGCTAAATCTCCCCCCCCCCTTTAAGAGATACATGATATTAGGTTCATACAACCTACACCCTTGGTCACAAGCTTATGTACCTTATGTTGAAGTACATGTGGGTTCACACACCTTATGTACATGCCACATGATGGTCCTTAATGTCCCGTGCACTTGAAAATCTACCTCGTATGATATGGACACTTGACAATGGTTTGCTACTTATACTTCCTAGTGTCCTTGATCTATTGCAACAAGGAAGACATGCTTAGTTTGGTTACTTCTCTTAATTGGACAACTATATTTGAGTCATATGTGGTTTGGTGTGGCTCTGAGAATGGATACCAAATAGACATGTATTTACAAGAGATTGGATTACATGCTCAAAATTTTATTGTCATTTTAGGTTAATAGGGCATAATTGGCGGAACTTATAGGACCATTTGATGAGCATGAGCAAAAAGGACAATACCAATCGACCATTGGTCATAACATTATTCGACTGATGAATAGTGCTCTTGTTTTATTATAAGATAATTCCCCTTGGCACATGACAATTGTCAAAACTTCTTGACTTAAATAGTGAACCATAATAAGCTTGAATTCTATGACATACTAAGATATGAGCAAAGATGTATCCTCAAATTATGTCTTAGAAATTCTTGGATCCACCGAACGGGCTTCAACTTTGAGTAGAGTGATGTTGCACTATTGCCAAGGCTCACTTCTCTTTGTGAAAAAAATTGTGTACAAGTTGAAGTTGGATGAAATTGGATGATATAGGTGTATATCTAAGGTGGGTGGCCTTATTGTGGGCACTTTGAGAGTCCACATACAATCTTGACCATTGGAATGAATTGGGAATTGTCTCATTCAGTTAGCAATTGCAAATCACAAATATTGTTACCCCACTTGAGCACATCCTCAACTTACCTACTTATGATGGCTTTCTATTAATTAACACGCACCGACACCAAAAAAGAACCCAAAGGGAAGATGACAAAATCCACATCATAATCTACATAGCCAAACATTTTATTACCAAAATAGATAAATACTTGGAGGGCTTAAAAAACCTCCTCCAGGTTGGCTTCCTGAAGCCCCTTGATGGGGACGTGTAGCAGCACTACGAACATGGCCAAGACACATGTAATGTTAGCACTTGTGGCAAACCAAGCTCCCTCCTTGCAAACACACAACATTGTTGTGGAGCCCCACAATGAACTACTTATATATTGTGCAGAGCCCCCCACAAAAGCTACATTTTATTTGGGCTTCCACCCATCACCTGCCATTGTACCCGGCCCCACTAGCAATCCACACCCCCCCCTTGCCAACCAATACCAACATTGTTTTTCCGAGAATGTCCACTATGGCAATTTCAGCTAATGGTTGGAACAACACATTGCTTACTTACCCATTTCTTGTAAAATCTCTAAGTTCATTTCTCACATTCCACTCCTTTACATCAAACAACAAATGTAAAAAAATTACTCATTCGCAAGATGATTTAATATGTGGACAATTAGAGGACATAACATTTCTAGATTCGTAGAAAATTTAGTGCAACCCTTCGCAAATAGTGCACATGGCATTAAACAATGAAAATAATGTATTATAAGGCCATCATTACACTAGAGTTATGGTTGAGAGCTTGAACTTGCGATTCGTGGGAGATTGATGCTTGGAGCCTGACAAACTTTCACCAAAATTTCAATTATTTGGAGCTTGACCAATGTTCAACCTCTCAATGGTTTAAGCAAGTGTAAAGTGGCCATGCTTATCTGGTGAGATACCAAGGAGGGAGATTATATTAAAAATAAGTGGAAATTATGACAAGCTAAAGTAAGCTAAAAGCCCATTGGTTTAGTCACATCAAGTGGACTACCTTGCTTGACTATGGTTGCAATAATTGACAAGAACTACAACAAACTTACTTGAAAGCACCGAAGGTTGCCTAACTTGATTTCTTTGATAAGTATGACTTGTCTTGGGGCTCTAATAATTTGATTTGCATTAGAAGTGAGTTGAATATCAGTTGGATTGCTAAGGGCTCCAAAATGGGCATGTTTAGGTTAGTCGCAGATGATTTTTAGTTGTTGACAGTTTGTTGGCCTATTCCATGTTGGTTGCCTTGGATTTGGTACAGTCAACTCTACTGGCCGATACCCAATTTCTGCCACAATCTGATACACCAACATAGATGTTGCATGGACATTGTGCTCGGTGTTGGTGACTAGCTTTGGAGAGCCGGTTTTGGCCTTTCTCCCATATGTCCTTGCAATAAAAACTCATTTGCACCCAACCAAAAAAAAACAAAAAAACCCCATTGGCTTGGGCCCCACATGATGAGAGCTCAAGCTCTTGACATTCCTAAGCTACCTCCATGAAGTAATCTACAATTTGATCAAGTGCTTATTGGGATGTAACTAAAAGCTTTTCGTCGTTGTCCCACATGAGATCCATCAAGGTGTCACTAAGCGTTGTAAGCTTAGTAAACCGTTCAAGCTCACAAACTAAAAGCATAAGTGTAGGCCTAGCCTCACATGGTTGCCAACCACTAGCTATGATCAGCAGCAATGGTGGCCAACATGTTGGTTGGACCCATCATGTGTGGATCACAACTAACGTGGGTCCCAGCTAGTCGCCATGCCCAAGCTAGGTCCAAGCTAGCATTTTAGCATATTGGTAATTTGAAATAAAAAAAATGGCATGCTGAGGGTTAGGGGGGGAGTCAACCAAATGGTCCTCTTACCCTACATTTTATGTATAATTTTTTTATGATCGTTAAAAAAAGGTTTGAAGAATACTTTTAAAAATATTATTTTCTTGAACTTAGCTAAAAATTGGCTCGAACTTCAAGTCGGCATCCATAGTGTGTGTGATTTCAATTTTTTAAATTTTTCTTGAATTCTTAAAAATTTTGGTGGCCGGGCACCATTTCATAACATTACACAACCCCTTGGTTGCATTCCATGGGACCAGGTATCACATGAGCATACTTCTCCTCTAAATTTGGGATTCCCCATTTATGGGGGAGCTATGTGATGTGAATTTTTTGACAAATAGTTGTATATTATCAAAGTTATAATCGCAACTTCTTTTCTTCATAAAGAAACCATCATGTAGCTGCTTAGTACCTAGTATTATGTTCAAGCTTGGTGGATTTGAGTGAACTACATGCATTTGCAAGCATTTGGAAGAGGTTCCTAGCCAATGAAGAAGGCTCCTTTCTTCAAGCTCTCAACCTCTAGATAGACTAGGGCAATATCATTGCCGATTCTAACTAGACACAATTATGATACGTAACACCCAAAGTTGGAGGGTTTTAGGGGCGTGCCCTTCTAAGCTAAATGATACAATGCTAGGAACTTCATATAGTTGGGGAACATCATCACCGATTCTAGCTAGCCACAAAGTTATGATACGTAAACCTAGGGTTAGGTCTCGGGAACCTCATAAGTTTGGCTATTGCAAATTATGATTCCGTAACTCCTAGCTAGGGTTTGGTACCGGGGTAATTAATGAGCCTAGTAAGTTTTGAATGATTGTGTCTTCGAAATCGCCATGTGCCCCCCTAACCGAATTTAACCTTGCACAATCATGATAGCTCATACCGTGAAACCACGAAACCTTTGATGGAAAGGGCCGACTCATGGAGATCATTTGAGAGGCTCTTGGGCCCCTTTGCCATAGCCGGGCTCTTAAGCTAGACCTCCCTCGGTGATGATCAACGGGATAGAAAGCGTGCCAAGGTACAACTATCATGCCGGGCTCATAATTAAGCAAGTTTGTTGTCATTTCATATTCATCATTTTTAACCCACAATGTGGCTAACCATGGGGCCTTCCGAATGTGTATTGCTATAATTTGACGACATGCCCAAGGCTTTCCAAATGGGGAAACACCAATTCTCATCATTCTTTACCCCACCAAGTGGCTAACTATAGGGCCTTCTAAATGTGTAACGGCTATAATTTGATGGCATGCCCGGGACTTTCCGAATATGGCAAAGCCGTTGAGTCACCTAGCAGGAAGTTCTCAGAGTTTTGTTTTGTAAGTTAAGGGCCACTGCACACACGAGACCGAGAGCCCGTGACCAGTACACTTCAAGCACTCTCATTGGTGGAAAAGGTGGAGCCGGTCCAAGTTCGCTTCACACTACGCCTGAGGGACCAACGGAGTACGTGAATGCAAGATGGATGTAAAGTCTACATGGATTCCTACATGGCATCGAATGGATCATGCTTCATGGTCACTTGGACTATTTTCAAAAACCACCTCTTGGAGGTAGGTCTAACACAAAACCAGGTGACCATGGCACTCCGAATGCTCACAACCGTTGATTTGTTCTATTTTATCATGTGTGAGGACCCACATGAATAGAAATTCTTTGAAATAACATTGGTTGAGGGTCCGGTCCGGTCACATATGACTTCACACTACAGTTGAGGATTCGTGACCACACTACATGATTTTGGAGGTGTCTTGGGACAACCTTTGGACACTTTCTTTTGGGCTCTCACATTTTCATGGTCATGGCTCTTGGCTCGTGTGTGAAGTGGCCCTAAGTTAAGTGAGATTCATCAACATCTTCCCACGGGGGGTTCACTTAGTGCATTTTAAAAACGACGTGCGGCATAATATAGGGAGGATTAAATTCGTTTGACATAAAATTTATAAAAGAATTCCAAATAATGAAGGATCCATTAAAAATAGACAATCCCATTACAAGTAAGATAGATAGGTATAAAATATAGACCATTCCCTTTTTGTAAAAATAATATAAGGGTTGAAAATAAGGATCCTAGGATGTATGTTTAGTAGAATCAATTTTGTACACATGCCTCATGAGGGATGGATGAAAAATGACTCATCATTTATCCAAAAATGGATGAAATTGTAAGCCTAACCCTAACTCTCTTCTTGACACCTCTTGGTGGCTTCTAACCCTAGCTCTCTTCCCGACATCTCTTAGTGGCTTCTCTCCCTTCTCTTGGTGGCCTCTCATTTTTCATTTTTCTTGTGGCTTCTCATTTTTCGGTGACTTCTCTACTCCGACATCATCAACTCCAACATGTATGTTCATTTCCAGTACCACTTCCTCATAGCACACACGTTTTATTCAATGTTGGAGTCTTTGTAATTTGCATGTTGTCCCTGCCATATTTGCCCAACTGTTCAGTTTTCTTTATTTTGCGATCTTTTTGCGAGATCATGGTGACGTTGCCTTCAATCCAACTTCCATCTTTGATCGCTCCAAGCTCTCTCTCATCATGCAATCTCAACATCTTGTAGGTAGATTCTTGTGGGTATTCTTTATACCTTTTTCTTGCCATGCTTTTTCCCACCACTTTGGCATTGCATGCATTTTTAAATTAATTTTTTAAATTAAAATGAATGTAGACTACAAAAAATTGCAATGACATGGGCATTATAAGTAATGGTAGGGTGCAAAAAATAGGCCATTTTAGAAAATTAAGTAATTATAGGAAGCTTTTAATTCTTGCCTTGGAGGTAAATAGCCCCTAAACAAATGCCCCTCCGCCGCACGTGGTGCACAAAAATCCTATAGAGTGACCCCCCCGTGCATCTTCCATATGATTTCAAATGTATATTTACTTGATCTTTGACAAAGAAGAAAAATTTCGGTTCTAGTTATATAGAAAATCCATACATGAATTGGAGCCCCGTACATAAAATTGGAATTCCATACACATATTGGACCCAAGCTAATTGTGGACCCAAGTTAATTGTGGACAAGATTGGACCCAAGCTTGAAAATTGGTTTTTTTAAATTAGGAGGATTATTGTCTTGAGTGAGAACTACTGAAAGGGAGTCCATCACTCTCGAAGTTGGAGGGCCACATGAGGGCATTTTGGGAGATTTCCCTTTGTCATGGAGCAAGCAACATGTGCATTAAATTTTTTTCCCCAAGTCCATCTGATCAAGTTGTGCACAACCATCGCCTTGTCCTAAGGGGAAAAAATCCCACCCAAATTGGGCATCATGTGAAAGATATTGGCTCCTACATTTGGGCAACTCATGGGACCACCTCCCAAAATAAGAAATTCCAAACTACAGTCCTACCCCTTTAATACGACTCAATAATATGACAACCTCAATATAATGACACAAATTTTGTAAACCAAACTTTCTAGTTAAAATCCACCTGTATAATCTGAATGTGACATTGTTAATATGACACTCCTGGACCCCAAAATGTCATATTACATAAGTGATAAATGTATATATGACGGGTCCCATACATGTTTAAGTGCATAGTTAATATTAAATTTATGTAATTTTCACATGTGAAATGTGGATATACGAAAATTTAATGTGAAATGATGTTAAAACATGGAAACTAAGGGAACTAGGTTCTTTGTCTCAAAATATAATCAAGAAACTCATTAGCTTCTATCCCTTTCGCAATAGTTTTTCACATAAAACCTTAACCTAGGCGCATAGTTTGTTTTCAAGCATTTTGAACTCAACATTTATCATATTGTTTGATTTGCATATTCTTGGAAAGCCTTGGGACAAAAAATAAAGCCACCTAGTTTTGACCTTAATGCAAAGCCCTTGAACTCTTTAGATGTGGATGAGAGACCTGCACTTATTGTGAAACTAGCAGATGCTCAATTGTTAGCTACATCTTTTTTTAGCAACCCATTAGAGTTTAATCTTGTAGACGTAATGAAATTGCATGCCATATCGGAGAAGCCCAATAAGATATTTGTTGCTAACTTGAAGTGGCAACATGAACAAACTATTGATTCCTTCTTCAATTCCACATAGATTTCATGAGAGAAATTTGCATTGGGAATAATATTTATTTTGTATATGTGGCAAAATATCTAATATGTGTTTTCATGAAGTGCCTCATTATTATGACACAAAGGTTCAATTTGTCATATTATTGAATATGTGACACCTTGATAATACGACAGTTCCTTGTTTCCCAAATGTGTCATATTAAAGAGGTAGGACTGTAACAAAAAATTCCTACATGCTTGGAGTATGAGGTTCTTATATGTTATTTTAGCCCGTGTGATAGTGGGCACCACCCTACACCAATATTTACCTTCCATCCACATAGATTGCCACCCAGTGGGTCACAAACTCCATCAAAATATTAGGTGGCAACCTCTGTTTAGGTTACATGAGCATTTAAGGGTTAAGAACAAAACTCACGGGAATAATCTTCCTTGGTTTTGATTTCATATTTTGCTCAACTCAAATTACTGAGAATGGTAAAAGACAAAAGCCCATCATTTTGCTCATGAGGCACTTAGGAGCCTCTTGAAGCACCCTTTTGCACCAAGGTAGAGGGTGCTATAACCAACACCCCACCCAAAATCAACATCTATGCATGCTTCTTAATCCCATATTGGAACATACTTTAAATTATTTGAATGTCTTTGGTGCAAACCCAGGTACGCAACTCTCATATTATACGCAGGGGGCATCGGATTAAAAACGGCTTAGAGGACGGCTTTTGTAAAAATTATATCAAATTATACAAAATTAAAAGGACCAAAAAGTTCGGTGAAGACCAAATAAAATAAAATTGAGATGTAGAAAATTTTGGGTTGCATATTAATTAATCTATTAAAATCTCCACAATGTATATAAATTTTGAAACACCTATTTTTTAACCTATGCCTATGCATAATTTTAAAAGATCCTCACGAGGAGTTGCCTCCAATTAAAATTAAAAGTCATTGGCAATGTTTTAATTATAATAAACAAATCTTAAATTTTTATTTAAAAGCCCAAAAAGTTGGGTAGTTTGACCTATGGTGCATGTATTAAAAAAACTCATCTAATTAGGTCTTTAATGCAATTTTATGCTTCAAGGAGTACTCATGTCTTATATTTAATTACATTTTTGGATTCTTTGTTAGAAGGGCTACAAGAGTTTCCTACATGAAAACAAATTATATCACTTGAGATTGGACTAAAATGCATTATAAGTGATTATAATTAGGGCCATATAATACATGAGTTGCATACCCGGGGGTGCAAAGTGGATGCAATTTTGGGGGAAAGTGGGATTGAATTAGGGCAAGCGTCATATTCTACATAGGAGTGGGTTACTTAAATGTTCTTATTAAGCTCCCGTGTGTAAAAGTCATAAGGGCTCATACTTATGTAATGATTGGGTGGAGTGTTGATTCTTCTACAGGGTTGGTTGGACAAGAGGTGGGGACAATTTTGGGAAGAAAACAAGGTTGGTTTTGCGTGAGTATCGGGACAATTTGGGAACCGTTTATAGTTAGTAAAAGTGTGGGTCTAGGGAGGGATCTAAGAAGCTATGGGTAAGTCACTTTCAAACTTTGTAGTATATTCATATATTGTGCAGTTTATTTCATTGTTGCACAAGCTTTCAGCATAAGCAATATGTTGTGCAGCTCAAACTATTAAAAACTTTGCCAATGCTCAAGAGCTTGAAATAGTGTGATTGGCTATGCTCAAAGTGTATAACATTACTCAACTAGTACAAGTTGTTCTCTTTCCATAAACGACCTAGCATTGGTTTTATTAAAAGATTATGATCAAAGGGGATGACAATCACAGTCGATTAGTAGCCACATGATATTGCTTTAGATTGTTGGGCTACCCAGTATGAAGGAGCCACCATAACAAGCCTTGTTGGACTCCCAAAGACCAATCATATTTTACCATGGCAGTTATTAAAATGCCACCTAAAGATAGGCGTGTTGGCACATGCCCATCCATGCCACATTGAGATTAGAGCACAATGTTATCATGCATAATATTGCCTCCCCAATAAAACTAATAGTGGCATTATTCCATTGTAATAATGTTTTTTTGTTCCCATTAGGTCTTTTAATGCTCTCAATGATAGAGAACAAGGTGAGAGTGTATTTTTGTGTTCCCCACAACATTCCCCAAAGGGGATTACCATAAAACACTTCCATAATTCATATTGGTTGAACTTGATTAAGGCATGCAACCTTATTGTAGGCACTTCCAAACTCACTTGATGATTTGTGGCCATTGGATAAGTGTCTAATTAGGTCAACAATTGCAAATCCCAAGCCATCATTTCAAGTTTTTGAATCGAAGTTGAGATGCAAAGATTACAAGAGGTCAACTCGAAGGTCCTCTTTCTCTATTAAGTGGTCAAATAGGCTTTCCCACGTGTTAATCATAAAAATAGAATGCAAATTACATTTTGAGCACATAATCCAATCTCATCATAGCATGTATATTTTTGGTTTTAATTTCTAATTAAAAGGTTCACTACATATCACTCAATGGTAGGTATCATCGGGAAAACACATTGAAGAGCAATTGATTTGAGAATAAGCACCACCTTTAGCTCAAAAGCAACAATGCCTAAAAGTAACACCATCCTTTTAGCAACACCTATTTGTCATCCTTAAACCGTCGACAAGTGAGTGTGGTGATGCCATTAAGTAAAACATTGTTCAAAACGACTAATTAGATGCAACATTAGATACAAAATAGCACCACTTTGGCCAATCATAGTGGAGGTGTAAGAAAATGTAAGAATGCTTTAAGGAGAGCACCAACTTTGGCCAATCACAATGGCTAATCTAGGATTTATCTCTTCAACGAGGCGATGTATAAGAAGTCTTCCACAAAGGGGAACAACACCTTCATTTCATAGAAGACTCTCAACCACAATCATGATGGTTTTGTATCCATTCTCACTTAACAATCCAAAATTAATGAACCCCCCTAGTGGATAGTAAAAAGCTCATTTTTTGAAACAATTTTGCACAATTATGTAGGTCACATATTATTTTTTGATTTTTTTTTTGGGTAGACTTTCCATAGTTTCTCACATCTATGAATTTTTTTGAGTCAGTTACTCTGCCTCAAATTGCAAAAGTTTTTAAAAAGGTCCAAGACGACCCTAAACTACTGGATGATGGTGGCGAGATACCCAAATCTTAAGGAAGAGGTTGGTGGTTCGATTCCTGACTGTGAAATCTCCTCTCTACTTGATAGAAACTTTCCAGGTGGGCGCCGGCATGTCGGCCTTCTGTCTCAAAAATTCAATAAAATAATATTTTTTAATAAAAAAGTGTCACTTTTAGGCTCATATACCTTACTACATGTCCATGCTTCAAGGGAAGGCCACTTGTCCAACGCCTAGCACTACACTACTACCCTAGATATGCCCCCATTTCTTTCCATTATGATTTAACCACCTCTCAACTAAAGATGGCAACCCTTCATCATTCCCCTTACCGTCCCCTTGTTACCTTTCATGACACCTACCAATGGAGTGGGTGAAAATGTTGATTATTATAAAGCCCAAAAGAATGTCATTTTAAACCAAATTAACCCCTAAATTATGGTTAGAGACCTTGCATTAGCCTCGTGAGTTAAATTGGGATGATACAACTACAAACCTAGAAGGGGCAAGTTTTTACCACCCTCCTTGGTAGGTGTTGTGAATCAAAATGTGCACCATTCCTCTTCCTTGTTATTTTTCCTTCCTCTCCACAACTCCCTTTCCAATGGCCAAAATTAATTTGTGTAGCCAAGTACATGGTTCCTTGGGCCCCCGTTTAGCACCAAACCCTAAGTTTATGGAAACTAACACAAAGTCATCCAAGTTTTCTTGATTCTTAAATTACCATACACAAAGAGTGGTGTTGAGCTATTAAATAACCAGCACACTAACTTGTCCTACTAGGATGGGTGAACCAAGCTAGCCTTGCATAGTCTGTTCCAAGATTTAGGGCAGCATGTCCCTTGCGCATACCCTATGTTAGATCCTAAAAATTCTCCCAAAGTTGGAGAGGTGGAAAGAGGAGGTCCCAAAAATTTTCAAAATAGGCTCAGATACACGACAAGCTAACAAGCTCTTCATAGGAAGATTTTCTCAAAGAAGGATCAAACCCCCAAGGGTTTGTTCCTCGTTTAGGGACTTTATGGATAACTCTAATAAATTCAGAATTCCAGAGTTGTACAAGAGGCCCTTCTGTAGCTGGAGCAGGTGCAGTATGGTGTGCAAACTTGGGAGTCTCTACCAGTTCCTGCTGACTGCACATTGAGATGTTGAAACCTTACATGACAATTTGCAAGTTGTCAGCAGCATCTTAATGCTTGCCACCAGCCTTTCACCTACAGGTAAACCATAAGTAGCAGTACCCATCTCTGGACATACTCAAGTACTTACATGGTAACAAATCAGCTGCTCTTGCTCAAAAGTTGCAATGAAATAGGTTATTGTTGGAAGCTGTAAGCCATGAGGTATATGAGATAGAGTTAGTGAACAACTTTGCAACAGCAGATTGAACTGTAAAAGTACTGCAACAATCTATACAAGTTTTGTTTAATAGGGGTGCAGTTCGCCAAGTTCCAGCAGAGTGCACTCTTGGGAAACTAGGGCAGGTGCTTGAAAGGAACAAGTTTCCTGACTCGCCAAACTTAAAGTGGAACTGAACTGAAACTGATACTGAAACTTAAGAGATCTTAGATTCACTCTGAAAGCGATTTCTAGGGATTTTGTGCATTCGGAATTTAATAAAAACAACAGAGAATGGGGCATGCAACACACAAATGCTGCCTCCTTTCCTACCAATAAATTTGAAGATTTGTGCTTCGGATTGATCATCACGAAGATCAAAATGTACTCTTACCATGGCAGGCCATGAAAGAACTTGGAAATATGGGCACCCCTCACAAGGCAAGACAATAGATAGGTATCCACTTTCTGCAGAAATAGAAGACTGCTCCTCACCCATCAGGTTAATTTTCCCACACATCGCCTGAGTCTCAAATTAACAAAATCATGAGATTCAAGGATCCTGAAAATTAGATTTTTGCAGTCTGTTTCTGTCATCCTCGCTTCTTGATGTCAAGAAAAGAGCAGTTGTAACAGCCACTTCTTCTGTATCCAAATCATAATTTAAGAGAATGGATAGACAAATGACAAAGATCTGCAAACATTAGAAACTCGTAGATTCTCAAAATACAAACCTGAACAGGCTTGGAGTTACAGAAATGTTGGAAGTTTCCTAACCTCATTACCAACTACATGTTATTAAACTCATATTTAAAGTCATCTATAACCTTCATAATATCCCTTCAATATCTTAAAAAGTAACGTACCCTTAACCTATGTATACTTTCCTGCTATCAATTTCTCTCATATACACAAAGGAAGTTCTTGCCTGCCTTCAGGCTGTGATCAACCTTGTGCCCGGGTTGTCGTCAAATACAAGTATACCAGAGACCTCTGATTCATGTTTGTATAAAGGATTTATGCCTCTGATAGTAGTTTGCTTAGTTTACACTTCAAAGGCAGGTTCCAGTGAAATACATGCTCATGTGCTCTGTAGGCTTGTTTACAGATCCAGATACAAGCGCACAACATGGAGTGACTCAAAAGGCAACTGTGCTCTCCAATCTCGTTGCTTCCTGTTCATACCTCTCCCCTTCCCGGCTAGGTCCCTGTTGATGCGAACATTGGCAAGCTTCCAAGTGGCAGAGCCTCCCTCTGTGTCTACAGATTCTAGTTCCAGTATGCCATCTTTCTCAACAGAATCTGCATCACCATCAGCTGATGTTTCTACATACCTCACATACATGGGGAGATCCTTAAACCGCTCCAAGTCTTGAGGTATCCGCACAACACGCTCAGCTCCAGGGGATGAGACCTAGGGTTATTGCTTGATTGTCAGATGCAACTTGATAGTCGTACCAGGATGGAATAGCTCATCAAAACACAATGGAGACATACTAATTTTGAGCATATAATGTGAAGCACACAAGTTCACCCAGAAAAGTTTCTAAGAAAATAAATAGCATTCCAATATTTGTGTGTGCAAGTATTAAGTACATACCCGCTTGCACTACTTAGTACCTTTCAAACTGCAAGCTTACCTGAACGGATATGTCAGGTTCCCCAGCATCAGCTAAGCGCTTTGCATATGAAGAAGTGAATTTCTCAAGATCTACCATTGTTGGAGATCCATACCTGCAAAACCCTCCAGTTGTTCAGGAAAAAAAAAGTTTGATACCAAACTTCATACTAGCCCAAAGCAGCTGTTTTCGTTTTTTTGACACACCAACCAACCACGTGAGGATCAATAAGAGTGTGCTCTACAAATAACTTAATTAAGCAACTGCTGGATGTAAGTCAACTTGATAAGAATAGTGACACTTGCAATAATATTAGATGGATTACAAAGCCATGAACAGCAAAGCAAATTGGAAAGCACAGATCTATCAATGTGAACCACCACATTTTAAACCACTAATGGAAAAATGTATGGTGTTAACAAAAACTTGACAGAAACGGGTAGTCACGTGTTTGATTATGCTAGTATAACCAGTGCAAAAGAGACAAAAGTACTACAAAGCTGAAAGTGACAAGATGTGGAAAATGGTGAGCTAACAGTTGAAGAAATAGACTATACAACAAATAGTGATTAACTGGCACATACTTGTCAGACAGCTTGTCTAATCGGACGTGAATGCGGCTAGGGTCTTTCCATGCTTTGAAGGCAAAGAGGGACAGGTCACCATTAAACTCAGCAATTGCTTCCTCTGCCAGATGAAGTGCTGACTTTGCCCATGCAGCATCTCCCAGGATTATTCCCCCTCCATCTCCTCCATCTCCCGGCTGCAGACAACAAAATCCTGTTACAATAATGTTGCTGACATGATAAAACATACCATCAATTTCATAGCATTGAGTAGCTCCAAAGAATCCGGCTTCAGGGTCACCATGCGGTCAGGTTCAGTACGCCATAATCAAAGTGGGACTAGAGTGAGGTATATGCACAAAAGAGGTATAACCAGCCATTGCAAAACTTCATGCACTGCTGACTAATTTGGTATTAAATCTACATCCAATACCATTCTCAAGGCATAAAAAACTTCAGATTTAAAGAAGACAGACAAGACACAAAAGAACGTTAATCTCATTAACGCCACCACATGACCACTGAACAGTTGGAGATGGTTGACGAAACTCCACCTATTTCAGATTATTTGTAAGAGGAGAAGATTGAAGGTAAGAAACTATGAAATGATGGGTAATGCATGCCCTTTATCCTATGACAGGGCACATACAGAGAGAATTGAAGAGGCTACTTTGGTAAAGGCAGCTCCCAGTCTAGTCTACAAATTAGAATATTGATAGAAAAAACATGAAAGCAGCGATAGGGAGACACCTCAGCTTCTGATTCGAAGTCATCCTCCCAGAAATCGTCATCATCGAGGTGCTCCTCCAATTCTTCTGCCAGCTCCCCTTCGATATCTGCATCCAGTCACATTGCCAGAGTACAAATGAGAGGACAACCTCAATTCTGAATACAAAGACAGTAAACCTTGTGTCCCTTTCCATCTGACAGGAATAAATTAGCAATCTAATGAGTCATCCGAAGGACTCAACGTATGTCCAAGAAAAACATCCATAGGAGCGCAATTGAATAAACCTACTCCATATCCTCTGCTCCATGCTCATCCAGTTATAAACTCAAAAGGCTTTGCAAAATTTCATACTAGGTGAGGAAAGGTCCATGCTTAGAGCAGGTTCAACCCTCCAGATTACAAATTTCCTAGTTGCAGATGAGCAGCCTGCCTAATAATAGCAATAACAATATTAAAAAAAATAGCTTCATTAGGAAGAACGCATGAATGAAGAGCCTCTCCGCCCACGAGCTAACTTCCAGCTTTAGCAGTAAATTGATTCTTACTCTTCATAGTTTTGCAAAGTAAGCTTCACCATGTATGAAATTCTCAAGCTCGGGGGAGTCCGCTTCTTGTTAACACACAAATGCAAATGCAACATACAATAAAAATTCCTTGCTCCAACAACTCCTTAACGATCAGAACTCTAATGCATTGCCATTATGCCCTGATGACTGTCTTGCAAAACCGCATAACAAATCATCCACAATTTAGCCTCTTCACACTCTACACCTTATCATCTTTCATCACGCCGCATTAATAAAGACATTCACTTCTGTCTCTCGAACATTCGTGCTTACCGTTAGCAGATTCAGCACCAATTTCCTCAAACCCCTCCAACTCTTCATCCTCTTGGAATGCATCCAATGTAGCAACAGTTTCAGTTGCTTGATTGTCGACCTCCTTGCCCTTTCCCTTCTTCTTCTCCTTCTCCTTCTCCTCCTTCTCCTTCTCCTTCTCCTTTTGCTTCATTTGAACTTCATCTTTCTGGATTTCTTCAACGACCGGCTGCTCCATCTTTCCCTTCCCTTTCACTTTCTTCTTCCCCTTCTCTTGGGGTTCATGAACCTCCTCAACCTCCTGAGTCACTGCACCATTGAGCGCAACCTCTCTTTGAAGAGGTTCTTCTTCTTCTTCCTCCTCCTCCTCTTCCTCTGCTGCAGCCATAGCCACTGCATTGCCATTCGTTGGTGATTCCTTCGCTTTCTTCTTCCCCTTCTGTTTCTTCTTCCCTTTCACTTTCAAGTCGGGTTCACGTTCCCCCTCCACCTCCACGTCATCCTCCCGCTCCTTGAGCAGCACATCGCTGCTGCTCTCCGAAGATTTCTTCCCTTTCTTACTTGCAACTCTGACATATGGCCGTCTTTGGGAGCTCAACGACAGACCCGCCGCGGGGATAGCGAAGCAGCCATAGCCGTGTGCGTAGGCTATCACCTCAAAATTCCTCCCAACACTCCTACTACGCTGAGAAGAAACTACTACACCACCATCATGGTTCAACACACTAGCTAACATTCCTCGCTCCTTCCGCACTCTCAAACCTCCAACAAGCGGATTCTGAGGTAAAAACACACATGCACCAGCCGCCCATTGCAATTGTGATGACAGGGATGCTATCCGCTGGCATCCCACGGGCACCAACCTGAGTGTTCTCATCAATGTAACAACCTCAATCAATAAAAACTCCTCCCTCACCCACCCGAACAGAATTTGAACCCAAACCTCAAAACCCTCCGAAGCACACAACTCTATCCCCTCTCAAGACACCACGAATTCCACGTCGCCCCCGCCTCGGAATCCCCGACGCGTAGAGTAAGGAAGAAAGGGCAGGCTCTTGCGGAGGCGAAGAGACGAACAGCTTGCGATGCCACGTGAGCGATGAGAGAGAGAGAGATCTAGAGAGGTGAATGCTGAGTGTGTTGAATCTCCGAAGCTATGTGGCTATGGCGGGCGCGGTAATAGGTGCTGCTGCCAGCATCCGACGAGCTCCAAAGTTGGCGAACCTTGGCAAATCCTTTTCTAACTTACATAAAAAAAATTAAGGTAGAGGGTGCTAAAACCAACACCCCGAAATCTTGCATAATAAGGGCCGGTTCACACAGGTCCCAAGTCTCTCGAGGTCAATCCGTGCAATCGTAGCCGTTGAGAGCATGGAAGTTGGGAGTTACCACTTTACATAGGTCCCAAGTCTTAAGTCCCAAGTATGACATGGATGCCTACGTGGCAACACTTTTTGGAGGTGGGGCTTGGGACTTGTGTTGAGGGCTAAGTTGAGCAAAAAGCTAGACCCAACGCCCGACACAAGTCCCACAAATATTTTTGCATAAAATAATCAAAATATGACTTTAATGATAGTTAATCATATTTTGATGGTTTCTTGAGGCTCAAAAGTTGGGGCTTTGCCTCCATGTTGGGGCTTTGCCTCCATGTTGGGGCTTGCTAAGGTATGTAAACCCAAAGTGGTTTGTGATCTTAAATGGTTTCTAGCATATAAGTACATATTCAAGTCTGAAATGTACGTATCTGAAAGAAAAGCATTCAAGAAAATCTATGAGCACCACTTCCAGGATTCATAAGATATTCACTTTTGTTCCCAAAATGGCAAAACCAACTCTCATGTTCCTCATTTGGATTTGCTAATGTGTTCATGTAAGTTTTCTTGGAATGTCAAACCCCTACATATGTTGAAATGTTGGAAGTGTCCACTTTAGGCACACTTACCTTAACATGAACGGGACTTAGGACTTGGGATCCCATGCGAACTGGCGGTAAGTACATATTGATTATGAGAATGTTCACCATGTGAACATCAGGGCCCCAAATGGTTTTAGGTAATCTATCAATTAAACTTTGAACCCTTATAACTTTTGCACACAAAATCCAGAGAATGCATACTTTGGTGAGTTGAAATCCCTTTCAATTGCTAGCAAAAGATGCCATAGTTTTTATAATCTAATAAGAGTATGTGTACTCAACACTTAAAGTGTTGGTTTTAACAGCTTCTACCTTAGGTTTGGAGGTTTAATGTGAGTGGGGGATGTTGGGGGGGGGGAGGGAATAGGGTGGATCTACACTAGGGTTCGACACCAAAAGAAACTCCAAATCAAGTGATCCTCTTGGTTGAGATTAAAATTATGATCTTAAGGAATTTACACTAGAGTCCAGGTCCAAGGCATCAAAGAAAATGAAGTGATGCTAATGTGACTCGATAAGGTGCTACTCACTCACAGCTAGTTGTCGATGAATCTCATGTCAGATCCACTATAAGTACTTTGCAGGCTTTCGGTAGAGATTCAAGATTCAAGATTCAACACTATCCTTTGTTCAACGTTTCGGGCAAAGGGCAAACGTGGTCAAAGAAAGTGCATTCCATGGCATGGTACCACATCATTGCCCTACCACTTTTAATACCCAAGGTAGATGGGTCTTAAATGGAGACTTCTTTTTTTCCAACTAACTTGCTTGTCCTAGGATATGAAACACATGATTAATCCATGACTTTCCACATCCAATTTCCCTCACATTTGTCCAGAAAATGTGACTTCAATTTCAGTGACCGTAGTTGAAGATCTAAAGTTTTTTGACAAATCCAATCATATAGATGTTTGTGGATTAAAGGTGACTACTCACAACACAAATTTTAAACGTTGAAGTTCTATTATCTAGGAGATTATAATAGGAATGTCAATAGTGGTATGAAGGGCCAGCAATTTAGAAATTAAATTAGGTTTGATTTTTTGATCGAACCTCCACTCAAATCATCTCCAAATGACAAAATGTTACCCTCATTCAAAAGAGTGGCAATTCACCTACTCAAATCAGCTCACAAATCTTGAAACCATTATTTTGTGATTTTTTGGGAAGCTTTACAATTTGAGGCAGTGATGCAAGAATTGCGCACCTTCCACATGGATTTACACCCACCAACACATGTCCAACTAAAAATTTCAATGATAAATGTTTAGGATATGTTGTGTTTGAGTGTCATGCAAATTTTCATATCAGTTTGGAATCATTTGCACATAGTAGTCAACAAAAAAAACATGCTTAGGACCCCTAAACTGAAGAGGTAACAAATGTTAAGTTTTGGTTCGTGAACTGGTTCCTTTGTGAACGAGTTGAGAGCACACTCCCATATTTTAATTAATCCAAAAATAGCTAACTTTTCTTAATTAAAATTATCCACGTGGAAAAACATATCATACTTGAACATGCACAAGAGGAGTAGTTGAAACATTCAAGAAACCATCCAAACTAGTGTCAAAGGGGTCAAAGTGAACTATTCACGACCATATTATGGTTGTATAGGACATTAGGGGTTAAGTTAGAAGTTATGAGAAGGTTGGCAACATAACATTACACAACTCCTTGGTTGCGTTCCGTGGGACCATGTACCACATGAGCATAATTCTTCTTTAATTCCAGGATTCCCCGTTTATGGGAAGCACTCGGGTTGTGTATTGTGAATTTTTTTGACAAGTAACTATAAATTATCACAAATTTTTAATCGCATCCTCTTTCTATCATGTAGTTGCTTAGCAATGTTATGAAATCTAAATTGAGGCCATAGCCACTTTCATTATGATTTTTGGAGCATGGATGAATATCTTATTGATTATCAATGCAAAGATTCTTGTGCTTATTGACTGGTCATATAGGTCCTCCAATTATGTTGAGAACAATTATCACATTTTGAACATGATGTCCAATTTCTTTAAAACATGTGTCTTTTTGTATTCCGTTCCTGGAGCTACACCTAACCACATGCCACTCAAATATAGGTGTCTGATTAAGATCAGTAACCAAACTGTGCACATCTACCTTACTTATATTTGCATGGAGAGTGTCGTTGACTCATGTTTTATCCTCTCATTTTTCCTACTAAGGTAGACGAGGAGCCTATTACCAAGGTAAGAGGGCCTTAAACGAACACTTTTCTCTCTACACCCACTTTTCATAGGTTATGAGCAACACAATTCAATTAGTACTAGATGATTAGGTGGCATATCTAAATCATGCCCATAGCCATTTTTCTGATATTTTCAGAGCTCATATGTAAATCTTATTCATTATCAATTTAGTGAAGTTTTTTTTCCATTAAATGATCATATAGATTTTCCCAAATATGTTATTATTGAATTTAGAATGGTTAACACATTTTGAGCACAAAATTCAATCTTTTTTTAAACACATGTCTTTTTGGTATCCGTTCTTAGATCCATACATAACCACACACCACTCTAATATAGGTGTAGGTTTGGGACAACAATTTGAATTAGGCCCACTTGTCTTATAAGTTACATTGATATGTGCAATTAGGTTGCCCCATAATTTCACACTATTTTGAATATTTATTATCACTCTAACAAGATATAGTCTTTTTTTCATTGTGGTTGCTACATGGATGAACAACACAAAATTTTAAGTGTTTATAATATGGGTTTGATCCAAGGTAATTTTGCATCGTGGGTGAAGATGCAACCTATTTGTGAAAAAAAATTCTAATTGCACATATCAATGGAGACGATGCTAGATTTGTCAGTTTAAGCGATGGACCAACATACTACTACTAGAAAATATATAAATGGTTTCTGTTAACAATGACAAAAGATTCCAACACATCAAAATATGTCTTGATTGAGTTTTGTGTGCAAAAGTTGCAAGGATTCAAGTATTATTGGTAGATGACCCAAAATCAACACACGAACATGATGTTAAGCTGGTGCACATTCTCATAATCAATATGTAATCATTGTGCAATATTGTAGGTGGTTAAGTTTGGTTGGGGTATTGGTTCTAACAGGGTTCTAGCAACATCTACCTTCCATGGTTAAATTCCATGATAAACCCCAATCCATTAATGAATGTTGTATGAACTCAATGCCATAAAAATGAGTCATCAAGATGACAAATGAATCATGCGACTTTCTCAAGGTGACAGGGTGACAATTAATGACTAAATTCGAGAAAGACAATATGTGATCTCCATAAATGATTGAATGGATAGTTGGTGTTGAGTGGGTGTTGAGAATTGACTTTTTGACTTTCCCAACCAATGAGCTATAATATTGACTTTTCAAATAATATCAAAGTTTGGTTTAGGACAATAGAGGGACCATCTTACACCTAAAAAATAGGTGTTTTTAAGTAAGATTGATGATTAAATAAGACCTATGTACCTTTTGACAAAATTATTAGTAACATGCTCCAACAACCACTTGGTGTGGAATTCTAGGTCACCAAATACATGATACATGTTATCAATACTATAGCCCCATTTTAGCACTTGATATCATGTCCTCAAGTGTATTCAGTGAATCCGAAATACATCCATATACATCTTTTAATCAAATCATTGTTACAACCCATAAACTATAAAAATAAAGGATATCGGGAGAATATCATAGTACATAAACTTGATATTTTTTATAATATAACAAAGGTACAAAGAAATAGGTGTCACCAACTCGCCACAAAACGTGGATGTATATGTGATGGAAAAAGAGAGGCATGTGCTACAAAGGTAGACTAATAGCCTTGTAGGGCCTACTTCTCACATCATCACAAGCCATGTTTTAAACGATTTTGTTGGATCATATTGCTAATCTTTGGGCCACTTTACACTAGTGATTGGGGCCTTTGACCTGTGATATACAATCAATGTGATTGGTCGAGAAGCTAGAGATTGTTCAAGTTCATTTTACATTAGACCTTGAAGGCCCAAGGGACCAAAGAAATTCGAAAAAATGTAAAATCTACAGGGCGTCCTACATGGCAAGAAGTGGATCATGTTTCATGGTCTACCAAATATTGTATTAGACCCATCAACAAGATGTGGGTCTAATGGGACCGTGACATTCAATTAAATTGCTATTGGCTCTTAAAAATATTATATTGCCATGGCAGGGATCCAATCCCAAATATATGTTGTGATCCCCTCAACATGGTCCACTTTCACTTTACACTAAACATGAGGGCCCATCAATTGCGAAATTGGACTTCTATTTCCCATGGTATGGACTTTGGATGATTTTCGAGGGCCCTTAGATTTTCATAACTGAGGCTCTTGGTCCGTGTGTAAAGCAACCCTTTGATACGCCCTCATGGAGATAAATCCATTCCTACCATGTGAGTTGATGATATTAATGACCCATTTTGGTAAGGCATAAGGATCACTTCGCACACGAGCCAAGGGTTGTGACCACATAACTGTGAGGGCCCTTGATTCTCATCCAAAGGTAGTATCATTGACATGGTCTACTAGAATTTGCGTTAGGCCTACCTCTTGAAGGCGGGCCTGACGCAAATTCCGGCATATCATGAAACATTATCTATAGTTTGGCATGTAGGAATCCATGTAGACTTTTCATCCATGATAATTTCTTTGTGCCCTAAGGCCTTCACCTTCTAGTGTGAAGTGAACTTGGACGGCCTTGGCCTTTTCGACCAATGAAGGATCTTAGAATGCGATGGTCACGGGCCTTCAGTATCGTATGTAAATCGGCCCTAAGGGTTAGTTTCCATGTAGGCCGCTCGCCCACCAGATTCTAGTGGAAATGTAGATTCTACCTGGTGGCATCTACATTTCCACTAGAATTTGGTGGGCGAGCGGCCTGCATGGAAACCGGCCTACATGGAAACCAATCCTAAGTACATCCTTTGCATGTCATTTCGACTATATCTATTTCATGATCAATAATATCCTCTTGATCATATCTAAAATTTCATGCGTTCGTCTATTTGTTTGGATGTCCTTCAAGTGACCAACATGATTGAAAACTCTTCGTATCATGTAGTCTAGACTCTATCATTGAAGTAGAAAGCTAAAACCCTTGGAGGTTGTCCACGTGGTGCATAGTACTTCAAGATTCCACAATATACAATGGAAACGTGGGTAGGCTCTACTTTTATCGGAGCACATTGGCACTAGCTTTTGTAGCTTATATTCTACATTGTCCTTTGTCCTATGAAGAATGCATGCATGTCATTTGTAATAACAACATTCTCTACCCATATTTGATTGGCCGTGTCTTAAAAGGGATAGAAGCAAAGTTTTTTTTTTTTTTTGGTTTGTTTGGTTTGTTTGGTTTTTTCTTTGGGGGGGGGGTCTTTAATCAATGATTAGATTATGTTGGATGGATAAGGGCTAACAATGCTGCACTATTCTACAAAACTCTCCAATCTTCCTCAAGTCGTTAGTTAACCATTGAAGCTTATATTGACATATGGACCCGATTTTCAAAGGGAAATTTAATTAAAAAAAAATGACTATTTGATGTGGGATGTGAACATGAAATGAACACCATATTTCACAAGTTTTGGACCAATCCAGATAAAACACTCAGTAAAAAATGAGATCCTAAAGCTCTGCATTCTCTACCTTCTCCAAAGATCACTATTGAAATAGTGACTTGGGAAAACCCCATAATGAGAGACTTGGAAAATCGTTCACAAGAGGCATGATAAAGAGAGAATAGCTTGAGAGGACATGCATTGGCATCCGGTCAGTTCTTTTCTTTCCTTGCTCATGATAACACATTACATGAATGGATTTGAGAATGTAACTCAACACAACTTTCAAGAAATATCACACATAGGGCCGGTTTAGACTACGGTTGAGACTTTCCACCAAAGACAAGGTTATTGGAGGCAACTGGTATGGTGGATAAGATGGGGAAAAAAACAATAAAAAAAACGCCTCAAGTTGGAGTTTTCCGGAGGTCAAGTTTCTTGTCCGAGGGTTTGAGGTTGCTCAAGAAACTTGACTTCCAGAGAACTCCTCAAGCAAAAACTATTGCCATGTTGGCATCCGAGTCGTTTTTTCATCCATGCTTGAAGTTCTCCACTGGAGAAGTCTTGGTCATAGTGCAAACCTTGGATGGTGAAGAACTCATTTTGTAGCCAATCATATTGCTCCATTCCCCAAAAATTCTTGACCAATGCACTTTCTTCATTGTAATCTAAATGGGCCCTTAGTATGCAAAACTATTGTCTTGTAGCATGTGAATTGATGTCATAAGTTGAAGTGGCCACTATAGACCATGGTTCACATGAGGCAAACGTGAGGTGACGATCGGTGGAAATTGGTCTTAAAAAAGATATAATAATTAAGAATGAACCTTTTGAGTCATTCATGGTAACATTCTTCATAACTAATGTATTGAGGTCTTAAAGTAACACCTCTTTTTCATCCTTAAGCCGTCAACAAATGAGTGTAGCAATGCCACTGAATAAGTCATTGTTAAAAATGATTAACCATATGCGGCATTAAGTACAAAATAGCACCACTTTGGCCATTCATAATAGCAGTGTAAGAAGGATGCAAAAAATCCTATAGTAGAGCATCAACTTTAGCCAATCACAATGGCTAATTGGGTTTTGTCCGCTCAATGGGGTGGTGTAAGTAGTGATCCACAAAGGGGGGCAACACCTTCATTTAATAGAAGATCCTCGCCAACAATAAGATTGATTTTGTGGTGATTCTCACCAGTGCCCGGGAAGTTTTTGGGCATAGTCGGTCAAGATCCTAGTGATTCTAAGTCCAACTGGATACATGTTGACATCTTCCGGTTTTGCTTTATTCATTTGAGGTATATTCTATAGATTCCTCTTAAATGATCGGTAATTCTCTTGAAGCCTTGAACTTCAATCGGTTGTTTCTCAACTCAACCGGTTCATCTGTAATTAACCGCCAGTCTCCCCAATCCCTGATTCTCACCTAACAATGCAACATTAATAGACCTCCCTAATGGAGAGTAAAAGTCTATTTCCTCATGATGATTTTGCAAATTTATATAAGTTGCATATGAATTTATTAATATTGAAATTTTTAGTAGACTCTGAAACATTTGTTAATCTATGGAGGTTTTTTTTTAAAAAAATCGTCCATGCTATTTAACCATCTTGAAATAGCAAAAGTTTCTTAAAATATCGCTCTAAGGCCTCAATACCTTATATTGCCACTTCATTGTTTGTTCATTTGGGCATTACATGTGCCCAAAACCATGTTTGTACTTGCAAATATGCTCATACACCTAGTTGTCTTACTTCTGATTCCATTTATTGTATTGGTGACCATGAACATACATTGTTCATTTTCAATCGATTGCAAACAAAAAGGGAAATTGCAATTTTGAAAATAACATTTCTTACCATTAATTCAAATTTACTTGGATCCTCATTGCTCACTTGTCACTCTTTTTAGTTTACAAAATTGTGGATGACAAATCATCAAGGAGAGTGGGAATTATTGCATATGAGCATACCTCTCACTCATCCAGCATACAAGCCCTAAATTAGTATGCAATCCGGATGGTTTTTTTTTTGTTGAATTGACATTTAAACGTCCCAAATTAGTCTACTCAAAGTCATTTGAGATGAATCGGCAGCAAACTTATAGGGGGTCAAATGTCTATGTTAGACGGATGAGAGATACACTCGTATATGATAAAACCTCTCTCCAACCGTCAATGACAAGGAACTTGACACTTAGTTTTTAAATAACAAATTACATTCAAAATCCATGAGCTTATGCACTTAGTTTTTTCCCTTAAATGTAGGAACTTAGTTGAGTCAACCTTTGAAACTCTTTGAAATATTTATTTAAAAAGAATTTAGCATGTGTTTGAAATTCAAAATTTTTGGTTGACTTAATTTTATTTCTTCATATAGTAGGTCAAAACACTTTCATTCTATATGAATTTTATGGGAGATATATGAATCCTTCATGGTTTTGGAATGCAGTATTATTGGAGTATGATCTAAATGATTGATATAGTATGTCTTGATGTTGAAGTTGTTTAATAAGATGATAAAAATGAAAACCACATTCACTACACTAAATATAATATTTAGTGTCACTTACTATTTGGAATTATGCAATGCTATAAATGTTTACTATACATCTCATTTTTTACCCACAAAGGTCGAATTGGTAGTTTGGACATTGTAGAACATTTAAATCTCTACTTGGTAGAAAATACATAAATAATAAAAAGATATAGGAAGGTGTAACTCCAAACAGGTAGTGACATTAACTACCATATTTAGTGTAGCTAGGCCCATACTATCCTAACCCATTGCACATGTGCATATGAATATTGTTGCATATCATCCCTGCACTATCCGCTCACATGCCGCCATAAATGGCCGATTGTTTTTGGAAAGGTTGAATGTCGATGGCCACCACCCATGTGTACATTGTCCTCTATGTTTTGCCTCTTCAAGATGTATAGTAGATATTGGAGGATCCTATCATACAACTCAAACATGTGATACTTTGGAATGGACATTGGTCTAGTTTTACTTAGATATGCTTTTGAGGCAACATGTGTCACCGTCACAACATAAAGACGTTGTTGCTCACTGCACCTTAAATCATTGACTTGCCATGGAACTTTGGTTGATAGCCAATTACCCCAATCCCCAGAGAAAATAAAATGCATTTTTTTGCTCTATCAGTGTAGTTGAAAATGAAGCACAATTTGTGCTGCAATGCCCCTCCATAACCCCATTAGAAGAAGTCCACTTTCTTATTTCAAATTGTATTTTCATGTCATGTCAAATATTTCTATATTAAACTTGATCATTATGTTGATATGGGGTTGGTATTAGTCATTGATTATCTCACAAAGGTCATTACACACTGTAACCCTAGGAAGTTAGCCTTCTTGACTCCACCTTGATGTACAGTACATGATTTCTTAATTGAAGACATAGATCCTCCCAATTGTGTTCACTATCGAATGTGCAGTAGTCAATTTTTTTTAAAGACATAGTCCAATCTCTTTTAAACATGTGTCTTCACGATGTTTGATATTTGATTCTAACCAAACCACATACCAATCAAACACAGGTGTTCCATTAAGGAAAGTAACCAAATAACACTCAAAATCTGTACAGGTTGTCATAATTTCATTTGTTGTCATGGCGAAAGAGTTCAAATTTGCTGCCCCTACACAGAGAGCACTAAATCTCAGTCATTTTCCTCGGATCGGAATTGATGCACCAGATACTGAGTCCCATGAACAAGGCTTAAACCAATGTTGGTGACGACTTTAGACTAGGGTAGAGGGTGTTAAAACCGACACTTTAAGCTATTGCACATATGTATGGCTATGTGGTTCATATTAGCCTTTAGGTTATAAAACATAGGTATAAAGAAAAACATTTAGCCTCAATTGAATATTTGATGAACATTCAAAGTCAAAACCACTACACCATTTATGGTATTTAGTGTCACTTACTATTTGGAGTTATAATGTTATAACTATTCATTGAGAATGTAAAAATTTTACCAACAAAAGTCATTAATGATGTATAATGTCCAAACAATCTATTCAACTTTCATGAGTAAAACTTGAAGTCAAGAGTAAGCAATTATTGCATTGTGTAATTCCAAATGGGTGCAAGCACGGTAAAGTGGACAGCTCTTGATCCTTGCTCAGGTTTAAGTGAAAGTGATCCAAAACAATATACTAACTTTGAATTTTATGAAATAAAATTCATAAAAATTTAGAAAACATATGAATCTACAAAGCCAAGCAATTTATGTTCACAAAAAACAATTTCGAACAACGTATATGTATTTTAGAACACGGTGCAAGTGGTGGTGCAAGTGGGTGTCATTGAAAAGATAATTGTCAAAACTTGTTTAAAATACAATTACATTACACTAAATTGATGAATTTTTGAAAAAAAAAATTACGATGACCTCAAGTTTATAATGAATTCAAGGAATATGAAAAGAAATTCCAAGTTCAAAATATTTAAGGTCATGAAATTTACGTTCAAAACTATATTTAGTCAGTTGCTTTTATGCGTCAGTTTTGATGATAGGTTTTGAAGATCTCATATTGATATTCTATATTTGAGTACCTAACTTAACAATAGAGGTCATCATGAAAAATAATCTATTTTAAACAACATTTTGCTACTACTTATAGGCGTTTGACCAAGAAAATCATGGCTTTCATATACCGGAGCACTTTTTGGGTCCACTTTACTATGCTTGCACCCAAATAATAAGTGACACTAAATACCATAAACGGTACAACTTCCTTAAACCGATCCCTAGGCCCCGTGGATGACAACCTTGCATATAATAAGGATCCTCACCTTCATTGCCTAGAACAACCAGCACAACATAGTTGGTTACTAGGCCCAAGTTAGATCAAAGCCCAACATGGCCACCTCCATGATCCTCCCACCCAGGTACTGACCTCCTTGGCTTTGGATTGCTCAGCTACTATATTCAGAGTGGCCACCTCTAGAAATTACATAACATTATTAAGCAATATGCATTCGTTTTGTGGGCCCTAAAAATATAACCATGGGATGCTCAAACCTTGCGCAAAGAGACTCAGATTAAGATTGAGCTCCTAGCATCCCATGGTTATATTCTCAGAGCCCACAGGACGAACACACACTGCTTAATAATGTAAGGTATGTCGTTTGGGTATAAGTTAAACGAGCCACTCGGGGCCGAGGCCCCACCGTTCGTGGGAGGAGGAGGGCCCCGTAGGGGAGGCGGGGTCGGTATACCGCGGGCCCATGATCGATATATTGTAAATACATCATTTACACTACACTACCACGAAATAAAGAACGGGAGCTTCAGAAAAGGCAATGTTAGAATTCAACCTAGTTCCAATATTTACGTACTGTAACTTTGCGATCGCTGTAGGTGCATTGGCGTGAAACAGAAATTGTGGAGAATGAGTATTTTGAAGTAGAAAAAAGGAAAAGTTGGTGATACAGAAGTTGGTAGGCAGACTACCTTTGCGAAAGGAGGGCACTAACCCTATAGTGCGATTTGGTTCAACTACGTAAATTATTTGTATCTTTTTAAACAACTGATGGGGATTGTAGGCATGAAGTGTAACTGTTTGTTCCAACAAGGGTTGGTAAGGTGGTGGTGACTCGATTTGGGCGAACCAACCTATATATTGATTCCTTGTTGGATGCCTAAACCCTTGCCTCCAAATATTGACTCCCACCACAGTTTATATAAACATTATTTTTAAGATCTAAAGAACCATTCGCAACTAGCACACAGTTTGAGTCAAAACATGACAACATTTCGAAGTCAAACATTTGAGTATGTCATTATCTAGTTACAGGTAGTGTAAAGGGGAACTATACATACACCTGTATACATTCCACTCGAACAAATGTTGAACCAATTCTGCAATCCCAAACAGTCAGATCACTGCAGATTCACTTTGGAATTGATAATAAAACAACTGGCATCATATCTTAGGTTTGAAAATCCATGGATCACCTTCACGTGGTTAATAAACGCTTAACATGCACACTAAGCTCCCACATCTGATCCCAACATTGGCGGTCTTGGAAACAATGATGTGTTCCGAAATTTGAAATTTGATGGACGATGTTGAGTGAACATTACACTTGTTCATTCGAGTACATCTCACCATAAGAATATTAATCAATTTTGGATGAGATAAATTATTGTTAACTACCGAACCTAGAATTATGCAACTCTCGTTCTGCGGGCCCTCAAAATATAATAGTGGGATGCTCAAAAAGCTGCGCAAGGGGACTCAAATTCAAACTGAACTCCCAACATCCCATTGTTATATTCTGAGGGCCCACGTCACTGAGTAATGTTATGATCTCGTCATAACACGTGTCTCTTTGGAGTCCATTCTTGACTTCAAGCCTTGCCATATACAACTCAATTATAGGTGTCCGATTAGGAAGATTCAAAGTCTAGTGAACACATAAGGCCCACATACCTTAGATGCACGTAGAGTCAATGCAAGCTGCACTTGCGAATCGAGTACTTGACAAGATCTTTGTGTTTTTTATGAGCTCCGGATTCATGGAAACTCTTGACCGCACTTTTGTTATTTCTCTCTCTCTGACTTTCCCTCTCCTTTTGATTAAGATATTTGTTGTTGATCAAACCTAGATACTATTAGTCTTGTGAGTGCAAAAAACATCATCTACTCACTTGCAATTTCCCTCTTTATCTTCCGCAAGATTAGACTCATCATATCAATTTTCCTCAACATCCCCCCTTGTCCTCCTCTTTTCTATTTCCCTTCTCTCATTCCATCATATTTGTTCATCAACAATTGTCGACTAGCGCATATACCCCCCTAGCCTTGCAACAAAACCACGAACCCACTCCTACCGGTCCAACATTTGCTCGCCCATTTCTTGGCCCGTGTTAGATCCTTCCACACATGGCTCACATAGCAAAAAAATCACACGTGTTCGAGTCCAACTTGATGATCACACGTCTTACTTGCCGATGGCAGATTGTGCCTTACGTGGTTCCCTTATGTGATCATTTTGTCTAGCTTGACTAGCTACACTAAATATGATATTTAGTATCATATGGTTTTTTATGTCACTATGGTAATTTTTTGGATGACACTTCTTATGAATAAGTGGAGAAATATTGTCATGGATGATGCATGAGCACAACACAGATCCGTATACAACCTGGCCACAATTTGTGGAACCGTGATCATAAATTGGTAGTTTTTTTTCTTCACAAAATCTGCCGGTTACTCATATAATGAGAAACATGTTGAAAATTGGCTCCCACATCAGTTAAATATTTCACCTCTATTTAAGATCATGTCAAATTGTGTGTGGCCACTCAACTAACTCTTTAGGGCCCATAAAGATGAATTTTGAGGTAACGGCTACTACGTCGTTCACCATTTTTTGGATCGTGTGGTTTGATTTGAGACGAGTGAATTTGGAAGCTGATAATCGAGCCACTTGATCCGGAATATTGGGTTCGTTCTCTCCTGCCATGATCTGTGATTGAACGATTGCGTCGCAATAACTGCCTCTAAATCTCCCTCCTCTTTCCCAAAGCCTTCTTGTCGTCTTGTAATTGCTCTCTACAAAATACTTCCCGATTTGAGGTCAGTGAAATTTCAAGATTTCCCGAAATCGGCCAACGAATGATTTGTAAATGACTCCTCTTGAGGTTGTGAAAATCTTAAAGCCTGCTGGCATGGCTGTTTTCAAGAATAGAATTTAAGCCTTTTCTACGCGCTTTTGTTTTGAAAATCGGAGATTACTTGTCAATGCTCGATATTCCGTGGGCACAAATCTGTCGCTTTGCCACAACCGCAGAGACTTGCTAACTACTACTTGCCTGAAATCTCCCATAATTGCACCAACTAGCAGGCTGAACACAAAAACTTAATAATCTGGAGATGTTAGCTAGTTTATCAAATTGATGTAACAGATGATGACTTTGTTTTTTATAACGGACACAGATTTAGGTGCTATACACCTATACATCACTTCAAAATTCCGTGCCTCGCTGCATTCCATGAAGTCCTTCACCCCATCTTCTTGAATTCAAAAATTGGGTAGCAGATGTTGCTTCTAAAAGAGAAGGCTTACTTTGCTTCCAACACCTTCAAAGAAGAAATAGAGATGACTGGACGATGTTGTCTGTCCACACATGGCGTCGATTATGCTGTTGCTTCATCTTCGAGTTGGTGTAATTAGGGTTTAATTCTATATGTAATCCCAAAACAGGCATCATGAGAATCTAAGTAGAGGGACCAGTACTACGAAACGGGCAGATCGACCGCTAGTTACAGATGAGTTGGTTGAGTTTGAGAAATTGAACGACTGCACTACAAGAATCACAGGTCATTAGCCCTAGTTTTCAGCCACTCGAAGTAGATTTTAGGTATCCTTGTAGTGCGTTGAAGTTCAAGACTTTAGGCAAATCGCCAATCATTTCAGAGAAATCTAAAGAATATACCAAGTTAAATGAATAAAGGAATAGCAGAAAAATTATCAACATGTAAGCGGTGGGACTTGGAAACACTTGGATCTTGACCAATTGTGCCCAAAATCTCCCAGACCACTGGACCCTGATACTTCCAAATTTGTTGCTCGCGAAACTCTAGACAAGGAACTCATGACTCTGGGGGGGGGGCTTAATTTTCATCACTAAACTTAAACTCTAAACCTGACACATTTCACAGGGATTGGATTTCGCAGCAAACAATAATAATGTACCTCCTCCATGAATTACGACCGACCATTACAACAATGTCGCTCAAACCCTTCGTATGCTACTGATTTGGTTTCCTGTCACGAGTTGGATGGAAATTTTAGCCAGAACACACAATCCACCTCCCCCCCAAAAAAACCATTGATATCAGTACCCTGCAACCCAATGGAGTTGTGCTGCTAGCTTGTACTTCAAATTTTGTGGCCCCCGGATGTTGATACACAACTAACCCTAACCCTAACCCTATGGGGCGACGTGGCCGCCTCAGAGGGCGGCATTTCGGGAAAGGCCTATAGGCCCTCCTCCTCGATCAATGTAAGGTGCTTCCGGGGGTGCACCATGCAATTTAACCTCGTGCATGCGGTTTTAGAGGATGCATCTAGGGCATTGTGTCACCGGGATACTTTGATTATACATGCATGGTCACATTAAGGTACACTCACTACAAGGATCGGGTGATCATCCCACTAGACCATGCCACTAGGTTCAAGTTTTTCACAATTGGACAACTTCATCATATGTTCTCCAATTAGATGGCCTCCAGTGAAGTTGACTATGTCAATACATGCACAAAAGCAGGCATGAAGTAACACAACATTACTACTCACATAACATATATATAAATCAAGTGTGACAAAAAAAAGTTCGGAATGCACATAAACTCTTTGAAGATGGCTCCCACAGTGGGGAACCACTTTGAAGCTCATTTGAGGAGCTCAAGTGAGCTCTAAGATGGCTCATGTGATGGGGATCGAGTCATTGTCTTAGCTGCATTGAGAAGCTCAAGTAAGCTGACAAACGGTTCTCGCTGAGGGGAACTGCGAGTGGATCGTAGAGTTGAATGGTGAGTGCTCCAGCTGCCTCGGTGCCGGTTGCATGTGACACATGTATAATTATGAAATCTGCTTTGGATGGTTTGAAGTTTCATTTGGCAGTTGAATCCTAATACTTTTGCTCTATCTTTTGCTCCAACAGCAAAAGAAGCTGATTCTCAAGGGAGATTGTGGATCGTAGAGTTGAATGGTGAGTGCTCCAGCTGCCTCGGTGCCGGTTGCATGCGACACATGTATAATTATGAAATCTGCTTTGGATGTTTGAAGTTTCATTTGGCAGTCGAATCCTAATACTTTTCCTCCACCTTCGCTCCAACAGCAAAAGAAGCTGATTCTCAAGGGAGATTGTGGATCGTAGAGTTGAATGGTGAGTGCTCCAGCTGCCTCGGTGCCGGTTGCATGTGACACATGTATAATTATGAAATCTGCTTTGGATGGTTTGAAGTTTAGGGTTGGCAGTTGAATCCTAATACTTTTGCTCCACCTTTTGCTCCAACAGCAAAAGAAGCTGATTCTCAAGGGAGATTGTGGATCGTAGAGTTGAATGGTGAGTGCTCCAGCTGCCTCGGTGTCGGTTGCATGTGACACATGTATAATTATGAAATCTGCTTTGGATGTTTGAAGTTTCATTTGGCAGTCGAATCCTAATACTTTTGCTCCACCTTTGCTCCAACAGCAAAAGAAGCTGATTCTCAAGGGAGATTGTGCATGTCACTTTAATTAGTTGTCACATGAAACCCACACTGAGGCAACATCAGTAACCATTCAAGATCATCAAAGAACAAGATCCAAGACGATTCCAAAATGGTCATTCCTAGGAGCACATATGTTGTGTGTAGACATCACATTTGGAGACAATTTCCCCTTGACTCAACACCTTTTTCTGTTACAGAGCAGATCTCAGGTTTCAGTTGCCACATAAAACGTCAATCATCCTAATCCAGATTCCAATCTTCAGATGTCACATGCACCAAGAAGCAGGAATGATCATTCCACTTCTACAAAGAAATGCCGGACGCTAAAGAACTCCTATCGAGCTCTGCGCGGCGTGACAGATGCTGGTGGGGCCCACCACCACCTCTGCCCCCCGAAACTTTTCGCGTCCCTGCCCACGCAGTTCGGGCAACGTTGCCCGACATCTCTGCGATTGTCCTTCACTAGGATTGAAGGCCGCTTGTCCATATAACCCATATTGACTGCACTTCATTTTCAAGGTCCAAAATCCAATATATATGTTCACTTCCATTGAGTAAATAAGCAATTGATTGGGATTTCCTTTTCGAAGTGAAACCGTCAATATAACATGTAATTAACTTCAAAGTCTAAAACATTACAAAAGCCTCATTAACACTTAGGTTATATTTATTATGACTTCCCATTGAAAGGGCCTTTGTCATTCTAAACTAGAACTAAAATTAATGTTTTTTTTAGTGTGTCATGCAAAATCTGTCTAAAATATCTGTCATGTAAAATATGTCTGAAAAATGTATCATGCAAAATGTATCTGAAAAATATGTCATGCAAAATCTGTGTCATGCAAAAACTGTCTTAAAAATGTGTCATGCAAAAACTGTCTTGAAAATGTGTCATGCATGACACATTTTCAAGACCGTTTTTGCATGACACATTTTCAAGACAATTTTTGCATTGAAAATGTGTCATGCATGACACATTTTCAAGACAGTTTTTACATTGAAAATGTGTCATGCATGACACATTTTCAAGACCGTTTTTGCATGACACATTTTCAAGACAGTTTTTGCATTGAAAATGTGTCATGCATGACACATTTTCAAAACCGTTTTTGCATGACACATTTTCAAGACAGTTTTTGCATTGAAAATGTGTCATGCATGACACATTTTCAAGACCGTTTTTGCATGACACATTTTCAATGTAAAAACTGTCTTGAAAATGTATCATGCAAAAACTGTCTTGAAAATGTGTCATGCAAAAACGGTCTTGAAAATGTGTCATGCATGACACATTTTCAATGCAAAAACTGTCTTGAAAATGTGTCATGCATGACACATTTTCAATGTAAAAACTGTCTTGAAAATGTGTCATGCAAAAACGGTCTTGAAAATGTGTCATGCAAAAACGGTCTTGAAAATGTGTCATGCATGACACATTTTCAATGCAAAAACGGTCTTGAAAATGTGTCATGCAAAAACTGTCTTGAAAATGTGTCATGCAAAAACGATTTTGAAAATGTGTCATGCATGACACATTTTCAATGCAAAAATTGTCTTGAAAATGTGTCATGCAAAAACGGTCTTGAAAATGTGTCATGCATGACACATTTTCAAGACAGTTTTTGCATGACACATTTTTAAGACAGTTTTTGCATGACACAGATTTTGCATGACACATTTTTCAGATACATTTTGCATCATGCATTTTTCAGACATATTTTACATGACAAATATTTTAGACAGATTTTGCATGACACACTAAAAAAAACATTAATTTTAGTTCTAGTTTAGAATGACAAAGGCCCTTTCAATGGGAAGTCATAATAAATATAACCTAAGTGTTAATGAGGCTTTTGTAATGTTTTAGACTTTGAAGTTAATTACATGTTATATTGACGGTTTCACTTCGAAAAGGAAATCCCAATCAATTGCTTATTTACTCAATGGAAGTGAACATATATATTGGATTTTGGACCTTGAAAATGAAGTGCAGTCAATATGGGTTATATGGACAAGCGGCCTTCAATCCTAGTGAAGGACAATCGCAGAGATGTCGGGCAACGTTGCCCGAACTGCGTGGGCAGGGACGCGAAAAGTTTCGGGGGGCAGAGGTGGTGGTGGGCCCCACCAGCATCTGTCACGCCGCGCAGAGCTCGATAGGGGTTCTTTAACGTCCGGCGAAAGAAATTACAGGGAGAGAATTACAAAGGCCAAGACGAATCTAAAATGGCTATCCCTAGTAGCACATATATTGCTTCTAGATAGCACCAGTGACATGTGTATGTTTGTGAACTAATGACTTGACCACGTGATAATAAAATAAATAAAAGAAACATCAGAGTTTCACTATTACTCCGACGTGAATAGGAGCCCGTTTCTCACTACCATGTTCATGTTTAACCAAGCTACACCGTAGGAGTACTTCCTCCCTCTCAGGAGGTGGACTCCGGTAGTTTCCGAATAGTGTAGTATCTACCGTCTAACAAGGTATGTGAGGGTATAAGAGTATGACTGAGGTCCAGGGGGGGTCTAAAGGGGGTCTACTGTGGGTTGTTTTTTTGTCTAGCTTGCGTTTGTTGAGTATTAAGTACGTAAGATATTTGATGGCAATTTGGTGTAGGTGTTTCATAAGTGTTTTGATCTCAGTTTTAGGTATTTTTAGTTTTTCTAATTCTTTAATTGGTTGTTCATGAATAGCCCCTCTGACACCTGCCGTGATGGTGACGAGGGGGTTAACTTGCCAGCCGGCTCTTCTAATTGTTTGTATTAGTGTGTTGTATTTAGTGGTTTTCTCGTTGCGTGCATTACTTGGGAATCTATCGTGGCAGTAGGTAAATTCAATGAATTGTATGGTATGTGATGGGGTAGGCCTTATAAGGGGTTGGCTGTCTGTGGGGGCACCAATTATACATAGTATGTCTGGCCTCAGTTTAGCTGGACATGTGCATGGTGTGGTGGTACATGTGCATTGGAGTAACCATTGTGGGACTGTGTTGTCTTGTGGTCTGGAGTCTTGGTGTCCTGCGTTTATGAGTGTATAGCACCTTGTATGTTTATTTGATTGGAGCGTATGTACAATTTGGTGGACTGCTTTGTTGTGACGTGCTATGCGTAGCCCTTTTATGTGTGGGTTTGAACATGTGGATAGTAGATGTGGCCATGTATCCATGGTGTTGTTGGGGCATAGCGTGCAATTTGGGTTTGGGTAAAGGTTGGGCCAGAATAAATGTTTTCGGTGGTTGCCCATGTATTGGGCATAGCGAAATTTTAAGGTTTGTGTGATTTGGGCGTCCGTGATCCCGGGGTTTTTCCAGAATTGATTGGAGAGTTTATGGTTTATTTGGTCATTGGATGTCCATTTGTCTATGTATGTAAATTTGGATTGTGCTAATCTCAGTTCTTGGTCTCTATGTTCTTTGTTGATGTATGTTTGTAGATTTCGTATGGCACCCGAGTGTGTGCCTGTTGGCACTCCATTGAGCCAGTATGGCGTGGTATGGGCCGTATGTATTATGGGTATATAGGTTGGTTTGTGTAGGAGGGCTCCCTCATTTGCTAGTTGATCTGCTATTTCGTTGCCTATTATGCCTGTATGTGCTCTGACTTTTTGAATTGTGATTTTATGCGTGGACCAAATTATGTGGTTGACTATGGCGGCTATGAGTAGTTTGTCCGGGTGGTTGTGTTGAGATGATGGATGTCTTATGTGGTTGTTTATCAAGTATATACTATTGAGGCTGTCTGTAAAAATGTAGAAATCTCGCGTGTGGTATTTGACCACGTGATCCTTGTAGTGAGTGCCAGGAATGCTACGATGTGAGCGGTGAGTGTGAGGCCAAACCCCCCACCCTTAAGCGTCCGTAGTCCGAGTAGTGGGTTTGGGCTCACATTCCTCCGCGGTATTGGATTTGGACTTGGATGAGTCCATAGTGCAAGGTTCACCCTTCAAGTGGTCTTGGATTTAACTAGCTCCTTCATAAACCCAACTCCTTCATGAACCCAACTCCTTAGCTTCTAACTAAATAAACCCAGCTCCTTCGTAAACCCAGCTTCTTAGCTTCTAACTAAACAAACCCAGCTCCTTTATAAACCCAGCTCCTTCATAAACCCAGCTCCTTCATGAACCCAGCTCCTTAGCTTCTAACTAAACAAACCGAGGTCCTTCATAAACCCAGCTCTTTACTTTCTAACTAAACAAACCCAGCTCCTTCATAAACCCAGCTCCTTCATGAACCCACAACTTTGTAGTTGTAATCCCCAACTACCTCACTAATTATTCAAGCCCTTAACTAATCTTCCTACCTAATTTTTCTAATTCTACTAACAACCCCTTTCTAATCACACAATTCTTCTCTAATCCTAAAATCCTAAAATCCTAGAGAGGAGAGGGGGAGAGAGAATTTCCTAACTTCACTAAGACTAACTAATCCACACAAGTATATTTTTGCACTCATCACAACCTCAAGTGCTCAACTCTTAAACATGGAACTTGCAACCACGTGTATTCAAAACATGAACTTTAAGTACCACAAATTGGAATCATGAATTAACTTTAAAATCCTTCACGTCAACACTAATTCTACCAAGAGGTTAAGCCCTCTTCAAGGCTAACAAGCCTTGGCTCTCAAACTAAAAACTAAGCACACACATGTGCTCCAATATGGCTTCCCACACCCACACTTATAACTCGTGGGGTGCCTTGGAGCACAAAGGAAAGAGAGGATGAGTGAGGGAAGAATGAGGGATTATATAGTAAGCTTGAGGGGGTGAGCACCCTCAAGGCTCACGATAAGCCCTTGAGATTTCCTCCTACTTAGTAGGCGCCAATCCTATCTTCTAAGCCTTCCTCCCTCAAATGATCAACAAGGATCCTAATTCGAACATTTAACTAGCCTTGGCTTTCTACCTACCACACTTTACCAAACTTGGGATGCTTCAACCCAAACTTAGCCTCCTTCGCTTTCCGCCGCCATAACTTTCTCCCCTTACTTTCCCAAATCGTCGCTCACCACTTAATTCAAACCACGATGCTTAACTCGTGATTTGATTGGTGCTTTGAGAATTTGCTTATCCTCCACCTTGCATTCTTCCTTGGACCTTCCCCATTAAGTGGCCATGATGAGGTGGTCCACTTGTGCGCTCCATGTGATCCTCCATTCATCCCAATTCGAATGCACTTGCCTCTTGAGTCACTTTGGTTGTCTCCATCCATTTGTACTAGCCTACTCACTAACTACTCAATCCAAGTTCTCCTTACCTATCCTCATTCACTCAAATCCTTCCGAAGGTAAAAACACAATAACAACTCACATCCTAGCCTCTTACAACATGGTACTTCTAAGACTAACATTTCACTCTTTTTATATTTTTGTGAAGTAACATGCTACTTCAAAGTGCATCAACTAACGTTTCAAGGGTCTAAGACTAAATGTGGGCACCCTTTTGGGCTCACAGTGAGCGGTGAGCAGATCTCGCGAGCAGAAAATGTTAATTTAAAACTCTATTGTTCGAAAGTTAGGACCCTTATGACCGTGGATTTTGCACATATTTCTAGTTTAAATTTGTAATTACAAGGCCCATATTTGTGGAGTGCCCAATTTCTCAAACCAAAAAGTTTCTTGAAATTACCAATGAGGCCCTATGACCGTGGGAAAATTGGCTATGGTTGAGAAGATGGTGGACTAAATTCTCTTTGGAGTATGACGACCACCAAGTGTAGTGTGATTTGAGAACAACGAAAAGATGCATTCAATGAGATAATTGGAATATTGAAAACCACACCACACTTTATAAATCCAAATACCATTCAATCAAACCAAAAATCAATCAACCATGAGGTTGTCACTACTAGATTCCCTACTTCCAAAGATACTCCCCTCATGGCCGCCCTCATCTGAAGTGGAATCTAAGCTATGGCACTCATTATCCACCTCTGCACATCATTGAAAAAGTATATGAAAACGATAATAGGAGAATAGTGGAAACCCTTAAATTTAAAAGAGAAGGGTATGAACTAATAGTAAGATTATGAAATTAAGTGATGAACAATCAAATTAATCGTAAACTCAAACGTTAATAAGATACCAAGTGGTGTTCGAAAATATTTTAAACAATATCAGAAAATACAAAGTCAAAAGTTAACTTAAATTATATATGCAATCCCATATACTCCGAAAGTAATACAAATACAATGAATTTCATGCGGAATGAGTGCACAAACTGAAAAACCAACGGAAGAAAAAGCGGTATATTAGATAATATACAAACATTCACATGAATCTATTACAACAGATCCGAATCACTGTGATCACCTGATGATGAAGACATTCTAGAATCACTAATATCTACATCAGAGGAGGCCTGACCATCAGATTCTAAAGCCGTCGGTAAGCTCCGGGTTAGACACAGCAATTAGTTTTCCCATCTTAATGCGAAGTGCCACAGCTCTCTTCTCAATTGCGGCTTTCATCGCAGCTGCCTTGTCAGCAGGGGAGACTTCGCCTTTTGATTGCTCCACAAGCTGACGTACACCATCGTCTGCAGCAAGACCCAGTTCGTGCTGCACAAAGAGAGAACAAGAATGCGGAAACCAAAAGTTCAAATGAAAATGAAACATGATGTTTAGGACCCAAAAAAAGGTTAAAGAAGTTGGTAGCGATTCACAGAACCATAAGGACTATTCCATGACTCACCTGAAATATGAAATTTGTAAACACATGTAATGGTAACGAATGCCAAGTCTTCTGTGACTTCTTGCACCTTTTGAGGTCGGCCGGACTCAAAATGTCATTGAACTGGTCAATTGACATTAGACCATACTTCTGAACCCTGAAGAGGGTATGGACAATGTTGGTCTTCACGTGCGAGTCCTCGGTATGTCTAAATTCAAAAATCAAGTGAAAGATATTAGATTATTGAAATGAAAAGAAGTTGAAAACTGCTCGAAATTAATATGAAAGATTGCTTATCAAAAGAAAATGCACTTACTTGTTTATGTTGTGCATGACTTGCATAACAAGTCCAACTTTCCCATTTGTGTCAAGGAGAATTGAGTCCACCAAATAATGCCAAGAATCCTCAGTTCAATGAAGTCTGTCAATGTGATTTAACCAAGCTTGACGCCTATAGTTTCCGTCACACACAAAAAACATCAAATTTGTGAAGCGGGCCAAATGTGGATCTGAAAGGAGAAACGTGTTGAAAACGTCGTTTTTGGAGTTCCAAATATGACCCCAAGAAGCTTTATCAGCTTCTAACACTTCCTGTGTCTTACCGTCTTCATTTGTGGTTGAGACATAAAAGACCGAGGCGCCCTCCTTGTATCCGTGGACAAACTCTTGCTCGAACTTAGCAAGATCGGAAGACAGAGTTGGCCTTACCATTGGCATTGCAAGCATTCTGCACAAAGGAATACAAAATCGCGAGGAACTGATGGGTTGGAATCTCAAGCTTGTGATCGTGGACACTGAGTTAAGTTTCTGCCGAGTCCGAATCTCATCCTCATCAGCCATAAATTGAGTATCATCCCCAAGAATATCTTCTTCTCCCTCAGGACCGTCATCAAGGAATTCCAATTCTGGCTGCATTCCCTTTGATACTTGTGTCGCAGGTGGCGAAGATGCAGCATGTACCTACAATATAGACATTACATTTTCAACATTTTCATATTGACCATGTTCAATTGAAAATCAACACTAAGAACGCAAGATGAAGATTAGGTTTGTAATAATTCGGAACATTACTTTATAAGGTTGAAGGATTGCAAAAACACTAAAGTTTCGAGAAGTCAGCTGAGAACAATTACATTCAAAGTATCTGAACATTCCATTTCGGCAGCAAAACACTTCCACTTCTCTGAAACCTTACACTTCGACTCATACCAAGTGTGACACTTGGTTTCTTAGAATTCTAAGTGAGACACTGCAACCAACAAAAACCACGTTCAGACGTAGAATTCCAGAAATCAAAATCAAAATCTACATCTAACTAATCCCACCCCAAGCCTAGCCTAAACCCTCCCTGAACTCACTGATTGAACCTGCAAAGTATGTATCGGGGCTGAGACTAAGAATTCCAGAAACATCATACCAATCTGCACAAAAACAACTTTAACATGCCTCACTCTAGGTCACAAACAAACATGATTCACCAAATTTTTTTTTGTGGTTGCTCTGTTTTTTGGGTTCTTTCCCGAGGTGAAGCCTCGGAGTCTGGATCTGGTTTCCAGTGCCCAAAGGGTGGTGGCAATGGCTGGTCGCGTCCACAAAAAAATCCAGTGCCCTTCACAAAAAAATCCAGTGCCCTTAGGGTGTTGGAAATGGGTGGTCGGACCCGACCACCCATTTCTAGCACCCTAAGGGCACTGGAACACATCCAGACTCCGAGGCCTCACCTCGGGAAAGAACCCAAAAAACAGAGCAACCACAAAAAAATCCAGTGCCCTTCACAAAAAAATCCAGTGCCCTTAGGGTGTTGGAAATGGGTGGTCGGACCCGACCACCCATTTCTAGCACCCTAAGGGCACTGGAACACATCCAGACTCCGAGGCCTCACCTCGGGAAAGAACCCAAAAAACAGAGCAACCACAAAAAAATCCAGTGCCCTTCACAAAAAAATCCAGTGCCCTTAGGGTGTTGGAACACATCCAGACTCCGAGGCCTCACCTCGGGAAAGAACCCAAAAAACAGAGCAACCACAAAAAAATCCAGTGCCCTTCACAAAAAAATCTAGTGCCCTTAGGGTGTTGGAAATGGGTGGTCGGACCCGATCACCCATTTCTAGCACCCTAAGGGCACTGTAACACATACAGACTCCGAGGCCTCACCTCGGGAAAGAACCCAAAAAACAGAGCAACCACAAAAAAATCCAGTGCCCTTAGGGTGTTGGAAATGGGTGGTCGGACCCAACCACCCATTTCTAGCACTCTAAGGGCATTGGAACACATCCAACCTCCGAGGCCTCACCTCGGGAAAGAACCCAAAAAACAGAGCAACCACAAAAAAATCCAGTGCCCTTAGGGTGTTGGAAATGGGTGGTCGGACCCGACCACCCATTTCTAGCACCCTAAGGGCACTAGAACACATCCAGACTCCGAGGCCTCACCTCGGGAAAGAACCCAAAAAACAGAGCAACCACAAAAAAATCCAGTGCCCTTAGGGTGTTGGAAATGGGTGGTCGGACCCGACCACCCATTTCTAGCACCCTAAGGGCACTAGAACACATCCAGACTCCGAGGCCTCACCTCGGGAAAGAACCCAAAAAACAGAGCAACCACAAAAAAAATCCAGTGCCCTTCACAAAAAAATCCAGTGCCCTTAGGGTGTTGGAAATGGGTGGTCGGACCCGACCACCCATTTCTAGCACCCTAAGGGCACTGGAACACATCCAGACTCCGAGGCCTCACCTCGGGAAAGAACCCAAAAAACAAAGCAACCACAAAAAAATCTAGTGCCCTTAGGGTGTTGGAAATGGGTGGTCGGACCCGACCACCCATTTCTAGCACCCTAAGGGCACTGGAACACATCCAGACTCCGAGGCCTCACCTCGGGAAAGAACCCAAAAAACAGAGCAACCACAAAAAAATCCAGTGCCCTTCACAAAAAAATCCAGTGCCCTTAGGGTGTTGGAACACATCCAGACTCCGAGGCCTCACCTCGGGAAAGAACCCAAAAAACAGAGCAACCACAAAAAAAATCCAGTGCCCTTCACAAAAAAATCTAGTGCCCTTAGGGTGTTGGAAATGGGTGGTCGGACCCGACCACCCATTTCTAGCACCCTAAGGGCACTGGAACACATCCAGACTCCGAGGCCTCACCTCGGGAAAGAACCCAAAAAACAGAGCAACCACAAAAAAAATCCAGTGCCCTTCACAAAAAAATCCAGTGCCCTTGCCATCCAGGCTTGGTGGCTTTCCTCTGGAGCTGCATCCGAGGAAGGAATCAAGGACCTTGATACATGGCTTCCATTCTGGCATTTTCGTCACCGTCAATGGGGTGGTTTCATGCAACTAGTGAGTACCCACCCACTTTCTATTTCGCTTTTTGGTGTCAACTTATTTTTTGGATTTTTTTTGGTTTTTTTGGTTTTTTTTGGGTTTTTGGTGTCAGTTTAGGCTTTTAGCATGTTTTTGTGCAAAGCGTACTCACTACATTTTATTGACTTCTCTCAGAATTTCACAGATTCTGAGTTGGCAGAGATGCCATCTTGCAACCTCTCTGAGACAGTCCATAACAAATGGCTTCAGCAGTCTGGAAACCGTGGCTCTGATCTATATGTTGCGACCGTGGATGATTTCGTGAGGGCGTTCATGCAATGTACGAACTACTACGCCTACTTGAAGGGTGATCGCTCTGGTACTGGCCCAGGAAAAGAAGAACTCCGCCTTCGTGCTGCACAACGAGCCGGTGACGCCAAGAGAATTGTTGCAGCACTCGAGCACATGCCTGGAGCAGAGCATTGGTGCACCCGCAAACCCCAACTCGAAGGAGAGGAGGTCTTTGGCACCACAAAGCGCAAACTTGATATGCCCCCTGGTTCTGATCAGGATTCACATAGACCCGACAAGGTCAGCTTCTCTCATCCACGAGTGAGCACTAGGTCAACCAAGGCCCGTACTGATTCCGCCACACCATCAACCCTGCCCCTAACACAATCCCCCGAGAAATCGATTCCACAACGGGTCACCCACGTCAATAACATTCAGGAGACCCACTGCGATGTCTCCAAGTGGCACATTTCTAGACTACCCAAGACTTCCGCCAAGGCCTGCTTCGCCATGCAAGCTCGCACAAAGACCAAGTGCACCCAGAAGATCGTTCGGCATGGTAAAAGTACTCCAGCTCCTACGTACACCGGCTACATGCACGACTACAAGAAGAACAAGGAATTCTTGACACAGTTCTTCTTCTGCAACGACGACATTGAGAGATGTGTCAAAGGCACTAGGAGGAAGTGGGTGCAGCACCGTCCGGATGTCCCGGACGTCTGGCATGTCCTCACTGGGACAAACCTCACTCTCCAGGAGGTTCTGGCCCTTGAAGAAGGGGGATTCCAACTTCAGCATTGTCAAGATGTGTCACCCAGAAGACTCTTCGGCGACTCCTCCAATGTTGCCTCATCCATGGCCGAACTCCCTACCCCGGCCCAAGCCGATCAATACCCTACGCTCAGGTTTGGAAAGAAGATCCGACGCAGTAACAACGGACCATGCGTCCAACAACGCAACAAGTGGGAGTCAGCCCTCAACGTCGACGGACAAATCACCTCCGTCACAATGATACCTCACCCAGGGATCGGGTGCATCATTCTCTTCCAGTCCCAAAAGAAGGCTAAGGTTGAAGAGTACCGTATCACTATCAGCACCTTCCCGTCGTGCACATGCCCGGATTTCGTGGAGATGTCAGCAAGAGCACTTGGGAAACGGCGCACTTGGGTAAACTGCAAGCACTTGTACTTCATCTTCCGTGTGACCTGCAACTTGGATCAATACCAAGAAACTTTCATCCATGCTCCGAGCCTTAGTTTCAATGAAGTGAAGCACCTCCTCGAAAGTGGCATCATGAAGCATGTGGGACCTTAGCGTGGATACCTATAGGAGCTAGGCTGCCCCCCCTTATTTATAAGTTCTCGCTAAGTATTTCCTATTGCGTTGAGTATACCATAGTATGAGTGCATATTTTCCGAAAATATCGCTAATATATCACACCTATCTTTATCTACATGATGTGAATTGTATTCGTTTCTAAATATCTATAAAGGTTTCTAAATATTTATGGGTCTCTTCTTCCAACGGTAGTTTTAGATGTTATTGAACGGTACGAGTTTTGCTACTTTGCTTGAATGCTTGAATTTTTTGACTTAGAATTTTCTCTTACGTTGTGACCATAGCCTATGATTAAGCGGCTCTCACCATAATGTGGACAGTCAAAAGTTCCCTGGTTTAATTAGATCATGTCAACTAGTCTCTCTGAAAGGTACCCTAAAACCAAGTCTCTGTCCTTAAAGCCCTCAAAATTTGCACGGAAATAGGTCCAACGTTTTTACTAAAAAAAGAGGTCCCACAATTTTTTCTATTTATATTATCTAAATTTAGAAATTTTATTACTATAATTGGAAAACGTTGACTTTTTCTGCTCACCGCTCACCGCTCGCGTCCCACCGCTCACACGGTAGCGTCGTTGTAGTGAGTGCTCCACAACTGCATGACGATCGCGGTGTTGAGTAATAATGTCATGAGAAATAAACTTGAGAGATATGTGGTCCTACTATGAGCACTTCCAACTCCACAAACTTTTCTAGTTGTCTTGACATGTTTAAGAGTTGTCTCATTTGGAACTACATAGCAATTGCAAATCATGAAGACTGTAATAAATTCAAGTCTTAAAATTGTAGCAAGGATGCAAAAGTTATCAAAAGTCCAAAGTAAATTGTTCTCTTTCTCATTAAACTATCACAAACCTTAGGCCTTCCCAATTCTATCATTCATTAATTATTGAAAATCTTAGATGGTTGATATGTTTCATGCACATAATTCAATCTCATTGTAACACATGTCTTTCTAGAGTCCATTTCCTAACTACAAACCTTGCCATATAGGTACCCCTCACATGTAGGTGTCTGATTAAGAAGAGTGACCACATGATCGAGGCTCACATACTAGTACATTAGTTTATCCATAAATTAGAATTGCGTGCATAACATTACTCAATTAATGAGTTGTGTTCATGGACCCAACAGTAGATTCGAGAATAAAGACTCCGAATGTTGCAATCCCACTACTTTTGACGGAATCTAAAGTCCGTGCAACTTGAACACAACTCATCAGCAGAGTAATATTATGTGCATGAAGAGCTCAATTGGCAAACAAATTAAACACCATTGGGGTCTGATACTGCAGCTTACTCTGAGCAGTTAACACCTAAATCGCTGAATTTAAATACGTGTATTTGTCGCCAGTCCATATTGAATCCCATGGAAATCTCAAAATATTGAAGTTTTCTTGAACCGGTTTACACAACAGAAGTTTGCGTGTTTTGGACTCCACAAAACAAAATACTACAAAAACAGATTTCCAATATTTCAATAGTGTGGTGTTCAATAAATATACACAGAAACTATGGAAGGAGGTCACAGTGTGTTTTGATCGTAATGGATCACTCAAAATATTGAAAGTTATCTTGAACCGGTTTACACAACAGAAGCTTGTGTGTTTGGACTCCACAGAACAGAATACGAAGAAAACAGATTCCCTATATTTCGGTAGTGTGGTGTTCAATGAATATACACAGAAACTATGGAAAGAGGTCACAGTATGTTTTGATCGTAATGGTTCACTCAAAATATTGAAGTTACCTGGAGCCGGTTTACACAACAGAAGTTTGCGTGCTTGGACTCCACGAAACAGAATACTAAGAATATTTTTTTTTAATATTTCGATAGTGTGGTGTTCAATGAATATACACAGAAACTATGGAAAGAGGTCACAGTATGTTTTGATCGTAATGGATCACTCAAAATAATGACGTTATCTTGAAGCGGTTTACACAACAGAAGTTTGTGGGTTTGGACTCCACATAACAAAATACTAAGAAAACAGATTCCCAATATTTCGATAGTGTGGTGTTCAATGAATATACACAGAAACTATGGAAAAAGATCACAGTATGTTTTGATTCTAATGGATCATTTGAGGTACAAGCGCCTATCATGAAAACCCTTCTAAAGCGGTTCTTTGTATTTTCTACACGGACATGTTTAGTGAAGTTGCCTTCACAAATAGGTTGCCTCTCTTTGCCCATGCAAATTACCTTGGGGTGGGATCACAAAATCTTATAATTGTTTTTATTCATCCAGATAGCAGCCATATTCATGAACAATAATTGTCTTTTGATACTGTGATCATAAAATTCAAATTAATGTAGAATGTCAACAAATTAGCATGGGCAACCTAAGGTAGATGTGCCTAAATTTCAGTTAGGGCTCTTAATCATAGACCTATATTTGAGTGGTATGTGGTTTGGTGTGGCTCCAAGAACCGCTACCAATAACACATGTGTTTAAAAGAGATTGGACTGCATGCTCAAAATATGATAACCATTCTAAGTTCAATAATGAACATAAGTGGGGAGACCTCTATGACTATTTACTGAGCACGAGAATCTTCACTTTGATAATAAATAAGAATACCACATTAGTTTAAATTGGACTTTTGGGAGTCTTTGATTAATTATGCTAAATATATGAATTATGAAGTTTTTGCCAACATTGTGCAACATGAAAACATTAGAGAAAATGGGGAACATTAGGAACAAGCATTGGGAACAAGCAATGGGACTACAAAAGCATAGCTATCACCCTATACAAAACTACATTAATATTGTGGGCCATGAATTTAAATGAACACTATATTAAAAATATAATAACGATGATGACATCAAAATATAAATTTATTTTATTTGAAAATAATTAATCAAAATTTTATACTATCACACATGTATTTACATGTGTATGCAATATGCACCCTATAAAACCTATATTCAAATACTCACAAAGTTCTATGACATACTAGACAAAATTTCTCTTTCCAGTGTACAAGCTATAATTTCTTAAACACCGCACTCTAGCTTCAATACTTCAATACACATATTGTATCCTTTTCTTTCTTTATATAAATGATTGGACATATAATATGAAAGTTTTTTCGTTCTTTCCTTTCCTTTTCTTTTTTGGTTGTTGTTGTTACTGTGGAACAATCTTTTATACCAAACGTGCAAATGTTGTATTTTATGACCAAATTCGTTAAATTGAGACTTTTCATAGTCTCAATTTAATGCTTAATTTTATGTTTTTCATTAATTTCTTGATTGAATCTATATTTGTAAGTGATTTTTTGACTATATATGGGAAGATTATCCTCGAGTCGAGGATAGTTTATAATTAGAAAGTCCAAAAAATATGAAAATTGTCTATAAACAATTGTTGAAATTGTAGGCAAAAAGTCTCAAAATTCTGATATTGTCTCAAAATAATGAATTTGGTCATTTTTGCTCAACATCACCATTGTACAAGGGGTTCAGTTGGTTTCGAGTGATTCGCCTTCAAAGTTAGTTGCAAGAGCGCAAAAATGCACCACACAAGCCTCTTTGGATGATGAATAATCAATTCCATTGGGTTGAGTATTCAATTTCAATTTTCATGCTATTAATGTGGCATCTACTGTTGATTATTCCAAGGATGGTGTTGTAGATACCCCCCCAAAAAAAACAAGATGCTAATGATCCTTAAATCCCCATCTCCTTCTCCTTTAAGAGGCCGCGTGGTTAGAGCAACTTTCTCTGGTAGTATGGGTGATCTTGTTCGACATAGGAGGCTTCAAAGTGGAACAATTTACGAGCCCAGAAATGATGGTCGACATGATGTGGAGCTATAGGATGATCTTCAAGTACATAAACACATGGCTTCACTTCCCAATGAGGTGGCTCACCATGTAAGTATTTTTGTGACATCTAATTTTCCATATTTTACAAATTTGAGGATTAATAGGTCTTGTGCTTGCTTTGTGCTACAACTATTGAATTTTAAAGTTGTGAATGTATTATGTCTTGTGTTTTAAAAATCAATTGACAATGGTATTTAGTTAGTGTCTTTGGACATTAAGAGTGACCCACGTGGCTTGAAACAAAAAAGAAGAACGTAAAACAACGAGACAGATCTTTAGAGCCAATATTGCCAAGATGACCTTGGCCAAGTAGATCCGAATCAACATCACATAGTTCCCATTTATGGGGTTCACTTCGAACAGAAGGATTTGAGCCTTGGAGGTGGTATAGTCGTAAGTATGAGATGTGACATTGCCCTACGAGAAGTGGGCCAGTCAGAAAAAGTAACTATTTAAGACCCATCTATCTTAATTGCACATTTCAGTGGAGAATATTGTAGCCTGTCTATTCATTTTAAGACACAAATCTAGGACAATCACATCTGCAGCCGCTTAAAAGGAGAGAAATTGAATAGTTCAGTATACTAAGGTTAACTTAGTACAGTTCACTCTGCTTCAAGTTGTGGCTTGTCTTTTGTGTGACTCCTTGACGAAGGTGATTCAGTTTTGAAAAGTGTCACATACATGAATCAGCGTCCGAAAAGTTTTTGAAGTTATTAAGGTTAATTGCCTACCTCTTTAAAAGGGCATAGGCTATTTCCCTCATGGCATAGGTTGCATCCTACAATATCAAATTTTTGTAAGTTGAAAACCTTTTGAGTTTTTAAGTTACCCGCCAATTGCCTTCAAAACTAATTTTTAGTAGGTTAAAATCCTTCATATCTTTTAATGTTGTAGGCTTTAAATTCAAAATTTGAGTACTAAGTGGTATCCTTGGCAGGAATTGAACCTGGCTAAGCCCTTCACCACGTTTGAAAGCCAAGGATTAACCAACTCTTTTTTAAAGAGTTGATTACAAGTTATGAAAGGTTGCTAAAATTCAAATGAGTTTAAGGGTGAAAGTCCTCACCATCTTCTGATTCAACCTCTACTCTTCTTGCAAGATATTTCTCAAGATTAGTAAACAAGAATCAAAACTTTCTTGAATCCTTCCACAAAGATATAGCTTCCTGCAAAATAAACTCAAAATTTTTGGTTGGTCCTTCAATCGCCACCCGCATCACACTATCCAAGTGTGTTGTTGTCATTCAACTCCTATTCTTCTGCTTGATGTTATTCTGCACAGAGAAAGCTCTCTCACAAGTAGCAGTACTAACACATTGGCATCTTGCAATGTCGGCAAGCGTTAGTAGGTTAGGAAATTTCAGTTTCAAAGAAGGACTCCAAGAAAAGAGAGAGAGAGAGAGAGAGAGAGAGAGAGAGAGAGAGAGAGAGAGAGAGAGTTGCTTCTCGGTGGTGCAACATCGCAACTGATGAGAGAGGAGCTGTGGTATTTGTAAAGATCGGCGGGGAGGGAGTCAGGGCTATTATTGATATCCGCTTATGTGCCACCCAAGAGCCCCGAGTATTAGCCTAAAGATATGTACTTAGGCCAACTAATTTCCCAATTTGAAGAATGATGAATGGCTAAAATCCTCTCTTTAAAAAAATTTGTAGGCAAAATTTCCTACATGTTTTTTATCACATAGGTTGATATCCTATGTTTTTAAATTGTCCATAGGCTCTTTGTCCTACACTTTCAAAATTTTATAGGCTAAGTCACAAATTTTGTAGGCTGCATTTGTATTAGCCTTAGGCTCTTGCTGGACGCTGACATGAATGTACATATAACACCCTAAATCAGTCCAATGAATGTTACAACTTACACCTCAGCATGTAATAGGGTATTTTTACCGCAAGGGCATTCGATGTGTTGATGACATTTGGGATAGCGAGCAACGGAATTTCATCACATGGGAAAACGCACAAGATAAGTTTAAACTTACAAACGCGGATTTTGGAGATTGGGCCATGCTCACGGACAAAATCTTGAGCAAGTGGCAACGCCTCTTGATGAAGACACGGATGTCACCCACCCAGGGCAATGGATTGGTTTCTATGCCCCTCCCAGTGCAATGCTTTATGGTTGGCACACACTCCTGGTGCCTTAGAGAATGGGAAAATCCTACAAGAGATATGGTTGGGTTCTTCCATGAGGTCAAAATCATCCGTACTAATAGAGGCTCAAGGAAGGAAGGTGAAAAGGAAAAGGGAGAAGTTACCTTTTTCTATGGGATGTCAGCCACCTTGGGGTGGGATCCGGACCGGTGGCGGTGGAGCAATGGCTATAGGTTCATTAACTACACCACTAAGCTTGGTAGAGATGCAATCATCAATAGGAGTCCAGGACACACGCGAGCAGTTGACAAATGGCAAGGCTATCTACCGGGTAACTACCAGTTCTATTGGTCACAGGTGTGGGATCCGCTTCGTTCAGGCAAGGAAGCTGCCTTCATGTGGTCTATTTGGCACAAAGTTGTTGCCGTCAATGAATGGAGGGCATGCATTGCACCGGCCTCCATCTCCAAACAATGCATTTTTTGCCTCCCTAACATGAGCGAATCGGTCAAACACAAATTTTGGGATTGCATCCAAGCTCGGAGAGCGTGGAGATGGGCCACTTTCATCATGCATGAACTTTGTGGGGTTAGGACTGGCAACTATGACTATTTCAATTGGAAGCAAGTTATGTTGGGGGAAAGGATCCCCAAGAAATATGGTAAAAAGATCCAAATTTGGCACCTCCTTAGGGGCATTACACTTTGGACCATTTGGATTGAGCGCAATGACAAAGTGTTCAACCATGAGCATTGGCATGAGACTAAGGTCAAGCACCGCATTTGGAACGAGCTCATTATCTACGCCAAAGTAGCATGGACCGCGTGCTTAAACACATTAAGATTAGCAGTTTCTCTACGGTGACCATGCTTAAAGGTTTTGACAAGACCTGGGGCGATAGGAATGTCCTTTGGAAGAGGAATAATTTACACATTGAATGGAACTGGAAAGGCAACGTAGGTAGGTTACTCAGTTGTCTCTTGCAGGGCGTTTAGGTGGTTTGGGGGTTGTCCTTGGCTGGTGGGGTGGGGGTGGTCCTTGGTTTGGTGGGTCGGGTGGGTTGTCCTTGGTGGCGTCGGGTTTTAGTTACTCTTTACGTGGCGGTGTTTCGCGTCCGAGGGGTCCCGCCTCCCCTCGGTGTGGGCGCGTTTTCATGGTTCTTGATTTATTTTATGGCGTTGGCCTTTTTGGCCTTCTGTCTCAAAAAGAAGAAGAAGCATGTAATAGGGTAGCTTGCCGATCTGGAACATATATGTGCAGCCACCAGCATTGATTGATTAGTATATTCCTTCCAAATGGCATTCATTTTGGAGCAATATCTATGTTGATACTCCAACCTCAAAAAGGATCACACTGGTTAGCTGTGAAGCACTATCCGGGGAGAACTGACAGCTAGTTACAGATGAACTGGTTGAGTTTGAGAAATAACCGGTTGAAGTTCGAGACTTCAGGAGAATTAATGATCATTTTAGAGGAATCTATAGAATATACCTCAATGAATGAAGCAAACCCGGATGATGTCAACATGTAACCGGTTGGATTTAGAATCACTAGGATCTTGACCGACTATGCCCAAAAACTTCCTGGGCACTGCTGTGAAGAAACACATTAACAATAATAGTAAGCTACTGACATTGTTTGAGTTTCTGGCCATTTTCGTGAGCTTCGAGAATGGTGTGCACACAAGCTACTAGAGTAGCTTTATTGCAGTGGACAGTCTGTGTACTGTGTCAAATTGCTCTGAACCCACCCAATAGCAACCCTGTCTGCATATCATCCGGATTTTGCAGGTTCCATTAATGCCAATCTGGGTCTGGATCGAGAATTCTTACAAACATAAGGGCCACTTCACACACGAGACTGAGGGCCCGTGACCATTGCACTTCAAGCACTCTCATTGGTTGGAAAGGCGGAGCCAGTCCAAGTTCGCTTCACTCTATATATGCTTGAGGGACTAACAGAGTAAGCGAATGGATCATATTCATGGTCAGTCGGACTATTTCCAAAAAAACCACCTCTTGGAGGTAGACCAAACACAAAACGAGTAGATCTTAGCACTCCGAAATCTCACAACCATCGATTTCTTATATTATATCATGTGTGAGGACCCAACATGAATAGATATTCATTGAAATGGCATATGGCTGAGGACTCGGTCACATATATCTTCACACTACACTTGAGGGCCCATGACCATGCTCCATGACTTTGGAAGTGTCTTTTGGGCTGTCACAATTTCATGGTCACGGCTCTTGACTCATGCGTGAAGTCTTGGAAGTAATGGATGCTATACCTATGTCATGGGTACCAGTGTTTCGAATTGTGGCAGTTGTAACACCACCTCATACCAAAGCTCTCTGCAAATCCGGCTCAAATCTGCACTAAAAGCTTAGCTGTTGAATCCAGTCTAAGTTTGGAGGCAGTGATTAAGAAGATGTAAGAAATAGATGTACATGAGACTGATATCATCATCTCACTGTATTTCCCCACCTAGTTAATCAATAGCAATTCTGATTGTGGACATGGCTCATGTAGCTTCGAATGCCTTTCTGGTAGTGACAATAGTCTCAGTAACAGATGTGAGACATATCTCGTGGGTTATTACAACGTGCAAAATTGTGGGAATTCTGGCAATCGATGCCCTAGTGGCAATTGTGAAGCTGGCTCATGTGTGTAGCCACATTATGAGGAAAATTATGAGGAAAATGGCTTTGGGCACGATTTGCTTTTGTTTGCACTAATTGCGTGTTTCATGTCCCACAAGAAGTGGGTGCAGATCACAAAAGTATCCGTTTAAGAACCGCTTACCTTACATGAAGATGAAATTGTTGCTCACGTAAAGAGGTTTAGTGGCCACTTAGAACATAAAAACAGGGCACCGCGTCAGACAAGTGGCCACTTAAGTCACACACATACTAGGCTTAGTTGCACGTTTTCTCAATCAATGGAACAAAGGCAGCAAGTTCATTTCATGTAGTTGAGATCCAATACTTCCAAAAGTGTATTGAGTGTCCGCAATTTGATTCTGGCAGCAAGCTTGGTATGTGATCTTAAAATGAACCCTAATTACTTGCCACAAATTGGTGCACTTTCCACGAGAAAATTCCCCTGAGCAAGCTTGTGCAAAATTTTGTTGAATTTTCTTGAGTGAGACCCGCTGAGATTTGGCAGGAAAGTGATGCCACATTAGCGCCACTTGAGTTTTCCAAATGTTAAACCAGCACCCCTAATGTGAACTCCTTGGGTCCGAAATTTTGCTATCAACCAGTAGGATCGCTCAATTTTGGAGTTTCTTTGGTCTTGGACCAACCTTGATTTATGTGAAAACGAACGAGTGATGTGTCAGATCAGTTTCTTCATTGTGTAGAGGTTTAAACCAGTGTTGGACTAGTATCACCTTTAAGTGATACCAGTAGGGTCATGGTATGGCATATATGAAAATGCAAACCATAAGCAATGGTATGGTAATTTTTATTTTTTAAAATTTGGAGAATGGTATGTGCAACAATAATTGGACATTTGTGTTATTGCAAGGGTATGTATAGCACAGTATTCAAAGTGTACATATTGTGCCAATAGCAATACTGGTCTGGTATTCAGTACGGTCCACAATACTTGTATTAAATGGGAAAAAGTTACAGTAAAAGTAAAATTTTATTTTTACTGCTACAGTAAAATAATTTTTGTTTTTTACTATAGCAATAAAAGTAAAATGGCAGTAAAAACTGTGCCGAGGTAAAATACAGGCAGCGTTTTTACTGAAGTTTGCAACCTGCGCAGTGACCCCGTCTGGGCAGCAACAACTATTTCATTGTATTGTACCACTGCCCACCTGGCTACCTACAGTTGAAGTGGCCATTTTTTGACCATTTGTGGTGGGTACAATAGCATGAGTTGTCATGTCAATTGCAAGGAGGTGGTAGGTAGAAAACACTCTCCACATTCACCTAAAGTAGTAGGTCACTCATAAACATAGTAGGTCGCTATAAAAAGTGATAGGTCGGTAAATGAAGCAAGCATGTTGCTACGGAATTTCGGCCACCAAGAAATCACATACCCTTCACAAAAAACCCACTAAAATCTTGATCTCTCACCGCAATACTGGTCCTGGAACGGTCCCTCATTTTCAAAACCAGCCTGGTAGGGTTTCGGGGAGGTCCCCGCCTCCGACCTACCCGCCCATTAGGGTTTGCCTATGGTATCGTTCAATGACCTACCCGTGGGTATGGTTGGTTAAACCCATACCCTTCCCCGGGCACATACCCATGTTTGACCACAATACCGGTCCAACACTAGTTTAAACCTCCAAATTTATGTGATGTTTTGTCATGGTTGGAGACTTAAGATTCAAAGGTTTTGAAGGAGTTCATGAGTCCTGACCGTTTTTGATTGCATGATTGAAGAGCTTAAGCCTTAAATAAATCCATTCCTCTTTTGGATCATTTCTTATTGAGTTTACATTCATGGTTTTTGACTTACATTCATGGTTTTTGAAGAATGATGAAACATATGGCTTTTGGAGCTTTAATTTCTTCTCAAAAATTTCTGTCGAGTTCGTGGAGCATTTTCGGCAAGTATATTTGCATGGCTCATCTTTCAGAGCATTTCTTAGTTAGTTAACAGTCAGGGTAGTTTCCTGACTTCATGCCACATCGATTTGGGGCTGTCAAACTTTTTCACTCTTTGCATTCGTATATCCATGTACATCGACCATCTCAACATCAGATTTTTTTTTTTGTTTGCAGCTTGCATTGTGGCTCTTCACCTTGGACAGGACGATGACGGACAGGAAGGTGACAACCCTGAGTTACAAACACTTTGGACACCATGGAAAAACTCGAAACCTGTAAATGGAGGTTTTTAAGATTTCCAGGATGAATTGCAGTCTGGTCTGGAGGCACTGAAGCTGCTGGAGTTGCAGATTAAGAATGCACATGGAAGAGCTGGCACAACATATGAATTTCAAACATATTTCAAACACTCTTTGACATAATTTCAAACATCTGTATCACAAGATGTCAAAGCGTTCTTTCACTTCAGACTTGTTACGAATTGAGTGCAGTTGATGCGGGCTTGTGATCCTTGGGTTGTGATACACGCTTCAAATACAGTACACATTCGTGGTGTTATCTCGTCCGATGTGAATCGAAAAGAAGCGGAAATCCACTTTTCTCTGCTACTCCTAAATTGAAGAAAGTCGGCAAAAAATCTTTCTCTCATGCTTTCGGGATTCCAGGTCTACTTGTCATTACAGACGTAATGAAGAGACCTCATTTCATTCATATCGAGTGTGAAAATAAAAGTAAACTTTGGATATGAATGAAATAAGGACATTCGAGATGAGTTTGGCGATGCTTGTCATGATGTGAGTTTATTTGAGATGCATCATTGTCCAGATTTGGTGCCCGATATCATGTCCATTAGTCAAGCTACTTCAAGCTTGACCTTTGAATTTGCAAATAACTATTGTTTCCATCTAGTTCAAGATTAGTGTTGAGTGTTGTTAAAAGTGAGAAAGTTGAGTGATGGAGCATTATTTAGAATTTGACATTGTAAATCATGAGCGTAATTTTCTAAAGGTAGAATAAGGTGTAGGACATGTGTTTCATCCTCCCATTCAACCTAGTGTTTTGAAATTGGTGAGTGTAGAGGGTGTCAATGAGCCTCTTGGTCAAAAATTTATAGTAGAGGATGTTTCACAATTCCATAGGTTTTACGTATCACGCACCATGTCCTCAGTGCAAGAAATGTTTTTTCATGAACATACTCATATAAGCCTACCCATGGAAATTTGGGGTTGTTTATCCCTCCCCCCCTCACCGAGTTTTTTTCTTCCCTATGTGTAATTTATTTATTTTATATACGGATTTCGTATTGAAGTAGTTTGGGCACATTGAAAAAAAAAGGTTGCCCATGAAATCTTATTGAAATGTAGAAAAACAACTCATTGTGTTTATGGTTTTCTCCTTGCAACAAGTGCTAGAGAATAAACTAAATACTACCTTGGTCCTTTACCAAGGAAATAAAACCTAATAATAATAATAAAAGTTAATGAAAAAAATTAAACAAATCAGAGGTAAGATACCTTTTTGTAAAATAGAACATCCTTTTGTTTAAGCCACAACTCACCTAAAATAGTCAGGTTGGAAAGTGTTTGGGCTGAACATGTAGTTAAGTGTTTAATAATCCTCAAGTTCTTGAGCATTTGATTTTACAAAATTGTAATGTACACTTAAATCCAATGTCCAACATAACTTGAAGAGTAGTTAACATAGATGAACATTTATATTCATAATTATTCATCTATTAAAAATTTACTATTTTCATATAAAAAATTCTTTAAATTTTAATCTACAACATTGTACAAAATTTTAGAGGTTACTATTTTATAACTAAAAAAATCATGCTAAAATAAGTTTCATGTGAAACTTACATGTTTTTCAATGTTCTAAGCTTAAGGACTTGATTACATCTAACCAACTATATGATTTAACCTTGAAGACCATGAAATATATGAACCCCAAATCACTAAGGAAGGTTATCACATCACACACCCACCAAACAACTAGAATCCCATGGCCATGGAATGAAGCTCTAGATTTATCTAAAGTTATGTTTGATAACCATGTCTTCCTCTCTTTTTATATATTTTTTGAATTTAAATTAAATAAAAATATTTTTATTATTTTTATCTAATTCTATATGTCAAGCATTAACGTCTTTTTAAAAAAAAATTATTTAATTTTTTGTACTATTTTTTTCATCCACAAATTCTATGCAAAAATGCCCTCCTTTCATTAATTACATGCCATCAAAAAAATTATATTTATTTAATCCTACATGTCAAGCATTCACGTCTTCTTCTCTTTCTGGTTATTATTTATATTTTTTGGTATGATTTTTAAAAAAAAATCCACAAACTCCATGCAAAAACGCCCTCCTTTCATCAAATTTTTTTTATTACTTTTCATGGGGAGATCATGCGTGTAAACTTTGTTTCATTGCACAAGGGTTATGCTCCAATGAATTCATAATTTGCTCTTCCATGTTATCCACATATGTTTATAATTTTAAACTTGAATATATGCATATCTATCATAACCTTCCACATTTAACTAAAAATAGAAATTAGCAAGATGATTCATTATTGACCTTTCATATCTTCTATGCCGTGTTGACTTTTCAAACATGTCCTCTTACATCCATTGCAAGAAGAATTAACTTTTGTATGGAATCTTATTATACCGTGCATGTATCACATGAGGTTTTCTTTGACAACACTCTATATAAATGTAGAGAATACATGCCCAATCAACCACTTTGCTAACATTCATCACAAGGTTAACGCAAAATATCTCTTTGAATCAGTATAATGAGATACCTCATCTTTTCATAATTAATTAGCAATAATAGGTATCCTATTGTATTCTTCAATTGATGATTTTTTACTTCCTCTACACATTTTGAAGTCATTGGTAGCAACACCATTGCCAACAACAAGTTGCTAGTTTAGAAATAACTTTTATCAAGTTATTTAATACCTTCAGAGATTGCAACTATGATGCAAAAAGTAAAATTGTACAATACATGAACATCATCTCCATCAAAAAATTAAATGAAATTTGGGGTAGTAGAGGTTCAAACATACATACTTATGTTCAATATATATATTGTTTTATTTTCATATCTATAGGAGACAACCACTTGGTATTTATGGTTGTCTTGAAAAATACCATATTGTCAAAAGTACTTTGTGCATGGCATAACTTGGAACTTTGCAACTATTCAATTTCCTCTAAAATGTTACGATTTTTGAATTTTCGGTGTCTACAATGCATTTTGCAATTTCTTTTAATCACATGCTGGCTATTTTAGGGGAAAATGAGAGTTGATAGGATCCAAAACAAAATTGGGCAAAATCCTACAATTGAATTGTATCTTACAATACCACATGAGGCCATATATGTAGAGGATCATTGCACCTTTTTATTTCCTTACACCTTCTCCTTCTTAAAGTGTTGATTTTCTTACATCTACGGACCACTATAAAGAAAAGAATGGTGCCATTGGTAAATACATTCTACAATCTGCAATAGCATCTCATGAGAAAAATATCTATAACATCATAGCTTATAATTCTCCTATTAGAAATTCCCCATGCACGGCACGTGGTGCATAAAATTCCTATACAGTGTTTCGCCCGTATACATTGTGGTTGGTAAGGTGGTCTCATGGACTGGTGGGCTATTCAAGGTCTTTTAAAAAAAATCAAAATTGTGTTTTTTAATTTTATTTTAAAGTATATGGTCTTACACAGTCACATGTAATCCTTGCATTTGTCTATGGTGCCCATGTGGGAGGAGAAAAGGGGAGGCAAAAGGTGTGGTAAGGTGGGCTCATGGGAGAGTGAGGCAGCTTCAAATGGGACCGCCAACATGAGCAATATTATTTAGGGGCCAAAACAACACCCACAGTGCGCAAAGAAGGTGTAGGAATGCTAGAATTTTTTTTTGCATATAAGTGTGAGAGCTTTCCTACATGATTATGATGATGGTGGATCCAAATGAAATAATTAAAAATTAAAAAATCTTGTTTCCAAATTTTTTTCATTTACGCTTATCGTAATTGCTCACATTCATATATGGGCCCCATATGGGACACTAGAGGAAAAGGCAAGGAGGGTGGTAAAATGGGCATTATGCAAGTGATAGAGTTTTGGAGTTTAGGGTCAATAAAAACAATAACCACCATGATCTATAAAGGAATCAACATTTCTTCCTTCTATGATGCTAGATATTATGAGCATGTACCCACCCATCCTTAGATGTCACCATATCGTGCAACCTAATCCAATGGCACTTCTCTAGCACCATAAGGGTACATAAGGTGAGTGGATTTTAAGCTGACACTTTTAGCTTTGCATAAATAAAATAAAATAAAAGTAACGTCAGAGTTTGCCAAGTGGGACTCCCGAAAGTCCTGAAATGTTAAATATAAGGTTTTGGTTTATACGCCGACGTGAATGGGAGCATGTTCCTCTATACCGTGTACCAAGCATCACCGTAAGGGTACTTCCTTCCTCTCGGAAGGTGGGTTTAGCTTTGCACTCAATTCTCTTAGGATATGAAACATGAAAAATTAGCGCATGACGAATAGGTAGCAACTCAAAATTGTGCCCCTAGTCGTTATTTTCCTCATAATCTTTGGAGCCCATATGAATATAATTTTTTATTATGAATGTGAAAATACGCGTTTTTATCAAATGATAATGTAATTTTCCAATCATTAAATTGACTATTGAGTCCAGTAAAATGGTTAACAAATTCTGATCACATGGTTCAATTTCTTTTGAACACATGACTTTTTGGTAGGTCATGTTCTTAAATTCCCACCTAACCATACATCACTTAAATATAGGTGACCGTTTAAGATGAGTAACCAAATTAGGCATACTTATCTCATATATCTTCCAATAGTTCCCAAGTACAATACCACCAAACACAACAAAATATGATTACTGTAGGTTTACTTAGGCAAGCCCAAGTCGGTCTCTAAACACCTAATGTAGACAATCCTTATTCAGTTAATTTTTTTTATTAAGACACCCATAGTTGAGTAGCATGTGGTTTGGTGTGGCTCCAAGAACATATATCAAAAAGACATTTGTTTAAAAGAGATTGGATTCCGTGTTCAAAATATGATAACCATTCTAGGTTTGATAGTCAACATATTTGGGGGAGGGAGACCTATGTGACAATCTACTGACGAGCAAAAGAATCGCCACTTTGATAATGAATAAGATATTGATACGAGCTCCGAAATCTACGAGAAAAGCGGCTACGGCCTCCAATTTGGATTTGCTAACCATCTTGTACTAATGACATGTATCATAGTATCCTAGGACAAGTGGGCTAGTCGGAGAAAAAAAACTCGCCATGTAAGACCCATCTACCTTAACATATCATCATGTGTGGTAGCTACACCGATCGTCCCAAGATTTGGGCGAACCAACCCATACACTCGTTCCTTGTTGGATGCCTAAACCCTTGCCTCCAAGGAACCAGTGTACGGGTTGTTTTGTCCCAACCCTAGATGCCTACTCTCCACTAGAGGGATTTGGGCGAACCAACCCATACATTCATTCTTTGTTGGATGCCTAAATCCTTGCCTCCAAGGAACCAGTGTACGGGTTGTTTCGCCCTAGCCTCGTCCCAGTTGATGTGTGTTACTATATTCAGAGTAATTACGCAGTGCAATAACATCTTACTCAAGAATTCAATCTTTATAAACGAAAGCTCAACAAGTTGTTCGGACATTATAGAACATAAATGACTTTGCTTAGCAAAATATTCCGTTCCCAAACAGTTATAGCTGCACTTGCGTAACTCCAAATAGTAACACGCACTAATTGGGACAATCAGTGTCGTGGCCTTGTCCCATGCCGTGTCCGAGGGTGGGACCCTGGATGAGCTCGAGGTGAATTATTGACTGTGGCCAGTGAGATGAAGCCTCCCCTCTCCCGCTTCTTCTATGCCCTGAGTGATTGGGTGGGCCTAGTAGCAACGCAACACAGTGAACCAAAGTTGCAATCTTTGTGGCATGGTATGCGTAACGTAGCCTTTGGCCCCCTTCTCCTGTTGATGGGTCATCCGCCATGATTCGCTCATTATTTTTATTTTTTTTCTTTCTTTCGTGTTTCGTTTTTGTACTACTCCCCTGGAATCCCCTCCAACCTTCAAACCCACCTCCTGTTTGATCATTCGAATTCGAGCCGCGAATGTCCACCTCCCACCCACCAAATGCGTCGCAGCAATCTCTGTGCCTCTTACGATTCCTGCAGAGTTTCAAACTTGTGTGCCTCCTCTTTCTTGACTTCCATGGTTGGCAGTGCGAGCGACTCCTTCGAGGAGACTTCGTCGATGGGTCCCATCTCATGGGCGAGAGGTAGGAGGTCAACAGAAGTAGCGAGCATTTTGTGTGGATGATTTTGGGATGCATGTATTTTATTTATATACATATATGGGAACATCAAAATCGGGCAGGATTTTCTCTTTGGTTTTTGAGGCACCTGGAGGGATGGAAAGAACGTCCGAAGGAGGGAGAAGATGAGTGTCCACGGTGGAAACAAACTGAAGGGTTAAGAAATAAGCAGAAGGATTTTCTTAAACTCTTGATTTTTACATCAGACAAAAGATAGCTGCCTAGGATGTCCTTGAAATCTCGGGTTGGGGACTCAGGTTTTCAACCCCAATAACGTCTTACTCAGAAGTTCAATTTTTACTAACGAAAAGTTCAATAGGTTGTTATGACGATTAGGGCGAACCAACCCATACACTCGTTCCTTGTTGGATGCCTAAACCCTTGCCTCCAAGAAACCAGTGTACAGGTTGTTTCGCCCCAGCCTAGTTCAAACATTATAGAACATAAATGACTCTGCTTGGTACAATATTACATTCTCATCAAATAGTTATAGCACTGCGTAACTCCAAATAGTAACACACACTAATTGGGATAATCAGTGTACTTAGAATACCAAACGACTAGAGTTTGCAGGACTTACATCAATCTGACCAACTTCTCAAGACAATGAAAATTACCCCTCCAAATTTCCAGGGGCCTTTTAGCTAAGAATCAGATGGCCAAATCAGTGCTTCTTCCAATCAAAAGAAGTTCATCGATGGTGTCACATAAAAGAGAGGTGTGGCACTTTGTGCAGACTTACATAGTCTACCAATATCCAAGGATTCTTCTACTAGAATTGAAGCCTCAGACCACTTTATTAATATCATCATGATCCCAAGGGCCAGGAGGACGGGGAAGACTGAACTTACAGGCACAGATGCCGGGGCTCGATTTACATTTACAATCAGCACCTGACATTTGGCTTATTTCACGATCAGTTTATTGACATCTCAAGCAAGTAATTTGTGATGTACCAACAGCAGATTCAGATTCAGATGTGACCCACTTGAATGTAGTGATTGGCATGGAGATCACATCAGCCAAACTGCACCTACAGCAAGGGTCTATTATTATTATTAGGCATCTGCTGCCTCAGCAATTAATTAATGTATGCGGGTTAGGGTCGCCTGCATGAATTTGACTCAACCTAACCCTAATTGAGGTACCTATAATGAGGTTAAGTGATTGTGGTCTCAGTATACAAGATTGATTCGGTCCTCAACACCGAAGACTTTCAGATCAGTTCCAGCCTAACAGTGATGATCTCATAATTATGTGTACAACCCACAAGAGGGGCAGACAATTGACTAAATACTGGGTTGAAGTTTATGTGTATATATCATAAAACTGCCAAATGATTTTTTAAGTGAAGGAAAAAAGTTGCAGCTTTGATCGGCTCCTACTGTACATTGAGCTTGACATGTGTATACTTTGATGAGCGTTACAAAAATGAATGACTTGAGAATTTCTCAAGACTGGTGATTGAAAGAATCGAGCCAAGACTACTCAGGGTGATCACAAGTCTGGCTGCAGCAGGCTGGATCGTTGTGCAGGAAGCTGGGTTTGGGTTTAGGGTTTAAGGGTATTGAATTGTGACATCTTTGAATTTGGCAACAAAGGGTAACCCTGAGCCATGCCATTTGCCCGTCCACAGGCCATCGTTCACACTGGAAGCATTCCACACTGAAGCATACAGAAACACATTCTTGACAGGGTAAGGTTTCTCCTTGGCGATCTGCTGGTCCCGGAGCACCGTCCTCACCAGCTTGGAATCGATGAACCACTGGATCTTCCGCTTGTTGTAGTGGATGGAGTAAGTGTGGAACCTGTGGGAGCAATCGAAATCGAGTTCCACCCAATGCTCATTCCCCCCGGTTCCATTCACGTAGAAATTCGTCTGCACGATGCGCTTGTTGTCACCGAGAAACTCGAAATCAATCTCGTCTTGGTTCCTGCTTCCCTCCCCGGATGACACATACAAGCTGGTGAGCAATCCGCTCGTATCACCATCCGGGCACTTGATGTTACCAGTGAATCTCCCCGAAGAGTAAGCCTTCAAGCTTCGGATGCGGCCACCGCAGCCGAACTTGTCGAATGCGATCGTCATGCTTGCGTCCTGGCGAATTCCGATGTTGGAAGCGCAATAGTCGATCACCACAGGGTGAACTGGGAGCGGGACGTCCCTTCGAATTGGAAGCTGTGGAGGCACCCTCCATTGCCCCGGTGACAATGGCGACGTGATTTGCAAATCGTTGTAGTGCATAAGGAACGGGCCAGCGTCCCAATCGATTTTCCCCGCCCACCCGCCCTCTGCGACGTAGGACGCGTCCCAGGAGTATCCATACACATGGCCAGCTTTTGAAGGAAACGCGTGTACACGAGACGATCGCAAAGTGCGAATCACGGTGCTGTCCACCATCCACACCACGCTCTCCTGCGAAATCACACATGAATCAGCTCTTCGAAGTAGGAAGGAAGAGATGACTCCGCTGTTGCCACCGGGGATGCATTATGGTGTTGCTTCATCTTCGAGTCGGTTTAAGTTTAGAGGCCCCCTGAAAATTATTGCCTCCTTTCAAAGGTGAACACCTTGAACGGGTGGGGACAAGCACCTGATTCCCACATGGCTGGTTGAAAAATAAATTCGGTAATCGATCCACCCGAATACTTACACTTACAAGAGCTTTTTTTTTTTTTGTACAAGGCAATGATCAACCTTCTTGAAGGTGATTGCAATGACACCGCATTAGTTTACTCGAAGCCATTTGAGATGGATTGTTCGCAAACCTCTAAGGGACCAAGTTCTTATGTTGGATGGATGAGAGGTACGCTCGTATGCGACAATTAGTTCTCTCTCGTTCACTTGGATGCTTGAGGATGGAAGGCGACCACCAAGGAGGTTAGTCAGCACAAAACTTGGATGCTTGAGAAATGGAAGGGGGTTGTGTGCACAGATACAATACAGCAGCCTCCTTCAGGACATGGAAAAATTTAGACATGGGAAAGAATGAGCACAGATGAGTTTACCTTGTCCCACTTGATGGTGTACTCATGGAAGTGGAGTGAGGTGTCGAAATCCATGTGAAAGGTCTCGAGTGTCCCAGAGTGAACTCCATTCACAGCGTAGGCTGTGAGCACCCGGTTCGGCAGGTTCCCAATCAGATCGAAACTGATCATATCTGCACCATCATCGTTGGAGGAGATGTAGAAGCTATTGCTAACACCGGGTGCGTTCGAAGGCGCCCGCATCCGTACAGAAAACACACCGGAGGAGTATTTCTTATGCGTATGGAATTTTCCCCCGCACTCACTGTCGAGGCGGATGACGGCTGAGGAGCCTTGCAAGCGGACATGGCCTGGGCAATAGTCCACCTGCATCTCCTCCATGAACATGTTCACCGTGGGAGCTAGAGGGTGAAGATTCAGAGTCCCCTGGAAAGGACCCGAGGGTGATGATTCTTGGCCTTCGATTGGACCGCCATCAGTGCTCAGCAGTTGCGGTGGCGAGTAATCGCCTCCGACATCGGCCATGGCCGCACCTGTTTCTGAGTCTGGCTCTTGTATTCCACCGTCCTCATCGAGAACTTGCTGTGTGAGATCTTGTTCAGGTTTGGTGACACTTTGATCGATCAGATTCTCGGCTGACACCACGCTCTGCTCCACCTTTGTGAGAAGCGCATATGCGTCTGTGGAGCTTTGGTCCTTTCCCATGGCTGCGATGCATGTCTCGATGTTGCTCTCGATCGCTACAAGATCCCTGCGTGCATCGTCAGGGTCGGAGATCACCTTCGCCTGGGAGGTGGTCAAGCCATCTTGCAAGCCGGCTAGCTCGGCGCTGCAAATCTCTTGCAGGACTGTGAGTTTGGTGCTTCCGGCTGCTTCCTTCAGCTGCGACTTCGCGGTGGCGATGCGCATGGACGCCAGGTTGAGGGTGCTAATTTGGCGACCCGCGTGGGATAAGCTTGAGAGAGAGAGAAGAAGAAAAAGAAGGCTTACCGTAAGATTTAGAGAGTGCCATCTGTGACAGTACAAGTCAAATCTGATGGGGGTACCCATCAAGAAAGCTTGGTGGTCACAAGATCAATTCAATTCATCTCCGGATTCCCATCAATCAATCTGCATATAATCCAGAGCACAGATGTTACCAGGATCAGAACGCCAGCAACATGGGAAGATTGAAAAGAGGACTGCCCTCAAATTTGCAGATTCAAAATGGACCAACGACCTGTGGCAAATTCATTGCTTCACGGACGGATCTGCTGACAATACTTTTGTCGAAATCATGGATATCTCGAACTCCCAGATACAAGACAATGAGATTCAAAGTGCGAAACTAGAAGACGATTACAAAGTCATTCGAACACACACCAGTGCCCGGCGGCAACCAAACAATCTCCAGGAGCTGCCAACAGAAAAGGTCACTCGCTACTACGAATTCAATCACGCCCTATAATGATAGGACTCTCGACTAACCTGCAATATTTTCCCCTTCTCAACTGAATCTCAATAGGATCATATGAAACGACTAGCTGTTTGACAATTTCTTCCTGCACAGTTCGTACAGGATGTCAAGAAAGAAGCACGCGCGCTAGCTTGCACCGGCTTCGATGCCAACGGAGGGGTGCTCATGTGGGGACAGACCCCTGAAGACCTTCGACTTCTCCCCAATCTCCTCGCTCTACTTACATTCTCAACACTGACCATGTTATCATGACTTTCTGTTCTTCAACCTTCGAACTCCCCCAAGTGGTCTAACTGGTTTCAAAAGTGGTCGGGAATGTCCCTACGTCCCTACCAGAGAGGCTACGACACTTCATAGACAGACAGACAATTCACAGACAGACAGGAGCTCTAAGATCCACCCATGACGTCTCAACTCACTCACAACTTCCTCATACCAGCACATGTCAACAGAAGATGTAATTCTCTTTCCCTAAATAGAATTCTAAAACTCGCAAGCTAGCGATTTATTACTCAACTTTGATCATGAGTTAATTAACATACTTACTCGAAGGGGTAATTTATATCTACCTGAATGTTTCACGCAAATGTTATGACTCTTAGATCCACATCCTATAACATGGTCTGATCCCGATTCCGAGTGCCCGGCACACACCCCCCCTCCCCCGGCGGTAATAAGTAGCTAGGTTGGAAATGCTTGCTTAAGCGCGTGAAAAGGTCACATGAGTCGTCGCGTGATGATTGCAGCAGGACTCATCGCACACCTTCATGAGGTCCGGCCTCACCTGTGTGGGGGGGGGGCCCACGGCCGCTAACCCTCAGGAATTCTGTCCCGATCACACAGGGTTAAATTACCTAATCGAGGTGCAATCCTGTCAGCTGCTGCACTCCTCATTCAATCCTATAATTCTGCATCAACAATCTGAATCCCTGCAAGATTCTTAGCTGTCAATGACTCGAAACCCGGAAACAGCTCCCTGCAACTCACTATGCATACTCAAATCTTCCTCCTGAACCCTGATGATGATGATATTTTCTTACTCGTGTATGAATCATCTCAACTTACGGTTCTGTGACAGTAATTCTGATTCGGTGACTGATTCGAAGGGCTGGGGCGCAAGAGTGGAGTGGTGTGGTCGATGGACCTCAGCAGTCGCGTCTCATGGCCCCACAAACATCATCTCAATCATCCAGACTCCTCCAGCCTTTAAAACCCTTTCGCCACTTCAACCGCTGCCACAAAAGTTAGATCTAAGTCAGTGAAGTAGACCTTCAAACGCTGCCTGCAGCTTGCTTGCTTGCCTGCTTGCCTGCTTGCCTGCTTGCCTGCCTGCCTGCATGGTCTATATTACCGCAGCACCATCATCGTCATCTGAATCGCCGGAGTCGTCGATCGTCTGTAAAGTATAGCATCGTTAGTTGAATTATGATCATGCATCAGGATTCAGGCAGTACTGTCGATCGTAAAGTAGGTGTACCAAATCTCACCCCAACAACCTGGAATCCACCGCGGCGGAGGCAGCCAGATCGATCATGTTGCCCTAATAAATTTTCTGTCACTAATGTTTCGCGAATGCCAACTTGTAACCACCACCGGATCATCAACTGTGTCGCTCCGACTCTCATGGGGTTGCCATGAAGTTCCACATTTCTAGCCCTTCAAGCTCGACAAGCTTGCAAGGGGCCTGCAAATTTGGTAGGCACAAGGTCAAGGAATTTGAGCCCAACCCAAAGATGGTGGAGCTTTGTCTCAAGATTGGTGTCACTTTTTTGTTTAAGGATCGATTTATAAGTTCAAGCTTAAACTTGAAGAATCATCAAGTGTGATGACTACGATGTCACTTTTAGCTCGTTCGACTTAGGACGTAATTAGCATCAAGGATCCCGAAGTAGTTATGATTTGAGATCGAGTTTAGAGTAAATTAACCACAATCTAATTTGGAGGGGAGGGGGTGGTTTACTAGGACCATTTTGCCATGCTCAGTGCTAGAGGAACAACCCAAAAAGCAAAGACATCTATTAACCATTGTTGTCGGTTTGAAGTGTAACCCAAAGTCAAGAAAAGTCTCTTAAAGTTTTTACACCCAACTCTTGTTTTAATCGTTTTACAATTAAGAATTATGTCAATTTCTTGCCACAAATATTATGCACATGGTTTATAAACGCACACTAATCTTGTGCCCACCACTAAACATATTGCAGTAAATTGGGTACATGTAGTGAGCACATGTTGTGCACTACAAATCCCTCACACTTTTATTAACAAGCATTGATGGCTTTGTGGTCACGTGCCTTGGAATATAACAGCACTTGTTAGGAAATTGAGGTGGGATAGGCTGAAAAAAATCCTAATATTATGTGTTTTTTGCACAACATATGGTCAAAAAGGGACCTTTCCCTCCCCACAAAAGCAGACGAAAACATTGAAAAGTTGTTCTTCTTTCCTTGCAAATAACTTTCATTTATAAACTTAGTTCCGCAACCCCTTCATAGTATGTTTATGTCATTAGGTAAGGGGGGGGGGCTTCACTCTATTATAACTTGATTTTCTTTCAGTACCATCTAAAAAATGCAAGTGATCATAGTTTAATGTTGAGTCACTATTGATACATACCTTTCAAGGGATAATATCCTTTAGCTTGTAACTTGACATTTAGCTTTAATGATATACTCAACTCATAAATCAACCTATTTGGTATTGCAACTATAATTGTAGCAACCAAAGATTAAAAATGGAACTCTATGTTTGGTAAAAATCGATTCAATATTGTGATTCTTAGATGTGAAGAAATCAATGTGAATTCATTGATAATATATGAATTTAGAGGTTTGTGACGATGATAATTAGGGCCACTTCATACACCAAACTGAGAAAATGTGACCATTACACTTCAAGCACTCTCATTGGTGGAAAAGGCAGAGCCGGTCCAAGTTCGCTTCACACTATCCTTGAGGGACCAATGGAGTATGTGAATGCAAGATGGATGTAAAGTCTACATGGATTCCTACATGACATCAAATGGATCATGTTTCGTGGTCACTTAGACTATTTTCAAAAACTACCTCTTGGAGGCAGGCCTTACACAAAACCGAGAGACCATGGCACTCCGAACATTCACAAGCATTGGTTTATTCTATTTTTATCATGCGTGAGGACCTGCATGAATAGAATTTCATTGAAATAGCATTTGGTTGAGGGCCCGGTCACATATGACTTCACACTACACTTGAGGATCCGTGACCACACTAAGGTAGAGGGTGCTAAATCCAACACCCCATCCAAAACCAACACCTATAAACGCCTCCCAATTGCCAACACTCTACAACCTTGAACCGTTACCCGGCAGTGTAGGAGTGTATGGGCCCATGGAGTGACGGTTTTAGGTGCCATTAGTGGTGCCACCTCATAGCAGCCTCCACTACTTCTACGTAGGGTAGGTAACGGGCTCTACTCTATCTTGGGTTGGTTCAAGGTGGGATTAGGGTGGCTTGTCAATGCCTATTCTAGCCATTCTATTCACAACGCCAAGGAGGTAGGCCCACAAAGCACAAAAGGGTCATTCCCCAGGATGCAAGGGGGTTGGTTCCTAGGATGCAAGGGGGTCGGTTCCCGGGATGCAAGGTGATGGTTTTGCAAGCGAACTGGGTGGGATCATGGAGGTAGCCGTGTGGCTTTGCATACCATTACTACTTGGGCTTTGATGTAGTTTGGGTCTAGTACCCAACTATGTTGTGATGGTTCTAGGCAATGAAGGTGGGGGGTGGTGGGGGGTCCTCATCATATGCAAGGTTGTCATACACGGGGCCTATGGATTGGTTTAAGGAAGCTAGTAGTTTTGACTTTGAATATTCATCAAATATTCAATTGAGACTAAAAATATTTTTTCTTTCTTGATACCTATGTTTAGCCCAAAGGCTAATATGAATGTATATTTTTTATATCAACCACATAGTCATATGTATGTGCAATAGCTTAAAGTGTTGGTTTAAGCACCCTCTACCTTACATGATTTTGGAGGTGTGTTGGGACAGCCTTTGGACACTTTCTTTTGGGCTCTCACAATTTCATAGTCATGGCTCTTGGCTCGTGTGTGAAGTGACCCTTATACTCGTATGTATCATGGCTTGATGCTTCATGTGTATTTTTTCATGTAAAACAAATGCACATATTTATTCCTAATAGAGGAGGACCTTTGATTAAGCCGCGAGTTGTCACAGTCTCATAATGGAATAGTTCTCGCGGCATAATTTGAATACAATTGTGCATTGCCTTTCCTGGCATGGAGGTAATATAGTAGCCCAAAAGTATTTGTTGAGCTGCTACAGTTACTAAAAGCTTCACATTATTATTAAAGTTTTCTCTCCTCTTGTGAACAACTCATAGACGCTTTTATAAGCTTCGGGAAAGAATTTTGCAATCACCTCTCCAGGAAGGCTGCATGTGAAGACTTGCAATCGAGCTTGGTAACCCGTAAGGTAGCAGCACCTTAAATCAAGAAGTTAAGGTGTTTGGTAGCTGTATGAACCAGTGTTCAGGATTGAAGTCTTCAATGTCCTTCAAACGTGATTTGTCCCTTCAAAATATGCCTCTCTCAAAACAACCCTTCAAAACGCAACCCCAAATTGAAAATGAAGATGTCACTTGAAATCCTCAATATAATGTCTGTCACAAGAACCAACAAGCGAAGGGCATTGTCACTACAAGAAGTAGAGTTAGATGGTTGATTCTTAATTCTTCACATTGTACTGGACACATGTACCATATAATTCATGCACAAGTTTAATATGAGTTTTGTATTTCATTTCTATACTCTTGGATTGACATCTTGGATCTAAACTAGCCCTTCAGCTGAAGGACTAAAATTTGAGAACCCTTCAAAATGAAACTCATATGAGGGCTTCAATCTTGAACACTGGTATGAACCCCAAAAATGTATTCCCAAGTTAGAAAGAAATCAGTATCAAGATGCTCTTAAGGAATTTGACTCGATTTGGGGTGTCAAAGGTCTTATTGTGAACCGTAGCAATTTAGTGGTCACTTGGAAGGTTAGACCTTAGATAGGCATTATTTCTTGATTTTCCCTTGGATTGTGCTGGTTCTCCTGGGGTGGTTGTATTTTGATTCCTTTCTTGCAATTGATTTTTCAATTTGTGCCCAAAAAAGAAAAAGAAAAAAGATTTAGTGCAAGTCTTTTTCTTTTTCTCTCTTCAATATTGAAATAATACAATTTTTGAATTGCAAATATTGTGTTGTAGAGGGTGTTAAAACCAACACCCTGCTCAAATGCACTTGGGCATTTTGGGTTGAAAACGGGTGAATTGAGTGATCTAGGTTTAGGAATTTTTTTGAAGTAGATATCACATGTTTAGTATAATGTAACTATAAGGTTGTTTGTAGTCTATAAAATTAATAAATATGTTCGGTTGTCGTCCGCGTATCATTGTTATGTAGATTTCATAAGAGGTGATATGAAAGGCTACATAATTTGGCACCTTTTCTTTGAAGTGCAAAACATGATGATTTCCTCATCAAATTAGTGATTCTTGCAAAAATTTAAAAGGCGTCTCTTCATTATCTTAAGAAGACGAATGTGTGAACCCAAATATTTTTCAATGTCAATTGACTTGAATATGTTTAATATCTCTCCAAAGTTTGCAATGCCCTAACTTGCTCTAATTTAGATTGCCACCAATGATTCCAAAAGGTAAACTCAATGGATGGATACCTAAAAGAACGAATCAGAAAATCCCCAACAATGGATGTGGGTGCAAGCATAGTAAAGTGGACCAAAAAAGTGCTCCGGTATATGAAAGCCATGATTTTCTTGGTCAAACGCCTATAAGTAGTAGCAAAATGTTGTTTAAAATAGATTATTTTTCATGATGACCTCTATTGTTAAGTTAGGTACTCAAATATAGAATATCAATATGAGATCTTCAAAACCTATCATCAAAAGTGACGCGTAAAAGCAATTGACTAAATATAGTTTTGAACGTAAATTTCATGACCTTAAATATTTTGAACTTGGAATTTCTTTTCATATTCCTTGAATTCATTATAAACTTGAGGTCATCGTAATTTTTTTTTCAAAAAATTCATCAATTTAATGTAATGTAATTGTATTTTAAACAAGTTTTTGACAATTATCTTTTCAATGACACCCACTTGCACCACCACTTGCACCATCTTCTAAAATACATATACGTTGTTTGAGATTGTTTTTTGTGAACATAAATTGCTTGGCTTTGTAGATTCATATGTTTTCTAAATGTTTATGAATTTTTATTTCATAAAATTCAAAGTTAGTATATAGTTTTGGATCACTTTCACTTAAACCTGAGCAAGGATCAAGAGCTGTCCACTTTACCGTGCTTGCACCCATGTTCAATCAATACGTTCATACATAATTTTAGTCCAATTGTTTGTTAACCATTCCTCTTGCCCCATTGCTATCTTCCTTATGGTTAACCTTGCTACCTGTCCCTAAGACTCGCCTAGCCTTTCCCTTGCCTAGCTTTGCTTGGTTCAAGGGGTCATATCCTATCTTGGTTTTATGATGATACCTATTGATCAATTTATTCAATTGGATTTTTGGTTCTTCTATCTCAGATTTGGTTTTGTAACTAGGATGTGTTCTATATTGGCAATTGGTTCCGCAATCATTACTCTACTTTATCTCTCCTCGACCAATGATATGTTCTATCCCATTCATGGTTCCACTCCTTCCCTATCCTACCCATCCAACTGGTCCTCCCCAGTTGATTGAAATAAATGTGGTTGTTGACCAAGGTGTGCACATATGTAGTCCCTGGTTCTCTCCACATCATATAACCTATTTAACTATGAGCAACTAACTCTACTCCTAATATCCTTGTACCATGCACATTCATCCGTCAATAACTTCCTTTATTTCCTTCCTTAAGGGGGTCATTGGTACAATAACTAGGACCAAATCCTTGAGTATTTCTATCTCTGTTTGGAAAGAGGCATGCCTCTCTACGAGATCCAACTAACAACTAGAAGAAGCAAAAGATAGGAACATTTTACTTGCTTTTAGCTCTTTTTTCAAAAATCCTCATATCCACAAACTCCTAATTTCTAGCTATGTTGTTGTGAGCTTTGAGCTTTCTTGTTGGCGGCCCCTACCACAACTAGTTGTTTATTAGTGCTTTACTTCATAATTCCCAGGCCCGTCTGCTTGACCATTGGACCAGTCTATTAATAGTTTGCCTTAACATTGGCATGGTTATGCTATGTGGAATTACTTGTTGACAAGTGAAACCAAAAAACTACCCCTATCCAAAATGCCACTGGTTTGGTGAGGTTTCACTGCACGATTCATTGACCCGCCAATTGATGCGAAGAATGGACACAAGGCGTGACCACTCTTACATTACAACCCTCTTCACACTTTAAATTGTCCCTAACTTCTAGCTCCTAACTTCTGGTGTGTAGACTCTTTATCAATGAGAATATATTTTCATGCCAACTGAAATAAAAATAAAAAATAAAAATTTTAAAAGCAAACCGGTTTCAAAAGATAGTTGATTAGTTAAGTTTCTGAAGAAGAAGAAGAAGAAGAAGATTTTGTCTATGCTTCAATAAGTTGACTTGCAATTGCTTGACTGAAAGCGTATATATGTCTCATGTAGATCTTATGCGAGAAACCCTAATTTGGTCCATTTTCTTAATTGCACACTTTTATTTGAGTGGTAGGTTTGTTTAGGTGTGGATTTGAGAATGGACACCATAAATACACATGTTTATGAAGAATTGGATTGTGTGTTCAAAATTTACCATTTATCCTAGGCTCATCTTATTATAAATATGATGTATTGGTGTTTTTTTTTTGATCCTCACCAAACCACACACCAATCAAATACATGTGTCCGATGAAGAAAAAACACCAAATAACACCCGCCCACATACCTTACTACATACAGTAGGTATACCACAACCATGCAATCTAGGATTGTGTCCGGGCAGGTGGCATCGTAAGGAAAATCAACATCATAGCCACATGTAGATGTTTGTATCCATGGCTCCATTGCCCAAGAAAAATAAAATAAAATAAATAAATTTAGGCTCTTTTATCCACTAACGTGAATTTGAGGGCCACTTCACACACGAGCCAAGAGTTGTGACCATGAAATTGTGAGAGCCCAAAAGATTGTGTCCAAAGGCCGTCCCAAGACACCTCCAAAATCATGTAGTGTGGTCACGGACCCTCAAGTGTAGTGTGAAGTCATATGTGACCGGGCCCTCAACCAAATGCTATTTCAATGAATTTCTATTCATGCGGGTCCTCACACATGATAAAATAGAATAATCAACGGTTGTGAGCGTTCGGAATAGTGATCGGGGAGATTTTTGGGCATAATCGGTTGAGATCCTAGTGTTTGCAAGTCCAACCGGTTACATGTTGACATCATTTGGTTTCCCTTTGTTAAATTGGGGTATATTCTATAAATTCCTCTAGAATGATTGGTAATTTTTCTGTAGTCCTGAACTTCAACCAATTATTTCTCAAACTCAACCAATTCATCTGTAACTAACTGCTGGTTCTCCCTGATCGTAGGTTCAAAGTGCCATGGTCTCCCAGTTTGTGTTAGGCCTATCTCCAAGAATGTGGTTTTTGAAAGTAATCCAAGTGACCATGAAACATGATCCATTCGATGCCATGTAGGAATCCATGTAGACTTTACATTCACATACTCCGTTGGTCCCTCAAGCGTAGTGTGAAGCAACCTTGGACCGGCTCCGCCTTTTCCACCAATGAGAGTGCTAGAAGTCACGGGCTCTCAGTCTCGTGTGTGAAGTGGCCCTGAGCTCGTTGGCCCTACTCCAACATTATTGAAGGCCCGCAGCCATGAACGGATATTCTACCAAAATGACTGATGATGAGGCTGACACCCAAATCATTTTTCTTTTCACAAACATTCCAATATGCTACTTGCCGTATTAGATGCTTAGGAAATGAATGATTGATGACTATTGAGTTGAGGAGGATTCGTACAAGCAAGGATTCTAACTTCTATGACTTCTATGATTACATATTACTATGTGTATATATCTATTTACACACACACATGTTCATATAAAGATAAGGTTTAGGGGAATTTTCTATGTGCTACACTAAACATTGTGTTTAGTGTTATATGTTATTTTATGTCACCGTGGTAGCTTCTTTAATGACACTTCTTATGAATAAGTTTACAAGATTGTTATCCCAACTTACTTTTAGTTATCGACAACCTAAAACCTTACTTGTTTTGCGGGGTTGTTGATGTGCGGTTATGTGCCTGCTCCCGCTTGCCTACGCTTTTGTGGTTGAATGCATGAAACCTATGGCAATTATTGAAACAAAGTCAGATGTGTTATGTCTTTTAACAATTCCGTAAAGAAATATGTTGTCATGGGGAGCAAGCATGATCAAGTATACAGAAGAAAAAAAAGGCTTTGGTATACTAAAACCCATCATTTTTTTGGGTCAAATGTCCAAAAGTATTAGCAAGGTGTTGTTTAAATTGGATTTTTTTTCATGGTGCCCTCTATTGATGTGTTAGGTACTCAAATATAGAATATCAAGATGAGATCTCTAAAACTTATCATTAAAGCACGGCTCAAAAAGGTAATGGGTGAATCTGGTTTTGGACATAAATTTCATCACCTTAAATATCATGAAGTTGGATTTTTCTTCATATTCCTTGAATACATTATGAACTTGAGGGCACTGTTACAATTTTTTTGTAGATAAACATCAATTTAATGTAATTTTGTCATGTTTTAAACAAAATTTAGACAATTACGTGTTCAATATACCTACTTGCACACTACTTGCACCATCTTTCAAAATATGTACACTTTTTTTGAAAAGCATCTTGTCAACATAAATTGCTTGGCTTTGTACATCAATGTGTTTTTCAAATGTTTATGGTTTTTCCCTTTATGAAATTCAAAGTTAGTATAAAGTTTTGAATCACTTTCACTTAAACCTATGCATGGTAATGAAGTTGTGTACCTGACCGTGTTTGTGCCCCATGGGTGATTGAAATTTGGATGAAAAAGCACTTAGTAAGTGATAGTAATTGTAACTTTGTAGACCTACAATGCCGAAATATTTTTACAAGGAATGACAAGTAATGCTAGGTTCACATTTAGTGTTGGTGACACTTTGTTGGCGGTTTACAATTGGTACTCAGCAAAACAATATGATTGATGACACTAAATACAACATTTAATGTAGGCGTTCCAACAAAGGAAGTCGAGGTTTCGGGGAGTTTTCTATGTGCTAATCGTCCCACAAAGGAGATAAAGGTTTCGTCGATGTTGGTGAAGCTTTAGATTGGATATGTTAACATTTTGTTGGGAGATCATTTTTCATGTGCAAGTGGCAGTCAAAACATGAGAGTAGATGTGGTTTGACAATGATTGATGTCTAAGCCACGTAGCTTATTCCCAAAATTGGTAGGATAAGCACTCAACATGGTTGAGATTATACATACTATTGTTTGCAATATCAAGAAGATCCCAATGCACTAAAAAATCACATCGTTTGGATATCACATGCAAATGCTATAAGGATTTAAAGTTGAGTTTGTAGGTGACCTAAAGTAGGCCTAAAGTCAACACCTATATCAGATGTACTGAGGGTGTGCATCCTCATAATCATGTTATGCAAAATTACAAAGGTTGGTTTTGGGTATACATACCTCAACATGCAAGTTGGAATGTGGTATGCACCTTGTTTACCCATTTTGAATGTTGTTTCACGAGTGGATTTATTGAGCTTCACATCTTCAAATTTAGAAAATAAAAATAATTTCTAATAAATGAAAACTTTGGGACTCGAGGTGTAAATAATATGAATATACTGTAGTACCTTACCACTATGGCTATTTACAAGTGAACAATTGTTATAATTTGTATTTTTAGATTCGGTAATCCCGGATTTAAAAGAAAAATCAAAATTTCCATATTACTTTTTGAGATTTAAAATTTTAAAATTTTAAAATTTCAGATTTTCTAAAATGAGTTTATTTAGTGCCGAAGTGGTAAAGGTACTACGGTACTAAATAACAATCTCAATGTAAGATATGGCAATCTCACACCCGTCAATATGGTTTTGAAAGAAAGAAAGAAAGAAAATTCCTTGCTCAAATCCCAACGAACATTACCTTTTAGGAATAGAGAGGTGGTCAAGTCCCCCTACTTAGAGTCCAACTTATTCCTAGAATTGTGTTGGCCACCAACTCTTGTCCTTCATGTTAAAATTTAGCACGTTTTCATGTGGATTGCTAGTCATTCTTTTTGTCATTAGGGGCTTTCGTGACTAAGCTAGCACATGGAAGTTGCAGCTATGGTTTACGGGTGTTCAATTTCTAAATTATTTTCAATGTGACACATAAACTAGTGGATACTGTAGAGTGTTGATTGGTACCACACAAAGTAATTGCTTTCTGGGGGGGAAGGATATGCCGCGTGCACTATCCACATTGGTCAAGACCATGGCTCAATCCAACGTGGAAATTATCTTTTTGGGCATTCAAAGTGTTGAACCAGACATCGCTCTATAGTAGTCTAAAGGATACCTTGAAATTTTACATACACCCCGAACGCCTCCATGCAAACTTGCATGTCAATCTTGCATTTGATCATTCAAACCTGCCACAAACCTCAGTACTTAGACACATTAGAAGTTCATGCAATCTGAACAAAAAAAAAATTGCATTTTTTGGTATTGAGAAAATTAGACAACATAGTCCTCTACACCATGTGACAAATGTTACACCTCACCCACTATCGTATAGAGTGCTAAATTACCTTCGATGTATGATTCACTAAGTTTACATATTGTACAATATGTAACATACATAAAGGTATGTATATGTCATGCTTACTTCATGGTTCAAGGTTTAAGACGATTATGTTTATATTTGGACTACTAATTTAAAAGGCGATAGTCTATTTTATATCGACGAGCTTTCCCAAATCTTGGGCATGTAAGGGGTGTTTTTGAACCCACCAAAAAGTGCTACATGAACAACGGATGCATTGCCGTTGTTTCATGACATTTCAACCAAATGGAAGATCAACTTTAAACTTTGCCGAATTTTTTTGTGGGGTCATCAAATAACGATACAAAAAATATGGGTGTTTTATTTGTTGTTTTGTCACTTCTTTTCCGGGGTCCGCCGGGGGGGGGGATTGTCTCTTGAATGCCTCTCTTCCACCCATGATGTTTTTCTAAGGCATTCTTAGAACATTTACAAAGGGTGACTAGTTTGTATTCTAGAAATCAAGGTTGTGTCTCGAAGTTTGACCAAATTATACTTTCCTATTCTATTCTATTCCTTTTTTTTACTTCACAAGACCAAAAGGCCAAAACTCAAGTCAATGCCAAGATTGCATTGAAAATGATAGTCTTTATTTTGATTGTTAAATTTCTCCAAATTGCACACGTGCACTCCATGTAGGCATATTCTATGATGAAATTGACACTTTTGTAGATACACAAATGGGAGATTTTATTTTCAATGCGATATACATGCGACACGAATTCGATACTATGTACTCAAATATATTGGTCGCCGCACACCGATCAATGCACATTGGTGGTATTTAGAATAGTGTTTCAAGTGACGAATTCAACATTCTAGGGTATCGGTACCTTGGGACACACAAATGCTTGGTTTGGCTCAAAGAGATCCTACCGATATGTGGTAAATGTGCCTCATGTTTGACCTATGGCGTAATTCAAGGCTGAAACTATCTCATGTGGTCCAATGAAGCCACAAAAAAGTGATTTTGAGATGATGGCCATTTTGATCACCTATGACTTTCAAGGATTGGCAATAGTGTGATGAATCGGTCAACTCCTGTGGGAAATCTGGAACGTCAAAATTTTCTTAGTTTGATCATAGGGTCCAATTTTATGGACTTCCCTAGTACGTGTTTATGTACACTTTTGTTTCAAAAGTTGCGCAAAGAGCCAAGAGGGCTTGACATGAATTTTTGGGCTTGGGGAACTAAAGATCGGATGGTCTCTCTCTATAGAGAGAGAGAGCAAGCAAGAGTCACGCTATCCTTGGAAACTATTTTCTTCTATTTCTTCACCTCACATGTATCATCCATTGCACAAACAATGTAACCTTGGATTGAAATAAGGAGGGGGGGGAGATCCCATGCACCTTATGACCACATGATAATGAAGTTGGGTGTATTACGACCTAGTCGCATTTGGAGTCACAAAAATCGTAGATTTGTCATTGAAATTGGTCGGTGGCCAACTATCCCAATCCCCATAGATTATATATTGTACCATTTTGCTCTTACATACTAGGTAAGAATAAGACACACACTTTGTGTTGGAATGCCATTTTACAACTCCGATTGAAGAGAGGTTTGTTGCCCTATTTCATAGTGTAGATCTCGGTGGTCTCAAGTCTTTCTACCCACTTGATCATGATGATGATGAGCAATGCAGATATTAGTCTTTATCTCACATTTGAAACCACTGCATTGCTTTACTTTAGGGCATTAATATTCCACCTTGACGTGCTTCTAGTCCATGAGCCATTTGGCTTCTTCGACTTTAAAATCAATTTCATTTCATTGGGCTTGCATAAGCAACTACATGATGGTCTATTTCCAAAGCAAGAGGTTGCAATTTTTTAAAATCTGATAATTTACAACTACTTGTTGGAAAGTTTACATTACACAACATAAGTGCTCCCCATAAACAAAGAATGCCAAACTTAAAAGATAATTGTGCTCATGTGATACATAGTCCCATGGAACGCAACCATGCAGTTGTGTAGTGTTATGGCCCGGCCTTTGGGTGTACTTTAGTTTGTGAGACAAAACCTACTTGTCATTCATGGTGTTGTTAATGAACGTGATGAACATCACAACATTATTCAACTACTAGTAGTCGTTTCATTATAATACACTGCTTCACCCGTGTTTTTTCAGCTTGAATTTGCAAAGTGTAGTGCTATGTTGTGAGAATAAACATAGTAGAATTTCGAATAGCATCTAGCTTATTCCCGGCCCCACCCAACATACAAACTCAGCTGAATAATGTTATGCATCCTTGCAATATGTTTAAGAGGGGAATCCCTACTTCCCAAGTGCCAACGATGCTTTTATCTTTGGATTCTCACCAACCAACAACCATTATTTCTTACCTAAAGATTCTCACCCGAGTTCTTGCTATCCCACAATCCACACACGAGACCCATGATGATGTCGAGATGATGCTTGCATGTCACAAAAGACACAACACAACACAAGAGTGTGGTGAAGGCTAATGGGAAGGCCCAACCCCCAAATGACTCGGACAATAATACGTGGCTCCTTTCATTGATTACAATGGTGAGAAGGATATCATTCTATTTTTAAAAATTATGGGGGACAAGCAAGCGCTTTCATTGCAATTGGTGATGGCAATTGAACACATGAGTGTGAAGTAGACAACATGATGATCAAAATCCCCGCGTTGACCTTCAAAAATGCTTTTGAAGGTCGCATGATTAGAGGGGCCGGATAATGATCACATTGTACGACCAAGATGGCTTGACTAGAGTAAAGACAACCGGGGATTTTTATTGTTTTTCAATAGCTTATAAAGGAATCTTCTAAAGAGAGGAGAAGCTAGTTACATCCATATTATTGGACGAAGGATGAAAAAACAATGGTGTAAAGTAATCATACATCCAAACATATACATACTTTCATCCAAGAAATAACGATAGCTTTCCAAATTTGGTTAGATTACAGCGATATCATCCATTCTAAACCCTACACCTAAGCCCCCAAAAAATCCACTTAAGACAACATGAAACAAATTTGCAGTGTGGCCTACCACATCCTCAACTTTGGGAACAAATGCAATTGGATTCTCACCTTAGCTTTTAGTGCTCCCTCCGTTCCAAAATGATTGTCCTATCTCCCAGATTTTTTTTGTTCCAAAATGATTGCCCGGTTTATCTACCCGACTAAAAATTTGAGACTCAAAGTCAAATATTTTCGTGTCAAACTTTCTATATCAAGAAGTTTTTTGATACTGCAACTTCTGGGGGCATTTTGGAGTAGTTGTTGTTTTTAATTTTAAGAGTCGTACTTCCAGCTACTCAGTCAATGGTCAGCGGACCTTAATCTCGCCAAAGTTAGGAACACGGACAAACATTTTGGGATGGAGGGAGTATAAGTTAGTACTTGAGACTGTTTGGTTTCATCACACCTACCGAGGGTTGATATTATAGACATTGCCCTACATGTTGGTTGCTAGTTTATTTCAGTTTAAGCTCACTAGACTAAACTCAAGGAGCGGGGTCTTTGATCCTATTTAAAGGGTTATGTTTCCTTAAAATAGAACCACCATGCACTAAGGTAGAAATACCATAACCCGTGAGAATAAGGTAATTCGGGTAGAGGGTGGCTAATTGGTTTGGGTATTTCTACCTTACATCAATGGTGACAGTTTTCATCCTTCCCTCCCCTAATTTGGCCTCCCCCTTTGCAGGTGTTCTTAACATTCACCCCCATGAGGTGGCCGGCCCGCCAAGAACTCGGATTCAAGGTTCTATGTAAACTAAGGGCCACTTCACACATGAGCCCAGAGCCGTGACCTTGTAATGGTGAGGACCCTTGACTCTCATCCAAAGGCCGTACCATGGGTGTTGGGAAAGCCATTTTATATAGTCACGGGCACTCAAGCATAGTGTGAAGTGAGAATGGACCATGTTGCGGGACCATTGCATATTTTGTTGGCGGAAAAAGAGGGGAGGATTTGGTTTAATATAATATGTCTCAAACTTTATCAATTTAAGAGTATTACTTGGTGGTGTTTGTCTGTCTTGGAATGTATTCTAGGATTTGCCCTGAATTATGCCCTGAAATTTGTCATGTTGGAAAAAATATTAAAAAAGCCAGAGTCTCCCGGAATTTGCGTCAGGCCCACCTCTTGGAGATGGGCCTGACGTAAATTCCGATAGACCATACACCCTTATCCACAACCTGCCATGTAGGACTCCATGTAGACTTTTCATCCACGAACTTTTCTTTGGGCCTTTAGGCCTTCACCTCCTAGTGTGAAGTGAACTTGGACGGTCTCCGCCTTTTCGACCAATGAGAGCTCTTACATTGCCATGGTCAGGGGCCTTCAGCCTTGTGTGTGAAGTGGCCCTAAAGGTGAGAAAATGGAAACATGTCATAGATCGGGATTTGGGTCCCATACTCGGCATCAAAGTCCCCCCCCTCAAGATATTAGTTGAGATGAATAAACAACAAATCTATAAGGGGCATGGTTTTTTACAAACCACCTGATTTAGGTGTCATGATTCCTAAATATAGGGGGCCTATCAAAATATTGGGGGATCCCCTTGGTTTGCGATGGTCCTCCCGAGGTGGTTGTATTGTGGTTACTTTCTGGCAATTGATTTTTCAATTTGTGCCATTAAAAAAAAGTAAAATGGGGGGATAGTACTTGTAAATTTATTTTGTGTAGATATCCCAATCTTGTATAATAGGAAATTGTATATAAGGGTCGGGTTGATAGTTTTGGAGGGGACAAATTTCCAACTTAGGTCAAACTTCCAAGTGTTGGTCAAGTTGGTGAAAAATCACTAAATGACACAAAGCACGTTTCATTTTAACTTGGAGAAGGTGTATCGGTGATTAATTTATAGGGGAAGTTTAATTTTGAGGAGGGGGAGATTCAAAAATGAAGATGAGGCAAGAAAGTTACAAGAGATCAAAGTAAAGTCTCTCTTCTATTCAAACCTTGACTTCATAGAGCGTATGGTGGTTTCATTAGGTCATCTAAAAAATAAGCTTTCTAGGGCTCAATTTTCACTGTACCTAAAAAGAAAAGTTTTTGCTGTTGATTTTAAAATCACGTCTATATAGTAGCAATATTAATATTTTTCAATAAAATAAATAATCAATTGAGAATCATTAAACTTCAAGAAATCATGATAAATATATATGCAATTAAGTTATAGTCCAAACTTTCAAGATTATATTTAAGAATAGATATACGCTTTGAGGTACAAAAAAGAGTCCATAGAAAATTGACAATTTTCAATCAAAATAATATGAAGTTATTACATGTATAATAATGCATCAACAAAGGGAAACCTTAGTTACTTTATGGACTATACAAATTTCTTGTGAACAACCATCTTTTCATATTTGAATAGGATCAATGCATTGCCAAGAAAATTTCACGAGGAACATAAGGATGCCTTTCTAACCTACCTCACACCTTCCTTTTGGATGGGTTTGCCTTCAAGAGCCATCTGTAAGCCAAAAAATGGCCTCACGGAAAGTTAAGTGATCGCATAGATCAATTGTGTTAGTTTAAGTACTAAACCTAGAACATTGTTTTATATTTGTGCATGTAGTCCAATCTCATCGTATCATGTGTGTGTTTGGAGTCCGTTGTTAACCCCTAAGATTCTATTAGTAAGAAGCCCAATCTAGGCCTCCCCATGTATTAAAGTTACATACTTCCATTTTTACTCAATAGCATCAAAAGTGACCTTATCTAAGATTAACTCGTTCTTCGAGTGCACTTTTTAAATCAATCGAACACCTTAAATTTAGAGAAGATTTGGTTAAAAATACATTGCATGGGTGTTCTTGGATGCAAATACAAAGTTTGTATTTCAATCAATACATACATGTGACGGTGTTTTTATGTTCACCTTGGCATATTGAGAAATATATATAAATTAAAGTTTAAACCCAAGAAATTAAGAACAATCTTAGACTTCGTGAGGCTCATAGAAATTGTGTGTCTATCTAGCCAAACATTGAGCCCTTGATCCTTTACCGGCTATATACCATGCGACTAATTGAATCTAGGGCATGTCTACACTAGTCACTATTGAAAACAATCACCACTCTTAAAAAATTCCCTCATTGGTACGGTCCCACTTCAATTCACACAAGGTCCATGGAAATAAGATTGATAATATCAAATGACTAATGAGAAAGTGACATGAAATCCTACATGTCCAAAATGAATAATGGTTGGTGGTGATCAGGATTATGTGGTAACACAACATAAATATATTGTCTTAGTAGGACATGAAGATGACCTTTGACATGCAAAAAAACAAAAGGATTTTTTTTAGTTAATTTGTTTGTAGTAATAATATTATCTGTCAATTGTTTTTGTGGGCTACCTGTTTTGAATTTCCATAAAAACACTCCACCCTAGTCTAAATCCCCATCAGAATGTGTCCTGTGACAAGGCTTTAAAAAATGAGGTGGATTTCTCTTGGTCATGGCTTTGAATTGTTGACTAGTGCCACGAGAATTTCTAATCATTTTTTTTCTCAAGGCCCTTGGTCACATGTGTAAAACAACTCTTATCATGGTCACTTTACACTAGACTTTGAGGGTCCTTGACATGTGATATACAAATTATGTGATTGGTCGAGAAGCTGGAGACACTCCAAGTTTGCTTTACACTAGATCTAGAAGGAATGAGGGACCAAAGAAATTCAAATGGATGAAAAAAATCTACATGGCGTTTTACATGGTAGCAAGCGGATAATGTTTCATGGTCTTTTGGATATTGTGTTAGGCCTCATCAACAAGTGGTGCCCGTCTAACACAAAACTAGGACCATGGCAATCAATTAAACTGCCATTGGTTCCTAAAAATATCCTATTGGCATAGTGGAGGACCCACACCTAAACATATGTTGGAGTCCTTCAACATGGTCCACTTTCTCTTTACACTAAGCTTGAGGGCCCATTGATTACAAAATTGGATTCGTATTTCCCAAGGTTCAGCCTATGAACGATTTTCAATGGCCCTTAGATTTCCGTAGTCACGGCTATTGGTTTGTGTGTAAATTTGCCTTTGGAGTGACCACAAACCCATGTAATAAGTTATGGCCCATAAGGTAGACGGGTCTTAAGTGGCTCGTTTTCTTAATCGGACCCCTAGATTTGATTGGTGTCTGGTTCGGTGAGGATCAGAGAGCAAACATCATAACGATAATGCATGTTTAAAAGAGATTGGAGTACATCTTCAAATATTAATAACTACTCTACACTCAATTGTAAGAAATCAACAAACATGCACCTCTGATAACCATGACTAAAACAAGGGAGGTCCAAATTTTGTAGATGTTTCATCAAGGACTTGCTAACGCAACACGAGTTTTGTTATGTAAATCCAATCGGTAGAAGTTGGAGAACATGAAAATGGTAACACCCACATCCCTTATACCCTATTCTGCGGCAGAGCCAATAGAGGTTCTCCCAACGAAGGGCTTTGGCTAGGAGGAAGGATCTGGCCCAATGACTCGATCGGACGGCCCAGCGAGGCCGCTGGATCTGAAGGGGGGCGGGCTGTTTGGGATCGCGAGAGTGTCGCAGCAGTCGCCTGGCTATGGCGAGACACCGTGGCGTTGCTTCGGCGTCGCCAACAGGCACGTAGCGTCCTCTCCTTAATGGCGCGGTGCTGCAATTATCTCCTCCCCACAGACTGTAACTGTGGATAAAACTCAACAAGATCTATGAGGCACACCGTACAGGCGGAAGGATGTGAGCCATGAACGTTTCTCGGAGTTCTTGAGTCCGCCGGACTATTCTGTGCGTTCTTGCATTGGAGGGAACATGGGGGGAAGATGTCGAGTGCCTTCATTGCATATTTTTCACCACTATGGGTAACACATAACCGATTTATCAGATCCAGAAGACTTTTCCGAACAAGTTCAGCTCACAACCTGCTATGAACATTTGGAATTCGATTTCAACTTTGTTTGCAGCTGTGCATATATATTACTCTCTTACTGGTGAAGGTCCTTACCGAAACTTGCCAATACTTACTCCTGGAATGATTATAGTTCACTACATTTGCTCCAACTAACTCATGAATGTTCTAATCCTAGTAGTACTCAAACGAATTAAAAACTCTATCTGTCGTTGTAGCCCTTCCGATGTAGCCCTTCCGATGATGTCAGAGTGACTGTGAGAACTCTACGAAATTAGAAGATTAATAACCAGACGGCTAGATTTGAAGCATCGATGCAACTTCGCGAGCGTAATAAATGAAATGATTTTAAAGTTCGGGAAGCCAGGATGCTTATGGGACTAAAAGCACATCAAGATGTTGACAGAATTCCCATTTCTCTAGAGTAACGGAGAGGGAGTGCAGTGGCCTCGGTGAGATAGAGACTAGTATCAACTTGGTGGTCCGACTGGAAGAAAGAATTGAGATTATCAAGTCCTACATTCTGAAATTGGGAAAGAAACATATATTATATCTTGATCCGACTGGAAGAAAAAATTGAGAGTATCTAGTCCTACATTCTGAATTAGCGAAAGAAGCCTATATTCTATCTTGATCCGACTGGAAGAAAGAATTGAGATTATCTAGTCCTACATTCTGAAATAGGAAAAGAAGCCTATATTATATCTTGATCCGACTGGAAGAAAGAATTGAGATTATCTAGTCCTACATTCTGAAATAGGGAAAGAAACCTATATTGTATCTTGTAGAGGAGACACTGCAACACAAAGTGTGCTCTATTTTCATCTACATTGTCGACCATCGCCCAATTTCAATGATTTGAGGTGCGGTAAGCAGCAATGTACAATAGCATTGTACGTAAACCCTCTCTATGGAAATCTACTATTCATGCAGACTAGATTAAGGCACACCGCCGTCTGCTGACATCAACTTCCGGTTGAGCTAGAGCCTCATACAACTTACACTTGCTTTGGTCCAAGAAAGATGGTCGTGATTCAACAAGTCTTTGATCCGAATCTGCAATTACAGCAACCTGCTTCGTATACCGAAGGCCTTCGTGACTGGATCCAGAAGCGCAGATGGGAGAGGAGCAGGCCTGTAAGGTCCAAATACCTCTGCAGCAGCACACGCTGTGCTCGAGACGAGGAATTTTTCGAGCGACTTTGTCAGAGGGAGGGTGCGGGATCTATTCATGCACTCGGAGGTTTGCGCCAGAGAAAACGGAAACGAGACTTCATCCGCCACGATGGTCATTTCACCCCAGTGCCGCCGAAGACGAAGTGCATGCGGAAAGATCCAAGCCATGAACGGGCACAAGGAGGAGCGGAACAAAAAGCGGAGACTGAGTGCATGCGGAAGGAATCAAGCCACGAGGGGGTACATGTAGGAGATGAACCAAAGGAACCTCGATGCGCCTGCAGCGATTACCAAACAGCTAGGCCGTTCAAGGATTGCACATCTGGATATGAAGTAAGTGGCGCCTGTGACTATCTACGTGAAGAGTTTAACTGTGGATACGGCTGTGCTGGAGGCGGGAAAGGATGTACCAAGAAGCTAAAGCACTGCGCAGATTGCTGCAGCAGCAAAAGTCAGGAGTGCTTGGGATCCTCGAGAGGCCTTCTGTCAGCTCTACCGAGTAAGTAATCTTCACTTCGATATTCTCTTATTACTCCGCATCTCTCACCAAACAAGAATCTGCTTAGATGCTTACATATTCAATTCGATCACGGTATTTGCAGAATTTTCGTGCTACATCAGTTTTGAGATAAGATTTTCCAAGCCTAATTAGCTATGGCAACAGGTCAAAAGATTCAGAGGTGGCACAACTCGCAATCGATGCTGTTCGAAGCTGTCATTGGGTTATGAGTGAGCCAAGTGTTAGAATGCTAATTGTGATCTAGCATCTTATAAGAGAAAGAAATAAAAGAGATATTTGCATATGCTCTGCGGCGCCACCCCAGGGGCTCGAACCCTGGACCACAAGGTTAAGAGCCTTGCGCTCTACCATGAAGACCTCACCGAGGTTAAAATGAGAGTGGTAACAAAATACAGCCCGAAAAAGGGCGCCAAACCCAGGCGTCAGGGCGCTGGAGTGAGGCGGAGATAGGACAAAACGTCCGCCCAACGGCCAGCCCAATGAGGTGGCCAGAGGGGGGGGGAGCCACGCAGGCTTCAGAAAAAACAAACTCAACAAACAACATCAAAAAAAAGGAAAAAAAGGGGCCGAAGACCAGACTGCGCTCCCGCGCAAATCAGGCCGGAAGACGCATCCCCGTGTGCATCAGGGCGTGGTGGGCTCACTGCGCTCCTTTGGCGCGAGGCGGAGGGGCGGGAGGGCGAGGCGGAGCTCGCCCGAGGCAGAGGGGCGGGAGGGCGAGGCGGGGCTCGCCCGAGGTGCTCCGTTCCAGAGCAACCGTTCGGAGACGGTGGCAGCGGGGCCCGGTTCTTCCCCTCAGGAAAGCCAATCGTAAGCATCAATGAACGCGTCGTTGTTGGCTTCAATTTCCATGTCGTAATTGAACCTAGCGACATCCAGATCTGCGGCCCATCTGTACACACCCCACAGGGCACCAAGGGTGGGGACGCCAGTGGCCTCGAAGAGAGTGAGGCAATCCTCCTTGGTCAGGATACGTGGGGGCGTCGAAGAAGAGGGATCCGTTGAAAGCCGCGCCAGCTGCCTCTCCGCACGCATCGTCCTCAGCGATTCATCCACCTCACAAGTGACTCTTTCTTCGAAGGCTTCAGGAGTAAGGCCAAGGCGTTTCAACGCGAACCTGTGTGGGTTCAGTCTGGGAGCTTCGGCCGCCGTAGCCTTGTAGTGATCAAACGGTGATCTCTCAGGGAAAGCCGGGAGAGTAAGTGTGACTCGCGCGGGATGAGCGAGCCCTCGTGGACGGGCCAGGGAATCGATGTGATCCGATTCAAGGTTGCAAGCTTGAGCAGTCGCACAGGAGAGACGTGGCCCGTGTTGGAGAGGTTGGCTGTCACTTCTGGGCGGCTGAGTGTCTCGGATGGGACTTGATTGCAGCGACACTTGTGGATTCGATCGTTGAGTGAAAGGAGCGGTGTCTTGCAGTGGAGCGGTGGGGAGCAGGGTACTGTCACTTCTCCAGCGGACGTACGGCCCGAAATGACATTTCATTTTTGGGCGGCTTTTGGTCCTTCTGTCTTGGAGGTAAGTGAAAGTCTTTGGCGTCCCTTTGTCATTTGAAGCGAGAGTGAGTTGCCTGAAGGTGGGGCTTTGCAGGTGTCTGGTCGGCACAATCTCAGTTGTTCCTTGTGCCAAGCTCAGTCCTGTATCCGTGAAATCCTCTGTGTTTGCCTCCCTTTGTATTCCAGGTGCGCCGCTCGTGGATTTTCTACTCCTGTGCTTATCCGGCCCAAAGTCACATTTGATTTTGCGGCGGCTTTTTGGTTGATTGTTATCGAGAGCATAGCTAAGCGTTCCGTTCCTCCCCTGATGAGCTCTTGGATTCTGGTGTGTGATTGTGTCAGGTTGCTGAGCGTTAACCAGTGACGGGGCGGAGTGGAGGCGTGTGTGTCCTGCGTAGTTGTGCTCTCTGTGTCCGTGCTGGTCGATGTTAGTTTCGAGCTGGTGCTGTTCGGTGAGTGGGTGTCTCTCTCCTTGCGGTTTCCAACGCTGTTCTTTTTGGGGTGTCAATTTTCCATGCTGGAGGTTGGGTGGTCTGTTTTCCAGTTCGTCCTCGGGGAGTTCAACCGTCACCTGGGTGTTGCTCGGGATCAGGGGCGAGGTATGTGCATTTCGTGAGTTCCTCCCTGTTCCTCCTTCTGCCGTGAATGCTGCGTTGTTCCTGTGTGGGTCTTCCCCCCCAGCAGCGTTGTCGTGTGGGTCGCCGCTTGTGCAATCAGCGGGTTCGTCTCGGTGTTGTTGCTGGTTCCCTGGACCTCCTGAGGTGTCGTTAGTTTGGTGTGTTGGACTCCTGTTGCTGGCGCTGTTCCCAGGTGAGTGATTGTCATTGACTTGGTAATTCTCCGTTGTCTGTTGGGTTTGCGACAAAAGGTGGGAATTGCTTTGTCCAGTCTGAGGGTGTTGCTCGCTGGAGCTCCTGTCGGGGGCTCTCCAATTGGCTCCTGCCTCTCTAAGGAAGTCCTGGACTAGCTCTGGGAAGTCCTGCCTGGCTGTGAATTCCGCTTCAACGTCTGGGGAGGGGGAGAGACGGTGGATGCGAATTGGTGGGGTGGTCCAAGCTCCTAGATCCTTTGGGAGGAATTCTGGGTGGGGGGTAATATTCCACTTAATCTCTCCGCCTTGCATTCGTCCAAAGATATTGGCTGCTGTCCATATCTTTTGGAAACAGGTAATTAATTCCTGACGTTTCTCCTCGTTTCTTTTGTGTCTGAAGAGTTCTTTGTAGGCTTCCATAGCACAGTAGATTGTATTTCGCCATGCCTGACATAGGACTACTCCTAGGTGGAAGGTTTCATCGTTAAAAGCGTGTGCTACTCTTTGGCACCAAATGGACCAAAGGAGTTGTGCTCGCAGGATATCCCATGGAGTTTCAGAGTTGATGGAGAAGGCTGCTGCCGTATCCCATTGCAGGTCCTCTTCTGCATTGGGACCCGCTGGGTCCGTCATTAACCCACGGCTGATGTCGAGCCATGAGACGTAGGTTGGAGGTAGGCCCGCCGCACCACGTGTGTTGCGTAGGAGATCCCATGCTTTGCTAATTTCTGGGCAATCTTGGAAGGCATGTTGGAGTGTCTCCTTGTCCTGGTGTGGGCATAATTGGCAGGCGTTTGAGAGTCCTATACGTTCCCTCCACGCCCCCACTGGTAGTCCTTCAGTAAGGATCAGCCATTGCATTGCCGAAACTTTTCGGGGCAGGTGTGGGTGCCAAATTCTGTTGAAGAATTTGGCTCTGGCCTTACTAGTGTATCCTGCCGCTTCCAGTTCCGCATCAACGTTCATTTGGTGATTATCTTGCCTCATTGCTACCCTGTATCCTCTTTTGGTTGTATAGTTTAGAACTGAGGTGTCCGCTAAGATTCCTATTCTCCTCCAAGTCCATTCTTTTGGGTCCCATTCTAGGTCGCTTACCCATGAATTGCCCCAGAGCCATAAGGATTGTTCAGGTTCAATTTCCTCTCTAGGTGGATTGTAATCGATCACTGTTCGTTTGGGACCTCCTGTTCTAACAATCCTGACCTCCCTTGCTTCCTCTGGGAGTCTTTGTGTGTGATGCAGAGGTTGTAGCTGCTCCGTGGAGTCTTTGCGGTACACTGTGGCTTCAAGGGTGTCTTGGTTCTGAAGTTGGTAAACGGTATGAATTGATTTGTCTTCCTCTTGTATGCCAAACCATTGTTCCAGCGCTGGAGGTGGCATTGGTCCGGCGTCCCAAGGTATGCTGTGGATTACTCTGTTGTATAGTGCTGGTGCATTTCTTGTGCGACGTAGTCGCCAAAGTTCAGCATAGGTCTTCCATCCATGACCCTCAGGTCTGGCAATGTCTTTCAAAGTTCTGTATCCATGTTCCGACCACCGCAGCATAGTGGAACGTGTCTCAGTGCCCCATTGGATGCCAGTTTCGCTTGTGAGGAATCGATTGCCATGAAGCGGTTGTCTTTCGATTTCAGCCCAGCTGCTGGGGTCCTGTTGTTCTAGTCCTGATTGAATGGTACTCCAAGCCTTCATAATTCCCTGCCACATCGAGGATCCTTGTTTGACCAAGTTGTGGGAGTTCATGATCCAGTTCGCATGAGCTGGCCACCTACCTCTCCTTGACTGTTTGGTTTGTGACACTCGGTAGCGTACAAGGGCTTTCCAGGGTTCGTATCCCACTGACATTCCTCTGATGAGTAGTTTCACTAATAATGCTGAGGCTTGCCATTGGGGGTCAAGAATTTTGATCCCACCGCGGACAATCGGTAGGACTGCTGTGGCCCACTTCACTCTTGCCCTTGCATATGATTCTTTTTTGCCGGACCACATGAAGTTTCTAACTGTGGCCCTGGCAATTTTCAGGGCTTGGCCTGAGAGATCCGTGCATGAAGCCAGGTACCAGATGGAGGATAGAATCACCTGATTGGATACCATTATCCTCCCAGCTAGTGAGAGTCTATTCCCTGACCATCTAGCTAAGTGTTTTCTTATTTGTCCTAGCATTCTGCTATCTTTCTCCTGTTGAGGGATGTGTAGTCCGAAAGGATACCCTAAGTATCTAGTAACTTCTCCTGGTGCAAGCCACTTAAGTCCCGCTTCCTCCCCCCATCGCCATGTTCTTTCTGTTTGTGCAACCCAGAGACCTACAGATTTGTGCAAATTAAGTTTTGCACCTGATGCCGCCCCGAATCGATTGATTACTGCGAGGGCCCTGTCCATATTCTCTGGGTTGCCGTCAAGGAAGAGCATGGTATCGTCTGCGAACATCTGATTGGTAATTGAGGTATTGTCTGGTAACCTAAGACCCTGGACTCCACAATCTGGGTGTTGAAGCATTTGACCTAGGACATCAACTGTTAATAGAAAGAGATATGGCGCGAGTGGGCAGCCCTGTCTCACCGAGCGTTGTAGTTTGAAGGTTTTTGATTGCTCTCCGTTGACTATGATGGATGCTGAGGCATTCTCATTTAGGGACATGACTTGTTTTATCCATTTGATGTTGAAGCCCATCTTCTCCATAACCTGTTTGAGGAAAGTCCAATTGACTCTATCATACGCTTTCTCGAAGTCGAGTAGTAGCATGCTAAGGGTTTGTTTGTTTTCTAAGGACCATTCTATCGCTTCAAATGCCAGAAATATATTATCTAGGATGCACCTATTCGGCACAAACCCAGTTTGGGATGGAAGGATCCAGAGATGAAGGAGGGGCTTCATCCTGTTGGCGTATACTTTGGCTACAACTTTGTATAATGTATTCAGAAGGGAAATGGGTCGGAAGTTTTGTATCCTAAGTCTGTCTTCTGATTTGGGCAGCAAGGCAATTTTGCTAATGTTTAACTCCTCTGTGATGAATGCTTGGCTCATGGATTCTGCCACAAAGTTGAATATATCGAATTCTATATCCTCCCAGAGCTCCTGATAGAATTCAGCCGGTATTGAGTCCACTCCCGGGGCCTTGCCAGCTGGTAGCTGTTTAATTGCAATGGAGACTTCTTCCACCGTGACTGGCCGTGTGAGTTCGTTGTTATGTTCCTCCGTAACAATTTGCTTCAGGTAACGAAAGCAATCCTCTCGTGCTTCAATGTTGTTTTCCACTTGTTCGTCCCGTGAGTACAAGGCTTTGTAAAAAGAGAGGATATGTGCCTCTAACTCTCTTTGGGAGGAGATGAGTGTTTGACCATCCATCATTTGGGTGATGGAGGTGTGTCGTTTTGCCCCTGTGTAGTGATCAAAAAATTCCTTCGTGCACCGATCCCCTACCCTTGCCCATTTCGAGAGGATGGCGCTCTCTTGATACTGGAATTTTTGCTGTCTAACCTCATGAAGTACTGCCTGGGCATCACTAAGACGTTCTCTTGCAGCCCTCGAACCCCAGTTGTTTTGCAGCTCTGCTTCTGCTGAGATGATGTCCTCGAATTGGGCGAGGTAAGTCTCCTTCCATTTCTTCTTTTGTTGTTTGGTTAGTTCTTCTGACTTCAATCTGATAGCTTGATTGGCGGCCACCATTTTCTTGTTCCAGCTGTCCAATGTGCTATCTTCCATGACTCCTTTCCATGTTTCCAGTAAAGTGTTTTTGGTTTCCATATTCTTAAGTAGGCCCTTGTTGAAACAGGGTGGTCGCGGTTTCCTCTTACCCTCGTCATTGAAGTGTAACATCATGCCTGCATGGTCTGAGATATCTGGGAGCGTCGGCAGAATTTCAGTGGTGCCCCCTATCTGTTCTATTCTAAAAGGAATATATATCCTGTCTATCCTGGATTGTATCATGTTGTTGGAGTTGTGTGCATTTGTCCAGGTGAACGCTTTGTCCGATTGTCTAAAGAAGGCTCCTAGGTTGAATGCGTCCCGAACACCTAGCCTCGTAAGTAACTTGTTCCATGCTTCCATTTCCCTGGTGTTGATACTAGTTTTTGCGGAGCCCCCTTGCTTATCTCTCATGTGTTCTATATTGTTGAAATCTCCCGCCAGAAGCCACTCTGCTTCCGGGAGGTCAACTTGGGCTAAGTGATTCCATAACATTGCTCTAGGACCTGTGTCACTGAATCCATATACGTTGATAATGCCTAGATGGAGTTGTGAGCTAAGCTGAATTGTGACAAACTGTGCTCTCCCTGGATACAGGACTCCGTGATTCGTGGTGGCAGCTGCCATTCTCTCCGACAGCACAATACCTGTGCCGCCTTTGAATCGGCCCGATTGTGCGGAGAAGGAACCTTCGTTCCACAAACTGGAGCCCCCTTTATTTTCTATGAAGCGTGCTTGCTTGAGGCATGCTGCTTCTGAGAGTTTTATTTCCTGTAGTAGGATGATGTCCGCTTTTAGTGTGGAATGATTGAAGAGTTGTTTGATTTCTTTGCGCTTTCTTCTGCCTGCAAAGCCTTGTCCCAGACACCGAGTGTTCTGGGTTGCTATTGTGAGCATGTCCCCCTTCATGTACCATGTATTTTCAAGAAGAGGGGGCATCCTCTTCGCTTAAGACTGCAAATGGGTTGTTGGACACCACTGGGGGAGTCTGAGATGTGTTTTTAATGATGACCTGCTCGCCTGTCATTGCTTGCCACTGCAGTTTGTCTTCCTCGCTCACTTGGATGTCTTCTGTGTGGGTGACCTTGAGAATGCTGCTGGTTGTTGCAGGTACGTCCCTCCAGCCGAAGTTTCGGCCTTTTCTGATTTTGATTTTTTGTTCCGGTATTGTGATGCAGACGTACAGTGTGCAAGTGTATTCCCCAGCTTCTGTGGAGATCCATTCCGCATACCATCTTCCTTGAGACCATTTCTGAAATGGGCTGGAGTGGTTGTTGCTGAAGATTAGGACTTTATGCAGTGCTTGGGCGACTTCATTTACAACATGTTGTCGAGCACGGCTTATTGTCCATGGAATCCCTGCTAATAGTTCTGCTACTTGTACTGGAGGAATTATAGTTTGTGGGTGAGAGCTCTTGTCTACCAGGTACTCCACCTGTTCCGGGCTTTTAATAAGGAAGGGGATTACCCTAAGTCTTTTCCGTGTGGAGTGCGGTGTAAGAGGCATACCAATTGCCGTCCAAAAGTCTTCTGCTAGGCGTCCAGTGCGGTACCCCTGCCTTGTAACGGGAGTTGATTCGTTGATTTTGAAAGCTTGTGGTTGGACTTTCTCCTTGCCTTTCTCCGACTGTGGGACTGCTGCTGCTGTTTTCTCCGACTTCAGGTCTATTGCTGTAGGTTTCTGTCGCCATACAAATATGGGAGTTGGTGACTCTGTTGTCGGTAGTGTGGCTGGTGCGGGAGCATTCGACTTTGAGATGGGTGATTGCAAAGGAGGGAAGTTTATCTCATCTCTCTGGAGTATATTCGGTGAGTCGTCAAGGTTGTCTTGTGCCGGTTGTGTATTGTGCTTTGGAAGCTGTTCTCCCAATGTGTGTGGGAAACCATCTGTCGGGAGCTGCTCTGCTTCTTCTGTGTGGTGTATTGAGGTCGGGTTATCTCGAGTTACTTCCTTGTGTACCGCCTTGGTTGACTGCTCCCGCTTCCTCCCTCCAATCTCCTTCTTTGGGCAGTGACGCACCTGGTGCTCCCTCGAACGACATCGTCCGCATTGGTTGGGGAGACCACTGTATTCCAGTTTGTACTCTACTACGCCCTCCCCATCAAGTCTTGGAAGGACCACTGTGTGTGGTAGCTCGTTTAGGTCTCGAACTAAGATGCGAATTCTTGGGCCAAATAGCTTAGCCTTATAAGCTTCCGAATTGTCTATAATGATAACCTGACCTATCTGTTCCCCTATGGTTCGGAGGAAGGCCTCTTCCCTGAGTATCTGACATAAGTCCACTACTTGGACCCAAATTGGATGGTCTAAGCGATCTTCTGCCTGTGGTGTCTTCGAGTCATAGTGTGGGCGCCAACTGGAGAAGGAGATTGTTGCTGTTTCGCAGGTGAGTTCGGTTTGAGTAAGCGCATGGATCCTGCCCTCCGGGCTTGTGAAATTCACTTCAAACAAATTGTTAGCCTTGAGGGAAAGAAGAACAAGAGAAGGGTGTAGGGTTTCCCGGGCCCAAGCTGTGAGAGCTTTGAGCCCGGGATGCTTACCTTGAATTCTCCCAAGGAGGGAGACTTCCGCTCTGGCCGCGCAGGTTGAACGTAGCGCTGAGAGTAGGGCTTCCGGGACTGTGATAACTAATTTGCGGTTGTCCTCTATGTGGGGTGGTGCAGGTTGTGCTTGGACTGGTGTGTTTTCCATATCGATTGTTTGTGGTGTGTTGTTGGGTGTTGTCGAAAGATTTTGTATCCGGTACCGAGTCTGTCGATCTAGCTGCTGGCTGTGGAGGTGAAGCCTCTCCTACCTGCGCGAATGATCTTCTACGCCGAACACTGTGGGTCTGCATCAGGATACGGTGACGATGCCCCTGTTTCCTTCCTCCTCCGAGCTCCTGCCCTCCCGTCGCCGTGGTTCGACTGGGTAGTTAGTTAGCTCATTAGAAGCGCCTTTCTTCAGTGATGCCATTGTAGTTACATCGATCCGTGATACTACTTCTCTTGCTAAAACACGGGCGTTCTTGCGATCATCCTAAAAAACCGGATCTCCTCCGGGTTTTTCGGAGCTCCAGCGAGCCGCTCAAGCGAGAGCGAGAATCAAGCGAGAATCATGCCTTGCGCTCTACCAACTGAGCTAGGACGGCTTTCACATGTTGAAGTTGCTATCAAATAGTTAATTTATATAACTGAACCTAAGTTGAACTCTACCAAATCTAGATGTCTGCATCTCAGCAAACAGATGCAACGAATGAGATCGAACAATCGAACAATCTTCTTAGGGGCTTTGAAGAATCTGAATCTAGCAGGCCACATTTGGGACTGAAATGAGCTCGAAGATGTGAGGTTCTGAAGACCTTCAATGCTGATAAGGGAACAGTAGAGCCTGCAAAGAACAGTGAAGGGATTTTAGGTTTTGCCTGGTTACGTTAGAGATGATCAGCTTGTCTGATTCTTGACGAGTGAGAATTTTATTCGTAATTATGATTGTATGCAAACCTTGTGAGAGAATTGGAATTCGAAAACGTTTTGGTTCTGTAATTGATGATTTGACTTGACACTAAATGTGTCTGATACTTGAGAGTTAAGATTTGTGCGCTGGTTGCCACTGTCTGCCACAGAGAAATTGAGCAATGAAGGGGGATTCCGTCAACCTCAACTACAGGCGATGAGACGGCCACCATCCCCATGCCTCTCTGAGAAGTCGCTGCTAAGCTCGTGTGACTCATTACCGGACATTGAATTGTCCGGCTTGGTGGAGCTCCTGGCTTCACCCTCATCGTCCCCGCATGAGCGTGGTCGCGAACTTGAGCAACTTGAAAATGAGAATTATGCTCAAACCCTCCATCAAGTGAACCCTAAAGCTGCAAGGCAACATTCATGCAAGGGGATGAAAGTTGATCGTTCTCAGTCGCCCAGCTCATTCGGGCCTCTCTACAATATGGCCCAATCGCAGCTGAGAAGCTCAAGCCAAAAGCTAATGAACAAGCTTGAGAATTTGACGATTCGCAATACTTGCCGACCATCGCAGTCACCGGGCACAACAAGGCCTATGAAAGAAATTCTAAGAGATGCACATAAAGAGACTATTGAGAAGGCGCAGAAGCCAGTGACGGCAACCCGGCTCGATAACATGAAAGCGAGTATCCTTTGCCACGGGTTTTACCCTCGTCTTGTTGATGCCTACATTAAGCACCGCAAGGTTAAAGAAAGCTCTAGCTCTCGAATTCTGTTTCCAATTAACGCAATTTCTAATTCATTTGTCATGCACAACGCATCTTGCCAGTTCGAACGCCTTAGGGTTTGGTGAGGGTTTTGGAGTAGAACAAGGGTGAATATGTCGCAGCCTCTAAAGCTGTATTCACATAATGGAGAAGCAACTTGTAATGATTCATTAAAAGCTTAGAGAAGTCTCGAATCCATCAGCATTTGATACTCTTGGTCTCCGAAAAGGGACGCCAACCTTTTATCAACCTTCTTAGGGTGCGATTGGAACTAAGTAAAATTAGAAATAATATATTTTGCAACGTCGCGGTCCTTCTTGTGCAATACGACCGGAGTGGGTGCAAGGTCTACAGTTTGATCTGAACTTGAACTCAGGTGAGAGGACAATACGAGTGCTGTATCCGGGCCAGTGTGGTGTCCGACATTTTATATCTTTCTGAAGGTTTGATATGTAAGAGTGGCATTAGTGAGGTGGGGTAGGTGGGTTCGTCCCCGGAGATGAAAGCAGAGTTGGAAGACCTGCAGGCACAGATGCGAGATTGGCAGCCTTCCCCAATCTCAAATGAAAGCGTTGTAAGTCCCTCCTTGCCATGCTTCAACAAGCACTGGGAAGTGCATGGAAAATTAGATGTGGATATAACTAACTCTGAATATCCAAATCTGCACCTGACCTGCACATAGTAATATTGCAATTGTACGAAGACTTAGTATTTTCCTCTATTATATACTAAGGTTGATTTGTTCTCGCAAATGGAAATTTCCAGAACAGATTTCATGCCATGCTCACAACATACGAGGATGACCTGCAAGAATCTTTTCAGAGATCAATGAGATTCTGCGATGACATCGAAAAGGATATGAAGTCGTTTGCTACTCGTAAATTTCAGCAGGCTTGCCGGAGAAAGCTTGGTAACGAAAACTATCAATGCAGGGTTTGACATAAACACAGGACAGAAACATCTATCATGGCCTCACAAAATAATACATGTGTTTGTTTCCTCCTCTAATTTGATTTTCCTGTGGAGCTTTGAGCGCCAGGGTAAGACAGTGACATAGATAGTCAAATTCACAATGCATGCTCAATATATTTATAATTAGCTCTGTCGATTTTGATCATTATAACTCCAAGCCATGTAAGGATTACTGACCTTGTAAACGTTATGGCCAAACAGATCGAGCCGAGCGTAAAGGTCTTCTGAGGAAACCAGCATGGAGATAAACGCATTGCCAAATTGATATCCCCTATCGCCACCTCAAGTGAAATAACCCTTACCACATAAACCTGCACAGTTGTTTGACCTTTCAATGCTAAGTTTCTCCGAAGATGGATTTCACATGTTGCAAGAGAATGGTCTTTAGGGAAGTCTGTATAATAAATATGTATGAGATGCATGATAGGTATGGCACACTCCAAGCATACTGATGTTTAGGTCACGAGACAGGACAAACAGAAATACTTTGAGACAACGATAAGGCAGACTGTGTTAGTGACCAAAACTCGTAGGATGTGCATACTCCAGTAGAGCACTTTCTGTGGGTAATGAATTAGAGTATGTGAGAACAAAGACGATAGGGGCACGATCATAATGTGATGGGTATCTCCAGGTTAAATAGTTATAACTGACTGATTTTTATGTCGGCCTTCCTATTTCTGGCACAATATTGGACTGCAGGTAACAGATTTGCCACAAGGTGCAATTACGGGAGGTTGTCAAATGCATTCTCTACTGTACTTGCCAGTAAATTGAGCCAGATACTTGACATCAATAGCTCATCCGAACAGAGTCGGAATTACTCAGATAATAGCTGAAAAGTTTGAGAGAAGTAGGATGAAGCCATTTCTAAGTAGAGAACGTTAACTTTCCATTATCAACGAACGCCGGCTGCAAATTGCAAATTAAGTTATCAGTTGTACGATCGTAAAACTCCGATTAGATTGCCTAGAAGACCTTGTTTAGTCCAGAGCTCGACATCAATCAGTTCAGATTAAAGGAAACCCTAGCCTCCAGCCTTATATCGAACCGGACTCCTAGTAAATAAAAAATGCTACATGGTAAGAAAGTTTATCTACGAAGTGTAAGAGCATATTTCAAGGTGGACATAATCTTCATTATAGTAGACTTACTGTCATGGAATAGGTGCCTCGCGTCAGCTGCAGTATAAAGTTCATCTTCACCAGGACGGCGGACCTAGGTGATGCAAAAGCGGCGAAGCAAGAATTGGCGGTTGCAGTCGGGCAAGGACACCATCCGACCGTGAAGAGCTCTTCAGTAATGAAGGGGATATTCAGTTCAATATGCGCATTGAGTGAATGGACAACCTTCATATAACTTGGAAACCACTGTTTCAAGTGAAGGAAAAATTCAATCACCATAGCGACACCAAGGCATTTCGGAAGAGCTTACGGCTGAGTATATTCCGAATATCTGCAACCCCTGTCTGGAGAGAGATATTTAGACATCATATATATCTCCAACCTTTCAAATATACATAAAGGTTGAAATATCAGAGAGCTCCAAGCACATTCGTAAGTAACCATGGATGTGTTGTAAAAGCGACGTCACGGCAACGATGAGGAAACAAACTGCATGGCACTGAGGACCCTCATCTCTTTCTCCAGCGTCTCCACTTTCAGAGACAACTTTGAGTTTGATTTATGCAGAAGTCCAATCTGTCGAGTATGTTGCTCAAGGTTCTCTGTAAATTCGAGGATGGCTTTTGCATGATACTTCTTCATCTCTGCCATTGTGTTCCTTAGACTTTCCAGTTCCAATTGCACTTGCTCGTTTGGAACGTCCTTAGTCTGGACAAATTTCCCGTTCGGTTCTTTTCCATTTTGACCATCTCTTGGCACAGGTTTGCTATTTCGCGTCATTTCTACAGCCATATCTGTATCTTCTCGTTTTCGAACCACATGTTGCCCTGACATTCGTGCATTGATTTCCCTTCTTTCGTTTAGCTTCTGTTGCAGTACTTTGGTACAGCTAATTGTTCTGGATGACGACCAAACTGAGGAGTTGTCACTATCCTTTTCGGAGTCTTCGCCGTCAGATCCGCGTGGATTGGGTGGCCAATCTACTCTCCTCGTGTCAGTTCTCTTCTTCTCTCTCTTCCCATTCATTTTACTCAATCTCTTTGGTTCAGATTTTCTCTCTACCTCTTCTTCATCAACATCGGAAATCATGTGATCAAGATTCAAGATTCTGAGCAGTTTCTTGGCTTCTCGAACTGCTTTCTTAACTTTTGGTGATTGAGGAGATTGCACGGGAGTCAGAGAAGCGGTCTGCGAAGGACTTTGTGATGAGGTTTCTTCCTCCGGACTTATCATTTGGTCATCGAGGAGCTTTTTCGATCTTCTGTTCCTTCTCGATTCCATACTCTTTTCAAGTTTTTGCTGATTATGTTCATGAACTCCTCGCAAATTTCGTGACCAACGAAACGATTGCGGATCTAAAGATCCACGGAGATTCATGGCGCTCCTTCTCCCTTCGTAGAACCCGTTCAACATGTGGCGAGAAGATATCTACTACCTGTCTGCAAACGCAAGTTTAGCGGGAAGTGAAGAGCACAAACCTTCAGCCAAAATGTTCAACCAGGAAACATCAAATCATGCAGTCGTGCACGTTCTGCTTGCAAGTCCTCGTGGCAATTGTGAGTTTAAGAACGTCAGCAGATCGTTCTTCTTGACCATGCTCTCTATGTAATGAGTAGATACCCGGACATTGAGCGCAATCGTCCACATCGTAACAATAAATGGTTCAAATTTGATTGGAAAGACACATTAGGAAGCATTGCTGATGATCTTTCTGAACAACTCATATTTTGCAACTTAACACTACCTAGTAACAGAACAGTCCTTTGGTTAATATGAATGCTCTGTCTCTGGACCTCGTTTTCACGAAAGGAGCTCCTTCTTTCTGGTCAACCGAGTCCAAGACAAAATCTTTTTCGACTGCTAAGTATTGCTCATGGAAAATCTTAATCAATGTAGCCGAAGAACAAAATAACAAGGTCCGATCATCGGCAGTTTGGACAATGGATAAGACAATGAGGTGGCATCATAACTGTCGCCTTCCCCTTCGTAACGGCCGGGGCTAGATCACATCTGCCCAGGCCCCGCCCCGCCCCGGGCACCTCTCCTGCCCTGCCCGTGGAACCGGCTTCCCTGCCCGTGGGAACGAGAGGCCGTTGGGAACAGGGCCCGATACCCGGGCTCTCATGCCCGGCCTCACAGGGCCCGGCAGCTCCCGACCCCGAAGCCCCCCGACCCCGAAGCTCCGTCTTTATTTTTGTCAGTTTTTTGAGCAAATGGGAGAGTCTGGCTCTGCAGTGTTGGTCTTCTTTGTAAATGCACAAGTGCTTGAATGGCCCAGGTCTGAGTGCTTGAATGGCCCAGGTCCGAGTGCTTGAATGGCCCAGGTCCGAGTGCTTGAATGGTCCCAGGAGCAGACATAAAGGATTCCATGAGAAATGAATGTTGGTGTAATGTCCCGTACCATCTTTCCTTACTTGAATCACATATTTTTTTGCAGGCGCTTGCTGCCAATGGTATTTCGACTGAGGGATTCCTTATGTACATTTTTAACTTTCTTAACGTAATTTCCCCCCCAGTAAACACTAGATCACTGTCCGTAACCCACTTTGGATCATGATCTAGACAACTTCATGGCCAGAGGTGAACCATTTGAATGTCTTTCACAGTTCGGTAACGTCCATTAAGTACCTTTCAAAATGCGCCACTTGCATGAAGTATCATGCAAGAAGTACTCTCTGAATGTTGATATAATGAACTTCATTGTTGAAACATGAACTCCATGTCTTTAGGTTATGGCTATTCATGATGTGAACTAATTGACACAAGTTTGAGAACAGTTTGATATTAGTGTGCATCAATATCCAATTTCACATATTTCTTCTCCAAATATCACTCTTTGTTATATCAACAAGGTCACCTACAATTTCCACAACTTACAACACTGTAGACTTGGTAGTTTTCAGTTTGTTTTGAACAGATATATTCAAATTCCTCAAAATTATAGATATTTCTCATTTCAAATAATTTGTGTCCAACAAGCTGACCTCCACATGGGGTAATGTTCAAACACGACCTGGACAACATTCATGTTTCCACTTCTACAGAATTTGCAAACTCGTTGTGCCCAATTCACATTCTGCTCAAAGTTTTCAAGTCCTCCCATTCAGAGCTCGTGACAGAAGCTATTTCGTTTCAGATTCATCTACAAACAAGCATCACACAGTGAAAGAGAGGTGACAACTAACTGCATTTTTGCAAGTTAACAACCCGTTTTTCTTTACCGAGAAACAAAGTGTAAACTTCACCCCAGGTTGCAAAGCCATGGGCGTATGCAGCAAAAACAGGGGAGTCCACACCACGGGGGCTTTCTTTGAGAAGCAGAGGAAGATAAATAAATAGCTCACTTTGGTAACAGTGAGCACTAAATAAACCCTAGTAAAACTGAAGCTCCTCCTGTAGAACTCGCGATTGGCAGATAGTTGTTACCCTCCAAGTTTCAGAAGCATTAGACTGAGTAACATTTAATTTTTTCATAGTTTTAGACAAGTGAGAGTTCACCGGCGGGGACAGACCTCTTCACCAGCTTTGCCCACGCTTCATTGGTCTCCACAATCACCTTCAACGCGTATGCCTGCATCACCAAATGCAACAGATGTTTATGAACAACTTTCCATTGTCTGTGAAATGGAAGTATCAGGTGCATGTTATTCAACAAAGACGGCTGGGGTAAGGTAGATGTGCCTAATTCAGTTACTTATCTTCATTGGACACCTATATTTAAGTGGTATATGGATAGGTGTGCTTCAAGAAAGATGCCAAAGAGACACGTGGTCAAAAGAGATTACACTACATGCTCAAAAATGATGACCAATCTAGGTTCAATAATTGGGAGACCTACATTACCCTTTAATGAGCATCAGAATCTTCAATTGACAATGAATATGATATTCATATGCGTTCCAGAGATTATGAGGAAAATGGCTTTGGCCTTGATTTGGATTTGCTAACCATCTCGTACAAATCGAATGTTCCATATCCTAGGATAGTGGGCTAGTAAAAAAAGTAACCATTTAACAGTCATCTATTTTAGTGCCAATTGGATCCATGCAAATTTAGGTCAAATAAATGGAAGCTTGTTGATTTCCTTGTGCTGGATCCTACAGGTGTTAATAAGATTGAATGCAGATTCAACACTGCTGACCCAAAGCCAGTAACAAACTAAACCTATCATGTATACTGAGCAGCTCAGAGCATATCCAACAATAATCGGCTGTGAAATGATTCTCTTAAAAATTGGCTTTCAAAGGCTTCCAAAGTATGTCATAAATCTTCATTGCCCACCAATTATTCAGAGAGAGAAAGACAAAAGAGAGAACCTTAAAAGAGTTCTCAAATTTGAGGGTGGGGTTTTAGGGGTTTGCCTCTCTCAGAAATTGGTAGGCAGATAATATTTGGAAATGAGGCAGGGGGCTTCGGGGTCGGGAGCTGCCGGGCCCTGTGAGGCCGGGCATGAGAGCCCGGGTATCGGGCCCTGTTCCCAACGGCCTCTCGTTCCCACGGGCAGGGAAGCCGGTTCCACGGGCAGGGAAGGAGAGGTGCCCGGGCGGGGCAGGGGCCTGGGCAGATGTGATCTAGCCCCGGCCCTTTGGTAACGGTTGCTCCTTCTCTGCCCTTCCCTTTCCCTTTCTTCTTGATCTCCCTCCATCTCATTCAAATTCCTCTTTCTTGCCCTCCATTCCGCCTCTTCTTGTATTGCTGCGAACCTTGTATACAAATATACAGATATGGCGATATTTTTTATTGCAGCTATATATGAGTGTAGTTCAGCTTGTTGTATGTCTGTCAAGTGAACTCTGTTATGCTTTCCATCTGATCATGTTCCTTTAGATATTAAGTTTCTTGAATTCGGTCGCCAACAGTAGATTGCAGACCTCTTTTTTGATATCTTGGCTCTGGTAAATTTGGCTGCCATCCTCGATGTGGCGCAAGAAATATCCACTCTGGCGAATCAATTATGTCTACGTTAGCTCCGCTACTATGTGCATTCACTGAGTTGTGAGCAGATACGTCCTTTAAGCAGATGCTCGAGGAAATCACTCCAATTAAATTACTTGCACTAATGAATTGAACTGCCTCATCCCTGTGGTATATTACATGGTCTGTTTACAGCATTGAGTGATCCCGGATTGAACCGCCACACGCTTTTGCAAATGTCCCGCAAATACTAATCACATAGATTCGGCATTGAGCGCTTGAACAGGTGATATATCCAAGTAAAATCTGCCACGACACACGTGAGCTCTGAAACCTACGTTAATCTAACATTCTCTCTACAGATCCAACGAAATGGTGAGCTCAGGAACGGACATTGCTTTGACAGTACTCGGAATCATAGGTATGTGAAGGGCCATTCACCCTTTAAGAATTATCAACCAGCGTAGAAATGATCATCAAGTAGTGGCACCTTAGATCATCAACAGCCAAACGTATTCCAGTGTTCTAATTGTCTTAAAGGACAAATCGTTTCCCAACAGCTTGGTTTCCCTACTCGATTTCACGGCACCTTTTTGAGATCTCCCGCAACTTTCTTGATGTATCTACGATTAATCAGTGTCGTAAGATACCAAATCGTATGCTCCTGAATAGCAGTTTTTATGATTTCATGTGGAGAATTCTTATTATAACGCCGTATGAATTTGGAAAGTACTGATATATGGAAATAGTTCCTATTCCAACCGTAGAACTTTACAGTTTACGTAGGATGGCAGAAATTGAGATCAATTATATCCCTTCCCAAGGTGGACACAATTTGAAAAGTGCATAGACGACAATTAACCTCACACTTTTGAGGCAATCTATCTTCATGCAGTATGAACCTCTTAAGCAATTCGATTCGCAGTAACAAAAGGGTCTAAATTGTCAGCAGACCGGTGTGAAACATTCTACCGAAAGTATGGTTCGGGGTTATTTTACCTTTTTTGACACAGACACTGTACATTTCTCCTCTGAATATCCACACTTGGTGTATCTTTATTAGAGCTGCAGCTTTAAATTGCAGAAAGAAACAAAACAATCGTGGATGTCGATGTCAGAGTTGAGAAAGAAAGTTCCATGTAGAGAAAAATGGACGTGCGATTCTTCATAAGCAAATTCTGACAGACTGGTTTTGTGTTCTGCAGGAAATATAATGTCAATGGGATTGTTCATGTCACCAATGTGAGCTCGAAAACAAACGAAACTCTTACTGCCAATAATGGCCACTATATGAAAACACACTGGATACATAACATGCTAATGTATGAATCTGCTTCATAGAATTGCAAAAAGGTAAAATGCGCCGATCTGTTTTCCCTACTGAACGAACGCTATGGAACTATCCACAGGCCAACATTTTATAAGATATGCAAGAGGAAGACAACAGGGCAATACTCAGGCCTGCCCTACGTCGCAACTCTTCTCAATTGCATGCTATGGACATTCTATGGAGCTCCGGCTGTGGCAGGACTTATTTTCGTGGTGTCCATCAATGTTGCGGGATTGGTATTGGAAGGCACTTATGTCACCATCCACCTCATTTTCGGCACCCCAAAAAGCAGGGTATTCTCAAATGCCGTCTTAAACATAACTCCATGATTAATCGTGTGGCAACAATTTCTTAAGAAGGATATGACTGCTTGAGATTGACTAGATAAAGTAAGGCACCTGAGAAATGGTAGTAGAGGCGGACATCGTCGTCATCCCAGGAGATGTCCTAAAGGAAGATGTCCAAGAGATGTCGACACTTCACAGGGTTAAACATTGAGGGCAATGGCGTCAGTTGTAGTATTCTGTATGATTTTGTAACGTTTCCAGTGAGCCGAGGTTTAGTAATTGTGATCGTAGTGTTTCAATAGCCTGACTAAGAGTATAATCATTGTTCGCTCAAGGCTATTGATTTTATTGTCCGTGACCCAATTATCATAGTTTTTTCTGCCTTATTGTTGCCACTGTACACATTGAAGTAGCAAAACATGAGTGTAAGATGTCCAATGACTGTAGTTACTGGTTGTTGAATATGCATCCCAATGTCAGGATGTTTCCAGGCTAATGTTTCATGGTGTGCTGCTTGAGCAAAACAGAGGAAAATCACTGCACTGCTGGCAGTGATATGCGTGCTCTACGGGGTCATGGTAGCTTGTCTGTTGCTGATCACAAAGGAGCACCAACGAGGTGTAATAGTTGGATCTATATGTGTCATCATTGGAGTAGTCATGTATGCATCCCCTCTTGTAGTCATGGTAAATCCTCAACATCTTTTTTATTCTTAAACTTGCAGTGAAAATGCCAAATTTTCCCCCTATTGTGAAACCTAATGCACTTCTAAAGGATAAGAAAAATATTCAGTCATTTGCAATCAGTACTTGGTTCAATCCATATGGAAGTCCATAGAAAGGTTTGAGATTTACCATCATTGAATTTTCCACTGTTTGTTTCAAACTGATTTATTATCCAGTGTGGCTTCAAGTCTATATCAGTGATTCCATTCAAGAAAAACGAAATGGTTATCTATTACACCGATGTGGAGATGTGTGTGTTCATGGTGTTGGCCAGAAAGAGGTGATTAGGTCACAATCTGTGCAGAGCATGCCTTTTTTACTGTCATTTGCATCCTTCTGCAACAGCCTCGTATGGGCTTCTTATGGAGTAATCAAGAAAGACAAGTTTATCTATGTAAGACGCCATTCCTTAAATAACCCCATCATGATTTTTAATTTTTTTCTCAGGTTAATTTGTGATCATGCTTGAAAAATGCCAGATGGAGATTTGTCATGTGAAATTTAATGCATGTGCCCACATGGTCTCTTACAGATCCCAAATGGCCTAGGCACTCTTCTCACACTTGGGCAGTTATTCCTATGGTGCACTTACTACAAGAAAGGTGTGCGCAAATTGGCAAGCGACTCAGCCACTACCCAACATGCCATTGACATGCTCACCACAAACAAGCTCGCACAACAACCGAGCATGGGAACTCATGAAGTCTCAGCTGACCACTTTGACGTCTCCCAAAATTCCAAAAAACTTCTCAATGAGAACAATACTGCCCTCATGGCCTTGTGCAGAGATCAACCATAAATTATACTTATAAGCTTCCTCCCCTTGTGTGATAGGTACATTATCCACAGCCCACATTTTTCATCATATTAAAAATAAGGACTAACACCTTCCAGGTCAGCTTAGCAGTAAATCATATTTTGCCAGTGTACTAAAGGTGAACAAGATATCAACGTACCACCATTTTTTAACATTAAAAAATGACAGGGAGGCATGGAGGTACCCTGTCAAGACTGGTGGAATCCTAACCGACAAGGCGAGCAAAGTTTCTGGCGCAGTAGTCTTGGGGCAGTTTCATCCTCCTCATTGTGAAACCATGCATTTGCTGCACCATTTCATTTGGGATGAGGACTTTCCGTCTACAATTGAAAATGAGACATTCCATCTACATTTTGATGCCACAACGGAACATTTTCCTTGAACAATTCAATGATTTATCCATGAAGCTGGCCAATTAGTTGCAGTCATCAGCACTATTGGTACTGCTCTTCCATTGCGTCAGTAGACACCAAATTGTGAGGCTATCCGGCTCTGGAGGGTCATCCATCAAAACAGTACTAGTGGATGACAAGGGTAAGGCACGACCGCACACATGTTGTTGCTTGAATTTTCTGGTTGCAATTGCTCCACGTTGCAACGCCGAATCGTTATGTCTCTACATTCGTGATTAATATAGTTCTAAGCTAATCAATTGATCGGCTCATGATATTTCCTCGCTCTGCATGCAGTCTGCATGGCCAGGGTGCGAATTAGGATGCATCAAACTCTGAAGCTAGAGCCTAGGATCATGTGATGTTACGAGATGGAACCGTTCCATAGTCGCAGTGGGATTCGGGAAGTTGAGATATTGGTGAATAGGGTGAGGGAAGATGGGTAAGGTATCATATCTAAGTTTAGTCCTCGTTCACGGGAGTCTCTAACAACCACAAAGTAGAACGATATCCATGCCTAAGTTACGGACCACCAGGAACGAGTTTGAGCTCCTAGGAACAAGTGGGACCCTGATCGAACCTGTGGCTTTCGGTTTACTGTAATTGAGAAATTATCTAAGGGCCACTTCACACTGCACTGATTTACCCTAAGTAGTGCATGTTACTATTCAGAGTTACGAATTGCTATGATTTTTTAATGAGAATGTAATACAGTGCATCGAAGGGTAAATCACACTATAAGTATGCCCACAATATTTATCATAAACACTGAAGTTGTGTGTCCGAACTTGAAATTTTGAAGTGGGTCAAGATTTCGCGAACTTCACGAGACTAGTTATGTGCCCAAACTAAGGATGTTAGGGTTTTGGACAATCCACATAAACATTTAAACCTCAACACTACACTAAATAGGACATTTAGTGTTTGATTATATATAGTGTTGTTACCACCCTACCCTGCTCAACATTAATTTTCAATTCCTTGATAATTAGTGTTAGACATAAATGTGCCGCTACCTTCCCTACTGCCACCTCGTTTATTATATCATTTTTTCATATCCTTACTCACACTAAATTCAAACATGTAACTTCCACATATTACCATAGTTGATATTTAGTGTTTGAGTTTACATTCAATGTTCCTTACTTTCATAGGGTTATTGACATTTAGTGTATGCGTTCGTATTTAGTGTATCAAACACTAAATATCATATTTAGTGTAGTTAATTTAATATGGCAACACAAACAAAAATATACTCCCTCCGTCCCAAAATGATTGTACTGCCTCCTAGATTTTTTTGTCCCAAAATGATTGTCCGGGTTATCTACCCGGCTAGAAATTTGAGGCTCAAAGTCAAATATTTTCGTGCCAATCTTTCTATATCAAGAAGTCTTTTGACATTGCAACTTCTGGGGGCGTTTCAGAGTAGTTGTTGTTTTTTATTTTAAGAGTCATACTTACAACTACTCAGTCAATGATCAGTGGACCTTAATCTCGCCAAAGTTCGGAACATGGACAATCATTTTGGGACGGAGGGAGTAGTAGTGGTTAAGCTAACACTTCTCCTTGGCACTGCTTAGTAATGGTTACCCTTGACCAACGGTGCAGCCAGTGCCGTTGTCACATTGTGTCTAGTTCTTTAGTAGAATCACTATATTCGTTAATTTGGGACTTTTTCGGCATTTTGAGACAGTTACAAATATAAGAACATGGATAAAATCACACAGATATTGGAGAATGTTGTAAGATACAAATACTTTGAAGTGGGTGTTCATATCAAGAACTCAATTAAGAACTCATATCAAGATGGTTTGGGTAGGACGACCCAAACATTAGACCATGTTGTTGTGGTCCATATATTAATTTGAGACAAGAGAAAGTCTTAAATTAACGAATATAGTGATTAGAGGAGTGTTTAAATATGACATGCATTAGGGACACATTAGCATGTAAAAAAGCATGGTACAAATGTGCAGCTTCTCATCCCCTTGGAGAAAAAAAAACCCTATTGATCCTAATTTGGAATCATTCATCAAAGGCCGAACAATAATAATAAGTAGAAGGATGAGTAGAGTCCATTGGGTCTTGCCACGAACTTTAAATCGTAGCCACCATTTCAAAGTTGGCCCATGTAAAAAGTTTGTTTTATTTTTTTGGTGTTATAAAAGTGAATCCAAGGAACCTAACTTCCGTGCCCCTTCCGTTACTGCAAAAGAGAGACCTCTAATCATACGAGCGCACATGTAACCAAAAGAGTGTACTATATAAGCTTATGTACTTACCCATTTGACCAATTTCTTGTGCTTTGTGCGACTACTAGAATATTCATAAATTCCAAGGGACATCTACCCAATACCAAACACTAGGTACCACGGTCATTATGTGTGGGGGTCTTATATATTGACAATGTTACGTATTGTTCGGTTTGAGTATGCTTACCTCACATATCAATTTTTTAGTGCTCACAATCTCCAATCTATTTGAAGAGTTCATGTCTTATGTCATCATGACAATATTCAGTTCCTTGGTTATGTTTCGTGGGACCAGATGTTGGACGAGCATAGTTCTCCTTTAGTTTCGGGATTCTTCCTTTATAGGGAACACTTAGGTCGTGTACTGTGCGACAAACAACTATAATTTCCTATAAAATTTTAATCGCAACCTCTTTCTTTGGAAAAAGACCGTCGACTACATGCTTAGTAATGTTAAGGGGGGTGTGGATTCTCCTACAACGTCGTTTACGCAATAAGTACCATGCATAAAGTGCCATAGATAACTCATATCGACCTTGAGAAAGCGGAGATGAGATGCCAATGGCACCTCGGCATCACTTCTCAAGTAGGGGTAACTTAGTGTATTGTAGGGGTATCATAGCCCCGTTATAGCTAAACTCCTCTTGAATTTTTGGCATTTTGTTTTGTAAAAAAATCGTGCTACAAGGTGAAAGTGATGGAAAGTCTATCCATAATCGATCCTCAAAGCAAAGGTCCGTGTGGAAATTGAGGTTGAAGCCTCTCCCTTTTGTCTCCAAAATTTGATACTATATATTTTTAGTGCCGGTTTGTTTTTGGAGAGGTTGGAAAAGCCTCAAGTAACAAGAGTAACAAATTTCCTTCGATCTCCAACATTTGACAACTATGGGGGCACTATGGAGACTTCACGGACTACTATGGAGACTTCATGGGCTACTATGGAGACTTCATGGGCTAGGGATCCGTGGTGTCTATGTAAATCACCCCGGGCTAGATCACATATGCCTAGGGTTGGGCCCCACCCTGGGCATGCCTCCTTCACTGCCTGGATGAAGCCCATGCTCCTTGCCCGCTCTGCCCGACTTCAAAAAATAAAATTGCCCTTGCATTCTTGAAGGCCGCTTGTCCATATAACTCATATTGAGTGCACTTCATCTTCAAGGTCCAAAATCCAATATATATGTTCACTTCCATTGAGTAAATAAGCAATTGACTAGGATTTCATTTTTGAGTGAAACCATCAATAAAGCATGTAATTAACTTGGAAGTCAAAAATATTACAAAACCCTCATTAGCACTGAGGTTATAATTTTTGTGACTTACCATTGAATGGGTCTTTTTCATTCTAATTAAGTGTGATTGAATGTAATTAAGTCCCCGGGGAAGTCACTCCATGCACATTAGGCCACTACGTGCAATAAAAGTTTGCTACCCCTATATTATATGTCATAAATAATTTTTAAAATGATGATATTTTTACTAGAGATACAAAACCATTGATAATATCTTTTTTATATTTTTTCAAAATTTTTAGTCATCTTCATTTTTGTAGTAATTGTTTTAGTTCAGTTCTGCGTCATTCTAGTTAGAAACGGTATGTTTTATACAAAAAAGAGATCATCAAATTTGGTTACCATTTTTTACTAGGTAATAGATACCATATATATCTACTAGAGAGAAAAAATTGATAAAATTTGACCCATTTTGGTGATGCCTTTAGAAAAAGTAGATTCACTTTTATCGCACATGGCGTCAACTTGACCAATGGAGTGACTTCCCCGGGAATTAAGTCTAGTTAGTCTTAATTAATCCTAATTAATCGTAATTAAGTCCAATTAAATCAAAAAGTATGCTTACCAAATTGATTAAGCCTATTTAATTATAAAATGCACTTACTCAAATTAATCATGATTTAATTCAGATATGAGGAATGATGTGCTTAATTACACTTGTTTAGAATGACACAGACCCTTTCAATGGTAAGTCACAAAAATCATAACCTCACTGCTAATGAGGGTTTTGTAATATTTTTGACTTCCAAGTTAATTACATGCTTTATTGACAATTTCACTTCAAAAATGAAATCCCAATCAATTGCTTATTTACTCAATGGAAGTGAGCATATATATTGGATTTGGACCTTGAAGATGAAGTGCACTCAATATGGGTTATATGGACAAGCGGCCTTCAAGAATGCAATTTTATTTTATTTTTCAAAGTTAGGTGGAGCAGGCAGGTTGTATGGGCTTCATCTAGACAATGAAGGAGGCGTGCCCGGGGCGGGGCCCAACCCTGAGCAAATGTGATCTTGCCCGGGGCATGTAAATCCATTCATTGTGGAGGGAACAACATAGTGAATTATAGTATAGCCTAGAAATGATCGTTTTGAGACAATTTGACTATGGAAATAATATCAAAGACCCCGAATTAGTTTAGTGGAGTCTAGTTGGAATGAATCAACCCTCAACCTTATAGGGGACCCTTTTTATTAGAGCCTCTTCATCCACAATGGATGAGTTTACATAGACACCATGAATCCCAAACCGACTTTATTTGGAAGTTTCGCTAAGTACCCACACTTTTTGTACCACATGCATGCCTTTAGAAATTTCAAACGTATGACAATAGTACAAAAACATTGCTTCATTTTGACATTTTGATTTTGCCGAGTGTCGTTATGGCATTGTTTAGGACCCTACAAAACTTCTAGACGGACGTACTTTACAACATTCAAAGTATTGAACCAAATACCCCTCTACAATAACCACTTAAGTAAACATGTGCTCTTTGAAAGCCTACCATAACCGACATTTTGTCACTTATTTGATCTCATTCTTATGGCATTGGATTCATACAAGATTTGCAATCGAGATGATATTTCTCCAATATGAATTGATTATCATTTGTCACACATCATAATAGGCCAAGCCTCCTTGAAGCAACTATAAGATAAATGGTGCTAAAATCGGTTGACACTCCACCCAAAACCAACACCCAGAAATCTTGCACAATATATAGAACTTCAATTTTGAGGATGTCTACCACCTTCAAATCATCAAGTTTTTGTTGTGGTTCATCATCCACCAATAAAACTTTGAACCCTTATAATATTCGCATACGGAACTTAAATTCAGACATGTCACATACTTTGGTGCATTGGAATTCACAAAGCCACATTGCTAATGAAAGCCCATTCAAAATTGATAGAACCTCATAATAGTATCTATTTTTCTTTTTCTTTTTTGGCACAAATTGAAAAATCAATTGCAAGAAATTAGTATCTATTTTTGAGCACTTAAAGTGGTGGGTTTAGCATCATCTACCTTAAGTTCGCCTGCCTTAGTGTAGCGATGTAATATGACCTAAAACTTAGTTTGGAACCATCATATTTCTCTTTTTGACAAGGCGGAGGTGCCTTCTTTGGTTATTTTTTAAAATCATGCACCTTTATTCTAGCGGTATGACATGGTTTGGTGTGGCTACGAGAACATATACTAAAAAGACACATGTTTTTAAAAGAGATCAGATCGCATGTTCAAAATACAATAACCATTCTATGCTCAATAGTCAACGTAATTGGGTGGGGACTACATGACCATGTAATGAGCACGAGAATCTTCAATGTGATAATAAATATATTCCTATCAGCTCGAAAATTTATGAGGAAAGTGGCTACGGCCTCAATTCGGATTTGTTAACCATATCATACTAATCATGTGTCTCAAATCTTAGGAGAAGTGGGCTAGTTGGAAAAGGTAGTCATTAAAGATCCATCTACCTTTTGTTTGACAACATGGGTTCATCAATTTTTTGGTTTCATCAATTTGTCATCATCATTGATCAATGAAAGTTGAGTCATCCCATGTCTTATTAAATTATTGAGACTAGCATCATCACATTATTCAGCCATGTGGGTCAGTTCCATGACCATGGATATGTCAAGTATATTTTATGGGCCCCCCGAACAAAGTATGAATATTCATTTACCATTCATACATTAAGGCTGACACTTGGAAATTTGGTTGGTGTTATACTTCCAACACTATTCACATTAACCACTGTTCATAAAAAAAACAGTGTTCATTTCAGTATTATTCATTGAAAACACTATTCATAGCAACATTATCACTTAAAATACCAACACTATTCGCAACTTATTCTTACTATTCATGCCGGCATTATTCATTATTTGTACTAGCGTCAATTTCTTCATGTTTTCTAAGTTTCTTCCACGAAGGTAAGGCTGCTTCACACTATAGCCGAAGGTTGAGAGGCCGTCGATTTTCCCCAATCAGATTGCAAGAAACCAAGAATTTGGAGGCTTCACGCTATGGCTGTCCAAGTCGAAAGGCCGTGGGAGTTTAGGGTCAAAGGTTTGGACTTTGGGCTTGGCCTTTGGAGGCTTCACACTGTGCCTGACCGAAGGCTCCAATTCCTATATTTTATTGACTATTTGCAGCCCATTTCTTTGGACTCTCAACAAAGTTTGGCCATTCAACCCACGGCCTCTCGACTTGGACGGCCATAGTGTGAAACGGTCCTAAGATAGTGGAGGCGCATGCGACACTAAATATAGAAAGGAACACAACCATGCAGAATAGTGGTATGATGCAAGATGTGTGGAGGAGACCTTCAATGCATATTTGCCACTTGTCGCTCAATTACACTAGCGAACATACCACCTTGGCTGATGTGGGAGGCATGCATCAGAACATTCACAAATTGCAGATTTCAACACAAATTTACCTCTTAATCTGGACGACCGATTCAATGGGAGAATGATGGCTACTGTTCTCCCGCTTCATTAAAATACGTTTGGTCGCGCAAGAAATCGTTGAAATGTATCCACGGGGGGTTCACTCCATGTCAAGTTGAACACTACGTGCGGCCAAAGTTTGCTACCCCTATATTACATGGAATAGATAAATTTAAAAAATATGATATTTTTTCTACATATACATAATCATTGATAATATCTTTTGTATATATTTTTTGAAATTTTTAGTCATCTTCATTTTTTTAGTAATTATTTTAGTTCAATTCTGCATCATTCTAGTTAGAAACGGTATGTTTTATTAAAAAAACAGATCATCAAATTTGGTTACCATTTTTTACTATGTAATAGATACCGTGTATATCTACCCATGAAAAAAAATGGATAAACTTTTGACCCATTTTGGTGATGCAACTTACCAAAAGTAGATTTTTTTTGGCCGCACGTGGTGTTCAACTTGACAATGGAGTGACCCCCCCCCCCCCCCCGTGAATGTATCCAAATGTCGCATTCTTGGTAATGTGAACATTTTGGTCTCAAATGTCATACTATTGAGGTGTTTCAAGAAAAAGACCTATTTCAATGTAAACTACCATTTTGTATACATAAGTGTGGAAGAAAATTTGTATTGAAGAAATATGTTCACAACATTTCCGAAGGCTCCTCAAGGTTCCTCGATGCTCACGAAATTCCCCAAGGTTTCCCAATGCTCACAAGGTTCTCCAAGGTTCTCCTGCATGTTCCAAAGTACTAATCACATATGATCCTTGAAATAACATGTGGGTCCCGCCACTTGTGCACACTAATTACCTCTATTTTATGACAAATTGGGCCTGGACAAATGGCATGTTACAAAAGTCGTAGTCATAGTATGGATGTAAAGTAGCACTGGAAAGTTTGGTTGATGGGAAATCTGCCATGTGGTTGAGGTGTCATATAATTGAAGTATCGTACTAATATGGAGGTTGGATTGTATCGTTCTCCTCTTTAGTAAGACACATTTGGTCATGCAAGAAAGTGTCGTATTCCTGGTAATATGACATTGTGGCCTCAAATGTTGTACTAACTATGAGGTTTTTCCAAGAAAATGGCCTATTTCAATGTAAAATGCTAGGTTATGTACATAATGATGATACATAAGTACCCGATAAGTATGGAAGAACACTTGCATTCAAGAAATATGCTCACAACATTCCCCAAGGTTTCCCAACATTCTCTTGCATGTTCCAAAGTACTAATTGCATGTGAACCTTGAAATACATGTGGGTCCCATCAATAATGCACATTAATAACCTCTACTATAAGACAAATCAGACCTAGAAAAATGTCATATTACGAGCGTTGTAACACCATTTATGGTATTTAGTGTCACATATTTACACTATTTGCGAAGGGCCTAAACTAGATGCCTAGAGGTCTCAAGGTGCCACATCCGCTAATTGCCAATATGATACTATTCATCCACACAAGTAACTAATTTAAGTGAAAATTTATTTACATTATGATATTTAGCATAGCACATTGCGATACTTGAGATGATACTACTACGTTTAGTATACAAGGGGAAGATATCACTAAGCATTCTAATGGGTAAGTGTGACATGTTTACATTTTAGTATGCAAGAGGAAGATACTCTTGAGCATGCTAGTGTGTACACTTTTGTCAACTTGTAGGCCATTGTGTAACATAGGCAACATTACATCTTATAACACTATTGAACATACTCATGCCAAGATATTAGTAAGCGCAATCAAACGCCAAGTGTCATGAGGTGCCACTAATGGTGAAGTTGTTGAGCATTAGTGTAACCTAACATACGCCTCAAAATAAGGTAATTGACATTATTATGCATGTGACACTAGATACCATAACCGGTGTAGTCGTAGTATTGAAGTAAATTAATACTAAAAAATTTGGTTGACAAAAAATGCATCATATAGTCGAGGTGTCATAACACGAAGAGGCAGCCATGGAATGCAACTCGAGGTTCGTGGCGTCTATGTTGACTCATCCATTGTGGATGAAGGGGCTCTAGTAAAAACATGTCCCCTACAAGGTTGAGGGGTGATTCATTCCAATTGGAGTCCACTGCACCATTTATGGTATTTAGTGTCACTTACTATTTGGAGCTACATTGTGCTATAACTTTTTACTATGGATCTCATTTTCTACCAACAAAAGTCAAATTGGTTGTTTGGACACTATAGAATAATAACATCTTCACTCGGTAAAAAAATTATATTACCAATAAAATGTTACAGTAAGTGACACTAAATACCATCAATGGTGTAGACTAATTTGGGGTCTTTGATGCCATTGCAAAAGTCAAATGTTCTAGAAAGAGTTGCTTCCAAACTATAAATAGTTCATTATGTTTTTACTTTGCTAATGGATGAGTTTACGTTAGACACCACGAATCCCTAGCCATAGAATGCATGATCATACATACTTAGTTCTGTCAGGCTTGAATTTAATGTCTGATTAATCGTATCTTTCAACATAATAAGCCTCATTTTATGTAACTTATAATAAGCAGGGAAATCCCAATGCTGCCAGCTGGCAAATTCGAGACAATGAGCCGTAAGGTTCTGCCAAGTGTCTTGTGTGGCTATGTGTCAAAATTTGTGTGGTGCACTAAATAATCCAGGTGTTAGGGTGAAAGATGGTTGACCTCTAGGACCACTTCAACAAATGAGACTGACGGCCCGTCACCATTCCATTCTAAGATCTCTCATTGGTCGAAAAGGTTGAGACTGCCCAAGTTCAATTCACACTAGAATGTGAAGGCCTAAGGGCTCATAGAAAGTATTATGGATGAAAAGGTCCACATGGCTTCCTACATGCCAGATAATGTTTCATGGTCTGCCGGAATTTGCGGCAGACCCACCTATAAGAGGTAGGGTCTGACACAAGTTTCAGCATACCATGTCAATGGTATAGCCTTTGGATGAGAAACAAGGGCCCCCACAATTTCATGGTCACGGCCCTTGGCTCATGTGTGAAGTGGCCTTTTGTGCTAATTAATGTTTCTAAAGTTGACATCCAATACATTGTTTAATCACTATATTCGTTAATTTGGGACTTTTTCGGCATTTTGAGACAATTACAAAAATAAGAACATGGATAAAATCACACAGATATTGGAGAATGTTGTAAGATGCAAATACTTTGAAGCGGGTGTTCATATCAAGAACCCAATTAAGAACTCATATCAAGATGGTTTGGGTAGGACGACCCAAACATTAGACCATGTTGTTGTGGTTCATATATTAATTTGAGACAAGAGAAAGTCTCAAATTAACAAATATAGTGATTTTATGGTATTATGTACACTATTGGTGAATAGTCTAAACTAGATGCCTAGAAGCCTAGTAGTGTCATGTCCGCTGAATGTCAAACTGAAGCTATTTTGTCAACATAAGTAATTTTTTGAAGTACATAACTATTTACGGCATGACATTTATTGTAGCACATTGGATTGCTTGAGGTAATAGTTTTATGTTTTACTCCCTCCGTCCGCGTTCCTAACTTTGGCGAGATTAAGGCCCGCTGACCATTGACCGAGTAGTTGTAAGTATGACTTTTAAAATAATAAACAACAACTACTCCAAAACGCTCCCCACAGTTACGGTGTTGAAAGACTTCTTGATGATGAAAATTTGGCGCAAAAATATTTGACTTTGAGCCTCAAATTTCTAGCCGGGCAGACAAACTGGACAATCGTTTTGGGACAAAAAAAATCCGGGAGGTAGGACAATCGTTTTGGAATGGAGGGAGTACTATGCAAGAGGGAAGATATTATTTAACATATTAATGGCAAGTGACATGTGTTTATGTTTTAGTATACAAAAGGAATATATAATTGACCATCTAATGTAAGTGTCATGTGTTTACACTTATGGCCAACTTGTTGATCATTATGCGCTCCAGGCTGAGGCCTCATAATATCAATGAATATACTAATGTAAAGATATTAGTGAACATGCCAACGCAAAGTGTTGTGAGGTACACTTATGGTCAAGTTGTTGCCCATTAGTGCACCTAAGCATTGGCATCATAATTGAGTTAATGACATTATTTGGCATGTGACACTAATTACCATAAATGGTGTATATAATGTACATTGGTCATGGTATTTAGTTCCACTTGTTGTTCAGAGTTATGAAATATTATAAATATCTATTATGGAATTTTTAATCAACAAATGTCAAATAGGTTGTTTGGACAAATATATATAACATTAACATCTTTAAGTGGTGAGAACTTACATCAATAGTAAAAAGAACTAATTTTGCGTAAGTCCAAATAATAAGTCACACTATATACCATAAAAGGTATACATTGCTTATGGTATTAACTTGGGGGAAGCACACATAGCCAAATCAAAAATATAAATTAATACTCCTAGGGTCCATATGCAAAATTTTAGGCCACAAAAAGGATGCACATGCAAACTTATAGGCAAAAGTTAGCCTCAAGTATTTGCACAAGTTGGAAAATCAATAGATATTGAAATGCTTTACATGCATATATCCCAAAAACATGATGATTATAACAGTAAATTAACCATTAGAAATAGCCTAGTATTTTTACACATTGAAGAAAATTAACACCCTTTTGTGTACCCATGTGGGTAGGTACAACCAATATTGTGTGCACCCCCTATGGATATTTAGTGTGACTTATCATTTAGAATTACATAACGCTATCATTTTTAATTTTTAATCTCTTAAAACCAACAACGGTTAAATAGGTTGTTTAAATATTATAGCACATTAACATCTTTCACTGATAACAAATCTCACTATCAGTCAAAAATTGTAGCATTGCATATGTTCATATAGATTAGTGTACATGGATGACGCGGCCTTGCCACTTGTTGTGTGGACTGGTAGAAATATATAAAATCTACAATGGATTTAAAATCAACCACCTTCAAAGATCATAGAACCATCTAATGCACGAGATGAGTAACAACACGTGATTCTCATAGTGATTGGTAACGGATTTGAAGAGCTATGGAGTTACCACTACAAATGTATGTCAAGTTGTAGAGTCACATGTCTTGCATAATTGACAAATTTGACAAATCTATCATTATTATGATAGTTTGGGAACTTTTTTCAATTGCGCATGGCTTGTGCTCTAGGAAGACTCGTAGAATGGGTTGAAGTGGTCTTTCATATGCTTCTTACATGTGGAAATCAAACTAGGGCCCATTCACTCTAGGGTTAGAATGTGTAATCCCCAAGTAAATTATATAGGGTTGAATTGACTCTCGAAGGCATCAAAGACAAGGGTTGAAATTCTTTCCTTTTACTTGCCCTCATGGCACACAACACTATATCCATCTTGCATGGTTCTCTAGAGCACGAAGTCCAAAGTCAATCTAAGGCATGTGGGCCGTATGTCTCGGTGGGGTCAATGGAGTTTTTCTTATGTGATGTATATGTGAGTCCAAAGGTAGGTTGGCGCTTATCTCCGGGAAGTGAAAAACCCATGAGTTTCTAAGTAAAATAAGGTCTTCAAAAAATCACATGAGAGTACAGTGGCAAGACAAAAAGATTCGGCCACCCCCCAGCACACCACACACCCCATTTGGGCGAATCTTTTTGTCCGGCCACTGTACATTCTTGTAATATCCTACAAGTAATTTTGTTTTAGGGTGTTACTTACAACCTTCCAAAAAGTACCCTTTGTACCCACATGGTTTTAAAAAGTGACACCCCCCCTCTCTCCTTCTTCCTCCTAAGCCTTGTGTGGTCACTCCTCTTATTTGGATGTAGTGGCATATAAGAAGTCTATGTAATGTACATTAAAATCACATGTGTTACTATGAGATTGGACTATATGCTCAACACACACATATATATATATATATATATATATATATATATATATATATATATATATAATAGGTTCACTGATTGACACAATTGGAAGGGATTATGTGATCGTTTTAAGATAAATAAATCCTCACTTTAGATTGTCATAGTTTTTGTGTCTCCACTTCAATTTTGAAACTTGATTCAGTGACACTTTTGTGATTTATCACTATATTCATTAATTTGGGACTTTTTCGGCATTTTGAGATAGTTACAAATATAAGAACATGGATAAAATCACATAGATATTGGAGAATGTTGTAAGATGCAAATACTTTGAAGCGGGTGTTCATATCAAGAACCCAATTAAGAACTCATATCAAGATGGTTTAGGTAGGATGACCCAAACATTAGACCATGTTGTTGTGGTCCATATATTAATTTGAGACAAGAGAAAGTCTCAAATTAACGAATATAGTGATATTTGCAATTGTTGATTGGATGAGATGCCTCCCAACCCAATCCAACAGCCAACAATATCTATGGAGTTGGAAGTGCCTAACATAGGGCCAAATGCCTTAGATCTATGTATGGAGTTGTGCACGGTGTGCTCACATCAAACCAATTGTTCAAAGCCTACAGTTCAAGTGTTGTGATGAATCCCACGAATACATATCTAGATATATCATTGCCAGGGGGGGCTCTTTTTGGAGTCACATGCGTGCGGGACCCTTCACTAAATTATACAAAATTTTCATGACAAAAAATTGAGTGCCCCCCCCCCCCAAGAGAGAGAGATATGAAGGTCAATTGCCAAATGACCACTACCCAAGCAAATGATCTTGAACATGGAAGCTTCCAACTTTTATTTTCTAACACTTTACCTTCATTTTTTGAAGGTCTACGGTGGCGTGATTCCATGCTCATTTGAAGTTGACTCTTGGGTTGTTATTGAAGTGTTTTATCACGCCCCATGTGATTGATGCCCACCTTTATGATATGCGGACTTTGCTTGAAGAACAAAGCAATCACACGAAGGGGATTTAAAAATTTCTATAAAGTATAAGGGATTTAAAGGGTTTTTGATCTTGCCCGATAATCACAAGAGCGGACACTTTGGCTATCAATCTCAAAGAAATGGTTGACAATTCTACAAGATTGTGGTTTGCCAATGTAGGTCCAATCTCGGGACCAACTTCCACACATTCATCCATGTCCGTATCCAATCTAGTGCATGCGGCCCAAAGGCCGTAAGCAAACATGTTGGCTATAGAACCTTGGTATACTATATCATCATTTCTTCTAAAGTTGCTTTGTCAATGACGAAGGTAGCCATGTAAGTATGCTTTTCACTTTTAGAATCTTCGTAAGCGAGGTTCGCATGGCCTTTCCATTGGTTTCCAAACACTAGGTGGTTACAAAAGCTTCGAATGCGGATTCAAAATCTACTCTTTTCCTAGATTTACATGTACCAATTTAATGACCCGGAACCAATGGTAAGACCACGAAAATCCATGTGATGGTATTACCTCCCCCTTGTAGTATTAAGATTTGGGTGTTTTGTGTAGCTAGTAAGGTATGCCTAAGTAGTAAAAACATGTTTTACATATCCTACATGTATTATGGTTCATGGCATATGTTGGAGGGCGAGGGAGGTCCTTCCAAGTTTGTTGTTAATTCATCCCAGTTTGGTCTCACTAGAATTAATGGGGTCTTTGACCCCGAATTAGGGTAAATTTGGCTTTAAAATAGAAACCACTAGGTTATACAAAATGTTTCTATGTGTTTTCAACCTCCCTCTGATATGTCATGAAACTTTGCCCGTTCTACTTGTCATCAAAACATCATAATGCATAATGCCATTTGGGGTTCCCGGAGACGTACTAGACTTTTTGACTTTATGGTCTATATGTGTAGTGGAGGCATTTATCACATTTTAATTGAAAAGTTTCATATGAATATATGGGTTCATTTCTAGCCCATCGTTAGTACATAGACTTTCTTTTTCTCTCTAAATTTCTCGTATATAGGGGGCTAATTTATTGTGACTCATGCAGGTCATTAGGTTTCCAATGAAGAGTCCACCCCTTGAGGCTCCAAGAGCCTTCAATTTGGTCAAGCCAACAACTCAAATGCAAACCCTAACAAGAATGCATTGGATAATCATTGAGGACTATTAACTTATGACAACAATGGATGAAAATGTGAATTGGATGAAACTGACACATCTATTGTCAAAAAAACGTTTTGAACCTTAGGGCCCCTTTTCTATATATACGTTACTTCAAAATTCTTGATAACCTTTTTAAATGTACACAGTAGAGAAAAATAACACCTCTCCCTTATGCATATTATGTACACTAATGCCTCAAATAATACCCCTTCTTACACTCACATCAGTTCGTACGTGATATGAAGAGTCCATGCACCCCACGGGTTACAACCATTTAAGTTCTTACATCCCATCGGCGATTAGGAGTTTGTGACGGAGTCTTACCACCTATTCTTGGCCACTAGATAGTTATACAATCTATAGATACTATTCTAAAACTTGTCACCTCCATATACAACCATATGTGGTCAAGGATGAGTGGTAAGATCATGTCATTTTCAAGCAATTTCTCCAAGTTTCAATAGCTACAACTCCCCCAAAAGGCTTGTCCTTGCTACCTAAGAACTTGATTGAGTGCCCATGGTGCTCTCAAGGGCCATTTTTAACCACACCCACAATCTTTGTCGTTTACTTTCTTTGGTTCTATTTCCAAGTGATAAAGATGGATAAGGTGCATCGATGATAACCACAATCACAACTACTTCTAGAGCCATCAACTAGGCATGATAATTGCATAGTTGAGGGTGTAGCTGTGATGGTTGTAGTTTACTTTCTGTGTTTCTTATTTTGTTTGTGGTTAGTACGTGACATTGGGAGAGAACCTCAAGGACGGTGAATGGGAGATGTATTGTAGGAGACAGTTACTCATAAGCAAAAATTGGACTAGAATCCAAAAATTGTTTGTCATCCATCCAGACCGGATTGCACACAAATTGAGATCAAATCCACTCTTCAAATACAACCACACCTTGCATGTATACTCAAACAAACGTACGTGTAGTTGAAACTGGGCCCGAACCACAACCACAACCACAACCACAACCACTCGAGTTATAATGTGTAAATGGCCCTTTGGTTGTTGCAAGTGCATACAAATGTGTAGGAGGTAATGAGTAACTTTTATAGCTTTCCAATTTTATCTAAGACACAAATCATGATCAAGGTACATCGAGGAAGCGAAGTACTTGTTGCATACGAGCATACCTCTCGTCCATATATATTTAGAACATGCCCTCTATAGGTTTGTGGTTTATCCATCTCGATTGTGTCCCCAACTTACATAGTAATTTGGGGGTCTTTGAGACTAATTATGGTGTGAAACCAATTTGAAAAATCATAGTCTAGACCACATACTTTAATCTCAAGGCGTTTGTGTCAGATGACACTCATATGCAGTAGGTCCCACTCGTATGCATGCCTTAATCGAACTGTATTCTTAGGCAAACACCTACATTTGAGTGGTATATGGCATAGCTTGTAGTTCAAATCGGACACCAAAAAAACACGTGTTACAATGAAGTTGGACTATGTGTGCAAAATAAAGACACCATTCTAAGTTGAGCAGTTGACACAATTGGGAGGGCCTATGTGGTTGGGATTTCATCACCTGTAGATACACAAAAATAGTCATCTTCAATTTGACCTAGACTTTTAACTTTTGCACATCGACTCCAATTCCTAGACTTGAAAGGATAATCCTCGTGATTCACAATTGCTAACCGTATGAGACCCTTTCGTGATACGATGCAATGGTCAAAGGTGTTTGTGGAGTGGAAGTGCCCACATAAAAATCCACACACCTAAAATAAAATGAGATGATAGATTTTCGAAGGTCTTTATTAAGAAGCAAAAGGGCACATCTCCCACGGATGTCCCATGCATTCCGATTTCTACTTTCTCAATAAATTTATATTCACTCACAGAGAATATGCTGTGAAGTGGATAAGATTCTAGTCTTGATGAAATCGATTGTCCCTCACTTTTAGCTACATCTAAGGGCCACTTTCACACATGAGCCAAGAGCCGTGATCATGAAATTGTGAGAGCCCAAAAGAAAGTGTCCAAAGGCCGTCCCAACACACCTCCAAAATCATGATGTAGTGTGGTCACGGATCCTCAAGTGTAGTGTGATGTCATATGTGACCGGGCCCTCAACCAAATGCTATTTCAATGAATATCTATTCATGCGGGTCTTCATGCATGATAAAATAGAATAAATCAACGGTTGCGAGCGTTCGGAGTGCCATGGTCTCTTGGTTTTGTGTTAGGCCTACCTCCAAGAGGGTGGTTTTGAAAATAGTCCAAGTGACCATGACACATGATTCTTTTGATGCCATGCAGGAATCCATGTAGAGTTTACATCCATCTTGCATTCACATACTCCGTTGGTCCCTCAAGCGTAGTGCGAAGCGAACTTGGACCGGCTTTGCCTTATCTACCAATGAGACTGCTTGAAGTGTAATGGTCACATGCTCTCAGTCTCGTGTGTGAAATGGCCCTAAGGAAGATGGGTCTTAGATGATTAATTTTTATGACTAGCCCACTTCTCCTAGAATATGAAACACGCGATTAGTACGAGATGGTTACCAAATCCAAATAGAGACCGTAACGGTGTAACCGCTTTCCTTATAATTTTCAAAGTTCATATGAATTCCTTATTCATTATCAAAGTGAAGATTCTTGTGCTCATTAAATGGTCATGTAATCCCCCCACCCAATTATGTTGATTGTTCAGTCTAGAATGATTACCATAGTTTCAACACACAGTCCAATCCCTATTAAACACATGTCATTTTGCTACATGGTCTTGGAGTCACACCAAACCACTACAACTCAAACATAAGCTCGATTAAGATTAGTAACCAAATTAGGCATGTCAACCTTATAAGTAACCTTGAAGATTCCCCCAACCCAACCCAAACACACAATAAGTTAGACACGTCTTATTCAAACACTACTCTTTTGCGGTTTCTAATGCATGTGTACATATTCAAGTCTAAAATAGGTATACACATTTGAAAGCAAAATTATGCAAGAAAATCGACAAGAAACACTTCAACATTTCAAAGGATCCCCATTTTAGTTCCAAAGTTATTGGTCGGTAGCTCAATGCTAATGTTTTTTTAATTGTATTTAGTAATACACTCCTTGTAAATTTTACTCCCTCTGTCCCAAAACGATTGTATGTGTTTCTAACTTTGGCGAGAATGAGGCCCGCTGATCATTGACCAAGTAGTTGTAAGTATGACTCTTAAAATAAAAAAGAACAACTACTCCGAAACACCCCCCGAAGTTATGGCGTCGAAAGACTTTTGATGATGAAAGTTTGGTGTGAAAACATTTGACTTTGAGCCTCAAATTTATAGCCGGGCAGATAAACCGGACAATCATTTTGGGATCAAATAATCCGGGAGGTAGGACAATCATTTTGGGACGGAGCGAGTACCTTGTTCCAAGTCTTTTCCACATGTCAAAATGTTGAAAGTAACAAGTATAGATTTGTAATCTACCCCTTATTACCTTGAATTGAGCCCTCCCTTGAAAGGAGGCAATAGCTTGCTAGCGAAGAGGCCCTTTAAACATGCTTGCTCCATAAGGACCCAACGTTTATAATTATTTGTGATCTACCTTACTATATCTCCAAGAGTTTCGGTTGTGATTATGTCAAAGTGAGTAGAATTGGTTTAAAAAACATCATTAAAATAAAATAACTCAAGATCGTCAAGTATTGAGAAAACAATTGGGAACCGACCTGAAAGAGTTTGAATCAATGATTAAATTTGAGTATAAGTGATTCTTATTAAAGTACCATCTTCTTGATCTCACACATGGCTGACATTTGGTGTGACTTACGGAAAACACGTGCAGCGAGGGTATAATTGTTTTGGGGGTATTATCTTGGTCACAAGCAATTAAGTGATCATTCGAATAGGTACTTTTTTGATTATGTATATTTTGTAGTACCTTTCAATTACTCTGAAAGGTTGGAGTTAGTCATTTCATGTACTATATGTTTATTATAAATCAACAAGTGGATGGTCGGAAGAGTGCTATGCCCTATGATTATCCTCCACACGTGGTCAATTCTAGTTGGTTGTCTGACCAAGGCCAAACTTCGGCTCATTTCAAAAACCATCTCAAAAGCAGAGCCAATAAGTCATTGCAATGTGGTTTACCCTCAAAATTTCATTCACTGTGGGTGGGATGGGGGAATGTATAGCCTTTTGCAAAAATAATATACCATGGCATCTTAGAAATAATATAAACCTAATTTCATGAAATTTATAACATCCTACATTATTTTCAACTCAAAATCACATACTGTGTGGGGCCTATATTCTTTTCAAACCACTTCAATTTTTTCGTATACTGTCATGAAAAAAAAGACCCTCTCTTTGCCCGCACGTACTTTCTAATTTTCGCGAAGTGTTAGCCCCATGGGATCTCATTGATCTCTTGCCAATTAGAACTTACGAAAGACTGGATTTGCCACATCGATTTATAAATGTCATGAACTATTAGACATACTTAGGGGAATTTTTTCATGAACAATCGAGTGACACATATAATTAACTAAGATGAAACCTCATGTTTTTGTAAAATTGGATCAAGATCTAGTCTATAATTACAACATGTCTGAATTGTATGGTAAGATCATTCACTGAATTTGCAAATGTAGACATGATTGTGACAATATTGGAATAAAAATTTTGATCATGTTTACATTATTCATCAACAAAATAATTAGTTTAGCACCAAAAAATATAACATTGATTTGTTTCAATATTATAACATTCAACTCATAATTGGCAATTTACGTATCTCTCATGAAATATAAATATGTTGAAAGTGTGTCCATGGATCCTCCCATAGGATCGAGTTAAACGTCTAGAGTTGCAAAACATGTTTAGTTTTCTTAAATATGAGTATGAGGAATGTTTGTAGCCGGAGTATGAAAGTTCCGGAAGGTGCTCTACATATCTAGGCAATTGGAAATTAAAGCAGATGAGCAATTTGCCTCTCTTTCATCTTACAAAATTGCTTCAAATCAATGTACATATATTCAATAGATTGATTGAATTTGACATCATGACGAGTTTCCAAAACTTCAAATTAGCTTAGCGGGACACAATTATTGACAAAATTTACCATAACATGTACATGGCACCAAAAATAGTACTTGTCTCATAGCCCTACTCAATAAACATGCTTCGGGTTTCTACACGAGCTCGCGGCTATGATCAAGGTGAAGCATCCCTAGTTCACCCCAGCAAGGTTCGCGCCGTCTCTCTCTTTCGACATAAATTTACCACAACACTATAGAGGACAAATTTTTAAAATAGATATATGAGATGTACGCTCTTATGGAACGATTCCCTCTGTCCCTCATCATAGGGAGCGACTTACAATGATAGATGCGCTGACTTCCTGGGGCATCGAGAATAAATGTAGATTGAGTCTCTTTGCCCACAAGCTACTGCCACCTTCTGGTGGGGTTCAACATAAAACATCGATTTGAAACCATTAGTTTGTGACATCCTTAGATAGTTTAACTGAGTTTCTATATGAAGGATATTTGAATGAACCCCCCCACCCCCTATAAAGAAAAGAAAAAGAAAGAGAAAGAGAAAAGACCATAATAACTCGGAGTTAGTATGTGAATGACCACTTCTTTTTTGAATCACTTGGATCTTTACCTTTGCGTAACGGTTCAAGAAAGAGGCACCCAAAAGCAAGCCCAAGGATTTGTGCCATTCAAGTAAATTGAGGTGAAAAAAGTGAAACCCTCGTATATATCTCAAACTTGACACTTGTTATAGCACATTTGACCCCAAAATTTATGTTAGGAATCCCCGAATCGGTCTATTGAGATTGCGTTGAGATATATCCACCATAAACTTATAGGGGAGGGTCATGTTTTTTTATGGAACCAAACCCCTTCACTCGAGCCAACATGAATCCTAAGCCCAAAACCCAACATTATGTACCATCGTTATACATTTGAAACCTCCAAATGTATGATTGTGGTACATATAGTGTCGGGTTTAGGTCTACCAATGTGATCGGTTTGGGAAATGTTGAATGGGAATTAGTGTTCAAGATTGAAGCCCTCGTATGAGTTTCATTTTGAAGGGCTATCAAATTTCAGCTCTTCAGTTGAAGGGCTAGTCCAAATCCAAGACGTCAATCCAAGAATATAGAAATGAAATACAAAACTCACACTAAACTTGTGCATGAATTATATGATACATGTTTGCAGTACAATGTGAAGAATTCAGAATCAACCATCTAACTCCAATTCTTGTAGTGACAATGCCCTACGCTTGTTGGTTCTTGTGACATGCATTATTGTATCGAGGACTTCAGGTGAGATCTTCATTTTCAATTTAGGGTTGCGTTTTGAAGGGTTGTTTTGAGAGAGGTATATTTTGAAGGGCCAAATCGCGTTTGAAGGGCATCGAAGACTTCAATCTTGAACACCAATGGGAATGCACTATTAATGTATGCATAAAAAGCCTGAGAATAGTAGTAGTAGTACCCGGTGGATTCATTTGACCCATATAAAAATAATAAAACGTCCGCCAATCTGCCCCCGAAGCCTGAAATCGACGGCACTATTTCGAGAACACATTTGAGCCACAAGTTGTAGGTTCATTGAACCTGGTCCCAAAAGAGGCGTTGCCATCCGTCCCAATTTATGGGAGGAGTGTATTGTTGGGTTGTCATAACTTGTCCCGGACTCATGGTGAGATGCGCCGTGATGGTGTATTGAGAAATAGAAAGAAGAAGAAAAAAGAAAAAAGAAAAGAAAAAGGTGAACTAGTAGCTTTCCGCGGCTTCCTTATAACTTGGCGATCCGGCTTCCGAGTTACGGTAGATGGGTGTGTGATATCAACTATTATTACGAGAAGTAAACGCATGCTAAACCAACACCCCACTCAAAGTCAAAACCCTAAAATCTTGCACAATAAGTACGTGTTGAATTTGCGTATGTCTAACACCTGAACATCCAGTTCGTGTGTTGGTTTTGGGTCATCTACCAAAACAACTCTAAACATACGTAATTCAAAATTTAAGCATCCTTTGGTGTGTTGGAACCCCCGTTTTCATCTACTCGTGTGAACCATATCTTTAAGTTCCAAAAGGCCTTTGACCAACGAAATTATTCCTAGCAATCGCCACTTCGATTCTTCTTCAAAACTAGGTAATCAACCGAGGGTCAAAAAGTTCCGCCGATTCCCCAGATTCCTATATCAAAAAGGTGAAAGTGTGGAACGGCTAGTAACAAATTCAAATGCATAGAGTACCTTAGGGCCTTATCCGGGTCTCACTTCTAAACAAGACACCTATATATATTGAGTGGTATAAACTATGGCAAAGCTTGGGGCTAAGGATGGACACTTAAAAAGACACGTGTTACGATGAGATAAGACCTATGCGCTTAAAGTTCCAATTGATCGAGGTTCAATCATCAACACACTCATCTATCATTAGAGTTGCTAATGCAATACAAGTTTTGTTGTGTAAATCTAATTAGTAGAAGTTGAAGAACATGAAAAAACGAACCGACTGACATCCACAATACTTTAGTAGGTATAAGTATTGGGCACTTGGAGTTTGGGACTCATTAAAGTTATCTGTACAATCTCTCACAGAGGGATGAAACCATGGGTTTGATCCTTCTTTTAGAAAGAGAGAGAGTTAAGAGCTTGTTAGCTCGTCGTGTATCAGAGCATGTTTTGAAAATTGGGTGAAAACGTTTGGGACCTCTTTCCACCTCTCAAACTTTGAGAGAATTTTAAGTTCTAAAATAGGGCATGCACATGGCACCTATTGTCGTACATCTCAGATTCGCCTATGCAATGCTACCTTGGCCCACCCATACTGATAGGACAAACTAGAAAGGCGGTTTTTTTTAATAACTTGTCACCACTCTCCGTGCATGGGAATTTTAGCATTGAGAAAGCTTGGGTGACTTTGTGTTAATTCTCATAAACCAAAACATCACAACATGTACACTGTAAAACTCCGTAATATCACACTCGTGGCAACCAAAGTGCACGTGGCATCAAGGAGTTCTGTAGTGTTAACATGGACGCGTGATAAAAAGGACAATTACTATAGCATGTGATATTGTGGAGTAACACACAGTCAACATTGCAATGGTGACGCCAATAATTATAAATGATGAAAACGTGATGTGGTTTGAATTCTCTTGATGATTGATTTCAATGTCAAAACCCATGATACATGAAAGGGAAACGTGATAACAAGGAGTGAAATTCAAACTAGGGGATGTCACACCTCCTCGGAGAATGGAGAATGGAGAATGAGGAAAAAGAGGAGCCAATAGGATAGCTTGTCCATGGAGAAAGTGTGACACCCCTATTGTGGCATGTGGAGAATGGAGAATGGGAATTACCCGTGAGTCAACATGTGGTAAGAAGCGGTGAAAGAAGCGGTGCAAGAAGTGCCTCCAGCGGTGAAAGAAGCGACCCCAGGTGAAAAACAGAAGCTTTGCGGTAAAACCTTCGCACAAGAAGTTTTCTCCATTCTCCATTCTTCACCCGTGGATGAGAAGAATGGAATTCTCAAATCTTCAGAGAATGGGCCCTCCGCCTTTCAAGGAGAGCGTGCCACGTCCCCATTCTATGAAGATTGAGAATGGGAAGAAAGAGGTGTGACAACCCCTACTGAAGCCATTTGTTCCCTAGGGCTTTGGGATATAAGAGAAGGGAGTGACATTAAGGAAGATGTTGATATTACAAAGATTAGGGTGTACCCAGCTGGACATGGGAAACACCGGGATTTTTGATCCATTCTGCCCGAAAAATCTGCCCGGGCCGACACTGAAAAATGTCAGAGACAATTGGGTCCCATAACTTAGAGAATGATTGAGGGGGGTTGACGACCAGGCGTTTGGAAGGAACCGGGGAGCGTGCGGGGCTTAACTTATTAGAAACGCAGCAGCTGCAGGGCAGCCTTCCGCCCGGGCAGCCTTGCAACTTTCGGCAGACTTTCCGAAAGCTGCCCGGACCAGGTGCATTGCACCGAGTCCGTTCTCCGGCGGCCTTAGGCGGGAGGGTGAGGCCAGGCACCAGTCTAAAAAGGGAGGGAGAAGGAAGAGCCACAGGAAGCTGTACTGCTCACACCTGGACCGTGGGCCCCACCTATTTATGGGCAGCCCTAAGTTATTTCTTGGGCTGCCCGCTATCGTGTAAATACTCAAAACCGATTGGATATAGATTCCACGAGTGTACTTTTATAGTTGGAACTATGGTCCGTTTTTTTGGGGGAGGTTGTACATTCAAATCATATAATTTCTTCCCACACATGTTGAACTTCTTGTAGTTCAAAACTTATACCTCCAAAAAAGAAATGCATAACGTTATTCAGTTCCATAACAGTGTTTTGTGGGATTGACAATATTCCATATAATATTCATATTGAATTTGGGAATATCCGAGAATATTCTATGGAATATTGTCAGTCCCACTGAACATTGTTATGGATCCGAATAATGTTATGTGGTCTCACTTGTTATATTTTGGTGTTCTCATTTAGAGGAGGGACGATGGCCCGCACCTGCTTAATGGCATACCCGTGATGAACATATACCTTGTAACCTAGGGCCCATGATCCATTAGGCATGTGAAAATGCAATGAGTTATTTTACAATACAAAAATGAATATTATAAGACACCTAAACTCCGGGATGGGCCATGGACGTGCCGAATTAGACTAATGGAACTCGGTTGGAACGTCGCCCCCCCTGCATTATAGGGGGTATGTTTTTACTATAACCCTTTCATCCATGACGAAGGACATATAATAAGAACAAACCACGGGGGGTTCACTCCATGTCAAATTGAACACCACGTGCGGCCAAAGTTTGCTACCCCTATATTACATGGAATAGATAAATTTAAAAATTATGATATTTTTTATACATATACATAACTATTGATAATATCTTTTGTATATTTTTTTGAAAATTTTAGTCATCTTCATTTTTTTTAGCAATTATTTTAGTTCAATTCTGCGTCATTCTAGTTAGAAACGGTATGTTTTATTAAAAAAACAGATCATAAAATTTGATTAGCATTTTTTACTATGTAATAGATGCTATGTATATCTACCCATGAAAAAAATTTGATAAAATTTTGACCAATTTTGGTGATGCAACTTACCAAAAGTAGATTTTTTTTGGCCGCATGTGGTGTTCAACTTGACAATGGAGTGACCCCCCCGTGGAACAAACCCTAGGCACAAAGGTTGAGTGCTGACTCATTCCAACAACACTTCATCAACCCCTAAATGTCTGTGGCATGTTTCCAAAAAGTCAACGCATTGCATATGAGTAATGTTTGGTTACTTGAAGCAGTGCATATTCTAAAGTCAAATCCTACATAAGCAGGCAAGTGTATATTGAAGCTATGACCAAAATTCAACATGATTGGACCATATTTGATATAGTCGTGTTTGATGCATGTAAAAATGATAAAATTGAAAATAAATGTATTGTAAGCATAAGGTTTCATCTAAAATTTTCATTTTTGGTAGAGACAACATGGAATTATAAGAAGCCATAACATTGCCCAGTGGCGTGGGCCTTCACAATAAAATGGTGGGATGTTGGGAGCTCAACTTAAATCTAAGTCTCCCCACGCAACGTGTTGAGCATCTGACTGTTATATTATGAGGGCCCACATAATGAAAACTAAACATTGAGTAATGTTATGGCTTGTAAGAAGTTTCAAAGGAAAAAAATCACAAGAGGCGGATGATTGAAGCATCTCTAGAATTCGGTTTTCATTTTGGACACTCAAATTTCAATTTTCTCAATGATGTAGAATCTACAAATTAGGTCTTTTGCTCAATCCAACGGTCAAAAGATGCATTGTAACCTAACTTGAACATCTTGTGAAAAGAGTACTATCTCCAATAGAGGGTTGGAAATTGTTGATTTGACCGTTTGAGAAGAAATCGACCACTTTGTGGTCGCCCATACTTTTAAGAATTAAACTAGTTTGGGGTGTGTGATGCTTTTACTACAATCGCATTGTCTTGATATAGCCATTTACAAATTATAAAATACTTCATTGCATTTTCATATTCCTAATGGATAATTTTACATTGACACACCACGAATTTTTGGCCCCAAAGTCAACTAGAGAGAGTTAATTATTGCATAGGAGTGTACCTCTCATTCATCCAACATAAAAGCCTGAAATAGCATGCAACCCATATATTTCTTTATTTGGTTGATTTGACACCATAATCAGCTTTAAAGACCCCAGTTTAATCTATCGAAAGTCATTTGAGACATATTGGCAACAAGTATGGACGGATGAGAGATATGCTTGTACTAGTGTCTGGGAGGATTTTTGAGCATAATCGGTCAAAAACCTCATGTTTCCAACTTTCACATGGTTACATGTTATGATCTTTCGGATTTTCCTTCATTGATTCGAAGTATATTCCATAGATTCCTCTAAAACGATCAGCAATTCTCCTGAAGTCTTGAACTTAACCCAGTTATTTTGGTTGGGCTCGCTGGAGTAGATAACAACTCCCCCAAAGCCAACCGACAGGCAAAGTGAAGACGGGCTGCCCGAGACTGAAGCCGGGCAGCACTCATGGGCCCACCGTGTGTCTCTCCTTTAACGAGAAGCTCACACCAGGAGAAAGGGCAGGAAGACCGGGCAGAGACCGGGCCGAGACCGGGGCAGGAAACCGGGTGGAGCCCAGCCAGCTCAAGTCCCCCTGGCTGCTTCCTTTGCGCTTGTAATCCCACGTCGCAGCTGCTGCATATGGCGGCGACGCAGTTCCTACTTAACTACCTACCTATCACATTGGCTTTCCTCACTACTGCCCCCACACCCGCACCTTCGTCACCTCCCCCTCCAGCTGCTTCCTTTGTTTGTTCGTCGTATAGCTGACGGTCGCCACGCAGTAACGGACTGTCATCACTCGCTAACTGAAGCGCTCATATAAGAACTTATGTGTATGTGGCACTTTGGTAATAAGCCATTTCCCGGAGTTTCTTGTGCTGCACTTCTGGCTTCCAGTGTCTAGTACCTTGTCTCTCACCACATTTTAGGTGCAGGAAAAAAAGTCTCTACTAGTACCTAATTATCTATCTATCCATCTATCTGTAACGTGCGATTTCATTTTTGATGAATGTGGGGTGCTCTGTTCTCGACTAGAGGTTTGTTTTTGCTTGAGTGAAGTGTTAGGTGCGGGTACGGTGAAGTTCCGGAGTCGTTTCTCTTTGTTTTAGAGGTTTCTTGGATCTTTTGAGAGATTGATATTTGTTGCTTGTACGTGAAGCTCCCTGAGAAGCTGCGTGTGGATTCGTCGTTCGGTGCTTTGTTCTCCTTAAATAGAGTGGGAGGGCGCATTGTGGAGGGATTGCTTGTGTGATTGGATTTCTGGATCGAGGTTTTCTGTCTTTTTGGAGAAGCTTCTAGAAATTGTTTCAATCGTGCTTCGCGTAACTGGCTGTCCAGCAGATAGTTAGTTAGTTGGTCTCATTGTGACTTTCGTCTTGAGGAGTGCACGTTGATCGCGTATTGTTGAGTTGAATACGCGTTGGATTGCCAATTAGGCCTGTTTCCGAGTACGCGGTCTGCGACCGACTTCTAGTCGGATTAGTTGTATTTAGCTCCAAGAATCAGTATGTTTTATGGTTGGGAGGGTTTCAAGAGAGAGACGAAAAGTTCGAAGGACCTTGAAACGAGCGTGCCGCTTTTCCTCGACACAATGGAGAGCACTTCCGAGTTGAGGAAGTTAATCGAGGCAATGAGTTTGGATTCTCGGGCGAAGGATGTGAACGTTGCGGAGCTTCAGAGAGAGCTGCACGCTATTTCGGAAGCATTGGAATTGGAGAGAGCTGCGCACGCAGAAACGCGGGCGATCAACAAATCTCTCTCGGAATCACTCCAGGTGGACCGTATACGACGAGAGGAACGAGACTTGGAGAAGCGGTTCGAAAACGAGAAGCAGAGGCACGAGAAAGAGATGACAGAGATGAAGTCTTGGTATGAAAATGAGATTCATAGCTTGGTTTCGTTGGTTCAAACCCTGGAAGACGCAGAGGAGAGGCTCTGTGCACAGCTTGGTGACCTTGAAGTCGAGGCTATGGATGAAAACCGCCGTTTCAATTCAAAAGTTGCTTCGCTGTCACAATCTCTCGCTAGCACAGAGAAGGAACTGTCATTGGTGAAATCCGAGCTCCAAACGTTGCGACAAGGGAAGCTCTCCTTGAAGGAGATGGAAACAATGGATCTGGCGGCACAGCTGTCGAAGTACAAGCACGAGTGCGATAGAATGAAAGAGACGATGGCGCTGCTGCAAGGAGAGCTTGAGAAGAAGGCAACAGATGTCGATCTTTTAACTCGAAAGCTGACTCCAGTGGAGAGGCATAATACCGGCGTGGAGAAATTGAGAAGACCTGCTAAACTGTGCAGATCCGAGAGCTTGAGTTTACTGGAAATTCAACGAAAGAACAACCGGCCCTCTGCTGTGGCAGTGTAATGCCAACTTGCATTCTCTGTAATGTCCATGTATGTAAAGTGGAAACATGATGCTGACAAAACTGCGATAGGTGTGGATGTGTAAAAATATAATCCATGTGCGAGACCGTTCATGTACGATTGAATTCAGGCGTATGCGATGGAACAACGGATTCTTAAATTCAGGCGTATGCGGTGGAGCGGCGGATTTTTGAACTTGACGTTGTTTGGATTTTGCGATTCCTCTGAACAAACAGAGGTTTACAAGCAAATGGATTATGATTATTGTTCGCACAAGTTTTTTGACTGGTCGTTGATTACTTTCAAACGAATACCAGGGCAGTAAAAGGCAGCAATTTGTGTGTCGAGCTCGACTTCGAGTTCTTTCGCGGTTCAAACTGAAGGCTCCTGTTGTATTAGAAGGAATACACTAGTGCAGCCTTTCAATGTAGGTTCAGGTTTAAAGGTTCAGGTTTAAAGGTTATTAAAGTGAGGTTAAGTTTCGCAGACATTTTTCAGGTAGATTAAAGAGTTACGCATAGTCTGCCTTCTACTTGAGCAAGATAAGACTCTCTCAAGCAGTTCTTGAGTTGATGATTTATCTGGAAGTGCAGAGTACATACTAGCTGGGCTTGCTGGTGGAGTTCACAAATGATGTGGACAGACTTAGTGTATAGATGGGCCTCCTGAATTAGCACATTGCTGAAGCACAAGCCCCAGGATCCATTGTACAGAGCTTTGAAATATACTGTGAATCATTTGCATGTTCCGTTTGGATATTTTTTCGATTCTTTTACTTGTTAGGCTGCTTTTGCATGAATGTTGTTTCACTGATTAGAATATAGATAAAGCTTCACTTTCCTCCAGATTGTCAGTTCTACACCAGCTATTGCTCATAATGTCAATTGCTTTGTTTTGGTCTTGCACTCATGAACCTCTATTTATGCCCACCACAAGGATCACATGTTGCTCCCTCTTGATAAGAAAAGTTCATCTCTTTCCAAAATTTATTGCTGTCAATAATTTTTTTTGTTCGTACTCATAGTTAATCTCACTAGATGCAATGAAATGTAGTTTCGCCAATTCACTTCATTGCATACAAAACATAAACTCCCATCAAGATGGAAATCCTCCCATTGCTTTGGGCTAATCGTTGGTCCTAGTGTGGGCATGCTATTAATGAATGCTACCCATGTCTCTTATCTTCAATCGAAGACTTATGATTGCTGAGCTAGATTGAAACTTCATGTCTTTCTTTCATGCATATTACTAGTGACATTCAATTTTTTTGCTAAAGTACACTAGTAGAAATGCCAAAAAGAACTGCAACTGATCAGCATAGTTTTCTACTAGTGGTAGTTGATCAGTTCGTTGTGGTTTCTTTGGGCATAGTTTTCTACTAAGTGGTAGTTGATGCTAGAGGCATCTCATCCAACAACTTTTGCATTTACATGCATGTTAAATAGTTCAAACAAAAAACAAAAACCAAATCCATAGGTCTGCAGAGCAGTGAAGAGATTACACAAAAAATTAAAGAAATATAAAAATTTACATGCGACCTACATTATTGGATTTTAAATTGGGAATCACCACAAGATTAATCTTATAGAGGGTGGGAGTTTTTTAAAACTGAGTGTATTGTTCTTCTTTAGCAGAATACTTCTCACCTTGCCTTATTGAAATTTAGATCTTAGATTAACTGTTGTGATTGGCCAAAGTTTGTACTCTTTTTGAACCCTTCTTATGTCCTTCTTACACTGTCATTATGATTGGCCAAAGTGATGTTATTTTGTATTTAATGTAACATATGATTGGATGCTTCACACTTTGACTTACTTGATGCATTGTCAAGGTTCACTTGTTGACGGTTTAAGGATGAGAAACAAGTGTTGCCAAAAAGAATGGTGTTACTTTTTAAGCTATGAGAAAATGACACAATTGTGAGTGATAGGAGACATTTTTTAGTACCAACCGTCCTCATGTTGCAAAGAAGTGAGTTGATAGATGCATCTTATTGAATTTTATATGTTACCGTAGCGTGATGTTTGGTTCAACATGAAATGATTATGTTTTGGGGAGAATTTTGTTGCATTTGTATTTGTATTCATATTTGTCAAGACCTTGGTGACTCCCACGTGGACATGACCTTTTGTTACTCCCATTGTTATGATGGTGGAAAAAAGGGAGACATATGTCATGGTCACTTTTCAAGGTATGGAAACTTCACCCCACTTCAAGCCGTTGCATACATGAAGTCAATTCTCACGAGGAAAACGTAGTGAGAGCATGATGATGACGAAAATCATGAAAAATAACAAAGGGTAAGGTAGGTGTACCTTTTTCGGTTTGTGACCTACTGTGGACACCTAAAATGAAGGGTAAAGTGGACATGGTGAGCATGTGTTAATTTAGGTCAATAAAAAAATATGCACCAAGTGGATGCATAGCGTGACCTTTGTGCACACACAACAAGTCCACCGTGTAGCACATTTTGACGTACATAAGGTAGACGAGGCTAATGTGGACACCTCCAGCCCTGTGGAATCATCCACCTAATGGATTTGAGCATTAGATGCTTGAGCACGTTAGCAATTGCGAATTAGGGCCAAAGAATTTGAAATCGATAAAATCAGAGTCGAGGAAGGTGTTGATCTAGGTTCTGCAATCAAAGATTCTTTGCTTCCCAATCTAGTGTTATAGGGGGGGGAACTCTTCCATCGTTCAATGTTGTGTAAGTGGACGACATCACTCGCAAATTCTACAATGGTCATTTCAATGCCAAGGAAAACCAAGTTTAATGCCAATATTGATTGCATCATGTCTCTAAAGTGGTCACATGTAAGATAAAATGTTGCCGAACTGGCTTTTCATTATAGAATACCCACAACACAAGTTGGTTGGTGCCTGACAACCACATGCCCGCCTCCTAATTTGCCCAGCTCGCCCACAAAAATGAAGTGTGTTAGGACTCAGTGGGTAAGCACTCCTAATTATGGGGAATGCTGGGTGCAGTTTGATTTATGCAAAGATGACTAACCCAAATATCATCAAGGTGGCGGCTAAATCAACATGTCTAACTCATCCACCGATTTGGAGCCAAAGTTAGGTGTTTGATTGAGGAAACTAGCCGAATTCGCCTCATCTACCTTAAGTGAGTGGACCTACGCTATTCTTTGAAGGTTGACACATGATCTTAGTCCGGGTCCTCCTTTTGACACCTCATTCCTACCAACACCATGCCATTCCAAATCGATTTGAACAAGGCAAGTTGTCTCAAGGTGAACAAATGGTCGGCAATCAAATGAGGGAGTCTAATTTAAAAGCCCTTCACTTGCTTCATGCAGGTGGCAAGCTACACCATCTATTTTTTTACTAGTGCAGATTATCATTTGAAATTATATAGTGCTATCACTTCATACAAAGAACGTAGGCTCTTGAAATTTTCATATGTTTCTATAAAGTACATACTACCTACTTGTGTTTGTTCGAGAAGAAACCAAATAAATTTTAATGCATTTTGCAGCAATTGACTTTGTAACAAAACTTCCTTGAGTGATTACGATAAATGTGGTGTACCTTCTCAACGAAGGGTATATTAAGAAATCTATGTGCATACTCAAATGCGATGGACTTTTAATCTGTGAGATTGTAATCAAAAACCATAAGACTAGATTAAGTCAAGGATGGGTTGTTTTTCATTTTTGTAAGGAATGTAGAAAGCGATCTTCTCAAGATAGAAGAAGCTACTTACGTCCATATTATTGAACGAAGTCGAATTGAAAATAAGATTAAAATGTAGTTGTTCATCTAAATTCAGGTGCTTTCATCCAAAAATAGCGATACATCTCCAACATTGGGAAGATTTCAGCGATACCATCCGCCCAACAAGAGGGTATGTATAGCCAAATATTCCATCACCACCGAAAAAAATGCTTGTATAGCATTTTGAGCGATACATCGCACCCCAGAAGAAAAATCCACTTTCATTGAACATCACGAAGCATTATAATTTACCATCGTGAGATTCCCCTAGTTGCACTCCATGTGCGCATCCCCAACATTTCGCCGTTGTTACTTTGGTGTGAAACAATCTGAAATACTCGAACTTGGTGGAGGTTGACAAACATTTCGGGCAGCTGTGGAATAACCCTTTCGTAGTTTCCGGTTCCAAATCTTCTCGCAGTTTACGAAAATCCTCCGCTCGCACAGAAACGTCCCACATGGAGTTTAAAGCGAAGAGCTCTTCGCACCATGGCTCCTTGCAGCTGTAAACAACCTTGAATGCAGCTCTAGTACTCATGTTGGGAGGATCTCGAAGATGGGTTGTGACATTCGTGGTCGCGGTTTTGGAGCATTCGGGGCACTTGTTGATGACACCCACGCTCAATCTCTCTTCGGGATTAAACTTGACCGGTATACGGTCCCCGGGTTTCAAAGGTTCAGATGATACTACACGCACATGAGGTGCCGTGGGTTTGTCATTCAAATTGGGCGGTATGGGAGATGAAGAATGTCGGCGTTTCCTAATGGGTTTTCCTGCACTAATTTGTGTGGAGGAAGAAGAAGAAGCATCTGTATGTTCCTCTGAAGTTGCAATTGTAGTTTGAAGGCGGCGTTCCGGTGCTTGAGTTTCATAAGTAACAAGCAACTCATCACTTTCAAAATTGTTAGATATCTCCTCATCCGACTTTAATTCAAGTTTGAGACGTTTCTTTGGAGAGTTTTGATGATGTTCTTCCATTGTTGCGTTTAGAGAGGTGAATATTGTTTTGGGAGTAATCTCTTCCTGTCCTCCCTATAAGTAATTCTGCATGGATTTTAATGCGTTCATTTGCTTATGATTTACTTTTGCTTTAGTTGTGCTAAAAACATTACTTTGCAACTGATACATCTTGATCTTTTACTTTAGCAAATTTGAAGAGGACTTCGTTATAGGACAAAAGCCCATGGCCACCTCTAGTCCCTAATCGAACCGGACATGATATATTAACATCCCCAAATTTCCAACATGATAGGCAAAATAGTGAGAGTAGGATGACATAACTATGGAAAATCTAAAGAGGGTTCTTCTTGGCCAACAGGAGAACCGGCTACAATCGAGCAAGATGCCATTCACTCGAATTATGAGAACATGCTTAAGAAAGCTTTGAAGATTTCAAACACGCATGGAGTTGTCTTACCCACTTCGGGCCTCGCGAAGGTACTAAGTATGTGGACTTATTCGGACACATTTTGGAATTTACATACTTGTGCCATGATATGAGAGAATAGGAAACCTAGAAAATAATTGCAATAATTAACGAATCCTCAAGGAGGCCAATGCACTTGCATTTTACGTCATCTGTTTTCGATATCATGTGATTTATGCATCATTCCATCTTCTTGATAAGAATATTCATTTTTCCACACGTCGCACATGAATACTACTGCTGTTGGAATTCAAAAGGTCTAACAGTAGCCCAATTCCAAAAAGAATTGAGTGACCTTAAACATTCTAGATGAGAAGATGAAAAACCAAGTGATTGGTGTTCTAGTAACTTTGACATGAAGTGTCAAGAGACTACAAGTGTAATCTATATATGAATAAAAGAGGCTTGGGGGTTGAGAAGGAGATCATCAGCTAATATGACTTCCTTCTCAAAGGTTGGGTGGAGAGCCTTTCTCACAATTCTCCCTCTATCTCCATTTCTAACAACCAATTTGTTGTGATTCAAGGAGGATCGCTGTGTCACTTGCAAACTGCTTGGTTTGACTATCTTTAAGATGTATGAAGAAAACTTATGTAGGTACTTTCAGCACATTTGTTGCAAAGTTTGTGATTGTTAGGATGAACCAACCATCGCAAGAAAGTAAACTGGAAAGCTCCTTACATTCAACGGGTAGGGTGAACGTTGATGAGTGATTGCTCTTCACAAAGATCTTATCCTAATTAAAAAACACACAGAATTCAAAAATCACAATACCTTGTGACATAGTTAATGCATTTTGTGTAAAGCACTTCAATTTCTCTCTCTCTAGGTTCCATGAGAAGCCTCATTACCAAAGACAAATATACTAGAGAAAACATAAAACTATTATTCAACATTCAATAGTAAGAGGGGCAAGGGAAAATGCTCATGTTGATTGGCAAGCCAGAATACTTTGATAAACATATATGCCAGGACATGTAGGAAATACTCATCCTCAGCTCCCTAATCTGAAGTTTTCTCTAGATACATGCGAAATGTCCACTTGTATCCTCGATTGAGGTCACAGCATAATTCTACACTGAGTAACATGTATGACATCAAATTTACAAGATTTTAAATCTTGCAAACTGTGGCATGCACATGCAGATATGATCATCTTTCAGAGTTGCTTCCCACAACCCCCCTGCATCGTTTTAGTATTAAGAAGCACCTTTCTGTGTGGGAAGTAACAACCAAAACTGAGATAGAAAGTGACGAATGTCATCACTAATCATGAATAATGCCCTCCATCTAGAGGTCCTCACCATCTAGAGGTCCTCACCATTTGGAGGCTTCTGCATTCTCTTCATATAGAGTATGTCCGATAGCTGGCTTTGGTAATCCCAGTAGCTCTTCCTTAATCAAAGCGTCCTCAGCTTGTTGTGAAGCCATCCGCTCTGCCTCATAGTACATATGATTGAACAATGCTCTTGCAGCCCTGTCAAGTATCAAGGAGTGCTCTCAGCATTAAATGTCAACAGAAGTGCTTCCCTTTGTGAAAATGCCATCCCCAACATTTAAGTGATACCTGTTTGAAGGAGTGAGTTGGAACTAACATTCCGATCGCACAACAGATAGAATACCAATTTTTAGTTGTTAATTGAGATTCACATGCAGAGTCCAAGTCAATGATGGATTGAAATTGTTGCAGACAAGCATAGACTAAGGTTTACATATCTGGAGGTTAAATCCTGGACAATCGATTCTGAACTAATGCATTTATGGATAACTATATATATAAGCATTATGTTCCAGACAACACTTACAGGTATTGGTAACCAGTCAACAGCAAAACTCAAATACGGAAAAATAGAGTTCAATACAAGGTCTACATGTGTGGACAAGCAGAGAAATGGGGTCGGATCTTACGCTGCTTTTTGCTCTTCAATTTTCACAGGATCTCTTTCTCCCATGTTTCTTCTGAATTGATTTCTTACTAATGAAATCAGCACTTCTCTGTTCCCTTGCTGCAGCCAGAGATCTCAGTAAGCACCAACAAATTGACACCAAATAGGATAAGAAGGAATTGACTGAAGCATATGTAAATATCTGTATAATCACAATTCATGAAGCAAAAATGACTAAAGTCCAGATGTAACTGACATGCATCAAAGAACCTCTCTATGTTCAAGGAAAATGACGCCTGCCTTATTCTATATTCTAGGTAAACTGGAGAAACAAGGCAATTTGCAAAGGTAACACAACAGATGTAGCAGTGCAACTTAGTAAATAGGACACCATTGAAATTACTGCTCAAGAGAAGCAACTTCATAGAGTTCCACTCTGGATCTAAAATATGGTACACACAAACTCTAGGTTTACTGTACATACCTGGCTCCCTACGTAATCTGCACGACGTAGGCATTCCCGATACAACTGCAACCATGAAAGTCACAACCAATATTTACTCAGATCCTCATATTTCTGTAGAGCTCGAGATTATATTGACACATTCACCTTACAAGCAACTGCTACATGGTACCAATAATCTTAATGAAGTTAAAAAAGAAATTACTTCAATCATCACCTCAAAATCTCCCATGCAATCCACAACATACAAGAAATCGAGAAACTTACTTTTGCAACAGAATGTCGGCAAAATCAACCAGCATATGTAAATTCTTGAATGGGAAGATCTTCAGCTGATTACAAGTATGGAGATATCAACATCATAATATCAAGGTGCACTCTTAATGTGCTCTTCACTTACACAAACTCCAAGTTCTTCTCTTGGTTCAATATTATTCCATTGAATGTCCTCAAAAGCCCAAGTAAAATGCATAAACAGGTCCAGAGCCTAAGGTTGTGTCAAAATAAGAAATGGTGAATTTCTTTAAAATATGGCGAAGTTGGAAAAATGCAGTGGACCAGATTAAAATATCAGCAATTTCACAACAAAATCATGTGCACTGCCAGGATATCGATCAAATTTTAATACCCCTTTACCTCCAGTCAGATATCAAGCCGACTAGCCGTGAATACAGCATAGGACTTGTAATGGTACTTCAGGTGAATTGCTACAAGCTCTCAAGTAGTACCATGTTTCTAGAGTGATCAGCACCTAAACTTACACTCATCACCGAGAAAGAGTGATCTTGCAAAGCAATTTGAATGGGACTCCCTACATGAAGATTGTACAAAAGCCACCTATTTCAAAATAAAAATCTCACTTGGTAGAGAATTTTGTGATGTGGCAATATTCAAACCGGGTCCAGTTTCGGATCCAGACATTCCAGAGCTGTCTTCCTTCTATGAAATCATGAAATTGCAATTCACAAATCCAGACACGAGTTTCACACATTTATCACAAACACAGTCATACACCAAGCATGGAGAGGTCATGAGGCATTGCAAAACAAGGAAACCCTAGCCCAATTTTCTGTGACATCAAAAGATCATCCAGAATTGAACTCCTCTTATCACTTCTTCGAATTCCATCTACTCGAACATCTCGTTCACATATTGAAAAAAATTCAAACACGAAGCTCAAAAAAATATCCCAACAACAGCCACATACCAAAGCAATTATGATTCATGGAAACATGGAAACCCTAGTCTCAATTCGCAGGTTCTTGAAAAGAAAGGGGAAAAAAAGACAATAGACAATGCCACCCGAGAAATTTTTAAGAGGGGAAAAAGTTCAGGCCAAGTGATCCTGAAGTAGGGAGAGGGAACAGAAGAAAAGAAAAAAAATGCAGAATGACAGGGGATGCAATTCCAAGAGCGCAGAAAACAAATGACTACAGGGGACGTAAGTTACGTAAGCTTACAGCGCGAGCGCTCTCGGCAATGTGCGCGGGGATGCCGTGCTGCATGATGAAGAATGCACGCTGTGCAAAAGCGGAGGTAATTTGATCGATCGGTGGCTATGGCGGAGCAGAGGAGGATTTCTGCGACAATGGCGAACAAATAGCTCAGCCTCTTTTAGGGAATATAGAAGATTACTACTACACAAGATAGTCCTATTAGTGCGGGTGGACAAATAGTGTGGAAATAATTAGTGTGGCCCAATAATTAGCGTGGGCCACACTAATTCTCGGTCGAGGTGGAATTGACGTGGGTCCAAGACCTCGGTTCTTCCCCTTTCATGAAAACTTCTGACCAACACATTGAATATTATTTATAGGACAAAAGTAGCCCAAAATAAAATGATCGCACACACTAATTTTTTAGAAAATCAGTAATGTGGTTTATACTATTTTCTACTAGAAATTTAGCGTGAGTTAAAAAATATTGTGGCTCACATTACTTCTCATCATGAGAATTACCGTGGGCTCTAAAAAATTAATTTTCATTATGAGAATTAGCGTGGGTTTCAAAAAATTAATGTGGCCCATAGTAATAAGACTACTTGATGTACGTAAAGTTACACCATTGTCTATGGTATTTAGGTAGGGTTCATACCACCTGGTATATTTTGCTAATATTCATGATGGTAGGGTTACATTATTTATGGTATTTAGTGTCATGCACACTATTTGCAAAGGGCCCTAATTAGATGCCCAGAGGTCTGAATGTCACGTCCACTACTTGCCAATATGATACTATTCGTCCACATAAGCCACTTAAGTGAAATTTTATTTACGTTATGACATGTAGCGTAGAACATTGGGACACTTGTGATGATGGGACATGAGAGGAGCTTTAGAGGGAATGGTATTAAGGGAGGCGCAACAACACATGGCACAACATCCCATGATGTGATGTCACATACAATTTTATGATAGCATTGATCCAAGGTATTGTAACTTATCTCATGGTGCAACCATAAAACCATGTTGGTAACTTGCGAACCATGCCTTAGCAATAGTGTGGCCCTTTACACATATTGTGGCCATATATCAATCCAATTATCACTTGACTATGGATTATAGGTATTAGTGGGTCACAACCAATGTTGGACCAGTATATACAGTGGATGCATGGTACCAATAATCAACATTAATAATGGTATCAAATAACCTACCCATGTGGATTTAAAATTTGTAATACCAGTCAAATATCAATATTTGGAGGGTAGTTAGGTGAGAGAATCTCCGTATACCTGAGTCAATATTTGGGGTCAATACCATTCTAAGCGTATAAATATTAGAGTGAGTTTACCTAGGCATGAAGGTCCTTGCATGGTATATAGACCCAAATGATATGGAAAATAAAACTATTCTCAAGTATCCATAGCCTATTGGTATTAAACATTTATGAAATCCTCATTATAGATACCCATATGGTATCAATTAAAGACGATACCAAGATTTCCAACACTACAGTGATTATTCCAATTAGTGCATGTCACTATTCAAAGTTACGTATTGCAACAAAGTCTTGCTTAGGAGTTCAATTTTTACTAACAAAAGTTCAGTAGGTTGTTTGGACATTATAGAACATAAGTGACTTTGCTTGGTAAAATATCACAGTCTTAGTAAATAGTTATAGCATTGCATAACTTCAAACAATAACACGCACTAATTGGGATAATCAATGTAGTCATGATGTGAATTAACCTATGCTACTAGGTGTTGTGGGCTCATAACTATATACACTCTAAACTTTGTAATATCACGCATGTGGCAACCAAAGTGCATGTGATGTTAAGGAGTTATGTAGTGTTAACATGGATATGTGATAAAGGAGAATTAATGTAGCATGTGACATTATGGAATAACACAAAGTCAACATTGCAATAATGACACTTATTACAATGATGACAACACGATGCACGCATGCATGTGGTTTGAATTTTTTGGTGGTTTACTTTTAATCTCAAAACCTGTGATATACAGGAGGGAAATATGATAACAAGGAGTGAGACTTAAACTGAGAAAATCCGTTCCCTAGGGTTTCAGGATATAAGAAAAGGAATGACATTAAGGAGGTTTGATATTACGGGAGTTTAGAGTGTATATAAGGATTGATGCTAGATATGTGTGCTCCCAACACTAGATTCAACATTGAATATGGTTGCAAAGAGCTTGAATAACCATGATACTTGTGCTTTACATGGACCCAATGACTTGTCAGTCATTTGAAGCTTCCTTGGTAAGTCTTCTAATTTAGGGAGAAGGTCGGAGCCAATATTCTATGCCCCTAAATACTTGCAGTCTACTTTGTTTAAATTGCGACATGTTTATGCCAATGTTCAAATTTCTTTTACTTGTTGACCGATGGACATATTAATTGGCTGAAGATGTGAGGCCGGTGGTTCCAAGGGCATCACATGGCATGTTCCAAGGGCATTGGGATTGTCATGCTAAGTTGGGTATCAAGGTACTTAGTGGTCACGTGGAAGGATAGGTCCCAGATGGGCATTATTTTTTGATTTCCCCTCGGTTTGTGCTAGTTATCCTGAGGTGCTTGTATTTTGGTTCCATTCTTGCAATTGAATTTTCAGTTTGTGCCAAAAAAATAAAAAGAAGGTTGATATGCACTAGAAAAAAAACTTGTTCATTGCAACTGTTCATTGCAACCATTCATTGCAACTCAACCATTGCCAACTCATGGCAAGAAAATGCGTAAATAAATGATTTTGGTTGACAACTATAGGGTTTTGGTTACCCACTGTCCAAAAAACCACAGCCCAAAATCTCTAGTTGACAACCAAAATGATTTATTTATGCATTTTCTCATCATGAGTCACAGTGGCCAAGTCATAATGGACGGTTGTAATGAACAAGTTTTCTTCTAGCAATAGTTGCCCCATGGTCCTTCAAACCTCACGAAGGCTCACGATTGGCCTTCACCTAACATTGTTTTAACTTAAAGAGGTCCCCTCCACATTTAAGAAAGAACAAGGGGACGTTGCTTAATGATGCCATGGTCTTGGAAAATTGAACTATCTGTCCCCTAAAACAACATCAACTCGATCTTTTTGATTGATAGTCTTCTAATTGTATGGACGTACATGTTGATTGTAGCTAGGCACCTCTAAAGATCAAGAGTACAAAATCATGTTTAAAATCGGTTACGTCTATCAAGAGATTATTTTATGAGGACGACTTTTGATGTGATGACATGAAACTGAAAATAAGAATGGAGAAAAATGATGATATCACTATATTCGTTAATTTGAGACTTTCTCTTGTCTCAAATTAATATATGGACCACAACAACATGGTCTAATGTTTGGGTCGTCCTACCCAAACCATCTTGATATGAGTTCTTAATTGGGTTCTTGATATGAACACCTGCTTCAAAGTATTTGCATCTTACAACATTCTCTAATATTTGTGTGATTTTATCCATGTTCTTATATTTGTAACTGTCTCAAAATGCCGAAAAAGTCCCAAATTAACGAATATAGTGATAGATGTAAGATTGATATAATTGAGATGAGGAACCACCAAATATTGGTGTTATAATATTAGTCATAAACCATGTCCACATATATCATGTTGTTAAGGTAAGTGGGGTTTAGAACAACTGATATTTAAGTAAAATTGGACTAAGTCCAAGTCCAAAATGATAACATATTGAATCAGATAATCATGTAACTGAATGGTTCATATATTTAGTCCAGGCCATCAAAATACCCTCTACAATAATATCCCTCAGTCACACGTGATATACAACCCTCCCCAAGGAGTCACCCTCCCCCCCCCCCCACCCCGTGCTCCCCCAACGAAGTTGACCACACTATTTAGTGTCACTTACCAGTTGGAATTACACAACGATATAACTATTTACTTGGTCCGAGGTGACCCTAAACTACTGGATGAAGGTGGAGAGCTATCCAAATCTCAGGGAAGAGGTTGGCGGTTCGATTCCCGGCTGCGAAATCTCCTCTCTACTTGACAGAAACTTGCCAAGTGGTCAACTGCCTCCTGTGCATTGGCGTTGGGTTGTCGGCCTTTTGTCTCAAAAAATATTATATATACATATATATATATATATATATATATAACTATTTACTATGTATCTCATTTTATTTTTTACCAACAAAGATCAAATTGGTTGTTTGGACATTATAGAACAATAAAATCTTTACTTGGTAAAACATTCAATTAATAGTAAAAAAATATAGGATTGTATAAATCCAAATAGTAAGTGACACTAAATACCAGTATTTGGTGTAGTGAACGTCCCATAATTGTTATTAACAAATATTGAGTACAATAGTTTGATCTTTTTTTTAAACACATGCGTTTTTATTGTCCATTCTTAAATCCACAATCAACTACGCACCACTCAAATATAGGCACCCAATTAAGATAGATGATTTGAATTATGCTTCCTTTACCTTACATGGTGCTACAAAGTTTATGAGGTCCTGCCATTTTCATGGTTTATGAAGAAGGTACAAAGTTTTAGGTGCATTGTGAGTGTTCTAGTGTGTGGATATTGGGTGCGAGATCTCGGGCCAGAAAGGGCCGTGTGGCATCCACTGATTGGATTGGAAGTTAATGAATTAATTGTGTGTTTTGTAAATACCGTACTCGGCTGTCAGGGTCGGCAAAAATTAAATAAAAAAATAGAAGTTGAAAAAAATTGGAAATTATTGGAGAAGAGAGTTGAAAAGAAAAGTTATTCATTGAAGAGCATGCCGAATATTACAAAATTGAGCCAACTTCATGAAGTAAAATCCCAAAATATTGCATACCGTAGCATCATAACTAGTTCGTGCAATTTTTTTTTTAAACCGGACATTATGAGCCCGAATTTTCTGTTGTTTGCAGAGCAAATTGAATTAACCCCTAAAGAGCTTGTGGCCAAAATCATGGAAAACCCAGAGGTTGCAGTGGTGTTTTAGGATCCAAAAGTAACACATACAAAGGACCACTAATTGAGATTAGGGCATTCAATTAGGTTAAACACACCAAGGCCACCACAAAAGGGTGAGAAAAATAAGAAATCTTTCATTGTTGTGAACTAGCCTTGTATTAAAGTGCCGAATCTTTTACAAATATTTTTTGAAATTGTTGAATTTCTAATTAATTCATTTTTACCATGCCGGACCCACTTTCTCCACTTTAATTAATTATTCGGCATGAGATGTTGACCCTGACGGCCGCGTACAGTATATAGAAAATTCACCCATACATTGGCATTTGTAGCTTATAGACAAAAAAAGAAAAAGAAAAAAGATTCAAGATATAATGGGAAGTGTTTCAGTTAGTTTTTCTTTTTCTTTTTCTTTTCTTTTCTAATATCCATATTTTGTTTAGAGCTCCATTCACTCAAAACCTCTCTACATTTATTTTGTAGGTGGATTTGTTCCACTTACATGAAACCCTCATTTATGCAGAAGAAGATTTCCGGTCTTTGAAGGAGGTCGGAGTGAATAGAGTATCTGTTCGTAAAACATCCTTGGTCACGCCCTAAAGACAATGACGTTAGATGTGAAACTACTTCACCCCTTGCAGGGATTAGACACTACATTAGTAACTAATAGCCATTGTCAGTAACCGGTACTTATGCATGTTATAGTAGTGACAATCCCAAACAACCTACCATAGTTATTCCATTCCCAAATTCTATTATGAATTGAAGTTAGCCCTACCAATCTTTGGGATATGAAAGGGCATTCAAGTTTAAACCCTCAAACTTTGCTTGATCCATGTTTGTGATGTCGGCCCACTCTATCTCAACCACCCCATCATATTTAAGGGGAAATAATATGGCTGCACAACAATTTATTAAAATTGCAACCCTTGGCGTTTGATCTTGAGCAAACTACATATTTCTATTTCTATAAGTGTGGATTTTATCACAATATTTAACAGCTTTTGATTTAGAAACCATGACCCTTTTGAGAGCATGCAAACTTCCTAACACGATTTCAAAGAAGAAGGGTAAAATTTCAAACTTGACAAGGACATTTCATATTTAAGTAAAATTGGACCAAGACCTAATGCAGAAGACAACATGCTTGAGTTGCGTGGCACGATCTTCTTGTCACAAATTGCACATCCAAATAATGTTAAATTACGTGTTTTCACTTTATTAAACTTTCATTGTTTACTAATCGATTACGTGGATTTTTACATCATGAAGTGATGCCTATGTTTTAAAGTTATCAATTCCAAAACACGACGTATTATGTATAATTGTGGATTCAAATGTATTTTGAAAATTTAAGATGTATTGAAATTTTATTGACGATCCACGCATAATTGAAATCACTTTGTGTTGTTATGTTGTTTTGATGGCTTGAGATGAGGATTATATGGACTTAGTGCTAGTGTATACTTGCTTGGCTACTTAGCCATGTGCATGACCAAATTATTTCACCTTCGATTATAATGAACACCCAATGGCACCAATTGAATGGTGTCATTGGGTAGAACCAACAAAAATCTTCCGTGTGCCCACAAATTCTAGGAGAGAGAGAAAAAAAAATTGGACTCTCTCATCACAAACGAAGCTTTGGCCATTAGATTCTTCTAGTGTCCTCATGGCGTTTCATGTATATATGATATTCAAAATATAAAGAAGCACTTTAATCTTGTTGTCATGGAATTTCGACCAGTTGATATGGCCATCTTGTTTCATCAGTTTTAAGAACAAGCAAGAAGCTTAGCCTCTAAACACACTAAATTCTTAAAACTCTACGAATGTCTAGATTTAGTGTCTACATTATCAAATATAAATAAAGTTTACAAAAATAATTCATGTATCTTCAATGCATCATTAAAACACACTACACATGAAAACAAACAAGAAGATAGCCTCTACACATGATTTCTAGTTTTTAGGTTGTGAGATTGTGATTTGACAGCTACACCCCAACTATGTGACAAGTCACAAATATGGATATATATGTAGATATATTTAAATATATGTAGATAACAAATCAATGTGGATGGTAAATCATATAGGTGACAATACACAAAAACTATTAACTAAACACGATAATCAATGTAGTTTATCAAATTTGGAGACTTAGTCCAACCTCTTTTAAACGTGTGTCTTTTTATGGTGTTTACTCTTGATCCTCATCACCTAACCACACGCCAATGAAATATAGATGAAAAGCAAACCGAATAACACCCCACAATCCACCGTTTCTCATAAGATCTCGAGTCCACCGATCGGAGGCAAACCGAGGCCTCGATGATCGTCTTCGTCATTCAAATCGCCAAGAGTCTGATGATCATCTTCGTCATTCAAATCACCAATAGTCCAATGATCATCTTCATCACTTCAAACTGTCAAGAGTCCGATGATCATCTTCGTCATTTCAAACTGTCAAGAGTCTGATGAGCGTCTTCGTCTTTCAAATCAAGATGTCGAGAGTGTCCGATGATGATGATCGTCTAACTTACGTCTTTCGAGATGTCGCGAGAGAGTCCGATGATCTGATCTGATCTGATAGCAGGTCGGTCTTCTGCGGCGACCTTTGAGAGTTCAGTTTCTGATTGAGTGATGCGTACTGTTCCAGCTCATTGAATCTGCAGAATAACTAACTTGATTGATAGAAACACGGGCTGTCTAAGTACTTGCACAATAATTGAGACGTCCACCATCACCTCACGAGATTCCTGAGGACTCCAATGATTAGTTGAGTTTAGAGCATCATCTGTGACCTTTAAAATTTTCCCAAACTAACTTACTGACTTACATGAGTTCTTCCAACCCAGCTAGAGGGTGCTTAAACCAACACTTTCAAGCTATTGCACATACATATGGCTATGTCGTTGATATTAATAAATTAATAAACAATCATACTAGCATTTGGGCTAAACATAGGCATAAAGAAAAAGAAAAATATTTTTAGCCTCAATTGAATATATGATGAATATTCAAAGTCGAACCACTAGCTTTGTTAAATCGACACCTAGATCCCGTATATGACAACCTTGGATATGATGAGGATCCCTGCACGCTTTCACTGGCCTAGAACCAACACAACATAGTTGGATATTAGACCCAAGCTAGATCAAAGCCCAACATGGCCACCTCCATGATCCCACCCGGTTCGGTTGTAGAACCGTCCCCTTACATCCTAGGTACCGACTCCCTTGCTGCCCATAATCAACCCCCTTGGCTTTGTGGACTTGAACCATTCCCCCCGGTGAATAGAATGGTTAGAATAGGCATTGACAAGCCACCCTAAACCCACCTTGAACTGACCCGAGATAGAGTGGAGCCCATTACCTGCCCTATATGGAGGTAGTGGAGGCCCGTTTGCAGTGGCGCCAGTAATGGCACCTAAACCCATCACTCCGTGGACCTAGGCACTCCTTTTCCATGTGGAATGGTTCAAGGTAGAGTAGAGGCGCCCATAACCAATCACTTAAGAGGTTATGCGCTAGATCTAGAGAAGTATAAGGCGGTGCAAATTTTTCCCATGTAGGAAGATAGAAATTAGGAGGATTGCAAAACAAATTTGGTAATTTAATTCCTTACATTGAAATTACCGTGAAGTTTTGAAGCCAAAAGTTGGCCCAAACATATTACCAATGTCTAGAGTCTACCATAACCGCTCACTTTCGCACTCAAAACAAGGACATGTGTCATGGCACTATTGGTTCCAACATGACCAAAATTCAATCCCAATTTGATTGAAAGACAATCCCAACCTGATTGAAATACAATCCCAACCTGATTGAAATTCAGTCCCAACCTAATCGAAATTCCAGTACCCTATAAATTGCTAATGAGTCATGATCAGGAATAGGCGCCTCTACTATAGTAGAATGTTGGTGATTGGGAGGCGTTTATTGGGTGGGGTGTTGATTTTAGCACCCTCTACCTTACACACTTACAAATTCCAGAGTCCGGACGTCCCGAGGTCGCCAGAAGAATCCTTTTCCAAACATGACAAGCTTTGAATAGACTCCATGATTTGTGTTGGGCAGACCTCCGTTCGCTTTCACATCATCAGCCCAAATGAGTGTCCGGGGAGATTTTTGGCATAATCGGTCAAGATCCAGGTGTTTCCACGACTATTTGTTGACATCTTCTGGGCTTTCTTTATTAATTTGAGGTATATTCCATATATCCCTCTCAAATGACCGGTAATTTTCAACCGGTTATTTCTCAAACTCATCAACCGGTTCATCTGTGACTAGCGGTCATGTCTCCCAGTTCATTGGCCCAAATCATATCAAATAGAGTAAAGATGTGTGGTTATTCGGATACTTTTATTCCGGCACCCACTTCTTGTAGGATACGAAACATGCAATTAGTGCAAGATGATTAGCAAATCCTCCGAATTATCGACGGTCACTTGTTTCATAATTTTCAGAGCTCATACAAATATCTTATTTATTGTCGAAGTGAAGAAGTGGTCCCCTCAATCACTTTGAGTATTGAGCCCAAAGCGATTAGCATATTTTGAGCACGTAGTCCAATCTCTTTTGGATGCTAGTGTTGAGATCCACATTTAACCACATACCACTCAAATCTAGGCATCCAAGTTATTGCTATGTTCGATTCAGGTGCGTCTACCTTAGGATGTCAAAATCCATCTTCCCTTGAGGCCTTGGATGGATTTGGGAATGGACCAAGAGGCCTAGAGACGATTGTATTTTTCTTCTTCTTTTGGGAAGGTGAGAAGTTGGGAACTCCTTATAGTTCAACATTTTTTTGAGTATATAGATATACATACCAAATTAGCATTACGGACCCTGAATTAGTCTAGTGAGATTAAGTTGGGATGAATTGGCTATAAATCTTTAGGGGATAGATTATACTGGAACCCCTAACGTGATTGTCATGAATCCTAAGACCAAGGTGTCCCCCCAAAGTTGTTACAAGTGAATAATAGACTCTCATTGCCTAGAATCTATGGCCTTGCATGTTGAAATGTTTCAAAGAGACTACACACAATTCATTGCTCTTTATAATGAGCATCTCCGACCATGGTTCAATGCTTAGAGCAGTCGCTTGGAAAAAAATCTCATGCACCCTATGAAGCCTTCTACTATATTTGCTTAAGTGCTTCTCAATTCTTGCCCAAGAAAGGATCAGGCGTGGTTGTGAAGGAGATGGAGTTGGATAGCATCTCATGAGATGTTTTTTCTCCTTGAGGTGGTGTCCAAGGGGCATGTACTAAGTTGCATGCAACTTCATGTTACAACTTCACGTCTCTAGCATGACGTTAATTATTGCCATCGACTACCCAACGAGGAAGGTAGAAAGTAGAAAGTAGAAACCACCACTGGGTTCCCTTAAGTGGGCATCTTTAAATGTTTGCCATGTGTTGTTTTGAAAACATTGGGGCTTCATTGAGTTGAGTTTTAACTTTATAACCGACTATTGTGCACTGTACCCACCATCTCTACATCTACAATAGTAGATAGGTTGCTGGTCATTGCACTAGAATAGGAGATCTATAACAAAACTCGTCATCTGGAATTGATTGGACTTGGAGAAATTGCAGGAATTGCATCATATGGCAATTGTCATTATCCCCATTTTAGTGTCATGAAGCAATGAACAGGGAGAACCAGCTGCTAGTTACAGATGAACCAGTTAAGTTTGAGAAATAACCAGTTGAAGTTCAAGACTTCAGGAAAATTACCCATCATTGTAGAAAAAAATATAGAATCTAATGAAGAAAAACCGAAAGATGTCAACATGTAACTGGTTGGACTTGGAAACTCTAAAGTGTTTACTGGTAATGCCCAAAGATCTTCCCCGGACTCTGTCATGAAGTGAAACTGAAAGTTGACTATGAGCACTGCATACAATGGAACCCTGACATACATTGCTTTTCATGGGCGTTGCAGTGTTGCGCACCTGCAAAAGTTTGTTTCCAAGGATTTTGAAGCTTAATTTAAGGATCTCAAAAGTGCCAATTGCAGACTCAATGAGTTGAGAGCAGATCTTGCGCCCTAATTTAGGAATTGTGGATAAAAGTGCACAAACTTGAATAATGACAATAATAGGAACTTGTCCCACACCAATCACCAATGTGGATAGTTGAAACTTGGCATAAGCCCATCAATACCTTGCCCCACTTGCCGCCCCACCACCTATTTTTGTTGGCCAATCAAATGTAGGACTTTAGATCTACACCTGCATAGTCGGTGAAAATATAAAGAAAAAGCAAGTAAAGCACAGACTGTCTTATCCAAATATATAAAATTACAAAGTTGCAAGTGAGGGCAATGATGGAGTCAAATCAATCTCTGGATGTGAAGAATGCTTAGAAGTGATATGAATGACACAAACAGTGGCAAAAAAATGACAAACTGTTTGTACTGAGAGGTGATCCCAGCTTATAAAGAGAAATAAAGTATACATACTGACAAGAAAAACCTACATGATTGCGATGACAAATTTGCCTAGCAACTGAAGTCGTGAGCTGAGAAAACGATGGGAAAGGGGAACTTCGCTGGAACCAACTACAGAAGACCAAGCTTCTAGGCTTCACCAAGAAATACATCACAATATGTGGGGAACATGGTGAGAATTGGTAATCCGAGTGCCATAGTTGTTCAACAGGTTCGAGACACCCAAGTGAGAACTACCGTGTTCCATGGCACCATTCTATGGGTGTCCTAGTTATTAGTGTTGCACGTATTGTCTATGTGTAAGGGAATCATCCTTCTGACCGGTAGATAAGAATCATGAAAAAGCAGGTTGAAATAGACGCAAAACATTTCTAAGAAGCAATCAAGGAATTTCTTTGACCCTGGTGTCCCTGCTGGCTGTGTTGCCAGACCTCGAAAAGTCCCCTTCAAATCCCTGTAAGCCCTGAAAAGCCCATCACAAACAAATTGCTCTTTAGAACCTTCAAGACAGCGAGAACAACTCCATTTCATAGCTTGCTTGTAGACATTCCTTGCAGTTCCTCATCCAAGGTCAACTATAACATCCACAATCTTATCTTGAAATGTATTCCAGTACAAGGCTCACAATGCACCACCCCACATGGGAATATAACAGGCAAATACAATACAATCCAATGAAGCCAAATATTAATGCGATAGAGCTAGAAAGGACATGCCATGACTTCATGAAGCAAGTTCGCTAAAAAGGTAAAAGAGGAAGTTTACCCCTGATTGCAACAGCTGGATAAGGTGCTTTATTTGCTGTTCTCGTTCGTCAGCAAGCCGCTCTTTCTGCAGCTGTTTCTCTTCTGCCCGCTTCAACGCTACTGATAACTGTTCACATTGTGTTACAAGCACTTCGCATCTTGAACAACACCCTGTACATCATGACAATGTGTTTAGAGATGTGTTGACAATGTGTACACTCCTAGAAGTGAACATTTCCAAACACTACACTTCATTCGTTTCCAGCAGTGAAATGGACTCTATTCTCTAATGATCCAGAAAAACACGAGACTTCTGTTGATTACTGAGTGGGAAGGAGCATTACTGAAGCTACCTAACGATGGATTTGTATTGAGGGTAAAGCAACAAACATGGAAAGGATGATCGTTACCAGGGTCCCCGGGCTCATGTCCAGACTCGTGCTGCTGCTTTCCCTGTGGCTCAGCTACAGATTCCGCAGCTGCTGTTTCCTGAGATCCATCACTGCCACCCTTTTCCTCCTGTACACTTTTGTATAAGGGATTTACTCTAAAGGTGTTGCCATCACTGTCATCAGTCAGGGCTTCTACCCCACCAGAGGACTCTGATTCTCGTGAAAGTGAAGTGTCCACTGGTCCCCATCCTATCACTCCCCGACCATTTGACCCAGTTCCTTCTAGCAAACTACAAGCATATTCCAAAATGGGATCCCAATCTTTTAACGCATCCGAACCCGCCTTGCTACCATGGCTAGGTGGCATCGACGCCCTGGAATCATGCTGAGATTTTTTGGAGCTCAGCAGCATGGGAATTTCAAGTAAATCCTCGTCCCGCATGTCATCCTCCATCTCATTTTCTTCATTCTTCAGTTTGGAGTATCGTAGCGACTTCTCCTTTGTCATCTTGGAGAATCCATTTCGGCCCTCCAATACCTCGTTCAGCCCACTCAGGCTTCCGCTATATCGCTCATTTCCATACGAGTTGGAGTGTGGATCTGGGCCCCCATTTCGATCCTGCACCAAGCTTCCATGGTATCTCGTGTGACCATTGAAGCTACCATCACGCTCCCTACCACTATCATTCATGGGATCCCCTGGCCCACATTGTGAGTCGAGAATACTCCTTTGGTGAAGGCTCTCAGCAAGATGGTGTTCAAGGTTGGGTAGGGTGCTTACGACCGCCGGGAGTACAGTCAAAGGTGTGGGATTGTCAGCAGCCTCTGGGTAAGGTGTGGTTGTGCCTGTGGTGCCCCCTGCTGCAAACGGGGTCGACGCACCAGTATCGCCAGCAGGCGAAATTAACCTACCAAGAGGACTACCAGGGTACAATTGGTATGCAACCTGTAAGTCATCTTGCTGTGTGTGGTAATAATCCGGCGATGCAAATGGGGAGGCAGAGTGTTGGACCTCTTGTTCCCGTTTTGTGGATCGCTGCTCATTAAGAGATGATGCAAGTAGTTTTGCAAATGGGACATCAGGAGAAGAAGGAGTAGTAAATTGAGCTGCAAGTTCTGGTGGTGGAGTGAACGGTGCAGTCGACGGGGCAGTGGTGAAAGTGGAGAACACCGGTGGCGAAACGAGTGCTGTTTCATGGGCGTAAGGCCCCACAGCAAACATGTTGGATTGAGTTTCAAGAGGGATTCTGGATCCGCTGCCTGGTGGGTTGGGGCACACTGGAGGATAATAAGGAGACTGGACAGATGATGGCACCATGGAATTTTGGTAAGAGGCCGGAGACGAAGGGGGTGCAAGAAGAAATGCAAATTGACCCTGAGGGTCAGAAGGCTGTGCGGTTCCATCATGCAGTCTTGTGGCAGGAACTATCCGTTTCTTGTTCTTCCGTGACAGGGATCCCAGGCAGAACAGTCCATTCCCACAGCACCCTCCCCGAGCCATCTGTTTATCATCACAATCAACAGCAAAGATTATTAGATTTCTAAAATATATTTGACACAAGGCGTATGTGCTAGGGAGCTACTGGTTTCAACCAACCCATTTTCTGAAGGAAGGAACTGGGACAAATTGGTCATCCAAGTTTGTGAAGACCATTGTCATATACACCATATTGCCCTGCTTAAGTCTACCTCATCTCATTCCATGCCCAAATGGGATATATTTGACACAATGCACATGTGCTAGGGAGCTACTAGGTTCAGCCAAACCATATTCTGAAGGAGGAACCGGGACAATGGTCATCCATGTCTGTGAAGACCATTGTCATATACACCACATTGCCCTGCTTTCAGTCTACCTTCTCTCATTACATGCCCAAATGAGGAAAACACACCATAAGTATCCCATTGCAAGGAAGGTCGGCAACATTTCTTCCATACCCTTGAACCACCAGATTAGGGTAGAAATGAATGGGGCGACACCTGCAATCCATTGCTACGTTCAACTGAGGACAGAGTAACCTAAACTTCAGGACAGTGCCAAACTTAGACGTAAGATATCAAACTAACAATAGTAAAACCGTGGTGTGTGATCCAGTCTTGACTTGATGTTTCCGTAGAGTCGAAGGTCATGTATACCCATGGTAGGTGTTCACATTGAGAACTACGGCACCGTAGAAAGGATGAGAGCAAATCCAAATATGCCTCTTCAGCTAGGGGCCAGGATCGTAAAGTCTTGGAGGATTTGCTAAAGTCGGTTTCCCTAAAATCGAAGGTCGTGTATACCCATGGTCGGTGTTCGCATTGATAGTTACGGCACCGCAGAAATGACGAGAGCAAAAAAAAATATGCCGCTTCATCTAGGGGCCAGGATCGCAAAGTATTCAAGGATTCGGATAAATGCCACAAATGCCCATGAGCAGGTATCTGCATCAAGCAATGTCGCTCCTAACACATCGCAGATACCAAGAACCGAAACGAGGAGATGGGTCGGACATGATACACATACATACCTCGGAATCAGTAGAAAGACGGCAAACTCTCTTCCTTTGCAGCGTCAATTGCGAAACCGACCTACAATCCAACCTTCCTTCCTTCAGGCATCTGGCTGCTTCTCGGATTCAGCTCTGCTGTCTTATCAACAGCATGTCAGCTTCTACCTGGTACTCCCCCGCTCGCAAATTGTGCCTCAGGCCGCGAATTACCCCAACAACGCTTGAAAGCACTACTACTACTTCTACTACCGGTACTCCTTGATGTCTGGCAATAACCATGTCTGCGAGACAGGAGATGGCACCTTGGCTACATTAGCTCAGGATCACACACTACGCATGGATTCAGAGACCCACATTACCCATACTTCCTGTAAGCTTCCATCTACTCACTGAGATCCCTCCCTCCGGTGACCATTCTCTGAGCTTCGGAGATTACAATGTTGCAAAGTGGAAATTACTTATGCATATGAGCCCAGTGCAGAAGGTGAAGAAGAAGAAGAGATAGAGGCCGGTACGTTGGGAGATCTAAACTTCAAGCTTCTCCCAACCCCCTCTGGGATGCTAAATTTAACATCCTCCTCCTTCGCCTTATCCTCAACGCCACCAATTGAGCTGGTCTTAACATAACAGGAACTCTCCAGAACTGCAAAGGTGACCTCTAACTAGCCCTCACCCTCACCCTTCTCGTGACGATGAATGTGCGTGTGTTTGAGTGTGTGTGTGTGTGCGCGTGTGTGTGTGTGTGAGAGAAAGAGAGTATGTCTGCGTGTTAAATTGAGCAGTACTACAAAATGCTTACATCATGGTGCACCCTCCACTCTCTCCATACCCATCCATGTGCATAATAAGCTTCACTTCTCTCTTCAAAAGAGGTGTACACACGAGTTGTGACACATTCAACTTGATATCCTCTCTGTGCCCAGAATCAAGAAGTGCAAGAATAGGATGACAATGGGACCATAACACAAGACATCACCTCTACCTTCCCTACATTCTGCATACCATCGTCGCCATGCCCATCCCACACCTCACAACACAAAACATAAACATAACATCATGTGCACAACACTTCGTCCTTCCGAAGACAAAGAGAAGAAGCTCCAAAGCGCTTCTTCACAGGGCTAACTCAACCCCCTCTGTTTCAACCTCCTCAACGGCCATTTGAGCTTGCACTAACACTAGGTTAAGGCGACACGGCTGCAACGCTCGAAGTGTAGAGGTTCTTAAACCGTGACCACACCCCACGCAAACTCATGCGCGAAGGCCCCACACACACACCTAAAGAAGCAAACCCTACTGTCACTTCACGATGCGAGTGTGCGGGAAAAGTTGTGATGATCCTGTCGGAATGACGTAGGAGCGGAATGGCGAGGCATGGACCGCAGGCTAAGCTACTGGGGGGCAATGGTGCGGGGCCACTTGGAGCAAGAAAACGGCCCTTTTCGCCATAGCCGTCGACGTAGCCAGCCAGCTCTCCGTGCTTGGAGACACTCCTTTGGAGACGACGACCAATCGACGCAGAATCTTCACCTGTCCGTCGAACACTTGCGTTTCTACGTGGAACAGGATTGTCAGATTTTTATTTTAAAAAACCTTGTCACGCATGGAATGGGAGTGGAATCGTTGTGTCGATTCTTCTCGTCAAGTTCTTGACGAGATTCTCGTCCGGAACTGTCTCATGACTCTTTGTCCACCAACATGTTGTACGACGGTTTCGAACGCCAGAGCAATTCCTATGACGATTGCTGAGGGGCCTTGAATCTTCATCTTCACCTTCATCTCTCAATTGAGCACTTGCATTTCTGCCTGGAAATTGTTGCGTTGATTGATTCTCATGAAGTTCTTGATGAATTTCTCGTCCAAAACCGTCTTGTCCAAAACAAAACATCTACGACGGGTTCCAAACACCATAGCTATTCATACGATCATATGCTTGTTGAGAGGCCCCGATCAAGATGGTGCCACTTCAGTGGTGACAACTAAGGGAAGAGATTTTTTATGTATGTTGCTCATACAAGGGCCACACCGGCCCGTCCATTTGGGGCCCAGCCAGCCCAGCCAATGCCCCCCCCCCGCAACTGGGGCCGCCCATCCAGGGCAAATGGGATAGGGTCCCCAACATCCTTGGTTGCGAGGCTGTTGGGGACCTTGTCCTATCCGCCCTGGATGGGCGGCCCCAGCTGCAAGGGGGCCCGCACTGACCGGGCTAGCTAGGCCTTGGATGGACGGGCTGGTGTGGCCCCCATATCATCCACTAGACTCTGGTAGGAATGAGGACAAATGTAGATGAAATCCGGTGGAGCAGGGGTTGTATCTGCCAACCAACTATTGTTATTTTTGAGTGTTTAATGGGCTGCATGGAGATCTAAACTAAATAGTGTATTTAGTGTCATATGGTAGTTTATGTCATCATGGTAACTTTTCTAATGATACTTCTTGGGAATATGTTTACGAATATTGTCATCCCAACTTACTTTTAGTTCATCCAAATGCCAATTACCGGAACAAGGTTTGGTATATTCTACATCCCTAGCATTTCCGTAATGAGATGTTGCAATGGAAGATTGACATTTGGATGAAAAATCACTTCGTAAGCGACATTTTTTGCAACATCGTAACTCACTTATGCCCAAAAAACTAGACGGATTGACAAATAACGTTAAGCTTATATTTAGTGTTGGTGACACACTACATGGGCAGTTTCTAGTTATTAGTGAGCAAGACAAATAGAATCAGTGACACTAAATACAATCCTAGTGTAGTGGCCCATGGTCACAGCCCTCCACATTCTGGCTTGCAACCAAAACGTGGTTGCTTGCTTGCCTACTTGCTTTTGTTATCTTCATGAGAAACCGACACCCAACGGGACACTCTTATCTAGAATCTAGTGGGTCAACGACAAACATGGGAACGCACCCAATCGACACAAAATCTTCACCTCTCTCCGCATCGCTTTTATTGCCATTTTGTTCATCCACCAACACTTACATTTCTACGTGGAACACGTTCGTTAAAGTAAACCCCGAGTCACGTATAGAGCCATTTGTGTGGATTCTCGAGAATTTATTTTTCCGGAATTGTCTTGTCCACCAACTCGTGTGTGACGGTTTCAAACACAAGAGGAGCATTCATACAATGCTTTGAGAATTTGAGGCGCAGTGCCCATGTGGCGGTATATTGAGCGGATAGAGATTCTATGTGTTCCGAAGCCCATGTTACGAGGAATGCGAATGGAACAAATTGCACAATTGAAGGGTCGGCGGACCCTAAACTAGTTGCTTATCTTAATCGACACCACTCATCACACACCAATCACCTTATATTTAAAATAGTGTGGGTTAGCCATGTGGATCTAATCACAAACACCAAAAAGACATGTGTTAGAAAGAGAGTGAAGTCGGGATTTATACGTGTCCAACATATGTTAACTATCTTAAGCTCAATATATTGACATGGTCAACATTATTATATTTTTCTTTTCTTTTGTGTGTGTGGTGGTGGTAGGGGGAGGGGGGTTTGGGGATGGACCTATGTAATTATTTGTGAGCTTCGAGATTATGAGGAGAATGGTTGTGGTGTCGATTTGCATTTGCTAATCACCTCATATTAATTCACATGTTTTACTATTGTATGGGAACTGAGATAATTGGAAGAAAAAAAAAGTGGGGCTTAATCCGGTTACTTATCTTAATTAGACACCGGACACCTACCTATGTTTGAAAATGGTGTGGAATTACGTGTGTGGATATGATCATGGACATTGAAGAGACACATGTTTGAAAGAGTGGGGATGGACCTATGTAATTATTTAAGAAGAAAGAAGATCGTCATTTTGATCATGAGTAAGATATTCATGTGAGCTTCGAGATTATGAGGAAAATGGTTACGGTGTCGATTTGGATTTGCTAATCTCCTCGTATTAATTCACATGTTTTACTACTCTATGAGAACTGAGATAATTGAATGAGAAAAAGTGGGGCTTAATCCGGTTACTTATCTTAATTAGACACTGGACACCTACCTATGTTTGAAAATGGTGCAGAATGACGCGTGTGGATATAACCATGGACACTGAAGAGACACATGTTGGGACTAGTGTAGATCCAAGAACGGACACCATAAAAGAACACACGTCTGAAAGAGATTGCTCAAAATTTGTCAACTATTTTAAGCTCGGTGATTTGTTGACAATTCCATGTTTTCTAAACTGTCATAGAATGCTTCCTGCTTTGGCTTTTCCTGGAGAAGGAAAATCTGCCACATGGCCAGCTTACAGTGGTCAAGACTCACTCAAATTCGACATGGAAATTATGGTTCAGCATTACCAAATGAACCAGTGAAACACCCTACCATAACAGTGCCAATTAAAAATCTGCGTTTTTTTCTGTTTGAAGAACTCAGATATGGCACCACATTCAATGCATTCTTGGCAGATTGTTGTAAGTATGTGGGGCAATTAAAGGGGGAAAACCGAGCACTAGGTGCAGATGAACCGGTTGAATTTGAGAAATAACCGGTTGAAGTTCAAGACTTCAGGAAAATTACCAACCATTCTAAGGGAATGTACAGAATATACCTCAAATTAATACAGAAAAACCAAAAGATCATCGCAACATGGAACCGGTTGGACTTGGAAAACACTAGGATTTTGACCGATTATGCCCAAAAATCTCCCCCCTCGGACACTGGTGTGTGGTGTTAGAGAATGAGGTGACCACACGTGTGTTTGGAGCAAGTGTTGTTTTTAATCCCGAGGAATTGTAACCACAAGTTTGTAAGTGTTGCATGCATGATTTGATGGTTGGTGGTTATGGATCTTTGTGGATGCTTGCATGTGCCTTTTTGTATAATATGGTTTGCAGTTAAGTTAGAGCATTTAAAAGATGCCTCCAAAGAGACTCACAATCCTGAGCTGAAGCTTTTAAGGTAGAAGTGCATTTATCCAAACACCTCCAATATTGAAACACTTACTTCAAGGTTAAAATTGTGGCGGTTAGCATCATGAAGTGGTTGCTCACCTTCCAGAATCATATTTGATTTAGAATGTGATCAAATTAGCTTCATCATGCAACTAATTTCACAACGGCATGTAATACAATTTCAAAAGTGGATGCACCCACCAATCACACATATTCTTTTTATATGATTTATTTGCAATTTATGAGTGCCTATAATATGTGACATGTGGCTCAACATGAGAGTGGTAGGAAGTGTACATTGAGTGAAAAATAAAATTACCTTTTTTAATTCTTATTTTTTGGGGGAAGGGGGCATGGCGTGTGACTACATGGCTAATTCATGGGCAAAATTCGCAATACCCCTGGTCCCATTTTTTCTATCTGAGAATATGTTTTAAGGGTTCATACAGCTGCCACATGTGTGCCAAATACCTAAACTTCTCAGTTTAAGGTGCTTACTACTGGAGTTCCATATCAACCGGTTTGTTTTCCAAAATTACTGGTTCAGAATCAAAACTTTAGGAAATGATCCGCCCCATATTTAAGGAAAATTACTATCTCAAGTAAACATACAAGGAATAATTGGTTCATAATAAAGAAGTAAGGATAGCAACCAAGTTGGCTCAAATTTCTCCCTAATCACTGATCCAGTCATGCAGGCTACAAAACAATGATTGACCTATTCAAAGTATTGAGCATTCATGGATCTCAACTTTTGCTACTATGTATGCTTTTTACAAGATAACTACAGCATACAACTTTTGCATGTAATTTGGACTAAGTTTGATGATCAGTGCTTTCTAGAGCTTGAATTTGCACCAAGATATTATAGGATGTAATAATTTCCCCATGCAGCTGCCGCACAAGCCAGATTTAGATCACTAAGTATTTTGAAACAGATTCCACATTCAGAACATTAGGCTTCCTATCCTCCACTCGCATCACCTTGTGATACTTGTATCTTTACCAGCCACACAAAACCTTGAAAATCTCTTGAAAAAACTATTGTTGCTTTAGTGTTGAGGCTATTCAACTAGCTCCACGTGGTGAGCCAGGTCAAGTGAGGGTTCAATTGTCATGAACCTTCATACCAGAATTCCAGCAATAGCATGGTGATCAAATAACAAACAGAACCAATTGGCTACAAAGAAAGGCCTCCATTCCCCATGCTCGGTTCAATGCCCAAGCCAGAAAAAAATTGCACATAATCTGAAGAATCTTTTTTATAATGGAGGAATTTGTATTAAGAAGGTGAGAAAAGTCATTACACTAGAACTCTGACTCAAAAATTGGAGTTCCATTGTAACAGAGTCTAGAATTGAACAAGGGAAATTTGGAGGAACACTAGCCTATTGATGCATAATAGGTATACACCAATGTAACAAGGTGAGTGGACATTACCTCTACCACATACAAATTTATTTCCCTGGCCACAAAACCTCAAGAAAGGTAAATGCAACCAGGAAAGAGAATTGTTGTCATGCACAGGAATGAGGTCTCCTTCACGCCTACACCTTGAATTCAAAAGTAAAAAATAATCAGCAATGCTTCTGAGCCTTCCAGCTTTTCAGTCTATCTTGGAAGTCAGCTGCCATCAACGGGAGGCCCTCTTTCAAAGTCACCTGAGAAGAAACACAATTTAAACTGTAAGGGGCATCAACTCTGCACAGCAAGAAGTCATATCTGAAATTTGCTTGAGATTGTTACAAAACCTAACAGCACTTATGGATTATGATCATTTGGAACACAAATAGATGGTAGACATTTGACTTGCTGCTGCTGCTGCGTTTAAATTGCTACTCAACCACACTAACTTTGCACAATTAAGAGAAAGGATGAGTTTTCCTAGGATTATCATGAAGAATATAAAGCTCAAATTGCCACCCATCCTTATTATTCATGTCTCTGTTCAGCAGATGCCTCTGGTGTTTCATTCTACTGAGAAGTGAGGGCAGGTGTGAACCTTAGGTTCCCAACCAAGGAGTGTAGTGGCCTTAGTGATATCAGGCTTGCGTTTCCGAGGATCATCTGGAGTGTTCTCAACAATCTGAAATTTAGCGGAAGGGTCCACCACCTGGGTTTGCAAGAATACATGCAGGCATATTACTGTATTAAGTGACGCATCAAATATCTAACCAAAACTTGTATAAATATTCACCAGCGGAGTTCATACTTAACATATCCTAATCAAAGTACTTAGCTAACACAGGGATTAAATACATTATATTTGTTGTCCACAGGCAACTATAATTATTAAGTAGACGCATAGGACACCAGACACAATATTCACAAAGTAGATAGAATTTAAGGTTTGTGAGTTGAATGACTACTGCTCCCGAAAACCTTCTTGTAATTTCCCACTTCCCTATAAAAATTTTGAGTATTCAGTATGGGGGTTTTACCGCTTGCACTTCTTGTGCAAGTTCTAGCATGGTGAACTCTCCTGCACCCATGACAAATTCCCCACATTCAACCAGAAAGGTTTTCAGATCAAAGACTGCATAAAGTGTTTCCACACATGCCAAGAAGTGACCTCATAACCCCCTCATTCCATTTTCAAAGAGGAGAGCCTGAACTGCCTGCCCTTCTGCCTAAGAACACGGACAAGAGAGATAATTCTGACAGGATTAATAGTAGCACCCTTGAAAGGAAAGATGTAAGATACTGCACATTCCAGGAATCTGCAAAATGCTTTCATATTTACAAGATGAGAGAGAAGTACCTGGGTTACCAATATTGATAGGTCCAGTGTGGTCCCCATTCATCAGCCGGTAGAGACCATCAACCTGCACATATAGAGAATTAAGTTGAACAAAAAGTACATATCAGATCAGATCCTGGAACAGTGGTTAGAGATTAAAGCACAAAATCTGACACAAATCTCATAGTGTATATCAGAAGGCCATGTATGGAACTCCTCTCTTCCTCCAGACATCACACTCTTGATAGCCTGCCCTATTATCATTCCTCCACCAGTGTCGAGAGTATACTATACTAATTTTTGTCCATATGTCCATGGTACACAACAAAACTAAGTACAGGACATAATCTTGACCATGGAAATCAATCTGAACATTGTATTCTATCTTGGAGATATTTGTTGGACATTGCCAAGTAAAGTCAAATTACACAAATCCAGAGAGGATTAAAAGAATGCTCAGAAAAGTCGCCCTCCAATCCGTTTCATGCCATTCTAACTGTCTTAGAATTGTACGCCTAGTCAAGTCACAGACAAGTCCTTGGAGAGATGAAGTATGCAAAAACTTACCATGTCAGAGACATAACAAAAACTCCGAGTTTGTGTGCCTGGTGCTTGCACTGTCATTGTCTCGCCACTGCAGACAACTACCAGAGACTATCAGAAAATAAATAAATAATTTTTTTTTTAAAATGAATTGCTGCTAAGCTCAACTGCCACCTAGATGTAAGCCAAGTCGTAGATGTTTCTTGTTAAGTTTCTGAGATTTCTCTCATGGAATATGCAGAATTTAAAACATTGAATAGTGAATTAGACTGAGTTCTGATCTGTGGAAGGTCACTGAGGTCCTCATGCATATCATAACCCCAATGAAAACAAACATGCTGCAGCCTGAAAGTTTGAAATTCTGAGCAAAATATTCCTCACAAACTCATGGCAAGCAAGGCAAAATAAGTCAGTGAATGCAATAAGTACCGCAATGCCTGTGCAATAAAATTGCTAACCACTCGCCCATCATCAATGTTCATGCGAGGTCCATAGGTGTTGAAAATTCGTGCCACCCGAATTTCTGCAATCAGAACTTGCAGTCCGGATCAGTCACTCGTACAGCTTGTTTTCAAATCTGCTATATATAGCATGCAAATTTTCTCTTCAAGGGAAGTGCAAGTCTTATACTAGATATGAATAAATCCCTGCAACAATGTTCAAAACAAATCCCAAAATGAAAAAAGAAAAATAAGAGGAAGGCTATGTACCAATGCCATGTTGCCGATGGTAATCAAACATAAGGGTTTCTGCCACGCGCTTCCCCTCATCATAGCAGCTTCTTACTCCTGTACAAAAGCCAAATATATCCACATGAGCTTAAGCTTCAACTCTACTTTGGAGAACCCATAAAGCCTATCAAGGTCGGATTGCATGTGCAAAATACACTGACATACAAGGTTGATTTTTGTCATACCAATGGGATTCACATTCCCCCAGTATTCCTCTGTTTGTGGATGCTCCAAGGGATCACCATATACTTCAGATGTGGATGTTAAAAGGATCCTGTCACACTCCACAAAACCTCAATATGTAGCTGTGAGGATTGAATCAAAGTTGCTAAACCGTTTCATTCCTCACAAGGACAATGCAAGGCTGTCATCTAACCTCCTCATATTTGCAAAGAAGAGCACAACACAAAACATTTCAGTCTAGATTTTACCTAACTCCAAAACAATGACTGCAATATACAGTGCGCCAGCAGCTGTAAAATGATGCATACCTTGCCCCCACACGTTTGGCTAGTCCAAGCATGTTGAGTGTGCCCATGACGTTTGTCTTAATGGTCTGCCACATGAAACCAAGGCTTCAAAGATGAGGGTTGCTGACACAACAGTTTTTCTCAGCAAAGAGGATTAAAGCGTCTATTCAACAAATTTGATGTGTTCTGCAAGAGTACAATCATGTTTCCAGCCACAAGACAAGAAGACAGTAGTATTCAATTATATATCATCGCAAACCACAGATCAGCAGGAAGAGTGAATTGGTTTAGGACCTTGACAGGATTATATTTGTAGAAAATTGGAGAAGCTGGGCATGCCAGATGGTAGATCTGATCCACTTCCACCAACAGTGTCTCTGTCACATCTGCACAAAATTGGATCCAAACTCAACTACCAGTTTATTTCCTTACATTCTATTTTTTTATGGTTGAGTACCAAGATTCATAGACTCTGTACATTTAACTTCATGCTCTTCTTGAACAGCGTTCTAAAGATATCCTAATAAGAGACACAAGACAAGTCAATATCTTGTCTATCATGTCAGAATGAGAAGAGGCAGACCATGTCGAATAAGCTCAAAATCTGGGTGACCAATCCATCGTTTTAGGTTGTCCTTTGTACCAGAGAAGAAGTTGTCAGCCACGATGACCTACATCATACTTCATCCTCTTCAAGTTAGGGCCACATACGCCTCCACCTTTCAAAATTGAGAAACTAAAATTCCACTCATTTGCATTTCTGGCAGGTCCTTCCATTTTTTATATGAACAGTGGTATCCATTTGTAAAAGTGGACAGTGACATTGTAAATGATCAAAAAAAACAGCTAGAATAGTAGATCAGGGGCATCAATTACATATAGAACATTTTAAACACCTTGTACAGATTTTGAGTTTGCATGCTTCAGTCATTGAATAATCCTTCAGCCAACACCAAGGACGGGGGCAGATTTATCTCAGGAACTATCTGGAGATCTTTATCACAACCAGGATGCTCTTATCTCAAAAGCAACATTAAATCCCTACAGATACAACATGTGAGTGGAAGCTTAGTCACAGATAGCATCAATGCTCAGGGAAAAGAAAGAACCTCATTTGTGCCTTCTTCCATGAGTCTATCAACAAGATGGGACCCTATGAAACCAGCACCTCCAGTAACGAGAATTCTCATCTTCGACTGTCAAAAAGACCAACATGAAAGAATTATCAAACTTTATTCTGGGTGGCAAAACATAGTAGATGTAATACAAGTCAACTTCCTCTGTTATAAGCCTCAAGGGACTTTCAAGTATTCCAGCAAATTAAAGACTGAATGCACAATTATTTACATCACACTCAATACCTATAATCTTACTTTACATTAAAAGTCCTGCATTAAAACATCCTCGGTTGTTTGTGATCTGTAGGCAACTCAATATCTGACATGCTTTAGTCCAAATATAATGCTTGAATAACAGATGACGCATCCTTACTGACTGCAGCCCTCTGCGTGTTCCTGAGTGAAAATTTGACAAATGCAGACACAATCCATAAAACCTAGAGCCCAATTTGTGAAAGGCTTCCAAAACAGGACTATTCTCAAACAGATTCCAGGAAGGAGAGCATACAGCTGTAAAATTGGACTGGCGATAGGGTGAAGGGGCAGGTGGCGCTTTTATTGAGCCATCCGGATTGCCTGAGTGGGTTGTCATCCTGCACTGGCTCGATTCTGAATAAAATACCAACAAATTACATCAGGCTTTTCTAATAGTATTTCATACTCCATCCTCTGCAATTCGTATGTTCTCTCTTGTGAGCCAGAGATGTGAATTAGAAAACTTCTTGAATTTAACTGCAACGTATTCTCATTTAGTCGCTCACTACTCTCTCATAAGTAGGTTTTCTTCTCATGAGCCACAAAAATTTGAAACGAAGAAAGAGGGAGGGTCAACATCGGTAGGCTATGCAGCTGAAGTGTCGGAGAACAGATCAGGAGGTGCCCCACTTCTTGCAGAAAATAATGTCAGCAAATTATGCAGAGTGTGGGTCACCAGGTAGCAGAAACACAGGTGTAAACAGATGAATTGGAGATTCTCAACATGTAGCTTATTTGCATAAACAGGGATAGGCCTCTAAACCCTTACAACACTCAATTCCATCCACGGTCACATAGTTCAGTTGTGTGACACAATGAATAAAGAGATGGTAATGCACTGCTACGTCTTTGGGTCTTATTGACGGTTTCTGTCCAGCTTCAACCTTTGAGCTATCAATCAGAAGACTTTAAAAAGTGTCCGCTTCACGTAAAGTTCATTTCTGGAAAGGGATATCTATAAAGAATGTCAGCATCAGGATGACTGATTTTACGGTGTCATCGGTACGAAACCGGAGACGCAACCCGATGAAATACATAATTTTTAGCTAGATAACTATAAACTCAAGAATAACCTAACAACTTGGCAAGCAGCAACACGAACAGCTGTAATGAAAGTAAAGGCTCATGTTCAATGCTACGTAATTAAGGATAATATGATCAAAATGACAACCAAACCCACGTGGAATCAATGTCCAGTGATAATCCTTCAGGTGCCAAGGGAATCAAAGCTCAAGATGACACCAAGTTAAGAGGAACACAGGATCTTTATCTGTTTCCCAGCTTCAGAGCATCAAGATAAATATCTACACGTGATGAAAGCTGGAACTTTATATTACAAAATTCATCAACCAAAATTGCGAGACATCTCAGCCTTGAGAAAGAAGGTACTGCCAAGGAGGGGAGTGCTTCTACATTACCAATCAAGCACATACACTACTGGAATACTTAATTCGCACTCTTTGAAATGTATATAGCGCTACAGATCTGGACAGAAGCATCCAATTAACACGGATGTAAGAATATTAAGGAAACCTTTCTTTAACCAAAACTCCCAAACCACAAAGGAATGGAACAATCAACACTGGCGAACAGCGTGCCAATGGCAAGGATAAGAAATAATAAACTAACAAATCAGTGCTGCAGTTCGAACATTAAAACCTCATAGGGATCAACCCAGGCTAAGTTGACAGACCTGACAATTATCGGATCTGAGACGAGACCGACCTCTGCTCTTACTTCCACTCACTCAATCTCGACGCTCCGACCTGGATCGCTGTTGCACTAATTTATATTGCATTGCAGAGCGCGGAAGACCTAGAAAGACACAATAGGTGGGGGGAATACGACCTCAAACTCCTCGAGACAAGGCAAATCTGCACCAAATCCGGTCACACAAAGCTCGAGTGAAGATGGGAGCAATGGAAGGGGAGTGTGAGAGCGTACTCACTTAAGTTACGTGAAGTCGTGGGGAGGCGATGATGCAACGACGAACGTGAGCGAGCTCCAGGACAACACCTTCAACGCAATTGGCATTCATACACACAGAAGACGCTGCGAGGGAGTGATGACGGGCATTGCCAGGCCCTGACTCATCCCCAGTTACTTTACCGGTAACTGCGGTTAAGGGGTTGTTTACATCACGGACCATGAAGTTGTCATATGTCAGACGGCATTTTCCCATGGTCACACTTCATGGTCACATTTCCATGGTCCGATTTCTAAAAAATGCAGGTGTAAACCAAACGTAAACCAAGTCAGAGGCCCACAGGCTTTAAGAACCACTGACTAGGTGTAAACCGAACATAAACCAAGAGAAGTGACTATGCACTACAAAGTGGATGTGCTGATTTTTTTTACATATGTCCAAAAAGAGCAGTTTTGAGAATTTTATTCATGTTTGACCTCTCTCCTTTCTTCTTCCCTTCCTTCCTCATAACTATGGAAACGTTTGGGCTAAAACAACTTATTTTTTTAAACGATTATAATTTATTAAAACGACATTTCTCTGTCATGGTCTCCTGACATTTGCAGGGAGAGAACCTTTTTTGCCTCTCCCACCGCAAAACCCGTTGAATCATGATAGTGGATAATGTACGCCTAAAAATAGGCCTTTGGGACCTCTTACATTTTCTTCTTAATGTATACCGAAGTGGTCCCGGGACGAGTTCAACGGCCAATCACATATTTTAGAGGAGCAAGGGACGACTTCATGGTCCATGATGTAAACAGCCCCCAAGTAAACCACAATTCATGGTGTTCCCCTCCCATGTTGGTTGGCTCCCCTAAGGTGATTTAAGTGAGCATTAAATGGACACTTTTGGCTCTACACGCACTTCGCGTAGGATATGAAACACACAATTAGTGCAAGATGAGATGATTGACAAATCCAAATAGTGTCCATCATCATTTCCCTCACAAATTTTGGAGTTCGTGTATATATATATATATATATGAATGATCTCGAGTTAGCTCAAAGCTTTTGTTTTCATATTAACTTATCTAATTTAGGTCAATTGTGTGGGGGAGCTTATGTAATCTCTATAAATCCACAAGGGTTGGGCATTTCAATCTTGCAAGTTAGGGCCATTTCACATATCGTAGATTGATAGCAAGTTGGGCAGATTTTGCCCAATAATTAACTAATTTCAAAAGAAAGGCTTAAGCAGTCCATAAAAACATTTATGGAAAATTAGGCAAATATTTATATTTATGTTTATTCTTATTCATTTAAGAAAATAGCATATCCTACATACAAATCCATATATTATAAGTTATATTTCATTCATTCATGATTTTGGATTGAACTTTCTAATGCACCAAATTTCTTGAAATTTAGCATTTTGATGATTATTTTTTCTTTTGTTTAGGCCATCTAGCCCAATAATTTTCCAAAAAAATAGGCTTAATTATTTTGAATTGTTTTCTGCCCAACTTGCTATTAGCCTACGATAGTACATATTATCCGATTGGGTTGAAATTTTGTGGGCTTATACATAGTACATTGGCACATTTGGAAAACATCCATTGTTGGGGATTTCAATTTTTATTAAAACCCATCCATTTAGCTGAAGTTTTGGGCTAAGGCATCATTTAGGATTTGGGCATTGCAAGTGTTGGAAAAAAAAATCACATTCAAGTGCATCTTTGTAAACCATCCTACATGGATGGTATAGAAGAAAAAAATTCCATAAAGTTCAGTATATCGTGATATCATCGAAGTTACCCAGGTAGGAAGGGTAGTCAATTGCAATGCGGTGGGATTGAAACACTAACAAGATTCCTCATTGCACTCATGCACATGAATGAATGTACAAAGCCATCCTTGCACCGTCCACTCAACATGCCGCCATTGACAATCGATCGTTTTGAATTTTTGGAACAACAACTACATCAACACATGCTTATAATGTATCATCTTATGATCGTTCCCATGATCTTGAAAGCTTTGTCAAAAATTCCTCCCAACATTATTCCGGGTGAAGTCTTCTTTGAATGGCACATGTCCTCCTTCCGGTAAGTTTGTTTGATATTCAATCGGAGACGTGGGTTAAATGATCCACAAAAACCGGGTCATCACTTGTTCGTGTCATATTTTGGCGCCTTATATTAAACCCGGCATGTTCTCATTGCAGATGCCTTTGTACGAGAGCAGAATCCTTCGAAGGCTTTCTAAACAATCGATCGTATAATTCAAATTCTTGAGTTAATTAGGGCCACTTCACACACGAGCCAAGAGCCGTGACCATGAAATTGTGAGAGCCCAAAAGAAAGTGTCCAAAGGCCTTCCCAACACACCTCCAAAATCATGTAGTGTGGTCACGGACCCTCAAGTGTAGTGTGAAGTCATATGTAACTGGGCCCTCAACCAAATGTTATTTCAATGAATTTCTATTCATGTGGGTCCTCACACATGATAAACTAGAATAAATCAACAGTTGGGAGCGTTCAGAGTGCTATGGTCTCCTGGTTTTGTGTTAGGCCTGCCTCCAAGAGGTGGTTTTTGAGAATAGTCCAAGTGACCATGAAACATGATCCATTCGATGTCATGTAGGAATCCATGTAGACTTTACATCCATCTTGCATTCACATACGATGTTGGTCCCTCAAGCGTAATGTGAAGCGAATTTGGATCGGCTCCACCGTTTCTACCAATGAGAGTGGTTGAGGTGTAATGGTCACGGGCTCTCAGTCCCATGTGTGAAGTGGCCCTTACTAGAATGATTGTCCAATGCTGGACTAAGGGACCAGTGTCCGGGATGATATTTGGACATAATTGGTCAATAGGATAGTGTTTCAGCCAAGTCCAACTGGTTACCGTAGTACCATAGCAGGTTCGTCCTAAAATAATTCTAAAAATAAAAAACGTAAAAATTAGAAAATTCTGAAGACAAAAAAACGAAAATAGAATAAATTAGTTTTTGAAATATTTTTTCTATTTCTAAGCTATTTAGGGTCATTTTTACTTATTTTTTGCTAAAAAACGAAAATTGAGAAATTCAGTTTTTGAGAGGCGAACCTTATTTTTTCAAAAAAATTAAATATTCGTTCGCCAGGTGGCGAACCTGCTATGGTGTTACGGTACATGTTGCGATCTTACGGTTTTTCCTTATTAATTCGAGGTATATTCTATAGATTCCTCTAAATTGATCGGTAGTTTTTTTTAAGTCTTGAACTTCAACCGGTTATTTCTTAAACTCGACCACTTTATCCATAACTACATTGAACATTGTATTTAGTGTCACCAATTCTAATTGTCTTGCTCAATACTAATTGTAAACCGTCTATGTAGTGTCACCCACACTAAATGTAAGCCTCACATCATTTGTTAATCCTTGTAAAAAAAATTGGGTTTTATAGATTTATAATGTTGCAATTACAATCACTTAGTAATTGATTTTTCATCCAAATGTCCATCATCCATGGCAATATTTCATCACAAAATGTTAGGATGCAAAATATATCAGACTAAAAGCGGACGAACTTAAACACTTTTTTTGGAATGACAAACTTATTGATGAGAAGTATCAATTAGAAAAGTTACCACAGTGACATTAAATACCGTATGACACTAAATACAATAATTTATTGTAGTGGTCACTTCTCCCCCGTTCATTGCAAGGGACTCCTCCCTCAAGAACAAAAGCCACAATCCCAAGAACAAAGGGACATAGAATGTCTTTGTAGACTAATAGCCCACCGTAGACTTACTGGTGCGGGCCACCAGTGAACGGTTCCCACCAGCAGGGGCCACTTTTAGACTTGGTTTAGCCAGCGAGAGCCATTGGATGTAACTAGTGTTGATACTCGCTGTTCATTGGTGGTCCGCACCAATAAGTGTGGGTGGGCTAAAAATGTGATACATTCCACCATCTTCATAGGCCCCAATTTCTCACTAGTCATTTGCAACCAACATAGGCCGCTTTACACACAAACCAAGAGCTGTGACCATGAATAATCAAGGGTCCTTGAAAATCATCCAAATGTTGCACCATGGGAATAATAAATTCGATGTTGCAATTGACGGGCCCTCAAGCTCAGTCTACATTGAAAGTGGACCATGTTGAGGTGCTCCAACATATCTTTGAGTTCAGGTCCCCACCATGGTAACATAATATTTGTAAGAGACAATGACAATATAATCGATTGCCACGGCCCTTGATTTTGCATTAGACCCACCTCTTTTTTGATAGGCCAAACACAATACCCAATTGACCATGACACATCATCCACTTGCTGCCATGTAGGTTATTCATCCATTCAAACCTCTTTGGTCCCTCGAGCCTTCAAAATCTAGTGTGTAAAGTGAATGTGGACCACCTCTAGCTTCTCAACCAATCACATGATTTGTATATCACAGGCCAAGGGCTCTCAAGCTCTAGTGTAAAGTGCCCTTAATGAACCTAAGCTTTCCCTTGTTGGAAAAAAGTGAACGCAACGTTGCCTAAGGTAGAAATACCCAAACCGGTTAACCACCCTCTACCTGTGCACTAGACCGCCGTCATAATAGTGAAGTGTCATTTCTGAAACCGATCATGGCAAGGCGGCAACTTCAATGCATGTACACTTAGTGAAGCCAATGGGAGTCAAGTTTAATGTACTCATGAGGTAACCGATTTAGGTGATGTTATGTATGGAAATGCAGATTGTCGTGTTCGGTGTAAGGAGAATCTAGTGAACGAGTAGGGGGTTTGACAACTTTCCACTTTGAAAAATTGTAGAATTTTTTGTACAGGGCAAAAAAATATGAAACAACTTGCATTCTTCATGAATCCTTCTCGCCTATCTTGGAAAATTATCTCATGATTGGAAGACCATATCTTCAATGCAAATCACCTTATTTTCATGGGTTATGGTATTTCTACCTTGGTGAAAAATAGTACTTATGTTTCAAGCAACTGTGGAGGACAATTTTGGAGGCTTTGACGAAGTCAAGTCGTCTCCATTTATAACCATTTCAGCACAACGTTCATGGCTCCCATGTCGCATCAAGTACTGGCCCAGATAGAAGAGCCAATTTATGCTATTTATTATCCATTTGCCAACCTCGCCCTCTGGGTGCAACTTTATAATTACTTCTTAGGATATCAATGCCTGAAAGCAACACCTTTTCCTTTCGGCGACACCTATTTTCAATTTAAAACCGTCAACAAGTGAGGACCACTTCACCCGCGAGTTAAGGGCCATGACCGTATATAGTAGAGGCGCGCCTGGGGCGAACCAACCCCTATATTCGTACCTTACCGGGGAGGGCGAACGGCTAGGTTCGTGTGCACTCACTTAAAATCAACCATCCTACATATCGTGGATGAAGTGGCTCCAATACAAAAAGACCCCCTATGAGGTTGAGGGCCGATTCATTCAAATGTGACATCACTAGACATCCGGTAAGGTACCAATGTATGGGTCGGTTCGCCCTGGCCGTAGAGGCGCTTACTCTTGATCAGGACCCCATCGGTAGTAAGAAAAAGAAAAAGGAATGTCATAGTCTTTTACCTTGACATGGGATGTTCGTTCACCGCCTCCCTCTCATGTCTGCATGAGCATGAGAGTGGGGCAACTTAATGTTAGGGCTATGTGTTTTATGTTAGTTTTGGGTTTTAGTGTTAGTAAGTATGTTTAGTCAAATAGGACTGGGGGTTTTTTTTTTAATTTCCTTTTGTTAAGGGTTATGTGTGTTAGGTACCTTATAGCAATTTGGGAAAAGGATTTTCATTAGTTGATGGATTTTGGAGTTGGGGGTTTGTAGGTCATGAAGGAGTTTAAGAGTTGTTGTATGTATGATGCCCCTTATTCTTGCCATGATTATAATGGGTGGTGGTACAATCCAATGTTGGACTGGTATCACCTTTAAGTGATACCAGTAGGGTCATGGTATGGCATATATGAAAATGCAAACCATAAGCAATGGTATGGTAATTTTTATTTTTTAAAATTTGGAGAATGGTATGTGCAACAATAATTGGACATTTGTGTTATTGCAAAGGTATGTATAGCACAATATTCAAAGTGTACATATTGTGCCAATAGCAATAATGGTCTGGTATTCAGTACGGTCCACAATACTTGTATTAAATGGGAAAAATTTATAAGTGATTTGGAAAATGACTTGAAACAAACATGCATATTATTGAATATATTCCGGGAAACTCGAGCCTTTTCATTCAAGCATCAAAAACATGTACAAAATGGGAAGGCCGCAGCCTTATCTTATACTAAATCACTCTACATCCTCTTCAAAACATCCTCTACATACCCTTCACAAAAAAACCCACTAAAATCTTGATCTCTCACCGCAATATTGGTCCTAGAACGGTTCCTCATTTTCAAAACCAGCCTGGTAGGGTTTCGGGGAGGTCCCCGCCTCCGACCTACCCGCCCATTAGGGTTTGCCTATGGTATCGTTCAACGACCTACCCGCGGGTATGGTTGGTTAAACCCATACCCTTCCCCGGGCACATACCCATGTTTGACCACAATACCGGTCCAACACTGGTACAATCCATCCTAGCTGGGATAGGAGTGTTTTATGGGGGGGTGTTTTGTGCTAAATGAATGATTATTCTCCCCTTGTTGGCGGCTTGAAGTTGATTTCTAGTTGGACACTCTTCGGAAGTGGATAGTTGTAGCGAGCTACCACCGTGTTTGGGTGTGATTGCCTCTAGTTGCACATCGACGTCTTCATCTTGGTGTGGGGTTGGGTTGGCGGTGCCTACATGCTCTTTTTGCATGTTCCAAGTTGTGATGTTGGTGGTTGCTCTGGGTTGTTGGGCTTTGCTTCTTTGACATGGCCGCTTTGCATTTCCCTCTCATAAGTCTTGTTAATCATGTTTTTGTTGGCCATTTTTTGCTACATGATCTCTTCTAGTGATTGTAGCTACAAATGCAAGTCTTTCAATGTTGGAGTTGTTGATATCGGTATGGGAATGGTTGTGAGGTGGGTTGATGTTGAGGTTGATATCGAGGTCGTGGTTGTGAGGGGCCCAATGGATAAGTACCGGTCTACTATTGATTGTGAAACTTCATTAGTGGGAGTTGATGTCGGGTGGGAGGGGCCTTCGGGGAGGGTTTTTGTGGTTTGATGCAAGTATGCAAGGATGCAGATTATCCAACAGGTTGTGGTTGAGGTTGTATTGAGCGGAGAAGTCCCTAATGCTTGCGGTGATGGTGAGGCCAGGAGTGGCAATTGCACATCCCTATCTTGATCTTTGGTGACTAGAGGCTTGGTGATGGTGTTTTGGTCGCTACATTTGTTGGTATTCGTATGTGATTAAGGGTGGCGGTGTGTGGGTGGAAGGAGTGGCGATTTGTATCAGTTGGATGGTGGTTTTGGTGCCAGGTAGGGATTAAGATTGTGTGTGTGTTGTGTTTTCGCAAATTTGTTATTTTTGTTTGGTTGTTTTCGGTTTTGGGGGATGCCTTGCCGTGTTGTGAGGTGGTTTGTAGGTGTGGGGTGGAGAACGATGTCTTGGTAATGTGTGATGGGTTTGTTTTGGTAGGAGTGATGAGGTTGGTGTGTTGGGTTGTGTTGTTGGTTTTGTTTGTTTTTGTTGGTGTTTTCTTTCTTTCTTTTTGATGTAGTTGTTGCGATTGTTTTTTTGAGGTGCGGGATTTTTTTGTGTATGAGCTGGTGTTGATGATCTTGGTGGTGGTTTGTGTAGGTTGCAGTTGTAAGAGGTGGGCTTCTTTTTGGAGTTCAATGTGGGACCACTTTGATGATTTGATGTACTTGAGTTAAGGTTAGGTATAGAAACAACTAGGGGCAATGTACCTCTTAGTGAGTGTGAGGAGTATTGTTGAATAGCTTTGGGAACTTCTTTACGGTTTGAGAAGAAGTATATCGGTTTAGATTCTTGTTGATGGTTGGTGGTGTAGATTTTGTTGAGATTATGGGGTTGGCGTTTGGCAACAAAGAGATTGGTGGCAAGCTTGGTGGTGCAGTTTGGTGGAGCGACCTCAAAGATGGTTTTGTTTGCAACAATATTAGGGTTAAGAAGAGGAGGACATGTAGATTTGGCTTGTGTATTGATGGATCGCAAACAAATAGTGCGTAATGACACTAATGTGCGATGTAAGATAGATTACACATTTGTGTTAGTATGGTGAGGGTTAAACAAACCCTGTTGTGGTGTAGAAAAACAAATTTGCACCCACAGGGTTGCAGATCTTGAGTCAACATGACAAGTGGATGCCACTAAAATTATTCCACACACTAGAGAAACTTTAGACAAATTAGTTGAGATCCAAGTGTTTCCAAGTCCAACTAGTTGCATGTTGGTGAATTTTAGTTTTTCTTCATCAATTTGACCATGTCAGCAATCTATAGGGTACCGGAATTTCAACCAGACTGGGACTTAATTTCGATTAGGAGGGAATTGATAGTGCCATGACACATGTCTTGGTTTTGAGTGTTAAAGTGAGAAGGAATGAGTGGTTATGGCAACTCTATACAATTTAAATATGTTGGGGCCAACTTTTTGACTTCAAAAATTCACAGTAATTTCAATTTAAGGATACAATTACCAACAAAATTGCAATCCTCTTTATTTCTATCTCTTTACATGGGAAAATTTTGCACCACCTTATTCTTCTCAAGATTTGGTACATAATCTCTTAAGTGACCAGTTATGGGCACCTCTACTCTAATTGTGAGGGCCCCTAATTCTCATCCAAAGGTTGTACCAGTTGTCTAAGGCCCTTGACTCTAACATGGTCTACATGAATCTGTGTCAAGCTACCTCTTGGAAACATTATCCATAGTTTGTCATGCATAATTCCATGTAGGCATTTCATCCAATGGTAATTTCTTTGGGTCCTTAGACCTTCGCCTCCTAGTGAACTTAGACGGTCTTGGCCTTGTCACCTAATGAGAGATCTTAGAATGCAAAGGTCACGAGCCTTCATTCTCATGTGCGAAGCGACTCTAAGTGCATGGTATCTTATCATAATTGATACGTGCAATTAGGTTTCCTCACAAATAAGTTGCCACTTTACCCAAGCGGTTTACCTTGGATCAAAATCATATTACCAAAAAAAAAAAAAAAAATTCATCCCTTTAGCAATCACAGTAAAAAAAAATTATGTATTTTGTTATAATGGTAATAAATATTCAAAATAGTGGGGATTGTCTATAAATTAGCGTGGGGCAACCTAATTGCACATATTGGTGTACCTATTTGGTAACCTTGAATGTGCATGGCGGATCAATTTAGTCAAATCCCATATTTGTCTATCTAGTATACATACTACCAAGTTCCTTCTTGCAAATCATGAGCACCACTATGAGCAACATGTGCCATGATGTCGTAATCCACCGTCCATCATGGCTTTGTTGTGGTGCCATTTTATAATCCTCGTAAGTACTTCATGTCTCCATGCCAATATTGTTGAACTTGTACGGAGCTCTTATGAGTGAATTTGGTCCACGTGGCCAAGTAGATGCTAGAGCTCCACGACGCCCATTGTATGGAAGAAAGACATGACTCTAACTTACTAGTGTTGATTTGGTGAATTTTAATCCCGCTATGCACATGTGATTTGTGATTCTAAAAGTATAAATTATATGATTATATGATTATTATATGATTCTTGGAATGAAATAGCTAGAAATATCCTTACAAATCATAAAAGATGGATGAAATTGTCAACAATTTGGATGAATGTGTATGCTTTTGGACGAGGTGTTGTATAATCATCCATATGTGGCTTCATCACTCCATCAGTTGTAGCTAATGCTTCTCTCGTAAAAGTTTGAAATAAAAATCATTGGTTTAATTATGTTTATAAGGGGATGTTTACATCATGGACCATGAAGTCGTCTCTTGCTCCTCTAAAATACGTGATTGACCATTGAACTCATCCCAATACCACTTCAGTTTACATCAAGAAAAAATTATAAGAGTGATCATGAAACTTGAGGTCCCTAGAAAGCCTATTTTGAGGCCTACATTTTCCATTGTCATGGTCCAATGGGTTTTGTGGTGAGAGAGGCTAAACATGTTATCGTTGCAAATGTCAAGGGACCATGGCAAAGAAATGCCATTTTAATCTCTTACTTGGACAATGTTGTTGTTGTTAAGAGGAAATAAAGGAAGAAGAAGGGGAGAAGGTCAGACATGAAAAAAAATCCCAAATCTTGTTTTGGACATATATTATAAAAAATAAGCACATCCACTTTTTGGTGCATGGTCACTTCTCTTGGTCCACGTCAAGTTTACACCTAGTCAGGGGCCCAAAGGCTTTCTAAATGCATTTTCTTCTTCTCTAAATCAGACCATGGAAATGTGACCATGAAGTGTGACTGTGGAAAAAATGCCATATGACATGGGACAAGTTTGTGGTCCACGATGTAAACAACCCCTAAGTTAGTTTTGGAAGTTGAACGGACATTGTGAGAATAAAGACAAGGCATTGAAGAACAAGGCGTTTTGCATGTGAGTTTATGCTTGATGGATTGATTGATGATTGACTAAAAGTGTTTGTGTCTTAGTAGAGTTATTCTTAAAGTCTCTCAAGAACTTGTTATTTGGTAGGGAGTTTTGGCCCACTTTTGACATTTTATAATGTTTAAGGAGTGTTCAAGTGGCATAACGTTACTCAACTACATGGTTTGAGTCCACCTTCTACATTTAGCATCTAGTAGGGGCCTCCACCATCTTACCTATATAGGAAGAAGTTGAGATGAGGGAAAGAAATTGAGGCCAGTGTGAATAGTGAATGGTGTCAGTTGTAGGAACCCTTAGTTTTAGTGAAATGAAGGGAAGGCATTTGACTTTGGCCAAACAACATGCTACATGTACACGTATGAACTCATTGTCAAACTTTGAGAGCACCATTTTAGGTGCCTTCAAAAAAATTCTATATAGTAGGCCAAAACTCCCTATCAAACCATTAGGTTTGAAAGACTTGAAGGAGAACTCTAGTGTATCAAGGTTAATGACAATAATGATGCCACATTCAACTCATACACACGATTCTTAACATTGACCAACTTCACAACTCAACCTATTTCTCTCAAACCTTCCACATCTTATGTGGTACATAATCATGTACACCACTTTTTTTTGTGAGCAAAGAAATTTTGTCGATTTTGGAAATTGTTGTGATCCATGTTCATTTTATTTTGTGAAATTCTAATATTAATGCAATCCACGCTAATTGAATTTGATGATGCAATTCATATGACCTCCATGGAGCTTCATTATAGAAAATACTTGTCCCATGGCCATGCTTGGAAACCCGTTTCGGGTTCAAATATGAGTTTGTGGCTAATATAAAGGGTGAGGTATCCCTCATTCATGCCAACCTAGGGTTAGCATCGTCTTTGTAGGAATTTGATCAAGAGCTTGTTAGAAATGATCGAGAGCTTGTCGCAATGGTTGCTCCACATGGGATTCATCAAGGCGCCATCTAAGCATTATAAGCTTGTTTAGAAGTTCAAACTCTTCAATTGAAAAAAACAAATGTGAAGTGGACTTGAGTGAACAAGCGTGTATAATAGGCTCCACACCAATGAGAAGGCTCATTTCCTCAAGCTCTGGATCTTTGTCATTCTTGACCTCAATAAGGTAAGTGGGCATGGTTTGGTTAGTATTTTTCTTGATCAAACACCTGGGTATATTTCATTGGTATGTGGTTTGTTGTGGATCTAAAAAATGGACAAAAAAAGAAGACATATGTTTAAAAGAGGTTGAAATACATATCCATAATTTGTAAACCGCTAATAGTCAACATAAATTTTTTTGGGGGGCATATTATGATCATTTAGGGAAGAAAGAGAAACCTCTCTTTGACAATGAAAAATATATTTATATGAGCTTTGAAATTTGAAATTTTTGAAAAGTTCGTGGGCGCAAAATTACCATCTCACTCTTGTTGTTAACACAACATGTTGCTAACAACTTGAAACCTTGATTATTTACAAATCTCTATGCCCAATTATCTTTGGAAGGTGGTTGCCAACAATTGTGTGTGGTGGTTTGCATAGATGACATCAGATGTATTTGAGAGTTGGATGATAAGCCTCAATGTACATTTCAAATCTCAAAAACGGAAGGTACTTTTAATTATGAACAAATCCGTTACTCACTCCCTTGAGAATGTTGGTAGGGGTGAATCATTTGCTATTACAACCTTGCAGTTGAGCAATATTACTATTGCTTTCTTACCGCTTAACATTACAAATGCGGTACAACCCTTGGATCGAGGAATATTACTATTGCTTCATTCAAATTCAGTTTAAGAGAAGCTTTTGAAACGGGTTCTCTCTCGGTGAAATTCTTCTAATACTCACTAGGACTTGAGGAATATAACCCCAATGTAAGGCATGCTATTATGTGGTGCTCTCAAATGTGGAGAGAGATGAATCTCCAAATCATACGGAACAACTAGAAGGTGTCCAAGATTTTACTTGCCGATTGGAGCGTTGATTTTGCCATGGATCATGAACGTGGCAAATTGAAAAGGAAAGAAGCAACAAATGAACTAGCAAGTTTCATTTCCTCTTTGAATCTTGGAAGTGAAGAATTGCGTATTGAAAGATATGTGCAATTGGTAGGAGTACAACATGGGCGAGTTGGTGGATTTGGCATGGGGCAGAGAAATCCATTTGGGCTTCAATTTGAATGAAGAGCCAATGGAGGGGAATGATGTGGACGGCCAACCAATACCAATAGTCAAGCTTCCTCAAGCCCATGAGTATGCCCAATTACTATCAAATGTAAGCATCCTTCGGAGTTTTCAATTGTAGATATGATGAACATGCAATTTTTTTATGGAGAAATTGAACAAGAGTGTCAATTTTTCAACATCAACAAACATCATCAAAAGACAATAGATTCTTACTTTTTTAGTGTGTGGTATGGTGAAGACATCATCATGGGACTATATATATTTTTTACCTTCATATTGTGTGACGTTGTGAGCATATTTCTCTAATAAAAATGTCCTTTCATACTTATGTATCTTCACTGTGTCTTTAAAATGACACTCTTCATTGAAATAGGCCATTTTCTTGAAACACCTTGATAATACAACATTTGAGGCCAATATGTCATATTATGCAAAATATGACGTTTGGATAATACGATGCTTTCTTGCGCAACCAAATGTGTCATATCAAAGGGGGAGAACAATAGAGTCAAAGTGGACCATGTTGAGGGATGACAACATATGTTTAGGTTCAAACCTTCTTTTTATTATAAGCAATGGAATGTAGCTTTGCCACGAGATGCTCTGTCCTTAAATGACATTTTAAAAGTAATTAATTTTTAATTACTAGCTCTTTAAATATTAAATTGGAAATTTCACTAAGCTCTCACTGAGCTTCACCAAACCTTATTCATTACGTTTTGACATGCATTACCCGGGCCCTATAACCACTCAAAGGTAGTCTCCACAATGTCTCTTAGGTAAAAGACTCATTCTCGACCAACCCCTGCACTTTCGCAACATAAAGTGGTCTATTCTCATGCAACTTGACATGAATTATTGTTCGGTTTTGACATTGTATGGTCATAAATAGGGTAACCTCTTGATAAGTATGACACCTCATCCTTGGGTAGCATAGTGTGAGGTGTCTAGATTGAAAGCATGTTTAGGTGCCACAATTATCAACCACGGGAATTACACATAATTGATTTTATAACTAAGTATTGGTCAAAAATAGGGTAACCTATATGATGAGAATAGGAAAACAATAATCTTCACTTCCGAAAATCATGATAATTTTGTTTTTGAAGATTTTTTTTGCAAAATATATATGAATCTCTTCTGAACTCTATTTCTCTACATGGGGAATTTTTTCTCATCATCATACCCATACTGCAAATATGCTAAACTGCTTAACTGGTTGGGAATGGGTTATGTATATTATCCCATGATATGGGACAAAACCAACAAAAATAACATAAAATAAAACAAGAAAACGGTAGAACCGTGAGGCTTTGTCCTTTCTTATGAAAGACTACAATTGTAGGTGTCCACTTTGCTCATGCTAGTCCATGGCTATTTACTATACCTATAACCAAACCTTTCTTGGATTTTGTGCACCTTCTTCTCAAATGCGGGTCAAGGACCGAAGCTACTAATTTATCACCCAAAATTTTAAAAATAAATAATTAACAACTGCCAAAATAATTATAATTAACTAGATTTTTTTCAAAACATTTTAGGGAGCAACTATACTTAACTAGATATATATAACTATATTTAACATTCACATTAAATAAAACGGACCAAAAATAGCAGGAACAAGTAACGTCCAAGTGTGAACGCAAAGTGGTTAAGAAATGGTTAATAAATAGTCTCACTTAAAAATGCCAGGTGTCGGTACCAGGTTCGAACATATGTTGGGAACGGTGGGAACGTCGTCGCTCGTGGCCTGGCTTGGTTTCAAACCCTAAACGTGTGGTCCTCATGTCACCGCTGCTACTCTCCCCACGCGTGGCACCTCTTTCGGTGTCAGACAGACCTCTGGCGTTTTGGTCTCCGTTCCCTGCTCAATTCACATGTTTCGCATTCCCTCGCACTCACGGGATTTCTTCATTCCAATCCCCTCGTGGCTCAAATTGTGTGGATTCTGAGAAAATTTTGAGTGAGTTTGAGCGACTTTCGAGCAATTGAAGTATGCTTCAAGTTGCTTGCTCTGTTTCTCCCTTGTTGACTCGGCTGTGTTAATCAAAGGCCTTCAAGAGGAGCTTACAGTGGACGTTTATCTTCGCCACAGTGACTCATTGGTAGGTTGTTCAATCTTTCCGAATTTCATCGAGTGCTAGGGTTTTAGAAGGATTCGGAGTATGTTGCAGAAAATCACGCATTTCTTGTAAGTTTTTATGGTAGTGTGACCCGAGGGAGGGTTTCTGGAATTGTGTTGTCAAGATCCTGTGATTGTGGCAACCTTCAAAGTGTCGGCATTCCGCCTCTTATCTGTTACGTGTGCAAAATTTAAATTATGTTTATACAGAGGTAGAACAGTGTTTCTGGTGTAGCATTGAAGAATTGTCTGGATTTCAAAAGCTCTGTTCTTTCTCTGAAGCGGTAGTTTTAAGGGCTGGAATTAGAGAAAACTAATATCTTCTGGAGATAAAAGTCCTATTTTAATATGGAAATTGAATGTTTGAGCACCAAGCCTATTACCTGTGTTCTCCGTGTTTCCTTCAATAAGTTGGAAATTGTAGTCTTTCACAAATGACCAATAGTGTCTCTCAGCTTGTCGTTTCAACTAGAGTACAAGTTTTGATTGCTAAAGCTTAGGATTGTGTAGAATGTTTTTCATGTTTAGACTGAAACGTATGGATGACATGGTGAAGAGTATGAAATCTTTTTTGAAATTCATCAAAGGGCTATAATTACTGCAGCTGCAGCAACAGAGATGAAGCTGATACTCTGTTTCCTAAAGCTGACTGATTGATATGCAGATTTCTAAGGTTATGCACCTCTTGAGTAGGACTCCATCGAAGTGACTTATGCTTGGAGGAGATGGACGGAATTGTGCCAGCCAGTCATGGTTGGTGGTAGGAACTGCACCAATCTCACTAGCAATAACACATGTGGTAAGTGCAGTTAGTCGATGAGGTCAAATTTTGGTGCAAAACCTAGCAATACACTGGACAGAATGTTTTGACACACCAAGATCTAAACAATGATGAGGCCTCTACATTTATTAAAGTTATCCTTTAACTCAACCGGAGTTTTAGTACGGAGTTGGTTGTTTCGCATGCAAAACTTTCCATGTTCGGTAAGTTTTGCATGCGAAACAACCAACTCCCTACTAAAACTCCGGTTGAGTTAAAGGATAACTCTATTGTGCTCATGTTTGCAACTGAGAATTTATATCTGCTAGTATGGAAACAAATTCAAGACATCTACAAGACATATTGATGGAAATGAATCACACATTGTTCTCAAAGACACGTTGCTTCTAGCTGAGATTCTAAGTTAGAGGAATACTCAGAGTATGATTGTAGTGGTGATTAGGAAGACCTCACCATCATATGTCCCTATGACTCTTTGAGAGTCAAGCCTATAATTGCAAATGCAATATCAAAGTCAAGAACTCAAATATGGAAAGCATGAGAATGCATGTTTTAAACAATCATTTTTATTACTATGTCAGCATTGATTCATTTTCCATTTGTAAATTTCATCAATATCCTTTGTCCAATAAGCCAAAACCCTAAGGCAGTCAATGTTATATGATCTGCCTGTCTTAATTTTGACGACTGCTTGATCATTAATGACTTGACATTTATGTCTGTTTGCCACAGTATCACATCACCTCTTTAACGTAGTAGTGTTACTTAGGTCATTCCAACGACTTGTTGTTATTGTTAAGGTGCTTCATATTGATGTGTTTCCATTTGCACCATGCATTGACATTTTATTCCTAAATCTCAATGTTCAATAAATTCTTGTGGTGGTGGACCAGGTCAGATCCACAAGCTGGCCAGTGGAGAACCATGGCCTTTGTGGAAAACCCGCTATCACTTAGTGTCTCACAGTCTGCGTTTGAGACATGGCTCCGGGAAAATGGTCACTTGGAAGCCCTTGACAGGCGGGGAGTAGACCAATCGCAATCGGCGGGACAAAATGCCTTTGCTGAATTTTCTAAAGTAGTGAAGGCTAATCCTTTTATGTCTTTAACAGGTGATTGACTGCACTCTTTTACCCTGCTCAGAATTTATCATGATACACGCTCATATACCTATACATTGTACGTAAATGTGCTTATAGCTTATAAATTATTTCCCGCTGCTTACATAGAATATGTTGGGTCTTGCAGTGGAGGATTTGCTGAAGAAGCCAGTTCCTTGGACAGGTGAATTTTTCGATTGTGGGCTTGGCCCGTCAGAAACCTACTCCTTTCCAAGGAGTATAGCTCAAACAAAGCTTCGGATGGACGAAAATTTGAGGAGATACGCGGGCAATTACCTTGTCCTCATTGCTATTGTTTTTATCATTTTCTTGTAAGCCTCTCTCATGCTGTTGACCTCTCTACTTTGTTTCTTCCCAAATCAGTTCTTTCCTACTAGTGTGTTTCTACTCCTTGGGTACATGTGTACCACAAAACCTTGAAGTTATGACTGGAGTAGGAATAAGTTAGGGTTTCTGGTATTGGTGGATCTCCATCATGTTGTCAATTATCGGTCATTCGGACACATCCCTTTAAGGCAGACGGGCCTAATTGAGCTACTCACCTTAATTGAACACCTATATTTGAGTGGTGTGTGGATAGGTGTGGATCCAAGAACAAACACCAACAAGCATGTGTTTCAAAGAGATTGGACCACGAGCTCAACATTTCTTTAAAAATATTAGGTTCAGTAGTCAACGAAATTGGGGGGGCGTACATGATCATCCATGTAGAAAGAGAGAGAATCTTCACTTTGATGACCAATAAGATTTTCATATGTGCTCCAACTATTATGAGGAAAATGGCTATGGCCTCGATTTGGATGTGCTAATCATCTTGTGCTAATTGCGTGTTTCATATCCTAGAAGAAAGTGGGCAATCGGAAAAAAACAATCATCTAAGCTGCCATCTTCCTTATTTTGTCTCACTGTCGTTTCTGAGACGGGTTTGCTGTGTGAGAATAGGTACAAAATGCCGTTGGCGCTAGTAGGAATTCTGTCAGTTGTGACGGTTTGGGATTCTTTAAGAAGAGCTGGAGAAGATTGGGGCCTGGAGAGGACTAGTTACCGCTATCGAGGCCTTGCTCTACTTGGAAACATAGGTATTGCATCTTAACTTGTTGGTTCTTCTTGCTGCAACTCAATTTCCTCTCTTTCTATTCGTACAAATTGGTTCAACGTGCATTGTTGTTATTTTCTTGTTTGCTTCTGCTCTTCAGCGACGAAGACTTATCAAGTAGACCAGTTATAAAAACAGTAGGTCGTTCAACCTCTGACAAAATAAAAAATAATTATGTGGTCTGCTGGTGCAGTAACGGTGGTGCTGATGGTGTATTGCAAAATAGCATTAGCTCTTTGCGGGGCTGGCATTGCGAGTATTGGAGGTACTACCACTCTCATGCTCTTCCCCACCGAATTTCAATTACAGCCCAGGGGTAGTCAGTCATATATGGAGATACTTTGTGGGCTTTTATTAGACGATGATATACCTGTCCTTTGGCTCTATGATTTTCGTACTATGGGTCTTACTCCTCAGGTGCAGGCCTTGTCATTGCATGTGGGGGTTTTATTGCAACTTCTATAACACCAGAGCAGTGTCCGGGGAGATTTTTGGACATAATCGGTGGAGATCCTAGTGTTTCCCAGTCCAACCAGTTACATGTTGTTATCTCAAACTCCACCAGTTCATCTGTGACTACAGTTGATTCTCCCCATTCATTGACTTGCAGAGAGAGAGAGAGAGAGAGATTATCGCATACAAGCATACCTCTCATCCATCTAACATAGAACCTTGACCTCCTCTAGCAGCCGGTTCTCCCTGTTCATTGCACCAGAGTCAAAACAACGAATACCGAGGGATCTACTGAGTGTTTAGTAAGGTGCACGATGATAATGATATAAGGAGGAGTATTGAATTCCTTCTATCACACAATTATGCCACTTCATCCTTTTGTATCAGTGCGTCAAAATGAAGTGAGATAGTTATGTTAAACATGATCCACAAAGTGGTAAATTATTCCAAGAGGTTCACGAAGTTTAACAGGCACTTCACACTAGAGCTTGAGGGCAATTGACCACTGAAATCTAAAATCTCTCATTGGTTGGAAACTGTCGAGACAGTCCCGCTTCACTTCAGACTAAAGATTGAGGTCCTCAGGGACTAAGGAAGTTTGAATATAAATCTACATGGAGTGCCACGTGGCATGCCATAGATGGTGTTTCAAGGTCTACCGGATTTTGCATCAAGCTTACCTCAAAGAGCTGGGTCTAACACAAACTGGGAGACCATGACACTTCAAAATCCCACAACCCTTGGTTTATTGTAAAATTTTATTGTGAAGAAGGGTCCACATGAGTAGGATGGTAACGAAATAGCATTCATTTGAGAGCCCGTTTGCGTATGTCTATACACTGCACACTTGGAAAGCCTGTTATTGGTCACGCAAAATTCAATTTCAATCTTTTATGGTACGGCCTGTTGATGAGTTTCAAGGGCTCCCACAATCTCTTGTTGGCCCTAAGTACGGTCTTCATATCATGATATAATGAGCCTTTATAGGTAGATAGATAAATAAGGTATGCGGGTGTTATTCGCTTGTTTTTCTTAATCGGATACCTATATTTGATTGGTGTGTGGTTTGGTGAGGATCAATGAACAAACACCATAAAGACACTTGTTTAAAAGACATTGGACTATGTCCTTAAATACTATTAACTACTCCACTTCCAATAGTGAACACAATTGGGAGAACCTATGTATTCAGTTAAAGGATCAAAGAATCAGGGGAGGTCTGATTCTCAATCCAATTGTAGTTGATACTTCATTGTAGATTTGCTAATGCTACACAAGTTTTGTTGTGTAATCTAATCAGTAGAAGTTTTGAGAACATGAAGAATGAACTGGATAACAATCACATACCTTAAGTATGGTCTTCGTCTCTGGATAGAATGAGCATTTATAGATAGATAGATAGAAAGAAATGTGGTTGCGGAAAAATGAAGCGATGTTTATTTTATTTTATTATAATTATGTGTGCAGTTGTCGTGGTGCACAGCTGCTTGCGAAGGATAACACCAAGAACTTCTGAGGGGCCAACTTTGGCATCCACAGCACGGCCTCCAACACATCCGCTCGTCCAAAGCAAACAGCAGACGAAATCAGCCACTCCGGGTCCGAGCAAACAGGCAGCCAAGCCACCTGCGCAGAGTAAATAGCCGCCAGAACCCACCTGTATAGGAAGCACACGAGCTGCTTTGCAAAGCCCACAAAGAATTCCCACGAATAGGCAGCGGCAGCCGTGATGAATGTTTTGTAGACCACGGCATTTCCCTTCCACATGTATAATAGCGAAGTGCAATGAATATTAGGTGACAAGTACTACTAATAAGCTAGTTGGTTCACTTCTAAACTTGCCCAATGCAACTTTTTTAATAGAACCAGAGCTGGGCATTGCGGTGTACAGAAGTTGAATGTGAGTTTCGCTCTTGAATGAGGTCCAGGCGATCGCAGCAATGTTTCTGGAGCTATGAGATGTGCTAGTTCTGTACACATTGGTTCCCAGAAAGAAGTAAAGATGGAGGTTTTGTATACTTACTATGGTTTGCATGTGCTAGCAGCACTTGTAGAATTGAACTTTTAACCTATGAGCTCCCTGAATGAAGATGCGATTCAGGAAAGAGCAGTCCACCGTTCAATTGGAGAAGTTGGAATGTGAAATTGTCTGAAGAGCTCAATACATGGTGCACAGAAACAATGGTCTACTGACTGAAATTGAGCAGACTGGTGTATGAATGAGATCCACAATTCAAGTGTGGATGGGGCTTTAATAACCCAAGAATGTAACTACCTGCTCTAAATCTCCTGCAAAGGATAATTACCTGCTACTGTGTATAGTGACGGCAATCCGCAGTCCTCGTTGTACTAAAGTGTGGGGCAGGGTGACTGATGGACAGCTGCTATTTGAATCTCTGACCTGCAGATCACCAAAAAAATGGGGAAATGAGTATTGCTTCTGTGTTGAGATTTAAACAACAAACTAAGTTAACAATGTGATTGGTTACATGGTTCCAATCGACTGCATGAAACACATTATGTTGATGAGGGACATGAGTAGCCAGATAAGACAATCACATTGTAAGAGAACTTTATAATGAATTAGGTACTGGGAGGTGGATTTAGTACTTTTTGACCCCTCGCACCTTTGATGCAACTGAGAATCTTAAGCATTTTAGAATCAAGTTTAGATGTTGTAGAGATTTAATAGCGTCAGAAGATAACCTGAATGCACCATCACTCTCATGAGAGGTGGTTAAGAGAGATTTGGTGCTGGGCCCCCAGATTCAAAATTTGCAGCTGTTATGCTTCGTGTATCTATCAATTTGTGCTCCAAATATATCACCAGAACAGCCATCTCGCTATCCAAAACAACTGCCAAATGACCTCAACGAATCCTGAAATTAAGCTGCTTCAATCCTATTGATGGTGTCAGTTTATTGAGATGGTTTAGGTGCCTCTAGGACCTGCAACCCACGTAAGTGACCTAGAGGAAGAGGTCCGAAAACTTGTAATCCTGAATTTCGACCACATTCCAGGTGCGGTGTCGGATATCGAAAGATGTCTCCGCAGTAATCATAGACCAGGAGATTTTCTGTAACCCAATGTAAACGTGCCCTCTGTCGCGTATTCAAGGTGTATATAGTGACCCTCTTCAACATAGAATCGGTGGCTGTTGACATGCACTTCTGGACGTTGCCGTTATACCAGGCAACTTCACATCCTTCCACTTCATAGCCTCTGTAAGTGGCTACAAATGGGGCATTTGTCCAATTCAGCTTAATGGCTCCATTCTGAGTTGCCCATTCTTCTCCGTTCCACAAGCTTGCAAACACGCTCATAGGTTGCTGAGAAGGGAAAGGGACACCAAGATCTTCGTTGTTCTTAAAGATTCTGATGGGCGTATCATCCACCATGAAGCTGTATTGAATAATTACACAATGAATGTGAATCAACCCATCAAAATCCTTCGGCAACATGAACTTATATCATCCATGCACGTATGCAGTGCCAAATAAAACATAGACTGAGTCACGAATGTGTTTCCTCTGAACTTTTTGGAATACGCTTAGGTGACGACATAGCTGTCTGTAAGGGTGACTAACATGCAGAGGTGAGAAATTTACGTACATGACAATCTCCTTGTTCCAGTGAATAGTATAGGTGTGGAAGTCCTCCGTCGGATCGAACCAAAGTCTGATGCGCTGCTCGCGGTCCCCAACACCTGCGGCATAGACATTGGTCTGGAGAACATATGGCTTTCCGGGTTCATTTCCAAGAAATTCAAAGTCGAGCTCATCATGCTGTCCACTCAGAGAGGAAGTCTGCCAAAAAACAAGTATGGCATATTTGAGGGCCACATTCTCGACCTTGCCAACGTCATCATCTTTGTACAGGCAAACAAAGTTGAATTTCTAAAAACATAAAGTTAAAATTTATCATGTTTGTCCAGTCCAAGCAGAACTGTTATCAACGCGAGGTAATTCCAGATTGTGGTAAATGACCGTGCCATCGGCCATAGCTTCTAATATATCTTTTCATACATGGGGGTAGAATATTTACATAAAATGTACTGACGGTGCCTGCGGAGTCACCTGGATGGACTTTAATTTGAATGCTCATTCGTCCGAACAGGTACCTTGTCTTGGAGGCGAAACCAGCAGCTGAAGGAACAAGAAACATTGCAATTTGAGAACAACTCCTAGGCACTGAAGGACAGGCAGTCTTTGAACAAAAGTATATTAAGAATCTGTAAGTCGAATAAGGAGATGAAAACGTAAAGCAGCTACTTCGAATTAGGAGGTGAATCGTCAAGTGGATTCCCTAAGAACAGGGACGAAGCTGAAGGACAAGAAATTGTTCGAAGGTGCGGGAAGGTCGTCTGCGACTACAGCTTCGCTGAGCTACGTAAATGATCATATTTACTCGTTTGTAGTGCCTGTGAACTGGTGCTCAGGAGTTTTGATCTGGCGTCCTTCGAATTTAAGTAAATTGTGATAAATCAAGACTACATACAATAAATCAAGCGTGTTGTGCTGACAACTGAATTGATTGATGGCCAAGGATCCTCTGACTTATCAAGATTAGTACACTGTCGGCCGATTCTGACTACGAAAAAGATCATTCCACTATAATCATGAAGTGCAAGTCTCGTTGTAGGTGTCACGAAGAACGCCAGCAATCTAGCGAAGTAAGGAGATATAAAGAGTTACAAGCATGACGAAATCGCAGTACCTGTTTCAATGCAGATTCACAAACACAAATTCATAAATATTCGCTGAGGACGCTGGAGGACAACGCCTGAGCTACGGAACGGAGGATTGTAGGAAAGGATATAAGGAACCTTCCAAACTGGAACTTCATAGATTGGACAGGTCAGAAAAAACAAGGGGAAAATATGCGAGGAACCTGATTTTTCATCAAGAACTAGTTGAGCAAGCTCGCCGTCATCGGACAACTTGTAATGCTGCTTGTCGGAAGTGGACCAGAAATGTCTGTGGAATGTCGGTTGGTTTAAATCTGGGGCTATAGCCATTGCCAGGCCGGAGACAATGAAACCAGCAAACAGAAGAGAGTAAACCCGCGACATCATCCTGGCTAGCTGTATACCGTGAGGATCAGCACAGCTCCTAATGCCAAACAAACCCCGCAGTTACGAGCATCTCAAGGACTTGGGAATGCCAATCGGTGCTGCTCAGAACTTCCAGAGAACTTCTCCGCGGTAGAATGTGGTCACCGACTGATACCTGTACTTTCTAAGACAGAGCCCTTTGTCTGGAGTACCTCTTTCTCTCCTCACTCGCTTCTCATCAAAGCACCGAGGTATATTTATCTGACTTCGATAGGTCCCTTGCCAAAGTAGTCAATGCTGTAAAATATCATCCCACATGTACTCCTTCTTGATATCGACCCCTACTCTGGAAGCTGTGAGTGAAGTATGCTGATGCTATTGCTTCAGTTGGTGAGCGATAGGATCCTTTTCAGCGAGGGGATTGGAATGAAGAAATCCCGTGAGTGCGAGTGAATGCAAAACATGTGAATTGAGCAGGGAAACGGAGACCAAAACGCCAGAGGTCTGTATGACACCGAAAGAGGTGCCACGCGTGGGGAGAGTAGCAGTGGTGACATGAGGACCACACGTTTAGGGTTTGAAACCACCCCAACATTAGGGGTTGTCACACCTCTTTCTTCCCATTCTCAATCTTCAGAGAATGGGGACGTGGCACGCTCTCCTTGAAAGGCGGAGGCCCATTCTCTGAAGATTGAGAATGGAGAATGAAGAAAACTTCTTCTCATCTACAGGTGAAGAATGGAGAATGGAGAAAACTTCTTGTGTGAAAGTTTTACCGCAAAGCTTCTATTTTTCACCTGGGTCGCTTCTTTCACCGCTGGAGGTGCTTCTTGCACCGCTTCTTACCACATGTTGACTCACGGGTAATTCCCATTCTCCATTCTCCGAGGAGGTGTGACAACCCCTATTACCAAGCCCAATGGTATTTACTCAGTTGCGGGAATCAAGGCCCGGTAGTCGGTCGTCAGAACTGACCACAATAGTAGCGAACCGGGTTGCGTAGGGCCTACCTGTATGGTAAGCCAGTCCCGTCCCGTCCTGGGCTACAACGTAGGCCTGTACCCCTCCGCGTCACGTTGGCTGTCCATCCGACTGGACAACTGCATCCCACCTCCCGAGGTTACAATCAGCCTCCCATCATGAACCCATGCCTTGCATCATGGCATCGTACTGGATGGAGTACCATGTGGATCATGACCCGCATCCATCGATGGGTGGTAACCTAATCACCCTCGGGGGCTACGCTCTCCATACTCTTTTAAAATCTTCATTCAGCCATCCCGCATGATTGTTTGTAACTTGCTCATTCAATAGACACTCCGGATTTTTGCCGCAATGGAGTGAGAGTGTGATGCCGCAATGGAGTGTGATGTGATTGCAGCAATGATGGAGTGAAGGGTTTAGGGAGATCGCAGTGTAAAACGCTTGTTTTTTAACACGGTTGTCACAGTATGCGGCGTCCGTGACCACACCGCATTCGAAGGGATTTCAACCATTTAGATATGGATGGATGAAACCCTTGGATTTGTGGAGATGCTCCTAGGTGAGGAGTCTCCTCCTTGGCTTGACATTCTTGCCAAGTCAAGCCTTATGAGTGAGTGTGTGAACAGAGCTTGTGTGAGGTGAAGATTGCATGTTTTTACAATAAATTTTGAGTTCTTCTCCAAAAAAATGCCGTTTGTTGTCGTCCGTTGCCGCCGCAGGCAGGTTGTGAGGCAGGGAGGCCTGGCCAAGAGTTTTGGCTCCTCTGCCTTCCCCTTCCATTTTGTTTTTGTTTTTGAATTTTTTTATTCAATCAAGTTTTTTCTTCCCTCAAGATCATGAATTCGCTTTCAAAGATAAGTGATGCGAATTTAAGCTTGAATGAGAATAAATGAAATGAAATTCCGTAAAAAAATCAATGATTTCTCACCACAATTCAACTTGATGTGACATTCACACACAAGTATTTTTCTTTTTGTTGCTTTACAAATCCGCGGTGTTTTTCGCTCCGACACTCCGGATCTTCGTCGCCACTTTTTCTCGCGCGCTCGTTTATGTGTTAAACCTTAAGAATAAAAAAGAAAAAGAGGAAAAATAAAAAATGAGGCATTTTTACCAAGTGAGAAGGAAGGCGCGGCTTCCATTTCAGTGGCCACTCCTGTGGTTAAGACGGAGCAACTGGAGGGCGTTGTGGTTTTGGATGTGGAGGGGGCTTATCCTAGTGAACCTAAAAATAAGATTCTTGCTGTCGCATCTGCGAGTATGTCGAGTCCGATGCTTCTCCTCTCCCGTTATGCCTAGGCTATCCAGGCGGCATTAGACTCTTTAGGGGCTCCGCCAGATATTGATCCTCTGTAAGAATTCCATCTTCATTTAGAGGAGGAATACGGAGGTTTCCGACGGGATCAAATACAATGGATTGAAGACTTCAGGCGGAAAAATGACGATACACCTCGTACCATGTACATGAGGTTGGCGAGGTTTGCCAGGGAGTCTGGAGATGTTTTTGCGGAGAGTCAGTTGGTGAAGGCGATTTTGTCAAAGATTGACAAACGCCTCCTTGATTTAGCGTTGTCCAAGATCATCATGGATTATGGTGGTCGAACAACACTCGCAGAGGCATTCGCCATTATAGAGCAATATGATCATACTTTGTGTCAGCACGATGTCACTGACTTAGTGTCCTTGCTAGTAGATTCTAGCAAATCCTGAAAGACTACGGTCGCGGCTGTAGGATTGGCATAGACGGAGGTGAATAAGATCTTATATTATTGGTCTTTTGGGCAGGCGGGCTACGTTAAGAAGGATTATCTTTTGAAGCAAAGGCAGGCCCACACCGTGAATAATTCGAAGCGGAAGTCAGTTGCTCCTGCTAAGGATTCCACGAAAGAGGCTGGTAAACATTTACCGAAATAGTTGAAATGTTCTTACTGCGGGTAGAACAATTATGTGGTGGAAAACTACTTCGTTTTCCATCCAGATAAACGCCCTTCTTCCGATCGAAAAAAACGTTGGAGGCGAAAATTGGCGCCTTGGAGGAGATGTTCAAGAATTTGGCATCATTTGGCCAAATCTTGGAATCACCGGCTCCATCCAGGGCTCAGGCTAGCTCTTCCACTCCGGATTATTATATGTTCGAAGCTTCAGGGGAGGTGATGAGTTCGGCAATCGTGACACGTGCTCAATCTGTGTCATGAACCACACCTTCGGCCACAAGGGAGTCTGTGGCAAGCTTACGAGCTTGGGACAATGGTCCCGCAGATCAGAGTGGTCATGCACGGCTACCATTGTTTTTTGGATTGGCCGATGTTTTCCAATCTGTCAATGATCGCAATTTGAGCATTGAGGCTTTGAATCCGGCGACTGACATGGTGCACATGTTGGCATCAAAGATGTTGCACACACTTTTATTCACAACAATGGAGTAGTCATCGCCAAAGTTCCAACCTGCTAAGGTTTTCCACTTAGCAGGTAGAATTTTGGAAAGGAAGACATTCTCACCTTCTTTGACCGTGGCTAAGGCCACCAAAGACATTCCTATCTCTGAAGATCTTGAGGAAGTGGCCAAACGGCGAGTGAGACTTGCCGCGGAGACCATTGCATCTTTTGATGCACACACCTCAGATGACAGGGGGTCGGCCACCTCTTATGACTTACCAGAATCCGCGGAAGCAGCTTATAAGTCTGATGTAACTGCTAAACCTATTCGCGAACGCCACGGCATTCGACTCGTCGCCATGCATATGATGAATAACACCGACATTTTGGTGGTTAGTCGGACTAGGGCAATATCACTCTGGTTGCTCCCCGTTGTGTGATGATGGATTTAGGGGCACAATCAGTTATGATTGGCAAGAGGTTTGTCCAACAATTGGGGTTGGCGGCCGAGGACTTGGCTCCCTGTCCATTCACCATTGTCACATCCATTGGCCACGCAAAGCATGCCACGGATTATACTCGAGAGCCATTATAGCTTAACTTCCGAGTGAAGTCTGAAGATCCACTCGCACCTCTTTTTCTCAGGTGTGCGGTAATAAATGCGACCAATTACGACATTTTAGTTGGTCAACAAACATTCTGCTTCCTTGGTTTTAGTTTGGACAAATGGACTAAGGAGGCTTGGATCTGACCATGTTGGTCGGGTGAGGACGGCTGCAGGGAACTTATTCCTGTAGCATTCACGGCAGCCATGACTATAGCATCATTATCCATGGTTTTTAAATGTAGTGCTATTGTGGATACATTGCCTTATGGTTCCACATTGTTGGTGGAGTCATTGGCATTCATGGGAGTACGGATGATCAAGGGGATATGACATATAAGGGTGTATTGGTGCGCCATCCCAAGGATCCTCTTCCTCTCTGGCGCGATTCTGCCGAGCTATTCCGGAGGTGTGAGGATATTGTCCTCTCTCTCGGTTCTACAACACCGGTTATATCGGATGTCCTATCGGCATTGGCACATCCCATTTCGTGGCGTCCGCTAAACGAAAGGATCAATTTGGTGAAACTGTTTGGAACATTGGGACAGGATTGGCGGCCGTGTTGGAGGTTGGCCTTATTGTTCGACATTATGTCTATGTCGACAACAGTCATGTATCTACTCATGTGGCATGTCACCATTTACACCAGTTGATGGTGTTGTACCCACATCAGCTATACTCGAATGCCATCCGTAGGTGCTTTGGACGTCTTCCTCGTAATGTTACACTTATCAGTGAGGAAAACTTACGAAGGTTGGATCCCGTGAATTTGGTGATTGTGGGATGGCCATGCTAGGGCCATTCACGTGTTGGAGCAGGCTAAGGTTTAGAAAATCCCAGATCTAGTCATATTCGAGAATGTACATATTCGAGAAGGTACATATTCGAGAATGTACCTCTATTGGAAGACTCTCGGGATAAGGTGTTGGAAGGTCGACATTATGTTTGTCAACATCTTGGAGATCTGTCACCAAAAGTACTCCACCCTTCGATTTCGTCCTAGCCCGAGTGGAATAGTATTGATGACACTTAGCAAACTCCTTCCTTAGTAACTCAATGTATCATTCCAATATGCCTTTGGAATATACACAACGTTAATGACTTATGATTTAACCCCCAAGGCTACATCCAGAACAAATTTCAGAATAGTGTAACTTTCCCATTACTTCTCGGAATGTCTTGAAATTTTATCTGTAACTAGGGAGACAAAGCAAAAAACACCTCACCAATTTGTGAGCCTATCCCATTTTCTGTCCGACAGTTATAACCATTTTGGTGTGTCAGTCTACCCAGATTTCAGAATGTCATAATCTCCTCCCACGGGCTCCAAAGAACTTCAAATTTTGGGAGCAATCACAAAAACTAATTGTTTATGACCCCCTGAAATTTCAAATTATTTTCATTTTCTGCCAAAACGTTATGGCCTTTTTAGTCTGCAACTCTTGAAAACACTTCAGAATGATATATCTCCTTCTCATCTACTCGGAATGACTTGAAATTTATACCACAACTAGGAAACCTAAGAACAAAGCATCCCTCAAAATTTCATGCATTTCCAAACCTCTGTCCATGAGTTATGCCCATTTCAGCTCGAAAATGTAGGCAAAGTTCAGAATGTCATAACTGCTGCTCCAGTACTCCCAACATCTTCAGATTTTGACCATGTTCATATAAACAAGTTGTTTACTAACCCTCTAAATTTCAACGAAGTATCTTCTTCTGCTCGGAAGTTATGCCCCTTACAACCTAGACTACTCAAAGGACCCTCTCATTTACCAACTCGTGTTCCGGCAACGTGTCACCAAAAGTACTCCACCCTTCGATTTCCTCCTAGCCCGAGTGGAATAGTTATGATGACACTTAGCAAACACATATACCCAAGAAATATGAACTCAAGTACTACAACTTGAAGCCATAAATTATATTAAAATCATTCACACCCAAACTAATGCTAACAAGAGGTCAAGCCCTCTTCAAGGCCAACTAGCCTTGGCTCCTAACTTCAAAACCATGCACACACATGTGCTCCTATCTTGCTTCCATACACCCACACTTATAACACGTGGGGTGTCAAGGAGCACGAAGGAAAGAGAGGATGAGTGAGGGAAGAATGAGGGATTATATAGTGAGTTTGAGGGGGTGAGCACCCTCAAGGCTCACGATAAGCCTTCGAAATCTCCTCCTACTTTGTAGGCTCTCATCTTATCTCCTAAGTCTTCCTCCCTCAAATGATCAACAAAGATCCTAATTCAAACATTTAACTAACCTTGGCTTTCTACCTACCACACTTTACCAAGGTATGTCCTCATACTACTTAAATCCATTCCACACAAGCCTAATGCTTCAAACTTAGCTTTCTTCAAGCTTCACTCTTTTTATATTTTTGTGAATAATCATAAATCAACAAAACACTACTTATAATGTTTTACAAGTGTTAACAACACATGTGGGCATCAATTTGGGCTCACAAGATCCCATTTTTATAGATGCTGCGGGACTTGGTTTGTATTCCCACCGTCCTCGGTGGCTTTGGTCCAACCTCGCACTACTATCTATACTAGCTACAACATTTTTTTGTAGTGGCTCCACTTTCGGATCAGAAGGTGGACAACATCTTGGATCCAAACCAAACCTCTTTGCCAGTTGTTCGAGATGATTTTTCCTCGTTGGCATTGGTTAACAAAGTGGGGACACCAGGGAGGGCCTTTCCCACCTTTATGACTTTTCCACAGTCATTCGCATTCCGTGATCAACGGCCTGGTATGGTGTGGGATGCTCACACTAAAATCCATATCGAATCATTTGCCGACGAACGGGAGCGTGCTATGGAATTCCGGACGGGAACCACAGCAACTCCTGGCTTTTCTGAGGGCCAACAGTGGTTTGTGTTGGGCCAAGATATGGATCTTAACACCATGGTGTGGACTGTTGGTTTATGCCTTGTATTGCAACGGTATTATGATAACCAGTTATTGTCTCTGGGGGCAGAGAACTCTGGTCAGGGGACATAGCGGTCTACATCCATAGAGGAGGGAATTGAGGCCATGGTTGGAGAAGCCGAAAGAATCTTTCGATTCGAGTAGTAGGTGTTGGAGGAGCTTCGAGCTCAACGGGTTTATATTGCTTTGGTTTTTTTGCCTCCGGTGATGGCTTCATCATCATATGTTGGTGGTGATGAAGGGAGGCCAAACTCTACTGTTGGCATTGAGGTTGGGGACATGCTTAATGTCCCTTCCTCTGAGTAGCAGTTAGAGTCCGTGCCAGCACCAGGTGGTTCCCTTTTGGTGGAGAGGGAGACCACAAAGTTTGATGATTGGCCATTGGAGTTAGGCCCTCATCTCATTGGTGCTGAGACACAGAATGTACGAACATTCATTCGCTCGTACCGTAGGTGTTTTGCTTTTAGCCTTTAGGATTTTGAAGGCTACAAAAGAAAATCCATCCACATTCAGCTGGAGGACGACCATCCTATTTTTCGGAGACCTTATAGGCTCAGTGTCCCGGAGAGGATTGGCGTCCAAGCTCGTTGCCGAGAGCTCTTGGCAGTAAGACTAATCGAACTTTCCAACGGGGAGTATGCTTGTGCTACGGTTATGCCATCGAAGAAGGATATCTTTGGCAATTGGACGGAAAAACGGATGTACGGGAATTACCGTCCAGTTAACTCGCATACCAAGTCAAATCGGTATCCCATGCCAATCCCGGAGGAGTTATTTGAGCTATCGGATTTTCTCGAGTTTTTAGCACCTTGGACTTGAGATCCGACTATCACTAGCTCTCATTACTTGTGGGAGATCGGGTAAAAACTGCATTCTGGGGAGTATAGAGAATGATCAACTTTATCATTGGAATTTTCTTCCATTTAGCCTGAATAATGCACCTGCTGAGTTTCAGAGAGTGATGGACCAGGTCCTCTCTGACTTGTCCTTTGCATGGTGTTACATAGATGATGTGATCATCTTCAGTAGGACATCACATGAGCATATGAGCATTTGTAAGCCATTTTTTAACGGTTGCAATAGAGGGGATTGCGCTTGCACCATGGCAAGTGTAAGTTTTTCCATGACTGACTAGCATATTTGGGTCATATGATTGTTCCAGGAGGCCTTAGGGTGCAGCAAGCTAAGGTAGACGTATTGCAGAAGATTCCGGCACCGGTTGATGTGCTGAGACTTCGTGCTTTCTTGGGCTTGGCGAATTACTACCGGCGATTTGTCAAGAATTTTAGCTTGATTGCCAAACCGCCCACCATTCTCACAAGCAAGGACCAATCTTGAACTTGGAGTCATGAGCAACAACAGGCATTTGGGACATTGAAGCAGAGACTGGGTACAGCTCCAGTGCTTCGACGTCCTGATGTTTCCAAATCTTCCTGTTGCACACAAAGTGGAATTCATTAGGTTTGGGAGCACTTCTCACTCAGAAGGATGTTTTTGGCCGGGAGTATGTTGTTGCTTATGCTTCACGAAGCAATAACAGTGCGGAGGCCAATTATTTGTCCTATAAAAGGGAAGCATTGGCGGTGGTATGGGCTATTGTCCATTTCCGGCCATATCTTTATGGTCAGCACTTTACTTTGGTGACTGATCATCAACCTTTATGGAGTCGGATAAGCTTACTGGCAAGCTCGCCAGGTGGGCTTTATTGCTCTAGGAGTACGACTTTGCGATGGTGCACCGTGCCGGTATTACCAACCTAGATGCGGATGGCTCTCAAGCAATCCAAGTCCTTCGGACGTGGACTTGACCGGGGCCAGATGGCGTGGGCATTGTGATCGAGAGGCGGTTCTTTGTTGATATGCAACTGCCTACCTTACTTTATTTTCTGGCTCTATTGTTGAGGTTCCGATACAGGGCTCGGATGATGAGAATGATCGACCTCAAGCCATTACGGATATATGGGAGGATATTCTCGTATTGCATAAGCTTCAGCATGGAACCTTTCTCTTGTCCATTTTAACGATGGAGAGGGATAGGATTGGACATCAAATAACAAGGTTCCATTAGAAGAATGGTTTGTTATTTCGATTATGGTCGGATGGGACAAGGCGTATTGTTCCTAGACCGGATCAGAGGGCCTCCTTGGTGCGGCAAGTGCATGAGGAATTTGGCCATTTTGGCGTACGCAGAACACATTCAATGTTGTGTTGCCAATATTGGTGGACCGGCATGTATCAGCAGGTTGTTGCTTATGTCGGGAGGTGTGAAGTTTGCGACCGGGTTAGGTCTAGCTTCAACACCTTGTCACCTCGATTACAGCCCTTACCTATCATGGGACTGGGCTACCGTTGGTCACTCGACTTTGCTGGACCGTTGGTTGTCACACCACGTGGAGCAAAGTACGTGTTGGTGATGGTGGAGCATTTTAGCAAGTGGATTGAGCTTGTCGCTCTATCCCAACACTCTGCAGAGTTGGCCGCGGTAGCCTTTTTAGATCGCGTGTTGGCACGTTTTGGAGCACCGGCTGAGGTATTGATGGACCAGGGGAGGGCGTTCCTCGGTGCTTTTGAGGAGTTGTGCACTAAGGCTCTTATAGATCATCGCACCACCTCGCGAGATCATCTGGAGGCGGATGGTTTGGCTGAACGAGTTGTTGAAACAACCAAGCGTAGCTTGAGGAAGTATGGATTACTTCAAGGGAGCCACCGGGATTGGGACCTTATGTTGCCTTGAATTGCTATGGGCTATCGATTTAGTAGATAGGCCTCGTTGGCGTCTTACGGCCCATATCAGTTGTTGTATGGACGTGAACCTATACTCACGAGTTCTATTAAGGAAAAACTAGTTCCTGTTGTGGACTTGGATGACCCAAACATTTGGGCAAAGCGTTTGTAAGAGCGGGTTCAATTCTTCTAGAGGGCCATGCCTATGGCCATGGAGACTTTGTCCATTGCTCAACACCGTGAGACATTGCGTTATGCATGCATTTGCAGTGGTGCTTACCGACCTCAGTTGGGGAGATTTTGACAGGGTGATTATGTTTATCTCCAACGTAAGGTGCCTACGACATTGGATGTCAAGGCGGGGTGTACTATCTTTTGGGTGAAGGAGGTGTTACCGAATGGTTTGTTCTTGTTGGAAGGCAAGGATGGCCGGGAATATCACGAGCATTCCAAAAACTTTGCTCCATGTCACCTACCCATTGAGGGTACAGTTCATCCCGAACTGGCCGTTGTGCCAGAGGGTTTTCCATGTTTTGTATGCGGGAAGAAGAAAGGAGCGACTACTATGCTCTTGTGTAATCAGTGTCAACGTGGTTGGCACATGGCATGTTTAAAACTACCCTTGACTTCTCTACCATCTGGACAGTGGAGTTGTCCTCGATGTCGAGGGTCTTCAGTTTTTGGTGTTTTCACAAGTCGTACTCTATGATCATGTGTGGCTTTCACCGTGTTGTGCTTGCCCAAGTGGAATATAAGGAGTTATGGCTTAAGGACGCAATCAAACGCGAGGCGGTGGAATTAATTCTTTGGAATATGATGGCCAAATATCAGAGGCGATTAAAGATGGGGCTCACATTGCACCCAATCTACAGTTCCTTGGGATGATGTTCACCACTCTAGTTAGTAGCAGAGCCATCCTTCATTATCCATGCCCTTTGGATTGGTATTGGTCCTCGTTGCTTAGCGGGGCGTCATAATCAGCTGAGGGGGGGACATGTGAAGGTGTGTTGTGTATGTGTGTCTTTGTTATATTTTAGTGTTATTTGTTAGTGGTGGTTGGTACTCGAGTTGCAATAACACACAATCATTATTTACACGACAGCTGTCACGGTATGCGACGTCGGTGACCACACCGCATCTGGAGGGATTTCATCCATTTAAATATGGATGGATGAAACCCTTGGATTTGTGAAGATGCTCCTAGGTGAGGAGTCTCCTCCTTGCTTTGGCATTTTTTCCAAGTCAAGCCTTGTGAGTGAGTGTGTGGAGAAAGCTTGTGTGAGGTAAAGATTGCATGTTTTTACAATAAATCTTAAGTTCTTCTTTCCTTACTTGCATTCTTAGATTCTCCCGTGTAGGACTAAGAGATAACTTGATTTATTGTGTGTATTTGAAGTGAGAACTAGAGTTTTTAGTAGTCTTTGACTTTCTTCCTTCTCTGTGAAAGTGTGTTGTGTATGTGTGTTGTGTATGTGTCTTTTTGCTATGTTTTAGTGTTATTTGTTAGTGGTGGTTGATATTCGAGCTGTTGTGACACATGATCGTTATTTACATGACACGATGGTTAAAACCAAAGTCAGTGACATCACTTCGCACTTTTTTTTCAAACCTCCATTCAACCATCGCTTATGATTGATCGTAACCTTTTCATTTGTTGCATAGTTCATATTTGTAGCGCACTGGAGTGTCTTCCTTGAAGTGATAGAAATGAAACTATGATGTGCTGAAGCGTGATGGATAAGATCGTGTCGTGACGATTATCATGCACTGAATGTACTTGCTTGTTGAATTTGTAATTATGCAGTCATATTACACATTACATAATTGGATTCCTAAACTTGTGATTGGCGCATAAGGTTGATTGAGGTCCTCGTCATTATGTAGGTTTATTTGTTAAGTACCATGAGCAGCAGGGAAGGCTGTCATTTTGCCGCAACACGTTGAGCGCCGCACGAGCGCAAGGACCACACAAAATGGTTACAACGGACGTATCCCATCCAAAGAGCGCTTGGTCTCGTAACATGGAACACCTTCCTATGTATTCCCTGCATTTTTTTCCTCCATCCTCTTTTTCTGTGGCAGCGCATATCGCATTTTCATGTTTGCTTAGGTTTTCTGTGTTTTTGGTAGTTCTTTTTCTTCGAGGCATTGCACTCTTATGTCTATACAATTAGAATTTAGTATATTGTGGTGCACGCTCTCAGTGACCTTGCTGGCCATAGTCGTTGGCGCGTTGTGAGCCCAAATTGATGCCCACATGTGTTGTTAACACTTGTAAAACATTACAAGTAGTGTTTTGTTGATTTATGATTATTCACAAAAATATAAAAAGAGTGAAGCTTGAAGAAAACTAAGTTTGAAGCATTAGGCTTGTGTGGAGTGGATTTAAGTAGTATGAGGACATACCTTGGTAAAGTGTAGTAGGTAGAAAGCCAAGGTTAGTTAAATGTTTGAATTAAGATCTTTGTTGATCATTTGAGGGAGGAAGGCTTAGGAGATTAGATGAGAGCCTACAAAGTAGGAGGAGATTTTGAAGGCTTATCGAGAGCCTTGTGGATGGGATGAGTCCCTACTTAGAAGGAGAAGGTTAAGGGGTTGTGATTGGAGGCTCTAATCCTCTCACCCTATCCTTATCTCATGCCCTCTCTCCCTCTCAACTCACTATATAATCCCTCATTCTTCCCTCACTCATTCTCTCTTTCCTTCGTGCTCCTTAAGCACCCCACGGGTTATAAGTGTGGGTGTGTGGGAAGCAAGATAGGAGCACATGTGTGTGCTTAGTTCTTAGGAGAAGAGCCAAGGCTATTTAGCCTTGAAGAGGGATTGACCTCTTGTTAGAAGTAGATTGGGTTTAAGGAATTTGGAGTTTGATTGTAAACTTCAACTTGTTGCATTGAGATTCATATTGAAGTGAGAGAATTCAAACTTGTTTAAACTTGTGGCATTTAGACTGACTAGATTGTACTAGGTGCATTACTTGTAGTGTTTTATTAGTTATGAACTTGAGCAGAACTTTATAGTGAGAGATTTGTCAATTATGGATGATCATAGTGTTCAATGGGTATGAAAATTTGAGGGATTGTTTATTATAAAGTATGGGAGTTGTGGTAAAAATTTGAGGGCTTCAGTCATTGGGATGAAAGAGTTATTAAAAGTTGAAGGGGAGGGTGTCTAGGAACAAAGCAGCAAGGTTTGAAAATATGTATCTCTTAGAGGGTTATAGATATGGATACCAAAATTTGACACTACCTTCTGAACTTATATATCTATCTTGTGTCAAAATTTAAGATTGATTGGACGTAGGAGTTGGAAGTTATTAGAGTTTTAATGACCGGATGCTTTATCACAGCATTCATACTAAGTAGTTAGAGTTAGAATTTCATGCATAACTTTTGCATATGAACTTTGTTTGTGCCAAAATTTGGTGTGGAGATTTTTGATAAGGTACTTAACAAGTGTACCAAATTTCACTTGAAGAACATAAGTTGGGTGGGAGTTATACTATTCTGAAGTTTAGTAGGAAGACATTGATAGAGATTTACATCAAGAAGAACTTAGAGAAGGAAGGGCAAGGATAAATATATAAGTATTTTTTAATACTTGTATTTAAAGCCTATGTGCTCATGGAATCTACAAGCGAAGTGTCATGTACCAATACGGAATCAACCACGATGACATGTGATAGCACGGAATCAATAAGCGAGAACTCATGTAGTAGTGTGGAGTCGACGGCAAGGACTCGATTCACAAGAGGGATATCTTTGAAGGCATGCGTGGCCAAAGCGGCCGGGTGGACATTAGAAAAGGCTAAGGATATAACCTTGCCCGACATTAAGGAATGTAAAACTACATAGTGTGGTGTTAATCAAGTTGTGTATATTCCAAGGGTAGATTGGAATTATATATTGGGTTACAAAGAGAGAAGTCTGTACATGTCATTATAAACTTTTCCACTCGGGCTAGGACGAAATCGAAGGATGAAGGATTTTTTGTGACACGCGTTCCCTTCCATAGAGGGCAACAACAATTCTCCATCTCACACGTTGTTCCACACACCCCGCGCAACAAACATTCATTTCCCCTCATTCATGCTTGCTCCTGAAACTGCGTTGTTTCTGGGCATTGATTTATATTTTTGCTTGCAAAATATGGATTCTGAGACAAAAACGCCCCTACCAGAAGAAGACGAGGTCACATATTGTCGCAACCCTTGCTAGCTCCCCTTAACTATCTCGGTCTATTTTTCCAATACTAGCAAGGACTACGAGCGCTAACCCTTCGCATTCCACCATGCAAACGGTTAGCTCGCCATACCGCGGACCTTGTAGTTCATAGGAGGGGAACCAACCCTCCTACCTTGCGTTCGGAACTCACCCCTTAATCGGTAACCAATTCTTAGATGTGGACTTCCACCTATGGAAGTCCAATCTTATGTTGATTATCGCGTTGTTGGTACAACAACCTGAGCCATACTAGGCAACTATGCCCTCACATTGGGCCAATGCCCATGGAGGCCGTGCCGTTTGGCCATACCACCTCACCCATATAAGCCTCTAGGACTCTAGGCAAGGCCCCTACCCCACCGTCAAGTAAATGCCGATGGACTACTCACTTGCCCCATTTGGACAAGTATTAAAGAAGATATGCATGTTTAAAGCTTCGCAGTCCCGGTAGCCATTTCCAGGCCACTGCCGTTCCAGGGCGCTGTTCCGGGATAACGCCCCACTCACATTGCCATATCTCTTAGCTCACACCTCCAATTGAGGTGTTCTTCTGCATTCTAGAATCGGCACGCCATAAGCTACGCATAGCTTATGGCCGCACCCTCATGCCTCCTAGTCTCCGTGTGTGGCAGGCATTCCCAACACCCAGGGCCCTCATCCACACTAGGATTATTGGGCCCTCTCACCAACGGCGCCACAAGTCCCGGGTGTCACTCTGGGGTCCTCCTTGTGCCCATGATGTTTCGGGTACTCCTCATTGAGAGGTATGCAACATTCACCCTCATCAAATAGAATCGATGCCCTCATCGACTATACTCGTAATCGGCACACTAATTCTCAAGTTGCGTTCTTCTATGGTACAACATTGTGTTTACCTTAGGGCGCGACCCCACAATGCATCTTCAAATTTGGCACAGTCCCAAAGATGTCGTTCCTAGGTGGTCCATTAACAACTTTGGATCTCTCTTTCAATGATCTAACCTACACTAGACCCACCGACTTTCGGACTCACTTGGGTTGCCCCTCCTTTGGGGCTCCCACCTTAGGCTCCACGAGCCTAACTTGACACATCTAGGCCGGACCTCCACGGTTCCACTAAGTTGACTTGGTTGCAACTCTGAGATGGCTTTCCATTGTTAAGCCACATTCGATCGCACGGGGGTGATGCCAAGTCCCGCCCGACTCGGTTCTCATTTTGCCTTTTCGAGACATGGGTTCATGACTTCTATGCGCCAACTTTCAATAGCTCGCGGGTAGCACTTTTATGAGAAAGAGCCATCATCTTGCCCCCGCCTGGACAAGCCCATAGCTAAGAGGTTTCTTAGTTTTATCCAAGGTCCCTCCAAACTATGGTCCCCAATTACTCGGCTTACCCAACCTAGTTTGGCATATTTATTCCTCTTCTTCCACTAACCAAACACAAGTACAAGACTAGGACCTCATTTCATACTTTTGTCTTTGTACCACTAAAATTGAACTTTATTGTCTCAAGCCAAAAAACAAATACATGTTATGGACGGGATTGCCTCCAAGCTAAATGTGCTACTAGCGTCTCTTCCCCACTAAAGGAGATTGATGTCCTCATCAATGCCTACGTTTCTTTTTATTGGAACCTTTAGCCTTAGTTTCTTCAACGTGCTCCACCAATTCCTTGGCGTTCACCATGTCTTTTGTCGCTACCCAAGCAGCTTCCTTCACACTGTATGTTCGCCATTTCACAAAGTACTCCCTTCCTTTTCGCCTGGGGTTCCTCTACTTCAGGATGCACTCTACTTCATATTCCAAATGACCTCCTACAAGATCAGGAGGTGGCCTAATCACTTATTTGTGATCGGGCCACAAGGTGTTTTCATTAAAGGACTTTAATAATAAGACATTAAATGTCGGATGCATTTTGATCTCGGGCGGGTAACTCCAACTTATACATGTCCTTAAACACTCGTTCCTCGATGGAAAACTCCAACTTTGGACATCAACTTTAGAGTGAGGCCTTCAGGCAAGGTTAAATTATTCACATTCAACAACACTTGTTGTGTGGCAACCCTTGCTAGCTCCCCTTGACTATCTCGGTCCATTTTTCATCTCTAGCAAGGATTACGAGCGCTAACCCCTTCGCATTCCACCATGCGAATGGTTAGCTCCCCATACCACAGACCTCTTAGTTCGTAGGAGGGGGACCAACCCTCTTACTCTTTCATTCGGGACTCACCCCATAATCGGTAACCAATTCCTAGATGTGGACTTCCATCCATGGAAGTCCAATCTTATGTTGATCATCGCGTTGCCGGAGCAACACTACAACAACCCAAACCATACTAGGCAACTATACCCTCACATTGGGCCAATGCCCATGGAGGCCATGCCGTTCGGCCTTGGGTGGTTTCGGCCACACCACCTCACCCATATAAGCCTCTAGGACTCTAAGCAAGGCCCCTAACCCACTGTCAAGTAACCTTTTGTCTCTCTCCCAACACTTAGGGCCAAGTAGACATTTTCCCTTAGCCGCTGGGGTTGAAAGCCCCCAGCAGCTTCAGAACCCCATAACTACTTCATATGGTCCATGATTCTAACAATTGACCACTCCATCGTCATCTACGTTTTACATAGGTGTCGATGGACTACTCACTTGCCCCATTTGGGCAAGTATTGAGGAAGTCATGCTTGTTCAAACCTTCGCAGTCCCAGGAGCCACTCCCAGCCCACTGCTGTCCCGGGACAACGCCCCATTCAAATTGCTATATCTCCTAGCTTACACCTCCGATTGAGGTGTTCTTGTACATTCTAGAATTGGCACGCCACAAGCTATGCATAGCTTATGGCCTTACCCTCGTGCCTCCTAGTCTTTGTGGGTGGGAGGCGTTCCCAACGTCCGGGGCCCTCACCCACACTAGGATCACCAACGGCGCCACCTGTCCTGGGTGTCACTCCGGGGTCCCCCTTGTGCCCATGGTGTTTTGGGCACTCCTCATGGAGAGGTCCGCGATAGGGAGCCACTCCCAGGCCACTGCTGTACCAGGGAGTTGTCCCATAATAGCGCCCCACTCAAATTGCCATATCTCCTAGCTCACACCTCTGATTGAGGTGTTCTTGAGCATTCTAGAATCGGCACACCATAAATTACGCATAGCTTATGGTCTTACCCTCATGCCTCCTAGTCTCTGTGGGTGGAAGACGTTCCCAACGCCTGGGGCCCTCGCCCACACTAGGATCACTTGTGCCCTCTTACCAACGGCGCCACAAGTCCCAGGTGTCATTCCAAGGTCCCCCTTGTGCCCATGGTGTTTCGGGCATTCTTCATGGAGAGGTACACGACAACCTGTTCCCCCGGTTTTTCCTATGGAGACTTCAACAGGTTTGCATGATATGGCTTTGGGGCTCAGAAAGGATTGACAAGCATTCTTCATGAGAGTCGCAAGTGCAGCCTGTGCGTCCGTGAAGATACACATTCCCAAACCAGCTCTGAGGCCCCCAATACAACCCCCAAGTTTGTTCCATTTGTTGGCATGTGGTTTGTTAAAATTCGATTTGGAGTGCGATGAATTTCATGCATTCCAGGAGGAGTTTGACAAATGGCAAAACGATCCATCATTCATGGACTGGTTGTTTGCAGCCTATGGTAGATTTTACTCTCCGACACATTAGGTACAAGTTGAGCCTTTACCCCATGCCTTCTTTGCAATGTATGCTATTCTGAGATGATTTTTGTAACATTCTACAATGTCCTCATTGTATCATGTAATCATCGTGCCATGCCTTTTGCTTCGTGTTTTATCTTCATAACATGTGTGAATGGAAGACAATGTCTTTATAACATGTGACTTCCATGCTGATGCAGGCTAGACCAGATGAGGGACCGATAATCGCGCAAACTATCGTCACCACTATCAACAAGGGGCATGACGTTGTTGCTGTAAACGTTGAGATCTGTGCTCTGTTGAACTACATCCAACACATTTTTGTCACGCGGGAGGTGATGAATCAACGAAAACAATGGGATGATGACCGGCATGCTAAGGTTAGCGAAACCATTGCCAGGGCCATGAAAGAGTGGGATGACGAGCATTACTCATATTTGTTGCAAGCTTCTTGGGGTTAGCACCCGTTCTATCCCTCGTTCGTGGCTAATCCGATGTGCGCCAGCTTCAAACCTGCTTACCCTTTGCATCACTAAGTTGTTGAGGGTTGGGATGTGCATGCTCTGCTCTTGCAACAATCCCATATTCAGAGGGTTTATCCTGTGCCTTGGTCAATCCTTCTTCTTCATTGTTGCCTCAAATATCACAGCCTTTTGCCCCTTATGGTATCACACCCTTCGAATGGCTCAATTGTCGCCAATGTTACGAAATGGTCGAAGTTTGCACAAGAAGTTGATGGAGATGGTTCGCGTGCATGGCACCTGGCAACCACCTACTTGAAAGAGGAAGGTTTCCTCATGTTTGCAAGCGCCATGCCGGTGGATTCACATGAGCAGTGGGTTGCAGAAGTGGATGGTGCTTGGAGGGATTTCATAAATGCCACCCTTGAATGGTGGGCAGAGTTGCGCTGGTGCAGCTCAACGCAGTTTAGGGCAATCTAGGACATGGCTTTTCACGACAAGCAGTCGTGGATCAATGCTTGGGTGATTAGTGATCGTCCCACTGCCTCTTCGCCCCCCCCCCCTCGCATGTTACAAACGATGGCTACAACATCGAGAGGACCTGGACATCGGTTATGTCCTTGCAAACCCAGGTATTTCTTGGCTCTTCCATTTGTTACATGATGTTCTGATTCCAACATGTTCCGCTTCTAAGGTGTTCACCATAACAATACCAATGTGTGCATGGTTTGACAGACATTATGGTCCCACCGCTGGAGCGTAGTGAGTACATGTACGAGCTCAGAAATGTTGCAGAGAATATTGTCAAAGAGCATTGCGAGCATTCAGAAGTGCATCCGGCATCACATACTGGGCATGAAACAGATGTTGAATGTTGCGACATGGTGGAGGCCTTTCATAAAAGCGACGGCAATGTGGGCAAGTCAGAGGCCTTGGAAAATGTGCAACCCTTGGTGGAACCCCATTCCAGAGGTGGCATAATCGACTCTCCCTCCACACATGGACCTGCATTCCACATACCGATGACCCAGGAACCGACTCTGCAAGACTTGCCTAGTCAACTAGATTTTGTCTAGCAAGATTCAGTGCCTCCTACTCCCACCCCTGCACTTGGCACAGCTCAAAATTCGCGCGAACAACTTGATGTGGTGGGCACACTCAAATCTGCCACGCCGCCCGAAGTCATGGACGTCGACGCATTTGCTGAGGTTTTGCGAATTGCACAGGAGGCCGCCGTGCATGCCACACAGCAGCCGGACAAGCAAGTTACAGACCCGCTAAGCACAAGCACAAACTTCACTAGCGTTGCCTCCAAGACATGTTACAATTGCAAGAAATAGATAGTGTATTTGTGGACTTACTCATGAACAATGTTAGGGTGGGGATAGAAGAGAAAGCCAGGGTTAGTAATAGTGAATAGCAAACCCTTCCATAGCAAGCTGCGGCTTAATAGGCACGTACAGCCAAGGATTTGCTAATGCTACACAAGTTTTGTTGTGTAATCTAATCAGTAGAAGTTTTGAGAACATGAAGAATGAACTGGATAACAATCACATACCTTAAGTATGATCTTCGTCTCTGGATAGAATGAGCATTTATAGATAGATAGATAGATAGATAGATAGAAAGAAATGTGGTTGCGGAAAAATGAAGCGATGTTTATTTTATTTTATTATAATTATGTGTGCAGTTGTCGTGGTCCATAGCTGCTTGCGAAGGATAACACCAAGAACTTCTGAGGGGCCAACTTTGGCATCCACAGCACGGCCTCCAACACATCCGCCCGCCCAAAGCAAACAGCAGACGAAATCAGCCACTCCGAGTCCGAGCAAACGGGCAACCAAGCCACCTGCACAGAGTAAATAGCCGACAGAACCCACCTGTAAGGCAGCACACGAGCTGCTTTGCAAAGCCCACAATGAATTCCCACGAATAGGCAGTGGCAGCGGCGGTGAATGTTTTGTAGACCACGGCATTTCCCTTCCACATGTATAATAGCGAAGTGCAATGAGTATTAGGTGACAAGTACTACTAATAAACTAGTTGGTTCACCTCTATACTTGCCCAATGCAACTTTTTTCATAGAACCAGAGCTGGGCATTGCGGTGTACAGGAGTTGAATGTGAGTTTCGCTCTTGAATGAGGTCCAGGCGATCGCAGCAATGTGTCTGGAGCTATGAGATGTGATAGTTCTGTACACATTGGTTCCCAGAAAGAAGTAAAGATGGAGGTTTTGTATACTTACTACGATTTGCATGTGCTAGCAGCACTTGTAGAATTGAACTTTTAATCTATGAGCTCACTGAATGCAGATGCGACTCAGGAAAGAGCAGTCCACCGGTCAATTGGAGAAGTTGGAATGTGAAATTGTCTGAAGAGCTCAATACATGGTGCACAGAAACATGGTCTACTGACTGAAAATGAGCAGACTGGTGAATGAATGAGATCCACACGAAAGGTCTTCACCTTGAATTCAAGTGTGGGAGGGGCTTTAATAACCCAAGAATGTAACTACCTGCTCTAAATCTCTGGAAACCTCCTGCAAAGGATAATTACCTGCTACTGTGTACAGTGACGGCAATCCGCAGCTAACAAATGTGGTGCAAAATTCCTTTGCATTTTTGGGAACAACTAAGTCCTCGTTGTACTAAAGTGTCGGGCAGGGTGACTGATGGACAGCTGCTATTTGAATCTCTGATCTGCACATCACCAAAAAATGGGGAAATGAGTATTGCTTCTGTGTTGAGATTTAAACAACAAACTAAGTTAACAATGTGATTGGTTACATGGTTCCAATCGACTGCATGAAACACATTATGTTGATGAGGGACATGAGTAGCCAGATAAGACAATCACATTGTAAGAGAACTTTATAATGAATTAGGTACTGGGAGGTGGATTTAGTACTTTTTGACCCCTCGCACCTTTGATGCAACTGAGAATCTTAAGCATTTTAGAATCAAGTTTAGATGTTGTAGAGATTTAATAGCGTCCGAAGATAACCTGAATGCACCATCACTCTCATGAGAGGTGGTTAAGAGAGATTTGGTGCTGGGCCCCCAGATTCAAAATTTGCAGCTGTTATGCTTTGTGTATCTATCAATTTGTGCTCCAAATATATCACCAGAACAGCCATCTCGCTATCCAAAACAACTGCCAATGACCTCAGCGAATCCTGAAATTAAGCTGCTTCAATCCTATTGATGGTGTCAGTTTATTGAGATGGTTTAGGTGCCTCTAGGACCTGCAACCCACGTAAGTGACCTAGAGGAAGAGGTCCGAAAACTTGTAATCCTGAATTTCGACCACATTCCGGGTGCGGTGTCGGATATCGAAAGATGTCTCTGCAGTAATCGTAGACCAGGAGATTTTCTGTAACCCAATGTAAACGTGCCCTCTGCCGCGTATTCAAGGTGTATATAGTAACCCTCTTCAACATAGAATCGGTGGCTGTTGACATGCACTTCTGGACGTTGCCGTTATACCAGGCAACTTCACATCCTTCCACTTCATAGCCTCTGTAAGTGGCTACAAATGGGGCATTTGTCCAATTCAGCCTAATGGCTCCATTCTGAGTTGCCCATTCTTCTCCGTTCCACAAGCTTGCAAACACGCTCATAGGTTGCTGAGAAGGGAAAGGGACACCCAGATCTTCGTTGTTCTTAAAGATTCTGATGGGCGTATCATCCACCATGAAGCTGTATTGAATAATTACACAATGAATGTGAATCAACCCATCAAAATCCTTCGGCAACATGAACTTATACATGAAATAAAACATAGACTGAGTCACGAATGTGTTTCCTCTGAACTTTTTGGAATACGCTTAGGTGACGACATAGCTGTCTGTAACGGTGACTAACATGCAGAGGTGAGAAATTTACGTACATGACAATCTCCTTGTTCCAGTGAATAGTATAGGTGTGGAAGTCCTCCGTCGGATCAAACCAAAGTCTGATGCGCTGCTCGCGGTCCCCAACCCCTGCGGTATAGACATTGGTCTGGAGAACATATGGCTTTCCGGGTTCATTTCCAAGAAATTCAAAGTCGAGCTCATCATGCTGTCCACTCAGAGAGGAAGTCTGCCAAAAAACAAGTATGGCATATTTGATGGCCACATTCTCGACCCTGTCAACGTCATCATCTTTGTACAGGCAAACAAAGTTGAATTTCAAAAAACATGAAGGTAAATTTATCATGTTTGTCCAGTCCAAGCACAACTGTTATCAACACGAGGTACATTCCAGATTGTGGTGAATGACTGTGCCATCGGCCATAGCTTCTAATATATCTTTTCATACATAAAATGATGTATGAACATAAGATCCTCAATAAGCTGACTAGCAAATCCAAATCGTGCCCGTAGCCATTTTCCTTGTAATTTTTGGAGCTCATATGAACATCTTATTCATTACCAAAGTGAATATTCTCGTCCTCATTATGTGGTCATATAGGTCCCCCAATTATGTTGACTATTGAGCTTAGGATTGTTAGCATACTTGAGCATGCAGTCTAATCTCTTTTAAACGTCTTTTTGATGTCCGTTCTTAGGTGCACACCTACCATTCAAATATAGGTGTCCATATTATTGATATGTTAGAATTAGGCACGGCTACCTTAGAAATTCAGAGGATTCATGTAAAACAATGAAAGAAGGAAATTGCGGAGGGGGTAGAATATTTACATAAAATGTACTGACGGTGCCTGCGGAGTCACCTGGATGGACTTTAATTTGAATGCTCATTCGTCCGAACAGGTACCTTGTCTTGGAGGCGAAACCAGCAGCTGAAGGAACAAGAAACATTGCAATTTGAGAACAACTCCTAGGCACTGAAGGACAGGCAGTCTTTGAACAAAAGTATATTAAGAATCTGTAAGTCGAATAAGGAGATGAAAACGTAAAGCAACTACTTCGAATTAGGAGGCGAATCGCCAAGTGGATTCCCTAAGAACAGAGACGAAGCTGAAGGACAAGAAATTGTTCGAAGGTGCGGGAAGGTCGTCTGTGACTACAGCTTCGCCGAGCTACGTAAATGATCATATTTACTCGTTTGTAGTGCCTGTGAACTGGTGCTCAGGAGTTTTGATCTGGCGTCCTTCGAATTTAAGTAAATTGTGATAAATCAAGACTACATACAATAAATCAAGCGTGTTGTGCTGACCACTGAATTGATTGATGGCCAAGGATCCTCTGACTTATCAAGATTAGTACACTGTCGGCCGATTCTGACTACGAAAAAGATCATTCCACTATAATCATGAAGTGCAAGTCTCGTTGTAGGTGTCACGAAGAACGCCAGCAATCTAGCGAAGTAAGGAGATATAAAGAGTTACAAGCATGACGAAATCGCAGTACCTGTTTCAATGCAGATTCACAAACACAAATTCATAAATATTCGCTGAGGACGCTGGAGGACAACGCCTGAGCTACGGAACGGAGGATTGTAGGAAAGGATATAAGGAACCTTCCAAACTAGAACTTCATAGATTGGACAGGTCAGAAAAAACAAGGGGAAAATATGCGAGGAACCTGATTTTTCATCAAGAACTAGTTGAGCAAGCTCGCCGTCATCGGACAACTTGTAATGGTGCTTGTCGGAAGTGGACCAGAAATGTCTGTGGAATGTCGGTTTGTTTGAATCTGGGGCTATAGCCATTGCCAGGCCGGAGACAATGAAACCAGCAAACAGAAGAGAGTAAACCCGCGACATCATCCTGGCTAGCTGTATACCGTGAGGATCAGCACAGCTCCTAATGCCAAACAAACCCCGCAGTTACGAGCATCTCAAGGACTTGGGAATGCCAATCGGTGCTGCTCAGAACTTCCAGGGAACTTCTCCGCGGTAGAATGTGGTCACCGACTGATACCTGTACTTTCTAAGACAGAGCCCTTTGTCTGGAGTACCTCTTTCTCTTCTCACTCACTTCTCATCAAAGCACCGAGGTATATTTTATCTGACTTCGATAGGTCCCTTGCCAAAGTAGTCAATGCTGTAAAATCTCATCCCACATGTACTCCTTCATGAGGCAGTTCTTGATATTGACCCCTGCTCTGGAAACTATAAGTGAAGTATGCTGATGCTATTGCTTCAGTTGGTGAGCGATAGGATCCTTTTCAGTAATATTGTAATACCGTGTCATATTAGCAGACGTAAACGACACCTCTATTTACTATGGACACTAAGGATTTTGATAAGTCCTGACAAGGCGCACATGAGATCTTCCTACTCAACGAAAGAAACTACAGCATCGTATCAATGTTGAATCCGGATTTCTTTTGAACCTGGTCGCACCAAGAAGACAAGGAACGTTATGAAATTTTGAGATCGACAAACTGAAGTGTTGTCACTAGCGTAACAGGATCGTCGTTGCAATGGTCGACCGGGCGCTTAAATTCGTTCCAGATAGAATGAGGAAGCCCTGATTAATTCGTCACTCCGAGCTGAAGAACGGCTTGCAATTTCGAACGCTCGATACCTGCGTCTGCTACATCAAGAATCTACGGCTTAGTTCAATGCAATTTGAGATAAATTGTACGTAATAAGTAAGAGCAAGCTAGGAGTTCAAGGACAAGAAGATGAGTAAGAGTCTCTCCATCAGAAAATACGAAGCAAGTCAGGGTTTGATAAGTAGAGGATGTAGGTTAGCTGGTGATATGGCAAGAAAATTTTGCAGTAACTCTAATTTGGTGAACTCTAAGGGTGTTATATATTGGAGATACATTTGTTCTCACCCTGACGGCATCATTCCTGACACTACGATAAACAACTTGTTGCGTACTTTACAGGAAATAAAATATTGATAAGACATATCGTCATGTGTTCCGGTATCGAGACGATCCAGAAGCGGCAGGACTTCGATACTCGAGCCAACTGAGAAATTCGAAAAATGCCTTCGGCTCAAATGCCAATGGAAAAAAAAAAAAAAAAAAAAAAATTAAATGATTTAAATATATTGCACTGAAGTGCAGAACAGTTTGCTCCACAGTGATCGATACAGACTGCTTCACAACAACTCTCCAGCAAATTCTGAAGGACGACATGTGGTGCTTCAGAGTAGCACTTATATCAAAGAGATACAAATGGTAAGTATATTAAATTAGAGAGTTCATTAAAAAGCCAGCGGTGATCATTTAGAGAGCGTAGTAATACTATTTCCTCAGTACATGTATCACTGTGGAAGTCAATAGGGATCAGCTTAATCGATTGCTAGTGCTACTAAAGATCGGTACAAGTTCGGGGCAGAAAGACAGAAGATAGGGAAGGAACTCGTATCCCACTCCCGGGGTGGCAACTCAAACAAATAATTACAGGGGGCTCGTCGAAAATTTTCACAAAGGCATAGATTATGTACACATAATCATAGATATAATCTAGATTATGTTTTAAATAATCTGGATTCATTATTTCAATAATTTACAAAATTTGTAAAATTTTCTTGGCAATCCGACCACTTCTGGACGAAATCTTGTTGCTTCAGTGCTGCCAAAGACGATTTCTTATACAGGGAAATGTGAATGTGAGTTGCGATCAAGCATGAACCATGTGTGGATCAATCCGAAAAAGGGGTGTGCAATTTAGCCTAGCTAAACACCTACGCAAGAAGAAGCAGAGGAAGACAAAAAGAAACACTATATACTCTGATCCTGCGTTGTGTTTATTTTCATCAAGAATTCGCAATGAGAAATCAACCGACCTTTCTGCACCTAATTGTGCAATCAACATGCAAGCGTTTGAAACCGATTCAAGTCTTTCGCATCATAAAATTCAGCCTGGCGAAAATATCTACACAAGATTGGAGAACGGGAGGACAACAAGCAACGCAATATAGGTACTCTTCTCCTACGCTATGCTTAATTCCTGCGAAGCCCGGGATCAGAAACCGACTAGCCCTCTTGCACCTAATTAAATTTTAACCTTGCGAGCAAGCATGGAAGGCGATGCAACACTATTATGCACTCTTATAAGCATTGACAATCGGAATAATCGCGGCACTCGATGATCACTAATCTCACTCGATCGTTTCAAGCCTACTCTTCAAGCTTTCCGCATCATAATACACAGCCTGGCTAAAAAACTCTACACAAGATTGGAGAAGAGGAGGACGCCAAGCAACCCTGAACCCCTAAACCCTAAACACAAAGGTGAGGCTCATAATGTTGTGTGCACAAACGGGCACTCTACAAACGGGTTGAAGAGTTTCAGAAGAGAAGCGGGAGATAGCCACCGAGAGAAGTCGGGCAGAGAGTTAGGGCTAGTACTTACAAGCCCAAATAATCTACATTATCTTCAAATTTTTGTAGATTATATGAATTATAATTAGGTCTGATGGAGACCAGATTATGGACGAGCCCCCTTCCAAGAGAAAGTCCACATTATTTTCAAATTATTGGTGTATTATAATACATAGACATGTACAAGGATAATATGGATGGATTATCTGTAACAAATTACTTTGCACTAGTTGCCACCCCGGGATCCCACTGCTAAGCTTCAAACACTCTCTAATAATTCAACCCAGCGTTCACACAGCTTCCCTATATTATAACGCAATACGGCATAAGACGAAGGCGAAGAGGAGGTTGGAAGAGCAGCTAGAAACGGCACTGAAGCTAAAAGCAGGATCATGCGGTACAGAAGCTTTTCAGGAGCTGAAATCACTTATAGCTCCTTCATCTTTCTCAATGGCATTGACGAGTATGCGAAGGATACTCCATAGGAATTTCGATTCTAAGCAGGACAGGTTGCAAACACAAATCAATATACATAAAAAAAAAATGGTCAAGAGATAGAGGCACGAAGAGATGAAGTCTGGTTCCAAACTCGGATTCTCAGAGTTCTGTCAAGCTCTCAGAGCTTCTACCAAAGTAATCGGATGTCGCCACAGGACGATGAGGACCAAAAAACCCTAGAGCGATTTGATTTTGGTCGTAGTTACAGGACATGCATGAATTATTCTCGAAAGTGTCTGGGACGTAGTATTATTTCTCACGTCGACAGATTTTGGCCGCGCTTGCGACAATGCAAGCATCCGTCACTTCTCCAAAGAGACTACAGAACGCGGAAATACACAAAGGTTGATAGAAAATGCATGCAAGATTTCTAGAGAATGAGATTCTACATTTAACATATTCTGAACATCGCCAGCTACATTTGTGCCTCAAGATGAACGAGGCTGCTTTTTAGTTAAATCTGTGGTTGCACCTTCCAACACTAAGCGCGCACGACGGAGCAGTGTTCGTCGGCTCTGATGAAAAAACTGCAGATTAAGGCTGAGGAGGAGGACGATACACAATATTGTGCGGTGAGGACTTCGAGGCGATTGTAATATGAGTGAGCCAACGTACTCGTTCATCCCCTCGCTTGAGGCACCAAACCACAAACGCAAGCGAAGAGTACAATAGCTGTACCGAAGAGTCTGACCGCAGACTGTGACCGTTGGTCGCTAATGGTCCCCCTACTGTTATAGGAAAGTGCGAAGCGTCCTGCTACCTCTTATCCCATGCACGCCGAAGACATAGATACACCAGACAGACATAGACACACACAAACACCTACACCTGCAGGTCTTACGGAAAAATAGGATCACCGAATGAGTAGCTCGAGGGGAGCTCGAGGGCGTTAATTGCCACTATCACAACGTCACGCCATTGAGCAGCTGGAAACCAGGCAGCATTGAGATAAGCGTTACACAATGCGAGTCATGTGGTCTTGTCTTTACGTCCTTTCGTCATACAGAGTGTTCTTGTCACCGGTGCTGCAGGGCCTGAGCGTAGTCCACAGCAGAGCAGAGCAGAGCAAAACAGGGAGGTGATCACGCAAACCAATGAGCATGAGTGCACACAGACCGCCCTTCGGATCGCATTGTCTTTCTCTCTCTCACTCTCTCTCTCTCTCTCTCACTGCAGCTTGAGGAGCCTGGAGGTTTGAAGAGCGCGCACCAGAGATGTAAATGCGAGGTGAGCGTCTTTTTGGTGCCGCATTGAATCGGAGTTTGGATTCCTTGCGAGGCTTGTGCTATGGCAGGGGGCGTCTGTCTGGTCAGGAGAATGACGGCCTGGCGCCCACAGACACTTCAAGACTGGATTTGAAGACCCCTTTCCAGCCGTGCAGGCCTTGAAGCAGCTCTCGAAGACCTCGCCAGGTCTTGATTTCACCTCCTTTTGGCCTCCCTGCTGCGGTAATAAGTTCTTGATGCTAACCTTTTGCCTATCTATACAAGGCATTCAATTGCTAAGGTATGTGAGCCTAATGTGGTCACTCTTCTCCAAATCTCACACCTATGTATTTAGGTGGCTGTAATCAACTTCCACATCCGGATCTCGATATGATAAATTTCTTGATTCACAATTGCTAACTGGATATGATAATGAAGGCATTGATATCCATATCATAAGGAAAATATTTCTAAAAGCAACACTTCCTGCAACTTTTTCATTTTCATACAAGTTATGGAGCTCAGTAAAAAATTCAAAAAAATATGAAATTTAAATTGTGACGAGTCTATGAGAAAAGTTTCATAAATAAATAAATTTGCAATTTTATTTATTCATTGATAGGAAATGAGCCTCTTACTATCAGTTGGGGGGGTACAATAATGTTGAATTGTTAGATGAGAATCATCGCAAAAATCAACCTTACATAGGGTGAGAGTCTTCTATTACACGAGGCTATTATTCACCTTTGGTGGGAGCACTTCTCAATACACCACGTTGGTGAGCAGGTAAGTCCTCCATCAGCCGTTGTGATTGACCAAAGTTAACGTTCTTCTTGAACTGTTCTTACATAAGTTCTTGCACCGCGACTATGATCGACCAAAGTGGTGCTATCTTATACCCAACACTCCATCCCATCGATCGTTTTTTAACTGTGACATGCTTAATACACTGTCACATTCAGTTGTTGATGGTTCAAACATTTATTCGTTTAGAAAAAAGAGGTGTTGCCAATAGACCGATGTTGCTTTTTGGCACACTTAGCTTGGGTCATATTACTTCCATACATAGGACTTCCGCTTAGTGAAGGCGGGTAACTAAGTTGATAATCAATGAAATGAAATGAAACGAAACCTTCAAGAAATGATGGGTCGGGAACGTATCTTAGAGAATTTAATTGCCAGGTTGTCACGGAGTCAGGCCATGTTCGAATGAGCCATCATGCAACCTTTAACTTACATGATCATTGCATGAGGGCTACTAGACGGCAGAATAACACAGTTTTATTCTGCACAATAGAAATCACACACGACTATTCGTTCCTTATTGGAGTTGGCAGCCTCGTCATCATTTGCACTATGGTAACTGTCCACATAAGCATCTGAGCAATTTTAACCTTTTTTTATGTAATAACTTTGTGTTGAGTCTTTTTTGTTTATTCATAACCGATCGCTCATCCAAGCTCTGAAGAGTTACCAGTTCTCTATAGCATTGGGGTTACCAGTTTTTACACTTTGTATGAAGGTTCTTGCATGGGTATGTAGATAGACTCCAATTCCAAATAAAATAGAATAAATAAAATAGAAGTCTAATATATTCATATGCACTACACTTGATATACTTGTAGTGCTATAGTTCAACTATTCTTCATTTCGTGAACAATATATGAGGTACACTCTAAACTCCGTAGTATCACACCTGTGGCAACCAAAGTGCACATGATATTACGGAGTTTTGTAGTATTAACATGGATGCATGATACTAGTGAATTAGTGTAGCATGTGACACTATGGAATAACACAAAGTGCAACATTTTAATGGTGTGGTGTGGTCCACTCCACTTGGCCTTCCTGGGTGATGTGGCATATGCATGCACCAACATTAACAAGTGGCATAAGAAGAAGAAGAAGAAGAAGAAGAAGACACTCCACATATTGACACATGGCGCAATGCGAGGGTGTGGGTTGACTTCTTTGGTGGTTTGCATTGATGGCAAAATTCGTGATATAAGGGAGAGAAATGTGACAATAAGGAGTGAGATTTGAACTACGAACATCCGTTCCCTAGGGTTTCGGGATATTAGAGAGTGAGTGACATTGTGGAGGTTGATATTACGGAGTTTAGGGTGTATTCCTCAGCTTACTTACTTACTTACTTTGCTTTCGATGCTTTCACACACTTTGACTCTGTAATGAATGACCTGAAAAGGGAGGTTAGGATGGTTACTGCAGCCGGTGTTACAGGAAATCCACCCTACCAGTTTTTATTTAATTTTATTTATTTATTTATTTATTCCGGAAAATCCTTGCTCGCCTTCAGTAACTATCATCTACTGAGGGTGGGCGGACGTTAAACCTCCCCATATGAGTTTTTTCAGGGGAGGGGTCCAAGCCTCGGATAAGGGAAGGGTCCCGGGCTGGTCGGGGTCCGGGCATGCCCTAAAATCTCACCTAGCCAGTCAAAAACATTTGAGTGGGACCCACTACACCATTTATGGTATTTAGTGTTACGTACACTATTTGCGAAGAGCCTAAACTAGATGCCTAGAGGTCTCAAAGTGTCATGCATGTTAATTGCCAGCATGATTCCATTCGTCAACATAAGTAACTTCTTCAAGTGAAAAAGCACCTACACTATGACATGTAGAGTAGCACATTGGGATACTTGAGATGATAGACTTGTATTTTAGTATGCGAGGGGAATATACTTTTGAGTGTACTAATGGCAAGTGTCATATGTTTACATTTTTAGTATGCAAGAGGGAGATATTCTTGAGCATACTAATGGCAAGTGTCATTTGTGTACACTTTAGTCCAACTGTAGACCATTGTGTAGCACATGCATGCACCTCATCATAACACTATTGAACATACTCATGCCGAAATATTAGTAAGTGTCCTTGAATGCCAAGTGTCCTTGAATGCCAAGTGTCATAAGGTGACACTTATGGTGAAGTTGTTTGATCATCAATGTAACCTAGCATACGCCTCAAAATAGGGTAAGTGACACTATTACACATGTGACACCAAATACCACAAACGGTGTAGTGCATAGGTCCAACAATGTAGAGAAATCTATATGGGTTGCACTTGTATTTGACGGCCCACGTTTCTCATATATACCTTCACATATTGAGTGGAAATAAAGCATTTGACTGGGGTTTCATCTCATAGGTGAACCGTAAGTAAATAAAGCAACTCTGAACTTTAAAGGAGGAAGACAAATATCAATAAGATTTTAGGTGACTAAATGAGACCTTTAGAAGATAGTGTGAGGCTCCATTCAGGACACCCCTCACACTTGGCCTTCGTGAAGCTTAGTGTGGTTCCTTAGGCACCTCTTTAGAGTCACACATACATTTAGCTACACCATCATATTGGGGGCTTTCGCGAAGTTGCCTCGTGGGACTCAGGCATCACAACTTTCGCAAGTGCCATGTCGAGGTCACCCCAATTATTAGGGTTGCAACAATCTACCTCTCATTCATCCAACATTAAAACCCTAGCATAGCACGCAACCCAAAAGTTGGTGTTTTTAGTTGATCTGGCACGAGGACTAGCTATAAATATCCATAAATTAATCTAGTCCAAGTCATTTGAAATGAACCGGCCATAAACCTAGAGGACGTCAAGTGTGTATGCTAGATGGATGAGAGGTACGCTTCTCTCTCTCTCTCTCTCTCTCTCTCTCTCTCTCTCTCTCTCTCTCACACACACACACACACACACACACACCTTGTAAGCTACACTCTAAACAACGTAATATCAACTTCCTCGATGTCACTTCTTCTCTTACATCTTGAAACTCAAGGACACGGATGATCTCAATTTCAATCTCACTCCTTGTTGCCATGTTTTCCTCCCATATATCACGGGTTTCGACATCAAAATAGACCACCAAAGACTGTAAACCACACGCTCGCACACATTACACTGTCATCATTGTAATTATCATCATTTTTGCAATGTCGACAACATGTTATTCCATAATGTCACATACCACACTAATTCTCCTCTTTTTTATCACACACCCATGTTTAACACAACAGAACTCCTTCACATCTTATCGCACATTTTGGTTGCCACAAAGCGGCGTGATATTACGGAGTTTGAAAGTGCATTTACCGGTCACAAATCACATGTCACAAAAATCACGAGACTTGGAGAGTACGTCCACAGGAGAGGAGAGGAGAGCATGGGAATGTAAGTGGCAACAGGTAGATAGATTGTAAGTAGCAAATGGTTTTGATGCGTGATGAATTACATACAATACTGGCGTTGGCCTGTCGGCCTTCTGTCTCAAAAAAATAAAAAATAAAAAATAAAAAATAAAAAAATTACATACAATACACAGGCGAAGAGAGATGGGGTTCCATGTCCTTTGAAATTGTCCTCCTGCATCATCACAAACCTCCTTACCGGGTGCACTTTACTACTATGGACGTCGTACTACTATGACCGTGCACAGTTGCTTTATTGGGGAGCAGAGTAAAGAGTACCCCAGATTTAGAGCTTCGTGCCACCCAGTTGCAGTATACTATACTAAGGGCCACTTCACACACGAGACTGAGAGCCCGTGACCAGTACACTTCCAGCACTCTCATTGGTGGAAAAGGCGGAGCCGGTCCAAGTTCGCTTCACACTACGCTTGAGGGACCAATGGAGTGTGTGAGTGAATGCAAGATGGATGTAAAGTCTACATGGATTCCTACATGGCATCGAATGGATCGTGTTTCATGGTCACTTGGACTGTTTCCAAAACCCACCTTCTTGGAGGTAGGCTTAACACAAAACCGGGAGACCATGGCACTCCGAACGTTCACAACTGCTGGTTTATTCTATTTTATCATGTGTGAGGACCTGCATAAATAGAAATTCATTGAAATAGCATTTGGTTGAGGGCCCGGTGACGTATGACTTCACACTACACTTGAGGGTTCGTGAGCACACTACATGTTTTTGGAGGTGTCTTGGGACGGCCTTTGGACACTTTCTTTTGGGGTCTCACAATTTCATGGTCACGGCTCTTGGCTCGTGTGTGAAAGTGGCCCTAAGGTATAACCCCTAGACTCAGAGGCTCAAATATTTTTCCCATAGTAACATACGTTGGTTTGTTTGCTTTAAATTGAAGCTTGCAAAGCTAGAAATACAAATAAACTAAGGTAGTTGGGCCTAAAAGCAACATTTTAGAACCTTTTTCTTTCTATTTCAGGCAAGTTAAATAGCTTGGAACATTTTCAAACAAATTTCATAGGTTAACAAATCTATACATAGTCTACATAATCATTTTTTTGAAAATTAAATTAAATTTTATGCAACGTACGAAAATTCATAAAGATTTTTTTTAATAAATGAGCCTTTTACTCTCCACTAGGTACTGTGGGATGGGGGTTCATTGATGTTGCATTGTTAGGTGAGAATCACCACAAAATCAACCTTATTGCAAGTGAGAGTCTTCTATTAAATGAAGGTGTCATCCCCCTTTTTTGGATCACTTCTTACACTGCCTCGTTGAGCGGATAGGTCCCCAAATAGCCATTGTGATTGGCCAAAGTTGGTGCTCTTCTTCAAGTGCTCTTGCACCCTTCTTTTCACTGCCACTATGAATGGCCAAAGTGGTGCTAGTTTGTACTTGATGCTGCATATGATTAATCGTTGTTAACAATGACTTACTCGATGGCATTGTTGCACTCACTTGTTGATGGTCTAAGGATAAAAAAATAGGTGTTGCCAAAAGGAAGGTGTTACTTTAAGGCGTTGCTACGTTGTCATGAGGCAAATTCTTACATGATATAAAAATATATGGTATTGTTATTTTGGTTTGTTTTCATAGAAAGGAATGTAATAGGGAAAGCTAGGAGTGATCACCTAGTTGTCTAGAGTCAGTTGTTTAAAGTTAGAAAGTTATTTAAAGTTAGATAGTTGTCTAAAGATAATGAGTTGTCTAGAGTTAGTTGTTTAAAGTTAGAAAGTTGTCTAAAGATAGTGAGTTGTATGAAGTTAGTTGTTTAAAGCTATATAGTTGTCTAAAGTGTGAGTGGGTATATAAGGGGGGGGAGTCTTCCTCTCCCAACGCATTTTCTCTCTCCCATGTTTCCTTCCAGAGTTTTGGGTTTAAAGTTTTGATTTTCTCCCATCATTGACTTATGCTTGTTGCAGCTAGAAACTCTGTGTTTTCCTTTAGCAAACTTCCCTACACGACAACGTTATGAAGCAATTTCGTTGGCACGAATTAAGGACCACATCCATACGGTTGGTTTCGTCAAATGATTTGATGAGGCTCGGAGAGAGACAATACCTCGGGAGGGAAGAGAAGGTACAAAGAGAAGCCTCTATGACCAAATGAAGTCTAGACTATAGAAGGATGAGATGTGTGAGGGAGGAGGAGGAGATGCACGTAAGAAGCACATTACCTTACACACTTGCGTGAAAGTAAGAGTAGATTGTCACGATCATTTTTTAGAAATAACACAATTGCATAGACACACACACACACTACGAAATCACCATTGTACATCCAATTCAAACCTTTGTACAAATCCTTCACCTAAATATGGAAACCGATAAGAAATACTCTACATAGAATTTCACGAACCATTATTTTATCATTTTATTAAATGTGGATACATACTTATTGTATGCAATTGTATGGACATGTACCAACTTCATCCTTGTATGATTTAGTATATGCGATTATGGCATGAAACTTTGTGATGCCAAGTTAGATTAGGCCCCATTGATAGCTTGGGAATGTGCCTCACGTCAACAAATTGGCAAAGTGTCACTATTTTATACAATTCCGAAAGGGAGAAACCGTGGAGAAACCTAAATAAATTGCAAACATGGAACACTTCCTAGCCAACATTTCATTAATAAAGGAGAAGAAAAGCAAGATAATTGGCAATACGAATTTGGATCACATGATACCGTAGTGGAAGTTGGATCGATCATATAGTACCATTTTTTAGTGGAATGGTACCATATGTGTGATTTGGAGCATGGGATGGAAGAACCGATTTCCAACCCGAACTTGAGTAATATGACCCTTAGACCAACGTGTGTCAAAGAGCCATGGTTCCTTTATAATGTGATGCAAAAGGGAGGCGGAGGGCTAGAGCATTTTGGTGTCTTGGGAAATTCATATGTTAGAAAGGTGAAAACGCAACGGGCTATTCTATAAGCTGATAATTTATTGATTTTTTAAAAATGATATTCAAAACTTCAAATTGGTCTATTGGATCTTATTGGAAGCAATCGGCCCTCAACATACGAGGAATTTGTTTTTTTTTTACTAGAGCCCCTTCATCCACGATAGACGAGTTTATCTAGCCCCTGCATGCTGAGGTGGACGTTTTTGTCCAGGTAGTCACCGATGCTCGACCATGTCAACATACGCGTCTACATCATAATCTTATGATTTTGAACACGTGAACAACTGAAACTTTGTGTGAACAAATCTAACTTTGCAAATATACCATGAGAGGTGCCAAATCTCCCTGATGAGCTACCAAATTAGATTAGATTGTTTTTAGGCAAAAGTTTTGTTTTGACCTTTAGGGTTGGACACCATGAAGTTGGAGCCATTGCAAAGGTGATTGAGGGAATTGTCCATTGCAAATTTGCAATGTCACATGTTTACATTATAATCTGCTGATGTTGGACAAGTGAATAGTTGAACTTTGTGTGAACAACATCCTAACTTTACAACTATGCCATCCGTATGATGAAATCTACCATACGGGGCGTTGATTTCTTCAAAAAGCTCCTAAATTGGACTGAATTGTTTTAGGCGATTTTGGGAAGAGTTCGCTTCAGCTTTTAGGGCTAGACACCACGAAGCCGGAGCCATTGCAAAGGTGAGCGAAGAAATTGTCCATTGCAAATTTGCAATGTCACACATTTACATTAGAATCTTTTGATTTTGAAGTAACTTTCAACGTTACAAAAGATTCAAGTTACAACTTTTGAATGTTACGAATGTTGTAAGTAACTTTTGAATGTTACTTACAACATTTGTAACATTCATGTAAGTTACAACTTTTGAACGTTACAAATGAAGTAGTTTGATTCAAAAGTTGTAACTTCCATTAGTAATCTTTCAATGTTGTAACTTCAATCTTGCGCAAACAGTATCCTAACTTTACAAAAATGTCATCCGTGTGATCAAATCTTCCATAAGAGGTGTCAAATTATCTTCAATAAGCTGCTAAATTAGACCGAATCATTTTAGTCGATCTCGAAAAAGATTTCGCTTCGGCCTTTCGGGCTAGACACCACAAAGCCAGCGCCGATGCAAAGGTGAGCAATGAGGCAAATATCCGTTGCAAATTTGCAACGTAACTCAAGGTTACAATTTGAAGTTTGAACTTCATGACGACGATGATCGATGCAGCCTTCTTCACGGTTGGACCCACTCAAAGTGCCAGAGAGCCAAGCACCGACGAAGCTATGTTGCAGTAGCTTGAAAGGCAAGGAAATTGAGCTAGTCGTACTGCGGCCACTGTGCCTTATAAATTGTTTGGAAGCCTATCAGCCTTACTACTAGGCTGTCTACTACTACCGTTTCCCTGCACATAGCCGATGCCGCCTTAAGTATCACACCGTTTAATGGTATTTAATGCCACGTACACTATTTGCGAAGGGCCTAGACTAGATGCCTAGAGGTCTAAAAAGGTGTCACGTCTGTTAATTGTCGATATGATAGTACTCGTCCACATCAGTAAAAATAGAATTAAGGGGAAAAACATGTTTATAAAATGACATCTACACTATTGTGTCTAATTAGTGTGGGTGGGAAATGCACGTGGGTTGGAAATTAGTGTGGCCCACACTAAATTTCAAGTGTTTGGGTCACTTTGGATGAAAAATGTAATGTCATCCATCCATGTGTGTTAGGGTTCTCCGCAAACAACCTCCGTTAGGTCAATGTGGGGAAAGTCTTCAAACACAATTGGATGGAATTATGAAGTTTCATCCAATTGTGGAAACGACAAAACCCACACAAATTTTTCACCTTTGAAATTAGTGTGGGCCACTCTAAATTATAATTTGAAATTAGCGTGTTTTATTAGGAATTAGTGTGGCCCACACTAATTAGACACAATAGTGTAGTGAAGCACACTGGGGTACGCGAGATCATAGTTTTGTCTTTTAGTGTGCAAGGGGAAGATGTTGTTGAGCATACTGATGCATGTGGCATGTGCTTAGATTTTAGTATGCAAGAGGGAGATGTTCTTGAGCATACTGATGCCGAGTGTCATTTGTGTACACTATAGTTGACTTGTAGACCATATATGACATGACATAGCATTTGACATGGGCATCCACTATTTTACGTTTATGGGAAGAAACTGAGAAAATTAGAAGAAACTGACACCGGTATGAATAGTAAGATTATTGTGAATAGCCTCGGTATTTTCAATGATAGGGTTGCTATGAATAGTATTCCCAGGGAATGATACTGGATGAATAGTGTTCCTTGTGAATATTACCGGGATGAAAATTGATTCATGCGCATAGTGCCGGGAGTATAACTCCATCCAAATTTCCAATTTCAGCCTGAATGTATGAATAATAAACAAATGTTCTTATTTGTTTGGGGGACCCACAAAATATCATTCACATATTCTAGGGTCATGGAACCGAGCCACATAGCTGAATAATGTTATGTGCTTCATGCGTGTGTTGTAAGCGCCCACCTACATGACGTTCTTTATGTAGAGGTGTCTCTATCCAATATCCATGGTAATAGAATATCTACTTCAAGGCTGACATGTGGCGGTCAACATTTGAATTAAGTGGTTGTGCACCTTCCAAAGTCGTATTCAATCTAGAATGTCACCAAATTAGCTTTACCATGCATCTAACTCCATGAAGGCATGTAATATGGCGTGAAAGTCGATACACAAGCCAACCGCACAACTCTCTAGGATGGTCTATTTGAGTGACTGAGCGCTCAAAAAAAAATGCGCCATGTGGCTTAACATGAGAGTGCTTGGGAGTGCACTCTAAGCAACAACAATGTTCTCCATGTGAAGGAGAATCTTATATTGCTAATTTATGGGCAGAAGAATCTTGTGTTTAGAAAATCATAGAAAATTCTCGCAAACTCCGATTTTGATGTTGGAATTTCACTCTCTCTTCCCACACACATTTGCAAATATTTCAAGAGATTGAGTGTTGGAGATCTCCATTAAAAATGCTTCAATTTCAAACAAGTGTCCACTTAGGACATCTCTACCTTACTACAATCGACATTTTATCCATGTTTGGTAAACTTCACTTAGTAATTGTGACCCTTACTCAAAAGCAACCCTTATAGATTCTTGTTGAGAATGAACATGATTTAAAGTTAGAACTTAGAGACAGACTTGGACACAGGTACAAGATTCCCGGAGTTTCAAAAATTGTTAGGTTGTTTGTACGGAGTCCAAAAACAACATGCAAAGGGCCACTTCACACACGAGCCAAGAAGCCGTGACCATGAAATTGTGAAAGCCCAAAAGAAAGTGTCCAAAGGCCGTCCCAACACACCTCCAAAATCATGTAGTGTGGTCACGGACCCTCAAGTGTAATGTGAAGTCATACGTGACCGGGCCTTCAACCAAATGCTATTTCAATGAATTTCTATTCATGCGGGTCCTCACACATGATAAACTAAAATAAATCAACGGTTGTGAACGTTCAAAGTGTCATAAATCAACGGTTGTGAACGTTCGGAGTGTCATGGTCTCCTGTTTTGTGTTAGGTCTCCAAGAGGTGGTTTTTTGAAAAGAGTCCAAGTGACCATGAAACACGATCCAGTCGATGCCATGTAGGAATCCATGTAGACTTTACATCCATCTTTCATTCACATACTCCGTTGGTCCCTCAAGCGTAGTGTGAAGCGAACTTGGACCGGCTCCGCCTTTTCCACCAATGAGAGTGCTTGAAGTGTAAATGGTCGCGGGCTCTCAGTTTCGTGTGTGAAGTGGCCCTTAGGTGTGGCGATATCCTCTCTTTCAATTACCAACAAAGACCCAAATAAAATCAAAGGTGAAAATCTACTACATAATAGCAATTGTACTCGCACACATTCATGGTGGGTCACTTCATGCAAGACTTAAGGGCACGGCCCGTCACATCCGTGCCAATGAACACGAATGCACCGGCCCCAATAAAAGGCTTGTCATTGAACCTTCTATGTTGCCAATTATATTCACTTATACGCAACACAACCTTGAATTTGATTGACTGTCTGTTTCTATTTTTATTTTATTTTTTTAAACTTAGGGTTCCTGTTGGTGTTGGCTGATATCATTGAAAGTTGTCCAAGAAAGAGAATCAATGGGTACAATAGCTAGTAGTACTGTGAGCCCAAATTGATGTCCACATGTGTTGTTAACACTTGTAAAACATTACAAGTAGTATTTTGTTGATTTATGATTATTCACAAAAATATAAAAAGAGTGAAGCTTGAAGAAAGCTAAGTTTGAAGCATTAGGCTTGTGTGGAGTGGATTTAAGTAGTATGAGGACATACCTTGGTAAAGTGTGGTAGGTAGAAAGCCAAGGTTAGTTAAATGTTTGAATTAAGATCTTTGTTGATCATTTGAGGGAGGAAGGCTTAGGAGATTAGATGAGAGCCTACAAAGTAGGAGGAGATTTCGAAGGCTTATCGAGAGCCTTGTGGATGGGATAAGTCCCTACTTAGAAGGAGAAGGTTAAGGGGTTGTGATTGGAGGTTCTAATCCTCTCACCCTATCCTTATCTCATGCCCTCTCTCCTTCTCAACTCACTATATAATCCCTCATTCTCTCTTTCCTTCGTGCTCCTTAAGCACCCACGGGTTATAAGTGTGGGTGTGTGAGAAGCAAGATAGGAGCATATGTGTGTGCTTAGTTCTTAGGAGAAGAGCCAAGGCTATTTAGCCTTGAAGAGGGATTGACCTCTTGTTAGAAGTAGATTGGGTTTAAGGAATTTGGAGTTTGATTGTAAACTTCAACTTGTTGCATTGAGATTCATATTGAAGTGAGAGAATTCAAACTTGTTTAAACTTGTGGCATTTAGAGTGACTAGATTGTACTAGGTGCATTACTTGTAGTGTTTTATTAGTTATGAACTTGAACAGAACTTTATAGTGAGAGATTTGTCAATTATGGATGATCATAGTGTTCAATGGGTATGACAATTTGAGGGATTGTTTATTATAAAGTATGGGAGTTGTGGTAAAAATTTGAGAGCTTCAGTCATTGGGATGAAAGAGTTATTAAAAGTTGAAGGGGAGGGTGTCTAGGAACAAAGCAGCAAGGTTTGAAAATATGTATCTCTTAGAGGGTTATAGATATGGATACCAAAATTTGACACTACCTTCTGAACTTATATATCTATCTTGTGTCAAAATTTTAGATTGATTGGACGTAGGAGTTGGAAGTTATTAGAGTTTTAATGACCGGATGCTTTATCACAGCATTCATACTAAGTAGTTAGAGTTAGAATTTCATGCATAACTTTTGCATATGAACTTTGTTTGTGCCAAAATTTGGTGTGGAGATTTTTGATAAGGTACTTAACAAGTGTACCAAATTTCACTTGAAGAACATAAGTTGGGTGGGAGTTATACTATTCTGAAGTTTAGTAGGAAGACATTGATAGAGATTTACATCAAGAAGAACTTAGAGAAGGAAGGGCAAGGATAAATATATAAGTATTTTTTAATACTTGTATTTAAAGCCTATGTGCTCATGGAATCCACAAGCGAAGTGTCATGTACCAATACGGAATCAACCACGATGACATGTGATAGCACGGAATCAATAAGCGAGAACTCATGTAGTAGTGTGGAGTCGACGGCAAGGACTCGATTCACAAGAGGGATATCTTTGAAGGCATGCGTGGCCAAAGCGGCCGGGTGGACATTAGAAAAGGCTAAGGATATAACCTTGCCCGACATTAAGGAATGTAAAACTACATAGTGTGGTGTTAATCAAGTTGTGTATATTCCAAGGGTAGATTGGAATTATATATTGGGTTACAAAGAGAGAAGTCTGTACATGTCATTATAAATTTTTCCACTCGGGCTAGGACGAAATCGAAGGTTGGAGGATTTTTGGTGACAAGTACCCCCACCAACATGAATCAGTTTCTGATATTGCTCCTTTGGTAAAATGAATTCACAAAAGTGCAAACTCAATTTCATGATTTTACAAACCAATTTAGCAATAGGTTCTACCAATTTCATTGGAATCATGAATCAAGTTCATTATACAGACAACCAATTTGACTTGAACTTTCAGCCAATTTCACTACGTGTTGTGAACAATTTCATGATTTTACAAACCAATTTAGCAATAGGTTCCACCAATTTCATTGGAATTATGAACCAAGTCCATTATATAGACAACCAATTTAACTTGAACTTTCAGCCAATTCACTACGTGTTGTGAACAATTTTATGATTTTACAAACCAATTTAGCAATAGGTTCCGCCAATTTCATTGGAATCATGAACCAAGTTCATTATACAGACAACCAATTTGACTTGAAGTTTCAGCCAATTTCACTACGTGTTGTGAACAATTTCATGATTTTACAAACCAATTTAGCAATAGCTTCCACCAATTTAATTGGAATCATGAACCAAGTTCACTACATAGACAACCAATTTGACTTGAACTTTGAGTCAATTTTACTACATGTAGTGAATAATTTAATGATTTTACAAACCAATTTAGCAATAGGTTCTACCAACTTCATTGGAATAATGAACCAAGTTCACTATATAGACAACCAATTTGACTTGAACTTTGAGTCAATTTTACTACATGTAGTGAATAATTTAATGATTTTACAAACCAATTTAGCAATAGGTTCTACCAATTTCATTGGAATAATGAACCAAGTTCACTATATAGACAACCAATTTAGTTTGAACTTTCAGCCAATTTCACTACATATTGTGAACAATTTCATGATTTTACAAATCAATTTAGGAATAGGTTCCACCAATTTCATTGGAATTATGAACCAAGTCCATTTTATAGACAACCGATTTAACTTGAACTTTTAGCCAATTTCACTACATGTTGTGAACAATTTCATGATTTTACAAACCAATTTAGCAATAGGTTCTACCAATTTCATTGGAATCATGCACCAAGTTCAGTATATAGACAACCAATTTGACTTCAACTTTCAGCCAATTTCACTACGTGTTGTGAACAATTTCGTGATTTTACAAACCAGTTTAACGATAGGTTTTACCAAATTCATTGGAATCATGAACCAAGTTCATCATATAGACAACCAATTTGACTTCAACTTTCAGCCAATTTCACTACGTGTTGTGAACAATTTCATGATTTTATAAACCAATTTAACGATAGGTTTTACCAATTTCATTGGAATCATGAACCAAGTTCATCATATAGACAACCAATTTGACTTCAACTTTCAGCCAATTTTACTACGTGTTGTGAACAATTTCATGATTTTACAAACCAATTTAGAGATAGGTTCTACCAATTTCATTGGAATCATGAATCAAGTTCATCATATAGACAACCAATTTGACTTCAACTTTCAGCCAATTTCACTATGTGTTGTGAACAATTTCATGATTTTACAAACCAATTTAGCAATAGGTTCTACCAATTTCATCGGAATCATGAACCAAGTTCACTATATAGACGACCAATTTGACTTGAACTTTTAGCCAATTTCCCCGGAGGGTGCACTTTTCATAACGCATATGAGTATGTGTGAGTGCACAAAAGGGGTATTAATTTGAACTTTTCCATACTACGTGTACATATGCTACAAAAATTATAACTCGTAGTTATGTACGTATATGGAACACCTTTACAAAATACACAACATTTGTACTTGTATGGTAGGGGCACCAGACTTTATGGGAAAAGTATCTTATAAACTCCAACATGAAGCTAGACTTGTCAAGAAAAAATGTGGTAGACCAAAAAAAATTAGCTCCAATTATAGTTTGGTTTGTTCGGAGGGTTTATAGGATGTATAGAAACTTTGGTAATCGTTGGGTGGAGTGTAGGGATCCAATTGACTTGATGGACCATCCATCAAACATGGAGATTGGATATTTGTTGGTATAAAAAAGGAACCAACAATAAGTGGACTTACGGGCTTACTGATCATTTGATGGTAGATTTAGAAACATAAACAGAATTGCATTAGCTTCTATGAGATATATTATAGACTTAGATGCTTATGAGTTACATCCAGGGGACAACAAAAGTCTTCAATGACATTATTAATGAATGCTAGTGTTTTACATTATACACATGATAGGGGTTCATTATTAATCAAAAGTATATTTGTATACGTTTGTTAATGATTATATATAAAAGTATTTTTATTTATGTATACATATTGTCACTTGTAATTTAATCATTGAGTTTGTACATGTATATGTTGCTTGATTTTACAAAACAAAACGTGTATATAGGGGATTTTTAGAGTATTTTGCAAATGCACATGGTTCTTGGTTTTTAATGAAAGGTGCACCCCCCAGACCAATTTCACTACATGTTGTGAATAATTTCACGATTTGGTGCCCACATTCACAATGTCACAAAATCAAATTCATGAATTGTATAACTTTATTTCACAACGAACGGTACATCAGGTATATATTCTCCTAATCACTCCCCACCACTAGCATATGAAATTGGAAGTTAAGCATACGAAAACCATAGTCCAAAGAGATTTATGAAATTGGTTTCGAAGATTCATGAAGCTGCTAGAGGTAAAGGTCCACTATCATGAAATTGAGGTGTGCCGCATGTCAAGTCGGTTTAGAAGAATCAAGAACTAATTTAGAAGAATCAATAAGTAATTTGGAAGGTTCATGAATTTGGTAGAACGCTCTGATAAAATTGGTTGGAAGGCTCATGAACTCGCTTGGAACCTTCATGAAATTGAGTTTGCACTTCTATGAAGTCATCTTACCAAAGGAGTATGTTATAAGGTGTGTGGGTTGTTATTCGCTTCGTTTGTCATGTTCTCCAACTTCTACCGATTAAATTTACATCAACAAAGCTTGCGTTGTGTTAGCGAGTCTTCAACGAAGCATCAATAGAACTTGGCTTTATAATCAAATAGGTTTTCCCTAATTTAGTTATGGTTATTGGAAGTATATGCTTGTTGATCTTTCCTGATTGAAAACATAAGTCCTCCCAATTGCATTCACTATTGAGTGTGAAGTAAGTTGATAAGAATCGGAAGACGTAATTCAATCTCTTTTAAACATGTACCTTTATGGTGTTTGTCCTTTGATCCTCACCCCAACCACATACTATAGGTGTACATATAAGTGTATACCACATGCTTAATAAAAAATTATAGGTGGCCGGTTAAGAAAAGTGACCGAATAATACCCTTGAACCATATTGAATTCTCGAACCCAATGAAATGAATGTGGACTCATAAAAGCTTGCAGCCCCAATAGGTGTATACATACACATAACTTAGTTGTTCCTTGGAAATATTTGGAACATAGTTGGAGTAAAATTGGGCCTCCATTGATTTACTTACTGCTATTGGAAGTGCATATTTGTTGATCTCTCCTAATTGAATACACAGGTCCTCCCGACTGTGGTTGTTATGAAGTGTGGAGTAGTTAATAAAAATAAGAAAATGTAGTCCAATCTCTTGTAAACACGTGTCTTCGTGGTGTTTGTTCTTTGATCCTCACGTCAACCACTTACCAACCAAAATAGAGGTGTCATGTTAAGAAAGTGACCACCGAATAATACCTCTCAAACCGTATTGAATTCTCGAATCCCAATGAAATGAATGTGGACTCATAAAAGCTTGTGGCCCCAATAGGTGTATACATACACATAACTTAGTTGTCCCTTGGAAATAATTGGAGCATAGTTGGAGAAAAATTGGGCCTCCATTGATTTACTTACAGTTATTGGAAGTGCATATTTGTTGATCTCTCCTTATTGAATACATGGGTCCTCCCGACTGTAGTCATTATGAAGTGTGGAGTAGTTAATAAAAATATGAAGATGTAGTCCAATCTCTTGTAAACACGTGTCTTCATGGTGTTTGTTCTTTGATCCTCACCTCCACCACGTAACAACCAAAATAGAGGTGTCATGTTAAGAAAAGTGACCACCGAATAATACCTCTCAGACCGTATTGAATTCTCGAATCCCAATGAAATGAATGTGGACTCATAAAAGCTTGTGGCCCCAATAGGTGTATACATACACATAACTTAGTTGTCCCTTGGAAATAATTGGAGCATAGTTGGAGGAAAATTGGGCCTCCATTGATTTACTTACAGTTATTGGAAGTGCATATTTGTTGATCTCTCCTTATTGAATACATGGGTCCTCCCGACTATGGTCATTATGAGGTGTGGAGTAGTTAATAAAAAATCTGAAGATGTAGTCCAATCTCTTGTAAACACGTGTCTTCATGGTGTTTGTTCTTTGATCCTCACATCAACCACATACCCACCAAAATAGAGGTGTCATGTTAAGAGGAAAAGTGACCGCCGAATAATTCCCCTCGAACCGTATTGAATTCTCGAACCTTCGAGTTCACCCAATGAATTGAATGCAGACTCGTAAAAGCCTGCAAAGCCCCAATAGGCATACAAACATAAGTTAGGTGTTGCTCGGAAACAACTGGAGCCGATGGAGTCGGAGCAATCGATATCGGTAGGAGCTATAACTTTCACATACTTGAGCGGGTACAATTATACCCTGCACCCATAAATGTGCTAGCTATTTCACATCCGCCCATGCACGGAGAGAGAAAGGGAATTGTGGCATATATGAGCATACTTCTCATTCATCCATCGACATAAAGTCCTTGAAATAGTGTGCATTCCGGAGGTTACTTTTTTTAGTTGATTTGACACCGGAACTGGTTTTAAAGATCCTGAATTAGTCTACTTGAGGTCATTTGAGATGACTAAGAGACACACGCTTAGGGCCACTTCACACACGAGCCAAGAGTTGTGACCATGAGATTGTGTGAGCCCAAAAGAAAGGGTCCAAAGGCCGTCCCAACACACCTCCAAAATCATGTAGTGTGGTCACGGACCCTCAAGTGTAGTGTGAAGTCGTATGTGACCGGGCCCTCAACCAAATGCTATTTCGATGAATCTCTATTCATGTGGGTCCTCACACATGATAAAATAGAATAAACCAACGGTCGTGAGCGTTCGGAGTGTCATGGTCTCCTGGTTTTGTGTTAGGTCTACCTCCAAGAGGTGGTTTTTTGAAAATAGTCCAAGTGACCATGAAACATGATCCAGTCGATGACATGTAGGAATCCATGTAGACTTTACATCCATCTTGCATTCACATACTCCGTTGGTCCCTCAAGCGTAGTGCGAAGCGAACTTGGACCGGCTCCGCCTTTTCCACCAATGAGAGTGCTTGAAATGTAAATGGTCATGGGTTCTCAATCTCATGTGTGAAGTGGCCCTTATAAGGGGTCAAGTTTTTTGATGTTGGATGGATGAGAGGTACACTTTTGTATGGGATAATTCACTCTCTTCGGTGTGGACAATTGAGGTGGGCTTACGAGGGAGAGAAGGAAATTGTTGTATGAGAGCGTACCTCTCATTCATCCAACATAAAAGCCTTGAAATAATATGCATCCCGGAGGTTTCCTTTTCTAGTTGATTTGACAACTGGATTTGGTTTTAATGACTTCGAATAAATCTATTCAAGGTCATTTGAGATGAATCGGCAACAAACGTGTGGGAGTCAAGTATACAAGAATTTCTATGTTGGATGGATGAGAGGTACGCTCACATACTATAATTCCCCCTCTCCCAACCCATTCATGGTGCTTACCCAAAAGTGGATTAAGGACTACACCGATACGTGCAATTAGGGTCACCCCAAACTAATTCATCAACAATTCATACTATTTTGAATATTTATTGTTGCAGGGGAAAAACAATACACGAATTGATGTTCTTGGTTGTGGTTGCTATATGGATGAATAAATGAAGTTACTATAACTCATTGTAATCGATTCTGACCCAAAGGTAGTTTGCATGGGTTAATAGGCAACCTATTTGCAAAGGCAACCTAACTGCACATATCATTGTAGGTGACCCCCAAGCTAGGGCCAGGAGCACTATAATCATTTGAACGCCAACTCATGCAAGAAGCCCCTCTAGTCATGGAGATCTATTGCTTAGATTGAGGACATGGGAGAACAAGGGTTATGCTTTAGGGGAGTCATTCTCTTCCCCAATAATGGAACGCCACCTCAAGTTCTAAATGGTTATGGTACTATTACACGTGCAATTAGGTTGCCTTCACGAATAGGTTGCCCCTTAATCCATGCAAATTGCTTTGGGTCAAAACCAGATCACAAAAACTTATAACTTTGTCTATTCATCCATAGAGCCACCACATGAAAATTTTAAAAAATATGTTTTTGTTGTGCTATTAGATATTTGAACTAGTGTGGAATAATGAGAAATGAGCATGGGGCAATTTAATTGCTCATATCTAGTGTAGACGCGTTGTAACTCCTAAACGCTTTTAGTATACATGTTGATATTGATTGTATATTTGTTCTTTATGCTGGTAGATGCAAAATCTCCATCAAACTCTTAACAAGTTACTTTGTGTGGGTGTCGAGAATAATGACCTTGTAAGATAGCAAGGTATCATTATCTACTAAAAAGTCACATCACAATCTATATTCACGTCATAGAATTTCCAAAAATTGTATGGAGGCCCCAATCAACTGCCAAGTTTAGGGGTTGATCTAACTATAAATGGGATATCTACTTTAAGGTTGATTCGTGGCGGTCAACATCATTAAGTGGCCGAGTCATCTTTCAAAATCATATTTAACCTAGAAACATTTGACCAAATAATTCACCTCTCTACCATAAAATCAATTTCATGTAGACGTGTAACACAATTTTAAAGTAGACGCACCCACCAATAACACGATTTGAAAGTGGATGCACCCACCAACCGCACAAGTTTCTAAAGTCTGAGGTGACCGAGCGTCATAAGGCTCAACATAAAAATAGCAACAAATGCACTTTAAGCAACAAAAACATTTTCCATGAGAGGCCTACGTGACTACTTTTTTATGAGCAGAAAAATCTTGTGATTGGAAATTCAATGCAATTTTTCCACAAACTCGAAATCGGAATTTGGACTTTTGCTTTCTCCCTCAACACACATTTGCAAGTACCCTCAAAAATCAAAGTGTTGAAGATCGATCTCCCACAAGAATGCTTCGGTCTTAAGAAAGTGTCCACTCAAAGACACCATCGACCTCACCTGTCATAAGTTACTTCTTGACAGGGACACGATAAAAAAATTCCATTGCAGGGGCAAATATACAACCAAATGAAACATCTCTGGAATGCGATTCGAAGCTCGTGTGCACCAGTGCCCGGGAAGTTTTTGGGCATAGTCGGTCAAGATCCTAGTAATTCTATATCCAACTGGTTACATGTTGACATCTTCCGGTTTTGCTCTATTCATGTGAGGTATATTCTTCTACAGATTCCTCTAAAATGATCGGTAATTCTCCTGAAGTCTCCAACTTCAACCGGTTATTTCTCAAACTCAACCGGTTCATCTGCAACTAACCGCCGGTTCTCCCCGGACAGTGGTGTGCACATGTCGGGTATATTCTCCAGAATCTTGTCCACCAGAAAATATACAGTTGGCTCAGTACAATAATCGACGAAATCGTGGCAGCCAACTCTGTATAGTTCTATAAAATAATAATAATAGTAAATGAATCCAATGAAAAAAAATTGGATATATGGTAACTGCAAATTCAGTTGCAGCAATCTCAACCAAACAATATGAGTCAGGATCACAAAAAAGAAGCTTGAAACATGATTGTTGGTAAGCTCACAATATTACTCAGTGTTCACCTTGCGCTTCGTGGGCTCTCATAATATTATAGCAGTGAGATGCTCGAAAAGTTGCGCCGGGAGACTCGGATTCAGAATGAACTCCTAGCATCTCATTGTTATATTATGAGGGCCCACGTCGCGGAGCAATGTTATGTTGTATTGTGTTTGGTGACGAAAAGATAAGTCCACCGTTTTTCAATTTGTCCATTTCGATTCGATTTTCTCAGATACTTCTAGTGTCAACCGTCTGTAATTGTTACTATCTACTTTCCCACTCTAGAAGCATTGTCCGGGGAGATTTTTGGGCATAATCAATTGAAATCCTAGTGTTTCCAAGTCCGACCAACCATTACATGTTGACATCTTTGGGCTTTTCTTTATTGAGTTGGGGTATATCCCATAGATTCCTCTAAAACGATTGGTAGTTTTTTTGAAGTCTTGAACTTCAACCAGTTATTTCTCAAACTCAACTGGTTTATATGTAACTACACCGATGATCCCAATTAGTGCATGTGGTACTAATTCGTGCGCCATTTTGCCAAGTCTCAAAATTAGTGAGGGTTGCAATTTTTTACTGAGTGATATTAAATTCATGATTACATGCTCATTTACCATACATTTCAAGAAAATTTAAGGCATGTTCTAAGTTGTTTGTAGAGTGATAAAAAAAATTTATATGCAAACACAAGCTTGTCAAAATAGTGACAGTACTTTCAATGAACATTGTTGCTATGAATAACACTTTCAGTGAACAGTGTCAAGATGAACAGTGCTTCCTAGATCTTCTGGTGGCACCAATTGCAATGCGTAAAGAAATTTAATATAACCTTTGCGAACTTCCCACACGCACTATTAACCCGTCCTCACTAATTGGGATAATCAGTGTAGTAGCCGGTTCTCCCAGTTCATTGTCCAAAAGGGTGAAGGTGTTTGAGTACCAATGGTGACTGGGTAGCAAGTTTGAATTACAACCCGATGGATGTATTCTTGTTTTCTTTATTTTTATGCTCACTTCACTTCCACTCATAAATCTTCGGTCTCCAGGTTGCCTTTCCGGCCAAACTTTGGTTGCATGCCAGACACATCTGCCTACGTGTTCAATGATTCAAGTGGCCTCTTCTTAAATTTTGATGGCGCTCGAGAGTTTTTTTTGGTAAAGTAAAGCAGATGAAACCGTGGGGTTAGTCCCAAACCTTGAGTTCATGAGAACTAATGCAAAGTCACCCAAGTTTTCTCAATCCTTAATGCAGCATACACAAGGAGTGGTGTTGGGCTATTAAAAACCAACTTTCTAGCTTGTCTTACTCGGACAGATTTGAGAGAGCGGTCCCATGCACATGCCCTATTTTTAAACCTAATATTCTCTCAAAGTTTGACATAACATTATTCAACAGTGTGCGTTCATTCATGTGGGCCCTAAGGGCCGCTTCACACCATGGTCGTCCAAGTCGAGAGGCCGTGGGATTGAATGGCCAAAGTTTGTTGAGAGTCCAAAGAAATGGGCTGAAAAAGCCAATAAAATATAGGAATTGGAGCCTCCATCCAGACATAGTGTGAAGCCTCCAAAGGCCAAGCCCAAAGTCCAAAGAAAGATGGAGCATCCCACTTTATTCCTTGCCCAAAACAACCCCTCCAATCTTATGACCAAGATCTTGTCAGATTTTTATTTTTTTATGGAAATTTTTTGACAGCCTCTTGACCACAGTTTGGGTTTCCAATCCTGTCCGACCCAAACTTCCTTTGAGAGTCCGTCGCCTTGGTCAAAAAGTATTGCCATGTAGGCATTTTGGAGAGCGACGGCCTTTGGACTTTGGCCTCTAGTGTGAAGGGTTGAGAGGCCGAATTCTTGGTTTCTTGCAATCTAATTGGTGGAAATCAATGGCCTCTCGACCTTCGGCCATAGTGTGAAGCAACCCTAACAATAGAACTAGGGGATGCCCCCAACCTAGTGCAGATTCAAACTTAATCTAAGTCTCCTTGCATTAAGTTAGGACATGCCATGATTATATTCTCATGACCCACATGAACAAATGAACACACACTGCTTAATAATGTTATGGAGAGGTGGAAAGAGGAGGGTCCAAAAGTTTAATCCAACTTTGAAAATAGACTCCAATGCATGACGAGTTAACGAGCTCTTGATAGAAAGTTTTCTCAAAGAAGGATACAACGCACAGTTTCGTCCCTCTTTGAGAGACTTAACAGATGACTTTACTGGATGTCTTGAAAATTTACAGTGTCCTGCCAAATCTGCTGCAGAAACATTAAATTACAAGCCTTCCGATACAGAATTAACCAGAGCAGGTAACCATGATTCTGAGAAAAAATTTGTTTCACTGTTGGATTTTGCAATAGGTGTGTTGATTACAGACAAGCAAACTGACCGAGCAACTCCATTGCCAGAAACATGACAGAAAGCACGGGCGTCTGCTCTGTACTACGGTGGCTCTAACTTACAATGGTGGGTTTGAACACTTCAATGGAAATTTAATGGAAATTTATGTCTTACGACATAACCCAATCCTCAAAATATTATCGATAAGCATGAACCGTTCTTGCAAGAAGGGCTTGAATTTGATGATACTATTTGCACACATAAGTAACTTCTTTCAGTGGAAATTTATTAACATAGTGACATTTAGCGAAGCACATTGGGATATTTGAGATGAAAGGTTTGGGTTTTAGTGTGCCAGGGGAAGACATTATTTGAGCATATCAATGGCAAGTGTCATGTGTTCGAATTTTAGTGTGCAAGAGGAAAGTATTCTTGAACATACTAATGCCAAGTGTCAATTTTGTACACTTGAATCAACTTGTAAACCATTGTGTAACAAATGCATACACCTCATAACACTATTGAACATACTCATGCCAAGATATTAGTAAGCGCACTTGAGCACCAAATGTCATGGTAAGTAATGGTAAAGTTGTTGATCATTAGTGTAACTTAGGATACACCTCAATATAGGGTAAGTGACAGTATTAGGCAAGTGATGCTAAAAACCATAAATGGTGTAGTTCATTTAGTCCAATGAGACTCCATCAAGTTAACATCCATTAGTGACAAAAGACTTTCTGACAATTTTAGAAACCCTGATTGTTATGCAACAGTTCTGTATACTATGAGGTCTTCTGCAGAATGAATCATTCAAACTGGAGGTTCAATGTACACAGGTACCAAGAATTTAAGTCCTCAGATGTGCATATGCAGTGCAGTGCATATTCAAAAGATGTGCATATCCAGTGCAGTACGTATTGACCATTTTCAGGCAAGAATTTTTTAATAACACATTGCACTTGTCCATAATCAAAAGGTAGCACCAAAAAGTACTGAGTAAGCTTTGCATATGAATTCATGGTTAGTTTTCGCCTGTAAAATTCATAAGTACACTCCTCTATACAGTCGGACGTCCTTGTGAACTTGTGGATCACCAATTTTTTGTACTTTCGAAACCTAGCCGTTTAAGGGTTTCAATAGCTGCAGGTCATCTGTTGAAGTAGACCTATATTTCAACTCCTAATCACATGCAATTCTGTTTATCTATTTAAGTGGAGTTCTAACGAAATCCAAGTGGCCCCAAAGCCTTTACTTGATCAATCTGACACCATTGAATCTTGACCACAATACAAAATACTCTTCCATTTGACCTTCGAATATTAGGTGAGGTTGTTGTCTCATAATTGTACAAAAGAATCCTCTTTCAACATGGTCAACAGTGCAGAGTATCGTTGATAAGTCGGGCATGTGCAGCAGAAACCATTTATGTCAAGTGGCACCATGCAGTTGTTTAGAAACAAGGAGAAACTACAACGATGTGTTTACTGGAGATATCCATCTACTCATAGAGGCCCTCTTGCTCCCATACATCCACGAGAAAATCCACCATCTCCTGCCAATTGAGACACAAGGATTGGCAGTTTAGAATAAAATTCTGATCACTACATGCCATGAAGGATACAGAAGGAAGAAGACCCACAAAGGCATTGACCTGCAGTAAAACAAAGTCATCATAGTGGGGCATATGTGCAAATGCCATCTTTACTTTTCTACTATCATCTTCAGTAATAACCAGGATCTTTGCTGCCTGTAGCTGCAAGAGGTTAACAAGTCTGGACAGGACCTTAGTCCTAGACTCTGGAGGTCCACAACCATGGGTGCTTGTGAGGGTGTGTCACATGCTACACAATTTGAAAATACAGAATACAAAAAAAATATAGGGCTTCAAACTTTTGATCAACTTTGTTCTTTACAGACGGTTTCTGACTTTGCTGAGAAGCTGATAATTAATTTAGTGTTGTACCTCTTGTGAACAAATATATTAAATCCTCAGCAGTAGTTGTTGAAACTCATAGGCACCTTCAGTACAGACAGGACAGACGGGACCCACCTATGTACCAGGAATATGTCAGAAAATTCAACCTCTAAAGGTTTGCAGTGAGAATATATGTGGCGAATAAACAAAAGTTTTGGTGAGATTTTTGATCAATATCTGAAGACAGTAGCCCACTACCAAACATTTCTACATGTACCAAACTATGCCCAGCACAGTAACCTCCCATGTTTACAAGAGAAATTTTACGTGACCAGATGGAGGTCACAAATACAAACATGCTCATAAACACAGAAAAGGCTCTATTACAAGAAGAGACCATAGAAGGTAGAGGGTGCTAAAACCAACACCCCACCCAAAACCAACGCCTATAAACGCCTCCCAATCGCCAACACTCTACTACCTTGAACTGCTCCCCATGGTGTAAGAGTGCCTGGGCCCATAGAGTTACGGTTTTAGGTGCCATTAGTAGCACCACGTAATACTGGCCTCCACTACCTCCATGTAGGGTAGGTAACGGGCTCCACTCTATCTTGGGTCAATTCAAGGTGGGCTAAGGGTGGCTTGTCAGTGCCTATTCTAGGCATTCCAGAATACGGAGAGGGAAAACAGTTCTAGCCATTCTATTCACAAAGCCGAGGTAGGCCCACAACGCACAAAGGGGGGGTCAATTATAAGGCATAAGGGGGGGGGGTCGGTTCTAGGCATAAAGGGAGCCGGTACCCAAGATGCAAGGTGACGATTCTGCAATTGAACCGGTTGGGACCATGGAGGTGGCCATGTGGCTTTGCACTCCATTACTCGTTGGGCTTTGATCTAGCTTGGGTCTAGTACCCAACTATGTGGTGTTGGTGCTGGGCAATCTTGTGTTGGACCTCTAGGCAATGAAGGTGGGGGTCCTCATCATATACAAGGTTGTCATACACAGAGCCTGGGGATTGGTTTAAGGAAGCTAGTGGTTTTGACTTTGAATATTCATCGAATATCCAATTGGGGCTAAGAATATGTAATTTTCTTAATACCTATGTTTAGCCCAAAGGCTAATATGAATATATAATATTCATATCAACCACATAGCCATATGTATGTGCAATAGCTTGAAGTGTTGGTTTAAGCACCCTCTACCTTAATGGCCCCTGACAACATGTCTATGTTTCTTTGAGAGTCAAGCCAAACCTCAAAAGACCAGGCACCAGATGTTGGTGGAGCTACCACAAAAGTTCCAGCAGAAATGGCCAGTCAAGCAAAGAGTACCTCATAAGGATCTTCAACAATTTTCCATCACTGATAATCGATCCAACAAAATTTGATAATAGCAACAGCAAGCAGTTCCGTACATGAGATAACTGTGCGTATGCTTTCCAGAGAAAGAATACTTATTGATGGAAGGGACAAGAACGAAAGAAAGTTATCCATCTGAGCAGGAACACTTACAGGTAAAGGAATTGGCTGCGGAAAGGGGCGACTTGTAGCTAGCAAATCTTCGTAAGTTGTACTCCAGCTGACGTCCATTATCCAACATCCCACACAAAATTTCAATGTCAGCATAAACACACACAATAGCATACATTAAGCCAGACAACCTTTTTAGAGCTGCAGGCATATAGATCTGTTCCCTACCCGTGTCCACTGTACAGAGTGTGACTTTTCTCCAACACATGGCTGATGCCCTGTTGTAAATGCGTCCCTTGGAAGTTCCAAGGTTCTCCAATATTATGTGACTAACAGGAGACACAAAAGCCTGGAACACACTAAGAATTTGTTACAATCGAATCCAGGCAAACATCATGGAATAAACATATAGTACTGTTAGTATGAAGTCAGACCACAGCTTTGTACTGACTTCTTATTCATCCTGGAGCCAGGGACGATTTTTTCAGGTGGTAAGGCCTAGTGCAGATTGAACAGCCTGCAACCTTCAAGAAGATCATCTTAGGCGAACTATGAATCCAACCAGTACCTGATAACTGGTTCTCTGTGTTGCACAGGACGTGGCCTTTCTCGTGTACCCACCCACTCACGCCTTCTTTCTGTCCACAAATTTAATGCTGCACATACAACTCTAAAATGTAAGAACAATAGCTCACCCTGCTTATTATTAACAAGCACTGCATGAAGAAGATAAATGAGCAAAATACTCAAATCAACACAAGACGAATGTGCTCAAACAGCATTGCAAATTAATTGAGTATGAGACAGACCTCCATAGACTATTTCTGTTTTCATTAAGTAAAATAATTTCCATCCATCAATCTGTGGCCACACAATCTAGAGAGAGATAGAGGAGCTCCAATCATTTTCACAAAGAACTAAATTTACTCAATCAGTTGACCTAAGACATCTAATGAAATGAGAAAATCATTGATAAGTACCATGATTTACAAACGGATTACTAGTATTGCTGTCAGAAGTTGAAGGTGTCTCCTGTATGTGATTGTTGGCGCTTATTGAGCTTGAAGTCCTTTGTTGGCGAGTATTGTTGCCATTGTTTTCCATATCGTTGGAACTTGATGTTTCCAATGCCTTATTGAGGGGCGTCCCTTCACCTTGATCTGCCCCCCTGGAGTCCTTACTCAGCTTGGCCAGGTTCCCAGAGGAGTCTAGTCGTTGAGGTTTGGCAAAACCTCTAAAGCAATTACTGCACTGTTGCAAATACATGTTCATACCATGGCGACACTCTGATGTCATGAAAAGCGGAATAAACCGTAAACCGTAAACCGTCAAGATGCCATTCCTATCCCAAAAATTGAATCAAACATAGTGCTCTCCTCAGCCCTTGAAACTACCACATGTCCTCTAAAGATGGACAAACTCAACATCTACCTCAAAAAGTATCTAGCAGAGAATGAGTAGAACTCGGCCTCATTGCCCTCATCTCAACACTCTTGCAGCATAGCCTCACAAGTAATAAGTATGGCAATTGTAGGCTAGGAAAGGGGTGTATAGCCATATCTCACTCACTAGCTGTGAAGTACTCTGATTTATCGAAGTAGGCAAAGGGACTGGATAACCAGGTTGCCACCATAACGCAGGCCTAATCCATCCCATCCCACTGTATTCACAGTTTATGGCTTCATCAAAAGAATGAAATCAATGGTGAAGGTAGCATACTCTCCACACCATGTGCCTAATTTGGGTGGAAGAGAAGACTTCAAAATGAAGCTAAGTCAGAGTGAATAGTATTAAAGGAAGGTTTAGAAAGTCCGCACCCCATACATGCAGCGCACAGAGAGAAGCGAGAGCTTTATGAGCCAAGACCAATCAAGCATGACAGATATTGATGGCTGTGTTGTTGCTGATGAGACTACTCAAGTTGACCTTGAAATGCAAATTCTTCGCTTAACATCTTGAGCCGTGTCTGAATTGCTGGACATCTCCATGAGTAAAATGCACAGCTGCCAACGTAATACCAGGTCAGAACAACTCATCTCTCACACATTTCTCTAAAACTTTAAAACCCCTTGAAGTATTTCCCACTTAATTGCAAGCTGACCTAGCCACCCTCACCAAGGAAGGCTATTTTATTCATTGAAAAACGCTGGCATGACCATTAGGGTAAAAGATGAGAGCTGTGAATTCACGAAGTTTTTAACGAAGTGAAGTCGGAATATCTTACACCTTGCTTTCAATTCGTAATGACCTAACCCATTAGGTACTAATGCATCACTCCTTCCAAGTATTCACTGGAAGCCTGTCACCTACACAACCCACAATTTCTATCCAAAAACCCTACAAATTCCTTGAAACACCCATCAGGGAAGGGCACCGTTTCAGCAGATGCAAGATTGTGAAGTCATGTCCTAAAAACATAGCTTCACATGAAGAAAATAATTCTTCACCTCCAAATATGTGAAACCTAGAGTACACTAGATTGGTAGCAGAAAAGAAAATGTGTAGGCACCCTCACTATGAGTTTTCAAGAAGGCTGTGTCTTACAAAAGAAAAAACGAGGTTACATAAAAGTGGAGGCTAAGAAGAAGGATGATGATTCACCAACCCAAGGTTCCAACACATGACTTGACCAATCACGAATAAGACGGGAAATGTTTGCTAAGTAGGGTTAGGTCAAGAAAGGCAGGCGCTGCTGCAAGTAAGGAAGTTGAGCCACATGAGATAATTGCAGCAACTCAACTGAAGGACAAAGAGACAAGAACACGAAAGCACTCAATCTATACCGAACCAAGCAACAAACGGATTTGCTACCCTTGTGTGAGGATGTGTGACTATGGTACCGGTAGTAAATCTGGAAGGGCTCCTATTAGCCGAGGACTTGTGATTCCAACGAGGTTTGCTCTCATCACGTAACAGCGGAATTCCAAGCCCGAGTGCCAGCCAACACCACCAAAACGGACGTAGAAGGAAGGAAGGAAGGAAGAAATAGAGCTGCTCTTTGCACACAGATTTCGACCCGCGCACAAAAGTAGCTCACAACGAGAACTCACGAAACCAGGGCACATCTTGAGAGAAGACAGAGAAAGAAAGAGCGCTGACCGTTGGTTGGTCTAAACAAACTCCTTGAAAGCTTTTCGCAGATCGAAATCTGCTCCGGAGTCAGGCCAAAACACTACATAAGTTATCAAATAAGAAACGTGTCACCCTCCACTGACTCCAGCTCCCAAGACCTCAAACTCCCAACCAACCGACCAACCTCAAGACGCAGATTTCCTCACCGCCTACAAGGGTATGACGATGGTGATGATGTTGTGTTGCTATGTGGACCTCCGAATATGGAAATGTGACTCAACGCCACAGACTCGAGCCTGCCAATCTCGTTATTTCCTGGAAATCTGTGCGACTTACCACTCAGCTGCCACCTCAGCCCTGCCCCGCCTTTCCTTGGCCGGCGCGAAATGAGCTGCCACTCCGCCACCCACGGGCCCTTCAATCTCTCCCTCTCTCTCTTTCTCTGATCTCTTTAATCTGTACTTTATGTTCACTCAGAACTAGTGAGTCATGTGTGTGACGAGTCTGCGTCTTCCGACCACTCTCTCTGCGCTTGCCGATTGAACATGGCGCCGAATGATCGGAGCTGCCCCCTTCCAACTGAAGATTCGGAGGCTCAACACGCACACTTGCCTCCCCTCCCGCCCCGCCCCGCCACTTTGAGGTACCGTCTTGCCGTTTTCCTGGTGGTCTTACCTACATTTGCCGTCGCCTCTCCAAATCCTTGGAATTAGGTAATGTAATTACGTGTGTGATAAGGCCCAAGGATGGGGAGGGGGAGGGGGTATTATGCACATAAAGACCTTGCCCTAATTTATGTTTGTTATGACATGGCACATCACGTCACATAATCTCCCTTCAGTTTTTTCGAAGGGTATTCTAATTTTCTAGAGGACATTCTAATTTTCTATTACATGTGGAAAGCATCTAAAAATTAAGACTATATTTTTACATGCGGTGAGGCCCTCGAGACGGGGCATCATCGGAAATAAGCCTCCCTCCCTAGGGCTTCCACCCTTGGGGGGTCCTTATTTCCAACAATGCCATGTCTCAAAGGCCTCACTTTACACATAAACCCAATATCCGAGATTTTCTAAACGTTGGATCATAGTTGGATTGGATGTCTCCGACCTAGGGTACAAAGAATGGGCATTTTATGATGGAATCTCCCTTCATGTTTCACAATATGAATTAACTTGATATAATGTGTCCGCTCCTAAAGAACGAATTTTTTTTGGAGGGGGGTGTTTACATACTAAGATAATGTACGAGAGGAGTCTTGCTATGGTTTGTAGCAAGACGTCTTCGTGCTACCTACTGAGTCTTGGGAGTGATGGGGTAGGTAGCATGAGGACCCCTGCTACACCCCGTAGTAAGGCAACATGTGTATGATATCAGGCGTAGCATTGACCATGTCACAAGGGCATCGTGTTGTGGTCTGTAGTCGTCATGTTTGTGTCCACTAAGACAAGACACATTAGTGAGATTTGAGATGGTCAAAACTATGTGTTCTTTTGTGTAAAAGTGGGTTCCTTACTGCACTTCTAGTAGGGGTTGTTACATTTTATTTTTTCCCAACACTTACCAAGTGTGTGCGATGAAACATGTTCATAATACGTTTGTTGTTGATTCATCCTAATTTAAGCTTACCATGTATTAATTAGGAGTCTATGACACCAATTCAAGTATTGACTAGGTTAGAAAGAGACACTATGAGCTTTATATAGAAATTCAACATTTTCACCCTCCCTTTGGTAGGTGCTACAAAACATCACCTGGTTGTGACCCAAAAACTAGAGGCAGGTAGACGTTCACAACACTTATCAACGGCAATGGTGAAAATGTTGACTATCATGTAAAACCCGGGGATCGTTATTTTGAACCAAAAATCCTCCAAATTGGGTTTGGAGAGTCTAATGAACTTAAATTAAGATGAATCAACAACAAGCCTATAAGACATAGGCTTTTATCACACCCCTAATGACAAGTGTTGGGAAACAAATCCCACTAGATCCTCCAAAACCAAATTAACATACTAAATGTGGTCAAATTAGTGTGATCACATGGTAATGGAATTACGTGATTAGTGGTGTTGTTTATGTAAAAGTAGGTTCTCTTATTGCACTTTTAGTGGGGTTGTGAAGTGCACTAAATCGTCGTTGACATGATTCGTCAACATCGACATTTGTCGTCTTTATGTCATGTCGTGTTGATGTAATTACTAATTCAAACCGTGGTAGAAAGAGTGAATTTAGAGAGAGACGCAACATGCTAAGTTAGATTGAACAAATGACTTATGGATAAGTGACTCACGGTTCAATGACTTCTAATTAACTTTGGAATGATAACCATATAGTTGCATAGTGGCTAAGTGTGACAAGTGTCAAGTTTACGGCGACACCGATGATTATGGCCTTTATTAGTATATGGGTAATTTGCACACGCGACCGAGTTCCGCCAAGCATGTGGTCATTTGTGTCATTAACATTGATTAAAATGCTTAATGTGATGATCGGAATCCCTCCACAACCATTATTACATAAGGTAGACAACCCTTATTCGGTTACTTTTCTTACGAGGACACCTATATTTGAGTGTGTATGTGGTTTGGTGTCACTCCGATGATGGATATAAAAAAAATGTGTTTAAAAGAAATTGGATTGCATGTTCATAACATGATAACCATTCTAGATTCAATAGTCAACATAATTGGTGGGAGGTGGGACCTGTTAGAATATTTAATGAGCACAATAATCCTCGCCTTGATGATGACTAAGATTTGCATATGAACTCCATAAATTACAAGGGCATGGGCTACAACCTCCATTTGGATTTGCTAACTAATCGCATGTTTCATATCTTAGGAGAAGTGGATTAGTGGGAGAAAAGTAACCATCTAAGACCCATCTACCTTACGTGTGGCCCATGTCATTTATGCATGGATGTACCAACAAATTGTAATATAATTTAAAGACAAGAGCCATCACTCTTGGAGATCACTGCTAAACCATCAAGTTGATGTTAGCCTCTATCATACTAAGGTCATTACACTCCGTTACTCTAAGGAAATAGCCTTTTGACACCATCTTGATGTGTTTTCAGTCCCACAAGCCACTTGGCTTCCTAGCTTTCAAAATCAACATCATTTCTTTGAAATAGATTGGGTTTGAGGACATTTTGGGGTGTATACAACCTTTACACCACCGTCCCTCCAAATCCTACAATCAAGGTTGCACCGTTGAGGGCTCTCTATTTCGACACAAAATAATTATTTTCCCCTCAATACATTGTCATGTGTCATGCTCACATTTGCTAAGACCCACTTGCACCCACGTGGAATTTAAAGTACATCCCAATAAATATAAAAATGAAACAGAGAGCCCTCTACTGGTACATGGGTGTTATGATCAGTTACTTTTCCTTATAAGACGCTTATATTTTATCAATATGCTTCATCGTGGATTTGCAAATGCAACACAAGTTTCGTTGTGTGAATCTAATCCGTAGAAGTTGGAATATGCGAATAAATGAACCATATAACACCCACATACCTAAGTTAAGTTAGGTTTGCACTTCAAGGATATCTATCTAGTTGCATTTGCGTACAAGAAAAAAGGGTGGGTCGGGCCAACTTTAAGCTAGGTTTCAAGGCTCAAGTGCTCAAAACTTGGCCGTACATGTGCGGGGTGGGGCCTCCATAATTGGATAGCACACTAGATATTTGATATTGTGGAGTTGGTGCTCGTGTCCTTTGTTTCGTTTGTTTTTCATGCACAAGTTGCGGGTGAGTCCATAGAATGGAATCTTGGGCGCTTGCTCTTGAGAAGTCTAGTTTGTGGATTTTGGGCCTAAGGCATGCGGGGTGTTATTCGGTTGCTTTTCTTAATCAAACACCTACATTTTGATCGGTGTGTGGTGGATTGAGGATCAAAGAACAAACATCATAAACATACATATTTAAAAGAGATAGGACCATGTCTTCAAATATTATCAACTACTAGTCCACACTCAACAATGAACACTTTTAGTGAGGACCTATCATGTGCTCAGTTTTGAAATCAACAAACATGCACATTTGATAACCACAACTAAATCGCGAGAGGTGCAATTTTCAGTCCTTTTTTTTGGGTGTGTTGATGATTCATTGTATATATTTGCCAAATGAAAAACTAGTTTTGTTGTGTATATCTAACCCGTAGAAGTTGGAGAACATGAACAACAAACTGAATAGCATCCACTAGATAAAGTTCCTTAAGTATTTGGCACATGCCCATTTGTTCAAAATTATAGTGCGTTGTGTAGTGCCTATTGTGACATGAGATTCTATCCTATTTCATAATTATATGATGAGCGATAAAATATTACATGTTGTATATATAGGTGATCAGGGTTGTCTATTGTGTCGTGACGGAGGCTTATCCCGGCATAATGTCGTGCCGTCACGACACGTATCCGTCACGACACGTATCCGTCACGACATTATGCCGGATTATGCCGGATGCTGTCTTTATCCTGCCGGACTTGAATTTTACCGATTTTTTTGTGTAATTACATTACCCAATTTCGGACACGTAGGATTTACATTGTCCACGTGTGACGACATGTCAGCAAAGTAAAGGGAAAGTGGGGAAAATTCTACTAGCGCCCGTCCGCCCCCCCGTCCGCCCCCCCGTCCGCCCCCGTTCCCAATCCCCGTTCCCACCCGTCCGCCCTCGTTCCCAATCCCCGTTCCACCCCGTCCGCCCCCCCCCCCCGTCCGCTCCCCCCTCCGTCCGCTCCCCCGTCCGCCCCCCCGTCCGCTCCCCCGTCCGCTCCCCCCACCTCCGTCCGCTCACCCGTCCGCTCCCCCCACCTCCGTCCGCTCACCCGTCCGCTCCACCGTCCGCCCCCCCCCCCCCGTCCGCTCCCCCGACCGCTCCCCCGTCCGCCCCCCCCCCCGTCCGCTCCCCCCCCTCCGTCCGCTCCCACCCCTTCCGTCCGCTCCCCCGTCCGATTCGAACACTATAAATTGAGGGTGCAAGGTGTCATTTTTGCCTCCACTGACATAGTGTGTCTCAAGTCTTTTGATTCTCCTTTGAGGAGTGAGGATTGAATGCGTGAGACCCGAATGCAGAGTATACTTTGTCCAATCTAGTGTCTGTGAATTAGGGTTGCCCTCGTGGCACTCTTGAACAGGACCTAGTATGCGATCAAAGTGACTTGCTCTAACTTGTTTGTATTTGCAGGTTTTGTTGAAGTCATGCCACGCCGAAACGATGCATGGGATCATTGGTACGAGGATAAGGGGAGGGTTCCCGGTAAATCACAAAGGCAGGTTAAATGTAGGTTTTGCCCGTTCGTCATATCTTACCGAGGAGATAGAATGTTGGCCCACCTTGGTTATAGACCTCATGTAGGGGGTGCTTCTGATGTTTCCACATGTAGGATGGTACCCCCGCATATTAGGGCCTTGTTTGAACATTGCGGAGGCATTGTGCCCTTACATGTAGGCATTGTAAATGAGGACTCTCTGGTGGCAGATATTGTACCTTTGGAGCCTATTATAGCGGGCTCCGTAATTAGTGAAACAGAGCCTTTGCTTATGTCCCAAACCACTCAACATTCTGATGTTGTGATATATGGCACTCCTCCTCGTGAACTACGTCAACTCAACATAACGGAGGGGTTCAATGTGTCAACAAAACAACTCCTCGATAGAGCATGGGCAACGGCTTTTTATGAAGCTAACATTCCTTTCAACATTGTGAGACATCCTGCATTTGTTCATGCTGTGCGTGAAACTGCCCGTCATCGAATGCCAGCCTACACACCACCATCGTACAATGCCATCCGTACGAAGTTGTTAACTGATATAAAGGTTGACCTAGATAGGCAAGTGAAGGAGAAGCTGGGGAATTCCGTTGAAAAATACGGTGTTACAATATGTTGTGATGGATGGGACAACGTGCAAAACCGACCTCTCCTAAACGTTCTTCAATGTGGCACAAAGGGAGACGTTTTCTTGGGTACCATTGACACCACGGGAAATCACAAGGATCATGTCTACGTTGCTGCTCAAATTCAACCATTTGTGGAAAAGGTTGGTCGACATAATGTGGTCCAAGTTTGCACCGACAATGCCCCAGTTATGGCCTCCGCTGCTCGCGACTTGATTCGAGCAAATCCCGATCTATATTTTCAAGGATGTGCTGCACATTGCCTAGATCTCCTCTTAGAAGATTGGGGGAAGGAGGAATGGGTGAAAAAATTGGTAAAAAAATCCCGCCATATTTGTGTATTTGTTAAAAACCATCATGCTTCTCAAGCTATATTCCGGAGGTTGTCACCAAATCTCTCACTCCGCCTACCTGTAGAGACCCGTTTTGCTACGAACTTCATCATGATTGAACGTCTTCTCCAAGTACGCAATGCTTTGGAAAGAATGGTGGTTGATGAGGATTGGATCACTCTAATGCGTGATATGAGGAGGAGATCTGGCACCTCTTACATGAAGGGCTCTGTTGTGCGAAGCTTTATACGTTCTGATGGATTCTGGAACACGTGCGAAAATTTCTTGTATATGGTGATCCCGGTTGTTAAAGCTCTTCGTGTATTTGACGGCAAGGCGCCTGCAATGGGAATGGCTTGGAGGGTCATGCATGATTTACAAACCCATATTCGTGGATTCAGTAAACCTCCATTTCGCTTAAGCCCTAAGCTTGCTGCAAATGCTATGGTAACGTTTCAAAATAGATGGAGGTTGATGTTGAATGATCTACACTGGGCTGGAGCGATGTTAAATCCGCTTCTACGTGGTTGGGCCCCACTCCATGAGGATGACAATTCGAGGACAATCCTAAATCGAGTTCTTCGCAGGCTTGCTCAAGATGAGGACACTTATGTCCAAATCCTCCACCAGTACCAAGATTTTCTTGAAAATCGAGGGCCTTTTGCTGATTCTACTGACCCGAGCGTGCATGCCGCACCTCTCCATGAATGGTGGGATGCAATGGGAGGTGGAGCTAAAGCCCTCCAAACAATAGCAAGACGTATCCTTGCACAAGTATGTTCCGCATCCGCATGTGAACGCAATTGGAGCATGTACTCATACGTTCACAACAAGAGTCGCAATCGCTTGAAGCATAGTCGTGCTGAGGACCTCGTCTACATATATACCAATAGTAGGCTCATTCGACATCGGAGGGGCCCAAGACCTGCTCAATGGTACGAATTGAATGAGGTCCATTTTGACGATGACCTTGACGAAGAAGATGACAACGAAGATGACGTGGATCCAACTGGTAGGGCTGGAAATGATGAAGACAACAATGTTGATGACATCGACTTTGATTTGGATGACCTCGATTCCGAGAATCATGGTTCAGAAGATGAGGATGGCAATGGTAGTGATGGAAACCTTGGGGTGTTTGAGTTTGATGAACCGGATGTCCCCCAACATAACGACGGAATGCATGACGATCATGAGGGGTCTATTGGAAGACCGCATGTTGAAACTCTCCACACTGGAGAAGGGTTTCCATCTGACCATAATGTTGCTATGGGGGCAAGTGAGAATGTGGGAATTGAAGTAGATTCCTTGCAACATCAGAGCGATTCTCTTTCATTTGGTGAAGGCGACAATGTACTACCCGTAAATGAGCCAACGCACGTTCAACATGATCCACTTCCAACCCGAGTACATTCTGAATCCATGGATGCCTCCCTCATATCCAACCATCGTATAGAAGATCCAACGCCCAATGTTCCTGAAATGCCTACAACTCGATTCCGTGCTCTTCAAAGGATTGCATCCACCTCTACGGTGCAATTGCATGCACAAGGTCAACATCGTCCTCTCACTCGAAGTATTGCCAATACTTCTAGATTGGGTGTTTCACGTGCAACTGCGGTGGGTGCTACTTTGGTTGCTATGCACAATGTTTCAAGAAATGTTACTATAGAGGCGCCACGTCGTCCTTCTGTACGACGACATGTTGTTGAGAACATACCAATTGCAATTCCACCCGCGTCTGTTTCACTTCCACACAGTCAATCCAATGGAAGAGGTGGTCTTGGAGTTGGAGGCGGAAGTACAACGGGGGATGCTTTTATAGATGGAAGTAGAGATGAAGTGCACTCAAGTCGTGGTACGGGTGGAGGGCGCCAGAGAACTACGAGAGGTGTCAAACGTACTAGGAAGAGGTATCAGGGACGATCGCTTCCGTTTACTGCTGAAGACTACAATGAAGATGAGGGTAGACCACATCTAGATGAAAATGGCATACAGGATGCAGATGGCTCCCGGCCGACCAAGAGGATAATTTTCTCACAACGTGACCGAGAGTTGCATCTTCGAAGCGCGACTCCCCAAACGGATGATGATTTCAGCACAGACGAGTCTGAAGAGGACCCAATATGTGTCGAAGCAAATGATCCTACAGTACGGATTCGAACGTAATGGTTTTGCACAAATGTGTTCTTTCGGTGCTCCCACGTACTCCCATAATTTATTACTTCCGTCAAAATTGATACAAGTTACAACCTTAGGGCCTTCGGTAAGACATTTAGACCACAAAGCGAACGTTACGTTCGAAGTTGTATCATTTTATTATAGTAATAAAATTATTTATTGCATGTTTTTTAAAATTATTTATTGCATATTTATATAATTATATCTTTATGTGGTATTCAATATTGACTATGTAGTCAATAGTACTTTTGGTTAGACTATCATATGAATTACAAATATTCAAGTGAGTTTTTAAAAGTTTCGAATAACATTAAAACATGTGACATCCATATGCTATCTTTTACACGATCTTAGAAATGACAACTTGTCGGTAACTCCTCTTTATATTACATATTCTTTGAACATGAAATATGTTCAATGTGTACAAAGTCTTCCTCCGTTCCTATACAACTTTCTAAACATGCTACAAAAATGCCTAATCCGAATCTGAATCGAGGTCTATTGCAGCTGAAGTAGATCCTCGTCGTGCTCGTGATGATTCCCCGGCTTCCATCATTCGCGTGGTTTCACGGGTGAGATATGGACGACTTCCAGGAGACAGTGGAGTGGCATTACGTGGTCTAGGCCCCCCATTTAGCCATCTCAATACCGCATCATCCGTAACTCTATTCAAGAGTGCTTCAACTGCCTCCAACTGCGTTCTGTGTTTGTGGTACGACTGCTCTAAGTGCGTTTCAAAATGGGAATCCCGTTCCATGGGCATCTCATGTGCATCTTCTTCCAACTCATGCTCCGATATTGATAGTTCACCACTTGCATTGTAAAAAGGAGTTTGAATGCCTCTCCGTAATTGCATGGTTGTCGCATCCCAATGCCAACCAAAAGTTTGGTACAAAAATCTTTTCATGCCATGATTTGGGGGCTTGTTGGGAAACAACTCGTCTGCAACATACAAAATTTGACGTGGATTTTGTGTCCATTCGCCATCTTTGTTATCGTTCCAAAGTTCAACCGTTGCACGATTGAATAACCAATTCCACTCAACAGAAGTCCCATCAAACTCGCAAAGGTTGAAGGGATAGTCCGTTGGCCTTACCACCCAGTCCTTAGGCATGTAATCCCGAAGGCCAAATTGGAGGTACAAACGAGGGTGGAAGGGTGATCTGCAATGGGGACATTGCCGTCTCCTGATCATTGTCATTATCAGACATTGTGGATGGAATTGGCCCCCACACAATCCAACTTGAAAGCATCCCTCTGGGCCAAATGGACTGCCGCAAATCCCACACACGGATCCGTCGAAGACCATTGGATGTGGACCCGGCCATAACAACTCACCCCTCATGCTGTATGGATATTCATGCACTTGGGTCACATCCCAATGGTGATCGGAGTCGATCAGTTGCCGCCAATCCAAGCTCCCGTTAGGCAATTTCAAGTCATCCTCATCATCCCACCTACTAGGATACATATGTTCTTGATCTGGCCATGACGTGAGCATCAAGTTCCGCAATCTATGATTGCGGTTCCATTCTCGCTGGATGCTCTCAAATTCAGCTTCATATTGACGAGCCTTGGCCATAGAAAGCAATGTCCATGTCCTCATATTGGTTCGCTCCACGATCGCATCCGATAGAAATTTCCTCAACCTTGCATTCTGCTCCTCCAGTGTGCCAATCTTGGATTCGTGATCGACAACCACTTCATTGACCACTTGAAGTTGTTGTTGCATGTCCACCACCTCCTTTTGCAAAGCCTCCATCTTTCCTTGCATTACTTCATTCCTCGTACATACGTCCGCTGCTTGTGACTTTGCAATCATGGCCTCCTGTAAAGCTGTATCCCTCTCTGCTTCCAAAGACTGGATGTTAATTGGTGTACTACTTGAACTGCCAGCCTCCCCCATCGTAAGTGTTGCAAGTCGATTTTCCAGCTCGAGAATCCTTGCTTTATACTCACGAATTTCCTCGGCATGTTGCTGGCGCAATGCCTCCATTCTGCTCTCCATCATGTCCGCACCAAGTTGACGAGGGTTTACCTCGTTTAGGGCCTCGTTAACCACCTGGTTAACCAGCTCGTTAACCACATCGACATTTACCTCCATGCCCTCCTCATCCATATGCTCAAACGCCTCCTCGATGGCCATCTCCACGTCATTGGCTGGTCGTTTGCGAGTACGTGGTTTTTTTGGTTCCCGACCTTCTGGAATTGGTGCCCCAGGCTCATCCACTAGTTTAGGATTCTTCCTGAACCACTCCGGAACGGGAGTGTATGGAATATCCGGAACTGTGCATTTAGTGAATGCAATTCCAATACCCCCAAATTTTTGATCATGCAGAGCACCCAAACTTGACCAATCCACCCTAACTCGCAACACGTGCTCCGCATACATCATACACGCCACCGACTTTGGAATTGCACTCTTGGGCCATCTATCCAAATTGGAGATACTTTTAAGTATCGTTAGGAATCTCCATTTTGCCTCCACGTCTTCAAGCTGCGTATAGCTCGCATTGACGGCCTTGCAATGTCGCTCGTGACAATGTCTTGGCCACAACCGATCAAAGTGAGGGAAGCCCACGTACTGCATTGCAGTCTTCGCTGACCACGGTTGTGGTACATTCTCCCAACCTACCCTGGCTTTTTGGGAGGGATCATCGTAAACATTCCACTCCAAATCAGCGGCCTTGCGTCCATGTCCTCTGGAACACCCAGAACTAGATCCTCCACTTGCACTTGCCATGTCTCCAGTTCCTCCACTTGCCATGTCTGAAAATTGGAGTTTCTAATTCTAATCTAGAACTCTACTTTTTAAAATACTAATTGCACTTCATAATAGTGCTACAAAATATCCAAGCATACACTTCAAAATAGTGTTGCTGTGGAATTAGTTCAAAAATGTCCCTAAAAATTAAAGTTCAACTATTCGGCACACCCTTCGAGCACCCCGCTACCGGCGCTCACGCAGAGGCCAGTTGACTGGGCGCGTCACAAGGAATATGCCAAATAACGGCCACGTGGATCTACCAAAACCTGCCACAACCTGCCAAAAGTAGTGTAAAAGGATCCCAAAAAAGGGATCCTTAACTCCTCCGAGAGCCCCGCTACCCCGCACTCTGTGTTAGAGGAGGGTTGTCTGGGCGCCCAGAAGGAGTGGAGTAAGGTATGTAAGTGGTCCCCTCCACTTATATACCCCCGTCCGCCCCTCCATCCGCTCCCGCGTCCCCACCCGTTCGCACCCGTTCGCACCCGTTCGCATCCGTCCGCACCCGTTCCCGCCCGTCCGCCCCAGAGTCCCCCCCCGTCCGCACCCGTTCCCTCCCGTCCGCCCCCAGCGTTCCCCCCCGTCCGCACCCGTTCCCTCCCGTCCGCCCCCAGCGTTCCCCCCCGTCCGCTCCCACGCTCCCCTCCGTACGCTCCTCTCCATACGCTCTAGCGTTCCCATCCCGTCCGCTCCTCGTTCCCATCCCGTCCGCTCATCGTTCCCACCCGTCCGCTCCTCGTTCCCATCCCGTCCGCTCCTCGTTCCCACCCATCCGCTCCTTGTTCCCCACCCGTCCGCCCCGCGTTCCCTCCCGTCCGCGCCACCGTTCCCCTACCGTCCGCTCCGCGTTCCCCTGCCGTCCGTTCCGCGTTCCCCTGTCGTCCGCTCCGCGTTCCCCTGTCGTCCGCTCCGCGTTCCCCTGTCGTCCGCTCCGCGTTCCCCTGCCGTCCGCTCTGCGTTCCCTACGTCCGCTCCGCGTTCCCCTGCCGTCAGTTCCCCCCGTCCGCCCCCTGTTCCCCTCCCGTCCGCTCCATGTTCGCGGACGGGAGGGAACGCGGGGCGGACGGGTGGGGAACGATGAGCGGACGGGTGGGAACGAGGAGCGGACGGTGGGGAACGAGGAGCGGACGGAGGGAACGCGGGGCGGACGGGTGGGGAACGCTGAGCGGACGGTGGGGAACGAGGAGCGGACGGAGGGAACGTGGCGCGGAAGGGAGGGGAACGGGGCGGACGGGTGGGGAACGTGGACCGGACGGGGGGGAACGGATGAAAGATGGAACGATTAGCGGACGGGAGGGAACGGGGCGGCAGGGGAACAGCGTAGAATTGCGACCACATATGAATTGGACTTCATATGAATTTTTTAGAGCCAAAAAACGGACACTATAGTCACCATCTATAAATGTTAACCCTTGGGAGTGGATCAAAGTGCGATTGAGCGGCCCAACTTTGTTGAGAGTCCAAAGAAATGAACCCTAAATAGCCAATAAAATATAGTAAGGGTAGCCTTAGTTGGGCATAGTGTGAAGCCTCCAAAGGCCAAGCCCAAAAGTCCAAACTCAAAGGAGCATGCCACTTTATTACTTGCTCAAAATAACCCCTCCAATCTAACGGCCAAGATCTTGTCAATGATTGATTATTATAATGAAAAAAATGTAGGCATCGAAAAAAAAAGCAGGTGGGTTCGTTGGAAAGCTAGGAACCTAAACCCTCAAACCATGTATGGAAACACTTCTACATGAGTGTGAGAACAAATCAATGGCACATATGTGGTAGTAATTTGGAATGACGTAGGGTTTAGGGTTTAGGGGTTTAGGGTTTAGGGTTTATGAACCACTAAGGTTGAAGCACAAATTAATGATTTATTGAAGGAAAGTGCATTTGGATGGGTGACATCGGTTATGAAACCATATGAACCACTAAGGTTGAAGCACAAATTAATGATTTATTGAAGGAAAGTGCATTCGGATGGGTGACATCGGTTATGAAACCATATGAACCACTAAGGTTGAAGCACAAATTAATGATTTATTGAAGGAAAGTGCATTCGGATGGGTGACATCGGTTATGAAACCATATGAACCACTATGATTGAAGCACAAATTGGTGATTTGTTGAATGAGTGGATAACTAATCAAATATGGAAAGTTCAAAGAGGTATCAAAGAGGTTTCCAATGCGGATGTCGGAAGATTTTTTCAAAAGTGTACATTTTTAACCTAACCAACTTTATTTTTATTCCGATTGCGTTGACTTTATCTTACTAACGAGAATTGGATCCTCTACATATTGGATTACATCAATTATTGGTCATGGTCATCAAGTCCTTAGAGGTCAATATATAAGTAGATCATTGAGACTCATACATATAACGAAGGTAGAGTATCATGGATAGGATGGGAAAGGGGAGAGTCATGTTTGAGGGTGTAGAATGCGATGAGGAGATACACAATTTAGACGATCCCCATATTCCATTCAATGCAACACCCGAGCGTGAGAGAGATGAGAGAAGTGCTAGGGATCGATTTCGTGATGAGTATGTCATGACTCCCTTCTCACAATCTACACAAGCTTGGAGGATGAGGGCGGCGGAGGACCAACGACGATATGCAGACAACTTTGAGATCGATGCGGTGGAGAAGGACCACACACAATGCGTGGGTGGAGATCTAAATGATCTAATTGATTTGTGTGCGGATATTTTGGAGAAGCCCGGGGATGTGGATGTGGATGTGGATGTGGATGTGGATGTGGAGGAGACTTCAATCGACATTGAAATAGTCAAGGTAGCGGGGGAATCTTCAAAGACTATGTCTATTCGTAAGAAGAGGAGAGGATTGTCGCCTCATCGGCTACCATTGAAGGAACGGATGAAAGACCGAACGATTAGCTATTTTGATTTACTTCAGCCGAATCCTCTTCCAAAAATGGACCCTCGCCGGAAGCCAGGAGCATCTACGAGGTTGGGATGACGGAATGAAGTGGAATATTATAGTTTGCATCGTTTGTTCATGTATATGATTAATAAAGGGCATTTATAACGTTGTCGCAATAATAAAGTTATGACTTGTATAATATGTTGTACCACTTCTATGATTTATTTATTTATTTTTAATTCACCAACCGAACAGTTTCTGTTGAGATAAACAAGCACAAAGCAATATGAAACTATGCATCCACTTCTCAGTTCCAAGAGAAATTTTTTTAACCACTTTACGTTCACCCTTAGTTGATTATTGCTATTTTAGTGTACTTTATTATGTGGATGGGGGGACTATTATGTAGAGGACTTTTATTGCATATTCTTGTAGAGGACTTCATTACCTATCCATGGATACCAAGAACTCATTTTTTGGACTTCATATGAATTTTTGAGAGCCAAAAAACCGAGACTATGTCCAAACTTCCAAAAAAAAGTGATTGTGAATTATATAAATATAAATATAAGCAATTGTGAAGTATGTGTGCAATATGTGTGGAGTACAAGAAAGAACATTTAGAGATGTTTAGGATCACGTGTACAACCGATATAACTATTGCAACATTGTGCTCAACTTTAGTTAACTAGATATAACTATAGTTGACTACATTTTGTGGCATACCAAAATTAGAATAAATATAGGTAATTGCATTTTGGCAAGACATATCACGAACAACTATAGTTAACTTGAACTTAGCACATGGATGTGATAACAACGATGTGAAAGAATGATGTGGCCTCACGAGAGGCGAGAACCTTGGTTAGTCTCCCATAGACTTCTTCTCGATTATGAAGCAAAAATCCTCATGGAGTATGAACATTGCACTAAGATCCATAAATCTCATACAATATACAAGTTGTGTATGAAAAAATGATGGCTTTATTTACATCTCCAACGGTTACAAAATTGGTATGATCCAAAATTGCTGCAAAGAAAACAAAAAAAAACTATTTTGCAGTGTCACGGAAGCACATTGTCGGGTTAACCATGTTGTATGGAGGCGACTTCAACATGTTCACTACGTGTGTGATGGTTGACCTTTCCGCTGGATTGGGCTTCGTCAATGCATCCAATGCTATCTCAAACCGCATCTTCAAGCCATTTGGATCACTGTTTAGCTGAAACAACGAGGAAGTCGAATCCCTGGCATAAATCTTCTTTGCCAAAGCACCCACTGAGAAGGACTCCGAGAGAAACGTGTGCCTATGTTTCCGAGCCATCCTCACCGGAGAGGTAGATGTTCCACGCTGCCCTCGTACATGGAATAATTCTGGACCAGCACAGTTGTATTTTATGCGGTGCTTGTTCATCTCATCCACTGATTCTTTTCCATAGTTGGAGGGTGCGTCTTCATCTCCCCATGATGCCATCCCCCAATCACACACACCAATGAAAACCGTGTTCTCACGGTCTTGTGGGAAATGCAGCATGACATTGTTGGGATTAAGGTCATTGTGCAACACGTCATGCTTGTGCACTACATCCACAATGCACATTAGAGCCCATGCCAAATAAGCTCGATGCCTTCGATATACAACCAACCGTTTCCGTGCTTCAAAGTCTGCCCCAGGCATTTGAAGGATTGTGCGCTCGTGGGTTTCCGGAACTTGGTGGTCATAGACCCTCATGTTCTTCAAGGAGCCTCCATTCCACCACATCGAATAGGATTCGTATGTTTTCGGGTGGAGGTATTGTAGCTTGATTATCCCAGGATGATCTACTGGGCATGCCAATGCTTCAACCGAACGCTCCTTTCGGTTCTCCAGACTATTCGTGGCCTTCATGGTCTTCCCAGCCCACTCTATCCAGTTAGGGATGAATGATGCTCCATGAATTGTGACTCTCCGCACCACTCCGAAGGTCCCTTGGAAGATTTCCCTATCCAAGGGTTTGATCTCCACATTCCTAGGCAACCATATGACACCCTGCCGGCCCTGAGTGGCAATGTTGTCTGCCAGCTGCCTGTCAATAAAAACGGGAAGGTTGCGGGCGGATGTGCCTTTTGCTGCTATTACGCCTCTTTTCCAATTCTCTAGCTTAATGTACAGCTCGGACCTCCTCCCACCACTACTTCCCTCTCCAGGATGCATAGCCTCATATGACATCGTTGGATTGTAGATTGCTTCCACAGCTTGTTTTTCAATCCATGTGTTCCAATCGCTCATGCCCCTAGCTTCCTCAAACTCCGGTCCAGACGTGGCTTCCGTGAGAATAAGCATCAACTCGTTCCTCGCCAACTCTAAACCCTTTGTACCATCATTGAGGTATTTTTTCTCCAAATAAACCATGCTGTTACTTCTAAACCAATCCAACAACACGATCCTGCAATGATTTCGAGCCTCATCGGTCCGCGGGTCGCGTTTGCCTCTATGTTTCCTTTTCTTTGATTGCGAACCCGATGCCGCGGACCCGTCCTCCGTCCCTTCCGAAACTGCTGGGCGTTTTAATCCCCGTCTTTCAGTCTGCTCCGAACCCTGAGGTACATCACGTGCAGGGCTCTCCGGTCTTGATGTCCGCCGTGTCGGAGATTGTGGTGGCACGTTCTCCGAACGAGCCGGTGCATGTATTTCTGTGGAACTGCCTGAGCTTGGTCCCCTTCCAGTTCTCCCTCTATGTCCACTGTTTCCCCGACTCCCACGTGTTCCACGGCTTCCCCGTGTTTGGTTGCCTCCCGAATGACCAACAGCCAAGAACTCTTCGTCAAACTGAAAGGGATCTGGACGTGGTGGACGTGCTGCAGTACTTCCACTTCCAGGATCGCTTCCCGTACCCTCGGCAGTATTCGCCGATGCATTGCCTACGAGCCAAGCACGGTGCACCCTCAAATCCTCGTTCTCGTAAGGAGCAATGCCCTCCCCCTCCATCGTGATAAAAATCACGTGAGTGAGTGAATCTTAAAATGAGTCGTGATAAAAATAACGTGAATAAGTGAGTGTGAAAATCTCTCGTGATAAAAATCACGGGAGCGAGTGAATCTGAAAAAAAAATTGCGAGGGTTCCCCCACAATTTGCCCTGCCCTCCCAAACCCCTTGAGACCCGCGCGGTGATGCTGTCCTTTGGGACGCAACAAGGTCTCGGGTCCCTATGTGGTGGGAGGAGAGGAAAGTGGTAGGAACTAAAACCTCACGGCTTTATATAGGCAACGAGGAGCCCAATCATTATGGGATCCCGGTCGGAATTAGGGTTTAGGGTACGAAAACGACGTATGGGGAACGTGGGAACTAGGGGCGGACGGGCGGGAACTAGGGGGCGGACGGAGGGAACGTGGGGGCGGACGGAGGGAACGAGGAGCAGACGGGTGGGGAACGCGATAGGGAACTCGGGCGGACGGGAAGGAACGAGGCGCGGACGGGAGGGGAACGGGCGGACGGAGGGAACGTGGCGGACGGAGGGAACTTGGCGGACGGAGGGAACGTGGAGCGGACGTGAAGGGAACTCGATAGGGAACGCGGGCGGACGGAAGGGATCGGAAAGCGGACGGGAGGGAACGCGGAGCGGACGTAGGGGAACTCCGAGCGGACGGGGGGAACGCGGGGCGGACGGGGGGAACGCAGGGCGGATGGGGGGAACGCGGGGCGGACGGGGGGAACGCGGGGCGGACGGGAGGGAACGGGTGCGGACAGGATGGGAACGGGGTACGGACGACGGGGAACGTGTGGCGGACGGAGGGAACGTGGAGCGGACGTGAGGGAATGCGTGCGGACGTGAGGGAATGCGTGCGGACGGGAGAGGAACGTGGGGCGGACGGGAGGGAACGAGGAGCGGACGGTGGGGAACGTGTGTCGGACGGAGGGTAGCGGACGGGAGGGAACGCGGGGCGGACGGGTGGGACGCCCCACCCCCCCCCTCTCCCGTCCGCTCCACCCCCGTCCGTCCGCCCCACCCCCCTCCCCCGTCCGCTCCACACCCCCGTCCGTCCGCTCCACCCCCATCCACCGTCCGCACCACCCCCCCGTCCGTCCGCTCCACCCCCCTTCCCTGTCCGCACCACCCCCCTTCCCCGTCCGCCCCCGTCCGCCCCACACCCTCCTTAGTAATATTTTATTACTTTGATTTTAACACAATGATAAACACAATGGCAAAATGGTCTACGTGGCAGGGGAAATATGCACATCCACGTCGACGTTTTCTGCCACATAGGACGCCACCTTGGCAAGAAGGTAAGTATTTTACCCACCCTAGTCGGCTCCCCCTATGTTGACCCTACGTGGACCCTATTGTGTTGTGACGGAGGGGTCCGTCACGACACGACACGTCGTGACGGCACGACACCGTCACAACGGCGGGATAGACAACCCTGTAGGTGATACAACAACTCTTAACCCCTAATGTCCTATGCAACCATAATATGGTCGTGAGCAGCTCGCTCTGACCCCTTTGACACTAGTTCGGATGGTTTCTTGATTATTTCAACCACTCCTCTTGTTCATGTTCAAGTCTGCTATGTTTTGCCACATGCATAATTTTGGTTAAAGATAGTTAGCTATTTTTTGATTGATTCAAATATGGGAGTGTGCTTTCAATTGGGTTATAGTGAATTGATGCACGAACAAAAACTTGACATTTCTCACTTCCGCAATTTAGGAGCATCACATTCTAAACATGTTTTTTTGGTTGATCCCTACGTGCAAATGATTCCCAATTGATACAAAAATTTGCATGACACTCAAACACAACATATCTTCAACATCGACCATTGGAATTTTTGGTTGGACATGTGTTGGTGGGTGTAAATCCATGCGGAAGGTGCGCAATTTTGGCGCCGTTGCCTCGAATTGCAAAGCTTCTCAAAAAAATCATAAAATAGCGGTTTCAAGATTTGTGAGCTGATTTGAGTAGGCATATTGCCCCTCTTTTGAATGAGGGTAACATTTTGTCATTTGGAGATGATTTGAGTGGAGGTTTGATCAATAAACCAACCCTAATTTAATTTCTAAATTGTTGCCCCTCAAGACCACTATTGACATTCCTATTATAATCTCCTATATAATACAACTCCAACGTTTAAAACTTAAATGGTAAATAGTCGCTTCTAACCTACAAACACCTATATAGCTGGATTTTGTCCAAAAAAAACTTCAGATCTTTAGCTACGGTCGTTGAAATCGAGGTCACATTTTCTAGACATATTTGAGGAAATTGGGTGTGGGAAGTTAGGGGTTAAGAGACTCATTAAATCATGTGAGATTTGATACCCCATGATTATATATTTATAATATTTTGAAGAAAGTATGTAGTCTCAAATGTAAGATACTAGCTTGGACATGTGCATATGAATCATGAATTGGTAAAATTTGAAGGCAACAAAACCTAAGTCATTGCATTCCCAGTTATGCATTTGCATCCAAAAAGTAAAAGTGACCACACCCCCGAATGCAAATGCAACTTCAAGAAATCTCTTTTTTTCACCCTTGTATTCATATTAAGTACACTTTCACAATTTACCCAAGGCTCTAGATTAAAGGGTTCAAGCGATTCATTAGGCACTTGTGAATGGAAATGACAATATTTTATAATTTACTTTATCATGCACTCAAGCACACATTATATCCCAAGTTTTCAAAAAACAAAAAAACAAAGGGAGTTAACTTTTGTTCTAAGTTTGTGAGTTATTTGAAATCAACTATTAAATAGTTAACAAACATTCAGTAGCACCAAGGTAGTCTAAAGGGCCGGTTTACACCATGGACCATGAAGTCCGACCATGGAAGATGGCCTTTTCCCATGGTCCGAATTCATGGTCCAACTTCCATGGTTCAATTTCTTAAGAAATCAATTTACAAAGCCTTTGGGCCCCTCACTAGGTGTAAACTGAATGTGGACCAAGAGGAGTGACCATGCACTGAAAAGTGAATGTGTTGATTTTTTAATATATACCCAAAAAGGTAGTTCAATCATTTGCTTGTCTTCTCTTGTCTTCATCTTCTCTTCCTCAAAAAAAATCCATTAAAATTTTATTATAACAACATTTCTCTACCATGGGCCCCCTTGCCTTTTTCTACTAGAACACCTCTTTTGCCTTTCCCACCACAAAACCCGTTGGACCATGTCAATGGATAATGTAGGCCTTAAAATATGTCTTTTGGAGACCTCAAACTCCATGGTCAGTCTGACATTTTTTTCTTTGGTGTAAATTGAAGTGATCCCGGGACGAGTTCAACAACCAATTAGAGGTTTTACAGGGCCTTGGGTCGACTTCATGGTCCATGGTGTAAACAACCCCTGATTCTATATGGAAATTTGGAACATACATCACGAGAATTAAAGACCCACCTTAATAAAATATTGCCTCCTTTAGTGTGGCATGTGTCCAGAGGGATTTTCAAGCATACTCGGTCCATCTCCTAGTATTTCCAAGTCCAACCAATTACACGTTGACATCTTTGGGTTCTTTTTCTTTATTAAATTGGGGTATATTAATAATAAATCCCTCTAAAAATGGTCGGTAATTTTCCGGAACTTTTGGAACTTCAACCGGTTATTTCTCAAACTCAACCAATTCATTTGTAACTAGCAGCCGGTTCTCCCTGTTCATTAGCCCATGTTTCTACACTTACTTCTTTGAGAACAAGGATGGTTTTGATTATTTTTAAAGATATGTTTCGATTATATAAATGGTTATTGAAAGTATATAACATTGTCAACACCTTTGGGATGGACCCCTACGAGATTCTTTTTTGAGCACAACCCTTCATAGCCATCTTTTAAGGTTACGCCAAGCTCACCATTTGGAGTTACACATTGTTACAACTTTCTTTATTGTGAATATCATTCTCTACCAACTACATATGCGCATAAGTTATATCACGTTCCTTGATGTGCATACTAACTACATACAATATGTTACATGGATAATAGTTGGTAGATTACCAATTACGGGGTCGATATAAAATTATAGCAATGAGTAATTCCAAATGATAACCCACACTAATAGACGGTACCGGTGCACGGGGGTTCACTCCATGTCAAGTTGAACACCACGTGGGGATGCTAGCATGTGAGCCTGCGAGCGTGAGCCTCTGAGCTTGTGAGCCTGCAATTTTTTTTCCCGATTATGGTTTGTAAATCCGTTGGGGGCCTATGACCGTGGAGTTACATGTAAGGGTCTATAGTCAAAATGAACAACAAAAGAGAATTCTGTTATGCCAATTTTGTACCAAAAAATGAACTAATATATGTTCAAATGTTGAGATAATAATAATGTAATTGGATATAATGTGTACTAAGCAAACTCATGTTGAAAATAGGTGTAGCATGTTAAGATTTCTCATTACAATACACATCAATGTAAAATTTGAATACATCATAACACCATCATAAGGGTGACATTTACAAAGTCCAATACACAAAGAACAACAAAAGTGGGTTGTAGACATAAAGGCTGAATATAAATTGGATTAGAGGCAATGACTGCAAGCATTACAAACACTAAAATATGAAGAATGCCTTATAATGATTAAGTGATGAGTTTGAATGCCTTTGAAATGCTTTTGAATGATTAAGCAAATGAAAATAATGAACTTGAATGATAAAAAATTATCCACCTATATATATATTCAAAAACCATGTTTTAAAGTCTATAAATAAAATATGGTACACTGGTTTTCCATAGACCCAAATAAAACCTCAAATTCAAATATGTAGATAATCGAGCGGTTAAACAATCTAATTTGTTTTGAGGTGCTTGCTTTCAATATAAATTGCATGGTGATATGGTTACATTCCATCGCATCTATAAAACAAATGTTGCAGTTCTTGGAAATCAAATATCAAAAATCAAATATTAAATCATGAATACAAACTTAAATATCGTCAGACTCAGATGCACTGAGTTCAAAATAAACACATACTCTAGTATTGTAATATCTACGAGGTGAAGGAGAAATTGAAGATGAATTAGATGAAGCATTAGCATAAACTTCAGCTAAAGCCTCAGCATAAACAGGAAGGCTATGCGGACTAAGAGAAGGGCTTCTAAATAATCCACGGTGCCAATAAAATGACGAGGTTTGCATCGGCAATGGATTCATCCAACTGCAAACAATAAACCATGTATTAGAATATGTAATAACAAATTAAAATATAAAATATAGAATTTGCAGTTGAAGTTGTTGAGAGGAAACATGAAAAAACTTACTCACATAAGTTCAGTAGTGCGGCATCTTCTATTGGAAAATTGTCATCAAGGTCCATACCATCGCATGTGGTAGCAGAATCAAGAATCTTGGAGTCAGTTGTAGGTGTTTGAAGAGGCTTTAGTACCTCGTCAAAGAGTTCAGCATCACTTTCTAATGCTAGAATATGACGATTGGATGAATGAGCCGCTCTAATAGAAGAACATGTATGACGCACAATATTAAAATTAGGAAAAATATGAACATTGAAATATAGATAAAAAAACATATAAACTAATAATTGGGTATTGTAAAATATAATACCTGTAGAAGTAGTCATGTTTGCCACAATACCGCCTATAGGGCTCAAACCATGAATAAATAGCTTCATTAGAACTTCAGATTTCTCCTTTGCACCCCTCCATGACTTGCCATCTCTTTGTTTATATAATTGAGTTGTGGTAGTAATGGAGTTGAAGAGAACATCATCTGTGACTAAATCGACCTCTTGAATTGAGGGATGCATGGTGATAACAAGCTCTTAAGGTTGCCTTGCAACGGGAAATAAAAATGATCGAACCAATAACAAAGCCTTGAACTTCAGAGTCTGGAAGTCAAAATAAAAATAAAAATAAAAATTACACACCATATAAAAACAAATTCACATATGAAGCAATCCAAATGAAAGGACATAATTGATACTTATATTTTTGGACGGATTCATAAGATTTGCCAAGTGCAAGCAATTAATGTCAGTCCACTCATCCTTGATCTTGAACTTATAGTTCTTGAAGAACCCTGCCACTTCTCTTTTCACCGCAGAACTGTCAGGATAAAACAAAAGGAATGCTCCATCATCATGAAAATATGTAAGAGCAAATACCATAAGTATTTGGAGAAAACTTGGAATGTTGGCATTCCAATGGGGAGTTTGAGATGGTGGATCCGAGACACCTGGAACTTGAGGACCATCTGGGTAATCCGCAATGATGAGGTCCACATCAGGTTTCTTTTGTAATTGGCCATCGAAAAAAAATTGTCTACCTTCACTAACCTACAAAGAAAAATACAAAAATTATAATTCTTGAATGAAGATGACAATTCAAAGCAAAAAAATGAAATAACATGATGGATTACGAATAATTAAAAAAAAACGTGAAAGAAATTAAAAATATAAAATAAAATGAACTCACATTTGATAGAAAAGCCACAATGTCGTCGTATGGTGTACGAAATGTACCTGTTTGTTTCTTATCCTCGATAATCCTTACAAAAGAATCATTTAAAATTAAATTTGAAGATGTATGATTTGCAGGTAAAGGAGCCAAAATATTCATCATGCCTCTAAGCTTGGGAGGCATATTCAAGGTAGGAGTCGGGGTTGTTTTCTGCCGCTTTGAAGCAGGGAACATTGTCTCTATATTTGAAGAAGAAGGTCCAGTATCTACAAGGTTGTTGAGACTGTTTTGAACTGGAACATCGTCATCGCTATCATGAAGTAGGAGGATTGGTCTCGTAGGCTTAGACTTTGTTTTTTTTGGCTTTTTAGGTACATCCTCATCCATTATGGTTGGAGCAACTATAGTTGCACCCTTGATGGCGGGTTGAATGGAGTCTCGAAGGGCAATATCAAAAGTGGGAGGTGTTTTAAGAGGACAATCCAAACACCATCCACATTTTTCAAAACGCATAGGATCCCAAAATTTCATGATCTCTTCTGTGAACATGCACTCTTCACTTTCCATGTCCAAATAGTTAGCAAAAAAGGTGGGAGATTTGAAAATGGCTTTAGCAGGGAATAAGACATATTTGAAGTACCTATAAAACACCCTTCGCATGGTTGATTTGAAGTTGAGTTGCTTGTCAATGTTATGGTTTTTGTGAACTCCTTTATCCACAGCAAATTCATGAAAAAATGCAGTATCCCACAATGATATGCGCATTGTTTCTACATAATAAAAAATAGTTGGCAAAATATCCATACCATCTGGAAGATAGTTGATGGACACATCCAGATCAACCACAATAGCATCAGAGAGCTTCTCGGTCTCAATAGCCAACTGCCACATACAAAATAAAGATTAAAAATATTCAATGATTGAAAGAAAATTTGAAGAAATAAAAAACAAAGAAAAAAATACATGAACCAAAAAGAATAAAAAGAAGAAAATAATCACCTGAGCCCACCAAGTAGCTTTATGAAACCGCTTAGGAAACTCTATATCATTGAATTTTAGTTTTGGAAATTTGAGAGCCTCACGAAGAGCAGGTGAGCTATTCCACCTCTCAAGCCACTTAATCTTCATAGAAGTGTCCATAGCTGAAGTTGCCAACATCCAAAGTTTTTCTTGAGTCATCTCATGACTCTCATCGTGAGTTTCATAGTGAGACTTCACACGCTTTAAGAATAGAGGAGTATGTTTAGGATCTGCAATGGGAAGTTGTTTCTTCAGTTCCGAATAGGAAGTTGATCTCACCCTATCAACAGCTTTGGAAATCCATTCATCAACTACACTTGAAGTCCAATGTGCAGGATCGGGGTACTTCTCATAAAATTTCATTTGAGCAACTACAGCAGCATCCCCCAACTCTTGCTACACCAAGAAAAAGATATATAAGAATATGAAAAATTGCACACAATAAAAAATGAAATAAAGAACATGATAGTAGAAATTCAAATGAACAACAAGAACGAGGGAAATATATAAGAAATGAGAAAAATATGAACAGAGAAATTGATATTTTAGAGAAATTAACCTGGTATAGAAATCCATTAAGAGCCTCAACAGTCAAAGTCAACCAAGTTCTATGTTTGGATTTTTGTTTGGCATCAGCAGCAGCAAGGTCTTCTTTGGAGACAAGGTTTTCAAAACATGTGAATTTTGAACAAAAATTTATGTGAATTTTTGAACATGTGAATTCAAAACATGTGAATTTTTGTTTGAATGTTAATATGTACAAGAAACCACATATGAAAAAGAAACCGAAACGAAAAAAGGGTGGCCGTTAATGGCCACCAATTTGGAAGGCAAAATAAGTTTGTAAAATTGAGTGTGGATATGTACTTGAAGCCACATATGGAAAAGAAATTGGAATGAAAAAAGGGTGGCCGTTAACGGCCACCCTTTTGGAAGGCAAATAATTTTTTGTAAAATTGAGTGTTGAGATGTGCAAGAACCTACACATAGAAAAAAAATTGAAATGAAAAAAGGGTGGCCGTTAACGGCCACCCTTTTGGAAGGCAAATTAGTAATGTCAAATTGAGTGTCGATATGTACTTGAAGCCACATATGAAAAAGATTTTTGCCTTCCGAAAGGGTGGCCGTTAACGGCCACCCTTTTGGAAGGCAAATTATTAATGTAAACTTGAGTGTGGATATGTACTTGAAGCCACATATAAAAAAGAAATTGAAATTCGAAAAGGGTGGCCGTTAACGGCCACCCTTTTGGAAGACAATTTTGTTCATGAAGTTGAGTGTTGATGTGTACAAGAAACTCAATATAAAAATGAAATTGAAATGAAAAAAGGGTGGCCGTTAACGGCCACCTTTTTTTCATTTCAATTTGTTCTCATATGTAGCTTCTTGCACATCTCAAGACTCGATTTTAAAAAAAAATTGGCCTTCCAAAAGGGTGGCCGTTAATGGCCACCCTTTTGGAAGGCCAATTTTTTTTGTGAAGTTGAGTGTTGATATGTGCAAGAAGCCAGATATGTAAAAGAAATTTTTCCTTCCAAAAGGGTGGCCGTTAACGGCTACCGTTTTGGAAGGAAAAAAAATGAGGCATATATTTGATGGAAGGAAGCATACAAAGGGTGGCCGTTAACGGCCACCCTTTTGGAAGGAACAAAAATGAGTCATATATGTGTTTGAAAGAAGCATACAAAGGGTGGCCGTTAACGGCCACTATTTTTTTCATTTCAATTTCTTTTACATATCTGGCTTCTTCCACATCTCAACATTCAACTTCAAAAAAAAATTGTCTTCTAGAGAGGTGGCCGTTAACGGCCAACCCTTTTCCATTTCAGTTTCTTTTTCATATGTGGCTTCTTGCACATATCAACACTCAACTTTACAACAAAAATTGAAATGAAAAAAGGGGTGGCCGTCAACGGCCACCTTTTTGCAAGGAACAAAAATGAGTCATATTTCTGATGGATGGAAGCGTACAAAGGGTGGCCGTTAACGGCCACCCTTTTGGAAGTGCAGAAAAAAAATGAAGTGCACCTACGTCGCTTTCCAGAGTTGCAGCCGCGTGGTTGCCCTTGTTCGTTGTATCACTGTGCCCACGTCGCCGCCTGGATTCCGTGGCAGGATCTGCTTCCTCCATGCTGCTTGCTCTTGGTTCGTTCGTGTGTTGTTGCCGCTGCACTTGGAAAGAACATGTCTGAAGAGGACACAAGGGTTAGGGCTTCATGAAATTAGGGTAAGCGGGACTCCAAGAAAAAAACAAGTAAAAAATTGGTAGATTTCACTCTATGGAATCTTTGCTATAACTTTATGAAAATTTCATATTTATTTTTGAAATTTTTTGTATCTATACGTAATGTTTTTGTGATTCAGTCCAATTTTTTTCAGAATTTTTCAACATAATGGAAATTTTACATAAATCGCCAAAGTTTGCTGAAATTAATTTGGTTAGATTTCGTCCAAAAATCTTCAACTTTTGAAGATTTCAAAGCAGATTCTAAGATGCTGCGATTGTTTTTTGGCTCTAAAACACACAAAACATAATCATTTTTTTCGTGCTATATACCGTTGGAATTGTATTTTCATTGTGCACAATATGACGTACATCATACACCTTAAAAAATTCATTTAATATTTAGTTTCTTACCATTTCGTTCATACTCCCTACCTCCATCTCCGACTCAGATGGTTGTTCCTCCTCTTCATATTGTGTCTCTTCCTCTCTGTCCATGTTTTTGTCATCATCTTCCTCCCCTTCATCCTGCTCATTGCATCCAGAGACAATATGTGGTTGAGCTTCGCATGTAGTGGTTTCCTGTTAAAAAACATCTTCTTTTATGGGTTCACATGGTACAATATCTTCGTACGTCAAATTTCTTGTTGTGCCTGATAGGTCCACTCCTATCTTTCGAAGAACACGTCTATTCATTATGGCCCTTGACAATTGTCTCTTACTTGAAAAACGAAAGCTACTTCTCCTCTTAAATTTTGTTTTGCCCTCCACTGTAGTGACCACTTCTAACAATGGATAAGTGACGTTCTCTTGCATCTAAACACATTCAACTTCCCTCTCCACTACATTGTCCACTCTCAATAACATGCATTTCTCTATACTATTTCCACTTCCATTTGTGAACTCTTATATTGCATGATGCTCTTCATCCTAGCCCCCACTTCATTACATGATTAATAGATGTAATAGTGTAATCGTTAACAACTACATTTAGTTTATTTAGTATTTTTTTTATACACAACTAATAGGCATAAAAATGTAGTTGTTAACGGCTACACTTATTTTTTAAAATATTCTTAAATTATATGAATGTATATATGTATATATTGGGTCAGCGTGCATCATAAATTGTTAGTGCCAGTTGTAATAGTGTCAGTTCTAATATTGCCAATTGTAATAGTACAAGTTGGGATATTGCCAGTTGTGATTGTGCCAGTTCTAATATTGCCAATTCTAATAGTGCAAGTTGTAATAGTGCAAGTTGTAATATTGCCAGTTGTCATTGTGTCAGTTCTAATATTACAAGTTGGGATATTGCTGGTTGTAATATTGCCAGTTGTCATTGTGCCAGTTCTAATAGTGTAAGTTGGAATATTGCTAGTTGTAATATTACTAGTTGTCATTGTGTCAGTTTTAATATTACCAATTCTAATAGTGCAAGTTGTAATAGTGTAAGTTTCTAATAGTGCATGATTCTAATAGTACCATTTCTAATAATGCCAGTTGTGATAGTACCAGTTATGATATTGTTATTTCTAATAGTCCCAGTTCTAATAGTGCAAGTTCTAATAGTGCCAGTTGTAATATTGTCATTTATAATAGTGCCAGTTGTAATATCACCATTTGTAATACTATAAGTTCAAATAGTGTTACTTACAATAGTTGTCACTGCTAATTGTTAATCTTTCATAAATTAATAATTTCCATAATATACAAACTATGTCACACCCCTCGTTTGGCCCACTACTTTTAAATGAAAGGTTGTATACTGTGTTGATTTCAACCATTATCTTCTGTTAATATCTCTTCACGTTGCATAACTTCTATTTTCAAATGATATTACAATATTTTCTTCTATACCAAATACTGCATAATATTTAATATCATACATTTTTATTTCGCTTGGTTCAACCCCTCTAATTTCTCTTTCTTTATATTCACAACCTTTCCATTCGCCAATACTATCATTTGTTTTTTCTCATGTCTTTGTGTTCTTGTGGCTCCCCTATGACTACTATTGTTGCAATAGGTCATGAGGTCCCATTCGTTCTACCATTGGGTGTCGAAGGCTTTGTACATGTGTCTGCCCATATTTTTCATGTCCGTTTTGGATTCTCCCCTCCTTCTATTGTTGTAGAGGAAGAAGTGTCGGATGACTCTGGCGTTCTCAAAGAATCTATCTTCCAATCAAGATACAACGATCATGAAGGCTTCTATTGGCTTCTTCATACAAGACGCTATAGAGTTTACGGTATCTCCTCAGAGCTCCTCGCAGCTTCCACCGAAATACTAACTCCCGTTTCTCGTACGTCTAGTGTTAAATATCCACTGTTACGTCCAGTACGATTGGAGTCTCCATCAAGTGCCCGTTCTGATAATACTATCATCATCAATCTCCAGGGTATTAAACGTGAGTCCCTAGAACGTCCAATAGAGTTATCATCCAGTGATTCTGAAGGCAATACACCGATTAAATTTAGTCAACAATCCTCTTCAAATGTTGCTCTACCGTGCACAGTGGCTACCACCTCTCGTACTACCATTCCTAGTCCTGCATCGTCCATTTTTTCTCGTCCTCCTCTTTCTCCAAATCCTCACGATTCCCTTACTATATTGCAATGCCTTCGCAAATTATTTTTAGTGCCCGGATCACGAAATGAGCTTGCTCATATTAACTTCGATGTCATTGAATATCATAAGGTCATGTTCCTCCCTACTACATTCAATGGTGATGTTCACTTTGAGTTGCCCCCCTGTCGTGGGTCCACTTCTGGGGCTAAAGGCATGGAGGGCATGGATAAACGGTATGACGGTCACACATGGTGTCGCACCATTACGTCCAACATCCACAATGACCTGGGTTTGAAGTTCAAAAAATCCTATTGTGTTGGACATTTGATCTGTGAAAATACAAGCTGTGATTACCGTACACGAACTTCAAAGAGTAACGAAACTGAGTGGATTGGAATCACTAACCATTCTTTTAGCCTGGGTCACATTCCTCCACCAAATTCTACTGTGCTCTGTAGAATTTGTAGACAATCTCCTACTTGCCTCAATCCTTGTAATTCGCGAATTTATTATGTACTCAAATCCAAAGATTTGTCACGTGCGTGCATCCACTTGGGAGTCCATTCCCATCCAGTTGCTGACGGCCAATGCAGAGAGTCCCTTGAAGCAATCACCGGATTGATCACTCACGAAGTGGCCAGAACTCCATCCGCCAAAACCTCCGCCATTGCCCTGGCCGCAAGCAAAGAATTCCTCGACACATTTCTTATTACAATGGACCTGGACCAAAGGAGATCCTCTGCGGTGCTGCATTGGAAAATGTTATGGATAAGTTTCATCTCCTTAGCTCACCCAACGTTCGCAACATGATATCCTCTTTCCGGAGCAACAACAAAGGCGGTGGCACAATTGATCGTATTCTTGACATGAAGGGACGTGCCAAAATGGAATACATCCATGATAGTGTATTCCCGGGCCAAGGCCATGAGAAGGTTTATTTGTTCAAGATGCTTGTGGATGGACTTGGGAGTGGTGTTGATCTTGTACGGCGGATGCAACCGGGGGGCGACCTCCAAAATTGCTTTGTCATGTTTGATCATGTCAAAAGGGTGAAATCATGGACAACTATCGCATGTCATGTCTATGACTCCACTTATTGCAAAGTCATGACCATTGTTGTTTGCGATATGCAAACTGAGGGCACTGAAGGCCAACTTATTTTTTGGCGTTGTCTGAATAAAATCATGGCACACAATGGGGTGTCTGATCCAACCTTTAAAGGATTCATGTGTGACAGTGCTCAAGCCAATTTTAATGCAGTTCGCATCGTGTATGGGACGGGGGATCCATCTGTTCCAATGGTGGACCGTGAAAGGACTTGTTTATTCCATTGGGCAACAAGCACGCACAAGCATACAGAAAAAACTCATTGCCAAAGAATTCCAAAACCAACATATTCGACTATGCATGCAATATAAGGATGCAACTTCGATGTCCGAGGCGGACAAAATGTACCTGGAAATCAAAGCTTGGTGGTACTCCTCTGGAGCTGCATCAGAATCAGCAATTCGTGAACTCGAGGATTGGCTCGCATTTTGGCATTTTCGGTACCGTCAGTGGGGTGGATTCATGGAAACGGTATGACCTTTGTCATTTTTTTTGCCTTCTTCTATTTCTTACTATAAGACTTAATCTCTAAATTGTTTCAATAATGTCTGCATTCATCATCTTTGCAGAAACTCACAACAGAGGAATTGGTAGACATCCCAACTTGCAACCTAGCAGAAACAGTGCACAACAAATGGATGCAAGCTTCAGGGAAACGCGGGTCCGACTTGTTTGTTGCCACATGTGATGATTGGGTTCGAGCCTTCATGCAAATGACCAACTATAGAGCTTATCTCTGTGGGGGCCCTTCCGGTAAAGGCCCCTCTAAACATGATTTGAAACTGAAAAGAGCTATGGCATTTGGAGACGGAAAGAAAATTGCTGAAGCACTCAGTGAGATGTCTGGCGCAGAAAACATCTGCACTTGAATTCCACACTTGGAGGGGAAAGAGGTATTCGGTTCCACCAAAAGGAAATTGGATCTTCCGATTGGTTCTGAAGGTGATTCTCACCGCCCTGACAAGGTTAATTTCTCTCATCCTCGGGTTCAAACTAGATCTGCCACTACTAGAGTGCAACTAGGAACTATTGTTGAGGAGTTCAACTATGTCATGCCCCATATCCAAACTATGGTGGAAACAGATTGTGATACATTGGAATGGCATATAGCAAGAATCTCACACAAATCAAAGAAACGATGTCACGCCGTTCAGAAACACACACAAACTAAATGCAAGTTGTTGGTTGTTAGGCATGGGAAACCCACTGATGCCCCTACTTACAAAGGGCAAAAGCGTGAGTATAAGGGTACATCAATTGAAATTGAGGAGTTTTGGCTTTGTCCGGACCAAATTGCGCGTTGCGTCATGGGACCTAAGCGTTCCCATGTTCTTACACGACCCAAAATCCCTGAAGTTTGGCCTGTTCTTACTGGTACCAACCTTACCCGTACTGAAGTCATTGAGCTTGAAGAAGCTGGTTTCTGCCTACAATCCAGTGTACCCATTTTCCCTCGACAACTTCTCTCCTCGTCTAGGGTATTTCAACATGTTTTGTGGACTCATCCTCGACCAACACATGCCGAAAGAATCCCTTCTCTTCGGAATGGCAAACAAGTTCGTCGAAGTTGTAAGGCACCCACTGAAAATCACCGCAATCAATGGGAGAGTGCAAGGAATGTAACTGGAATTATTACTGGGGTGAACCTCCTTCCTTACCCTGGACTTGGTGCTATTATCATGCTTTCGTCCAAGACTGCTTCTAACGAGAAAGTTTATAACATCACACTTTGTAATTTTCCATCTTGTACTTGTCCCCATTATGGAAGCATGAACGGTGCATCCATTGGAAAGCATGTCATGTACATAAATTGCAAACACCTCTATTACATCTTCCGTTACTTATGCAAATTGGATTACAAGAAAGACACGTTCATCCACGCTCCTACCCTCAGTTGGGATGAAGTTAAGCAAGTGCTTGTTGCTGCCGGAATCATCAAGACGTGTGAGTGAGCAAGTTAGTTGATAGATATTAGACTGTTATCAAGTAGATATATCATACCGATATATTATATTCAAATTCCTAAATTCCAATAGCCAAATATTATACTTATAGTCCAATATGTATCCCTTGCTATAATATAATAATATTTTATTATGTATACGATGTTCCACATCCTATGGTGTTTTCAGAATGTTTTCTCCCTCTCATCCTCAAAATTTCCTTTAAATTTTTTGTACTATGACTTGGTCAACCCACTTTGGGATGGCCTCCCTGAACATGATATAAATTTTAAAACATGCAATAGCATCACCTTGCAAATTTTATTTAATCTAAAAGCCATGGTCATGGGTCATGTGGTAATAGGTATTTTAAATAAATACATTATTTTTTAATTGAAAAAACGTAGATCTTTGATTTGTTAACCAAATTTTTTTAGAAATTACATCATTTTGAAAATTTTGAGGTTGTAGGCTCACACAATCCCTGCTCACCGCTCTTAGGCTCACGCTCGCATGCTCACATCCTAGCGTCGTTGGAACACCACGTGCGGCCAAAGTTTGCTACCCCTATATTACATGGAATAGATAAATTTAAAAATTATGAGATTTTTTCTACATATACATAACAATTGATAATATCTTTTGTATATTTTTTTGAAATTTTTTGTCATATTCATTTTTGTAGTAATTATTTTAGTTCAATTTTGCGTCATTCTAGTTAGAAACGGTATGTTTTATTAAAAAAACATATCATCAAACTTGGTTACGATTTTTTACTATGTAATAGATACCGTCTATATCTACCCATGAAAAAAAATTTGATAAAATTTTGACCCATTTTGGTGATGCAACTTACCAAAAGTAGATTTTTTTTGGCCACACGTGGTGTTCAACTTGACCATGGAGTGAACCCCCCGTGTACCGGTGTAGCTTGCATAATGATTATAATTTTGAAAAGAATCATCATCACACGCTTTGAACAATGTTATGTAGAGGGGGACCCTCTTGTGTGAGTTTGCCATCTTAACACAACATGCATACAACGACAATATATATATATATATATATATATATATATATTTCCAAATTGAAGATTCGTTTCTTAAATGGCAATGTGCCTAACACCCTTGGTTCATAAATGTGTGGGGAGGCTAACAATTATGAAGTATCATAAGTTACTTGTTATATGGTTTGTCTCCATCCATCACAAGCCCATCCATCACCTTAATCCTTTAAGTGTAGCAACCCACGAGCTCTCTCTCTCTCTCTCTCAAAATGATAAGAATCTTCCTCAACCGGTGCACAATTTGTGGAGTCGGTGGAACACAAATTTTTTTAGCTGCCCGTTGGCTTAACAAGTTTGGCGCTATGCGGCTAGCATCGTTTGACAACTTTTTGTCAAACGAGGTAACCTTGGTCCTCGGAAATCTTCTTTGATGTTGCAGTGTCTCTTTGATAAGCCCCTCCCCAAATCATGGAAACCATTTAGTCTTATTTGGTTCTTCTTGAGGAGTGGCCTTCCACACATTATTTGGCTCCAACGAAATGAATTGGTTTTGAATGCAAATCAATGGCCAGTGGACAAAACCCACCAAATGGTGTGGGATTCTCTACTTGACTATGGTAGGCTCGAGTGGCAATAAACTCTTCATGACTTGGAAAAAACCCCGGAGTGTTGCTTATGATTAGAGAATTTGACTCGGTTTGGTGTGTCAAAGGTCTCATTGTTACTCGTCGTAACTTAGTAGTTACTTTGGAAAGTTAGGCCCATGATAGACATTATTTCTTGAGTCCCCTTGGTTGCGCGGTTCTATGAGGTGGTTGTACTTGTACTTTTCTTGCAATCGAATCTTTTCAATTTGTGCCCACAAAAAAAGAACACAAAGAAAACAAAACAAAAAAGAGAAGCCACCATGGAGTCACTTCGTGTCTTCATCCTTGGGCCCCACTTGGCTTGGATATTCTTTAATGTTTCAAGAATAGGTAGGTGCAAGTCTTATTCAATTTTTGTTTTTATTTGAAGGAAAACGATGCTCCTAGGCTTTTGGAGAGCTTGTAGAAGGTCATTAAGAATTGAAGGAGGAAGCAAATTTTCATGCCCGGGTTGTTGCCCATTGCATGGATTAGCCATCTTCAATGGTTTGGGCAACATGTAACATGTATGTTTCTAAGTTAGTATTCAAGCTCACCGTGAGAGACACTCATCATCTGGTTAATGAACTTTGACCACCTCTGAAATAGCATATGAACTCCAAATTTAAAAATTCAAATCTCCCATATATGTATCTTATATATATATAAGATACAAAGCTGGGAAATTCTTGATTAAATCTATGCTTACATTCAAGCATAGTTCTGTCTTAATACATCCTCTTGTTAAGAGGCCAAACTATTCTTCTACATATGTATGTACCCTTCAAAACCCGGGAGGTGAGTGGAACCATGAAAAAGCCATATCATTGCATAGCTATCTCTATACCTTTGTAAATAACTCATCTTGATATGTATATAACAAAGGTAAACCTTTGAGCATCAAACTACTAAGGTTGTAACATTTGTATCTTTACACTATGCGTTGCATTCCATTTCTCATATGTGCACAATCAAACTTAAAAAGGCATTTAAAGACAAGTGCAAAATAAGCTAAAACTTCAAGGTTCAATCACAACTCAATAATGTCTTATATCCTACAATACTATGTAGAATATCTATAAATTATACACATCTTATTCTTGAAAGAAGAAGGTATACAAAACCTAAAAGAGCCTTCAAAGTTGTCAAGGGTCTGCCTCACCTGTGCCCATGCCACCAACCAAATCCAAAGAGAGGGTTAGTAACGTACACAAGGTGAATAACAACAAAACCCAATTGTTATATATGTCACACATTCAATTATGGCATAATCATACATTTTGTATCAATGCATACTCAATACTCCCATTGAATATTCTACTTGTTCCTTAGCCATTTGAGATTTGAGAGACTGAAACTTGCAGCAGTTACCATACACCTCCCACTAGTCCACAAACTTTACACTAATCCCAAAAGTTTCTTAGGGTAAGTTGTTAATGTGGGTTAACCTTGGAAAGGAGGTTCTCACGTCTCCCTTCACTTAATATAGGATTAGGTAAACATCCATGTCCGTAGATGCTTATTGTAGGACCTATGGTGGATATTTTCTAGATAAAACTTTTCAAACCCTAAAGTAAATAGTCCTTTGGGGTTATATTTTATTGTATGTACAAGTCATTTATGACGAAGTAAAAACAAAGTATATGGAGAGAGAGAGAGGCTTTTTATATTCAACTCCCTCGTCCATCCAATCATCCAAATATAGTAAAACAAGATTCTCACTAATTGCCCCAACCTTAGAACTCAAACTTTGGAACTATTGGATCCAATGATCAGGGATATTTTTGGGCATAATCGGTTGAGATCCTAGTGTTTGCAAGTCCAACCGGTTACATGTTGACATCCTCCAGTTTTCCTTTATTAAATTGGGGTATATTCTATAAATTCCTCTAAAATGATTGGTAATTTTCATACAGTCTTGAAATACAACCGGTTATTTCTCAAACTCAACTGGTTCATTTGTAACTAATTGCCTGTTCTCCCCTATCATTGATTGGATCTTCTCAAGTTTTACTAAAATAAAAAGATTTTCTTCCCATATCTTCATGACGGAGTCGATTTCCACATACATGGTATTCATCATCAAATATGTTGGTTTTTGTGGGTTCAAATGCCCTTGATTTCAAAGGTAATATGAAATTTCCAAGTTCATTAAAATGCACCCTATGACAACAAAAAGTTAAGGTAAGTTACAACCCTAAATGCCTACCATGGTCCTCCGTATAACCGCCGTATAAAATGGGATTCGGATTCCATGCAATTGTGGAAAGTTCGAGAATCTCCTCCAAAACATGGCCACGTGGCTCTCTAGCGTGTACAACAAGGCCTTTTGGCCCATCTTCCAAAGTGGGTCATCTAAGCTAAAGTAGTTGTGTTCAAGGCAAGAGGAGTGAATGGTGGTTGACACCGGGTTGCCAAGTCTTCCCAATAGGCTTGAGGTTTCATCCTAACTTAAAAATATCTATGAGAGCATGCCATAGGTTACGAGCTTATGGATATGAGGCTTCTTCTCAACAACGATGAGGAATGGGTCAACCACTCGTGTAAGTTAGGGCTATCTATCATATTTGAGCTTAAATCTAGTCAAGAAGTGGGTGCTCGTTTTTTTTGGTAAGGTGTGAAGTTTTTGCATTGAAATTCAAATGTTGAGGGTTTCAAAGATCATAGATATATATGTGAAGCTTACAAGTGATTGGTTGCGACTCTACATGCCCAAAAGGGGCCAAGAACTACGATTTCAAGACATGTGTCAAACAATATCGTGTTTTCCACCACCTAAGAGAATTGGCAGATCGTCCTCCATATGGGTAGCAATCTTTTGGATCCGAATATACTATTTTGTCATGTTGGTAATTTAATGATAATGATAATAGTTTATTTGAGTTACGCATATGGGCATTGGAATAAGCTTGTAAGAAACCAAGAATTAAGCAAGATAGAATCAAAACCTAGTTTGAAATAGAACCTTATGTAGGTGGAGGGGGGGAGGAGGATACTTTTTATTAGGATTATTTATATGTGTGTGCATGACTATGAAATAAACCCCATGTAGAAAGAGAAAGAGAGAGAGAGATTTTACTTTGAGCATCATTGCGAGCTCCTCTATGAACCTGAAACGGGTTTATAAAGTATGGCTACATGAGACAAACGCTAGACTCTACACATAGGACTCTTGTGTAGGAATAAGGATATATATATGAGATCCCATGTGGGCATCCGTGGACTCAAAGCCCGGACCTATCTCATTATTTGACAATCACTCCCTCTAAGATTCACAACCCATATCTGATGTGACCTCCAATTGTCCCCCACCAACTTAAAAGAAGTTGGAACCTTCCATCATTGCCCTTTACCCATCATCACTACTACCATTCTCCCCATCTTATTATGTCAATCATGTCAACTACTTACAATCTATGTAGTCAACCAATCACCACATAAGCCCTTTATCAAAAGGCGGCAGTAGCCTACAATTAAAGAGGCTCTTCACTCACACTTGCAAGTTCCTCGTGATGTTAATGTTTGAGATACCCTCCGGTTACCATCAAGCTCCCAAATCACATATACTTGGTGACCATGATATGATACCTAACCCAACATTCTCTGGCACGTGATGTTTGCAATCACCAGAGTTTATCGTAAAGTGTGGGTATGAATTGGGTCCAAATTCTGTAATGGTTCCTTGTTTGGGTGTAATTGAAAAGTTTCGAAGGATTTCTTCGAGTTTTAGACATCGACATGTTTCTTCTTTATATAACTAAGAAACTTTTGCATTTTCTTTGCCACATGTATGCACATGGCTTATTTAGACATGAGATTGGTTGTGACATTAATCTTCATATAACTATTTGTTGACCAAAGTCAAACACCTCTTCTTCGTTTCACCAAAATTGAGCATTCCAACACCCACTTGAACACTCCCTATTTACACTGTAACTTATCAATTGCGGGGCGAAACTCCCTACCAAAACATGAGTTAATGAGATACTCTAAGAATAACTCTAGTGTCAATATGAATTTGGTACTGAGATTTATTATTTGGTCATATAGGTGATCCGACCAAACTTTCCTAGTCGAATACTCACAACAATCAACACAATGCGAAGTAGAGCAAAAACGTTGTTCCAAACACAACATAACATTACATAGCTCCTTGGATGCGTTTTTTGGGACAAGGTAGCACATGAGCATAGTTTCCCTTTAATTCCAAGATTCCCATTCCTTGTTTATGGGGAGCACTCAGACTATGTATTATGAACTTTTCGACAAACAATTGTAAGTTGGAAAAGTTGTTTAATCGTAACCTCTTTCTTTGACAAGAGACCATCATGTAATTGCTTAGTAATGTTATGTGCTAACTTGTTCAGAATGATGAACTCCATCATCAACTCATTCTTCAAGCATGCTTGGGGCAAGTACTTTAGTTTGATTTTCAGTTGTTGATTTCCGTGCTTTGATTGATTCTGCAGTGCATCAATTTCTGTTGAGAGGTTTTTGATTCCTCGGTGACCATGTTCAGACCTTCAACATTAACAACTCACACATTAATGTGCTAATAATGCTATCAATGCAGCACTGCGTCGTTTCTACTTTCGGTTTTGTTGATTGGCAACACTGAATTATTTAGTAATATTGCCACCTTCGTTTCATTTCCGGCCGTAATGCATGGAGTTCTTCTCCATCTCCTTCATCTTCTTCTCACTCAGCACCAGTGCAGGCTCTTTGTGTCAAGCAAGCAATTTCTTGAAATGGAGCAAGTAACCTAACAATCGCGGCGCCAAAAATAATGCTATCAATGCAACACTGCGTCGTTTCTACTTTCATTTTTGTTGATTGGCAACACTGAATTATTTAGTACTATTACCACCTTCATTTCATTTCCGGCTGTAATGGAGTTCTTCTTAATCTTCTTCATCTTCTTCTCACTCAGCACCAGTGCAGGCTCTTTGTGGCGAGCGAGCGATTTCTTGAAATGGAGCAAGTAACTTAGTAACCTAACAATCACGGCGCCGAAAATAATGCTATCAATGCAGCACTGCATCATTTCTACTTTCATTTTTGTTGATTGGCAACACTGAAATATTTAGTACTATTGCCACATTCACTTCATTTCCGGCTGTAATGGAGTTCTTCTTCATCTTCTTCATCTTCTTCTCACTCAGCAGCAGTGCAGGCTCTCTGTGGCGAGCAAGCGATTTCTCGAAATGGAGCAAGTAACCTAACAGCTCGCCATGACCCATCTTCGCGGATGTAACGACACTTTGATTTTGTAGGGCCCTATGAAGTGCTGCATAATCTACCCAATGCGAATGTGGTGTTTGTGAGCCGTTAGAGTTATCTGTAAAGTCCCTCAAAGAGAGACGAAACCGTGGTCATTTTCCAAGCAAAGGCATCCTTCGATAAGGTGCTCACATAATTTCCACCTCTTGAACTATTAATAATTTGCCCCTTGGATTGAAGGAATTTCATTAATTTATTGGCCGACAATATAATTTGGAGCTTGCTACACTCCTCTCAGTGCTAGAATCTAGATCAAATGTGGGTAGAAGTATGTGTTAAATAAGTAACACATAGAACGTCTATTTGAATTAGGATCCTTTGAACTCGTCGATCACAAAGGCTTTGTAGGGATTATTCATGCAAGGTTGATGAGAAACCATTGCATATTTGCTGCAAAACCTTTGTGCAATTCCACTACAAAAACCTTCAAAAGCCGTCGGGGTACTAAGTTGGTGGTATAGAAGGGGGTTAGGGTTATGTTTGCAACACACATAACATTATGCCTACCTATATGTACGAGCATTTGGTGGGTTGACGATGTGTTTGAAAGTGACGATGGGTTTGCAACATCTTTTGGTTGGGAGTCAAGGGGACAACGCGTTTATTGTATTTTGAGGGTTTTAGTGACAATGTGATGAATCCTATCTATTTATCTATATCTTGTGATGTGGAATAGGTTCCGAGCCTGGACATTCAAGTGGTGCATGGAGGTATGGGTGCAAATGCTCTCGTCCATGATAAAATCCATCCTAGACTAGCTCCGGATGGTAACTAACTGTCATCCCCCCCACCATGGATTGTCATGGGGTTGCCTCGTGCAACTTGAGCACGTTGCAAAAGTATTTTCGGCTATTTGAGCCCTTACGTGTGCCCTAAGATGGTTGGTTCTTGCTTTTTTTGGATTGATTTTTTTGAGTATGATGATGACAAGTTCAAGTTTGGGCTTGAACTTGAAAATCAACTCAACAAGAGGAGGTATTACAGCTCCATCATCTTAGGCACATGCAAAGGTCCAAATTCTTTTACCTTGCCCCGCCAAACTTGCAAATATGATCAGGGTGTGTGTGTGCGCGTCTCTCTGTCTCTCTCTATATATATATGTAGTAGAAATTTGGTCAACAAACAAACCCAGGGAAACACTCAGGGAAGACTCAAAAGGTGATTCATATAACATCTAGGTGTCTTAGATAAAGGTTATTAGGGAAAACACAAGGTTAATTCACTTCATTTTGGGTTATGACTGACAATTGGTTTACGGGTAAGGGACAAAAACTCTAAAAACCACTCCATATCAGTACATGCAAATGTGACAATCTCACACCTCACTCTAATTTCCCAGGCAATTGTCTGGCAGTGAGTTCATTTTAATTGGACCAAGTGCGGTGTGCAAGCATAGGCACAACCATAGTCAATGGTCTTGCAAAAGTAACCCATTTTTGTTTCTTTACCGAAGCCAAGGGCACTTCGGAATAGTCCATAATCTTTCATTGATTAACTCCATTTTAATGTAACTTGGAAAGGCAGTACAATACTCCTTTCAGGATAGCCCGTCTTCTTTGATTAAATTCAATTTTAATTATGCAGTCCGACAATTGTCTTTTACCTGGTCTCGGCCAAGGCAATCTCAATCTTTTTCCTCAAGGCCATAAGTCCAAACCACTTATGCGTGTTAACATATTCTCACCTTACTCATAAACTCATTTCATTTATTTAAGATTCCAATTCAATAACCTTAGATCCCAAAACATTCAATTCACCAATCCATTTCATTATTGCAAATAATGTTAAGCAATTCAATTATTAAAGATGGCAAAATTCCAAATTAACCTTAATTCTCTTAAGGTTGCAATTCACAATCAAGATTTACCGGTATAACAATCGGCACGTCCTTTTGTCTTCTCCGCCACTGGATAACCTTTCGTAGACAATGGTCTCGACATGTTGTCGCTTCAACTCACATTAAAGGTTAGGAACAGTTTCTCCATTTACACTATGAAGACAATAGTCTTACTCTTGAATCAATTTGATTGTGCCCGGGAATCCGGTGCCACAACTCGCTAGCTCTTTCACATATTACAACGACACTCCTCTTTTTACTCAAATTGATTTGGAGAATGAAATCCCATTAATGACAATTGACTCGTGGTGCGATTAATCTTAGAGGCAAGTTAGAAGTGTGTAAGTGTATCAATGAAAAGACTATAGCCTCTAGATTATGATATGCACTCAAATGGGATTGTAATATGTTTAAATACATTCATGTTGCCGTGCAATTCAATTACAAATTTGCATGCAATCCAATAACGAAATCACACTCAGTGAATCACATTCAATAAACATCTATGCAAAGATTATCAACTTAATAACATTAACAATGCTCACTGATACAAAAATCACACCCTCTCAAACTATATAGACTGCAACATTATTTACGCGTGAATACAAACCAGACCATAGCCTGAATTGAAACCTTTAATTTCAATTAGCCGATACTGAGGTTTAATTAAACTAATGTGTTGCATACAGTTCAACTAAGGCTCATAAATCTCTCGAAATAAATGTCTATACCGTCACCCTGAAATAACTGGAGCCTTCATAATCACAGATTGTCGTCTTATTGGCTCAACACAGAATTTACCACCATATAAGACTACGTCTGTCCGAGGTTGAGACTGTTCTCAAATTGATGCAGACAATATATATATTTCAGATAATCAGTAACACCGAACTACTGGCCAATTACTCAAATAATTAAGATTTAGGACTCTCTCATGATAGAATTACAAATCAACTCTCAATTCGACTACAACTTTGCACTTGAACAGATCTTCCATGATTTCCTGCCCATTAAATAACAAGGTAATTCATTCAAATAATCAACCCCTGCGAAATTACCTCACACTGATGCCGAACTGAGACAATAGACTCATCAATGCAGATAGTCACCCTCTCAGACAATCAACTTTGATGTGAAAGTAAACAACAACTAATACAGAATGGGAAGGCGGACGCAATAATCAAGTAACTCCGGATTACAGCATACAATTAAGACTCGAAAATCAAGACTGATTAAGTCACAAGTAATCTGGCACTCACACTTTGTTTCAAAATCAAACAATTGCTTAATTGCAATTCCAGTAAAATCTCCCTGGAGCTACTGTAATTATCACAATTACAACAACAACGACAACAATAACAACAACAGACAATAGTCTTTAGCATATGCGCATCCCACGCATGTGCTATAATAAAACTTTAATATTCAGAAGTAAATTCGCATAAAAATTCACACAAGAATCATAAGGTTCAACAATCTCTCGCAAGCCCTCGGCCTCTCGCCTACAAGACACACACATAATGAATGGCCTCTCCCCTTCTCAACCTCCAAAAGGTAGTTATCAGTTTTTGTCTCTTCAAACCAGGCCATAGCCTTCACATGGCCTAGTTTCTCCTACCACAAAACAATAGCCATTTCACACCAAGTAGTTTCATCTTTTCTAGTTCAAAGAAGTGGCTATTCACACTTAAACTTCATTTAAGCTATCAAAGCCAAAAAATTTGTACGACAATATATATATGTATATATATATATATGTATATATATATATATATATATATATATGTATATCATAGAACTAAAAATTAATCTTAAAATTTTGATCAAATATGAATTACAAAATTATCTAGATTTTTTGGAAGTCAACGTGTTTTCTACTCATAATGTTCTTGTTTGGAATTGAACCATGAATACACCACTAACTGGTGTTCATTATATTATTTGTTTGACATGTATGCCTACAATTCTCAAATTCATATAGCAAATGAATTTGTTTATGTTTTTCCAATTGAACATGCATTTCAAAAGACAACCATACTGACATCATAATAATATCACAACATTATAATATGCATATACTTGCAAAATTTTGCCTTAACGATTGATCTATGTTTGATACATTGACAATTTTCGCTTGGATTCCCTCACTAAAAACATCAAATGTACAAGATCAATAGTAAAATATAAAATAGTTATAAACTAGTTAATAATTTTTGCTCTCAACTATACAATCGCTTGATTTCAGAGTTTTTTCGATCTCAGACCTTCAGCTAGTGTGAACCTACACTTCACACATGAGCCAAGAGCCGTGACCACGAAATTGTGAGAGCCCAAAAGAAAGTGTCCAAAGGCTATCCCAACACACCTCCAAAATCATGTATGTGGTCATGGATCCTCGAGTGTGGTGTGAAGTCATATGTGACCAAGCCCTCAATCAAATGCTATTTCAATGAATTTCTATTCATGCAGGTCCTCACAAGCCCTCAATCAAATGCTATTTCAATGAATTTCTATTCATGCAGGTCCTCACAAGCCCTCAATCAAATGCTATTTCAATGAATTTCTATTCATGCAGGTCCTCACACATGATAAAATAGAATAAATCAACGGTTGTGAGCATTTGGAGTGCCATGGTCTCCCGGTTTTGTGTTAGGCCTATCTCCACGGGGTGGTTTTTGAAAATAGTCCAAGTGACCATGAAACATGATCCATTTGATGCCATGTAGGAATTTATGTGGACTTTACATCCATCTGGCATTCACATACTCCGTTGATCCCTCAAGCGTAGTGTGAAGCGAACTTGGACCGGGTCCGCCTTTTCCACCAATGAGAGTGCTTGAAGTATACTGGTCACGGGCTCTCAGTCTCGTGTGTGAAGTGGCCCCAAGTCGGGGTTTAAGAAACTCAGGTTTTCATGGTCGCTGTTTTGCAGAACCCTCGCAAGCTCTCTATTCAGGGTGGGTTAGGGTTTCACAATTCATTCAGGCTTCGAGCTAGCTGCGCACGAGTCGTCAGCGATGGCACGGGCACGCACACCGATGATGCCTCTGCAACGCTGGCATTGGAGTCTGTGCTTTGCCGGAGCTTGTGCCGTTTGGAGCTCCTTGAATTTCTTCATTGCCTTGTACGGTAAATAAACTTGTTCGGTAGGGTTGGGGTCAGGTGACCAAAAAATAAAATTGGGGGCGAATCTTGAAGCTTTGGGGCAAGGTTTGGTGGAGGAGGGAGCAAAATTGCAAGTCAGTATGCAGCAGCAACCGAGTCCCACGTTGTCTTCGCCCTCCACGGGTTTCATGGGGCCGCGCTCTTCGCCTCTGTTCTCGTCGGCTGTGGATCAGCCCGACCCGCCTCCGCCCCCCTCAGGCCAAGACACCGTCAGGTATTGCATTGCAGACTATCATTTTCTATGGTCAGTTGTGTGATAAAACTCTTGGGAAGTATTTTAGACTCCTGCCAGCTTCTTCACCTCATACCCTAATGATCATCAGCATCCATCGATTTTTCATATGCTTTTCACGTGACACTCTTTGGAGTATATTAGACTCCTGCCAGCTTCTTCATCTCATACCCTAATGATCATCAGCATGCATCGATTTTCATTCCATTTTCTCTGTTTTTAGAATACATAATGCTCAGTCGTGATGAATTTATTTGGAGTACATTAGACTCCTCCCAACATCTTCACCTCATCTCCTAATAATCATCACCATCCATTTTCATCTCAATTACTCTGTTTGCGAATATGCTTTGCTCAGTCTTGAAACTCTTCGAAGTATCCGAGACTCCCTGCCGGCTTCTTCAATGGCAGACTTAATTATCTCAAGTTCCGCAAGCACTTTACTTACTCCTCAAACTCTTAGTGATTCATACGACTCTTGGCAGCTTCTTCACGTTAAACCCCAGCGATCAGCATTTTTCAAAATTGTTATTTACTAGAAAATGGGGCCAGAAAGGTCCGAGGTGCTGTTGGCAGACGATAAAACTCTGAATTTTTGGAGATTGAGTGCGATTGGAAAACATTGGTGAGGTTTACAGCGACAATATCTAGAGAGTTTTCTGGTGAGGAAGGCGATCAAGTTCATCAATTGAATGGTGTTGCAGCGTATTTTACAGTTTGTCATCTGTACCTTGCTATCTTCTTCACCTGGAACACTAATGATCGGTCTTAGTTGGTAGCCCGGAAGTGCTGTTAATACACAATAAGTCCTTTGATAAATGGTGCTGGAGCATGTTTTACAATTTCTATCGCCTTACCACAACGAATCTCCAAATTTCCCCTATCTATGGTCATTCTGATTAAGGACAGCACTCAAGGTGAATATTTGGAAATGGCTGTAGTGATCCTTTGAAACCTTGGATAATGGGCAACTGAGCAAGTCTGCTTGATTTTTTAAGGCCAAACTCAACGGCCGCAGGACAAGAAGGTGACCAAGCTCCTCCCAAGCGCCTTGCAAATGCTTTGGAAGGGCTTGGCCGTGCTATAAGGCACATTGCAGATGTGCGCTCAGGTGCAGATCTCCTCCTTGAAGCTCTCGACTCTGCTGCTCAGGTTCGTGGACATGAGACTGGGACCAAAAAGGCTAGCGATGGAATTCAGAAGGCAGCTGATACAATGCGGAAAGCCCTTGATGATCTTCGTGCTACAGGTACTACTTTGGTGGTGAGCAGTGTCTCTTCTCTCATATCAGCCTTCCTCATATACAGGTTTCTGCACTGCAGAAATATTCTCATTTGTGTTAATTAATTACAATATTATTTGAGTTCTTGAAATAAGTTCTTTATTCATAGGAGCAGGAGCTGTCTCTGTGGACATATACATACCGACTACAGCATCTAGGTGTTGATCGTTTTGTAAAGCCTCACTCTAAATTAAATATATAGGATATTGCTGTATTCAATAAGGGTCTGTAACTTTTAGTGATATCAGATACAGAAAGCTATCAAACTTGTATGGTTCCGAAGTTGGGAAATTTGTAAGGATCTAACTGTACAGATATATTTTCTTACTCGTAATCCTGACTGCTTCTCCTTGGTTGTCTTTTGTTGTTCTTTTGCTTAACCCGCTTGTAACTTTCTTGTAAAGCTCTTCCAAGTGTCAGCCAAAAGTACTGTTTGAGTCTCCAAATCCAATACTTTGATTGTGTTATTCAATTTGTAGTTGCTCAGCAATTCATGAAGGTATCATCTGGGCTGGGACCTGTTATGCCTGCTGAGATACGATCTATGGTCCTTGTTTGAGGAATGGTCATGAAGTGGTGCAGTTGTATTGTGCTCATGTTGGCCCACTAAAAGATCATGCCCTTGTCAATTTTGGTTCATGTCTTTCCTTGGTGGTTCAAAAGGACTGTCAACATTGCAGCTTCTAAGAATGTGTCAATACTGATAAACTGGTGTGCTGTTTTGCAGGAAAAGAACTGGAAGCTGCAGGAGTGTTGGTAGGAGCACAGCAGAAGTTTGAGGATAAAGGATTGTGGAATCTGCAAGTGCCCTTTGTTGCTCCTGATGGAGCATTGGTTCCATATGCTTGGAAACGCCAGATAGCTGGCCAAGCAGCTGCATCAGCATATGATCGTGCAAGGTATTTCTATGTCCAATGGATTTTCTTCTTCACATTTCAGTGAACCTCATTTATCTCAGCCCAATTGGTGGCCATAGTTTGTTTTTATTTTGTTAAGGTTATGTTTACCCTGTTGTGCTCTATGTTGTGAGTCGGTCATGGAAATTGAGTATGTGGGTTGTCCATCCCTGACTTATCCATTCAACAACAATCACATTACTGGTATGGAGGAATTAGTTGTTTAGTGCTCTCTTTTATATTTGGCAGGGTTGCACTGAAGGCATTCACAGAGCAGAAGAGAAGGTATTTTCCAAGTCTTGAAGTCACCACCTCAGAAAATGGACCAAAATCTGGCACAAAGCGCTCTCGAACTGAAGGATCTGAATCCACAGATACTTCAGTTTCATCTCTGCCAGACATATTAAGACGTATACAGTCTGAAGCTCCAGGGATGACTGTCACCCCATATGTGCGCCTAGCTTGGACAAGTAAATTTGGCTCACAAGGTGGTGCCATATCAGGTCCTGTGAATAAGATGCTCTCAAAATATGCATCACTGCAACTGAAGAACAGTGCTGGGACAGCTCAGCCAGCAGTAGTGGACTCGCCCCCTCCTTCAAAACATGTTGAGAAGGTAGCCGTTTTGGAGGTCTCCATCCCTGAGGTGCTTGTGGCAGTTATTTCTGTTCTGCCGGCTGGGTCTATATATCCAGATGCTGTGGCAATCTTTTCCCCTGCCGAGGTAGGCCACTTATTCATGAGCTTTCACTTTAATTGCAGGTCTTTAATAGGAGGAGCGAAGGTGTCGAGAGCTAGTAGTTTTTTTTCTATGGTTGGGCATCTGATAATCAATTCATCCTTCCTATTTTTACATGTATTTTCAGTAATAATACATATGTTAGCACATGCGGTGCACACAGACATATCTCATTCCTAGCAACTACAGTAGTCCCTTTGTAAATTGGAAGATGATTCTTCTACCATCTTGAAACTTGTTGTGGTATTAAGGTTGGCCTCTTCAGTTGAAACCTCTGTTTGATGAAGTGTTTACTTTATTGTTCCGTTCTTTCCATGAGGCGGAGGAAATATAAAGTTTGATCACTTGTGCAGACAGGTGGACACATCCAGGCATGGGGGATATCGCACCACAAGCTCCATCAACGACTCTCTGTATGTGGCATTCTTAGTCCCATATTTGTCATAATTAGCTGTGCTTCTCACAAATTAATGGTCCTGCCTTTTTCCATTTTCCTATAGCTCCTCTCCATCTCATGTCACGGGTACACATTCTTAGTCCCTCCATGCCAATTTAGTTCAATGCTGCTTTGAAATGTACTGAAAGAAGCCCATGTTTTTCTTCACAGGATTATGCAGTGATGACATTACACCATTTTTTACAACAGGATTCCTCCTCCGCACTTGAGCTTCTCTTGGTATTTCTTGCTTCACTACATTAGCACTGGAGAGTGGTATTGAAGTTGAGCCCAAAAGATGAAAAAATAAGCAATATTTTGGAACTGGAGCTTGGGAATTGCCCAGGTCTCTGTCAGAGGGTAGCGTTGACAAATTGATTTGTTTAACTCAAGACATCCATGTTAATTATACCAATAGAGAACTGTATAAATAGGAAATTAACTTGAGGACACAGCATTTTGGGAAATAAAATGTAGGGGGAATAAATTATAGATGGCATTCCTGAATGAATTTAGAGGTTGGAACTTAGTCCCATGTATTGTCAGCAGACAAACTCTTCGCTAACCAAATTTTGTGGTTTCTTCAATGGAGCAGAGATGGCTATACTTGTATAAAACCCTCTACACACAGCCTTGCTTGTAAGATTCTCTTCATATACTCCAGTGCAGTGCAGTTTTTTTTCTTATTAGTTCCCAGAACTTGTACTTGGCATATCAAATACTTTTAAATAGTGGATACATGGTGGCAAAAGAAAATGTTTAACATTTCAAGTTCATTTTGGGATTGCAGGTCGTGTAAGCATTTGATGGCCCTTGATGCTCCATCTGATCTCTTGTTCCCTCCATTGGTAAGATTGCCTTCACGACAACCTCCACTTTCATCAAACACAAAGAGTGCTCCAAATACAAAGCCAGAAGACTCCGAGACGCAGGGCGATGTGATGGCCTACCACTTGGGCTGCGCTCCCATTGAATTCTTTTGATGTAATTTCTTCACAAGGTGTAGGGCTTAAAGGTCAACAGGTTTAACACAAGTTGCAAGGGACACTCATGCATTTAATTTCGAGGAGGAGCTGAGATCAACCAAGCTCCTGATCACTGGTTGACCTTGGAACTGCCTGATGGTGTCCCACAAGCATGATCCACGAACAATTGATAGACATTGTCCATGTACAGTAACTGGTAACCTGGAAATGGTCACTTACTCCATTCCAGCTCCAAACTTGTAACATTGAGTTGAGATATTTTTCTGTGTAATCACTAACTTTGTTCTTCACATTTTTTGCTTACCTAGATACTACTTGCACTTAGAAAGCTTGCCTGATTAGAAGATGTTTGATATCAGTACCTTAGGCTGGCGTGTTACTGAGCTTTCTGAGGTCAAAAACGATTTTTCCTTAATGATAGGGATGTGATGAGGTTTTTCGGTGTTGTCAATACTGTTGCCAAATGCTTTTTAGTAGTTTTAGTCAGAAGACAAAAATGGTATTGTTAGTTGCAAGGAAGAGGTCTAAAATAGGTAGCTCAATGGAGGATTCTTCACCCAGGATCACATCTTTCTTTGATAAGTTTGGTCTCATACCGATGGCAAAGTTTGTAGCAGATGTCGAATTTAAGTGAAAAGCCTCTATGCTGTGTCCATGTGTCCACCCCACAGCGATACAAGTACTGGACAGGCGACAGTACAAGATGTCCAGTCACTTATAGCGAGTTTCACATCTCATCAAATTTGAGCTACTCTCAAGATTCAGAAGGTGTCATTGCACGAGTCTGGCAATTGTGACCCTCATTGGTTCTGAGTCCTGACTAGGTGCATGGTTGCTGGAATTCCGGGGCATCCAATGCGTACTCATGTGCACAGGTACGTAGTGAATGCGCGTCTACCACACATTTCAGTCACTTGCAGGTACAGAGGACAATGACATTGTGTCCTCGAGGCTCAATTCCCTAGTTGATTTCTTCACCTCAAATTGCTGTTCCTACCTTTACAATGTGTATTGTATGAGTTTAGTTGCCATGCAAAATCTCCTTCAAGTAGGCATATGTTAGAAGAATTGATGTACAGCTCAGTAACCCATGTGGGCATCCTTGAGTGTGGTGTATACCCTATTTACAAGAACGATAGTTTGGAGGTTTCATATTCATTTAAATCGCAATGCAATCATTCCAAAGTATGGAGCTCAGTTACATCCACACACTTCAGAATGTCAGGAACTCATGTGTCAAGTGATTTCAAAGAAACAACAGTACCTATCTTTGAACAACCCACATGCCAATTGTGTCCTATTAGTGTGGGTTACCATTTTTAGTTACATGGTGCTATAATTTTTTTTATCAAGAACATCATTCTTCACCAATTAAGGTATTCATGTTCCTTGATGTGCATAATAGTTGTTTGTCTCTTCTGAGTACATCATGAAATGTTATAGCAACATGTAACTCCAAATGGTTACCCACACTAATAGGATTCTTTAGTGTAGTTTGAAAGTGGGTAGTGTCGTGTGTAGGGAACCCATATGTTGGGTGCACATTGGCAAGTGTTCAAGTTAACCCCTAAAGGTCAAGATGGATGCTTTTGCCTAGGCAGTCACCACAACTTTACCATACAAGCGATCGAGTCTATGTTATAATCTTCTGGTTTTGGTCATGTAAAATTTTGAAAATTTATGTGAATGATATTATCTTTACAAAGATGCCATCCACAAGGTCGGATTTATCATAAGAGATGTCAATTATTTTTCTTCTTCAATAAGTTATTGAATTGGGTCGCACTGCTCTAAGCGATTTTGGGCAGATTTCACTTCGGCCTTTAGGGGTTAATAACATCTAGATACATGCTACACTGAACATGATATTTAGTGTCATATGGTATTTAATGTCACCGTGGTAGCTTTCCGGATGACACTTCTTATGAATAAGTGAGCAAATATTGTCATGGATGATGGATGAGGTCATCCATTAACCAAAACCCTACCTTCTTTTGTCAACAACTTGTGATGAAATATTGTCAAGGATGATTGAAATTTGGTAAGTGACAGTAATTGCAACACTGTAATTCTATAATCTTTTAAAAGAAATGACAAATAATGTTGGGTTAACATGTAGTGTCAGTGACACTATACCGCGGTTTCAATTAGTATTGAGCAGGAACATTAGAATTATTGACACTAAATATCATATTTAGTGTAGCACCTAATTGTTGCTATGCCTCCATATGAAGAGGCTTCTATATATTTCAGGTTTAATCATATACGCGATCTGCGGAACACAAAACTCCCAACCAGCATCCACAGCGTCATGAGAATAAGAGGAGACTTGATGAAACGGGCTCATTGATCAGATCTCGAGTCATTACAGGATTAGGAAGTGGCATTGGATTGCACGGAAAACTACATGACATTACACGGTAAATATGATAGTTTCCACTGAAACCGCCAACACACTCACACCGAAATAGTAGTCTTATATGGTATCCTAGCCTATGACCGAGAGCTACACATTGGTGAATTTTCACAATGACCTCTTCTATGGTAATGAACGATTTAAATTTTTTCATGCAAGGTAAAATGAAATATTTGTCTATTTCAAAAATTTGGAAATTTGGAAATTAATTTTGAATTACATATGATTTTTTAAAGATGTTCCCTAGGGTATCTTATGATAGACCTAAAGAAGTTTGACGTCAATGCTAATACAACTTATGAGCATTCTATAATTATCCACAAGCAAGTAAGAGGTTGTAAGAAATCCAACATTACTAAGCCGTAGACTGACTTTGACCTTACTATGTCAAGAGACATCTTATACGAACAACTAATCTCATCCAACACGTTGTGGCAAGGTCTCATGTGCCTTGAACCGAGACCTATGGGCCTCAATGACCACCTTCCACTCTCCCCCTCCTTCTCCTTCTCCTTCCTCTTCCTTCCCTCCTCCTTCCCCCTCTTCCTCCTCCTCCTCCTCCTTCCTCCTTATTTAACCTAAGACCGTCACCTATCCGTGGGCACATGTCATCCACCTAGGGAACATTATTTCTAATTTGTTCCCTAGAGCTCGGTTTAAGGTCACATATCGGTAATAGGGTAGGATACCATAGTCTTATGACCACAAAATCCCATCAAATCATGAATGGCAAAGCCCAGTCCATAGAATCGACCACAAAGCAGAAGAGCACCGTGATCATGATGGTGTATTGAAATGAAACAATTGGCATCATCATCATTGGGGCCCGCTGTACGGTGAGATAAAGAGAGAGCGCCACTTGTCTCGCTCGATTAACAGTTCCAATGAGGGCCGGTTTACACCATGGACCATGAAGTCAAACCATGGAAGATGGCCTTTTTCCATGGTCCGACTTCATGGTCCAATTTCCATGGTTCGATTTCTTAAAAAACCAATTCACAAAGCCTTTGTGCCCCTCACTAGGTGTAAACTGAATGTGGACCAAGAGGAATGACCAATCACCATAAAAATGAATGTGTTGATTGTTTTTTTAACATGTGCTCAAAAAGGGGAGTTTTGAAGAACATTCAAGTTCGACCATTCTCTTGTCTTCTCTTGTCTTCATCTTCTTTTCCCCAAACAAACAATTCATTAAAATATATTATAACAACATTTTTTTGCCATGGGCCCTTGCCTTTTTTTTTACCAAAGCACCTCTTTTGCCTCTCCCACCACAAAACCCGTTGGACCATGTCAATGGATAATGTAGGTCTTAACATATGTCTTTTGGGGACCTCAAACTTCATGGACACTCTGACATTTTTTCCTTGATGTAAACGAAGTAGTCCCAGGACTAGTTCAACATCCAATCACAAATTTTATAGGGCCTTGGGACGAGTTCAACAACCAATCACAAATTATACAAGGCCTTGGGACGAGTTCAACAGCCAATCACATATTTTACAAGGCCTTGGGACGACTTCATGGTCCATGGTGTAAACAATCTCAGGGGTTGTTTACACCATGGTGAGCTAGAAAAACAAAGAAATCTCGCGATTCGAGTCATAAACTAAGATCATAACAACTTATATAGAAAAGGAGATAACAACAGACGACACCAATGAACGGGGAGAACTCGCTGCTAGAACTTTACATATGACCCGGTTGAGTTTTGAGAAATAACCGGTTGAAGTTCAAGACTTCAGGAAATTTACCGACCAGTTTAGAGGAATTTATGAAATATACCTCAAATTGATAAAGACAAACCGAAAGATGTCAACATGTAACCGGTTGGACCTAAGAACACTAGGATCTTGACCGGTTATGCCCAAAAATCTCCCTGAACACTAAACGACACTCCCAAAATGACTCTGCAAAGGGGAGCTAGATACCGTAGTACCATAGCAGGTTCGTCCTAAAATAATTCTAAAAATAAAAAACGTAAAAATTAGAAAATTCTGAAGACAAAAAAACGAAAATAGAATAAATTAGTTTTTGAAATATTTTGCTATTTCTAAGCTATTTAGGGTCATTTTTACTTATTTTTTGCTAAAAAACGAAAATTGAGAAATTCAGTTTTTGAGAGGCGAACCTTATTTTTTCAAAAAATTTAAATATTCGTTCGCCAGGTGGCGAACCTGCTATGGTGTTACGGTAGTATCTGATCTCCGAGCATCACGAGCTTTTTGTTTGTTGCATGTGTGGCTGAGTTGAAAATATACAAAATACACAAAGTACTTCATACACTACTCCGGCCAAGGATTCGTGGCACTCACTTAAAATCATCCATGCGGATGAAAAAAACATAGGAATCATCTAAATGACTTTTTTTAGGCAATTTGATTCCGGAAATAGAGTCAAAGGCCCCGAATTAGTCTAGTGATGTCACATTCGAATGAATCAGCCCTCAACCCCATAGGGGGCTTTTTTTTTATTTGAGCCGCTTCATCCACGATATCTAGGATGGATGATTTTAAATGAGTGCCACGAATCCCCAGCCCACTAACTCCAGGTGTCTACCTTACTACACTTTGGAACTTGTCTTAACCCTTAAAGGACGTGGGGTCTCATTATACGGCCATATACACAATATATACGTGCTTCCAAAACATATACATTCAAAAATCATATCTTGTAGATGTATGTATGTGTTTGAAATCAATTTTCACTTAGTCTTATGTTAACGAGAAAGAAGAAATATACTCATACTAGATCATTGAGGATCAAAATGTAATGCATGTATTTGCATCCAAGGGGCACCTAGGCTGCATATGTGAATTTAAATCTTCAGTAACATCATAATGTTTTAACTTATTTAAACAATGTACTTGAGGAGTGAGTTGATTTTAAGCAGGGTGAGGTTTGTCGTGATTAATTGAAAACGAATGTATGTAGCTCAAATACGCTTTTTCTTTTTGCTTGGAGAGGCACATTTTGAATAGTCCTCTTAGATGCTTAGGGGGTGAAATAGGTCACCCTTATTTGGTTATTTTATTTATTAGGGCACGTGTATTTGAGTGGTATGTGGTTTGGTGTGGCTTCAAGAACAAATACCCAAAAAGACATGTGTATACAAGAGATTGGACTTACATGTTTGAAATATGATAACCATTCCAAGTGCTATAGTCAACATGATTATGGGGACCTATATGGCCATTTAATGAGCATGAGAAATCATGAGGAAAGTGGCTATGGCCTCGATTTGGATTTGTGAACGATCTTCAATTGATCACATGTTTCATATCCGAGGAGACGTGGGCTAGCCGGGATTTAAGATCCATCTACCTTAACTTAACTTACAATGTTCATTTACACCCAACGTAGCTTCTTCTAAGACATATTAGGAATTTGGAAGCAGTAGATTGGCGGGAGTAACCAAGGTAGATGGGTCTTAAGTGGCTTGGTTTCTTAATTGGACCCCTATACTTGATTGGTACGTGGTTCGGTGATGATCAAAGAGAAAACACCATAAAGACACATGTTTAAAAGACATTGGACCACATCTTCAAATATTAATAACTACTATACACTCGCCAGTGAATTTTTTTTGAGAAGACTTGTGTATTTAGTTCAAAAATCAACAACACACACTTCCGATAACCATAATGGAATAAGGGGAGGCTTGAAATTCAATTCATTTTTTTTGTAGATGTTTCATCATGGATTTGCTAATGCAACCCGAGATATTTGATGTGTGGATCTACACTATTTTGTCTAATTAGTGTGGGTTAGCATTCGGAGTTACATGTTGCTATAATGTTTTACCAACATTATCATTTTTCACCAACTAAGTGATATGACGTTCTTCAGTGTGGATACTAACTACACTAAACATGATATTTAGCATCACTTACTATTTGGGTATACCCAATGCTATATATTTTACTATTGATGTAAATTTTTTACCAAGTAAAGTTGTTAATGTTCTACAATGTCCGAACAACCAACTTAACATTGTGTGGTAAAATGTGAGATATACAATAAATAGATATAGCATTGCGTGATTCCAAATAGTAAGTGACACTAAATAACATATTTAGTGTACTCATGTTATTTGGTAAAGATGATGCTCTTGGTAAAGGATCTGAATTTGACAACACATAAGTCTGAATGGTAACCCACACTAATTAGACAAAATAGCGTAATTGGTAGAAGTTGGAGAACATGAAAAATGAACCAAATAACACCCACATGCCTTAAACATGGGTACGGGTGGTAAGCATTGTAATATGCTACAACACAATAGAAACAAGAAGGATTGAGGTGGCGCCATTGGGGATACTATAATCACTCTCCGATCAGCCTTGTTTCATAACATTATTCAGACCCATGCAGTGTTCTGTGGGATTGACAGTATTTCGGGGAATATTCCCGGACTTTTTCACATTCAGTCTGAATGTGAAAAAGTCCGGGAATATTCCCCGGAATACTGTCAATCCCACAGAACACTGCATGGGTCTGAATAATGTTATGAAAAGTATATTAAAAAAAGTAAAGTTGGATTCCGAAGTGCTTTCCTCTACACTTTTAATTTCCTTCATACTTTTTAGTTTTAATGTGGTAGTAGCAAAAGTACACAATGAGTTGGAGATGCCTAGTTCGTAGGGTCATGATCTCCACACTTGCTTTACGATTTTACTTTTGATTTTGAAATGCTTTTATCTACACTTTTACTTTCGGCACACTTTTACTTTTTAGTGTGCTGGTAGGATACTCCTTCTTATATAAATAGTAGGACAATGTTTGCCATTTTATCAAGAGCTCAAATTTTCGAGTGCCATTTCCTTGAAAACATTGTGTATCATCATCTGTTCATTGTTTTGACATCATTTGGAGGTGTCATCTAGCAATACGTTGTTTGTTTTGGTAGGCAAGGCAACTGTGAGAACCAATAAAATTCAAGGTATTCCAAATCAATACTCATTTTATTTTTTTATTTTGTCATTCTAAGAAATAATAATCGTAATTTACGATGCTTTGGGTGTTGTTTTGTTTCCATATTAAAGTTGCAAAATCATGACTCGATAGTCTGCAACTCTTACCAGTTTGTAATACGTATGCACGGGTTGGCAAACTATCACATATTGAAGAAATGTAGTAGTAGTAAGTTCATCACTCCAATAAACTACACTATCAACTAGTACACTAAATAGTCATGTTAGTGTGGGTGGGAAATCATGGTGGAAATATTCGCATGGGCCACACTAATTTTCTTGTTAAGTTGGAGTTAATGTGGGTCCAAGACCTGAGTCTTCCCTTGAGCCTTCATGAAAACTTATGACCAACATATTAATATTAGTTATACGAGGAAAATAACACAAAATAAAATAATCACCCGCATTAATTTTCTAGAAAAAGCCAATTAGTGTGGCCCACGGTTATTTTCTACTGAAAATTTAGTGTGGGTTGAAAGATGAGTGTGGGTGCTAGAAAATTACTGTGACCTAAAGTATTAGGACTATTAGTGTACCCATTTTTCATTTCCTGAAAGAAATAAAGAAAGAAAAAAATGAAAACAAAACCATGCAACATAACTTTCAGAACTGCCGCATATTGGTGAGATCTACTTCAACACCTCGTTCGAAACCTGAATGGGGATGTGGTTTGGGACCTCGAGGTTGATAAGAAGAGCAGGACGGGGAGAAAGCAAGGCGCCACACTTTCGTGATTTCTGGATCTCCGAAGATGAAATAACTAAGTTAGAGATGGAGATCTTCTTCGATGCTCTCCAATTCTCTCCCTCCTAGCTACGCATCCGAGCTTCCGCGTCTTTTTTCTTATTCAATTTCGGTTCGTTAAGCCCCGAGCGGCGTCTGAGGAGATATACTGTATAGTGCACGGATTCAACTGAAGGTAAAGTGAAAGGTCCGACTTCTTTGTCTCTTACGAAATTGTTTTTTTTTTCAGCCATTGCATTGTTGCTTTACAATTCCCTCCCTCCTAGAAGCGCCCCTCGACATTCCGCATCTTTTGATATTCAATTTTGGTTAGGTGAGGCGTAAGTGTCGGAGGGAGATAGATAGGTAGTGCATGGATTCAATTCAAGGTGAAGAGGCGGTCTTCTTTTGTCATTTGAGAACTTTTTTTTGTTGTTTGTCACGGCATTCGTGCTCTGGAATAAGTTTTTGCATCTTAATTTTTGGTGTTTAATTTTCGTTCGGTGAGCGAGTATCGGAGGAGTTGCTGTAAAGATTCAACTGTAGATCCTCCGGCTAATCGCTCTCGAGTGTCCGCTTTATTTGAAAAAATTTAATATCACTTTTTCTCTAAGGATTTAACTGGAGAGCGAGAGGCACGGTGTGAGGACTCCCTTGCCTCCCACAGACTAGGGAAGTCGGTTTGCCAATGCGTTCGTTCTATTGATGCTGGAAATCGTCGCTCGAAATGGACTCTGTGATGCTCCTTCAAGAAAAGTTCTGTTTCAAATGGGCAAGAACTTGAGAGCCAACGATGTGAGGCCTCGTCGCTTCTTACTCGTGAAATGAACGTGGTAGCTTCAACGAAGAGACAGGGTTATAGTTGATAGATGTCATTGTGCCCCTATTTGGAGATGTTCATCGCTTCCAATTGTTGTGGATCAGCGCTCATAGTACTCTTTTGAAGAAAGTAGTTATGGTCATTTCTGTTTCGTTCCTCGGTAGTGTCACTTGCCGAAGATTGAATAGTCATAAGTATCTCCTGACGGCGAGGAATTTAAGTTCATCATATCGATCTCTTTGGAGAGTAGTCATGCGATCGGCTAATAATAGAACGGTTTACAACAAGTGACTTCTTTGAAACGGATTGGTTCTGCCAGTGGGAGCTCGCTTCTATATTTATGAATAATTGGTTTTCCGTCCAAATACAATGGCTGCTAACTTGGTAAGCTGATTGGAGGTCTTGCTTTACCAATGTTGCTCTGAACCTGCAAGGGATAATCGGATCGAACAGCGCGGTATTGTCCGGGTGACTACTAGGGACTACGTTGCCGCATTAGAGAAAAGAATCTCGGTGTCTTCCAAGAAGTTTTAAAGTAGTTATTCATCAATCTGAATTTCTGAATCGTGCTTTCTTGCCGTCACTTGCTAAAATTGAATTTGGAGGTGAAATGTGGCGAATTATGTTCGTGTTGAGGTAATAGAGGTTGTAAGAACGCGAGGGGCGCGGCACATGGCAATGGGAGAATAATGATGTGACTTTGCTTTGTAATTGGCAGACTGAGCGAAGGTGCAGTTGAGAAACTGAACAGTGAAGGAATTGTGAGCGGCAGGAGAGAGAAGTCAAGATGACGGACACTACAGATGACATTGCGGAGGAGATTTCGTTTCAGGCATTCGATGACGATTGCCATTTGCTTGGGAACCTCCTCAACGATTGCCTACAACGTGAGGTGGGACAAAACTTTACGGACAGGGTGGAAAGAGTTCGTCTTCTGGCACAAAGTGCTTGCAACATGCGGATGGCTAAAGTGGACCATGCAGCAGAATGGCTGTCGAAGCAACTGGAGAAGGAATTGAAAGGTATGGAGCTTGAGGAAGCAGTTCCTCTTGCTCGTGCCTTCAGCCATTATTTGAACCTGATGGGGATCGCAGAGACACATCACCGAGTTCGCAGGACAAAAATCCCAGGTCATGTTTCCAAGTCTTGTGACGACGTGTTCAACAGACTGATACAGAGTGGATATTCTCAAGAGGAGGTGTACAATGCTGTGTGTGAGCAAGAGGTCGAGATTGTGCTCACTGCTCATCCAACACAGATCAATCGACGAACACTGCAGTACAAGCATCTCCGCATCGCGCATCTCCTTGAACGGAACGACAGAGGGGATCTAACACATGAGGATAAGGACCTCCTAATCGAGGATCTGGTGAGGGAGATCACATCCCTGTGGCAAACAGATGAAATCAGGCGTCGGAAGCCCACTCCTGTTGATGAAGCTCGCGGAGGTCTGCACATTGTTGAGCAAACGCTGTGGAAGGCTGTTCCTCAGTACCTTCGGCGGGTGAGCAACGCTTTGAAGAGACACACGGGAAAACCACTACCTCTGACAGCTACACCCATAAAATTTGGTTCATGGATTGGTGGCGACAGAGATGGAAACCCTAATGTTACTGCCAAGGTGACTCGGGATGTCTGTTTCTTAGCAAGGTGGATTGCTGCTGATTTATATCTCAGAGAAATTGACGGGCTGCGCTTTGAGCTGTCCATGATGAATTGTAGTAAGAAGCTGGGAGATTATGCTTACAGTATCATTTCGAAAGAACATGATCACGAAGAACACCACCACATCAGCTGGAAGCCTAGGGAGAAGTATTCAGACTACCATGGCCCAACCCTACCTCAGCACCTGCCGGTTGGGGCTGACATGCCGACATACACAGGCACTGATGGGGAGTCAGAGATGCCAATCTTGGAGCTTCCCGTGAAAGATGATATTGACATGCTCTCCACTTTTCAGGTGCTTACTGCACTCCTAGTATCATTTTCCACAAGTTTTTTCTGTTTCGTATTCTTACCTCATAATTCTGGTTTTGTTTGTTTGTTTTATTAAATTTGTTGCTCTTCTGTGCATTTGTTGACGCTGCTTTTTGCCAGCCATTGAGGTGCCAGATCTTATTAGTGTCTGGTCCCAAACACCGGGGCTACTTGTAATGGTCGAATTTCCATCATTTTTGCTTTGTTGGACCAAGAGGTGACCTTTGTATGGTTTGGATACTTTTTTGTGAAGCAGAATCCATCGAGTGTGAACACTGCTCCGAGCTCTGCAATGCACTCCAAAGAAGGCTCACCCAGGGCTTACAAGGGCGAGAATGGTTCTTCTGGTTTCAATCTTAAAGATATGGCAGATTCACAACAAATTGCGGACGGGAGTGGAGCACCAACAACTCCAACCTTAGCTGCTGCAGCAGCCGCTGTGGGAGGGCTGAGCAAGTCGGGCTCTTTCCGGAAGAAGACTCTCTTGGAATCAAATCTCAATAAGTCCAGCATGGACAAGCTTTTGAACCCTAGCATGATCGGGCGTCCTGACATTGCCCCATATAGGGTGGTCCTAGGTCATGTTCGACAAAAGCTTGTAAATACCCGACGAAGAATGGAGGAGATGCTGGAAGGTTCTCCATGTGATTATGATCCAAACGACTATTATGAAACTGGTGAACAGCTGCTTGAGCCACTAATGATGTGCCATGAATCTATGGAATCCTGTCGATCAGAGATACTTGCAGATGGGCGTCTCACTGACCTGATCAGAAGGTACTCTTCTTGAAGCCACTTCCTATGCAATTATGTCTTCTATTGTTGTTCCTTGTTAGCGTATTTTACTCTGATTGGCAAATCACATCTTCCCATTGCATCATCTTTGATTCCATTATACATCTGGAGCCATTATTCGCCCTTCTTGCCAATTCACAGTCATGGGTTTATTCCTGGGAGAGTTGTAGATCATTGGAAATTGATCAAGATTATCTTAAAATAAGTCTAGGCGAACCAACACAGCGTTTTATGTAGTTTTTGAAAGGTCCATAGGTAAATGTCTGGAATATAGAGATGCCATATGGATGCCTTGCTCTATGAAATTTGGTGTCAATGGAAGAAATTGTTTAACAGTGAATTGAGCTTCAGTTACATTAGGGAAAACCTGGCAATCTAATTTGTTATTTTCTGATTTGAATATTTTGATGCATGGAAGATTTGTTAAATCCTCAGACACAGACTTCTTTTCGTATCAAATGTAATAGTGAGGCAGTCTAGATGTGTTGCTTCCACTTTCTTTCATTGTCCGGATACCATCTGTTCTTGCAACAGATGAAAGCAGACTTCACCTTTTTGTCAACTAGATGCTCTTCTTTACGTTTGCTTTTCTATTAACCCGGTATTGTGTTCCTGCATTGAGATTAATAGTGACTGTTTGTCTAATATTCTGTAACATTTCTTGTCCTTGTGCTCATGATTTATTTCCTGCCGACAGGGTTGCCACTTTTGGCATGACACTCATGAAGCTTGATGTGCGTCAAGAAGCTGACCGTCATACAGAAGCACTGGATGCCATTACTGACTGGCTGGAGATTGGTACATATAGTCAATGGGATGAAGAGAAGAAGCTCAAGTTCCTTACTACTGAGCTGAAAGGTAGAAGACCCTTGGTTCCACCAACAATTGACGTGAAACCAGAAGTTCGGGAGGTACTCAACACTTTCCGTGTGACTGCAGAGATGGGGTCGAACTCACTTGGAGCCTATGTTATCTCCATGGCATCTGAGGCCAGTGATGTTCTTGCAGTGGAGTTATTACAAAAAGAGGCTAGACTTGTTGTGGGTGGAGAACTTGGCAAAACTTGTAGTGGTGAGTCCCTACGTGTTGTGCCGCTGTTTGAAACAGTGCAAGACTTGAAAAATTCAGGCACCGTTATTCGCAAGTTGCTGAAGATAGATTGGTATCGGGAGCATTTGATTGCTAACCACCAAGGTCACCAGGAGGTAATGCTCGGTTACTCTGATTCTGGGAAAGATGCGGGAAGGTTCACTGCAGCATGGGAGCTTTACAAAGCACAGGAGGATGTTGTGGCAGCTTGCAAGGAGTTTGGTATTAAGATCACTCTTTTCCATGGTCGGGGCGGCAGTGTTGGACGAGGAGGTGGGCCCACATACATGGCTATTCAATCTCAACCTCCAGGTTCTGTGATGGGAACATTGAGGGTCACTGAGCAGGGTGAGATGATTCAAGCAAAATTTGGTCTCTCGCAAACAGCTGTCCGACAGCTTGAGATTTATACAACTGCTGTGTTGTTGGCTACATTGCACCCACCTGATCCCCCAAGGTGTGCCAGCTGGCGCAACATCATGGACGAAATATCGGAGAACAGTTGCAAGCACTACCGTGGCATTGTCTTTGAGACACCAGAATTCTTGGAGTATTTCCATGAGGCAACACCTGAAGCTGAGCTTGGAAATCTCAACATTGGCAGTCGACCAACCCGTCGAAAGAAGACCGGTGGAATCTCCCAGCTCCGTGCCATCCCATGGATCTTTGCTTGGACTCAGACACGTTTTGTGCTTCCTGCTTGGCTGGGAGTAGGCAGAGGTCTTGAGGCCGCATTTGCTCAAGGACATAGGGAGGAGTTGCAAGCCATGTACAGAGAATGGCCATTTTTCCAGTCTACCATTGATTTGATAGAGATGGTACTCGCTAAGGCTGACATTCCTATAGCCAAACATTATGATGAGGTTTTGGTGTCAGAGTGCCGGCAGCAGCTAGGTGAAGAGCTTCGAGGAGACTTTCACAAAACAGAGACTGCCGTGTTGGATGTAAGCGGTCATCACAAGCTGTCAGAGAATAACAAGACCTTACAGAGGTTGATTGAAAGCCGACTCGCATATCTTGATCCAATCAACATGCTTCAAGTAAGATAACTCGTATCTTCACTTCGGTTTTCCAACTTCTCCTCTTGCCTATCCTACCTTTCCAAGCTAGGTTCTCCTTATAAAATAGTACTGCAACACGCTGTAATTGTTGCAAGTTATCTCACATTCTGACTTTAGTCTTATGTATTTTATAGTCCATGTATTTATTAGCATTGTTAGTTTCAGTAATGGAAGGATTGTGCTAAGGTTAGCCTACGCTCTAACACTTTGCATGTGTGCAGGTGGAAATTCTTCGCCGCTTGCGCCAAGATGCAGCAAATCCAAAGCTGAGAGATGCTCTGCTAATAACCATCAATGGTATTGCAGCTGGCATGCGCAACACTGGCTAGGTACCTGAAGGATGATCAGGTTCCTCATCGAGCAGACAATGTGACTATCGAATTGCACTAAAGCATCATGTCCGATAGCACCTTTTGAATTAGAAGACTAGTGTTTCCTCTTACAATCTCTAAGTTATTGGCCGGAGGAGATTCACGTTACAAAAATAAAAGAGTTGCCCAGAGTCCGCAGTTCAAACGAGTTCGAAGGAGCTTATGTAGTGGTTGGAAGTTGCTAGCCGTGGACTTTGGAGGCTTCACTCAACTTAAGGACATGTAGTTCAATTTCTTATCTAGTTGTGGCTCTGCGTTGCTACTTGTGCTCAATTTTGTAGACTTCCTACGTGTACCAAAAAAATGGACCGTTCTGGCAGTTCAGCCTTGGTCCTTTTTTTCTTTTCAAAATGATATGCAAACCTGCAAGAGTTTTTTTAAGGTGTGTGTATATTTCCCTGCTCTTACTAGAAACGAGTCCGTTTCTTTGTCTTGGTCAGATGAAGTCTTCTCTCTTCATTCCGTGGATTTTCTTACAAAATTGTTATATGTGGCAGTTTGGCAGAGTGTGGCGATTGTCATGGTGGAGATCCGGACCTTGGTCACTGCTATGTGTTTTGAATCTTTGCTTTTGGTTTCCACACGATCTCCTTCTAGTGTAGCCATAAACCCTTAAGACTTTTAATATGCATGCTTTAGCAGATATGAATGACTTGGAAAAATCACAGAAATATGCGTGAGCTCACAAGTAAGCAACTCTGCCAGGCCGGACTGTCATTTCTTGAAGATATACTATTTGTAGGACAACTTTGCCTGTTGATGGCTGTTACGTAGTGCTGACCCGCTGTGAGGTCAGAGCCTACTCGACGATGAGGCGCCCTTCAGCTTTGAGGAATGGGACCTGGTGATCTCGTAATTGTGCAGATGTGAGTTGAGAATCTGCCGTTCGCACGGGTTGAGAGATCCTCGTAAGATCCAATACAATGGAAGCGGGTGTCAGCAGCAGTGTGGAAGATCTGCTACCTCGACAACTGCCGGCATGCGGCCATGTACCTCACCAGGTACGGGAAGAGCATCTGCGAGCTTCACTACGAGCTTCGCAAGCATAAGCCTGAACCCCGCCGAGCTCTTTTCTGTCGCTTGTGATCTCATGCTCTCTTCCAAAGAGCCGACCTGCATAAGCACAGCATGTTGTTCAGCTCAGGAGATTTTAAAAAAACGCCAATAACTTATGATAAATAAGCGTCGGAGTAATCGAAATCTTAAGGTCGTTCAAACAAACGTGAACCGTCTTGCAGTGCCAAAGAAGACTTCAATGTGAGAAGGTTTGAGGATTCTGTTAAAAATCATCTTCCACAGGTTTGGATGCTCCGGGTTACTATCCAAGTGGCATTGCTTCCAAATTAGTGAAAAGCATGAAGATTTCTGGCCATGGAGATGATCTACTTATTTCAATTCTGACAACAGTAGGCGACAGGTTGCGAAAAGCTGTGGTAGAGAAGTCTCACCACAGCACCTTCCATGTACGCCTCGCATGCTTGCAAAATGCTGGTTCTCGTGTGAGAAAAATGCTGTCGGACAACACTTTCGAAGTGCTGCAAAGGTCGAATCTCCTGCTGTGTCAGTTGAAAGTGGCTTACAGGTTGCAACAACATTGGGTTAAAGGTAGGAAACATTCAACTCTTGCAGCCTGCAAGCGCTTCTTAAAAATGAAAACCATATTTAGTCGTAAGAGTAGGCGAAGAAGGGGGTGTACTCTTGGGGGCCGATGAAGGAGGTACAGCATGGATCTGCAAGACAACAAGAACGCGTTCTCGTTGTAGATGAAGGAGTTTTTGATTCCTTCAGGGCTGCCCACTTGCCGCTCATATCCGGCTTCATTGAAGTAGGGGGTTGCATTGAGCACCAATCCTTGTATGGATACCAGAACCTGAAGCATGGTAGACTTTGCAGGGTCCCAAACTTCCGTCCCCTTCCCTGTCCATGTGTTGAGAAGACTGAGACACACATTGCCATTCTCGTACAGGTTTGGGTTCAATCTCAATCCACCGGAGTGGTAATATGCTATCTGCAGCAATTGAAATTTAGAGTGGGCATTATTCACGGGTTTGAGACAGATTGCATGTGAAAACACGAACAACTTTGCCTTTCCAGCTCTTGATGGAGCTCGGTTGGAGATTAACAAGAGCGAGTTTCTACTTTTCAAACATGGTTTGTTGTCAATACTTTGACATGCTTGGATTTCATGTTGGCTTACAGGAGGTGTCGAAGGGAACTCTGGAGGTATGTGGAAATCAAACACAAAGAGACAGTCGTGGTAGGGTGTGCCTTTTGCGCCAACTATCAAGGCTCGGAGGAGGTCCATGCGGTCTTCATACACTCGAACATAAATTGTCTCTGCGAAGATAATTTAATTGTATCCCACACCGTCAGAAACGGTATTTTATTTTCTATGTAAATGGATATGCCATCAGATGTGATTCTTGAAGAGCCCCAACTTACTGTATTTATTGTCTGCCTCTCAGATTATGACCTGAAATGCATAGTCCAGGATGCAATCTTTTGTAAGGAACCAAACAATTAGTTACCTGGGAGGTTATTCTCAAGAATGGTCCACTCAGACTGTACCTTCTTTAACCATTTCCTTTGCGGGCTTGACTGCAATACCAAATAACCAAGAACGTCAGTCTTGTAAATTTCCTTCTTAAGCAGAGTTGATTCATAATGTTCCGCCTTTGAGATATCTATCAAAGCACAACCATGGAAACAAGAGTGAGTACGATATTATTTTTCGTTTGTGGGATATTAATCACCATTCATCATCCTTCAATAATTTCCTGCTTGCATTTTGGATTGTTGAGGAATAATACATTGTGCAGGGGGTTCTGAAGGTCACACCTGAGCAACATCCACAAAATGGTGATCCACTGGACTGTGAACGCAATCGAACTGCTTGTACCGTCTACTTGTATGATTCTCCCTGTGCGAATGCTCCCGTTTCTTCCGTAGTGGTTCGAGCGTGCAAACTTCAGGTTGTTCGTTGTTGGGCTGAAGAAGGCTGTGCAGTCCAGTGACGTCGTAATCACTGCTGCTTCCTTGCCAAGATGACTTCGGTGAAGGTTTGGAACCACTTGGGTCCATATTCTGAGTGCAAGTTACTCCACCTCGTGCACTACTTTTGTCAACCTGCGATTCAGAGGCCAAATCCATGGCCTCTGTGTGGGTGGTAACTGGGCGTAGGTGGTGCGTGTGTGTGTCCAGGATGTCTTCCAACCCACTTCTGGAGCAGCAAAGTCCACTCTGCCTCCTGAGTCCCGAGGTATCACCTGGCCTGCGAATAAAACTAAATGCTCCTGCCATCCGAGACACCATCCTTAAGCAAGCAGCCACTGCGGTCTGGCGTGAATTACAGATTCCAGCGCCGACTTCCTGCACAGTGCTCTCTGTACAACTCGCAAGTGGTTGCTTCTCACTTTCAGTGTTCTCTTCCTTTTGGGATTCCCCATCAGAGCTCCGTGTTAGCTCTTGAGGTTGCTCCATGTGCAGACTCGTTGATGGTTGGCCTGGCTCCATCTATCGCAAATATGACAAGTATCAAATATGTAGCAAGGTTTTAGACCACAAGAAATGATTCGTGAAGATATTTGGTTGCAAGTTTCAAGAAGAATGTACCACATTTTCCTGGTCATCATTTGGATTATAATCTACCGTCTCCCAACTCGAGTCATCAGCATAGGAGACTTCAAGTCCTTGTTCCTGCATTCCTTCTTCTTGATCACGGCTGATCATAAAAATGTCTTCAGGACCAATCTGTAGACATGACCAGAAGTTGTTTTTCTTAAATCCACTACGTAATAGTTTTTCCTCCATGAACTAATTCCTTCATTTGTAGTCCTCGAAGTTTAGTCGAATGCACCAATTTCAGTAGTATTGATCCCAATGCAGCCTCACAATTTGTGTCTTATGTACTCATATGTTAAACACCTTGATGGGCAGAGAATCGAATTAGAGGGTAGAATCTGCGAGAGGAATACCTTTGAGGTGCTTCCATCTGCCCATAGTACCGTGATATCTCCATCCTTCAACTCAATCACATTCCCAACCCATGACAAGTCCAAACTTTGGCACTTGCATCGACTGGACTTCCCCTTTCGGCCCCTAGTCTTCCTGGTTGCAGCTGTCACTGATTTTGGCACTTCAACCTCACCATCCTCATCACTTTCAGGTAGTGATTCTGTAGCTGGTCATCATCGTTCATCATATAAAGTCAAATATAAGTGCGAAGATTTTTGTAAGCCTTATCCGTATGACTCGGCATAACATAGAATGTAACACCCGTTGAATAATTAAATTGCACATAATTAAATTGCGGCAAGAAGGCAGTGAGTTCTTGATCTGTTGAATTCCCTCTCTGCAGTCTGTGTTGGCAGCTATTTTATTTGTCAACATAAACAAGAGATGTTTGTTCAGAGCTATGATGACAGAGGTTAGAATGAGCAATTTTGGCGTCTTTTCAGGTGCTTTCGTCAGCATCTTGACACGTATATTTTCGTGAAAAGAAAAGAACCTTGCTTTGATAACTCCCCCTGTTGCTGGAGACTAAGATCCTCTTGAAGGGTGCCTGTTGACAGTCGTACCACGACATCACCAATAGTGTAACTGAAATGAGGATGCTCAACCACTTCGTATACACTGATCCTCTCTTCAGGTCCAAATTGTCGCAGATCTCCAGATTTTCCAGGAGATATTAACCATCTGACTATGGCCATTCGCTCCTTCGCATCAACGCTCTTCACAATGCCTACACGGTAAACAGCGTACGTTATTGGCTAAAGTACATATATTCTCATCTATAAATCTCTTCTGGAGGTTGGGATCTGTGATGCCCAAATCCTATAATACTAAGATGTCCAGAATTGTCATTCGTTATGGAAAATACACTGTAGACTTCTGCATAGTGTCGATGTGTATCACGTTTTGATGTTGCACAAGTCATGGAGGATCTAAGAAATAACCTTGAATTCTTTAATGGCCTTACAAAGTGTCTTCTGTTTGTATTTCGACTGAGGAGATGAGATAAGGTCTAAGTTTTTGCATCGAAAAAATTGTATATGAGAGGTGAAGACGAGGATTACCTACACGACGCAATCCCTTGTCAAATCCTTCGCCCTCCGAGCTTCGCTCCAACACAAATTGCTCGGGCCAAAACTCATGATCACCGAGGTAGTCAACTGGAACGAGGGAAGAAGCAGGCACTCCGCAAGATCTCGTGCCATTTTGCCACAAAACGTCCACACTTGTCTTTGTTAACATTACCAACGTAGCAAACTCTACACCTCTCCCTCTTTTCGAAGCCATTCGTCGTTCCCTCTTTAATGCTCTTTTTTGCTGCTTTGTGAGTTTCCTCGTGTGCAGTCTCAGTTTGTCAGCAATCAAGTCATCGTCGAGATACGGCGAGGATGTCGTTGCTGATGCTTCACCAATTTCGAAATCAGCTGGAGTTCCTCGACCCGCATGCTCGTGGTCAAGTTCGTGGTCATCAGAATCGTGCCTGTCATCGCCGACTGCAGAGGTGGCTTCCGAATTGTCGAACCCGGGCGGCAGGAGGGGCCAATCACCTAGATGCCAATTTGTGTACGCGAAGAAGGTCATCGGAAGAAGTGAAGAAGGCTTCTGCAGCATTGCGGGAACAACTGATGTTTGTGTACCTGGTAGAATGGCTTCTTAAGTGTGAGGGATAATCAGCAGCACCAGCACAAACCAATAAACATGAGCAGGAAAATCTCGATGTAGAGTAAGAAATAGGTTTTGCACTGCAAAATCCAACTCCCTACATCTATGCCATCCATTGCAGCTTTAAGCCAATAGAACAATGGAGAAAATGCAATAGATCTTGAATAATGAGTGAATGAACAGAGATCTGGTAATTGTTCAAACTGTGGAGGAGCAGCTAGCTATATCTTAAGGCCTCGGGATGGTCCGTAACATTATTAAGCAGTTAATTTCCCATGGTTATATTCTCGTGGCCCACATGAACGAACGCACACTGCTTAATAATGTTATGTCCTTTCATGAATTGTTGTTGCAAAGAACTGCAGAACTCCATAGCAGTAATGACTGTAGTATGTTTAATAAACCGTGTTTGGTGCTGAGCGTGAGTTTTTGGACTTCTCTCTCTGGAGGAATGATTCAATTAACCTCGTTATCTTTACAGCAGGAATTTTTTGCTACACACCTGAAAATGCGTTTCCTGAAGCAATCCAAGAGACAAGCAATGAGCCAGCCTCGACGGCGACCACTGTGCCTTCGCTTCGAGTGTTTTTCCACTTGCCTTTCAACCACTTGGCGACTTGGAAAACTCCAGCCGTGGCAGCTCGTACTTGTTGCCCAGGATAGTAAGGGCAATTTGTATCGTCCATGAGGCTGGTTGTGATGGGGATCAATCGGTCAGTTTCGGCGCGATATAGCTTACACTTTGCCCCATCTTCGAACGACACAGTCACATTGTCCATCACTTCTTCAACGCGACCAAGCCAGTTCCCTTGCACCACATAATCGCCTGCGATAAATGATCTCACCTACAGTGGAACAATCTCTCCGGATTAAAGTTCAGAAGCTTTCGTTTTCTGGCAAACCACATGAACCAAATAGGTGACATACAAGTCGGCAAGGTTCTACCGAATCGGTAAGAGCGAAATCAATTGCAGAAGCATCACAAGCCTGCAAGCAGATGGAATCAAGTAAGGTACCCCCAGGCGACATTCTATTTCAGTATCTATCGGCTCATTAGAGGTGAATTTCTTCTAAATCGTTATTACATGGCGGGTAGAAGTTAGACAAGTTGAAGGTGTTGCACATCATTTTTGACATTGTTTTGGCTACATGTGTTGCGATACCAGGTTTACAGCCATTTCAATCCACAGGGTCTAAGTTATACTGCTCCATCAAGTGCAATGAGGTATTTAATTTCAATATCTATTGGCTCGTTAGAGGTGAATTTCTTCAGTTTCTTCTAAATCGTCATTACATGGCGAGTAGAGGGTGAACTTAGACAATTTGAAAGGGTTGCACACCATTTTTGACATTGTTTTGGCTACATGTGTTGCGATTCCAGGTTTACAGTCATTTCAGTTCAGAGTCTAGTCGTGGTGCTCCATCAAGAATGTAGAAGTGGGATGAGACTCACACGCCGAAGCCTCCGACTGTCAATGCCTTCCACAATTTCACCATTCGGAAGCTGCAAGTTAACAGATATTGCGACATCGATCACAATTCCTGTCTGTCCCAGAGGGTCTGCTACAGCCGCCACAACATCTCCGTGCAAGAAAGCCCGATCAAGAACAGATACATCGTTTACATTCTCAGTGGAAGACTTCGAGTTCAGCCAAACGACGGTAGCAGAGCCTTCTGGAATACACCAGTCTCCGTCATCGTCTTGTTCTCTGTTGAATGTGTCTGTTGGATCCCCTGCGACTTTGGCAACAACACCAATCTGCTGTGGCTGGCCAATTCGTTCCACCACATCCTCTCTGATGATCTGCAGGTTCGGTTGCGGTCGGCCCGCAGGCCCTGCCAGCATTTCCATGGAAATTCTCCACTTATAGCGAACGAATGTTCGCCTGTCCGCTGGTTCACACCGACTTCATCGTCATTGTCACATTTTCGAGGACGGTACCAATACCAGCCAGCCTCCTGCAACCAATCATGCTTTTGTCATAGCAAATTTTGTGAGCGTCTCTCGACTAGCTGAGATCTATAAAAGTCTTCACGGGATGGCGTCTCCGCAGACCAGCTTTAACCTTCTCCTTTTCTTGCACTTTGTCCAGCTTCCTCCTTGTCTCATCCTTTTTCTCTATTTTGCTCAAAGCAAGAGCAATGTCTTTCAGCGAAGGACCAGCAAGCATGGGCTTCCCTGAGAACATGCCATCAGAGACGGCTGCTTGCAGCTTTAGCATCATGGCTGATTCTTGTTGCAATTGAGAAGAAATGGTTTTTCGAGCTCAATTGGCCAGGTTTAGCCAGGGAATCCAGTTGAAATCGGCGGTTGATCGACAAAAGCAACTCGGGACATGAATGAGTGTCGCTTCAAGGAGTTCGTATCCACCAAATTGTATCTCCTATGTTAGTTGGACTATCAATTTTCTGTGATTTAGTCTCTCCCTCCGTTATTCGACTAATTAATAATTTGCATCTTGTTTGAGTCCTTGCTACCCGTCAGCTTTTGAGATGCGATCCTGTCAATGCGCATCACAAACAAGGAATCTGTCACTCCCGAGGTGTGCTCTCTCAGGGTTTCAAATTATGACACGATACTTCAAATTGGGATTTTATGTCAAAATCCTTGTGTGACCGCTTCGCATTTATGAAAATTTTCAGCTCCACTGATGGCGAAAGAATGTCCATATTTCTGCCTCTTGAAGGCCAAAGGACGCGAAACTCTTGGCAGTAGCTCTCAGAACAAGAGATTCCGAATAATTCGTCGTCTGTTATAATATCTCTCATACTCTACACTCTAAGTAGCGTATTGATTCTTGCCATGTTGCTACCCAGGAAAAGCCTTGTAGGTACATCCTCATCAATTCACCTGGTGGTTCGACTTGAGTGGCTTCACCATGATGGTGTAATCTGCCGATATTTCAATACGTCAAGATCCTCATGTGTACGTCTTCCCTTCTCTTCACAAAAATCCCCTTGTACTCACATCACATTATTCAGCTGCATGCCATAGTTCCGTTCCAAATTTAATGGCCAGATTCACAGTGAAAACAAAAACAGGGTAAAATGTTTCAATATTGCCGGGCCAAAGTGGAGTAACCGGTTGCAGGCTTTGGCGTGGAGCAACCAGCCGCCGGTTGGGATCCCGGCACACCAAACCTTGACACATCATGGAATTAAAACATGGAGGCAGCAGGGATCACTTTCGTAAGGCCACGTTCGACCCCTGGGAGGCAGGTACCTTCCTCGGGGGTAAGGTCGGTATCGTAGCCGTGGAAGGTCGGTATGGTTTACAGGAAGGTCGCAATCTATCTAAGCTTCGGCGAACTCAAACCTTAAAATTCTGGATCACGGCGCTTCAACCGGCGGCAACGAATCTACCCTCAGGAATTGCTTGCATTTTTGGTCTTGGGTTTAGGTTTGTAATTTTGTATCTCAGCTGCATTGGAATTTGGCGTGGTGAGGCTGCTAGATTCGTGGGAGCAGCTACAGCTCCAACTGCTTCAAGTGAGTTTCAATTCCGCACTCCTGGATCTTGTTGTTTGCTCTCATTCACGCTCTCCAATGCCGACTTCGCCTTCTGTCACGGTGTATGAGTGCTAAATTGTGGACAAATGAGAACTCCGATTTCTGCAAAATTCTTCGGGATACATTCGGGTGAGGCTTCTTGCTAGTGTTTTTATTTTCAGGGGTGTCAGTTGAGTGGTTTCGGAATGTGTGGTTGATTACGGTTCTAGATCGCCCTTTGTCGGATTCGCTTGCAATGTTGTCGTGATCGTAGTTGCCCGCCTTCTTGCTTGGATTCTTGGGAGCCGCACTTTCCTAATTGCAGACAACCCATTTCTTGGATATATAGAGCCCTCTGCAGTTTCACTATTGCTTCTCCTCCCTCTTAGCCTCTCGTCATGCCTTGTCTCATGTCTTTGGATCTCATGTTTAGTGTTTGAATTTATGGAAATCCTTGTGGCCGACCTCCAATCCCTTCTTGCAGAATTCCAACACACCCAGAACTTGGTTGGGAGTGCAAGGTGTTTGAAGGCAACCTTGATCGCCACAAATGTTTCCTTGGACTGAGGAGGCGGCACTAAACACTAAAATTTGAACACTCACAACCTCGGGACCCTCATTATTTCATCATCATTTTCATACGTTCTCGTTGGCACATGGATGGCCCGTGTTTGGTCCAAGACGGGCTTCGTCCCGGTGGACCCCAAGTGCAATGAAACCTCCTCCATGTTCTTGGCCATGGCGGCAATGATTTAGCGAAGGGTGACACAAAGCCAAATGGACTGGCTGCTTGTGATGTGTGGAGGTTCTTTGCTTCTTGGTGATTACACTGAATTACTTCATTCTTCAATCTTCCCAATGTTAGGATTTTGGGCAGCATACGGGATATAGAAGAACGTGAGCCACATGTATATGAATATGTGGGGTAAAGTGTCCAAAACATTGTGATGCATAGTACCCAAAATATTTTGTTGCAACTAAAAGCCTACAAAATAAAAGCACACACAAACGACAACTAAATTTATTGCAGATCATTTATAGTCTTTGAAGATGATGAAACACAATGATATTTAAAGGCATAAATGTGAGAAATATTGTGGAAGCTATTTTCCGGAGGTTCATAGCGTTGTTGGAGCTCATTGAGTCGTTTGTGAGCTTCCCACATGTACATGTGCATCATATGTTACTGCACAACGGTGTTTGGTGCATCTCCACAACCTGTAAAAGTATTGACTGGGATAAGGTTGATTTCTAACATTAAAAGCTATGCGATTACAATGGTCTATGAACAAAGAAAGACCGATATGGTCTCGCAATGGAAATTCAAGTGAACTGTAGAATTCTCACTGCCAGTAATATTTCATGGTGTTGGAGTATGCAGTCACTAACAACACCATTGAATTGTCTATTGGAAATTTTAAAGCTCCTCAAAAGCCAAACCACCATGCATCTTCTGCAATAATGTGACTTGTATACGAAGGGGGGGACATTGTGTAGGGAGGAATTATAAATAAATAATTGCAGCATTGAACACCAAAATAAAATCCTTTAAGAACATAATAAGACACGGTTGCGCTATTATACCATGAGTTCTTCTTGCATCATTTGGAATTGGATCAAGCTAGACGCATCAAGAATTGTCGCATTGAGACTTTGAACGAATCTCTTGAGGTGTGTGACAAGTTTCCGCACTATCCTAATACTCGCATGTCTTTGCAATAAATCAAGTCACAAATGATGGGAGGGGTGATCTGCACATTTGTGAAACAAAACAAATGACATGAAGTGAAATATTTTTGCATTAAAAAATCCTCGAAAATTACCAATTATTTTAGAGGAATTCAGAGAATATACCTCAAATCAGTGAAGGAAAACTGCTGAAGATGTTAACATGTAACTGGTTGGACTTGGAAAGACTAGCATCTTGACCGATTATGCCCAAAAGATTCTTCGGACACTCCTCACCTCATCTCATCAAAATCTTAGGCTTACCTTGGCCTTTACTCTCCTCAAAGGCATGTGATAATTTAGCCATATGAATGTCTACCATGTTTTTGCCATCAACATAGTTAAGTTGACAAATCAATGTTAAGTTAACATTATGTTAGGCTAATCAAGGCCCAAGTGTACAAGTGAGGTAAGGTACCACAAAGTTAAGCAAACTTATTCACATGTGTGAACCCTATCTTTAAAGAAATTAGTGATCGATTAAGCGTCCCCTATACCTACGATGTACGTAGATACATCTAGGAATTGACAAGATAGCTATGGCGATTTCGAAGATCTCCGACTGGGGACGGAGAATGCGAAGAGCCCGTGTCCTTGTGTGGAGCCTGTGACGAGCAAGTTTGTTGCGAATGTGACGAGGCACGAGGAATTTCGCTTCAATCCTCTCTGCACCGGCTTTCCATGTCCAGGCAGAGAGCTCCGCTACAAGAAGACGCATCCGGGGACCCTATATTTGTGGATTTCGTTAGACTTTTCGCAAGTCTATCGCATGTCTAAGGACCCGGAAGCTGGCACGCCTCTTCATTTCTCGGTACGCTTGCATGTTCATGCCATTTGTTTTTGGTTACAATCTCTTGCAAGTAGCGCCCCAGGCTTTCTGCTCCTACGTTGAGGTCATTATGGTTATCTCGGACTGTTTCTATGCTGTTTGATGCGTTTCTTGAAGATTCTCAAGAAGATGCATTCGGCGGTCGTCATTAGGAGTATAATGTTTCACCTGTTTTCTAAGTGTCAATTACCATGTCTGCGAATCCTGTTTCTCCAGTTCAGTGGTCTGCATTGGACGGGGCAATGATTTCTTACCTAAGGTAGCACTGCAATGGAAAGATCATATAAAGTGTGCTTGCTTAGGACAATCACCTGTCTGTCTGGTTTTTGGTTATTGTCACTCTACTCTATGCTAGCCTGCTGTCTACCATTGATCCTAACTCTCCAGGATGGAAGGGCTGTTCTACAAGCATTAGCTTTTGTGATACGTTGTTACTTTTTTTCGCTTGCTACTTTATACTACTCAGGTTTGCGAGGTTGAAATTTATGTGTGTCATGAATTGTTTTTGGAGCTAATCTCAGATTGTCATGAATTATCAAATTCCATCGATAGTGAGCCATGAGAAGGTCATATACTTCCCCTGATTATGTGGACTATTGAGCCTAGAATGGTTAACAAAGTGGGAGCACGCAGTCCAATTACTTTTAAACACATGTCTTTTTGGTGTCCATTCTTAGATTTGCACCTAACCAGCCACCACTCAAATATTGGTGTCCAATTAAAATAAGTAACCGAAATAGGTTCCCCTTGCCTTAGACCTCTGCGTCTATTGACGAACGATGCCAATTTTTTTCTGCATTGTTGGTGTTGCATTTGATGAATGATCATGTGCAAACTCTTTCGTTTTGTTGAGTCCTTCCTGAGGTCTTCTGTGTCCCTGGAAAGCCTGATTTTGGAGAAGTTTCTTCTCCCTGCTGCCATAATACAGAAGTCTTTTTCTCGGTATCTTACTATTTTTTCTATTTTTCTTCATCCGAGTCGAAGGCTACTTTGAAGCATTAGCCTTTGTAATTAAAGCTGTGGTGTCCACCTGACATATGGCCAGAGGTTTGTTCATCTCTAAGTCAATTGAAAGTCGAGTTTCTAAAAAGCCTGTATTGCGAGAAGTTACTTCTCCATGCTGCTACAGTACAAAAGTATTTCGCTCTGCAATTTCCACAGTGTCCAGGAAGTCTGTTAGATCTCCTTTCTTCTCATTGTATTTGGTTCCTGAAATTCATTTGTAGCCGCATTAGGATGTTCAGCTTCTTAGCCATTTGATTTTTTCAACCAGCGCAACCACTACGGTTTTGAAGCAGAACAAACTCAATAAATTTGTTTTGTTTCAATTGCAGTGCTCATAGCCGGTGTCTGTTTGCGAAAGGAAGTCAAGAATTGTCTAAGTGTTTGGCTAGATACATCTACAAGACTTTTATGTTTAGCTGTCAGAAATTTGATGAATTCTTTCAGGGACAATCCATTCCCTCCATTTTCGTCACTCTACTACTTGCAATGGTTCTACCTACAGTCTCTGGCAACTTCATTCAGTGGTGGCATTTACTTTGGAGATATCTAGTTGCACGCTTGTGAACATCACCCTTCTCCAGGATATTCGAGCATTCCACATTTCCGGTGTATTATGCAATCCCTCCATATATATATTCTTCAAGATTGTGCCGTAGAAAAGATTGCCTCAAAATCTTTAGGGTTCAGTAGTTCTACTCTCACTCTGCTGGTACCCGGAGATGATTTCAGTCGAACAGTCAAATTTTAATGTTTTATGGATACTCTTCGCTATACATACTGCAGAGGCTAAGTTAGTTCTTCTTTAAAGTTTGTAGAGCTCAGCTTTTCTCAAATTCCACATGCTGCCCTATTATTGAGGACTACATCTTGAGCAGCTGTTGCTATTTATGTACATTGGCATTTGGCATGAATTTTTTTTCCCATATAGAGGAACAGTTCAAAAATGTAGCTTAATTTTTTGAATTAAATTTATTATTTTTGAATTAGTTATGAATTTTAAAGTATTATGCTAGAGTGTGTTGTAATAAATTTTAAAAAGATCTCATGTTAGAATTCAAGAACTTCTATCTTAGAAATCAAATCTTGTTTATCTATTACCTCTTATTTTATCTTTACACACTCATCATGTGTCTTGGAACCAACATCTAATGAGCTAATTACACACTAACTTGGCCCTAAATATCCTCACCAAGTGTCCTATATTGGACACCCCAGCCAACCAATCATAGCAAAAGAGTAGGAAGGAATTATCTTGTCTTTGAAACCATTTTTACCTTGTCATAATTCTGACACCCCCCCCTCATTAGTTCACTACATGATTGGGATCTTTGGGAACCCTAAGACCCTATTTTTTTGATTTGTTCCCTAGAGCTCGGCGAAAGGGCACCCGCTTGGTATCAAGGCAACATACCTTAACTTAGGGCCGGTTCACACATGGTCCCAAGTCTTGGGTCCCAATTCATTTGATGCCATTCCATGCAATCTTAGCTGTGAAGAGCATGCACTAGAAGAAAACTTGTCCATTCCAACCAACCCTCCTTGTGACTAGGCCATCGCGACTCCCACCAAGAAAATGCATAAACAAATCAATTTGGTTGGGAATCGGGGGGCACCTTCCATGGGTACACCACGGGTACCTTCCGGTTGCCTACCAATTGAATTGTTTATGCATTTTCTTGGTGCGAGTCGCGATGGCCTAGGGTTGAAATGGACACGTTTTCTTCTAGTGATGGAAGTTGGGACTTACCACTTCACACAAGGTCCCAAGTCCTAAGGGCCACTTCACACACGAGACTGAGAGCCCGTGACTATTACACTTCAAGCACTCTCATTGGTGGAAAAGGGGGAGCCGGTCCAAGTTCGCTTCGCACTATGCTCCCGGGTACGCAACTCCCATATTATACGTAGGGGGCATCGGATTAAAAACGGCTTAGAGGATGGCTTTTGTAAAAATTATATCAAATTATACAAAAATAAAAAGATCAAAGAGTTGGGTGAAGACCAAATAAAATAAAATGAGATGTAGAAAAATTTGGGTTGCATATTTATTTATTAAAAATTCTGCAATGTATATAAATAATTGAAACACCTATTTTTTAACCTATGCCTATGCATAATTTTAAAAGATCCTCACGAGTAGTCGCCTCCAATTAAAATTAAAAGTCATTGGCAATGTTTTATTTATAATTAAAAAATCTTAAATTTTTATTAAAAAGCCCAAAAAGTTGGGTAGTTTGACCTATGGTACCTGTATTAAAAAACTCATATAATTAGGTTTTTAATGCAATTTTATGCTTCAAAGAATATTCATTTCCTATATATATTTACATTTTTGGATTCCTTGTTAGAAGGGCTACAAGAGTTTCCTACATAAAAACAAATTATATCACTTGAGATTGGACTAAAATGCATTATAAGTGATTATAATCAAGGCCATATAATATAGGAGTTGCGTACCCGGGACTACGCTTGAGGGACCAATGGAGTATGTGAAATGCAAGATGGATGTAAAGTCTACATGGATTCCTACATGGCATCAAATGGATCATGTTTCATGGTCACTTGGACTATTTTCAAAAACCACCTCTTGGAGGTATGCCTAACACAAAACCGGGAGACCATGGCACTCCGAATGCTCACAACCATTGGTTTATTCTATTTTATCATGTGTGAGGACCTGTATGAATAGAAATTCATTGAAATAGCATTTGGTTGAGGCCCCAGTAACATATGACTTCACACTACACTTGAGGATCCATGACCACACTACATGATTTTGAAGGTGTCTTGGGACGGCCTCTGGACGCTTTCTTTTGGGCTTTCACAATTCCATGGTCACGACTCTTGGCTCGTGTGTGAAAGTGACCCTAAGTCCCAAGTATGACATGGATGTCTACGTGAGACTCGTGTTGAGAGTTGGGTCGAGCAAAAAGCTACAAGACACATATGTGAGGTCTGCATGAGGGGGGAGGGAGGGGTCATGTGTGATTCTTTGATATTGCGTAACTTGAGGTTATTATATCTCCTGATCATGAGATATTCACCTTGTGTAGCCTTCCATTTGCACATGATTCATGGCTTGAATCCCTTTCATTGCACTCACAAGCCCATATTTGTAGAATACTATAAACACATTAAAGTTATCCTTAAAATCTCAGCCTTGGGAGACCTGACTTTAGACCTGTACCTTGAGTTTAGGTGGATTAACGTAAACTTAAGGAGCTTGCCTGCCCCATTTTGCCGGAGTTTTAATTAGCCCAGTGCAGCCTGCCAAATGTAGGTGCATTTGGCATGGCTGCCTCTAGAAACATAGGAGTCAGGATCAAAAGCTCCCGAGGGTCCCAACTCAAGGTTCCCAAAGATTGACCCTATCATTATTTTTAGTCAACTGACACAAGAAAACAAACCCTGTAAATATAGAATAGATCTCTCAACTCGGGACTGCAGCCTGACTTTCACCCGGCATCCTGAGACTTTAAGGATAACTTTATTGTGGTTGCTAGATACCATGGTTTTTTTTGTATGCCGTTCTATGCATCTTTAACTTGATGGTTTTAGATGCACAACTCTGACACGTCACCAATACGATCTACAGATTCAAGCTCCTTGTTGATAAATTGCTACAACATAATCCAATTACATGTATTCTTGCGCTTTTAGTACTAAGTAGCAAAATACAAATTCTAATGGAAGTGAATCTCCGATGTGATAAGAGACTGTATGTTGACGTAAATCGATTGTAGCATGTACTAGCCAACAACTTCTCCATCAAAATGGAACCTGGAACTTATTAGTGACCAAATTACAATCTAGATTTCTCTAGGGGCTCGTATTTACTGGCTCGTTTGGGATAGAGTCATGACTAACTTCAGTTAGCGGAATGAGCTGATATAGGGGTGGTATGGAGAATAGACGATATGCTTTATGAATAAGGTTCGCTTTCTCTTAAACTTGACCTAAGTCTAACTTAGCTTAGGGCCATTTGGAGTTCCGTATGAACGAACATAGGAAACTCTATAGGTTAGGATTAGTGGGAGATTAACTTACACACTAGTTTTAAAGACTAAGTCTAAGTCTAAGAAGCACTTGAAGTTAATTTGAGTTGGCTTGATTCTTATCTTATTATTTAAAGTTCTATCCTTGGTGGGCCCATTATTTAGAACATAAGAAAATTAATTTAATAAATTCTACCTCATTCACACATAAACATAATTTGGTTCGTAACACCTACCAAAGGGATAATGGTACTTCAAAACTAGCCCCTTATATGTTGGATGTTGGTTTCTCCCAATTTATGCTCACTAGACTAATTTGGACTCTTGGACCTAGACTTAAAGGTTGATGTAGCCAAATATAACAATCCTTGGTCTCTTTCCCTTTTTCACCCTCCCGTCCACCGGTTCTCCCTTCCACTCGGTAAGTGTTGTGAACATTTACCCCCTAGTACAAATACTCTCAATATATGGTCGCAAACTTTTAGACCTTGGACAACTAACCAACTAATTCAACTATTAATTAACTAGTTGCCTTTCGTAATTATAGTTGTTCGTGATTTGACCTACCAAAAAATGTAGTTAACTATAGTTGTTTTAATTCAGTCTGCCAAAAAATCTAGTTAACTATAATTATATCTAGTTAACTAAAGTTGAGCGCAGCATGCAGTGTAGTACCGGGAGAGTTTAGAGCATCTATATCTTTACCTTTTCTTTTATTTAAAATTTAAAATTTGGGACTTGATTCCATTTGTGACTCGGACTCAATCAACACCCAATGAGCACGACCTCATTATCTATAAGTAACTTAGAGTATAATGGGTTCAATTGCCACAAGGAACAACGGGTTCTATTCCTTCTTTGGATGGGCCGGCATGGGTGACAAATATAGATTCTTACATAAGGTCTCTTAAAAAAGTTATTGTAATATATTTCATTTCATTTCATTTTTTGAGATAAATGAAAGAACTTGCTGGTTGGCTCCTTACAGATTTTGGAACTCTCAAGTTATAATTGTCTAAAAATTTATAGTTAACTGTAGTTGTTTTTGAATTTGGTCTTAAATTTTTCTAGTTAACTATAGTTGTTTTTCAAATTGGTTTGAAATTTTTCTACTTAACTATAGTTGTTCCCTAAATGTATTGAGAATAATCTAGTTAACTATAGTTATTTTGGCAGTTGTCCAAGCTCTGCAAACTTTTCATCCAAAGGAAATTATCAGCTGTGAAATTCGAATTAGACATAAATGAATTTAACCACAATGCCTGTTTCTATGGCCGTTCCCTTCGTGGGAACGCTGGAGGTGGTGGGAACTTTGTCTCTTCCAAAGCTTGGCATTCTTAAACCCTAACTTTTCTTCCTGTTTCCATTGTTGCTTGACTCACAAGACTATTGCAATATAAGAAGGCGCATTGGCGAATGTAGTCGGAAGTTGAAGGTAGGAATGTAGAATTGAAGGAAGGTTTTCAGGTTCGCCATGCGTACTCCATGGAGTCGTGTCCTTGAACTGGTGGAGCACCTCGTAATGTCCGTTACCAATAGTTTTCTCGGTTAAAACCGTTCCCAGCGGCAATCTCTTAGAGGCGACTCTGAATTCTAACGACGATTTTGTTCAAGACTGAGTGCCCGTATCATAGACCTTTGTGAGCACATTTTTATTTAATTTAGGCACAGTATTACACTTCACGAGTTGGTCGCGATGAAACATCTCTGAATGAATTAACGGATCGAGCGTGATATTCTTGGGCTTGAACCTCAATTCGTTTACCTGATCGCCGCAAATGACTTCTGAGCAGAGCTGACAGATGCCTCGCCGAGGGAACCTTGGCATTGTCGTTCTCTCGCTTATCTCTTCCTTCATCAAGGTAAGCGGGCCTTAAATGGACACTTTCAGCTCTGCACACACTTCTCTTAGGATATGAAACACATCGCAATTAGTGCCAGATGATTGACAAATCCAAATCCAAATCGTGGCCTCAGCTGTTCTCCTCATAATTTTTGGAGCTCGTATGAATATCTTATTCATTATCAAAGGGAATATTCTTGAGCTCGAGCTCGATAAATGGTCATGTAGGTCCCCAATTATGTTGACTATTGAGCCTAGGATACTTAACAAATTTTAAGCATCTTGACTATTGAGACTAGAATGCTAAACAACTTTTAAGCATGGAATTCAATTTCTTGTAAAGACATGATGTCTTTTTGGGGTCCGTTCTTAGATTCACAACTAATAGGTGTTAACATGATGATAGCGAGACACTCATAGGCAGGTTGCTCATGCTGGTGATGATGACTGCAATTGTTGAGAGGTGCTTCTCATCAGAAGACTGAAAGCTCCCATCATCCCAGTAGTGTTCTAAACTTCAGTATTTCAGATTCGTACATAGGCTACTGTAGCTGTAAATTTCCTTAATGTTTGACAGCAGCGCCCCCCCCCTCCCCCCCTCAATCAATGTGTCAAATGCCCCTTCATCCCCTTTCAATTGAATTGTGCAATTTCCCCTTCGATCAATGAGTCAAGTTCCCTTATGCAAATTCCCTGTAACACAGGCTGTGAGGCTGAAATCCTCTGTCATTACACGTTTTGTGTCCTTCAACATTACTTCTGCGCTTGAAATAGGTGTCACTTCTGTCTCAGGTGGTGTAGAATTTCTCAATCACAAATTTGGGCACGGGGCTCAACTGGAGCATCTTGTAAAAAACAGTGACGAAGCTTACAGAAAGTGAGCAGCACACTTGTGGTTGAATGAGGCGTGAGTTTACACGAAATGGCGGATCAGGAATTGGATGCTCCACGAAAGGAAGGAGGTGGAGAAGGTGACGAAGAGGATATTATTTGGGGAATCAAGCAGGGAAAAATCTATAGGGATGTGACTATACGGGGTGAATCCTATGCACTGAATGACTGCGTCTTGTGCCGGTCAGCACTAGACAAAGAAGACCGTATTGGGAAGATTCTGAAACTGTCAGAGATTAATAATAAGAAGATGGGCATGATCAGGTGGTTCTTTCGGCCCTCAGAATTGCCTGAATCTGTGAAAGGGTCAGAGTTTACAGCAGGTTCTAAGGAAATCTTCTTGGCTTCTGGAGAATCGAATGGAGTGCAGAATGAGACCCCTCTGGTAAGCAGTAACCGGGGAGCAGTTGAGGAGACTGAGCTTCCCTTGGTAAGCAGTACACGTGTGATTTTCAGTTTGTGTAGAACTGTAGAGCAACTTGGTAGCTGAAGGAATTGGATCCCGTGCTTGTGATCTGTTACATGACAATAATCTTTCTTCAGAGTTTCCCATTTAATCTGGATGGACTTAAAACTGTGAGTAGTGAAATTGGCATTTCATGGCCTCATCTTTATTTGTGATCCCACTTTTTATGCTCAAACGCACTTGTAAAGCGCCCTAGTGTTCTGCTTGGTGTCTATTATCTTATGTGCAACCCATGAAATGTACTGTGCATTTTTGTGCAGGGAATGATTGTTGGTAAATGCAGAGTATTGTGCACTGCAGAGGCTGACTTCAATGCAATGCCCTCCAGTCAGCATATTGAAGCAGCAGATTATATTTTCAGTCGAGCCTTTGACTGTGACAATTTGGAAGTCACAACACTTGATGATGTGGTTGAAGCTCTTGGAGGTGTGTTTCATGATCTGAGTCAGATTCTTCATATATGCTCCATTTTCATAACTCATCATGTATCACCTCCGGTTTATCTCCTTGTGTATATCTGTGCTTGCCTGTGGAAGCTTGTCAGTACCGAGTCTTGTAGATTTCTTGTGTCCATATGACCTTCAATATACGTGGCCGCTATGTCTTAGGAAAGATTGAATGCCACTGCCTTTTTGCATTTCGTCAACTTTGTTTAATTGCATGCTGACGGGTCTGTTCTGGGATCTTTTGGCAGCTCAAAAAGTGTTCAATAAGAAAGAGTGGGTGGTTGACAAGAATGCTGGAGGGCCATCTTCACAGGTGGCTTTCTTTTCTCTGTTCCTTTCCTGTCCATTTACCTCATCTGCAGCTTACTTTCCATTATCATTTGGTGGGTACAAAGGCATCTCTGTCGAAGCGATTTCCACTCATGGCCTGCATCTGCTTTCTTATACTCAGGTGTACTCATTCTGTTAGTGGTTGTCGGTTCTCTAATTTCTAGACTTTGGATAACCTCTTGTAAGAGGTTTGGGGCTTTTTAGTGAATATTCAAAGTGCTCCCTGCATGGACTTTCTACATCAACAGAAGAAGTTATTTTAGATTTGTTCTAGTCCAATGTTAATTCTTACCCTCCTGACAAATCTCCCATCCATTTTGTAGGTGTCATCTCCTAAAGCATACTGCCCTTCTTCTGGTTCTGGCTGTATGCCAAATTATCCAAAGGCAAATGGCATTCAGATGCCTCCAGATTACAAGCTTCCACCACTCAAGTTGGAAACCTCAACAACTATGGGTTCGGGAAAGAGACAAAGAGATGAGATGGTGACGCCACCATCAGACCTGGCAGAGGATAGGAGACTGGATGCTTCACCTAATCCAAAGAAACCAAAAATCCCATTGAAGTTGAATATCGACGATCAAGATGTGGAGCTCATGATTGAATCAAGGAAGAGTTTGCTTTCTGGTGCTGATGCACGACCGCAGAGCAGGGGGAAAACAGGCCAGAATTCTCCCCAGGTCAGCGAGGGATCACGGCATTCATCTCCAAACACCAGGCTGGAAATAGCTGGAAATTCTGGGAAGCGTGGAGCTTTGAAGAGCACAAAGTCTTCACTCTCTCCAGGTGCACTACAGCAAGTGAGGGAGGGAGGAGACAATGCAGTACATGGAACCAAAATTATAGATGGTCCAACTAGTGCGGGGAGAAAGAACATAGGGGAGAAGTTCACAGAAAGGCACGAGAAAGAGCCTGGCAAAGCTGAGAAGAATGCTTTAGACGGGATGAAAGCAGCTGCCAGGCATGATGTGAATGAAGCAAAGACTCCCTTGGCTAAATTAGGAGGTGGAGGTTCAAGTAAAAAAGCTGCAGTGGGCACTTCTAAGAAGGGAGATGAGAAAGCTCTGTTGCCAAAGAAACCTTTGAATAAAGAAAAGATTTCCACAAGTGCGAAGCCAAGCCCCACCAAAAAGTCCGGAAAGCCAAGTCAGGAAAAAACTGAACGAAGAATAGGGGGAACAATATCCCAAAGGAAGGTGCAGGGTCGTTCTGAGGTGAATACATCAGTATTGACAGAGGCAGCAACTGATAAAGTTGCGGAGGTGGTAGACCTGGAAAGAATTGAAGTCCCACTGAAGGCAGATGAAAGGGATGCACAGCAGGTGTGGTCTATTCATCATCCTTGTGTTGAGTATTCTCTGAGGTTCTTGTCTCACACCTTGGGCAGAGTATTATGGTGTGATCCTATGTAGATGGTGGTTGGTTGTTGAAGGTTGCCACTAATTGTTCTGCAACAGTTTATAGTGTTATGGCTGCCATGCATGTGTACAAGTCTGAGGTTTTTGGTGCATTCAGCTTACTACCTTCTGGTTCTGGCAGTTGTTCACCTATGTTACTGAAAAGTGCAGATTTCCGAAGTATTGTGGATAATGTTGATTAAGAGTTGAATGGTGGTGCATGTTGTAGCAGACACAGCGAGGAAGGCTGTTCGTACGTAGGGATGAAGTAAGTATGTGGCCATCTTGGTGATTGAGGCTGTGGAGGTTTATGTACTGATTCTACATCTCAATGAAGCTTAGTATCTTTCCCTGTCTGATGATAACAATCAACTGTGACTCTTGATGTACTATTGATGGTTACCTTTCTGGTTAGTAGTTCATAGGTGGGTCAACGTACATACTTACTGAGGGGGTTGGACTAAACAGGTTTGGGAGGAATCAATAGAAATGGCTGTTAAGAATAAGAGAGTGCTTCTCCTGAACAATGTTGACCCACTTGTTCATTCTGCTGACTTGGAGGTAAGTCTTTCGGAAAGGTTATGTCTAAGTAAAACCCAACTTCTCTTATATTTAGGGCAAAGTTGTCAAACATGTTTCTCATACCTATGTCTTCTGAAGCCATCAATCTTATAGTGCAAATTCCTTTTTCATAGTCTTACTAAAGATAAAGGTGTCAGCCAAAATAAGAACACAGAAGATGAGTGAGGATTGTGAGGATTGTGAGGATTGCTTACATTAACTTTTTGTATAACTGCAGGAGTCCCTCAGTAAATTCTTTGGACTCAAATGTGAAGTGCGCAAAGCACCTCCAGTCTCTTTCTTTTATGAGAGTGGTGTGTTTCCTTCACTCTCCAGTACCCAGGTCATTAAAGTTCTAAAGGTATTTGTGTAAGATCATGTGATAGAGGCTCTGAAAGTTAAAAAGCTGATAAAACAGAACTAGAAATGATGAAGGCTTGATAATTCAGGTTATTTGGACTAGGCGAGAACATATTCTCCACTTTTGTATTGGAAATTTCTATTACTTTCTGAAAAACTCCTCTTATTGTGTGTCTTCTTTTTTGCTTGAGTAGCTGTGGCTCTGCTGAAACTCCAATCCCGCAAACTGGCTGAAGAGGTTCTAAATCAAGTGGAGGAGAAGTGTCTTTTGTTGGGAGACAGGTATATAGACTTTTCTTTTGAACAAGTTACAGTGCTAGGCTTTGACAAGGTAGACAATTACATTTGTAATTCTTTAGAAGCAGTGGATTTATGAGCTAGCTTTGTCTCCTTGTTGGCGATCAGATTGATAAAATATCTTGGAACATGTTCACGTGGGTGTTATTGGCATGCTGCATTCTTGTACCTAAGCCTCTAATTCTTGCACTTTATTGATCTGCAGAGTGGTAACTGTGAGTTTGTATGATCTAACTCAGCTTACAAAACCTCTAAAGTTTTATGGCCATCTTGACATTCACCAAAAGCCCCAGGATGAATATGTGAGACATTAGTTACAAGCTAACTTCATACAATTTATATTTTTCTTTCTCTCTTGCTATTGGCCTCTGGATCATGGATATTTCTGAGTCTTCAGTTGCAAAGTATATTCATCAAGTGTAGTGTGGACTATAGGTTGCATTGGAGATCATAGAAGTCAGAATCTCTATTGATACTGTATATCACACTGGTTGATGTGAAGATTTAGTAAAGCATGGTGCTCATCATAACAGACTCGTTTTGTGTCAATGCAGAGAAATGCAGTGGCAACATCTCATGGTGCTCAGGGAAATACAATTGAATTCTCGTATGGTGTGCCATGGCGAGTGCTTCAAGAGCATCACGACACGCAGTGGGAAATTTTGAATGAGGTGCATATCATCCCTGCTGCTCATCCAAAGTTTATTTTGAATCTAACACATTTATGTATAGCACTTTTCATCTCTTATTGTTCAGATGCTTGTTTTAGTTTTATGTCTGTTTCTTGTAATCTGTAATTTTCTTAAGGTTGAAGTCATTTGGCCTGTAATAATACATGAAGGAGTTTAATTTCTCTTTTGAAGGTCGATGCTCTAATCGAAGATGAACTCACATACTTTTTTTATCTGTGTTTGGTTGTGTAAATTCAAATTTTAATTGGTCAGACGCTTGTGTTTGAATCAGTTGGGATTGTTGATGTTGTAGTTTCACAACGAGGACATGCTTAGAATTCATGCGGCAAAGACAAGCTACAAGCTTGGCAGATCTTGATCTATGACCAGGTATGAGACCGAACAGTATTCCTGCAAAGACCTGAGTATATCAAAGCGCTAATGCCACTTCTCAACAGTAATTTGAACCCCATGAGAGATGAAGGTCCCATGGACATATTCAGTTTGCAATAGTGATTCTCAATTTTCACCTGCAAAATATTCCAAGAATTTCATAGTTTGACCTAGAATAAAAATCTGATGAAGAGTGTCATGTCAGGCCATAGGTTGAAAGAATACCCTACTTCTACAAAAACAATGCTCATGCTTTCAGAATACCAAATAGTGATTAACATCATGTGGAGATCTAATAACTCCATTTCCTTTGGTCCAAAATCAGGCCTCGAAATTAAGATTCTTACCCTGTCTGGTACTTCTTTGATTTGTGTAACCAGTATGGCAGGCTTCAATACATGTCTACCAAGCCCAAGTATAGAGCATCCGTCTGTCCAATGAGCAAGATTGATAAGCTTTTCGTATCGCACTCCGTGAGGAATGACAGGAGGCAGTGGAGACTTGTTTTGGCTGCATAATTTTGAAGTGAGCTTCACGTGAGTCTTTTACAAACTGAAAGGTACAATGGCAATTTTCTCTTTGTTGTCATAGTTGCAACTATGGCTTGGTATCACAGTAGGACATTCTAGATCTCAACAAGTTTTGTGGCAGTGAAAGAGTTGTCTCTACCAGTGCACTTGGGACATCTAGTGCTTCCACTAAACATGAAGGAACTAGGGAATCCTGGAAAGGGGTGATTGCCATGTTGTTGTAATTGGTGTAAAGACATTCTTTACTTGAGAAATACACAAAGTATGTAGGGAGTCCATTGCTCAAACAATGGCAAGAGCCTCACACATGCAAAGTTCTTTCAAATGGAACTTAGCATGAGCACATAATTCATACAAGTAGAGATGAATTGCTGGCTACTTATGGATAATGTTGGTCAATGGTGTTGGTTTGATTGATTTTTTGTTTTCTGATGCTGTGAAACAACATTCTCACCTACTGGAAATACTTGATACCACCTTGCAGAGCCACATTGAACTCTGAGTCAGGACAGGGATGTAGTTTTTGGTTGTGAGATGAAGGATTTTGCAGCGATGCAAACCTTGGTATATGATGAAGCCCAATAAAAGGTGAAGTTCTCCAAGAAATGACTTTCTCCAAGAGTTCTAGTTTCTTACTGGTAGGTTGAAGGTGGAGGATCTTTCGGTGCAATTGCTTGCCGATAAATCTTTGATCTCCCTTTGATCAAGCACATGCAACCGCCAATATATTATTAGAGACTAGGTAATGCATCTGTTTTTTGTTTGTTTGTTTGGAGAGCTGCTGGAATTTATTATGTATGAGCGTATGAAAATGCTTGGTCTTCTACATATAAGGTTGAAATATATCATTTCGAATCTATTAAGTTTTGAAAAGCTTTTCTGGCATATACCTCTTTCTTCTAAGTAATGAAACTAAAAACTGCTTCCATTGTTAAAACTTTGCTCAAACAAAGTTAAGGATTATGGAGGTTTTGAATTAAGTGAAGACGCGGAATCATTTGGCTGCACAATTCCGAAGGTAATTTGAGGTCTGCAGGTCCAAATTTGACATGAAAATTGCTAGATTCATAAATCTATACCTAAAATGTGGATATCTATATGATGGAGATAGTGAAAAAACAGGCTCCCTTTCCATCCGTTATGTAGGTGGTGCCTAACACAAACAGTGACCTGAAAGGTAAATATATGGAAGAAAACCATTCAGGAAATCTTTGAGCAACACTTCAACAAAAGTACAATTATTCAACCTGACTCTGAAATGGCAAGCTCAATATTCAGGAACGGAGAACCATTACATGGGGACCATTACAGTGAGCTTGTTGACACATACATCCATTCTTTTAGAGGATGTCCAATTAAGGCATCAAATGTTTTTAGAAATCAAAATTCTATAGCTTGTAGTTTGAAAATTTGAAAAACTATGATAAAGTGGGCTCAGCTTACCGTAGATTCACCCCTAAGAGTTGTGCGGGTAGAAACAAACCAAAGATGTACTGTAAATTAGATATAGAGACCTAATTTGGGGTTGACATACAAAGGAAAACTATGACGGGTGGTTTTTAGATTACATCTGTACAGTGGAAATTTGATAACAATTTATGAATTCTCTAAAATCAATGTAGTAATGTAGATTCTTTTTCTTTTTTTTAAATGCTAAAATGCATGTTTGGACAAATCACTTCAAATGTATTCTTTATTTTAAGAACATCTGGGAGTTCTATATTGGGTTGCTTAGAAAAGTTATTGTTTGAAGTCAAGAACCTTGTCACTGCCTTAAAATAACACTTTGTAATGTTGCAAATTCTCTTTTCCAAATGCAAATCTGGTGTTGGAGCACTTCACAGGCCACAGTGAAATGTTGATAGTAGACTATTAAAAACAATTTAATGTTCGTGAACTCACTTTAATACCTTCAAGTGAAAAAATACTCAATGAAAGAAACTCATTGGATACCTCAAAAGAGACTTCCAAAAACACAGGCCAACCCACTTTGGATAGATTATGCTTTTTAAGGGTTTATGACCCTTGTGGAAGTACCACATTATGTTGGATTGGGATCTTATGGCCTAAGTTTGATTGCTCCCTTTTAAAAATTTCTAGTCTCAGAAGTTGGGAGGCCAATAGAGTTATCTTAGAGTCTCTCAAAAACTCGTGTTTTAGGTGGGAGTTCCTTCCCACTTCTGACATTCTATATTGAGAAGTGTTCAAGTGGTGTCGGAACCCCTAATTTTGGTGAATTGAAGGGAAGATGTTCTACATTGGCCAAAAGATGGCTATTTAAAACATATTCCTTGTCAAACTTTTGAAGGCACCATTTTAAGTGGCTTCATAAAATTTTTGGAACCTAAAACCTAGTTCCAATAAAGTATTGATGAGTTATTGAGGCCACGACATTCCTTCCTCTCATGTGGTAGCCTCTTTCAATCACCAAATGTTCTCCCTTTTGAAGAACTTCCACTCATGTGGCTCGGGTCAACTTTCAAAGTAAGGGGGTGGTAAGCAATTTATTTATGCCAACAAATGCTCCCCTCCAAATTGGGTACCATAGTTGAAGATGCTCTTTTGGCTCTTTTGGCTACTATTCCATTGTTCTTTTCTATTTTGTCACATGTGTTCTGAGGGTGAATCGTTGCCATATGGCACCTCTTCTTTGGAAAAAGTCTGACCTATTTGGCAAGAATGATGGTCCGACAATAGGCTCAACCATCACCATGTTGTCTGTTGTATATACACAATATATTCATATCGCATATTCATGGGTGAGGACATGCGCAATAAGGCTCAAAGCCTTAAATTTTTCTCGACCCTCCCTTGGATAATACGAAGCCCCAAATGTGAGGTCCATTGAACATGCTTGTGGTGTGGTCAAACTTACCTATGAAATGAAGAGTCATGACTAGAGGATAAGTTAGAACTCAATGAAAAAGGCTTTGGCTCCATGGGTGAGGACATGCTCAATAAGGCTCAAAGCCCGATTTGGGATTGAATTTTGATCAAGTTGGAACCAATAGTGCCATGACAAATGTCTTGGTGTTCAACGTTAAAGTGAGGAGGAATGAGCGGGTATGGCAAACTCTAGACATTGGTAATAGGTTTGGGCCAACTTTTGGCTTTAAAAATTCATAATAATTTCAATTTAAGGAATAAAACTACTATAAAATTTTGCAATCCTCCTGATTTCTATCTTCCTACATAGGAAAAATTTGCACTACGTTATACTTCTCCAAATCTAGCGGAGAATCTCTTGAGTGATCGGTTGTGGGCGCCTCTACTCTACATTGAAATTAACCCTAAGAGGTTTTAACCCCATAATTAGCATCAAAGACCCAAGATTTACACATTCAAATTGAATATGCAAATCATTTGATATGAATATATTGTGTATATTCAACAAACAACATGGTGGTAGTTGAGCCTATTGTCGGGCCATCATTCTTGCCAAATAGGTTAGGTTTTTTTCCAAAGGAGAGGTGCCACATGCCAAGGATTCACCCTCAAAAAACATGTGGCATAATAGAAAAGAAAGGTGGAAAAGTTGGGGGACCTTGGGTGCCAAAGGTCAGGAAGGTAGACATCCCTCCCCCGGTTACTTTTCCTTATTAGGACACCTGTGTTTGAGTTGTATGTAACTAAATGTGGCTTCAAGAACGAATACTAAAAAAACACATGTTTAAAAGAGAAAAGTCTACGTGCTCAGATTATGATAACCATTCTAGGTCCAATAATCAACGTAATTTTAAGACATATATGACCATTTAATGAGCATGAGAATCTTCACTTTGATAATGAATAAGATATTCCTATGAGGTCCATAAATTATGAGGAAAGTGGCTTCTAGCCAATATGGATTTGCTAACCATCTTGTTCTAATCACATGTTTCATATCATTATAGGAGAAGTGGAAAAAGTAACAATTTTAGACCCACCTAGCTTATGGTGGGGGAAACACAAGGAAGGTGGCATGTGAGGAGCCCATGGGATGGTGGCGGGTCATGGAGGGACTTATGGACATAGTATAATTTAGGAATAGCAAGGGTGCAACAGACCGGGACAGCATGGGTCCAACCTATAGTATACAACACACTATTTTAGATGCTAGACGATTTGCAGGGTCCATAGTATTTACCTCATTTGCTAAATTTAAACAGTTGGAAAATAGTGTGCACCCCAAGGGTTTCAATGTGCCATGTAAACTTAAAACTCATATTTAAGAAGAGTCTATACCAAGCTCTAGTTCAAATCTATAACATGTTTGAGTTGTATGGTAAGATCCTCCGATTGACTTGCACATACGTACATGATTATCAGGGATGTGCAAATGGACGTGACGCGGCCTTTTTGCATCACGTCGCGTCACAAATGACGTGACGCCGTCACGTCGCGTCACGTCGGGGCGTGACGCGCACTAACGTGGTAAAAAAAAGTTACTGTACCAATTTTTTGTAACTTTTTTTTTACTTTTTTGGACGACTGCTCTAGTCGACTGCTACGAGCAGTCAACTTCAGAAAACAAAATTTTAAAAAATCTATTAACAAATCTGAACTGTTAGATCTTCTTGGATTGAAGATCTAACGGTCCATGATTTTTTTTAGAATTTTTTGATTTTTTTAAAGGTTTTCCTTGAAGTCGACTGCTTTTAGCAGTCGACCAGCTAGCCGACTGCTAATTACAGTCGACTGGTCTTGGTCGACTGCAAAAGTAATAGCAGTCGAATTAGCAATCGACTGCCAAAAAAATTAAAAAAATTCTCCAAAAAAATTTTGGACCGTCAGATCTTCTTGCCAAGAAGATCTGACAATCCAGAATTTTTTTGGAATTTAAAAAAAAATTGCAGTCGAATGCTAGGTCGACTGCTATTTGCAGTCGACTTAGCAGTCGACCAGGGGGTTGACCAGGGGGTTGACCGCATCAATTTACCCCTGGGGTAACTGCCGGATTTACCCCCCCTCCGACGTGACGTTTTTGGGTCAGCCGTCACGTCGCTGTCACAAAATGTGACGTGACGTGCAATCCTTGATGATTATGATAATATTAAAGTAGATTTTGAGATAGTATTTCTATTGTTCATCAATTGTAAGTATATATCTAACATAAGTAAATGTATATTTCCATCACATTCAATTTTTAAATGAAAATAATCACAATGAATCTACATAGTTCACCTGAAGTTATAATAAACTAAGAGTATATTGATAGATGTGTCCATAGGATTGGATTAACTAAAAAGGTTAGAATTGAAAAAGATGTCCAAATAGGTATGTTATTCAATAGCGAGCCCATAATGATTTTCTAAAATAATAAATTCATATGTGATCTACATGAATTCGCAAAGTTTCATCTAGAAATGAGCCATTTATTATCCACTATGGGGGTCCACTCAGCTAGATTGGTAGGTGCAAATTGCCACATAATCAACCTATATCATGGGTGAGAGCATTCTAATATATAAGGGTGTTGTTCATCTTTTGTGGAATACTTCTTGCATTGACTCGTTGAGCGGGTAGATCCTAGAGTACCTATTGTGATTGGCCAAAGTTAAGTGCTTTTAAACCATTCTTACATCCTTCTTACACTGCCACACTAGTACAGATCATGGCTCTTTTGAACACGAAAAAAGAGACATTTTAACACAAAAAGAGCCATTTTAACTAGTGTTTAAAACTTGGTCCACGGTTCTCAGCTGGTCCAAATAACGTTGTTCGGGTCGTGTTCTAAGGGTCATGCCCCCTTTGACACAACATCTCATTTTTAGTATTTACCGAATTCATTTTCTGACACGGTAATTTTTGGTCGGAGGTAAATTTCAGAGGTAAATTTCAGAAAATAAATATAACCATTTAAAACCACAATCTACCACACAGATAGGCCTTCTCCCCCACCTACAAGATGAAGCCAAGTGCCAGGCCAAGGACTCGAACCTCAGACCTCCCAATCCTACTTGGATACCTTAGGCGCCAACCCATTACACCTCACATGTGCAAAGAGAGGGCTTTGAAGCTCTCTATATGGGAAGGCCGCTTTTACCTTGTATTGTAAGAATGTAGAAAGTAAAATACCTCTCATCCATCCAACATAAAAACTTGTCCCTTATAGATTTTTGGCGGATTCATTTCAAATGACTTGTACTAGACTAATTTGGGGTCTTTGAACCTAAATCCGGCGCCTAAATGTCTAAAAATAGTAAAGTGTGGCTTGTGTACTATTTCAGGGCTGCATTGTTGGATGAATGAAAGATACTTGTATGCAGTAATTTCCTCTCTTTTTCACATTGGTAATATTTAAGAAGGTGACTAGAAGAAGAAGAAGAAGAATAAAAATAGGAAGGCGACACTCCACATATTGACATATGGCACAATGCAAGGGTGTGGGTTGACTTCTTTGGTGGTTTGCATTAATGACAAAATTCGTGATACAAGGGAGAGAAAGGTGACAAATAAGGAGTGAGATTTGAACTACGAACATCCGTTCCCTAGGGTTTTGGGATATTAGAGTGAGTGACATTATGGAGGTTGATATTACGGAGTTTAGGATATAATACAACAACTTTATGCCATTTTCATATTAATGAGAAGACGACACGTCGATAATACGACTTTTTTTTGTTTCCCACACGTGTCATACTAATTAAAGAGGGAGAACGGTATTTGAAAATAGTCCAAGTGTGAAAGTGTCAAATCCAGGCTCTCAGCCTCGTGTGTGATGTGGCCCAGACTCCGGCCCCTGCCTCCCCCCTCCCTCCTCCGAGCCCGGGCCCTGCCCTGCCCGCAGCCTGGCAGGGCCCATTAATGGCAGGCTACTAACTTAGTTTGTTTTATAAAAAAAGAAAGAGAGGCCAACACGCCGGCCAATGCCAAGGCTACTAATTAACTTAATTAGGTAGGCTAGTTGTGAAGTCCTTAGCTTGGATCTATTTTGGGCACGAGGTTGCATTGTCTCTAGGCTACATGTAGTAGCTGCTCCTCAAAGATTATTAGTTTTAAAACTAAACATATATTTATCAGCAGTGATCACCTCATGAGGTGCCTCCTTCCACTTGATGGCCCACATTATTAAAAGAGCTAGTCATTTGGACCATGGTCCATTGACACAAATACAAGTGTGTTCATTGCAGGTGTTCAAAAGAGCCATGATCTGTACTAGTGCCACTATGGTTGGCCTAAGTGGTGTAATTTTGTATTTAATACCCCTATGATTAGTTGCTTTAAGTTTGACTTCACAATACATTGTCCCACTCACTTGTGATGGTTTAAGGTGTTGCCGAAAGGTTCATGTTACTTTTAGGCACAATGTAGACTCTTCACAATTTTTTAGATCTATAGTATATTCCAAAAGTTTTCTAAGGGTGAGTTTCCATGTATGCCACTTACCCACCATATTCTATTGTGAATAAGGACAAACCTGCCCAAATGTAGAGGGAATCTGGTGGGGTAGCCATGTCACTGAGGCTCCGTGAATGAAGTGTAACATGGGCCATTATTGGTACATGTTGGCTAGAACTAAGATAACGGTAGTCTAGAATGAATTTAAAGTACAAGCATAGAGTAGAGTTCATTATAGTTGCTAATAATGAACATGCTTTTATTTTAGTTAAACTTAAGACAACCGGGCATGGTGGGGAAATATATAAAGGGCCCTTGCGCAAGAGTAAGGGTTCTTTTGATCTTATCTCGTGGTTGGGTGGTTCATGCCAAAGAAATTTCCAACAAACACGTTCAACATCAAACGACAATTCATCATCTTCTGGGATTGGTGATGGCAGAGGTTGTACTTTGCCAAAATTCTTATATGACTTTAGGAGTGAGATATGAAATACATCATGTATTTTCAATGTCTTTGGCAATCCTAATCTATAAGCCACGTTGCCCACCCTTTTTAATACCTTAAAAGGACCAATCCATCTAGGTAGCAACTTCCTTGTTCCTGGCATCTTTAACTTAATGTTAGATATATTCAACAACACTTGAGTTCCAACATCAAAAGAGATTTCATGTCTCTTTGTATCAACATAGAACTTCTGTCTATTTTTTGTTGCTAGCAAATGCTTCTTAGCCTCTTGCATAATACTAGACATCGATTGCACTAAGTCCTTTGCAACAGGGACATGGCACCTGCTGATCCCAATATTCAAAGGTGTCAAGGGATGTTGACCATGATTCAACATAAAAGGAGTAGTTTGAATTGATTCTTGCCAAACATTATTGTATGCAAACTTCACCAAGGAAAAATAAAGATCCCAGTCATCTTGAGTTGGACTAACATAATGTCTTAGCATATATTCTAGAATCCTATTGATTCTCTCCGTCTGCCCATCTGTTCGAGGACGAAAAGCTGTAGATATAGCTTGTTTGTGCCCAAAACATTACATAGTGCAACCCAAAACTGATTAGTAAATCGAGTATCTCAATCACTAACTAGCTTTCTAGGAAGACCATGATGCTTATACACAAAGTCTATGAATAATCTTGATATTTCTTCTACGGTAACGGTGGTCACTGTGGCTATAAAATAAGACATCTTGCTCAATTTATCCACACACACCAATATTGCATCATGCCCTTGTTTTGTGGGAGTTAGTCCAATGATAAAATCAAGACTAACACATTTCCACTTCCTTTCAGGAATTTCTAAGGGTTGCAATAATCATGCCATCCTTGTAGTAGAGGTTTTATTACGTTGACATACATCACATGTATTCACATAAGTCTTCACATCATTCCTCAATTTTGGCCACCAAAAATTGGTCTCAACTTGTTTCAAGGTCTTCGTAATACCCATATGTCCATTATAAAAAGCATCATGACATTCAAAGAGTATATCTTTACGAAGGGAACCCACAGCAAGTACCACAATTGTATCTTGGTATCACCAAATGGCATCTTTGAAAACCAATTTTAAACCGTGTGTGGTCGTGGGTAGACCACATCCAAGCCATCCATTCACAGTGCCCCATCCTATAGTCTATGAAACTGCTCGGGCAGCCCGAAAAAATACTTCTGACGGATGAAATTTCAATGGATGAAAAATCAATGTTTGCAAGATAAGGGGTTGATTGTTCATCCCATCGTATGAGAGCATTTGTGTGGAATTTTGATGGTTCCCAAAGGGTTCCCTAAGTTCCCAATGGAGTTTCAAGGTTGGTCATCAAAAGGGGCTTGGAGATGATGGCTAGTGCCCTTGGTTCTACCTTTCGAAAGGAAGAGGTAGGAGTTCAATTCCTCCCATTGGCATCATCTCCTCCGCAAGTCCTTTTAATGGAGGACTTAGTTTGAAAAATTTCATCCAAGATTGTGAGTGGATGGAGGTGGAGACTTTCATCAAACATGAAGTTTTTCAAGCTCAACCCGAGGGGAAGGGAAGCCAAAAGTTGGGGTAGCATAAGAGCCTTTAGATTTGTCAAATCGCAATCGACGGTCGAGATCTTCCTACCCCACGACCACACGGGAGGCGTTCACAACGCCTCAGTGACGTGGGTGGGGTAGGGTTTCTATGTGCCAACTACACTGTTTTTTGCATTTAGTGTTGTTAATAGTAATTACGAACCACAACACTAAATGCCAGTGACGCATTTAGTGTTGCAAACACTAAATGCCAACCTATACACTAGTTGCGAACTAATGTAAAATTTGGCCATGTTCAAATTTTTACATGTCCACAATTAGGGTTATAATATTATGTATGTTTTGTGTGTTGTTGCCACATGGTTGCTCCACCACCAAGTCCACAACGAGAACATAACCAAATCCTTGATCGGCCAATATGTTTGCACAAGAAAGTATCCATTGAATACAAGAAGTATATACAAACCGAAATTTTTTATTTATAAGAAATTTTGGAAACCAAAAAGACACATTTAGCCTGCCCTAACATAGTTGGGCACATCCTGCCCTTGAAAGTATTGGAGATGTTTGGCAACAATATCTCGGAGATGTGGAAATAACTGGTTCACACTCCATAAACCATCTACATTTAAGGCCATGCCACAACGAATCATGGCCTTCCTAGCATAGGACATATTATTACAATCGATCTCTTGGTTAACATCTTGAACACTATCAGCTGCCAGTTGAAAAAAAAATCGCTTACCAGGATTGGTAAGCTTACCAGACCATTGACCATCAGCACGAAGTGTATTCTGCCAAACGCTGGTTTGGATGAGCTGAATTTTCTTTGCTTCCCAACGTTTGGTCCAAGCATCTTTAATCTTGGATATGATGAAAGTATCCGCTGGTTGGCATAAATGAGTTGAACAGGGGAGCAAATACCTTAGGGTCGTATTTTTCTCTGTCAGAATAGTAGATAATGTTGGAGTGAGGCTATGGCTGGTACAGTTATCAAGCCAGACCACCTTGGTACGTTGTTGCACATCAGCTTGAAATGCTCGAGGTTCACTGAAATATTCAGGGAGAATGGACTGATCCATCCACCCTTTAGGCCCCGTCCTGTAAGTGACTCCTGCAATAGTGTCCTCTAATCCTCTAATAGGGTAACTCCTATGTGCATTTGTGAAAATGAGCATAGGAGCTTCTATCATAGAATGTGGTCCCCCCGAGATTCTCACGACCATGGTTATAGAATCGCCACCTGAAACTACCTCAGGATATGTGACACTTGTATCTCCCCGAAAACCTAACGTATGACCATTGTCTAAATTGACAACAAAGTGCGTTTCATCTAAGTTTTCCATGATATTTTCATCAAACTCTCCTGACTGAAATCCCCTTTGCAACACACCTAAATGGTATGATGTACCCATCTCAATCTGTAATTCTTTTTGGACACTACAAATTAATCTACCACGTTGGGATAATAACACAATGTTATGGACATCCATAAATTGCTGAATCCAACTGTAAGAGATTTTATCTGTCAACAACATATTATCTTTAGGATCCCGAGACTGTCATGTGAAAATGGAATCTGGACCTACGAGTATGGACAGAGCCAGTTCACACAAAAGTTTTGGCGAAAATTTGACTGCAGCCTTTCAAAATTGCTCAAAAGCAGCCAGGAGATGAGGGTAGAGCCATAGAACCCATTCGGAGCGTTTGGCACCCCGACCTGGTCTGGCTTTTGTGAGGATGCGTTTCCTCTTTCCGAGCTGACTCTGGCTGGCCGAGAGTGTGATAGAGCGATCGTCAATGTTGTCAGTGAAATTTTCTCGTTGAAGCCACCATCTGCCTGCCTTCATAGTGTTGGCGGACTTCCGACCTCGAAATTGTGCCGGGAAGGCGAATATTGCACACTTGTAAAGGCCCCTGAACCCGTGGATCCCCTCATCTTCAACCATCCAGTTGATAACGTCCCTTCGCACATCAATGATGGTGACTTGCTGTAAGCGACAATGGTTGGTATCGTCTGCTGGAAGTTCGTGACCGTCGCGGAAGCGGATTGAGAGGGTGGATGTAAAATAGTTTTCCGTCGGAGGATTTCCACTCGACTTGTGGATGATGGATGGAAATCATGGATGAAAAGCATCTAGTGAGCTTGGCATGTGACCACCCGGCACAAATCCTCGCCGGCCGCATGCCTTGTTTGGAAGCGTAATCGGGAGCGTACTGAGATTACAGATGACAACATTGCGGACCTAAAAATGAGATGCACGCCAGATTACAGTATCTGCACTGTAGGGCGGCTTCTTGAGACCTCTTCGTCGGTCGAGCACAACGAATTGTCCTGCTCCTCCTTCAAGACGGCGACATACTCACCCAACATTCCGTTTCCTGGGTGCAACCAAGTTTCTCTTCATCGAAAAACAAACTCGGTCTCGGACACGAACACGAGTATAGTGAAGCTCAAATTATTGCTAGTAAACTCAATTCATTCATCAATGTCCTCGTCCGAAGTACAAAGTGTGTAATTGCCGCTTGCACCGATAGATATAGATGTTTAAGGACTTCGTGACTCCTGACTCCTAACTCCAAGGAACTACAACGGTGCTAGAGTGTGAGCGGGGAGCAACGAGCATTGAGCGTTGAGCAATGAGCAACTAGTTTTGAGCGCTTAGTGCAATGATTTATATTAAAAATAGACACGTTAAAGTAATAAAGAATATTCTCAAGCCTAAATATAGTAATGACAAAATTACAAAATCACAAAAATTACAAAAGTTTTATTCAAAACAATAAATTTTTCAATCAATTGTTGTATAAATCAAAATTATTGAAAAACCAACATCTCCCACAACAAGAAGATTTCACCACGAGAGATTTGATAAACAAATGAAATTCATCCATATCATTCATTCATCATCCATATCATCCATATCATTCATTCATCATCCATATCATCCATATCATTCATTCATCATCCATATCATCCATATCATTCATTCATCATTCATTCACCATTCATCCAAAAAGAACTTTCTTTGAACATTGCTAAAGATGTCTTGAAAAAATGAATGATTTTTTTTGCTTATTTAAAAAAATCATTTATAAAAAATATTTGCTTTATTGACTGCAAAAACTTTGTTAACTATCCCAGAGGTTGGTTTAATGTGTTTTGGAACCAAAGAATACCTTGAAGGTTCATTTGGAGATATGTAACAAACAATTTTACAATGTTGTTTGGATGTGGTTAAGTGTTCCTTAGAACTGAGGAGCTCCTCAAGATTCATTTGTAGCATAGTAACATTTCATCCTACAATATTGTGAGGCTAAATTCAGCCTTTTCTTATATCTTTATTTCATGTTTACAATTTTACAAATGATTTGAATGGTCCTTGAAGTGCCATAAACAATTTCCACCACAAAGCAATTAGAATTTAAGGTATGTGGCATCTACTCCAATTGAAAATTCTATATCTACCTCTGCACATAAATGGTTTCACTATCTACTACAAGACAAATACAAAAAATCTTATAGATTGCTACCTACAAGAAGTAACTTCACTTCATCAAAACTCAGACTTGGTGCATGTATATATTTGTCGTTCTCTAAGTTTGCCTTGCAAATAAACCTAAAGACATAATATAAATGCTTGCAGTTTACCCAAGATTTCCTACTACCAAGTGCAGCCGTACTCATGGTGATAAAGTCTTCGCAAGTACAAGCAGGAAAATCCGAAATTGTGATTTGATAGACCTTTTGGTTGGGAAAAATACCAGAGATCAAAGTTATCACTCTACCATAGCCAGGGTATGGAATACCGACAACATAATCAACGACTGCGTTCAAGTTCCGTGTTGTCTCCCATTTGTTGCGGTGGTCAAATGTGGGCGCATTAGGATTACGCCGAATGGTTCTTCCCAATTGCTTTGTGGGGTGCATATCACCGTCAGATGGTTGCACATCACTATCTAGTTGCTTTGAGTGTAGGAAGGACACATTTTTTCCTGTATCGTCTTCATTGAAGAGGTGGAGTGTTGGTTCGCCTACATCTTCAGTTTGCAATTGAAATCCTACTTCCTGTAGAAAAAGAATCTCTGATTTTGTGAGATGTGTCCCACATGCAATAGGCCAGACATTTGGAAGAGGAGGCCAATCGTGAACCCACTTAACCTTAGAGCCTCCAACACAACGCAATAGGTCATCTGCACAAAACCAGAAATCAAAGTTGATAATGGCCTTGGTTCCATATTCTGTCATGCGGCCGTTGTAGGTAGGTGCTACCGTTCCACTCTTGCTTGACTTGTTTATCTTGGCCCCGCATCTCTTCTTCATCCCGATTTGAACTCCGTGACAAGTCTTCCCTTCTTTTTTACACCTAGCAATGTGCCATAGTGAAGGGTTGCAGTTTGTTTCAAGTATTTTGGTAGCGTGTCGACATACTGTGCTTGGTTCTCCTTCTTGTGTTGACACTGGCGTTGACGTTGGCGCTGGCATTGGTATTGCTGTCGATGCATCTCCTTCTGTGCGTGCTTTGATTGACCGAGTCTGAACTCTAGGTGCATAAAAATTCACTGTATCGTGGCGATGAGAGTCGCCGTCTGATCCAGGAGGCAAATTCAGTTTGCGCTTTGAGGAGCCAAATATTTCTTCACCTTCCAAGTGGGGAACCCGCGTGGCTAATAGGTGAGCATCTGGTAGTTTGGCGACAACCTCGGCAAATTTTGTTGGATTTCTCGTTCGTCTTGCAGCTCGAAGGCGAAGTTCATCCAAGTGGGGACCAGTGCCAGATGCATACCCTTGGAGGTATGCCCAATAATTAGTCGATTGTTGAATAGCCCGCATCATGTCATCGGTTGTGGCGACGTACAAGCAGGTTCCCCTCTTCCCAGACATTTGCAACCACTTGTTGTAAACTGTCTCTGCCAAATTGCATGAAGGCATCTCGGCTAGCTCTTCTAAATTGAGGTTCTGCAACAATAAGAATGATTTTGAATGATAAAGTAAGGTTTCATTGGTTTCCAAAATCATGTTTCCATAATAAGACTAGTGGATGTTGAACCCGAACTTGTGTAAATATTATAGATGTGAAGGAAAACAATTAAACAAAACCACATACGTTAGGGACACTAAAGCAACCTTTCCATGAATAACAGTTGAGCAATAAAGAACATTTCTCTTGACCCATTTCTCTTGACCCATAACAACAATAGGAGCGGCTTCTATCATCACTCAAACTGCCTCATAAGCAAGCCAATGGATGGTGGCCCAAGAGCCAATGTATAGACCCATTTCTCTTGACCCATAACAACAATAAGAGCGGCTTCTTTTGTCACTCAAAGTACCTCAAAACTAGCCGGTGGTGGCAGCTCAAGAGCCAATGAATAGACCCGTTCTATGTCCGGGAAGAACCGGCGGTTGGTTGCAGATGAACCGGTTGAGTTTGAGAAATAACCAGTTGAAGTTCAAGACTTCAGGAAATTTACCGATAATTTTAGAGGAATCTATAGAATATACCTCAAATGAATAAAGAAAAACCGAAAGATGCCAACATGTAACCGGTTGGATTTAGAATCACTAGGATCTTGACCGACTATGCCCAAAAACTTCCCGGGCACTGGACCCGTTTCTCTTAAACCATGACAACAATGTGTGTGGCTTTCTCTTGTCACTCAAAGTTACTCAAAAACTAGCCGATACATGGGTGGCCCAAGAGCCAATGAATAGACCCATTCCTCTTAAACCATGACAACAACATGTGTGGCTTCTCTTATCACTCAAAGTGCCTCGGAAACTAGCCAATACATGGGTGGCCCAAGAGTCAATGAATTGACCCATGTTTGTTGCATAATAAAATACTGACCGTGCAAGGACAACTTACAACATGGGCGGCTTCCCTCGTCCAATAAAGGTTTGCACCAATAAGACGGGTTAGAGCATCTCCACCCATACGCGCTAAAGGGACTCGGCAAGCCCTTTGACGCGGCCTTGAAGAAAAACTTGCCCCACCCCTCTCGCCCGGGCTCTTCAAACTTGCCAGGGCTCTTCAAACTTCCGGCTCCACTCACTATCCTAGCGGGTGAGCGTTGCTCTTGCTGCGCCCACATTCCGGGCCTCATCCTCTTGCGATTCAGTGAATCGTGCCACTTTTGGGAATCAAGAGCGGTTCTGTAGGGCGGAGATGGCGGGATCAGGTATTGGAAAAGTAGGTTGTGCTTGGGCTTGTGCGGTACTTCTGTGCAGCAATAAATATTTTGGGCAGGCCTTCCGGACTTGGATTCCAGTGTGAATTGAGGGTGTGCTAGCTAGTTGTCAGAGTCATTCTTCGAAGAGTTTGCAATTCTGCTCATGGTGAGGGACAATCAGTTGGTGCGATTAATTGGGCCTTGCCGAAGTTTTCAAGGGGGGTGCAGAAGGTAATTAACTGTGCCGAAAATCTCTAAGTCATTGCGGAAAGATGTGGGCCTCCTATTGTGGAATGCTTGCTACTAGCATTTATCAGCAACATCGAGCATGAAAAGCATTCCATCTTTTGTATAAAGTTGAATCCTCATGAATCCTCACGAGCCCTGATGCCGAGAGACACAATCAAGTTATAAAGATGGAATGATGCTCTTGAGGGAATCTGGCTACCTTTCCTAAAATTGAAAGCAGAGCCTTGTTTAAGATTGTTGCAGGTAGAGATCAAAACTTGAGGAACAGCGAAGGACTTCGTGGATTTCATGTTAGGGTTGAGAATTGGTGCATTTGTTCCATGTTGCATTTGTGTCCTTAGTGCATTCGTGCTTGGCCTCTTCATGTTCCGGGCTTTTGGTGGCCAAGGCACTGCTATTGTGTTCCTTTACTTCCTTATTGTGAGTAATTTGCTCATCGTATCTTCTTCCCTGATATTGAGTAGATTAGAGTTTAGATGGTTTTTCTCCTTCAACAAAGTCCTTCGATGTTCCTCGCAAGAAATAGTGGATTGGAAGCTCAAGATTTTTGTGAGTAGTTGCTCAACATATCTTCTTCTCTGACATTTCGAAAATTAGGGTTCACAGAGTTTCCTTCTTCAACAAAGTCCTTCGATGTTTCCTCGCAAGAAATAGTGGATTGGAAGCTCAAAAATCTTGTGAGTAGTTGCTCAATAGATTTTCCTTGACATTCAGAAAATCAGGGTTCAGTGATTTTGTCTTCTACAAAGTCCTTCGAAGTTTCTCGCAAGAGATATTGGATTGGAAGCACAAATGTTTTGTGAGTAGTTGCTCAACTGTTCTTCCTTGACAATCAGAAAATCAGGGTTCAGTGATGTTGTCTTCTACAAAGTCCTTTGATGTTTGTCCGTATCATTCAGGAAAACAGAGCGTTCATTGACCCTAAACCCTCAAAGCTACAGAAACAGCAGCCTCCCTCAAAGCTACAGAATCCTCCCTCAAGTTACATCGCTGGAAGGTAATCACCGCCAGCGAGGCCAGCTAAGTGACAAGCTCTCATTTCAGCACCTTCCTTGAAATAGGTTCGAAAGTGGAAAGTGGACAGGTGGGTTATTTTTGGCCAGTTTCGGACATGTCATCATAGGGAATATTCCTGACCGTCTCCTGACCGTTTTTGGCTTGAAGAGCCAATATGCAAGTAACGGTGGGGGAGTGCCACCCTAAAGAAATTTAATGGATGTTTGGAGCCCTTCAAAGCGCATTTGGAGAGCCTGCCTTACTGCCCAAGGGTGGAGATGCTCTTAGTACCAAAAAGGGCGACACGTTGCTATGCTGGACCTTCGTCACTCCCATGAGGTTGCTTGCCCACCCGGCCCTTTATAATCAACCCCTCCTTGTCACCGAGAATGCAGTGTTGCTGATGTACTCGCAGTTATAAATATTAGTCTACATCGCCCATTGTCACAGAGTTCTTACATCTGCAAGGGCTCCTCAAGTTTCAACTTCTGGATTCTCGCTTACCCATCTCGCAGGTTCTGGGGGACAAAAATTTATAATCTTGCAGGTGCCTTCATCTGATCAGCGACATATTCTCCATTATAACTTGGTGGTTGCTTGAAAGATTCTTTGGTGCAGAAACGCGGGATCTGGGGATTCTGGGGAAACGCGGATCCGCATGTAGTCTTGGGAGTAGAGATTTTGGATCATGGTCACAGTAGCTCTCAACGACTGTAAGTAGTCACAGCGACGAGGTTTTGATTTCTATGGCTTACTAATAATTAGTTCTCCGCCTGCACGCAGGTCCATCAACAATAGGCCCCGCTCATAGCCAGCCGCTGCAACAGATTCGAGTCTCTCTTCCCTTTCTGGCCCAAATTTCTAGAATGATTTGGGCAGACAAAATTTCCTTCGTCGCCCATCTCGCAGTCTAAAGACTCGACAGACTTTTAGTTCTGCAGGTGCGTTCTGAATCATCAAAAAAAGTTGGTATTGTTGCTATGGAGTTGAAGGTTCGTGCAGCGACGAGTACTTCGGGGAGTTTGTGTTGTGTGGAATTCATGTAGTCACAGTAATGGCACTTTGTAGCTGCTGGCTCATAGAAGCTAGATCTGTGAAGTGGCGACTCGGTTTTGAAGGCTTCTGGTATGGAGAGTGATGACGTTGTTTCCAAAAAAATTTAATATGTTTACAACTCCAGCTAATTCGACCTTAAGATTCACCTGCCAGGACGGGCCACTCGGCCTTTTAGGTCAGTGGAGCCAAGTTAGTCATGGTGACGTTCCTGTAGTCGTATATTCGAAGCGTTGGGATTCGACATGACCTAATAGATCGAACTTTGTAATTTGGACCTGAAAAGTAACACTGAGCATGCATTTGTGGTTCTAGCGAGCTGTCAATTTCTGTTACTCTGCTTCTATGTTTATACGTATGATTGTGTTCTTGCAGGCCGCACCTGCTTGGGGAAGTGGATTCTTCCACCTCGGAGCTCCCAAAAGAGTTAGAAAACCTCACAAGGATTGGCGCTCCCTCCTAATCTGTGGAGTTTTCTACATCCTCAAGCTTACGGTTTTCAGTTACCCTCATCATCGTTCCTAAGCTCGCAGAAAACAAGAAACGAAGTGATTTGAAGTGATTTTTTGAGGGAGATGGGGTCATTGGCCTCACCGCACGTGGTTGTTGTGCCTTACTTAACTGCGGGGCACGCCATCCCCTTTCTACGGTTTGCCAAACACTTAGCAGCTGCGGGCATAACCGTGACCTTCGTAAGCACAGACAGGCACATCTCGGAACTACTGGCCGAACACGGCACTCGAGATTTGACGAACACCCCAGCTGGTCTGCCTCTCAGGTTTTTAGAGCTCCGGGATGGCAAGGCGCATTTAACCAACCACTTGTTCGAACTGGAGTTGAAAAAGCCCCAGGTGTGTCAAGAAATCATCCAGCTGTTGGAGGAACTGATTGTGGATGTTGGATCAGCAGCTTCGTGGACTTCGAGGGGCGTCTCTCCTACATGCCCTCCGGTGTGTGTTCTGTATGACATGTTCTCCACTTGGGCATATGAAGCAGCTCGAAAGCTCCATATCGAAGGTCACCTACTCTATGCCTCAGGCGTGGGAATACTCTCAGTTGCGTTTCAGGTAATATAAAGATATGTTGCAACAATTTTTGTTTTGAGTGTCTTATCTGACATGTACACAATCACCGTATGATCACGTCAATGTTCCATGTGCAAAACTCAGCATCAATCAATGTGATGCATCGACCGACCTTTTCGATTTGTGATGGCAGTCGGAACGCCTCCGAGCCGATGGTCGAGTTCCTGTTACCGATGCAACTGCTGGAATGGTGATCACAGACATTCCTGGTCTGCCGCCGACAATGCCAATGGACCTTCCCACAACTTTGATACACCCTGAAACATTCAAGTGGATACACGACCATCAGCTCCGATTTCCAAATTCAAATGTGGTTCTGGACAACAGTTTCTACGACCTGGAAAAGACTGCGATTGATGCGCTTCGAACTGAAGTTCTTGGGACAGCTGGTGTGGAGGTTTGTCCAATTTCCCCCACAATTGAACAATACCCGTAATATTGCATTTCTTGCATTTCAACTGTAATTTGGGATATTTCCTTCTTGTCTAGACTGCTGAGTCTATAACGGCGTGGTATAATTAGTGTTAGAGTGCAATGTGGTGACTGTGTTGTTGATGCAGACGGAGTATCTTCTTGAAGTTGGTCCACTGCTTCCAGACTCTTATTTTGCTGATAGCCCATCTGCAGAAACCATGGTTGACCATTTGACAGTGGCCGAGCCAAACGCTTGCATTAGCTGGCTAAACACACAGGCTCCTTCTTCGGTGCTTTACATTTGCTTTGGCAGTGCTGCGACTCACCCACTCCCACAGCTGCTGGAATTGGCTTCGGGGCTGGAGGCCAGCGACCAACCTTTCTTGTGGATCCTGCGGCCACCACATGCTCCGCCGATTACTGAAGCTTCCGCAACACCAACCTCCATCACCGAGCTCCTTCCTCCAGGTAAGTAATTTAAACCGACCTCTCTAAGTAGGTAGACGTGTGTTATTATTCGGATACTTTTCTCTCTGCACCCACTTCTCGTAGTGCGAGATGATTAGCGAATCCAAATCGTGCCTGTAGCCATTGCCTCATAAATTTCGGAGCTCATGTGAATATCTTACTCATTATCAAAGTGAAGATTCTTCTGCTCATTTATAGGCCCCAAGCCATGGCGACTCTGGAGTCTCTAGAGAATACTTACGACTATGAGCATGCAGTCCCTGCCCTTTTAAACACAACATGCTTTTTTGGTGGCCATTCTTAAATTCACACCTAACCACATACCACTCAAAGACTAATAGGCGTCCAGATTATTGCTATGTTCGATTTAAGCACGTCTACCTTAGAAAGAAAGAGAACAGGAGATTTTTGATGCTGCAGTCACCTATAAACTCTAGATTTACGGCAGCTTCCGGATTTTTTTCTCCAGGTTTCGAGGAGAGGATCAGAGGAAGAGGAATGTGTTTTTCTGGGTGGGCTCCGCAGATGCAGATCCTGAAGCACCCGGCGACAGGTGGATTCTTGAGCCACTGTGGGTGGAATTCTATCCTTGAAAGTGTGTGTGCCGGTGTCCCCATTCTTGCATGGCCTAGGGCTGCAGAGCAGCATTTCAATGCAAGGTCGGTTGCAATTCCATGCTTTCTTTCCAAATGTGTTCCAAGGAACTGTACTGAATTTCCACCATTGCTGTATGGAATTTCCATCACAGGAATGGACCTCTTGCCACTCCTGTGGTGGCACAAAGTAATTTCCTTTGGTTGAGATTGTTCCACTTATATCCTGGATATCCTAAATGTTTGACACGTAGTCTAGCTCCCACGTTGCATTCTTCTCCAGTGCTCAAGATCCGTGGTTTGCCAAATATGTCCTATTTCAATGTATATAGAGACCTCTGCAATGGATATGAATTTACATCAAAGTCATTCTTTGTGTGCAGATTCTTAGTGGACACTGTGAAACTAGCCATAGAAGTACCCAGGGGCGCCAGGACCATTGCAAGTGTAATAAACCTTAAAGAAAATCCTGCACCGCTAGTCACAAAGGAGGTAATTGAGCGCTCGGTGAGAATGTTGATGCAAGAGGATGAAGGTTTTGCTGTGCGAGAAAACATGCAGAAGATGAGCACTAGTGCACGGAAAGCCGTCCAACCTGGTGGCACATCAAGACGAAATGTGGAAACTTATATTTCTCTCTTGCACATGAAAGCAGCTGCGCTGACGCGCAGGTTGGACGAAAACAGGCCACTGGAGAAATCACTACCACAAATGTAGCCAAAATTCTTAATTGCAGTAAGGTAGTTTCTGTAAATCAGTAGTGTGGTGAAATGATTCTTGAACCAGTAGACTTGTATATCATACTTGTAGATTATGAGGATCTGTTCAAAATTTTCCCATATTCAAACTTTTCCTTTTCCAAATTTAATTTGAGAGATGATATAATCAGATTGGAAGGTTCAGCTGGCAAATCCTACTGTTGCTTGGAAGTCTCAAAGCGATCAGCATACTTCTCAATGCCCAAGTCATTGTTTATGAACAAATTCACTGCGGTCCTATATATTTTTCAGCTTGTAAATCTTTGAAATCTTCTGTGGCAGTGGGATGGAGTTCTAGCTCCTGAAATATATAAGGCAACAAGTAATGTTTCCTTTGAAAATATCTGAGGAGCTCAAGTATCTTTGAAGCTTGTAGTATTTTTAAGACAAAAGAATTATGACAAGCTTTAGACAAAATGTTGCGGGTGCAAGCACGGTAAAGTGGACAGCTCCTAATCCCTGCCTGATGTTCAGTGAAAGTGATTCAAAAGTATACACTAACTTTGAATTTTGTGAAGAAAAAAATCATAGACAATTTAAAAACATACTGATCTACAAAGCCAAGCAAACCATGATGACAAAAAAAATTCCAAGAAAAGTCTACATATTTTAGAAGGTGGTACAAGTAGGTGATATTGAACAAGTGACTATGTAAAATTTGTTTAAAGTATGATAAAATAACATTAAATTGATGGTTTCCCACAAAGTTTTGTGATGATGCCCTCAAGTAGATAATGAATTCAAGGAATATGAAAAAAAATTCCAACTTCAAAATAGTTAAGGTCATGAAATCTACGTCCAAAACCAGACTCAACCATTTGCTTTTGAGCATCAGTTTTAATGATAAGTATTGAAGATCTCAACTTGATTTTCTACATTTGAGTATTCAACACAACAACAAAGGTCATCATGAAAAGAAATCCAATTTAAACCTCGCTTTGCTACTACTTTTAGGCCTTTGACCAAAAAAATGATGGTTTTAGTATACCGGAGCACTTTTTTGGTCCACTTTACCATGCTTGTGCTTCTCTTCTGAGATGTCTGAAACTACAATTTAATCCAAAGTTTGCTGGGTAAGTGTACTGCCGAGGAGTGGGCATATAGCACTTTCTCCCCACAATAGATGAGTGCGGGGGAATCGCAAAAACCTCCCACTCCTTTGGAGAGAAGAAATTAGTGAACAAGCTGGAGCAATAATGTTTCCTATGTGCAACTCACAGATTGGGAACTGCTACTGAAGACATTGTGGTCTCTGTGAAGTATAGTACTTGTACATTTTTTGCTTTGGTCAACTTTGTAAATGCTGGCAAAACTGCATCAGAAGGATTCATCATTTTGTCATAATTTGTTGTTGAGCCAAACCCTAGTTTGAAATTCTATCAGATCATTGTGATATAGATAATAGATTTTTGAAACACACAAGGCTGGAACCCTAATTTGAAGGATTGGATCAAGATGCTTTTACTCAAATTGGGGTTGGAGACCGTAGGTTAGTCTAGTGATCTTGAATAGAGATGAATCAACAACAAACTATGGGGGGAATCTTTTTACGATTCCCCCTTGATAGGTGTTATGAAACGAAATCTACATTGGATTCCCTTCACTATTCCCCCTCGGTAGGTGTTATGCAAGGAAATCCACATCATATCTCCTTTCATAATACATGCCAAGGGGGAATAGTAAAAACTTTGCCCTTATAAGTTGTTGTTGATTCATCCCCATTTGAATGCACTACACTAATTTTGAATCAATGACCCCAATTTAAGGGTTAAGTTGGCTATAAATAGATACCATGGACTCCACAACAATGTTTGGGGAGATTTTTGAGCATAATTTGTCAAAATCTCATTGTTTCCAAGTCCAACATGTTGTAATCTTGCAATTTTCTTTAGTAATGTGAGGTATATTCTATAGATTCATCTAAAATGATCGGTAAATTACCTTAAGTCTTGAACTTCAACCAGTGATTTTACAAACTCAACCGGTTCATTTGTAACTAGTAGTTGGTTCTCCCCATTCATTGCTCCACACACTAGAAGGAATCATGTCCAAATCAACCCTCCTCTGCGGTGATGGTAGGGTCTGTGTGCACTGCCATTCTGACTGTAACCCGCAGTCTGACTGCCACCGTGACTGTAGTTTGGGTATAGGCCGGTGAAAGTTGGGTGCGACCTGGTTGACATGGGTGACGGTTGCCATGTCTACCCAATCGGGTGACGGCCACCATTTGGGTAGCCCTTGGGTGGCGATTTTTGGATGTCGGGTTTGGGTTTTGGGTAGAGGGTTGCCAACGGGTTGGCGTTCATGGGTTGCACAATGCACTTCCGAGGGTGGCCACCGTATGTGGGTGGTTGTCACCCGTCTTGGTTGGCTTGGCACCCATGTTGGGTGTCAATGGCGCCCCCCGCGCCACTCTCATTTTGGTCATTTCCTCCCCTTACCCTTGATGCGCTTGTCTAGATTAATCAAGGCTTTAAATTGATCCTCTATTTCACTGTGGATCTATGTCTCCTTACCTTACAACCTCTACAGATGGCAAACTTGTACCGTGAAGAAGCACGTAATGTTTTGTTAGATTTTGTCCAATGATGAACATGTCTGTAATTGGTGATCTCAGACAGGAGGAATGGTAGACTTGGAAGAAAACCGAAGACTTTGCAAAGAATTATTTGGCAAATACTTGCAGGAAGTTTTAGTGGCTAGTCGGCGGTACACGCTTGAGCTACTGGCCGCATGTCTTCACCTTTGTCTATCAGCACCACCAATTTTTGCTTGGGATTGGCGGGATTGTTCCACCCCTAAGGAATGCCTTGAAGATTGGTCTTCGATATCCTTTACAATGATAGACTGTGAAGTGCATGCTTTTTCACTTAGGAATCTCAGTTTATATGTAATTACTGTTTTATATTGTTGAATCCATTTTAAGCAATTTCATGCTGGTTTGTTAGATCAGTAGATTGCCACAAATTGAACAGCATCTCCTTTTGTCTTGTATCCATGCTTAAAGTGTGGAACATAGCATACGCATACAATAGGGAGTGGACAATGATGTTTCTCATTGTCATCCTTGACAAAAATAATTGTGCACTTATCTTCCTTTGGCAGCAGTGGCCATGAATGCACTGGAGAGATGGCAAATAGATTCCCCTGAAAAGCTTCAACAGTATCTTCTTGAGATCGTTCCTTCCCTGAATGAATATCTCATTGATTTTGAGACTATGGAGTTTTTAGAACCAGAAACTGGGGTTGATCCAACAGGTGCAAGCACATCTTCGGCCCATGGTACTACTGGCATCTCACGATCACAGTTGGCCCATATCAAACAAGCGCGTGCTAAAGAAGCACAGGTGGTTCTTATGATCTTCACTTTCATCAAGCTTTGTATTGTCCAGATCTTGTCAATTGGTGGTGAACTCTTCTTGGTTGTGTTTGATAGGCAGGGTACCATCTCAAAAGACTCAATTGTGCATTGACATGTTCTGGGCCAGGCATGCCTATATACAAATGGATGCTGACTACAAATGTTTTCTAAGCACTCGAATTTCTTGATTTGATATGCCTCAATAATATTAATTGATACATGAAGGCTGCAGTAAGAGTAACTTCTTAAGACACAAACAATTGGTCAAATGGGCAGGATCTTGTAACAAAGATACCATAAAGGGTAATCTGTTCTCATGTAGTAGATGAATATAAGTTGGGAGGAAGCAATTTTCACAATAATGTCATATCAGATCAGGCTCAGTGGTTGACAATTTTTCTGGATTTTGATCCTTGAATACTTAGACATGGTTTTTGATCAAATTGCTTGAGGTTTGTAAAAATCCTACTACTTGTATCAATATGTAAATAGTGAACATGTGCAATATTTTTTGGATCAATTTGCCTTGGCATTTGAAGTTCAATATGTTTTACTGAGTGATGTTGCCATGTGGTTACTTTCAGCCATGTAACCTGATGCTGGTGTCTGTGTATGGTGCACACAGCCTGGGCCTTTTGAGATAATTCAAGTGCGGGTACAAGAGTTTCTAGGGCGCATTGGTGGATATTCCCATTTGCTTGTGGGTGATGTCGATCTGCTGCAGGTGGCCGGTACTGGAGGTCTGGCATGGGATCCAGTTTCTCGTGTCAAATTTACCCTTCCTTTCCGGGAGGAGAAACCCGACATTTGGCTAGGTGATATTTTCTTGTCCTTTACTTTCAAAGACAGAGGCTTATTGAAGTATTTGTGTACCTTCCACAATCAGGACAGGCAGGTTTTGGAGATGGTTTTAGTACGTTACAGTAGACAGAGTTTGGCTTTCAGTGAAAAGATACAATCAGTGAAAAGTAAGTGTGGCTTTCTTCTCGTCTCAGACTCACTACTCTCACGAACGGTGGAGCTTTCACTCTCCTCAAGTGACAGGAGTGTAAAAGTAACAGCTAGTGAGCTGTTACAAGTAGTTTGTCTGCTCATGCTTGGAAGTGCTGCCAAGGGTCCAATTCGTCGACGGGGTGAAGAGGCTCATTCAGTAGGTTGACTTGGCACCCTTTGAATAATGGTTTCCTTCAGGCATATGAAATGCACACAATGCAACAGAATATGTTATATTGAGTTCCTTTGCTTATAATGCAGGATAATTCTGGATAATGCTACCTGTCAATCTCATTTCATTTGTCATAAACCTTTGGAAGTTTGTCAGTTGGATAATGTGAAGCTTACATCATTTGTTTGTGTTAAGTATAGGTTCACTTTGATAAGCTTTACAAACGTTTATTTCCAGTTGTGTTACGCCTGTCCACAGATGTTGAATTGGTAAGCCTTCCTTGTCCATGACATGGTCACATACTTCACAAGTAATCAAATTTTATTGATGAAGTCTAGACATTAATCTTGTTATGGTTGTACTACTGTTGTTGGGATCACAAATTTCTGGTATGGAATCGTAGAGATTGTATTTCTTAGTCTTTAAGTAGGTTTTTAATGCTCAGTATACTGTTACAACCTTGCTCCAAATGTAGAACTAGTCTATTGCAACAACATATCGAAAAAAACGGCCTATGCATGTGCAGGTGACCCGACAGCTGTTTACGAAGTTTGTGAAACAACTCATATATTGGTTCACAAGTAATCAGCAAAAGGAGAACCCAAAGACCATGGCTCTCCTTGATGCAATATTAAGTCTTGTTGATCCTGAGAATGGATCCCTCAGGTCCTTTTATCAACCTCAACTGTTTCATGGACTTCACGGAGAGCTCAAAGCATTATTAAGTCTAAATCATTATTTGGCTGTCATGTACTTGGGCTTTTAAGCATCTATAATGTTGTAGTCTCTTCCACTTACCTAGAGGTAAATGTTGAGGGCCACTGTCCCAGTGCATATTCTAAATACTCTACAATGTGATCTACTTATGTTATTATTGCAGGCTGAGTGAGTGTTTCATGTCTCCATGGGTTCCATTTGTTGAGTCATATAGGTTCTTAAGGAAATGTCCTCTTATTGCTCTCTTATTTATCCTTATCCCTAGCGCTCTGAACTCATGATGTTTAGGAAGTAGTGCCTAGTGCTTGTTCGGTGTTTATTGAAGCCGTTCCAAAATTTAAATGCTCTTTCAATTTTGAAAAGGAGTTGCATGCAATGCAATCGGTGCCATTTTGACTGAAGTATTTCATTTTCAAGCCCACTCTCCCTTTCTTGCCATGTAGGGAGTTCAATGCTAATTGTTTTGCTGAGTTTATGCGGTGGTCAGTGCGGCATGCGCCACCTGAGGTTAGCTAATTTCATACAGCTCACTTTGAGCATCATATGGGATCTGGGATGACCACAACCCAGTAATTGAATGCAGATGTCTGTGGGCCTTAACTGATAATGTTAAATAGCTGAAATTTTCAGAGCAGATTGTATGTTTTATTAGACACTGCTATTTAATATAATACACTGTGTGGTTTGTACAATATATGTCTCATTTGCAATTTATAGGGTTGGAACTATCTCTTCTCCATGAACAAAATTGCTTCAAAATGTAAAGTTTTTTGACAACATGTGTGCGTGCATCTGTTCTTCCAGAACATTATTGAGCTTACTGTAAAGTAATTGTGTGTGAAGGCATTACAATCTGAACAATACAACCACTTTCAAAATGAATGTTGTTCTCATTAATGTGAAGCATATCCAAGAATGCGCTGAAAATTTCACATGTGGTGAAAATTGCAGGTGGACAACTTTGTGAATGTTACCTCAATGCTTCGACGGGTGTACAATAGAATGGACCATCCAAATCCTTACCACCGGTTGGGTGTAGCCATGGCAGCTCATCGCATGTATCCAATTCTTAGAGAGAATGGAGCTATAGTTGATCGCCATATTTTTGAGATGTTGTTCTTCTGTGTCAAGAGCTTAGCCGTTGGGGATTCAGATGATGAACAAATTGGTGTGCTTCTGACACAACTATTTGCTTAGCCGCTTTAGGTAGCATATTCATCAAAGTTCGTCAATTTCATCCACAATCTAATCTTCCAATCTCTAGTTTACAATCTTGAAGAGAAGGATTGAGTCTCTTGGATGTAAGGTTGACAAATGCATCGATATAGGCACCTTGAAACAGACAGTTGATCGTCTACAAAGATTGGTCCTGAGAAATTTGTCCTCACTGCAGAAGAAACGGAAAGATAGGCCCTTGTTTCGAGCTTTGGAAGACTTTATGTCCTGGCTTTTTGATCAAACGGGACGGTTGCAAGAATAATGTTGAACAAAGTGCATGAAGCTCTTCAACTCCATTTGTCAAACCATTCCTGGTGAGTTTGTTGTCATAAAGTGGGTTAGCCCTTCTGTGAACGATCTCCTTGGATGTTTTCAAAATTTTGTATGTAGAGTTGACATCCATCGAGTTGTTTGGAATATTACAATGAACACTGCAGTCTATAGTTGCAACTGCGATATAATTGAATTTGATTTTTATCATGTATTTCTTCCAGATGATCCCGCACACTGGTTTCATGTAAATAAAGTCTCAGATAGTGATTTGTGTGGAGCACTGAAAAAGTTTGCCTTGGGAATGGAGTACCCTGCAAACAATAACCCTTGTCTACAGCAACTGTAGCTTTGGTTTTCGCATTTCATACAATCATTGCACTGGTTTGAGTGGGCCTTGCAAGAGAAACTTATCAGCATGACAGAAATGGCGGAATGTGAACGCAAAAATGTACCATTGGATAATTTGCACAATAATGTCCAATCATCATTGGGTTATTGGCAAAGAAATATGAACATGATCAGATGTTTCGCAGGCTGCAAGTACTTGTGATGTGTTGTCCGCCCACACGGTTGTCCAAGTAGGTGACAGTCGCCAAACATGGTGAATGTGGTACCCACCTCAGCCATGTACTCAGCTAGGGTATTGTATGTGCCCAGGTTCGTGAGTTGTATGCGTATAATCCCTCCCTTGCATGGAGAAGTCCTTCACGCATGCCTGCCTGGGATTGTTTGGGCGTGCTAAATTATTGCGGCATGCTAGCATTGGAGTTGTCCAGGCGAGTGGAGAGGTCGAGTTTCTTAGCGTTGGCTCCTTGCAACCAATATTCCAGTGCATCGAAGGGAGAGGGCAATGCGAATTGAGGCATGCAGATGAGGGAAGAGGAGAGGTGGGAGGGAGCAATTGCGACCAAGGGAGAGGGGATTGGGAGGCCAACTTCAACGACCAGGGGCAAGAGGAGGCGGAAAGGCAGGAGGCCAAACGTAGGCGAATGTTTGTAGAATGGAGGACAGAGAGTGCATCAGGGACTGTGGAGGTAGTGCATCAGGGATTGTGGAGGTGGTGCATCAGGGAATGTGGAAGAGGGAGCGGGCGTTCAGGAAGAAGGTTTTCCTGTGCAACAGCCAGGCACCTACGAGGCCGAGTGCAACAAACGCGTGGCAAAGGTCTAGGAACGACTCCAACTACTATTAAGTGCAAAATCCAGCATGTGGGTTGGATCAATTTCTGGGTTTTTATTATTCTTGGGTTGTGGGTGTTCTCTCTTTCTGTTCGCCCGAACTGGAAGCATGGCATGTGGTCAATGGTCGTCCGCACAGTCACACCCCCTGTTGTCCTCCAAACCCTAAATCTAAATACCTAATCCTCCCTTTTGCAACCTATTTCGACGTCATGTTTTGGAGGACCACCAGGTTGGGAGCCCCCATTCCACTATTTTGTGTGAGGTGTAGCTGATGCTTGCATTGTTGTATGTGTGTCAAATTAGAATTCGCTTGTGGGAGGAAATTGTGGGTTTTTGGAGTACAAATCCAGGCAACCTCCTCAAACCCTTGTTTAGGGTTTAGGCCCCTTTCATGATGTCTGACTCTGAGGGTGACAAGATTGAGCGTGAGATTGTAATTGTGGGCCGTCAACTTGCATTTGTAAACCAATTCGAAACCATGAAAGATCTCGTACATGAGTACGAGGCTTTCTTTGGTGGTGGAAGGAATGCTGGACTCCTTGGGTTTCCCATCTCCATCGGGGTTCCCTAGGATCGACCCCGTTGGAACTCCTCTCCCCACTCAGCCAATGTTGACTCCTTCCCCCCCTCCTGCAACCATTGTTGTTCCGGACAGGAATATGGCAAACCTCCATGCGGTTGTCCTCCCCTTGGTTCAATATGACATGTTTTCATGGAGAGAAGACAAATTTTTCGCCAAACTTAGAAAAAGACCCAGATATTCCTACATCCGAACCAACCCCCCTGTTGGAAGCGGGTGGTGAGAGGGGGCGAGGAGCTGCGGTGGTACTGAGGAGAATCGTAGGATGAGGAGAACGACTTCATGATCCTAGCCACGTTGGTCATTAAGATGCAAGGGAGGTCTTCCAAAGTGGTAACTCTCGGAGGAGGTACCCCAGCAGGCAATGAGCTTGGCCGAATTTTTCAAGTAAGTGGCTGCGTCGATCTGCTCAAATGAGTTTCACTCAGTGTCAAGTATCTAGAACACCGATTCTCACTTGGTTTTACATCTATTTGAGAATGCACAAGGTCACTTGAGACCTTGTGGTGTTTGAGCTATCTAGGCTTTTTGAATTCCAACACTCCCACTTGGCTCAACAAGAAAATACCTCAACCCAATCAATTTTGGGGCAGGGAGGAGAGTTTTTTTGCTTAAGATCTCATAATGTTCTCTAATCACTAGTGTGGAACAAGATGCTGTAGGTATGACTTCCCTTGAGGAACGTAAAGCCTTAGTTGGTCTAGTCACACTGGACTGTCTTTAGGTTTCAGGATATCTTTGGAAGCGGGTGACACTGGAAAGCATTGATGAAGTCAGAGACATGATTTGACTTGCTGAATTGGTGTCTTTTTTGAGTAGGATGAGCGCCCTCCATTACCTGAGCATGTATCAGGTGTCATAACCGATTTTCTACTTTAGTGCTTCCGGAAGGTGGGGATGGCATAGGTTTTTTTATTCCCCTTCATGTTCAAACAGAAGGTTGTATGTGGTACTGTAAAGACTGTGTCATCTATATATAATCATCTCTCTGAGGAATGTTGTGTAATTCAGCATAGGTACAATTTCAGGTTTTTGAGCACTTTTTGAGATACTTGTTGCACTCTTGCCTACAGGATGCGAAGTTACGGCCAGATGCAAAGACTTTACTGAATCATCCTTGGATTCGCAACTCAAGGCGGCAGTTATAAAGCTCACTGGAAAGGAATGCTCGAATAAGGTACACAGATTGCATGTGACTCAATGGTAGAAAAAATGTCACTGGCACTAATTTGTAATGCAAAGTGTACTTCCACCAATCATCTATCATGAGAATGTTCTAACTGGGGTATTTGCATGCAGCAACATTCCAGAGGATGTATCTATAGTTCTGGAGAGGACAATTCAAGAAGGAAGTAAACAGAATCCTCCTGCAGGGCAAGAAGAGGGTCTGATGAGGGACCCATTTGAGTCTGGCTCGGTGAGTTTTGATTTTGTTTGTATGTACTTATTAAGAGCCAGTAGATCCTCTCTAATTTTTGTTGTGAGTAATATTAGTGTGCCTTGGCAGAGCCCACCTATTGAATCCAGATAGGCATTACTCCTTAACATTAATACATGGGAGCCATGTACGAGATAAGGCACATAGGCTCTCATTAATCTCAGCACTTAAATGTTGATGTTATTTTTCTTTCTTTTATTTTATACCTGTTTCCTTGTGGATCTCACGGTGGTCTACTCAGGTAGTCGCTGTGGAGGCAAGCATAAGGGCTCTTGTAGCGTGGAGGAAACAATTAGACAACTGTCCGCAGGTTTGACCCAAAGTTTTCAAGGAACTAGCCGGTGGAGTATCTCAGACACAACTGCTGGTCTTTTGAAGCTTTACAAGCGACATACTTTGAATCCTCTTGAGGAGACAATTAGAGGCATTCCAGTCCATAATGAGTAAGCTTGTCAATCTTCCACTGGAGAATTTTGTGATCTGATTTTGAACTTCAAATCATTCGAGTCTGGTTGGTAGAATAGACGTAAATGCTTCTCTGAATCATGCAGATCTAAAAAACTCATCCTTGTGTTTGTGCTACATTGTACTAGATAGTAAGTCACAAGGTATTTGACGTATATTTTAACATAGATGTCTGTCTTTGCATGAGTGATTGTGGTGATTCTTCAAGGAGATGACTTCTTATGGTTATTGGCAAGGTGTATATACATAAAAGAATATTTGGAGTTGCAGATTGGAAATAGTGAAGATGTTGCACTGGCTTTACTGGTCAATGGCTGCATATGCCCAAGACAAAGAATCTTTTGTTGAGATTTTGAAGACAAAGGTGCGAAATGCCCTTGACTGTTGCTCAGTTATATTAACACCGACGAATGAATCATGCTGTCTGGATTTGTTTTAGCCTACTATGTGCCCATAACTCAGTCACAGTGACATTGGAATTTTTTTGTGCTGGGTGACAGCAGGGGATGATGGGTGGTGCAAAGGAGGAAATTTAACTTTGGCAGTCACTTTTCTAGTTTTCGTTGCTAATCAACTCTACAAGTCTTCATTTAAAAGCCATTATGGTTGGATGGGTTATAGGTGGTACGGTGTACAGGAAATTAAAGTGTTAGGAAGGTCACTCATTTGAGCACTAGTCTGGCCTTAGGCGGCTTAACCTTGGAGTTCCCATGGGATCCAAGTTAAGGCCTTGGGTTTAAGTCATTCTCTTGTTCATCACTCTATAGTGATCCACCTAGACATTTTTGAAACACAGCCAGACAAGGTGTTTATCAAGTGGTACTGTTCCTCAAGGTTGCAGGTTTTGTGGGTTTCGTGGATTACTGTGGATTCCTTATGCGAATGCGATACCCAAAAATTACACATTCTAGTGTAATTGGATAGCTACTAGTCTTTCAGCCATAGACTTCTTAAGAATCATATTTGCAAGTCTATGTGAAGGCATTCTCTAATACATTCATCAGTCTGAACCACCATGTATACAAAAGCCTATGAAGGTTGTGGTACAAGAGGATGACGTTTTGTTAGTTTTCTGGGTGTTTTTATGAGCAGGCGGCATTGCAGATTCAAGTATGCGATATTGTACAATTGGTATCCAAGTCAGGCATAAGGCAACCTTCATATTTCATCGCAGTCGATCATGCCAGCAGAAGTGTCGTCATGGGAATCCGTGGCACCTTTTGGTAATGTTCTTGAAGCCTCACCAAACCACATACCACTCAAATATAGGTATCCTAATAAGGAAAGTAACTGGGAGGGTTGCCTACCTTAGTTGTTTTCTCTGTGGCAAGTTCAAATTGAATGAAGTCTTGACCACACAAAATGATATTTTAAGATTGGGTAGCGTATGATGTATTTCCAGACAATACACATTTAAATCACTATCATGAAGTATCATATAGTTTTCCTTGTTGCTTATTCTTCTGGATATGCACCAGTCTTTACTGAGTGATAACCAATCATGAGATTATACTGTTATCTTGGCTTTCTTGTCAGTATTTCACTGCTTGTTAAAAAAGTCTACATGAGAAAACAGGCAGGAAGAATTTCATCCTATTTGGGCATGTCAAATTCGTATTGAATATTCTGAGATGTAGGATGAGATTGGAAAGAGTATTCTATCCTGGTCTAATAATTCCGTTTTGTTGGTTTAGTTTTGTCTTTTGTTTCCTGTTGTTGTTGTTGTTGGTGTTTTATAACTGCTCTACATTCATGTCTGTGCAAACACGCACGCTTGGGGATGCTTGCATCAGCAAAGTGGCTTCTTGGAATTGAAGGACCTAGATTGACGAAGCTTCTTGAAGTGAATCGGGTGGGTGAAATTGAAGGTCTACATTTGTGTTGTTGATCTGTATGACTTTTCAGGTTGCATAAACTTTCGTCTTAAAGGATTAGAAATGGAAGAAATGAATGCCAGTTCAAAAGTTGACAGGTAGGCCCCGCGGAGGCAGGTACTAACCGTCATGGTTATCGCGTGGGTTATCCCTAGCCAGTGTTGTGTTGCTTGCTTTCCACTACATGTGTCTGTAAACGCTGGAAAATTTGTCCCGCGGTCTTGACTGTTGCTCATGTGGAAATCGGCTTGGCAAACCACCTTTGAGAGGGCCATCGAACCTGCGATGATGTTTGGAAGGCTACGGCACGAGGTTAGTTGATGTGCACGAGCAGTGGAAAGTATAATTTGGGATTTTGGTGAGGCTTGAGCAGGGTAGAATGTTGTGAGAGGGAGTCTGGTCTCTTAATTTTAGCTGATGGTAGCATCGTGGTGTTCAATTAGGTGAATTTGGACGATATCGGTCAATGGTGTTGCATTTTGTACCGAAAGTCAAAGTTCCACTAATCGAAACAAAAATTTTGTGCAAGCAGATTCTTCCAAGACTCCACAACTTCAGTAGATTGCCTTTTGTTCATGATGACAAGAATGTTGTGAGTGGTGATCTGGTCTCTCTTTTATCTGCTGCAAACATTGTGACGTTCAATTATGCGAACATGGACGATATTGATGCATGATGCTTCATTTGGTATCGAAAGTCAGAGTTTCACTAGCTATTCGGAACATGATTTCGTGTTGGGAGATTCTTTCAAGTGATAGTATAGTTAGAAACGCTAGAAAATGGCTTACACATGGTTACACTTATCGAAGATGCGCATACCTAAAACCAACACATAACCCAAAACCGGCACATTTGAAGCCCCCAAATATATTGCCGTGGTACACAGTGTTGGTTTTGTGTATGTACCTCACCTACTACAAACATGGACTTCGTTTTGCTTATGTTTGAGTTGCCATTGCTTGCAGATAATTGTTTGGATGTCATACAGTACAAATCCTCTATTGCTGATGTTTTCAGAGGTTGCTTGGACTTGTATAGCTTATTGGGCCACTATCTATGAGCTTCATGCAACAACCAAGATCGTTGTGTATGAGTTCAGGACAACAAAAAGAACACTTATAGGTTCTTCTCCTGCGAATAGAGTCAACACTGTTTGGGCTTCGGGCATGCTTGCCAGATTTTCCATATCCAGATGGGGAGCCTGCCATAGCAACTGTGGCTGGGGCAGCTGGAGTGCCTGTAGGAAACTCAGCACTTCGTGAGGAGGCTGCAGACACCATCCATCAAGCCTGCGAGTAAATTCCTCCCTTCATGAGCACTCAAAATTACTCAAGAGTCCTCTATTCACTTTTTGGGCTGATGAAAGAAATTCCAATTTCACTATTTCATGCAATAATGTTGACTGGTTTGGTTTTGCTTGCCTTATGTTTTTGCCCATGTTTCTGCTCTTATTCTAGATGCAAACTTGTCTTTTGACTGGTTACAGTGTCTCTATGTCTTTTGAAAAGTGAGATTTTCACAATATTAGCAAGCATTCAGTTATTTCAGGGCTGTTTTTTATTGTCTCTCTATACTGAAAAAGAGAGTAAGTACTTGATTTACAGACTTGCAGAGTATGCAACTCTTCTTTTTGGAGGTTTGGACTTGGCTAGAAATTTCTGGTCCACAAGACGTTTATCCTTTTTTGTTACCTTGATTGTTGTCAATTTTGGTTCTAGAACACACTTGTATGTTAGTACTCTCCTAATATTGGTTAACTATGGGGAAACCAGGTATATGCTGGGAAAGTGCTCCTAATATTGGTTAACTATGGGAAACCAGGTATATGCTGAGAAAGTGCGCAGATAACACTACCTTGTTGAAGTTGCTAGTGAGTGTTATTGGAGCAATTGTGAATTATGGTAAGATCCAATAAGCACAATGTTGTTGATGCAAAATTGGCATGGTTGTTTGTGTTTACTGAATTGATTCCATCTTTATTCTGATTGAATCTTGATCACTGGCCTTTTGCAAGAAATCCAGAAGACAAGTCATGGGCTGCTAATCGTGGAATGTTAGATGCGGATGCCAAGTGCATGACAGAAACACAAGTCAATTTCATCACCAATTGCCACAGTCGCAGACGACGAAGGTGCAAGTTTTGAACTTCTGCAAAGCTGAACGTAGTGCTTGTAGTATATTTGCGTTCTTGTGCCAATGGGGCTTCTATGATAAAAAGCTTGGGTTCAAGAGTACTCAATATCATTCAACCATAAAGTTTGGTTGATCTGAACCTACTTTATGAAATGGGCATTGTATGTGTAGTGGGAGTATGCATGTTCTGATTATTAGGCTTTTGTGTGATCAAATGGTTCTATATGTGTCTTGTGGGACAGGCCAGTGTGGATAATTGTAGAAAGGACTATGCTGCATTGTATGTGGCGAGCTAGTCAAGTAGGCTGGCGAGGTCATGTGTCTACTGCTCCAGCCCATGGGGTGACTTTGTCCAAGGAGCTTTTGAATTTGGCACTCCATAATTATGTTGCCGTACGCTCGTAAGTCCGTCTATCTCCTTGCTGGTCTCAAAGGACAATAGGCCATGGTATTAATCCACCCACATTAATTAACATGAGCAGTGATTGAAGATTGTGAATAATGTGGAATAACTTGCCTTTTGTACCGAAGCAGATTGTTTAGGGATTTTAAAAATGATCTGAAACATGTTTTATCTTCAGTCATGCAGGGAACAAACTTGAGATGTTAGTGAAGCGGTATCCTATGTTGGTCAAAGACTGCATCCCAAAGCTGACAAATGCTATTCAAGAGGAGGCCCCAACTGAAGATGCTGCCTTGGGTGCTTGTAATGTCTTCACACACTCACCACTAATGCGATTCCTCATGCAGGTTTGTCATCTCTAGCACTACTCTCACATATATTCAGTACTGGTGTAACAATGTCTATGATATTGAGGTCTTCAATGGAATCCTAAGTCAGTGTGGTCAATATTTTGTGAGTATTTCTTAAATACATTGTAGAGTTTACAACAATTGTGATTGAAACAGACTGTGACCCTAAACCCTTGTCTAACTTGAAGTGCATGGTTTGGAGTGAGTTAGAACATGACCAGCCCAGTTAGTGAGCTGGATTGGCCGTCTACTGTCGTGACATAATATTATTGGAATATCAAGGGAGATTGTTTTGGTCAAGCTATTAGCTCTTGCCATGTTTGTGACCATCCATTACTGAAAAGGACCAGCTATTGACAGGGTTATTATATGTATATATGAGGAATATTCCACAAGTAACTCTACACTTGTCCAGAAGAATAGTGGTTCTTGTTTCCACATAGGAGGAACAATACTGAAATGTCTTGCTACAGGATTGGAATGCTACGACAGGTTTCTTACTTGCCATACTTAATAGGTGAACTAAGTGAATCCTTGGTTCTTACTCTTATGAGCTCGTTTGTAGACAGTTATCAGGATACTCTGACATTTATCAATACTAGCACATTTTTTATAATCTATTCAATGTTGTTTTGGCTGTTCTAGGATTGTTTAGATTGAAATCATTATTTTGGGTCTGGAGTTTTCAATATTTTCAATATGATAGTGTGGGTAGAATTGCCTGTGGCATCAGGGGATGAGTGTTTGTGTTTCTGTATGTCTTGCAGTGAGCATTTGGAAACCGTCAAAACGCACAATGCAATCAACGAGGTTTGCGACATGCCATTTTTTCCTCAAATAAAGGTCACATTGTAGAATCTTTTGTATCATAGCAGATTATGGTATCCTTTATCAATAAATATTGGATGTGGCTGAGTTGATCTAAAACTAGGACTGCAAGGGATCCTGGGTACCTGCCATGTGGCTGTTGAATCCTTGGATTTCCACAGTTTGTTCACTAACTCTTGCCTTGCAAACAACTGATTGGGATGACAGGTTTTCTTTCTGTTTAATATTTTATTTCGTGGAGTTCCTGAAGAATCACTTTCTGTGGAGGAAATGCCATGTACTGCTATGATAGCTGAATTAAAGGAGAAGGTTCTGGATACAGATGACACTTCAGGGTCAACACATTGGCGGCAAGTATTGCTCGTTGTTGTCCTCTCTGTATCTAGTGAGTTGATGAGGGTATCAGATTATCGTTCAGAGGTGGAAATATGCTAGTTGCTTAATTATGGTGTGTAGGTTTGACCTTACTCGTTATCTTTTACTTGGCAGTCCGTATCATCACTGCTTCGTAAGATCTTAATGGTGAAAGCAAACAGTAGTATAAGGTAGCAAACAACAAACTATGAGCAACTATTAGTGCTGATGTTGCTTTGTTACTATGTTTTGCAGCAAAGGCTACACAAGATTTATGTAGCGAATCACATGGTATAGCTGATAAGTAGGTTGTCACAAATAGCTGACTTCACAAGTTGGGTGTCCTCAATTTATCTACCATCAGACTGCATAATTCTGCTCAAAAGCTGTAGGTATTTTTCTGGTTTTATATGCTGCAGCTTGCACCTCTTCTAGTTGGTGTAATGCCAGTATAGGCCTCACCATACAACTGAGCACTCTGGTTTAGTGTGCTTTGGTGCAATGCGAGTTGTATGAGTATGTTGTGCATGGTGCAGGAGGTCAATGTATCCCTGGTTGTATGTGAATCTGGTACAACATATTTCTCCAGTATTGATGTTATGGACTTAGCAATCCCTAGAGGACATTGTACCCCTTGATGCGAACACTACCTTATGTTGTGGAATTGGCACTTATTGCCTGGATTCCCCAATGCTTGTTTCTAAGTCACACCCTGGAAGTAAATGCCCATAGGAATTTGTGAAGTATACGCAATTCTCCATCTCACCAACAGTTACAACTAAGTAATCAAAGTACTTTTCCTATAGGTAGAGGAGTACTGTGCAGAAATGGGCGACAGTGGTCGTGTTATTCTAGTTCCATCCTATCGTGATGCACACCATGACCATGTTTTTCCACAAGTAGCATTTTGATTGTTGTATCACCTTCTATTTGTTTGCTCGAGAGTTATACTTCCGAGCATATTATCTATATGTGTTTCGCTTCAATTTTGCAGTCAATTCAAAATGTGTTTCAATCAATGGTAACAGTCAACCCAACCCCCACCCAACACTAACCCAACACTAACCCAATACACGCCCAACCCTTACCAACACCTACCCAACCCTTACCGACCCTTACCAACACCCACCCAATAGTCACCCAACACCTACCCGACTCTTACCCAACACTAACCCAATAGTCACCCAACACCCACCCGACCCTTACCCAACACTAACCCAATAGTCACCCAACACCCACCTGACACTAACCCAACACACGCCCGACCCTTACCAACACCTACCCGACCCTTACCGACACCTACCCGACCCCTACCAACACCTACCCGACCCTTACCAACACCCACCCAATAGTCACCCAACACCTACCCGACCCTTACCCAACACTAACCCAATAGACACCCAACACCCACCCGACACCAACCCAACACACGCCCGACCCTTACCAACATCTACCCGACGCTTACCAACATCTACCCGACCCTTACCGACCCTTACCGACCCTTACCGACCCCTACCCGACCCTTACCGACCCCTACCCGACCCTTACCAACACCTACCCGACCAACACCTACCCGACCCTTACCCATCCACCGAGATGTCCAACCTCAGTCGGTTAGTTCGGTGACGGGTATGCACCACCCGTGCACGGGTGACTTGTCATACCCACCATATACTCCAATGTGGGATGTGTCATCGCATGATAGGTGAATGGCATGCGTGCACCCACAACGGTGGCCATCTAGGTATGTCCACCGATTCGGGTAGATGGTGCGCACCACAAAGCACCCATTTCCGGCGTATGTCACCAAGAGGGCACCGAATCAATGTCACCCAAAACCCACCCATTGTGGTAGAATGGGCAAAGGGTATGCTTCACCCCAAGGATGGGGACCGTCACCCACAGAAGCCCCAAGGGGTTGAAAACAGCATTATTGGGTGACTTTAACTAGGCCATCAAGACTGCACCGGCAGACGACTACCCACCCATACCGGTGACCGTTTCCACTGAAATTCCTGCTACCCTGCAGGGTTGATTTGGACAGGATTCCTTCTAGTGACAACAATATTTTTTGTTTTTCACCCTCCCCCTCATCCTCCTCCTCAATAGGTATTATGAACGTTAATCGGTGTAGCAACATGGCCTCTTAGAATAGTTGAGGCATAAAGGTTTGTTGTTACACCAATTTTCCCATAACATTATTCAGATCCATAATAATGTTTTGTGGGACTAACAATATTCCACATAATATTCCCCACATTCAGTATGATTATTCCGTGGAATACTGTCAGTCCCACAAAACACTATTATGGATTTGAATAATGTTATGTCAAGGTCTACATATGATGAATCATTATAATATTGGAAATAGAATATGACTTGCAATGTCCTTGAATCAAAGAATGCCCTAGAAACTCATTGAGTACGTACTGTGAAATATCTAAGGTAGAGTGTGCTTAAACCAACACTTTAAGCTATTGCACATACATATGGCTATGTGGTTGATATAATTTTTTTTGATATTAGCCTTTGGGCTAAACATATGTATAAATAAAGAAATAATATTTTTACTCAATTGAATATTTGATGAATATTCAAAGTCAAAACTACTAGCTTCCTTACACCAATCCATAGGCCCCGTATATGACAATCTTGCATATGAAGAGGACCCCCACTTTCATTGCCTAGAACCAACACACTAGACCCAAGCTAGATTAAAGCCCAACACAAAGCCACATGGCCACCTCCATGATCCCAACTAGTTCGTTTGTAAAACCGTCACCTTGCATCCCATGTACCGACCCCTTGGCATCCCGGGAACTGACCCCATTTATGCCTAGAATTGACCCCCTTTGTGCTTTGTGGGCCTACCTCCTTGGCTTTGTGAATAGAATGACAAGAAACCGTTGGGCAAGAATGGCCATCAAAAAAGACCCCTCCATCACAACCAGGGATGTGCAAATGGACGTGACGCGGCCTTTTTGCGTCACGTCGCGTCACAAATGACGTGACGCTGTCACGTCACGTCACGTCGGGGCGTGACACGCACTGACGTGGTAAAAAAAAGTTACTGTACCAATTTTTTGTAACTTTTTTTTTACTTTTTTGGACGACTGCTCTAGTCGACTGCTACGAGCAGTCGACTTCAGAAAACAAAAATTAAAAAAATCTATTAAAAAATCTGAACCGTTAGATCTTCTTGGATTGAAGATCTAACGGTCCATGATTTTTTTTAGAATTTTTTGATTTTTTTTTTAGGTTTTCCTTGAAGTCGACTGCTAATAGCAGTCGACTGGTCTTGGTCGACTGCAAAAGTAATTTTTTGCAGCTATTAGCAGTCGACTTAGCAAACGACTGCAAACAGCAGTCGACCTAGCAGTCGACCAGGGGGTTGACCAGGGGGTTGACCGCGTCAGTTTACCCCTGGGGTAACTGCCGGATTTACCCCCCCGCGGACGTGACGTTTTCAGGTCTGCCGTCACGTCGCTGTCACAGGACGTGACGCGACGTGACGTGTAATCCCTGATCACAACCATAATCATATGCAACCACCACACTCCAAAAATCCTAGAAACACACAAGGATATGCACCCAATCCTCACCATCCCCCCAAACACCTTAGAATACAACCCCACATCTGAATGGCCCCAATACCTACACCAACACAGAAACCAATATACATCAATAATTTGTATCCACAACCAAAGAACCCCTCCAAGAGACCAACACCTAATTCAAAATCTCACAACCAACATCTTGGAACTTTACAACACAATTGTGAAAACCAACCCCACACAACCCACGCCCATAGATTATAGAGTCCAATTCACAAAACTATGGTGAGCAACCCCAAGAACCACCCCGTCAACCTTACATAGTAATAAAACCCCCCTCCTTGACATGTTCTACCACATAAATACTCCCAAATATAACCCACAACAATGCATATACACGGATGGTTCCTTCATACCGCCAAATGAACATAACATAGGATACATTGTTGGCTCATGAATATATAGTCCAAATAATGACCTCCGTATTGCAAAAAGACTCCTTGGACTACCAAACATACTATGCGTGGAACTCACTCTATTGATTGCCCTCACCGCCACAAAAGACCAATCACAAAACACATACGTATTTACTGACAACCTTAACATCATATATCTCATTAACAATCACATCTGCCACCCCTCATCCTAGCACAACCACCCCGACAAACTACTTATCTCAGCCATAGTCCACCAAATCCTATGGACCAAACACAACATAACAATACAAAAAGTTAAAGCACACACCGGAATCTCGAGCAATAAAATCACATACCAACTAGCAAATGAAGGAACCACCTGCAACAAACCAACCCCCACACCCCACATACACATTGCACACACCATACCTTATTGGCTCAACGGAATCCCAACAAGCAAACATCATAGAGAAATCCGCAACCTCCAAACATACATAAACAAATACCACTACAAACAAGAACTACAAATTGCAAAATCCAAATTCACATACGTTGACAAATGGGTGTCTAACAAACAAATCAATCAAAAACTCTCAAATCGCTTCTAGAAAGCCTCGGACATATATGATGCACAAATTACACAAACCTTAAACCTCCAATACGCCCAATACATGGGAAACCACCAAAAGAACATCTTCTAGCCATTAACATATCCCAACCCCAACTGCACACTTTGCTCAAACCATGAAATTGACACATGGCCACACCTACTCTCCACAGTTTGCATCCACACATAAAAGGCCTTTGCATAGCCTGAGACAATAGTAGTACACCAAATAGCCCACACACTCCAATCCAACAAGCACACAAGGTGCTATACCCTAGTAAATGTTGGCAACCAATACTATTGGCCTCAAGACATCACAATTCCGGAATGGTTAATACAATGCACGTGCATAGCTTGGCTATGACCCAACATATTATGTACTGTATACTAGGGCCCCAATAGATAGCCATACATCCATCCCCCCAAACCCATCAAACACCATACAATTCATAGAATTCACCTACTACCACGATAGATTCCCAAATATTCCCATAGGAAGAAGAAGAAAAAAGTAAAAAAGTAAGAAAATAAAAAAATCTCACTCAAATGTTCAAAACGACATGATTGAATATTAACCCCCTTATTGTTGTCACAGTAGGGGTACAAGGACATGTACACAAAAAATTACTTGAAGCCCTAGAAAACTAAAAATACCCCCTCGAGAAGTCAAAAAACTCATGAAACATATACATGAAATAGCCATAAAATACTTCACATAGCTTGTCCTAAATAAAAGAAAGTTCGACAACAACCAAACTCCAGTTGACATGCCCCCATGAAACCAAACACCCACACCTAATTTATCAAAAACTCACAAACGGCACCCCTCCCCTTTAAACTATTATTTAAAGGAGCCCACCTCCCAGAAGGTAGGAAGTACGCCTACCCTATCACCTGGTAAAACGGGATCAAGGTAAGGAAGAATGGGCTCCCATTCACATTGATGCAAATAAAAAAATACAATTGTTATTTTTATTTTATTTTATTACATAGGATTGGTCTATTACATTAATTATCCCAATTATTGAGGGAAGCAAAAATAGAATTGGTCATAGGATATCCTATGACCATAAACATATGAACCTTGTTTCATGAGCAACCTCACATGAGCCTGCTCATGTAATAGCATTTTGTTATGAGGTGCTTCTTAGTACTCCCAACATTAAGTTGAAATTCCAAGTACAAGGAAATTACTTCATCAATGGATTTGCACATTTGAGATTGTTAAGAGAATTGGTGTTGTAGCATATCAATTGAAATTGCCAAAGTCCATGACAATTTATAATGTTTTGCATGTCTCTTTGTTGAAGCCTTACAAGGCTCATGACAAGGTAAAGCCCCTACCACCATCAATCATTAAAAATCATGATATATCCTATGAAATCGAACGTGTTTTACAACATGAGGTTAGAGAGAGTTTGTTCCCATTTCATTAAATTCTACCTCATCAAGTTGGCCCGGTTATGAGCTTGAGCATAACTCTTGAGAGCTTGAATCTAATTTGAGTCTTGAAATATTCAAAGAATATTGGAATTACGTGGTCTACACTAGCGAGTGACTATTGCATCATGGTGTTGGATGTGAAAATTTACATGATATTCCACCCAAACAAAAGAGAGGTGAAGGAGATCTTAGGTTGTGAATTTTTTTGGGATCTTTGAATAAGTTGTACTTTAGTTTATGGGTTTTACTTGTGTGTTGAGGAAAGACGCCTAAATTGAGAAGGGAACGAATGTTACGTGCTATTGTTAAAGCCATAACACCATTAGTAGTGTGAACAAGGTTATTAAAGAGCCTTGGCCATAAGGGTTGGTGGCAATTGAGCTAGTGGGAATCAACTACATGAATTATCCCAATTAGTGGGAGTTATTATATGGAGTTATGCATGGCAATAACATCTTACTCAAGAGCTCAACTTTTACCAACAAAAATTCAATGAATCGTTCAAACACTATAGAACATAAATGACTTTGCTTGGTAAGATATTACATTCTCATTAGATAGGTTATAGGATTGTATGACATCGAATGGTAACACATGTTGATTGGGATAATTAGTGTGATGGAAACACCTATTAGAAAAGTGGCATTGAAGGGGGGGGGAGTGGGGCTACATGGCTAGTAATTTATGGGCAGAAGAATTTTGTGCTTAGAGATTCACAGTAGATTTCCACAAACTCCGAATTGATGTTGGATTTTTGCTATCTCCTCCATACACATTCACAAGTATATAAAGAAATTGAGTGAAGTTTTCCCACAAGCAAGCTTCAATTGTAGATAAATGACCATTTTAAGACACATCTACTTCAAAGTAATTTGGGTCTTTGATGCCAATTTCATTGTTAAATCATCTTGAACTTATTGGAGAAAACTTGTCCATTCCAACCATTCGTTGCAAGTCATGATGAGAAAATGCATACATTAATCATGAGAAAATGAATACATAAATAATTTTGGTTGCAAACCAAAGGTTTTTGGTTGTGGATTTGGGAGAATTGGCAACCAAAATGTTTTATTTATGCATTTTCTCGGCATAAGCTCCAAGTTACATGCAAGTTGCAACGGATGGTTGAAATGGACAAGCATTCTCTAGTGTAAGAGCCATTTATAGACTATATAATAATTTGCTACATTTTCACCTTCTCAATGGGATGTGGCATTACAAAGACATTTCTCTTTTAGACATAAGAGAGACCCCACTGTTAATCCAACACCCCTAAAATGTGGTCACCTACATTTGAGTGGTGTGTGGGCAAGTTTGGATTTAAGAATGCATACCAAAAAGACATGTGTTTAGAAGAGATTTGACTACATGATCAAAATATGTTAACTATTATAAATTTAATAATGAACATAATTGAAAGAATCTATAGCTCAAGAATCTTCAGTTGATAATGAATAAGATATTCATACGAGCTCCAAAAGTTATGAGAATAATGACTACTGGGATGGATTGAATGCGCTAATCATCTCGCACTAATTGCTTATTTAATATCCTAAATTACCTAAGAGAAGTGGGTGCAGAATTAAAAGTGTCCGATTAAGGCTCGCTTACCTAAACTAAAAATTAAGCACAGGTTGATATCCAAATACCCTTCTTGATAACCTGAACAGTTTAATTAGCACGGGTACTGCAGAGTCGCTATTGTCTCATTTGCGCCACGGGGGGGGGTCACTTAGTGCATTTTAAAAACGACGCACGGCATAATATAGGGAGGATTAAATTCCTTTGACATAAAAATTATAAAATAATTCCAAATAATGAAGGGTCTATTAAAAATAGACAATCCCATTACAAGTAAGGTAGATAGGTATAAAATATGGGCCATTCCCTTTTTGTAAAAATAATATAAAGGCTTAAAATAAGGATCCTAGAATGTATGTTTAGTACGCATGGCGCACGAGGGATGGATGAAAAATGACTCATCGTTTACCCAAAAATTGGATGAAATTGTAAGCCTAACCCTAACTCTCTTCCCGACATCTCTCGGTGGCTTCTCTCCCTTTTCTTGGTGGCCTCTTATTTTTCATTTTTCATGTGGCTTCTCATTTTTTGGTGACTTCTCTACCCCGACATCGTCATCTCCAACATATATGTCCACTTACACCACCGCTTCTTCATAGCACACGTTTTATTCAATGTTGGAGTCTTTGTGATTTGCAAGTTGCCCCTACCATATTCGCCCAATTGTTCATTTTTCTTTATTTTGTGATATTTTTGCGAGATCACTGTGATGTTGCCTTCAATCCAACTTCCATCTTTGATCGCTCCAAGCTCTCTCTCATCATGTAATCTCAACGTCTTGTAAGTAGATTCTTGCACTCTCTAAATGTGATGCTGACATATTTTCTCTGGTGTCATAACTATATAGGGTTCATGATCAAGCTTGGAGTGTTTCACACTATGTAAGTATTGTATACTATGGTTTTGGTCTTCACTAGTATGTAAATTGACTTTGAATGAAGGAATTTTCCAGAATGGGTGTTGTGTTTGTGAACACATGCTCACTCTTGTGTTTCCATCCTAAGCCTTCTTGTTGTGTTTCCACTTTAATTTTTTGTACTTAATTTTTGCAACGGTATGTATCCTTTATATATTTTTGTTGCCATGCCTTTTCCCACCACTTTTACATTGCATATACTTTTAAATTAACTTTTTTAAAATTAAAAGTAATGTAGACTACAAAAATTGCAATGACATGGGCATTATAAGCAATGGTAGGGTGCAAAAAAAAGACCATTTTAGAAAATTAAGTAATTATAGGGAGCTTTCAATTCGTGCCTTGAAAGTAAATAGCCCCTAAACAAATACCCCTCCTCCACACGTGGTGTACAAAAATCCTATAGAGTGACCCCGTGGTTTGCGCGCACGAAGATCGATATGTGCTGTGCTACAAATTTTCTCAAGCTTTTGCGCTATGGATGTTACTCGATGTCGCTTGTTCTAGCTACGGAGGACAGATTTCATTCAAGTAGCTATTCACATACCCAGGAAGAGAAATGCACAAGAAAAGAGTCGCACTGATCTCCAAACCCTCGGTGGACATTTCGTAAAGTTCTTGTCGCACAATGGTGGAGTATTGGGAGTGGAGCGGTGGACAAGGAGGATATCGATCCGATCCTTTGTTCGTTCTATGTCGGTTCGTGTAGCGATGTCTTCATGTAGTGAGCTCCTCTGAAGCGATGTACCTGGGCGATTAAGGCGATATTAGGGTTTGGAGGGGAGTGGGAAAACTTGGATTAATTTTCAGGAGCGTATCCGATAGTGGAGTGGCAGAGTTTCTGAGCGGGTGATCTTGATTGGTGAAAGCAGGGAATTTGTTGAACCGAGATATGAACGTTGGATTCTGAAGGAGGGAGGTTCCGAAGTTTCTCTGTCGGTTTCTTCTTCCATGTAAGTGTTCATCGTGGCTGTATAAGATCTCTTTTGAGGAAATTGAAGAAGAGTGTGGCTAATGAAATTCATAATAAATTCCACTGGTTGATATAGATTATGCGAGTAAATAATATTGTTTATTACCTGGAGAGATGATGCATATGTCAATTTGATATAGGTTAATCTTGCGGAATAAGCGACAGAGAAACTCCCGAGGGATTGCACCACCAGTCGTAAGAGAAGAGACAAACAGACTGACTGAGAGGTGTGTTTTAGGCTGGCGTCAACTTAAAGAGAGGTTTCGAAGCTTCTCTGTCAGAAACTCAGTGTCTGTCGGTTTTCTCTTTCATGTTAGTGTGCATCGTAGCTGCATAAGATCTCTTTTGAGGAAATTGGAGAAGATTTTGGCCAGTGGAATCTATTATAAGTCCACTGGTGGAGATAGGGAAATAATATTGGTTATTACCTGGAGAGATCATGCTCATGTCAATTTGATATAGTTCAATCGGGCGGAATTAACGACAGAGAAAGCACCCGAAGGATTGCAATACGAGAGTTGTGTTTTGGGATGACGTCATATAAAAATTTCTTCGCGTCACTTCTTTCATTCAACGAGAAAGAATTGGAGGAAGAAGTTCCTGAGAAGAAGCCAGATCCTAAGAAGGAAGAATCCATGGCGAAGAAGAGCGGTGCAAATAGTAACAAGAAACAGAGCCGTGGGACAGGGAAAGGGAAGAAAGAATCGATCTCTGTGGATGTTGCAGGCTCCGAAGCAGCAACGTCTGTGCAGGCTGCAGGCACGGAAGCAGCAAGTGAAGGGGGAGAGCCTTCTACAGCCACCAGCACCAGCACGCGTCTCAGAATGCCGTTGGTGTGGATTGACTTAGAGATGTCAGGGTTGGATCTGGAGAAAGATAGGATCCTAGAGATTGCATGTATAGTGACGGACGGAAGGCTGGAGAAGATGATCGAAGGGCCTGACTTGGTGATCCAGCAACCCGAGGAGGTGTTGGCTGGAATGGGACCTTGGTGCCAGGAACATCACAAGGCCAGTGGTTTGGTGGACGGTGTCCGAAGCAGCACTCTGTCTGAAGAAGCAGCGGAGGAACAAGTGTTGCAATTCGTTCGCAAGCACACAACAGGACCCGGGCAGCCACTGCTTGCTGGGAACTCGGTCTACGTGGATCTCAAGTTTCTCACCAAGTACATGCCAAGACTTGCTGCAGAGTTTTCACATGTGTTGGTGGATGTCAGTAGTGTCCGCGCTCTCTGCGTCCGCTGGTACCCGCGAGATGCAGAGAGACAGCCGGCCAAGAAGCAGCAGCACCGCGCATTGGAAGACATCAAGGAGAGCATCGCTGAGCTCATATACCTCCGACGCACCATTTTTAAGCAGAAAAATCCGAAATGATAACTCAGAGCTATTGATTCCAATGAGGTTGCATGGGAATCTTTAAAGCTTTCGCATTCTTGCAAGGTCTGGCATGGCCACATCTTGTCGATAAAGCCCGCACAGATTCCGAGAGCATCGTCCCTTTAAAGGGAGGATGGCTGCAGACAGTGGTAATTATTTTTTGACCCATCTGTAGCTCAAGAAATACTGTTCATGAGAGTTGCCATTCAAAAGTTGCAGGTCATAGAAATGCCGGTGGATTTGTGTTTGGAGCGCGTGTGTAGAATATCGCTGAAATACTCAGGTCCTGGTTTGATTGCAAATTTTGTAGGCAGCTTAACAATGCCAGTACTAGAGCTGAAACGACCTGTCGTGCATCCAAAAATGCTCGTGTATCATTCCTCTGTTCCCAATGTTGCAATTGCTCCACCCCCGATCCATGGCTGGTGAAAACTGTTCCAAATGAGGCTGACCTTGCAGTTGTCACCTGATGAGTACAATTGTAGAATCTCTTTAATCAAAGTTGACCTGGAGGTAGCTTATGAGCCTCAAACATACTTTGAAGGATGCACATTGTATGAACTCGGCAGAACTTCTTCCAATTCTGAATTGGCTTGTGCATGAAAATTCTTCAACCTTTCACATTCTTGCAAGGTCTCGCATTCCTGCATCTTGTCGATAAAGCCTGCATGCTGTCCCAGCACATCGTGCCTTTAAAGCATGGGTGGCTGAAGACAGTGGTAATTTTCTTTTGGTCATCTGTAGCTCAAGAAATATTATTAATTAATGATGGCATGCCAAAGGTTGCATATCAAAGCATTTCTACTTGACTACCCTGTAGGAAGGTTCAAGACAACCTGACTTGCGTCTGTATTGTCTGTATTATCATTTCGGATTTTTCTACAGACAATACAGACAATAATTTCTGTATTGTCTGTAACCCTAGAAATGTTTCCATACTTACACTGCAGAACTGATACCTAAATACCACAGCGTACCAGACTTGTTCTGAATCTCGAAAATTCTGATGATCGAGATCCTAATGAAAAAATCATTTAATTTTTATTCAACTTTGTCCAAACAACCTGGTGTTTAAGAATTCATTCAAAATGAAGAGGGTTCCTAGTCACTCACCACCACAACTACCATGACTGTTTATACTTTGTCGTCAGGTGCTGTTTGCAGTCTGTCCGGATGTGGGACTCTTCAAATGCAATTGCGCCACTTTAACAGTACCGCAACTAAACCAAAGAAATGTGTTTCACAAGTATACGCCTGAAATCCATGATATCCTATCGTGGCGATTTCAAACCACTGGATAACCGATGTTGCAAGAGGACCATAACAATACACGTCCTCGGGTTGCCCTGATTGCCGGCGGTCTCTCCACAGGTTTAGCATTGGTCTTTTTAGGCGGCCTTGCAACATGTCTCCTACTCAATCGTCATCATGTTGCTGTGCGTACGAAATTACACACGGACTTGGTGCCATTGAGACAACTAGGCTTATTGTCGAGCTTGGATCCTTTGGATATCACGATGCAGTTTGAGCAGCAGCCACCTGTGGCCAGGGCAGTTTAGCAGAGCCACCCAAGGCTTCAACGAGGACGAGGTGCTGGGCAAGCTTTGGAGTTCGGAAGTTCGAGAAATCGGATGTCTATAGCTTTGGAGTTTTTGCTCGAGTAGTGGCTTAGCTTGTGGTAGACCTGCTCTTGCTCACAATGAAATTGCGATACAAACATTTGTAATAGATTGTTACTGTTCTATACCAACTACTACTACAACTATGACTAAAGACCTATGATCACAGTGCCAATAGTATAATCATTGAACTGACCTTAGTGAAGAAATTCAAAGAGTAAAACACCACGCAGCGGTGCAGCGGGCGTGGGCCCATAACCTAAAGGATTATATACTGAAGAGAAGCTTAAGAGGATGTTAAGCAATGAGGAACTCTTCATTCAGTAAGTGCAGAATGCAAATGTGATTCAATCCACAACAGTGCGGAGTATGCCTACTGAACGCAGTGCATCATTCTAGAACTCTATCTCTGTCCACGATCGGAATGAATGACCTTGTGCTATGCACGATGACCTTAATGAAAGTCCATGTTGGTTACTCGACGAAGCCACTCTAACAGAAAGAGTGGAAGAAGAATACTTACATCCAATATTGCCTGATGAAGAGGTGCTGGTGGTGGAGTGCGTGCGTGCAGCCGGCGTGCCCCCGAGGACAACTTATCTTCTCAGTGTTGCGGACCCGAGGCTGCAATCAGCGTTCGACATGGAGGAAATGATGTATATGTTGCAGCTCCATGGGTTGTTGTGCTCCACCCAAATCCCGATGCAAGACCAAAGATGCGACTGGTGGGTGAAGTGTCGATGCTATCCTTGCCAGCATGCAGACCAAGGTTGAGGTATAGTTCCAACAGGAGTGGTGAATATTATTCTGATAGCATTACTGGAGCTGCTTTACCCTCCATGCATGCAGCGAGGATTGCATACACAACCATGACATGAGCAGGATCCCGGTTTACAACAAGTTTAGCGCTCTTCCCGTCCTACTGGTGTCCATTTGCTGGTCCTGCTCCCCTTCGTTTCTCTTGTTCTGGTGCCTTGGGCTCCCGCATTGGAAGACGTCAATGAGAGCAAAGCCTAGCTCAATTACCTCCAACGCACCCTCATTAAGCAGCAAAGTGCCAAATGATAACTCAGGAAGCTCTTGACTACTTCCAATCCTCATTTGGCTTGCATGGGAATTCTTACAGCCTTCACATTTTTTGCAAGGTGTTACATCATGCGCGCATCTTTGTCGACAAAGCGCGCACGGTCTCCAAGTGCATCGTCCCTCTAAAGCGCTGGTGGCTGCAGACAGTGGTAATTATCTTATGGCCCATCTGTAGCTCAAGAAATATTCTTGACGAGAGTTGCAATCCTTGAGGTTATGGTTGCAATTTTTGAGGGCAGCTTTACAATGCTTATTCAGCTTCACAATGCTTACAAGCTCTGGTACATGACCAGAGCTTATTAAATGATCTCTCGTGCATCCAAAAATGCTCATGTGAGACCTATGGCAGTAACCCGGGTTACCACTGTAATCCAGGTGTGCGCGGATTGCGATAGCTACCTCAAAATTGGTCCAAACCATAAGAAAAGGGCTCAAATTGTCAGGCTCATCAAGCTCTATTCGCCCTCAGAATGACAACAATTTTTGAGACTTCGGTTTTTGAGACTCCGCCGTACTAGAAGAGGGCAAACTTTGACCACTGCAACATTGCTAGCAAACACAAGAGCAAACACACACACAAACCCCAAAAGACGCAATGATGAACCCCGTCCCACGTCCATGTTGTTGAGACTGCACTATTCGCAAAGTGCAAACCCAATGTTGGTCCTATTTTGAGCACCCTCCAGGAAATTTATTACTATTATTTTAAAAGTGTTCACACACTTTTTAAATTCGGTAACCCGACCTCCGGAAAATTAATTAATTAATTGCGTTCACGCACTTCATAAATCCGGTAACCTGGGTTACTGCCATGGGTCTCTTGTATCAATACTCTGTTCGCAACAATACGATGTAGGGATTGAACACAGTTCAAATAATTTTACATTGCTCAAGTTTGGTAAGCGGCACCAGCCATCCGGTTTTAGGATTGTACAGTGCCTGGAAATTGAAAGCATCTGGACATGACTAGCTGTGAGTCTACCTCCAGAAACTTTCCATACGCTCACACCAGTTTTCAGAGTCTTCGGCATGGATTTTGATGTTATTGGGATTTCAAGTTGCGGTCAAACATAATCATATGTTTCAAGAATTTCAACATCTGAAACTCGGCATTCCATGATCCAATCCTTCCCCAGCATCTCCAATGTCGGGTACATACAATAGCATACTCCAATTTCAGCCAAGAGTGTCAAGTTTTTTACAAAAATCCTGATTCCTCATTTCATCAGGCTTTACATCACTCTTCTTGCCACCTGGCCAATCAAAGAGAGACCTGAAGATTGAAGATATACACTCCCTTACACGAGAATCAGAAAGCATTCTCCCCACTGTGGTACTTGTCACACCGTGTTGTGGCTGGAATGTTGAAAGCCTAAAGGGAAGAAAGCATCAAACTCAATTCACAGGTCCTTCACTCCCTTGTGTACCGACAGCTAAATTGTCTTACGTCTTTAATTTGACCTCCTCCAGATTCAAGCGTTGACTTTGTAGAGTTGATCATCCGATGAGCCACCACACAAGAAATTACTACTACTCGTCTGAAATGGGATACATATACAGCATCAGGTGAACGACACACCTGTGCATACATGAATGTGCACCTCACATTTTGAAATTCGACACCTCACTCCAACTCTCTCATGACCAGAAGACCTCGAGGTAGCAGTAATGGATGACGAAGAGTGTGTAGAATCCGTTGATCTGCTAATAACAAAGAAGAGCAACATAGCATGAAATCAGAGAATCTATGATTAGTCGACTCTTGCTTCCCCCCACCACTGCAAGAAGTCAGGGAGTCGGTCAACAACTTATAAAATGATTTTTCCCCTAATGATTCCCTCGATTCTTGATCTGAGCATGCACGACTAGGCAACGGAGGCCGCGGAACCTTACTAGTGGAACTTTTCTTGCTAAGAGTGGAACTCTTTCCATCTCTCAGGGAAGAAACTAGATTACCTCCTCCTTAAGGATATTCTCAAATACAAATGTGAATTGCACTTGACACAACCATTGACTCCACCACAATGCACGATCATCGCTGCCTACCGCACCTTGAACCATAGACTTGCCATTGAAACTGGACGATGCACGACTATCCCTATCTCTAGAGTACTAGACTATGCCACTTTTGCTCCTACAATGCAGTTGAAAATGAGGCACATTTGGTGTCGGAATGTTCCCTATATAGCCCCATAGAGATAGTTTCCTGACTATTTAAGAACGTAGTTCCAAGGAGTCTCCGGTCTTTCTTTCAATTAGACCATCAAGTTGACATTAGCCTCTATCTCACGGAGGCTACCGCAATCCATCCTAATGTGCTTTCAATCCTATTTAGCCTTTTCGGCTTCTTGGACTTTGAAATCAATCTCATTTCAATTCATTTCATTAGCCATCGTGGACTCTATTAATTTGTGTACTTTGTCGGAAACTTGTGCTTGAATACACTAATGCATAACCAGTTCAAGCTCATGACTCCTTTGGCAACCTAGTATGACATGTTTAAGTTTGCGGCGCACTAGGACAATTGGTAAGCATAATAAGGGTTAGTTTCCATGTAGGCTGCTCGCCCATGAGAATCTCGTGGGTGAGTGGCCTACATGGAAACTAACCCTAAGGTAGATGGGTCTTTAAATGATTGCTTATTCCGACTAGCCCACTTCTCCTAAGATATGAAACACTCAATCAGTATAAGATGATGAGCAAATTCAAATCAAGGCCATACACTAGAGGAAAACGTGTCCAAATGAACCCTGCAGGGTTGCACAAATAACAGTGGATGCGGTCACCGGTGGCTGGTGGTTGCCAATACTGGGTGCAGTCCTCATGGCCAGGTCAAAGGCCGGGTGCTGGCTCCAATGTCGTTGTTTAGTGCCATGTGAGTAATGTATGGGTGGGGGTTGCGCGCTTGGGGTGATGCACACCCAATGTGCATTTAGGGTGGCTGCTGCCGATTATGGGTTTCGGGTTTAGTCACCTCGAAGCCCACCTTGGTGATGCGGTCCCGGGAATGGGTCTAGGTGGGGTGCGCATGGGTCACCCGCGTCGGTGTAGTCGTCCTCCGGTGACCTCGCCGGGCGATGACGAATCCGATGTTGCCACGTTTAGGGTATGATGGGGTTGGGTGGGGTGGGTCACCCTCGTCGGGTGGGGTAGCGGTATAACTGGGTTTCGGGACAGTTGCGGTGGCCCTGGCGTGCAGTGGGTGTGCAGCCGAGTGTATGTCCGGTGCGCCTGTACCCAAGAGCTGGTAGAGGTGGGGTGTCTGGTACTGGTTGGGTGCTGATTGGGTTCAGGGGTGTGTTTGGGGATGTGGGTGAGTTTGGGGTGCACCTGCGGTGGGTTCGGGTGTGATTAGGGTGTCGTTAGGGTGGAATTTGGTGATTGTTTAGTGCCATTCAATATTGTATGTTGGATTTGAGTATTGGTGTGTATGTTCTATGCACTTCGGAGCCTTTTGGGTGTGTTTCGACCAATATTTGGCAGTTTGGAGTGTTTGCTTTGTGGTTAGGCGTTTGTGGGCAATTTTTTTGTGGCTTAGGTCAACGAAAGCAACAAAAACCCATTGTGGCACATACAAGAACTATTAACAGGCTGATTAACTATAAGGTATTTACAAGCCTTATCAGATGGTCAAACTTGCAAATAAAAAACGCTAAGCAACTGAAATGTAAATTACAGTGCCAAGTCTGTGTTTGTGTATTCAAGTACATTTCCAACTACACCCTATCGGCCGGGCATGTCCAATATGGTGCGGTTTGATGAAAACTCATGCCGTAAAACTCCACCGCATAGAATGACATCTCTAGTGCTTCCCTCAGCCCATCCAACTCCGACAATGTCAAATCCTCCAACCTCGCCCGAAGAATCTTCCTGGAAACTCGTGTACTTACATGCCGACTCTTAGAAAACCACATCATATTCTCTTGAAATTGAGTCACAATGTTGTGTTCACGTGTCATGAACATCGCTCTCCAGTCATTGGGCCACCTTGCACAGTCGTATTCAGCCAGGCGTAGAGCATTGTACTCGGTGCTTTTGTCAACTACTGCTTTCCATGTTTTACAACAAAGCCTCATCTTGTGCATTGCCTGCAAACGAAGCAGTGTGTCTGCTGCCGTTTCTGCACCCAAATTCACTTTGGTGGCACCCACCAGCAAGTTCGGAACAAGCACCTCCAACTGCGCATTTTGGTCTAGGTCCAATACAAATGCCTCCATTGTATATGTTTGGACTGAGCATTCCCCACCCTGGTTAGCCACACCCAACCACAAACAATGCCTCCTACCATATCAATGCTCATGGATGTTAGCACAAGCAAAACTTCAACAATCATTTTGGTGTGTATGCATGGTTTTTGACTTTAGCACATATTTTACTACAAATGACACAACCATCCTCCTGCCAGTATAGTCTACAGTCATTTGAATGCAAGTCCAATGCACATATCATAATTTGCACACAATTGCTAAGTTTGGACTCCCCTGATTTGTCTAGCTTTCTTTATAATCTACCCACAACACATAAAGAATAATTTTGCATCAGAAACAAAACAAATTTGACTGGACTTGAAACAACCATCCTGCTGCCAGTATAGTCTGCAGCCAATTGCCATCCAGTTCTAACACACATACCATAACCTGCGCACAATTGCTAGGTGAGGGCTCCCCCAATTTTTGCAGCTTCCTGTGTGTTAAAGCCACAACACATAATCAGCAATTTTATCTCAAAAACCTAACAAATTTTTTGGTAACAGGAACAACCATCGTCCTGCCATTATAGTCTGCAATGAATTGAAGGCAGGTCCAACACACATACCATAACATGCACAGAATTGCAAGCTATGAACTCCCCTAATTGGTGCAGCTTCCTATATGTTATGCCCACAACACATAGACAACAATTGCATTTGTCAAACACAGCAAGAGTTCTAGGGTCAACACTGTTGTGTTGCAGTCCCCCACCATCCAAGCCAAAACAGATGCAATTCAATATTGAGTTTAAAAATTCATTTGCTTATGTTGTCACAAAATAAACAACTGGGGCGTGCGTAGGTTTTGCTCTGCAATATTGACACACACTGCAACCAACGTGCACACATAGTAGAAAATTGTGCACAAAACTTAAAGTCATATAAGATCCAATTGCCCACCAAAAACACATGTTCAACATTTATGTGTTCCCATCTTCCGTGTTTACCAATCCCACCATAATTGCAATACACCCAGCAAGACAACTACAATCCTTGTAAGATGCAGCCCACATGTAACAACGCACTTACAACAATGTGTGTGGATCAGAGCACAACAAGGTGTGGGATAGAACACGCACCACCACGGGTGACCAGAATGCAACCAGCAATTGCACATATGCCTTGCTTGTGTCATTGGACGGCTTCCTATCGGAGGAGGTTGTGGACATTGCCGCCTCATCACTTGACGACCGCAATTATGATGTTCCATATAATGCCCATGCCCAATTGTTTTGCAATAATTACCTTGTGTTATATCCGTGTCCAATATAGATTGTGGATGGCCGTCATCGGCATAGATTTTACACATCATAACATGTGTGAATTGATGGCATATAACACGATTTGCTTGATTACAATCCACAAACCCGTCCTTTCCCATTTGTGCAACATAACTGATGGCTGCCATAATTTGATTTGGGGCACCTGCATGGCATTGTGGTGGGAAACTCACCATTTGATTTCATGATGAACGACATCGTCCATGAGGACATGAAGATAGCAATCCTTCTCGTACGGTACTGTCCTCGATGGTTGGTGCTCGTTGCCACCTGCAAGTACATGGAATGACCCGCTAGTAAGATTGGGAACTTTTAAAGCAAGCAATGTCCATAGTTACTACTATGGTTTTTGTACTAACCGGTCATGTGATTCAAGCGAGTGTAGATACATCCGACTACATTAGACTTCCACTTGTTGTAGTACTTTCCATGTGATCCTCGACGTAACCAAGACTTCAAGTAAGCTAACAGAGCATTCTGTACCAAAGCCCACATGCACAACACAAACATGCCCTCAAGTCATTGGCTGTGACTTCAACAATCAGACACAATTCAAATGCATTTAAGTTACATGAGTACAATTAGGCTTCTGTTGTTGTATTCCTTGTGTGTTGGATTTCAGAATCCAACATAACACAATATCCACGAACCATTTCGTGGATGTTCCCCAATAACAGTAAGAAATGTTGGTGGTCTGCATACTCTTTCAAAAGGAATAAGTAAACATCATTAAGTATATAAAACACAGGTGTGTGGTTGCAATATGGGTAAGGAATATGTACCTGGTTTGCGTTGGGGGTAATGAGTTCAACAACTTCCGTAATGTCACGTGTCTGTCGTTTGTGCTGATGCGAGTGTATGTGATCTGTTCTACATTGATCACCACATGATCAGCAACATCAACAATCCTGTGGAGAGCATGGATAGCTGATGAGCACTTCCTGTGTGGAGTTCATGGTTATGATCAACACACCATACCCCCCTCCCCTTCCAACATGCTCGTGCTTTGTCCAAAGCTCCCTCATGAGCTCCTCTTCCACATGCCGGAACAAGTGCGAACGGATATGGCATGGCTTCATTCAAAACTTGGACATACTCATAAAACTGGACACATAAGTAAGGTGCCCCAAGGGTCGGGGGGTATGTTGTGGAGGCTCCCATCAATCAGCCTAGAGGAGGATTACTGCAAGAATTTGTATTGAGTTGCACATGAAAGCTTGCCATCATATGGGCTTAATTGTACACAACATCAATCACAACTACACATTAGATGTAACAAACATATCTATCAAATACTGGCCATTAATCAACATGTGTTTGCTATGGTTTTGCCATCGAAATCATTACCACATGTTGAAACTTTTATTTTATTATTATTCTGCTATCAACTCATTGCATAGGAACATGTGTCATTGTAGTATTTCTGTATTGAATTTACATCTTCTGTTTCTCTTTTATCATTCTTTTAATATTGTTGATCTACTTGGATGTGTGCAGACATTGATGAGTGTAAAGAGAAGACCAAATGCCAGTGTCCAGATTGTCAATGCACCAATACGTGGGGTGGTTATGACTGTCAATGCTCAAATGACCTCCTATATATTCGTGAGCATGACGTTTGCATCAGTAAGCCTCCCTTTTTATAAATCTATACATGAAGAGCCTGGACAGGATTTTGTTGGTCAGAACACTATCTCAAATGTTCCTTACAATCTTCCATGATTCTTCCTTTCCTTTGAAGACAATGGAATTGGCACTCTGTAGGGTGGTTAAATAGTTGATGAAATTTATGTGGCCTCCTCATCCAGGTAAGAAGGATCAAGAGTCCAAAGTTGGGTGGACTGTGACTTTCATCATAGTTGCTGGAATAGCGGCACTTGGAGCTGGAGCTTATGTTGTCTACAAATACAGGCTTCGGGTATGTGCTGTAGAGCAGGTTTTCAAAATTTTATTATAAATTATAAATTCTGTTAAGATTGTTTACCAATTGGAAATTTTCGTTTGTGTCAGTCAAAATAAGATACTGGAGAGCATATTGTCACGGGAGAGGTCTGAGTTTGGGTGAGAGGTGGAACCACCCATGTATGATGATTACAAAGTGATGTGCTTCTATTTTTTATTCTACTAAGTTTGTGCTGGTGATGTGGGGCAACAGTCGTACATGGACTCAGAGATAAGGGCAATAATGGCACAGTATATTCCATTGGATAGTTCAAATGACATCAATCAACATCTAACCGAGGATGCGTAACTCCAATTTTGCATATTGAGGCTCAAAGCACTTTGTACCAGGTACTATTTGTGATTCTTTGTGTCAAGTATGCCAGTTTCTTATTCATTAGTATATTGGCTTTAGAGGAATGAATTGTGATTCCAATGTATTGAACTTGGAGCAGAGAGATGTGGTTCCTGCTATTTCTGCTCATCACTGCAAATATCATCTGGTGTGCAGATTTCAGGAGGTTCAGTTTGGGGTGGGTGGTTTATGTGTGGATGTGTTCAGACATGGAAATTGGTTCAGGTTACAGGATTCGCCTTCATAGTTTCAGAACCTTTGAAAGGTTTTCTGGTGAAAGATGTTAGAAGGTATTCATTGCAGATGTTCATATGTTAATTATGTGTTGTGACATTGTAGAACTCGGCTTGTACCTTTGAGCCACACTGGAAGGGCTTGGGAAATTTAGGACTTAGAGGACTACTGTTTATGAATAGCAGCAACAAAACTTGCTGCTTGCATAATGGTAATGTGGTGCATGGCAGGCCGTATGCACAGCTCTTTCAGAAATGGACTTACACTTTTGGTCGCAAAATTATTGAGCTCTCGAGTAGGTACCCGCTGATTAGTGGGTTTTACAAACTGCTGGCAGTCACCATAACAACTGCAGATTCTGTTGGATTTTTCTCATTCTCAGAGGCAACAACTCAGTTCTCGCATGGGACTGAGGCATCTGTAGCTCATGCACATGACAAAGCTCATACTGTGCATGTAAGACGTCTGAATGTTCTCTTGTAGTGATTGTTGTTGAGAGTGCATTGATTTGCATCAGTTTGTTATTGGTGTGCCTTCAACAGTGTTGTTGCTGTGAGGTTGAAGAATAGCAGGTGCTTCTGGTCCTGAATCTGTTCGAATAACTCCTATACAGCAATGAACTTTGTACTCTTGGTCCTTGTTCAATTGCCCTTCTCTTCCCTTGCTTTCTCCAGAATTTGAACCTTCTTGTCTCCCCTTCAGTGACCCAGGTGGTTTTCCCATCATAGCCTTTGCTGAAATCCGACTCAGGGTCAGGGGCACAATACCGTCCATTATTGATGCACTGAGACTTGCATTGGGTGGACTCAATGAATGCCTGACAAAACACAAACATATTTATTATGAACCCTTCGTACAAACGCCAGTACTGGAAAAGTGCATTTGTAAAGATGATAACATATTGCTCTAACAAATTGATCCAATCTAATCTACAAGCCCAACTTGAAGCATCAGTTTTCTAAAGACTTTAGAAAAAAATCATAGCTTCAACTAAGGATCCTATAAACAGTTCCACATGACTCCATAACTTGCTGACGAACATCAAATCGTTAAGTACAATCTCAGACATAAAAAGTAACACATTCTGGATGATGAGAGATAGGAGACAAATACAGTACCTCGGGACAGTACCACGTAATGTAGTGGGGAATAAATTTAGTATAACCGCCCTTCTCCAGAAGCTGAGCTACACCCTTGAAACTGCTCTTAAATTCAGCTTGTGTGTCACATTTTGTCCCACAAATATCATTGCTGTTGGTCCATAACTCATTCCACACGCTCATCTGGGTGAGGGAGGGACTCTCTCCAATCAAGGTTGAGGTTCACCAGTTCGGAAGAGGCAAGCACTTGCTTTAGACTATCACCAAGTCTTTTCTCAATCAACACAGCTGGTACTGAAATATTCTGGGTCAGTTCAGAATATTTCCCTTCATCTGGAGTGTCCATGGTAATAAGTGACTCCACTTTGTCATCAGCCACTAGCACTGCTGCAGCTCCAGCATTTTGCACATTCCAGGCTTTTAACGCAAAATAGCACCCTGTTTTTTGGATAGCAATGAAAATCAGCGACAACTACACCGAGAAACAGCAGACCACATTGAGCAATGAGATATGCTATTGACAAAATGTTGTCCACTCCCTTTGCAAGTATGCACAAAAAGTTAGTACATACTCTTCAAGACCAGGAACTTAACAGAAAGATTCTACTACAATGAAGATACAAAAAATTGAAACTGATATGGAATTATTGAAAATTGAACACAGTAGTGGTTCTTTAATAAAATTACCTCCACGGTCGACGAGAGCAAAAACTGGGCGGCCTAGAAAACATTCGTGGATGCCACAAGGAAAACCTTGTGGACAAATTCGGACCCAGGAATCCTAGCACAAAGCTAAGTTTGACATGAGCACATTAGTAAATTAAATGAGAACATACGGATTCAACTTACAAATATTTAGCCCACGATTTTCATCTCTTTCAGAGTTGAGGTGACGGTCATTATATACCCTTGTCAGACTTAGGTAATAACTATGAATTAATTGCAGTCTTGCAGACAGGATGATCGCTACTCAGAGTTCACATTCCCATGAGATATCTACACTGAAGACAGTGCCATGAAAGCATCACCTTCGTAACCATCTTACCTCAAACATCTCCTGCAAGTGTATGAGGTTTATCAGCAAAGAGGTGTGAAAAGGTACTTCAAAAGTAATGAAACCCTTGTTATCCAGAAGGTCCATGTTACCTTCAAACTGTGTCTGTTGGGAGGTGAAAGGACACATAGTATGTTTCAATGGGCCCTCACTGAAGTCGAGATTCTTTGTGCAGTAAATTGTCTATCTATGAGACCGTAACATACACATGACACAGTTGGAGGTTTGGTAAGAATGAGTTTATGCAACTCAAGGGTTCTAAAATCTGTTGCACGCAGGTTTAAGAAATATTGAATATAGTCAAATATTGAATATATATTGAATAAGACAAAAATGATCTCATGACTCATAGCCTCTTCACAGTGATGGTGACTGCCTAATTTCACACACCCAATTTATGCAACACTAGGATAAGTCCTAGTGTGGCTGATGTGCAGTTTACACATGAAACAACCAATCAAGGCTAATTCCAGTGGAAAGCAACAAGCATTGTATATCAGAAGTAGAGTTGGAAGTTTGTCAGTATGGAAGCAAAGAGTGCCTACCCAAGTTGCAGGTTTGGAGAGAATTGCATGCATGATCAGAGCAATCGCTTCACTTTTTACTTTGTCTCTTATTTACCCACTTGTAGGCCACTGAAATGGACTAGAGCCCTGATTCAACCTCCATTCCAACCGCACATCAGCTGCACTAGGATAACCTAATATCTTCCACCTATGTACACAATTTCCAAAGGTACAAAGTACTACCAGTATGCTCGCAGACAAATGTAGATAGGGAGATTATTTATGCACACTTTCAAATAAGGGTGAGATTTCTCAGAGGAGCGTCAATCAGCATCTGGACATGAGAACTGTATAATGATGCGTAGCTGAATAATAGAAGAGCAATTAAAGAGTTAGGCATGCATGCAATGTCAGTCAACAAGATTAAACATCTCATTCATGAACAAGATTTCCAGACACGCTAATACAGATTCATAATGAGGTGCATTGTCCTATCAGAGAGCAAAAGTTCCATTCTCAGCCCTTCTCTGAGTACAAGAGCTCTCATAGAGTTCTCGGTTTGATTTTGTAAGTCCAACCATGCTGGTTGTCATTAGAGTGCACGCATACCCTAAATCAGCCATTTCATTAGCCAATTGTGACTAACTCACCATGTATTAACCTAAGTATCTACGTGGATTTGGAGGAGAATATCCAGGCAGCCAACTTGATGTGTCACTAACCATATCATCTCCTTCCCCTTGAAGCTCCTGAGCTTGACTTGCTCTTCTGTGATACAAGAAAAATGTACAATTAGATGACTCACTAACACTCCTGAACATGCCATGAGAACTCGAAGGGTTCAATATTGGTGAGTACTGATTCAATCAACTAGGAATCCACAGAACACTATGATGAATAATGCACATATATATTCTGGCTAAACGTTCTGTTTCTGTTATGACATGCCATGGTCTGGGCGGTAGTAATCCGCGTATCAGTGAACTTTTCTAATCATTGCGTGTAGAGTAATGTGGGAAAAGCTTAAAGGTCTCAACCTTCCAAAGAAACCTCAAGCTATGATCGTTGGATATAAGGTCCTCCCATGACAAATATTGCCATTGAATATTTTGCTTAAAGTATAATATCAAAAGCAGTTGGTGAGCTCTAGGAGAAGATTAAAATTACTCACCCATCTTGGTGAGGTCGTTGAACTTCTTCTCTGGGTCTTAAATGCTTTCTCTTCAGCTGCTTGTGCCGCTTTGAGCTTGCGGATGCTAGGCCTATATAACAACAATGCTCTCCCTATCCTTCCCACAATTTGAGCTCCAGTTTTCATCTCTACCGCTTGTACTGTGTCATCTAACTCTTCATCCAAATTGTCAAGAACACGGATCTGTACAACGACCAGCATCCAGCAGAAATTAATTACAGTGCGTTAGTGACAAAGGCAAACACAAAGTCAAGTTGAAGGTGATATAGCGATGACCAAATCCTTCTTGAATATCGGACTTGGGTCATCAGATCAAGTACATCATGCTTATAAAAAAGGAATTCAGTAGTTTTCTTTCATTTCTCATGGAACTGCTATGAAAGTATTCTTAAAACCTTTACTGCACATATCATCAAGGCCATCGAGTAACTAGGTCTAAAGTGATATATAATATTAATTCACATTAGGTGGTAGGTGAGCAAGTATAAATACCTTGATTAGTTCATTCGCCTCCAATGCATCACTAATGGCTGTAACACAATTTGACGTTAACCCCCACTTCCCAATCTGTACAACAAAAGAAAAAAAGCATCCATAAAAAGGTTGCAACGAGTAGGTTATGAACGAGCCCATACAGAATTGAGTTTACCCACCGCAAGCATTGCACCGTGGAAGAACTTGGAAGGTCAATACACGTCAATGCAACCCTTAAGGTAGACGTGTGTTAATCCAACAACTCCAATAATGAAACACCTACATCAAGGTTGAATTGTGGCAGTCAACATCATTAAGTGGTCGCTCTCCTTTCGAAATTGTATTCAACCGAGAATGGGGGTGAATTAGCTCTGCCATTAAACTACAACTAATTTCATGAAGAGATGGAACACACCCAATAGTCACACAAGTTTCCTATATGGTCTTGCGGTGAATGAGCTTCCAAATTACACCCTCGTGTGGCACTACATGGGAGTGGGGAGTGGTAAGGAGCGTGCTTCAAGCCACAGAAGTGTTTTCTATGAGAGGCTGCATGGCCAACTTTATGGGCAAAAGAATCATAGCAAATTCTCACGAACTCTGAATTGGTAGAAAATTTTGCTGTTTCCTGCGCACACATTTGCAAGCATTTACAGGATGCTTGCAGGGAACGGATGGGAAGCAAAAACCTGATGCAAGCAGATATCATTTCCTAAACTATGAGCGTAAGCACGCAGCTCCTTCTTCTCCTTGTTACCAAGCAACCGGAATGTCTTCTTCACCTTTGCACCTCCAGAAACTACATCTTGTTCAATTACTCCCTCACCATCCACCTCGTCGTCAAACCCTAGCTCTTCCTCATGTAATGACAAATTCCCATCCCCATCCTCATCCTCATCCTCATCTTCGTCATCGTCCTCTTCCTCTACAGCGAATGCTCCACCTTGAGGTACAGCACGAACTCTGGAAACGAGAGGCACGACAGAATTATGCAACCTCGTTCCTGTGGTGAGCGATGAGCAGGGGCGAGACAGACGTTGATGGAGGTAAAATGTGGAGAGTGTCGAATAAGAGCGGGTACTAGAGGTGCAAGAGGAGACGAGGAGAGGTCGCAAGGAAGCCGACGAGGCTGTTATGAGCTCTGTCATGTCTTACAATTCGGCAACAATGTTCAGAACCGGAAGTCATTTCCAGATGCTTCGATCTTACCGTCTAGGAAGCTCTCGGGCATGAACTTCTCAGAACAATACTTCCTGTTTGTGCAGAAACCCGTTCACCTGGAAAAATCGGTTGATGTTTGGGTAGCAGTCACCCTGACAGAAATTTACCTTCACTCAAGCACACTGGTGGTTCAGTTGTTTCCTGAAATCCAGAGCAGATGGCCTTGGTCACTGCTCCTTTATCCAGCTTACCTGCAATAAAAACTCAAACTGTCAATTACGATAGGGTTTGCAAGCTCAATGTTATTTTCAATATCCCTTTGAAGGGGGTCAACGTCACAGACCATCAGCATGATTGTCACAAGAGCCAACAAATTATCAACAGCTTCATGTGTTCTAAAGTCTATCAACAGAAAGTGAAAACAGAACCAACTTACAAAACAATACCATATTGAAAATAGAAGCATACATGATTAACAGAGCATACAAAAATATTTGAGGCAGTTGTGTGTGTTTGAGGTTGCCACAGCAAGAAATCGGCCATGGGTCTGGTGGGACTATGTTACTGACTTTCAGATACGCTGCCCAATGAAGGACAAACTATATAATCAAGATTGTGCTGAGAAAGTCATCGAGTCACTCTGTAAGCTCCTCTAAGATGTTCAGTGGTGTTGTTTTTTGGGTTCCTCACTATGATTTGTTCGAAAGTTAAGAAGATGTCTAGGCTTGAGAAATTAAAGAAAGTTGTCACCAGGCTTTTACTTCCATGTTTGATACACATTTGGTTGGATTGAGATATCAATTGTGATTTATCCATTTTGTTGCTGACACTCATGCTGATCATCTACCTTCTGCGCTGTTTGCAGCTCTAAGTGTAAAAGATGTTCGCTCATGCATGATGGACCCTCAGCAAGATTCAGATAATCCGTTGCTGAAAAAAGAACAAGATGTTCAGGTGTGCATTATTTCTAAGAGGTTACTGACCTTTTTATAGCGTGATTATATTAATCTATCAAGTTTTAAACCTTTGAAGCTTATTGGTCCTGAAGTATGAGTGCATATTGAGGCTTTTGGACACACCTTGGATATAATCCTACGAATGAGTGTCCAAATGGTTATGGTAGGTGCTGATCAATAATGGACAGAGCTTGTGGTCATTTAGTATGCCAATGGTCATATTTCACCAATTGTATAGATCTGATTTTGAAATGTTTGTTTGTAGATTGGAAAGGGGGAGAGGGGAGATGTTACAATTCTTCCAACTCTTATTGTCAACAATAAGCAGTACCGAGGTACTGCCTGTTCTGAATTTTGTCACCAGTATTTATTTTTTAAGCTTACCAGTGCATTCCGTAACACCATTCCCTCTGAAACCATCGGGACAGTGGCAACCTTTCACATCAGCATCCTGCCATATTCAAGTCCAAGGTCCGGCAGTCAGGAACCTCGCAAAGCAAACTGCTACAAGAGAGATCTGGTTTCGTCTGGATGACCTGAGGAAAAACTAAACATCTGACTCTTCCATTGTCCATTGAAGAGGAAAGGGCAAGGACCAAGAAATTCAACACAAAATTTACCTTGCAAGCAGAAAAATAGACCTCTCCTTTCTTATCTTGCCAGCAACCACCATTATCAACCTTGCAACGTCCAAGTCCCATTGCTGCACACCAAATAAAACTCATTTTACAACTCATAAAATCGAAAATACCACAAGATCAAAGGATGACAAAGAACCTAAGTTAAAGGACGCACATCATGAACCCCCTGCGCTACATGTGGATGCGTCAAAATAGAATATATAAAAAGCCCCATGCGAATATAGGATGAAGGTAAATCACCTTCACAAGTAGTATATCCATCACCCTGGAACTGCACACCATCAACTAATGGACACTGACAGACTCGACCTCGGAAAGTGTCCTGAATTGTCATGTAAAGGTTAGAACATATGTATTAAAAGAGGAACAAACACAGCCTATTGGCTTGGTAGGATGTAAGACACAGAAAGAATTCCCTTATCAATAGGTTACACACAAAATATCTGGGTGGACTTGTGCACATGCACAAGCAACTGGTTGATTTTCCTAGGCTAGTTTCATGTTCTGATGCATAATCTGGCTTTAGATGTGTGTTGATGTGGTGTGGGTTCTGGGTGGACTTGTGCACATGCACAAGCAACAGGTTGTTTGTCCTAGGGTAGTTTCATGTTCTGATGCATAAGCTGGCTTTGGGTGTGTGTTGATGTGGTGTGGGATCTGGGTGGACTTGTGCACATGCACAAGCAACTGGTTGTTTTTCATGGGGTAGCATAATCTTGTGATGCATAAGCTGGCTTTGGATGTGTGTTGATGTGGTGTGGGTTTTAGGTGGATTTGTGCACATGTACAAGCAACTTGGTTTTCTTGTGTAAGATAGTGTCCTCTTCTCATACACAAGCTGGCTTTGGATGTTTTATGCTTTGGTGTGGGCTTTGGATGGACTTGTGCACATGCACAAGTAGTTGGTCTCATTCTGCAAGATAATGCCCTATTCTGATGCATAAGTTGGGTGTAGGTGTGCGATGATTTGGTGTGGGTTTTGGGAGTGCTTGTGCACATGTACAAGCAGTTAGTTCTCTGTCCTAAGATAGTTTCATGTTCTGATGCATGTGTGTTGATGTGGTGTGGGATCTGGGTGGACTTGTGCACATGCACAAGCAACTAGTTGATTTTCCTGAGGTAGCATAATCTTGTGATGCATAAGCTGGCTTTGGATGTGTGTTGACGTGGTGTGGGTTTTGGGTGGACTTGTACACATGTACAAGCACTTGGTTTTCTTGCGTAAGATAGTATCCTCTTCTGATACATAAGTTGGCTTTGGATGTTTTATGCTTTGGTGTGGGCTTTGGATGGACTTGTGCACATGCACAAGCAATTGGTTTCATTCTGTAAGATAGTGTCCTCTTCTGATGCATAAGCTGGGTGTAGGTGTGTGATGAGTTGGTGTGGGTTTTGGGAGGACTTGTGCACAATTTCACGGTCACGGCTCTTGGCTCCTGTGTGAATTGGCCCTTATGCACATAGTCATGAACGAGGGAAACATGTTGTCTTTTTAAATATGATATCTATCACTAACTACATTAAGTGTTGTATATAGTGTCATAGGTACTTTATATCACTGGGACAACTTTTCCATGACAATTCTCATGGACAAGATTACAAGTATTGTCATGTCGATGGAATTTTAGTTCATCCACTTTTGATATATTCTGCATCCTAACATTTATGCAATGAATTATTATCCTGGTGGATTAAAATTGGACAGAAAATCACTTAGTGAGTGACATAAATTGTAACATTGTAAGTATACAATGTCCAATTTTTTTTACAAGGAATGATAAATAATGTTAGGTTTACACTTAGTGTTGGTGAGACTACACAGGTGGATTATGATCAGTTTGAGCAAGGCAAACGGAATAGAGGACACTAAATGAAATATTTGATGTAGTGTGCTTTGAAATTTATTACAATTTGGTGTGGGTGTGCAAATAGTGATTGAGGTGGACAAACCCATTTCCAATAACCACTATAATCATAATACATACAGTCCTTCTAAACTATGTACCACACCTGTAGGTGTCGTTATGTAGTTTGGAATGTTGGAAATAGGTAGTGACCAAGTGAGAGAGGAGTCATAGCTAGTGAGGAGTTGAGTGTGATGCAAAAAGTAGTTTAAAGGGCTGGGTTTTGGGGTCCTGGAAAGGGGCCCTAACTATACTCAAATTGTTGTTTGTCAAATACCAGATATAGGACAACCTATACTATGAATATGGGTTGTGAGAGAATCTTGCCTTGAAAATTTGTTGTAATTTCGAGACGTCAAAATACATTGCGATTTTTTCACTAAACATTGTGATTTCAATTTCCAAGCATGCAAGAAACCACTCCTGTATCACACATTTACCACACTTCTGGAACTTTGCTTAAGTTAATGGAAATGGGTATGTACACCATATGTAGTTTGTTTGACTCACACTACTTGCAAATCCATATTCAAACAATGTGCATGTAAGGCGATAAACCCAATTTTGGTAACTTAAGCAATTTTGCGTAAGCGTACTACAAGTGTGGAAATTGATATCACAACGTTTAACAAAAAAAATCACAATTTATTGTTTTGCATAAGCTGGCTTTGGATGTGGTCTGATGTGGTGTGGGTTTTGGGTGGATTTGTGCACATGTACAAGCTACTGGTTGTTTGTCCTAGGGTGGTATAATCTTGTGATGCATAAGCTGGCTTTGGATGTGGTCTGATGTGGTGTGGGTTTTGGGTGGATTTGTGCACATGTACAAGCTACTGGTTGTTTGTCCTAGGGTGGTATAATCTTGTGATGCATAAGCTGGCTTTGGATGTGGTCTGATGTGGTGTGGGTTTTGGGTGGATTTGTGCACATGTACAAGCTACTGCTTGTTTGTCCTAGGGTGGTATAATCTTGTGATGCATAAGCTGGCTTTGGATGTGGTCTGATGTGGAGTGGGTTTTGGGTGGATTTGTACACATGCACATGCTATTGGTTGTTTGTCCTATGGGTAGTATAATCCTGCCAGTGTAAGCTGGCTTTGGATGCGGTCTGATGTGGTGTGGGTTTTGGGTGGATTTGTGCACATGTACAAGCTACTGGTTGATTGTCCTAGGGTAGTATAGTGTTGTGATGCATAAGCTGGCTTTGGATGTGGTCTGATGTGGAGTGGGTTTTGGGTGGATTTGTACACATGCACAGGCTATTGGTTGTTTGTCCTATGGGTAGTATAATCCTGCCAATGTAAGCTGGTTTTGGATGTGGTCTGATGTGGTGTGGGTTTTGGGTGGATTTGTGCACATGTACAAGCTATTGGTTGTTTGTCCTAGGGTGGTATAGTGTTGTGATGCATAAGCTGGCTTTGGATGCGGTCTGATGTGGTGTGGGTTTTGGGTGGATTTGTGCACATGTACAAGCTATTGGTTGTTTGTCCTAGGGTGGTATAGTGTTGTGATGCATAAGCTGGCTTTGGATGCGGTCTGATGTGGTGTGGGTTTTGGGTGGATTTGTGCACATGTACAAGCTACTGGTTGATTGTCCTAGGGTAGTATAGTGTTGTGATGCATAAGCTGGCTTTGGATGTGGTCTGATGTGGAGTGGGTTTTGGGTGGATTTGTACACATGCACAGGCTATTGGTTGTTTGTCCTATGGGTAGTATAATCCTGCCAGTGTTAGCTGGTTTTGGATGTGTTCTGATGTGGTGTGGGTTTGGGAGGGCTTGTGCACATGTAGCAGCAATGGGGCTTCTTTCGTAATATAGTATCCTCTTCTGATGCATAAGCTGGCTTTGAGACTGGGATTTTGGGAAGACCCTGGAAAGGGTCTCCGAACATTGGTGGTCCTCTTGTTGTGCATTGATGTGGCACAAATTGGTAGTTCCAGGTATATGGAGGTCTAAATGGGTGCAGAAGTGGGTTGGCATAATGGATTGGATGTCAGGTTTGGTTGTTGTCCTTCGTTTGCACCAAATAAAATTGTTTTGCATACGTGTGCATGATTTTGCGGGGAATTGTTATTCCAGAGGCATTTGATCATCTATTTTAGATTGGGATTGGTGTGAGTCTCTTAAACAAGTCGTGTTTAACATTGGTGGCCATATTTGAATGCAATTGTGTTATTCATTATTGCACACATATCATGGCCAATATTGGGTCCAATTTCACACTGTTGCCCCATAACATATCTGCAGGGGCCGGAGGAGAAACGCTTGCGGGTGGAAGCATTCCACCCGCACGAGGCCGGGTTAGGGGCAAATGCACAAATGCATCAACAAACCCTAGGACAACCCTATCCAGGAAGTCAACGACGTGCGCCGTGGAGCCAACATGAGAGTCAAGATTATGACGAGGGTGGGTATGTTGTGGGCGCTCGCTCGCAACATTGGACAGAGGGGCCTTGGAATGCGGCACATTGGGAGCATGATAGTCATGGGTATCCAACTCATCGTGGTGGGGGGTGGAGAGGTGGGCATTCTTCGGCACGTATTCCAACAGGTGGCTGCCCATCACACCCTACAAGGCCACCTACTGGGATGCCAGGTCCTCCACGAAGACGGCATCCCATGGATTTTGACAGTATGAGAGAACCTGTGTACATGGATCGCGATGGATTTCAGGTGCAACCATTGCAACGGAGAGGTTTCTACGACGAAGGCGATCGTTGCGGCTACGACAGATTATCTGTTGAGTCCCCTGAATTTGAGAGGGTTGAAAAGGTAGGCACATCCGATTTCCCATTGAAATGCAGTTTCAATTATGTAAGCTAATTTTTTTGCGGGAACAACTAATGCCATGAGGTTTAGAAATGTGTTCCACACCCAATGTGGCATATTGCACCGAGGGGAGGTGGGTGAATCCAGGAGCTGACAATTGCAAGGGGTTGCGTTGAAACACTCCCCAACCACGGAAGATATGGGAAGGCTGGTACAATAGCTTCCTTGGTATTGCAATGCCTCAACAATGACGCATATCTCACGCAATGTCTTATGTGTGTATATGTGTGTGGTTGGTGAGTTGGGAGAAATATGATAACATGTGGTGCACTTATTACAATTGCAGAGGAAAAATTTGATGCGAGACCCCACATTGGCAGAGATTGGCACACACAATGCGTCAATGGTTGAGGACAAATCGGTATGTTCTTTACACCCACTCCTTGTTATGTTCTCCTAGTTTGTTGCACATGCTCTCATGTAACAATTCATAATCATAATTGCCTTGTACCTCCATATCCAACATTGCACAATCAATAATCACTGAACGTGAAGAACCAAGGCCATGATCAATAAGAACCATGTGGTAAGCATGTGTATTGGTAGACTAGTTGGGTGATATACACAGAAGAAAACAACTGAAATGTATTGAATAAAAATTAGGGTCTCAGAATTTTGAGTGCTTGCAAACTAATTCTGCAAGCCTGCACATCCACACATGCAGCCTGAATTGGAGACACTGGTCAAAGTCCACAGCAGAGGACGATCCATTGATATGGCAGAATATGCGACAATATCAGAAGTTGGGTTAGTGACTTCTATGACAAGTTGTAATGTGCAGGCAAGTTGTACAACTGCATGGTTATGTATGTGCAGGCATATGCTAAATCCATGTGTTAACATGTTCATGAGGAGGTATCTGTGTCTAACTCTGCAACCACTTTGTGCAGAACCTCTCTACGAGTGTAGTTACACGCCTAGAAGCACTCGAAGACAAAAAGCTTGAGAGGGATTCGCTGGGGGTGGATTTTGCAGCTCTCTTGCTTGAATTGTCCGCGCTGAACTCAAATGTCAAGGCTTTGACAGAAGCAATGTTATCCAACTTGAAACAAACACAAGATGCAACCCAACATCAGACAAAACAAGATGGAGAGAAGACACTTGCATCTAGTACACCAGACGGGAAGAGAGGTAAGGAGTTCCCAAATGCCTCCCTTAGTCCAGCCACAAAGAATCATGGAATGCAGAAGGGCAATGGGAGCTGGGAGACTGCGCCGCAAGTATCAGAGCGCACTCGCTCCATCACCCGCAACCAATCCGAAACCCGCTGCAAAGAGATAAGTAAGCCACGGAGCCCCCCGCGTGGCATCCTTCATGTGCAAGCAATGGTGCCCATCAATGTGCCGTCTTCATCCACCGAGGACGACGAGGATGCAACTACACAGGGAGAAAGGAGGCACGGCTCTACGTCGCCCGGATCAGAGGGTATGTTTGTACCAACAAACGCGAAGGCGAAGGCAGCAAAGAAACCAAGGAAAAAACCAACCTCCAATGCCCAAGGGAAAACTTTGGCCAGGGAGAAAGCATTGGGCGGTGAAAATGAAGCTGGCAGAGAGCCACAATGGGCTTGACCATTCCTCCATCGAAGAAGGTATGCTTTAGATGGGCAGCATGGGTAGTGTATAAATTGTCACCGTGACCAACCCACCCCCTTACTCCATATAACCATTGACCGGTACATAGAACACTAGTAATACGGTTGAATACTGAAAACACTTGCAGGTGAGAGTCCCGTGGATGTCCGTAGCTGGAGTGGGGGCATCCAGGTTCTTGAAGGTCAGGGCCGTCCCAAAATCCAGACTGTTGAATTGGTGCAACACATTCTGGGAGGACTGCACATGTGTTGTATGCAATATTGGTGTGCAATTAAGAAAATGGCAACTACTGGAAATGACACATTTATTTGTGTGTGCAGAATACTGCAGGAGGGAGAGGAAGGGGTGCCGGTCGGTCTTCTGGCCGCACATGCAAGCCAACAGCAAAGGTAGCCTCAAATAGGGCAAATCTACCCCCAAAGAAACCTTTTTATGCAAGAATTACCACTACATTCCTCTACCTTCTGGATGCTGCCCATATAGCAATCCAGCTCGAATCCAACATTGACTATGTGTGTTTTGCTCATGCACGCAGGGGACATGGACCAAAGGCGAGCTGGTAGATCTATACCATCCTGATGACCCGGATTCAAAAGTAGCCGAATGTTGCACGGTGTCAGGGTATGTTGGGGAGCCCTTCCACGGGTTGAGTATTGCCGAGGGCATGTTCAAAGTAAACGTCGGACGTGTTATTGATGAAACATGCCCGTTGTTTGTCACAGTCGAGGAGGACATGCCTCCCCAGCTCACCCTTCTAAATGTTAAACGCGGCGTGACTGTTTGGCCGGGATCCTATCTACGTGCATACGAAAAAAGCTCCAAGTGAGCGTTGCAACCAAAATACTTCCAAATAACTAATATATATGGATGCGAAGGTGCGCTACCTCTAGGCTTTCGGGGGTTGTTTTCGGGGGTTTGTGGTTTGGAAGGAACGCAGATGCAAGTGCATGTTTTTGGTATTCAAGTGTATCAACTTGAAGAGCAGTTCGGATTATTGATTTCTATGGATTTCAGGTATTGGATCTGTTCAGAATAGTGGCCTTTGATGTGCATATAGTATGCTATGAATCAGAAGTCTTTCATTGTGTTGTGTGTTCTCTGACAGACATTGAATGGCATTGAAATTAATTAGTCCTTATAAGCTATATTAATTACGACAGCAGTAGACAACCTAAGACCATAAACCTGAGGCCGGCTTGAACTTTTCATCAAGCTTCCAGGCACAGAACACTGCAATGACATCTGATAGAGTTTCAAGGATGTCGAATGATGAGAATGCTAAAAAACTTCAAAGTCTCTTAATCAGAAGCGTATACCATCTATATTGATGTGCACAATGTTTTCTCACTTAACAATTCAAATAAAAGTGTATAAAATTTCAGAGGTCGTCCATTACTTGAAATTAGGCACAACATATGTCAACTGTTCAGGTAAAAAGAAACTAAGTACACCTGACGTCGTGGTAATCACGAATGTTTGCAACTCAGAAATCACCAGAACCTTATATAAATCCTGTAGTTCTGCTTAAGGACAGCATGCATGACTTGCAGATGGGACCCGGGACTTGAGATGTTTAAGATGCTCCTCTACAGAACTCTCTAATATATCTACAATGGAGTTCGATCTAACGATTGCAATCGCCGAGCATGTGAGGGAGGTTTTGAATTAGGAGTCAGGCAGGAAATTTTTGCCGGTTTCATCTGTACAAGTCACCAAGAGGAGACATGCATGGAATTAGAACTACCATGAGGCCGTATCATGCACAAGTCTTGAGCAATGACATAAGTAGTAATGGTGATGATGTTTAATTTTTTGTTGCTTGCGACTGATTTCTGATGAACTTCCCGAGCATTACTCGAGCAAAAGTGGCTTCCACTGCCCAAACATTCTAGTGTATGTGCCCCCTTCTTTCTGAAACTTCTGTGTATGTTTTTCATGGTTTATTAATTTATTTGCTACAATGCGTGAAGGTTAAGCTGTCATTGGTATGGAATTATTTCTTGGTACTGTTGTTAGTATTAAACTTTCCAAATTTTGATATATTAAGGTATGTGGGTGTTATTAGGTTTGATTTTCATGTTCTCGAACTTCTTCCAATTGGATTTACACAACAGAACTTGTAAATTGCATTAGCAAATCTACAATGAAGCATCAGCAAAAATAATATCCAAATTGGACCAGTTGCATCTTTGCCTGTCGCACCTTTGCCTGTTGTACCAGGAAGTGCTGCAATTTACCTCACAGCAATTCTTCCGTCTGTGGAAAATTCTCAAAGTTTTAAAGATGTTGGACACATCTACTTCTGTTTGCCATCATCCAGACCATTTCCCAATGGTACAGAATGGGTATTTGGACACATCTAAAGCCATGTGCAACATAATGATCTCCAAAATCATCGAGACTTTGAAAAGGTAGGGCTAACCCTTCTCTTTGAGCGTTAGCAATGAGTTACAGAGCAGCTCTTCAAATCTGAATTCAAATACAATTGAGCTCCTGCTTGTCTTAGGATATGAAGCACATTGCAACATGATGATTGGACTAACAAATCCAAATAGTGGCAAATTCAAATTGTTGTATTTATTTCCAGCATTAGTTTTGGAGCTCACATGAGCATCTTATTTGGCATTGAAGTGAAGATTGCCGAACTCACTGAGGAAATATATTCACTTAAGCAGGTATGAAGTAAGAGTCTTGTTGAATGGCAATTCTGCAGCACACCTCTGCAAGGATGAAAATCCTGGTGAATCTTCCAAAATGTAGCCCTCACTCGATTTCAAATGTCGTCGTCTAGATTTGAATCCATATCATGATGCTATGGACAACACTTGCTGATAATCCTCAAAGTGGCAGAATTAATGAGGGTAATGTACTGTTTCTATCAGCAGTTTAGAGCCTCAAATTTACCCATAATGAGTGATACAGACTACTGTACCTATTGACTTGAATGCCATTTGAATTTGCACATATGCCGTGTGCAATGGAATTTCAGTTTGTGTCAAGGAAGTGAAGATAACTTACTCCCCCAACATATGTTATTCATTCATGCTACTCATACAATATCCTTATCAATGCCTGCACTCACAAGAAAAGTGTGTCAACTATGTTGGCCTCTACTCGAAGCTGATGATGAATGTAATCTCTTCTGCATGAAGGTATAAAGATCACCATCATCATCATCACTGCACACTGTTTGTTTAGAATCATGATCAGGAAATGTTTAGGACATGTACCCCAATTGCTATCTGGATGAGATTAATTCCCGAGCTGATCCAATAGGCAGAGTGTATGTGGAGTTGGGAGTGCCTACAATAGGGCCACATGCCTTATGCACATTGTAAAATTTTGTTTCAGGTGGCGAACAAGGATGCTTACCTCACCTACTAGAAAAGAAATGCAGCTGGAGAGGGTGCAATTGCAAAAGACTGGCCAAGCGGGAATGAACTCTTGAACCCCAAGAAACCGGGAACTCCGAGATCAGTTACAGAGAGTGGCTGTATGTGGAGTTACAAACATCTTGTCCACAGAATTGGCAACCCCGGTGCCATTTGAAAACAGGTGTGTCATGGTTCTCAGTTCCAATTGCTATTGCTCATTATCAGTGTTCTAATCATAAGGATCACATGGTCTCTTTCCAGCTTGTAGCGAGCATTGATGTCATGAAGTTGACAAATGCTTCATGAGAAGTTTTTGACATCGAGACTCTCAAAAGGAGAAGAGAAACCACCGTTCCAACGCAACTAATCCTGAGCAGTCCCATGTGAAATGCATCTTTGTTCTTGTTGTATAATTTTCACGATTTTTCATTTAGCTCTGCCTTCTGTGAAGGCAATCTAACTAGAGTCACTCGTGTGCTTGGACCTGGTAGCACATACGAGCGCTGAAGGTTGCCAAGATGAGTAGTTGTTTGTAGCTGTTCAAACTGACCCTGAAGAATCTACCTGGGCAGGAAGAAGCTCGTACTCACACTTTTGTGTTATTTAAACTCCCACGTTCATCCCAGAAGCATTGCGAGGTGAGAGATTGTTTCCAAATATGGTCCTCATTGGTTCATCTATCTTCCGAAAGGCTTAGGCTAAGTGTGGGTGTTAACCTCTAAGAAGTATTGAGTGGCCTGTGCATATTGTCATGCTCAATGTTGATATTGTCCTGATTATGGCAAGTCAATGGAGATCATTATCGAGGATGAGAATAAGATGTCATGCACCATACTTAGTTATCCGTGCTGAGATGACCAAACACCATAGAAATTCTCTGAGATCATGGTCTTACATGCTGAGATTAAATGCTTATCCAGCTTTCAAGGTATCTCACATCCCGATGATTACAATATTAGCTCTATCCGAATTTATTTGAAGACATACCAATGTAACGATATGAGGGACTAAAATTTGGTATGGCATGTTTGATTTATATATGGACAGATACATCTTACAGATTTGATTTCTTCTGAATGTAGGTTTCGCACTGTATTATGTCTAGGCAATCTGACTAGAGTCACTATTGTGGTTAGAGTTGGTAGCACAAACCTGTTGGAGGGGTTGAGTTTTCATGTCGGATGGATGAGAGGTACGCTCGTATACAATAATCCCCTCCCTCTAGGTGCCATAGCCATCGAGTCGGTTTGTTTTCCTAGCATGTATTGAGAGGGTAACAACATATGCTGATTCCTCTTGCAAGGAAGCTGTATCTAGTCAACTAGTGTTTAACCTATCATCTACACACACAATGTGTTGGCCAATAACAATTGTATGTCACATGTCACCTGCCATTCAGGAGTATTCAGAACTGTCAGAGTTGGTTGGAATAGGTAGTGATTGATGGAACAGCAAGAATCTGGTTATTCCTTGTTACTCTAGTTGCTCCTCAGATTAGATGAATTGAAAGAGTGCAAAGAAGATGGTAGCATTGCACACTTGGGATATAGTAAGAGCATGATTTATTTAGCATGCATAGGGCGCTAACTCTGTTTGCAGATTTAGGATCCAATGTATCCTCAATATGTTTAATAATAGGGTTTGATGTATGTGCCGAATTGAAACATAACATGTATAGCATAATAATGCTGAAATAATCAACACACATGCATCAGAACATGAAACTATCTTAGGACATAGAACTAATTGCTTGTACCTGTGCACAAGTCCTCCCAAAACCCACACCAAATCATCACACACCTACACCCAGCTTATGCATCAGAATAGGACACTATCTTACAGAATGAAACCAATTGCTTGTGCATGTGCACAAGTCCATCCAAAGCCCACACCAAAGCAGAAAACATCCACAGCCAACTTATGTATCAGAAGAGGATGTTGTCTTACGCAGGAGAACCAAGTGCTTGTACGCTTATGCATCAGAAGAGGACATGATCTTACCAACGACGCTACCGTGTGAGCGGTGGGACGCGAGCGGTGAGCGGTGAGCAGAAAATTTGCTCACGGTGAGCAGAAAAAAGTCAACGCTTTCCAATTATAGCAATAATATTTCTAAATTTAGATAATAAAATAGAAAAAATCGTGGGACCTCTTTTTAAAGTAAAAACGTTGGACCTATTTCCGTGCAAATTTTGAGGGCTTTAAGGACAGAGACTTGGTTTTAGGGTACCTTTCAGAGAGATTAGTTGACATGATCTAAATAAACCAGGGAACTTTTGACTGTCCACATTATGGTGAGAGCCGCTTAATCATAGGCTATGGTCACAACGTAAGAGAAAATTCTAAGTCAAAAAATTCAAGCATTCAAGCAAAGTAGCAAAACTCGTACCGTTCAATAACATCTAAAACTACCGTTGGAAGAAGAGACCCATAAATATTTAGAAACCTTTATAGATATGTAGAAACGAATACAATTCACATCATGTAGATAAAGATAGGTGTGATATATCAGCGATATTTTCGGAAAACGTGCACTCATACTATGGTATACTCAACGCAATAGGAAATACTTAGCGAGAACTTATAAATAAGGGGGGGCAACCTAGCTCCTATAGGTATCCACGCTAAGGTCCCACATGCTTCATGATGCCACTTTCGAGGAGGTGCTTGACTTCATTGAAACTAAGGCTCGGAGCATGGATGAAAGTTTCTTGGTATTGATCCAAGTTGCAGGTCACACGGAAGATGAAGTACAAGTGCTTGCAGTTTACCCAAGTGCGCCGCTTCCCAAGTGCTCTTGCTGACATCTCCACGAAATCCGGGCATGTGCACGACGGGAAGGTGCTGATAGTGATACGGTACTCTTCAACCTTAGCCTTCTTTCGGGACTGGAAGAGAATGATGCACCCGATCCCTGGGTGAGGTATCATTGTGACGGAGGTAATTTGTCCGTCGACGTTGAGGGCTGACTCCCACTTGTTGCGTTGTTGGACGCATGGTCCGTTGTTACTGCGTCGGATCTTCTTTCCAAACCTGAGCGTAGGGTATTGATCGGCTTGGGCCGGGGTAGGGAGTTCGGCCATGGATGAGGCAACATTGGAGGAGTCGCCGAAGAGTCTTCTGGGTGACACATCTTGACGATGCTGAAGTTGGAATCCCCCTTCTTCAAGGGCCAGAACCTCCTGGAGAGTGAGGTTTGTCCCAGTGAGGACAGGCCAGACGTCCGGGACATCCGGACGGTGCTGCACCCACTTCCTCCTAGTGCCTTTGACACATCTCTCAATGTCGTCGTTGCAGAAGAAGAACTGTGTAAAGAATTCCTCGTTCTTCTTGTAGTCGCGTAGGTAGCCGGTGTACGTAGGAGCTGGAGTATTTTTACCATGCCGAACGATCTTCTGGGTGCACTTGGTCTTTGTGCGAGCTTGCATGGCGAAGCATGCTTTGGCGGAAGTCTTGGGTAGTCTAGAAATGTGCCACTTGGAGACATCGCAGTGGGTCTCATGAATGTTATTGACGTGGGTGACCCGTTGTGGAATCGATTTCTCGGGGGATTGTGTTAGGGGCAGGGTTGATGGTGTGGCGGAATCAGTACGGGCCTTGGTTGACCTAGTGCTCACTCGTGGATGAGAGAAGCTGACCTTGTCGGATCTATGTGAATCCTGATCAGAACCAGGGGGCATATCAAGTTTGCGCTTGGTGGTGCCAAAGACCTCCTCTCCTTCGAGTTGGGGTTTGCGGGTGCACCAATGCTCTGCTCCAGGCATGTGCTCGAGTGCTGCAACAATTCTCTTGGCGTCACCGGATCGTTGTGCAGCACGAAGGCGGAGTTCTTCTTTTCCTGGGCCAGTACCAGAGCGATCACCCTTCAAGTAGGCGTAGTAGTTCGTACATTGCATGAACGCCCTCACGAAATCATCCACGGTCGCAACATATAGATCAGAGCCACGGTTTCCAGACTGCTGAAGCCATTTGTTATGGACTGTCTCAGAGAGGTTGCAAGATGACATCTCTGCCAACTCAGAATCTGTGAAATTCTGAGAGAAGTCAATGAAATGTAGTGAGTACGATTTGCACAAAAACAGGCTAAAAGCCTAAACTGACACCAAAAACCCAAAATAAACCAAAAAAACAAAAAAAAATCCAAGAAATAAGTTGACACCAAAAAGCGAAATAGAAAGTGGGTGGGTACTCACTAGTTGCATGAAACCACCCCATTGACGGTAACAAAAATGCCAGAATGCAAGCCATGTATCAAGGTCCTTGATTCCTTCCTCGGATGCAGCTCCAGAGGAAAGCCACCAAGCCCGGATGGCAAGATAACGGGACTCGGATTGCTCGGGAGACTTGGCATCCTTGTACTGCTTGCATAACAACTTGTGTTGTTGTTGGAGGTCGGGCTTGATGTGGGCGGCGGTGTGGCGCTCCATAGATACTGTCCAATGCAATAGACATGTCCTCTCGCGAGACTCCATAGGAACCTTGGGATCACCACTGCCATAGATAATCCTAACTGCATTCCAATTTGCTTGTGCACTGTCCGCCATGAACCCTTTGAAGTTAACTTTAGCAATGCCATGTCTGTGCATAACTTCATTGAGCCCATGTCAAAGAAGGCTTTGCGCCGTGACATCCTCAGATTGCATATCACATACTGCAATAGTCATAACCCGGCAGTAGGCCGAGTCATAGACATGGCAAGCCATGGTTGTCCACCCCTTGACACGCTTGACATGGTCAAACATGACCCAAACATCCTGCAAATCACTGTGTGGTTGCATTCTCTTGACAAGGTCAACTCCAGACCCAGGGCCCACCTCGGACATCTTGAACACATAGACTTTCTCCAACAGCTTTCCCTGGCCTGGGAATTTGTTTTCTTGCACATAGGGCCAACTGCTATGACCTCTCAGTCCGGTGATGCTATCAATGATCCCCCCTCGCCCAATGCGCTTGAAGGAAGTGACTGTGTTTCGAATACTCGGGGTGCTGAGGTGTTGGTACCTGTCCATGACAAACTTCATGGACTCCAGATCCATAACTTTATTGGGATCAGATCCCGTGCGTAGAAGATACTTGGCCAGGAACTCTTTACTTGCAGCCAAGGCAATCGCAGAGTTGGTGGCGGTGGGAGTCCTCTCAACTTCTCTACCAATGAGATCATGAATTTCGACCTTAGACTCTCTACAGACACATGGCGAAACGGGGTGATGGTGATGACCCATATGGATGCATGCACGGGTCATGACACCTTTGCCAAGAACATAGTACATCTTAGCTTGGCAAGTATCAAGACAGTAGGGTGGTGTCTTACAGACCTTACAAACGAGAGAAGACCCAACTGGGGGATCAGCTCCTGCGGAGAAGGGTGAGGCGGTACAGCCTTCCCATTCGGTCTCGTTGACGTCAGTGGCCCGATTGGGGCGGTTGAGGTAATCACAGCCCTCGTTATTACAATGGAGATGGCCAACACAACATGAGAACCGGAAGGTCAAGCCGAGATCATTGGTAATATTAGACGTCTTTGTCCTGCACCAAGCATGACCGTCGAAACGCTTGTCCATTCCGAACATGAGTCTAGCATGGGAATGGGGAGCATCAGCTCCCAAAGGAGGGAACTCAAAGATGACGTCGCCGTCAAAAACAGAAGGGAGGAACTCAACCTTCACATGCCTAACAACTTCATAATCAATACTCTTGAGGATGTTCTTGGACCCTGGTCGGGTTGCAAGCAACTTCAAGTGGTGGACAACACTGGGACGATCTATAGACACACCTGGGTGAACTGGGGGTTTGGAAGTAGATGGTTGACTTACAGTAGGTGAGTGTGGAATCCGGAGAGGATTGATGAAGGGTTGATCATGCGATGGAGGTGGGGTAATGTCAGAGGCAGGTGGCAGATCATCATCAGAGTCACTGAGCAAGGTAACCTCTTCGATGCCGGGCTCCTTCTTGACCGTCGCCAGAAGAGGAACCTGCGTGGTGGACGTGAGGACACACCTGGTGTTAGCAACACAGTTGTGGTGGCCATATCCGACTCGGTGACGCCTATGGCCTTGTACGTTCCAGGGATCAAGAACCAAACTCTACCATCGTCATTGCGAAACGATATCTGAAGGACAGTGTGACTCAAGTCACCGTTAGCATCAAAGACCTCTTCTTCGACATGAATTGAGGCTGGGTGGAATCTAAACCTCAAACTGAGGAACGACTCTGTGACTTTGGCTAGACCATCATCTCCTAGAGGGATCATAAGCGGGATGGAATGGTGCAGTGCTCGGATGGTGGCCATTGTAGAAGGATTGTGAATGCGAGTTCACAGCAGGTAGTGGCCAAATGGGCAATGGACATAAGGAAACCACAAAGTGGGGAGGTGTATATAGTGTTGTGATTAGAAGGCATGGCAAGATGGAATCTATGAATGAGGGCGGAGACTTGGATTAGTAGTGGAATAATAAGCCGATTCATTATAGAAATGTGAATAAAAATTGAAAATGCACTGCAGCATTTACTTAAGTTAGTCATGATCATATGCCAATCCAAACTAGATATATCAATACCAAACAATGAGGTTGGATGCCGACTGACGAACTTATAAATACACAAGACCACGTGAACCATTTAGTGGATGTAAGGGGCACCCTAAAGAAAAATGTTTCTTTTTTAGTCGAGGCTTGAAAAGGACAAGGGTAGAGCATTAACCTTTATGGCGAAGCGAGAATAGGAAAGTTTATTTGGAAGAGTCTCGTCAAGTTATGGCTATACAAACCGAGGAATAATTAAAAAAACTGCAGGTTAATTATCTAAATACAAGATAATAGGAACATAATGATGGCGCATAGATGTTAATTATGACAGACTTGACAATGATATATAACATTTGTTTGCTTCAATATGGTTAGAGATGAACACTCGGACGAGAGCGAGAGCAGATCGAGAATTGAGGAGGACTATTAAAAAACAGAGGCGTATAGAGAGAAGGCAAAGGTTAGAATCAAGAGAGAGCTCAGGGACGGCGTACAACTTGCGGAAAACAATGGGTAGACAAGGGGTTAATTCTTCTAGGGGAATATGTAGAGGTTCCAAAGGGGAAAAGACATGGAGGATTGTAGGGAAGAGGATTGTAGGATAATTGGCTGTTTGCTAAAATAATTATAGCAGCTGTAAAATTCATGGGCAAGGGTGATCAAAGGTATGTCAGCGCATAAGTAGTTGTGTGGAATGTGTGGCAACCGAATTTAGGCACAACCGACGTCATTTATTGGATCGATTAAATATCTATCCAAATTAGAATCAGAGGTTTAGGTGCAAAGTCGATTGCCCTCGGCCGCAATTTGAAGGATGAAAATAATAATTATGTGTTATTATAAGTAAATCATTAAAAGGGTCCATTAAATTGGAATGTAGTGGAGATTTAAACAAGATGCAAAACACCATAAAAGTCCTCTCAGATTGCAGAAAGATGAGCTGAGTTTGGTAATGAGGTAGTATCTCAAATGCATGCTGTGTATCCATTAGACGGTGTGACACCTTCGATTGCAAAGCGAAGGAGAAGGAGAAAGCCCTTATTCTCTAGTTCAAAGCAGATTAGGCGTGCTAGGATGAGAAATGCAGAGATTAAGAGAATGCGGCTTGCAAACTTGGATGGTACCGTCAAGTCGTTAACGAACCAATTTGCGAAGCTTCCAGTCGAGATTGTACAAAATCAACTTGTCGAAGAAGAACTTACTTTGGTCTCACACTCAAAGTGTGAGACCGAGCTCCAACTATCGGTGGATTTCAGTATTGTCGAAGAGAGTCAGGTATTTGATAACCCACTCATTAATTACTGTTGTTTTTGATATTATGAATTGCCATTTGGTGCAAGGTTAGGAACAACCTCGAATGGGACGTTCACACATAAGGACCAAACCTTCGAATTCGTATGCGCTGCTCGGCTGGACTGCAAGGATGACGAGAAATAATAAGGGTTACAGCTTCGTAAAGGATTGGGTAAAAGCAAAGAGTGCCACAAGAGGCAAGAGAGTTGGCAGCCAACGAAGGGATACTGAGTGCGGACTTCGTGGGTCCGACGCACATTTCCAGCACCCTAAGGGTTCTGGATTTTTTTTTTGTGGTTGACCTGTTTTTTTGGTTTTTTTTCCCGCAGTGAGGCCTCGGGCTTTGAATCTGGTTTTCAGTGCCCAAAGGGTGGTGGAAATGGGCGGCCGCGTCGGATCCGACAGACCCCTTTGGGCACATTTCTGAACCTCGCTTTTGATTTCGGAGATCCAGGGTTAGGCTTTTGGGCAGACTTGTGAGCAGACTTGTGAGGTTATAACCTAATTTTTTGTGGCTTTGTGGGGTGGCTGCATGCTTTGCATTCAGGTTAGAGGCCAGAGCTGGGGGCACTGTCGGATCCGACAGACCCCTTTGGGCACATTTCTGAACCTCGCTTTTGATTTCGGAGATCCAGGGTTAGGCTTTTGGGCAGACTTGTGAGCAGACTTGTGAGGTCATAACCTGATTTTTTGTGGCTTTGTGGGGTGGCTGCATGCTTCGCATTCAGGTTAGAGGCCGCAGCTGGGGGCACTGTCGGATCTGACATACCCCTTTGGGCACATTTCTGAACCTCGCTTTTGATTTCGGAGATCCAGGGTTAGGCATTTGGGCAGACTTGTGAGGTCATAACCTGATTTTTTGTGGCTTTGTGGGGTGGCTGCATGCTTCGCATTCAGATTAGAGGCCGCAGCTGGGGGCACTGTCGGATCCGATAGACCCCTTTGGGCACATTTCTGCACCTCGCTTTTGATTTCCGATGGCCTGTTTTTTATTTTTATGGGCTGGATGCTCACTTAGTGAGGTTATTTTGGTGGCTGGATGCTCGTGAATGAGGTTTTGAGGGGGAGATATGAGATGTGATCATGTGCATATAGGGGGGCTTGTTTAGGTGTGAGTAGATGCTCTCTTAGTGAGATTTTTTGTGAGAGCTAGGGGGCACAAATGAGATGTGATCATCTGAATTTTGGTTGCCTTTTTAGGGGTGCCTTGATGCTATCTTAGTGAGGTTCGAGGTTAGAGCTAGGGGGGCACAAATGTGAACCTCGGGATTGATTTGTTTTGTGGCTGGTTTAGAAACTTAGTTGCCATATTCACCTCGTATCAAGGTGCAGTGGTTGCGCTTTGGAGAGGTGTGTGCACAGGGAGCCAACTTCAGAATCTTCTAAAGTTTTCATTATGTTGCATATTTTGTTCATCTATCTGGTTCTTATGTTTGTAAGTAATTGATTCTCAGGAGATCGTTGAGATGGTTGCGGATGGAGAGTCATTGGAAGTTGGGGTTCTCCTTGGCGCTGGGTCATCCCTTCGTGTTGAGGAGCATAGGGATCAAGGGTTTCCTTTGTCATGTGCTGAAAATATTGGGCTTACACCAGGTCGTAACGAACCGCAGACACCCGGGATGGCACTTTGCGGCTCACCTGAAGAGTCGGATGTGGGTGTTCGTGCAATGGAGTATCGGATTCGCCATAATTTAAAGAAATATAGCTTTTCAATTGTTGAGGGCATGAGGATACAACCGGTCGAAAAGTCCTCTATGAGAATCCCCCTCTGTAGGTTGATTCACATGCCATTGGTTCGCCCAACCCTCCGCAGCGACGTTACAAAGCTCATGGCGGCATTTCAATTTGGATACCGAGCTGGGTCTGCCACTTTGTATGTGTCTACTACAAATGAGTCTGGAGAGAATCGATTCATTTTTGCGAAAGACAGGCGTGAATGGGGAGAGCTATGGAATGCAGAAAATGATAAGTTTGAGTCTCTTTTGCGCGCGGATAAGGACTTGATGAGCCTCAGTGGATGTATGTTCTTCGTGTACGATGGTAACCACCGATTGCTTGCGTGGAAAGAGTGTATCGAATCAAATCACAAGGACGATGCACTATGGTACGAGAAGCATGGTTGCCCAGAATGTGTCGTCCTCGACACAACGGGTGGGCGTGGGGACGTCCTTAACGCAATGCACGACATCAACAAGTAAGTATGATATTTTTTCAAATCGTTTTTTCCTTCATTTTTTTATTTCCATCTAATGGCATTTGTCTCAACCGGAACAGGGCTAACCAGACCGCGCACATTAAAACTAGCCTCGTACACACTCTACACCGCATTCAAAAATACGGTTCGTATGATCTTAGCTACTACCAGCCATTATTGACCGAGGAGCAATACCAAGCGTGCAAGAGCAGAGGCCCCAAGTGCCCTTGGTACCCGCTGACCCAAGATCTTATGGTGTCCTTCATTTTCAATGTAAGTCATTCCAAATTCCTCAACCTCCTACTTCGCATTCATTACTTATAGTCATGATCTAACAATTGAGAATATATGTTCAGCAAGAGATAGCCGATGCGGTAGATGAGGCAGCCCAAATCTACAAGGAGGAAGTGCCTCCAGAGGAGCAGTCAGGGAAGGGGTTGAGTGAAGTATTGGACGCTGTGATAAAGAAAACGACTGAGGAACTTGGGCATAAGTTTAACAAGCAACAATCGATCGCAAACCCGGCCCTTGGAAAAGAGTTCCTGGAGGAGGTAATTTCCTTGTCACCACCTTCGAAATTATACCTTCGGTATTGCTCGCATTCATTGCATGAATAATTATCAAATTTACTCCGCCTTCTATTTTGATGTCATTTGTTTCAGGTTACTAGGCATTATAGCGCCCACCATTCTCAAAAGATTGAGATGACATTGGAGAAATTGCAACTCATTGCCACGGCTGCTGTGGAGCCAGAGTATAAAGTTCGTTGGCTAAAGTGGTGGAACAGTGGAAGATTCAATCGTGAAGCTATCCGGTTTCCCAAAAGTCCTGCAAGCGAGGACAGCTTGAAACCTTGGCTCAATAAAGCAGCTTTCTGGGCAGGGGTACGTTTATCCTCCTTATCTTTACTTACCTTTCAACTCTTCATTACTTATCTTGGCCTTGATTTAGGTCTCATTTGAGGCAAAGGGGGGTATGTCGGTTCCGACAGGCCATTGGATTCAGAACTCGGGACCTCACATATGTTTAAATTTTGTAATTTGTTGGATTCTGCCATGCTTGTAAGGGGTCTGAAAAGAGACCATATAGCTTTATTTTTGGATTTCTAAGATGAGGTCAGGCTTGTAAGTGGTCTGATTTGAGGCCATATAGCTTTAATATTGGAGAATTCTCTGAAATGGCATGCTTGTGAGGGGTCTGAAAAGAGGCCACATAGCTTTAATATTTGGGAATTCTTTGAAATGGCATGATTGTAAGGGGTCTGAAAAGAGGCCACATAGCTTTATTTTTTGTTTTCTAAGATTGGGGCAGGGTTATAAGTGGTCTGATTTGAGGCCATATATCTTTAATATTTGGGAATTCTTTGAAGGGTGAGGCTTGTAAGGGGCGTGATTTGTGATTTTAGGCAAGGGGGGGGGGGGTATGTCGGATCCGACAGGACCTTAGTTTCAGTACTCGGGTCCTCACATATGTTTGAGCGTGCCTGTAAGGGGTCTGAAAAGAGGACATATAGCTTCAATTTTTGTGAAATCTGATTTGGCCTCGAATTTGTTCACAGCTAGAGGATGCTGCGGTCAAGGAGTTACCCGATATACTTACTGCATTGGGTGGGCTTGATGGAGACATGGAAGTTGATTTGTTGCCGGATTACTTGGAGAAGTGGCGAATATGCCTTTGGGATAAGGCGTTCATTGGTCACTTCTATGGGTCAGATATCTACGGAAAGGGGACGTGGTGGAAGGATGTCAAAGGCGCTGACAACATTGTCAAGCGCTTAATTTTTCGGTAAGTTACTTGGGACATCTTTTGTCTTCATTTATTTGAAACCATTTTATTTCTAAGTTGCTGAATGGCCTCACTCCTTTGTTGTCAAGGTACATCAAGCACGAGCTTTTCAAGAAGAAGGCTTTGAAGAAGCTCCCTCCATTTCTAGACGCATGGTCTGATTCCTCTTCGCCCACTTTCATTTTTTCCCCGGCTCAAAAGCGCAACTTCTCCCTCCCGCATCTCCGCGAGTGTTGCTGGTACTTGGAATGTAAGAGGACGTGGCAACCGGATGAGGAGGCGGAGTTGAAGATTCGACTCTCCGGTGGAGAGCCTCCACTGCCTCCTTCTCAAAGCGATGAATTTGTTGTCCTTGACAGTCAACTTCCGGAGGCGGATGAGGTAGTTGCGACTATCGATGAGGCCAACACACAGAAGTCCAAGAGGAGGAAGCGTGCAACCCAAGACGAGTCATCACTGAAGAAACGCGCGAGGAAGCTGAAGACTGTGGAGGATGATCCCCCTCCCCCTGCTTCACCTGAGGCGACTGTGGCATCTACTCCATATCTTAGTCAAGTTCCTACTCTATCCAGGCCGCCTCCTCCATCCATTCTTTCATCTGCTAGGCGTCCTCCCGTTGTTTTAGAATGCATCTTGAATGCCTCTATCCTTCATCAACGTCGTCATTTTCAGGAGGTTTCCAACTTCATTCTTTCTCTTCCACCCTCCTATCCGCGGAGAGCTCTAGGCGTTGCGAGGTCAGATGTGGGCATGGCTGATCTTGTCATTGCCGACATCCCTGAGAACCTGCCTGTACCCAATGTCTCCGATCCTTCCTATAGTGTACCTTCCTGGAATGCATTGGATACCGATTTCCTAGGTGAGCTCTTCGATTTTGCGGATGAGATCTTGCATGACGATGGAGCTCTCCTCCTCTTTCATCCAGATGACAATGGTGACTTCAAGGAGAGCATTCAAGACCACTTCGCTGCTTTTGGCTTCACCATCTTTAAGGAGTGGTTGGGAGTCAACCGTCTTCGCCTTCATTCAGCTAAACATGTGGACAAGACCACTAACCTCTTCCAAGTTGTGCTACTTGTTCGTGCCACGAAAACAATTGGATCCGACCTTGATAAGCGGCCCCGGCACTCGTCATTTCGCCTTCGCGATGCCAATGAGCTCAAGGCTCTTGGCATTGAGCTGGACATGGATGATGCCATTATGAATTATACCACAACCCCTCTCATGGATGGCTCCAAAGCTTGGCGTGGTCCCCGTGAGAAAGATATTTCTTTCATGTCCTCCTTGATCATGGCAACTACTGACATTGGGCAGGTCGTGGTTGACGTTAATGCAGGCGTTGGTATGTCCTACTTCACTTGCCATCATATCTTGGTTTTCATTTTCTACCTTTGCTTTTATTTATGTTTGCTAACCATTCCTCTGCAACAGGGACTTCTGTCCATGCATGCAGGCAACTTGGGCGCCATATCGTTGCTCTCGAGGAGGACGAGGACATCTTCAACCGTGTCCTTAAGCCACTTCAGAGTGTTAAGCATCCGGTGAAGGCTCCATCCATTGTTGTTGCTTCCACGCAGGCTTCACAAGGCACGCAGAAGAGGCCGCCGGCCTTGAAGCGATCGAGGCCAGAGTCCTCGCAGTAAGTGAGTATGATGACCTTCTAAGTTGCTTCTTTTCTTTGTCCACTCATGTGGTGCTTTTGGGCACCCCCCTCCGAGGGAGCCTAAAAGTACCGCATAAGCCCTTCGGTGAGGGTGGCCTGCCTTAGCAGGTGCCTAAGCCGAACCCAATATTTAATGAATGTTTTGGGTTGTGGAGGGATTTGATAATCGCGTCGTATCCTTCCGGTAGGTTGTGCCTAGATCATAAGTATCTAAGGTGATTATCAATTTCTCTTACCTAATGCCTAATCTATCCTAGTCTACGCGCAGACGCACCAGCCTTGAAATCAAGGCAACCTAACTCTAATGGATAAAAGAACCTTACCTCTTACCTTGGCCACACCTAATTCCTTAATTCTTATGGATTAAATTCTCTAAAGGGGACCTTGATTAAGTTCCACCTTTCCAACCTTCATTCTTAGTTATGGTTGATTGAACAAAACCTAGGTTACTAAGTTCATAAATTATGGCATCACCGCTTACCTGGTTGGTGCACACCTTAATCCGAACCCTTCAAGGCCCTGTGCGGGTCTCTTGAAGGTTGATTGATACTTACACCCTCCGATCTTTGCCGCCGAAGGGGTAGTATCAATCTTCCGAGTTAAGTTCCCGGTTGGTTTTTTGCCCACGGGGGTTGTACGAATTTTATTGGTTATTAATTAGTTTAACACGGGTTGACCACAAAAATTCAACTTAATGGGACCGGGGAATAAGGCAACCTGTGTGTTCGACCTGTTGCACAATCTTCAAGGGTTGGGGCCATCACCTCCAACCCTTGGGGCCAACAACATGATGGTGGTTTCGTGGGTCATTACTCCCACCTTACCACCTACAAACATGCAGAGTGGTCATGCCGGTGATTAACCCGGCTTCACCACACACGAACGAGTTATGAATGGAAGCTACTACCACAACACTTAACCGAGGGGCTCCGCACACATGGGAGTTGGAATCCCCCCTCGGCGGCTAGGTGGGTGATGCCCCCCTAGCCTTACATGGATAGTTGGGTTGGGTTTAGAATATACCTTTGCCGCGCTCCCTCCATTCCTAAATCGAAAGGTGTAGGGCTAAAAAGACTTACCGATTGGCTCCCATCTTGATTTGGCGATGGTTGGTGCGGAACCCCTACTCCAACGTTCGGCCGCCCACAACGCCAACTCGCCAACCTTGGATGGACGAACCTCTTATCGTAAGGCAGTAGACACCCCTTTGCTTGAACGGCCACAACTTCCTCTCACAAGCCTCAATTGGAACAATTGTTAGTAATTTGGAAAGCTAACAACAATAACTATAACCCATCCAATTATCAAAATAACTGCATGTATCCCCTTAAAGATATGAGCTCACAAAGTCGGCTCTTAGAATTCAAGAGGCAACTGGGATACCTTCATTCAAAAATTCATAACTCTCACTCCTTAAATCCGATTGTCACAAACTTATACTTTCTAAAAAGCTAACAAGAAGAACTATAATGCATCTAAGTCTCAAAGCAACTGAATAATTTCTCTTTTAGTTATGCGCTTGTAAAGTTAGTACTTATAGTTGGAGAGGTAGCTGAGACACCTTCATTAAAACACTTATAACTTTTACACATCAAATTAGATTCCAGCAAGCTTATACATTCTAGAAAGCTAACAACAACATCTATAACATACTTAAATACCAAAACAACTGAATAAATTTTCTCTTAGTTATGCGCTTGCAAAGTCAGCGCTTACAATTTAAGAGGCAGTTTGAGACATCTTCACTCAACTACTCATAACTTTTACACATCAACTTAGATTTCTATAAGCTTACACATTCTAGAAAGCTAACAACAACATCTATAACATACTTAAATACCAAAACAACTGAATAAATTTTCTCTTAGTTATGCGCTTGCAAAGTCAGCGCTTACAATTTAAGAGGCAGTTTGAGACATCTTCACTCAACTACTCATAACTTTTACACATCAACTTAGATTTCTATAAGCTTACACATTCTAGAAAGCTAATAACAACATCTATAACATACTTAAATACCAAAACAATTGAACAAAATGTCGTTTAGTTATGCGCTTGCAAAGTCAGCGCTTGTAAATTGAGTGGCAGCTGAGATACCTCTACTCAAACACTCATAACTTTTGATCCCTAACTCTGATTCTAATAAGCTTAGGCTTTTTGGGAAGCTAACATAAAGGGCTATATCCACTCAAAATCTGAAAGCTAAATTGCAATTTGTGTGTCCACTACACTTGATTGAATGTGGCACAGCTACTTAGGGGTGTGTTCAAAAACACACTACCTTCTCTCAAGAGTTCTAACCATAGAATTCTAACTTATGCCTATATTGTATGAATGAAAATGCTCTCTCCTTCTAGCTACAATCCTAGAGGGCTTCGCCGTGTTAAAAATGAAAATTCGGAGAGAGAACGAAGAGAAGAAGAGGGGGTTTTTATCACCCTTCAATGAAGGGTCGGACCCCTTCTCCCTTCCGTTCAACCGAGGGGTCCCGTCCCTTGAACGGTGGCAACGAAGCCCTCGGTGGTGAATGAAATGGGGAAAGGCCACCTCGCACCCACTTGTCTAAGCCCTTAGAAAGGCTTTTCCATTTTGGTTTGAATTTCATTTTTGGTGGCAAGGGTGGCAACATGGCCCCCTTGCCCTAGTTGGCAAAATCCTTTACATTTGTAGTTGTCACCTTCTTTTTTCTTCGTTGGCCGCTTCCGGAAGCACTCTTTTTTTGCCGCCGCTTGACTTGGCTTGCTTGAATTAGTTGTTCCTAACTTAACCTACCTATTTACTAGCCCACTACTTTCATACTTCCGATTCGGGTAAAGGGCATTTCCCTTTTACCCCTTCGGTTTCTAATTTCTACTTGTCCAAGAGTTTTACCCCAAAGATAAAACACTTCTAGCCAACCTACCTTAATCTAAATGGCTTTTTGGCCAAATTTTCCTAGTCTAATCTAATGATTTTGCAAAAAGCCCTCAATTGTGAGCCAAATTGCCGTTGGGGGCAATTTTGGTGCTCACAACTCAACTTTTACACTTTCCATCCTCTTTCTTACAATTTTCATGCTTGTTTTCAGACTTGGCCTTGGAGCAGATGTGTTTGGTACGCCTACCAAGGGATTCACTTTGCCAATCTATGCCCATGATATGGCGATGGTACTAGCAGCACAACCTTCTCCTAGCAAAGCTAGTACCCCGTCTCCACGTTATGACCCCCGTGCTTTAGACTTCTTCGAGCTTCTTGCAGAGGTGGATAATGAATGCCATACCTTAGATTCCACTTCAGATGAGGGCGGCCATGAGGGGAGTATCTTTGGAAGTAGGGAATCTAGTAGTGACAACCTCATTGTTGATTGATTTTTGGTTTGATTGATTGGTATTTGGATTTATAAAGTGTGGTGTGGTTTTTAATATTCCAATTGTCTTGTTGAATGCATCTTGTCGTTGTTCTCAAATAACACTACACTTTTGTGGTCGTCAACTAGTAGACAATCTAAAGACAAGTAGCCAAACCAAATACACCTAACATTTTGATTTCTCAAGCATATCCTACCCACAAGAAAGAGGCCTCGGATCCGAGGCCTCTTTCCAAACCTCCTCCTCATGCTAGAACATACAAGAAATGGCCAAATGCAAAAACAAGTAGCCAACTCAAATATACAAAACATTTTGATTTCTCAAGCATATCCTACCCACAAAAAAGAGGCCTCGGATCCGAGGCCTCTTTCCAAACCTCCTCCTCATGCTAGAACATACAAGAAATGGCCAAATGCAAAGACAAGTAGCCAACTCAAATATACATAACATTTTGATTTTCAAGCATAAGCTACCCACAACTAAGAGGCCTCGGATCCGAGGCCTCTTCCCATAGGTCCACCATCTTCTCAACCACACTGAATTTTCCCACGGCCATAGGGACTCGTTGGTAATTTTAAGAAACTTTTGGTCCTAAAAATTAGGCACTCCATAAATATCGGCCTCATAATTCCAAAATTAAACTTGAAATATGTGCAAAATCCACGGTCATAGGGGTCCTAACTTTCGTTAAATGGAGTTTTAAATTTTGATTTTCTGCTCACGAGATCTGCTCACCGCTCACATCGTAGCATTCCTGCCCAACACACCCACCCCTAACGCAGGAGACCTAAGCCAACAACGCGGCCCACCACATGGTCGAGGTGGGTAACACACTCACTGTGCACGACTGACTGTCACTGACATGGGTTGTCAGTGCAACCCTGTGGGGTAGACAACCGCTACCAATGGGTTGCAGCACGGCAGGCCTCCTGCAATGCGATAAAAAATTGGGGAGACAGCATGCCAAATAGCAATTATTGTCCAAATATAACAACACAATAATGAATGTGAGAACATGAAAATGAGCTCAGATTTGATACAAACTAATGTAACGACCATATTTGGACTTCCTTGCCTATTTGCATAAGATGTGGACTTCATCATTGATCGCATAATTAGTGTGTCTGAAGTGGTTAGTGTTGACGACCATGTGCATATTGAGATGTTTTTGGTGTAGGCTCTCACAACCAATTTGTCCATCAATTAGCTTGCCACAAATTCCATATGGGCTATAATTCAACAACATTGGAGCCACCAACAGGTTTCATGCAATTGCTATACAAGCGAAAAGAAGTTGAATTCGTTTTTGGAATTCGTTTTTGGAGTTTATGATGTTCAACGACAGAACTCATCATGTACATGGAGTTGCCACAATTGGTGTTGATGTGTCCACGTTCAGAGCTTAACACTGAGGCCCAATAACCAAATACAAGCAGCAAGGAAACCTTTATAAAACGCACGATTTCATTTGAAAATGCCAACGTACATAGATGTTGTGAAGAAGGATATTCGCGCCACATGCTCCTACCACTTCACACATGGTAAAGGACGAGGCTAGTGTAAGCTGCCTATGGTTATTCACATCCTAAACACGAAGCCAGAAGGCACTATTTGCAGATACTGCGTGTATAGCAAAAACTCAATAGATGTCCATAGTTGAATTGCAATTGGGCTATACTGTCTAATACAACATGCTTCAAATTGCAGAGACATCCAGTAGACACGGACCACAACCCTCTAGACGGAGCTGGAGACCAATATGGGGGACCAAACGCCTCGACCACACCCAAGGGATCCCATACGGATAGCAATGCGGGATGAAAAGTTGTGGCGACGAGAGACGGCAATGTATGCAGCCCACCGCATAAAACTGGTGCCTTGCCCTTGCAAAGTTTGCAAAGGGAGCAAGAAACACATGGCAATGAACAAAGTTGAAAGCCACCTCATGACAAATGGGAGACACCACTCCTTCAGAAGATGGAGAGGCCCTGGACCACGGGACGACTCCGACAATGAATGGGATAACCATATTCGCGGAGGCGGAGCTCTGTTTCCACCACGCCCAATAGATGAAAATGTGGGATTGGAAAGGTTGTTTCATAATGTGAATGCTGTCCATGTGGATGTTGTTTCCCCACCCCAAGAACCTCATGCTCCACCTCCAGCAGAACAAGACAACCTCCCATATATGATGGCAAACTGTGAAGACCCAGAGTTCGCTGACCATGTAATGGATGTTGTCCAACAAGCTCAGACTATGGCAGAGGATGTGCAAGCACAACCAGACTCCATAGCAGAGTACAACAAAGTGGCAGCAGATAATGATGGACCTGAACCCCTCTCTCCACCTGCCACACCCGAAATGGCGGACGAAGGGACGGGCCCAGGAGACATACCAATGGATGCAGTGGAGGATTTAAATCTAGCAGAGGTGCTATTGTCGTGCCACCCTTTGTTCCCAGGTGCATCTGTCACGAAGCTTGCTGCCACCATGCTCATCATGACAATATGCACAATTCATGGCGTAAACAACAAATTTGTGGATGAATTACTATATCTTTTGAACAAGTACATTCTGCCCCATCCGAATTCGTTGCCTTTGAACATGTACCATGCCAGAGTGCTTGTGGAGAAGGTCAGTCATAGTTATGAGAGCATTCATGCATGCAAGAATGGATGTGTGTTGTTCCAAGGGGATGCATACAATGATTTAACAGAATGTCCAGTATGTGATGCAAATCGATTCAAAGCATGTGGAAAGTCACAAGTGCCGGTGAGCGTTCTGAGACACTTCCCTCTAATACCCCGATTAGTCAGATGGTACAAGTCACCGAGAATAGCAAAAATGCTGAGGTGGGCTCACCTGAACAAATCCACCGATGGCAAAATGCATGGTGTCCACGACTCGCCAGCTTGGCGTGCAATCGACACGAAGCTTCCTGCCTTTGCAAGAGATTTCCGAAACATCCGCATGGCATTGTCAGCAGATGGTTTCAACCCATTTTCATCCCTTCTATGCCAATGGTCCACTTGGCATGTATTTGTATTCATATACAATTTGCCCCCTTGGATGACCACAAAACGTTTTTTTGTCATCCCTGTCTTACTCATTCCAGGAAAACATTCACCCAATGGAGGCAACATTGATGTGTACATGAAGCCTGTTATAGATCAATTGAAACAACTTTGGTGGCCTGGTGTGTGGGCAGACGACCACAACATATCCCCAGAACTCACACGGAGGTTTAGACTCAGAGGATGTTTGATGTGGACAATCAATGATTGGCCAGGCTATGGCCTCCTATCTGGTATGGCGCATGCCGGCTATGCTGGCTGCCCCCCTGCGGGCCAGAGGTGACCTCAAGATACTCCAGGGAGTTGCATAAATGTTTGTACACTGGTTCACGACGCTGGTTGCGATCAAGGCAACACCCTTACAGAAGACCAGCCTACAGTGTTGCATTTGGAAACGAAACAGAATCACAGGCGCAGCCCAGAAGGCCAACAACGACCGAGATACTGCAACGGGCAGAAGAGTATAAGAAATGGCTAGAGTCTGGCAATGTGGCGGGAGGAGAGCTTGATCCATCGAGGTGGCACGGTGTCAAGAGAAGATCATGTTTCTTTGACTTACCTTATTTCAAGGCAGGTCCACAACACACTACGTATGCATCAAATTCTAGAGTGAACTAACCGGGGCTGCACAATTTTGTAAGCAACATTTGAGTGAATTGAGTGATGTCAATCGCAATTTTGGTGGCAGGTCACAGGTGGACAAAATTTTAACTTTGTTCCAGTTTGTGTGAGCAAAAATGAGTTTTGGATTGAACTTCATTTTAATTTTTGTTTGTACATGCATACTTGTGTGTAATAGGTCCCATGGAAGTATGACTGATTGCAATGGCAATCCTATGCAGTACATGGGTTCATGTTTTGTGCATCCAATTTCCTTACATTGTTTGTTGAATTTCAATATGTTGTGTTTGTACTCAGATTTGGCAGTCACTGTATGTGCAGCATTTTCTTGTGCGGCATTGCACAGACGCTATGCACGTGGAAAAAAATGTTTGCGAGAATGTGGTGAAGACAATTATTGGAGAGAAAGACACAATTGCATCCAGACGAGACATGGAAGCAACAGGAGTGCGCGAAGAACTATGGCTGGTTAAAACGACCAATGCCCGGGGGAAGACGAAGGTCATAAAGCCTGTGGCACCGTACATACTGAATGACGTGGACCTTCCCATATTCATGTCCAGACTAGCAGCCCTCTAGGTGCCTTCTGGATATTGCGGTGCCGTTGCAAAGCATATAACACTCAGGAAATTGAGTGGGATGAAGGCGCATGACTGGCACGTTGTCATGCAACAATTACTGCCATTGTGCATAAGGGGTCTCCTGGAGCGCGGGCCTCGCACAGCAATTATGAGACTGTCCCGCGTTTTTAGAAGAATTTGTGCTAAAGTCATAGACCCCTCCGACATGGTCAACCTCAAAGAGGACGCTGCAGTGACAATGTCAATGCTTGAGATTCACATGCCTCCGAGTTTTTTTGACGTGATGTCACACCTGGTGATACACCTTGTGGAGGAGCTGGAATTGTGTGGACCCGTACACACACGGTGGATGTATAGTGTTGAGAGAATGAACAAGGTTTTAAAAGGGTACGTCAACAATATGGCCAGACCAGAGGCATGCATGGCAAAATCGCATGTGTTGGAAGAGGCAATCGGACTAACCGTAGAGTTTATGACTGACTATGAGCCACTGCATCGCAATGTGTGGACAGAAAAGGCCAATGCTGGGATTACCGGGGAGGTTCTGGAAGGAGTTGGGACCTCATCTGTTATCACACCCTATATGAGAGACGTTGCACATGAGCACCTGCTTCTAAATCGCACATCATTCCAACCACTGTGCAGGTATGTGAGAAACACAACTTAAGACAACCATAACCGGCTCGCTTGAAAAAATGCAATAGAAGTGATAATGTCAGACGAAAATGAAGGCAACGTTGATGGCAGACTTTATGTCTAGTGTCATTCTGACTGAAACATATGTTTGTTGTGATGTAAGCTACAATTGACATATTGTGGTCTTGGAACAGAGAATATGCTGCTGCTCGAGCAGAGTTCGAGGGTGCAGTATGCCTGGACACCCACCTTGGTGCGTTTCCAAGTCTGGCCGTGTGGATAAGAGAGGCTGTGCGGAAGGTAGCAGGTCGGGGAGAAGTCCTGGGAGATGCAGACATGAGAAAACTATCAATGCCCCCTAAGCTGGTGTCAACATTGTACTCAAGGATGCAGGCGTATGGGAACCATTACCGCTGCGATGATGGATCATCAACTGGAATGGTAAGCTATGACTGTGGTGTAGCATCAATATCGAAAACGCAAGGTTCTACGGTAGGAGGTGTGATGGGCCAAATACACTACGTAGGTGTTTTGAAACACATTCGAGTTATGGACTATGGGAAAGTTATCACACCTATTACCTTAATGGAATGCGATTGGGTTCGGCATGGTGTGGACGAAATGGGAGAGCCCACATACAAAAGAGATGAATTCGGTTTTCTTTTGGCCAACTTTTCGTGCATGCTGGAACATCCAGATGACCCATTTGTATTGCCGTCCCAGGTCCAACAGGTTTTCTACGCCGATGCAGAGAGCACTGGACCCTGGCGTGTTGTACTAAACAGCGAGGCAAGGTCCAGGAGGTCTCTAGCCTCTGACTACGAGGAATTTATAAATACTCGAGTGTGTATTCCAACACTAGAGGCCGAAACCTTGCTGGCCCCCACATCCCACATTCCGAACATGGTGGGTGGTATAACCTTGTGTGAGAGAGACGCAGAGCTCGCATTAGCACCTTTGCTGAGGGGAGAGTTTGGCAACATATCCGACGAAGACTGAAGGTTTCCAATGCGTCGTGGAATGGAGAACTTGTGGAAATGTATGATGTGTCTCCGACAGAGGGTGAGGGCCAAAAAATGCAAACGCATGCTGTGTGGATTGACTCTTGACTCTGGAATCCATCCAGGCTGGACCGTTGGCAACTGGCAGCAGAAAGAGAAGAGCAAGATATCACGGGCAAGAGGCTCCTACACACGAACAACACTGCATGCACACACTGACCTGCACATTTACTTCAACCCTCCTATGGGCAGTAGAAGTTGCCAAACTTAGCACCAATAGGGTTGTAAGGCCCAATTTTTGGAGTTTTGACAGTGCACATATTGGGTGTGCCCCCCACATGAATACATATTGAAATTGCCAAATGACTGCAATGGACACATGTGCAAGTGAGGTATAAGGTGGGGGGGGTAATGTGGGTGTGGAATGGACAAAGGCCAAAAACACAGTCATATCTTCAAACTGACACGATAACACTGAATTTCTTTTGCGAGCTAGTACAGAACATCTGTTAACTAATAATGCCTAAATTAATTGCAGAATTAGACAAAAGTGTAAACAAACATCCCACCAATACATAAAGGCAAATAAACCCATTGCATGCACGAGAAGATGATAATGTTGTGCGCAATAAAACAGCCAGCTAACACGGGTACATAACCCGACTCAAAATCACACCAATTCAGAAGGCAAATAAACCCACTATAGGCATCAGAATAAGAAACTAACTTATGGAAAAAAATAGCCCGCCAACACATGTACATAACCCGGCTCAGAATTGCACCAATTCAGAAGGCAACTGAACTCGTTGTATGCATCAGAAGATTATACTAACATGTACAATAAACCACCCTGTCCATACATGCACAGAAGTTGGCTCAACACCATACAAATTCACAAGGCAAATAAACCCGCCATATGCATCAGTTGAGGATACTTTGACATCCAATAAGAGGGCGTGTCAATACATGACAGAACTTGGTCCAAATTCACACCAATCCAGAAGGCAACCAAACCCACTGTGTGCATCAGAAGATGAGACTGTTGTGTGCAATAAAACAACCTGCTAACATGGCACATAACCGGACTCAAAATCACAGCAATTCAGTGGGCAAATAAACCCACAGTAGGCATCAAAAGAAGATGCTAACTTATGCAATAAACCACCTTGCCGATACATGTACATGATTCGGCTCAGAACCACCCCAATTTAGAAGGCAACTAAAACCACTGTGTGCATCAGAAGAGGGCGCTACCTATATCCAACAAACCACCCTGCCGATACATGTACACGATTAGGTTGAAAACCACACCAATTCAGAAGGCAACTAAAACCACTGACCACATCAGAAGAGGACACTAACATATCCAACAAACCACCCTGCCGCTACATGTACACGACTAGGTTAAAAACCACACCAATTCAGAAGGCAACTAAAACCACTGTGTGCATCAGAAGAGGACACCAACATATCCAACAAACCACCCTGCCAATACATGTACACAACTTGGCTCAAAACCACACCAATTCATAAGGCATGCAGATCCGCCGTATGCATCAGAAGAGCATACTTTCATATCCAAAAAAACAATGTGCCGATACATGTACATAACTCGGCTCCAAACCACACCAATTCAGAAGGCAACTAAAACCACTGTGTGCATCAGAAGAGGACACTAACATATCCAACAAACCACCCTACCAATACATGTACATAACTTGGCTCAAAACCACTCCAATTCATAAGGCATGCAGATCCGCCGTATGCATCAGAAGAGCATACTTTCATATCCAATAAAACAATGTGCCGATACATGTACATAACTCGGCTCCAAACCACACCAATTCAGAAGGCACCCAAACCCACTGTATGCATCAAAAGAAGATACTGACCTATCCAATAAAACAGCCCACTAACACATGTAGACAACCCGACTCAAATTCGCACCAATTAAGAAGGCAAATAAACCCACTATAGGCATCAGAAGAGGATACCGACTTATGCAATAAAACAACCCCTTAACACATGTACATAACTCGGCTTGAAATCCACACCAAACCAGAAGGCAAACACAAGTTCCAAAATTGCAGAATTTGACAAAAAACCAGTAACAAGTTACAGCTAGGCGAACGGGAACCTAGACGACTAAGCGAACGAACAAGTTACCAGGTCCTAAGTATGGGGGTTCCATAGGCCAAGTATGAAGCAGCCAGTAACCTGCAGCAATAACCACTCCCAAGTGTCCATATAATGGGGCTGGCCATAGTCAGCGCACCAAGTAACAGTCCAAGTGTACGCGCAAAAAAAGGTGCAAGATTCTCACTATATAGCTGCATCCGAGCCCCGACCCAAACGATAAACCCCATACCGCCACTCGCTGCCACAATTAGCACTCCATGAGTGCTCACTCATTTCGCCCATCCCTTCCATTTCATACTGCAAAGGTCGCATCAAATTACGCACTATAACAGATCACACATGACTATTGTTTGGACTTAGAATGATTTGCTATTCAAAAAGTCCCAACCTCGCCAAACTAAATGGAAGGGGGGCAGTTATAACATTTAGAGTTGAGGCACCTGTTCAGCTATTGCCCCCAACTTCTGCAAATGATTCGGTCTCCTTCACGAAGAGCAGCACCCAATAAACTCCACACAACCCCCGCAATTAGGCTGCACTACTACAATACAGGGCCTGCACCAGCAAGCGAATGAACCATTATTTGCGCATTTTCACCCACTCCACCACAGTGGAACACGTGTAACGCGAGGTTGTTGGCGACCACTTGCCAAGAACGACAAACGTAATGTATGCTACTTTGCTCACGTGTTTGTGTGTATGTACAACGCGCAATCACAAACAAGGATCTGTGGCCGCATTCCATAATGTTGAACATACATACAAGTCAGTAACAACAAAACTTATGCAACTGCATTTGTGCAGTGTGCCCAAAATGCGCGTACACCGTTAATGCGCAATCTTTGGAATTGCGTGTACATGGCTTCTGTGCACAGGCATCATTGCAATATCACTGATGTGTGGACTTGGCCATATGCAACAATTCTACACACAATTTACTACGTTCATTCCATCATACATTAGTCATCGAAAGACGTCTATCGATTCACGAATCGCAGCTGCAAAAGCGCTTAACAGTGTAGGGTGCCGCCATGTCCAGAAGGTGCTTCGTGCGCGATCAGTTACACGGCCAATGTGCGTACAAGGTGAATGCCGACCTCACATCGATGCAACCTCAACCAGCAGCGTTCACATACACATATACATGACATTTGGATTTTACACAATTTCCACACAGATTCTTGGCACCATTCCTTCCGAACATTGAGAGACATGCAGAAAGCGCGGCTAAAAGCTCCTACTTAATTTGCTCCATAGTTAACAATGGCAGAATACACGGTTTTGCATGCCATTCGAAGTGTACAATGCCGCAATGTGATCAAGTTGCTCCATACGCGATAGCATCCACGAACATTGTGCACATGAAGCGCATGGCACACAAAAAAACCGGAGATTAAGGACATGGAATGTCTTCAACCACTGTTGCCCACTATCAGTGGAATGTGGACAAAAGTTTGCAGTGGCACAGACCCTGTATTGGAGTAGGACTGACAACTCGAATAGGCAAGAAACCAAGGCATTCGGATAGACGTCATCATGGAACTTCATATTGGACAAACAATCAAAAAATTCCCGTTGAATGTATAAGAATGTCCCCCAGAAACAACCTTTTGGTCTACAGGTATCTAGGTGAGTCTCTCTCGAGGGCGAGAAGCGGAGGCATGCAAATCCCGAAACACTGCAAGCATACATGTGGAGGCAACATTAGTGCAAATTTTGACAATTACCATATAGAATACATGCACTTCCGAGAGGTAAATGCAATGCCAAACAATATAAATGGGAGAGTGCACACACAAAAGCAAAACATAGGGAAAAATAGTAGTGTGATACACACCGCAGAATCCATGCCCATCGACGAGTGGTGGTGTGCCGAGGCTTGCAGAACCCAAATCAGGGAAGGTCATGTCATCACCCCGAAGGGCACTTTGCACAAAGGGCTGCAAAACAGTTTCAGAGCACTGGAGGTGTTCTTCTCCATCGCACATTAGTTCGCAATCGCCAACAAGAACGGTTTGATGACCATACGAAACCCCAAACTCCACATCATAGAGGTCTCTCCCGGACGACAAACAAGTGTAGTTTTCCAAAACATACCCAACCACCCAAGTGTCTGCAGATGTGCCCACAACAAGTTGGTTCACACAAACAAGTTTCATGGAGGGTATCCTGATAGCCTTCAAGTTAGCAAGCCAAGGTTGGGGAAATTTTGCGCACACGGGGTTTACCCCATTCTTGTCATCACCATGTGAGCATGTGACACGTGGATGACCTACCACAGGTGCACAACAACCATGCAATGCAAGAAATCCAAGGGATGGGCAGAGACTGGCATGCACTCCTGCAGATGGCAAATTAGCAACAACAGGAGTTTTTGTGTAAGAAACAGGTAGTTGCGACCCGAAGCATTGCAAGGACCCAAAGGAATCTTGTGCACCGCTATCATCATTGCCACCCGTAGCATGCAGCAGAGGATATTCAGCTACAGGGCGCACCAATGGAGTTGTTGCAGAAGAAACCTGTACCGAATGAGCAGCAAGTGGCTGCACCAGCGACTTAATACCATGCGCCAAGGAACCGTGGGTGGGCTGGTCGTCATCGTGGACACACTTGCTCCCCTCGCCCAACAGCAAAGGACGTCCTTGTCGAGGGAGCTCAATGAATTTAGACTTGACGTCCGCAAACACGACGGCCGGGATGTGTCCAAGTTGTCTATCCAATAAGTGCCCATCGCATTGAATTGGCCGCGGACCACAAACCGAAAAATTCGCACCTTGTGGACAATTATTGGTGTTTGTGGTTTCAGTCCCAATGAAACCCCGATCGAGAAAGTGGGAAACATGCTTCGACATTCCTGCGCGAGCACGACGACCTGGCCCGACAGCAATATTTGCATATGCTGGCTTGGAGGACACACTGGCCCAGTTGAAACGCCGTTTATTATGGGGAATTTTTCGTGGTGGGGGCACATTGGGTGGCGACACTATGGGCCATCTACGGCGATTGTGAGGAGGTTACAGGATGTGGATGGCACATGAGTGAAGCCAATTCACAACGAACCCAACATTCCGCGAACTCATGTGTAGTGTCAAAATGATTGACAATAAAAAAAACTTAAACCCGAAATGGCCAGAGTACAAAATTCATATGTTAATTCCGGACATTTGAGCATATATAGCTATGGTACATGCGGAAATTCCAAGAATCCTACAGCACCGCAGAATATGAATGCACATAATCCACAATTGGAAATCAACCAAGCTGCAGAACCAAGTACAATTTTTCGTGGTTCAAGTATGGATGCCACATTGCAGTGTGCCCAAATGAATGATAAAGAACCATGAAAAATCCCACCTATCATAGCAGAACCGGGAGCAGGGGCATTCCCATATGCCGCGATTCCACACTTCTCACTGAAGAGAGGAACTGTTCGAACGACCTTGTTGTGTATTGGGAACGACTTGGCACCACGGCCATGAGTAGACAGGTTGGTCCTCTGCGCTGAGGAGGACAATTGTGGATGTGAATCCCCCACACGTTTATGGCGGTGGCAGTTACCACCAGGCACGCGATCGCCATTTCCCATTGTGGCCTAAACCCACGATTCAGAAGGCAACGGAGGACACAAACAAAGCTGTTGCGTGTGAAGGCGATGTTGACTCTTGGCACACTTAGGGTTTTGCAGAGACCAGCACTTCCTGTGCACTCGGAATATCAAACACCCAGGAAAAAACAGTTGAAATTTGGGTAACAACAGGTACAAAAACCGTAAACAAACTCATAAACGTAATTTTTCTCCTCGTATCCTCATGTGCAGGAAAGGAAAAATCATAGCAAGAATAGAGTCCATTGTGACGGAGAGCAGGATGTGCTGGAATCGCACCGCTGAGGTCCCGGTAAGGGTCCCCACCCTGTGCCACCCGTGGGGAGCTCCAACCCATACATGGAAAAGACACGAATTGTCCCAAACACGTAGTGGCAAGGGGTGCAAACGACACCCGGCTTTGGTGCCAGTGGACCCATGCATGGCACCCACCAACGCCAGTACCTTATGCAACCCATTTTCAGCAACCTGGAAGCAACCCGCAAGCAACCCTTTCCCTAAAATCTATACCGAAGACACCAAAAGTGCCACCCAAAGGCTACCAAAATGGTGGCAGTCAGCTAGAAGGGTTGGCATCGCAATCGTCACCCACCAAACCAAGGTCAACCCTAGCAGTTGCCGACATATACCATAAATGCAGTCGCAGCAGCAGTGAAATTCTGGGTTTTAGTCAGAATGGCAGTGGACACACATGCTGCCATCACCGACGGCTAGGGTTCATTTGGACACGTTTTCCTCTAGTGATAGGGGGCCATAGCCACTTTCCTCATATTTTAAGTTCATATGAATGTCACATCCGTTTTCAAAGCTTAGTTTCTTATGCTCATTAAATGGGCATGTAGGTCCCCCCCCCCACTTACATCAACTATTGAGCTTAGAACCATTCTCATATTTTGAGCACATAGTCCGATTTCTTTTAAACACGTGTCTTTTTGGTGTCCGTTCTTGGAGACACACCTAACCAAGTAGCACTCAAATATAGGCGTCTGACTAAGATTAGTAACCGAAATTGGGCACATCTACCTTAAAGAGGTTTCATTAATGCCAACAAGAAAACATAGGATTAATAGAAGGCAAGATGCTAAAGCATTCCCATTGAGCTTTATTGGGGAGGGGTCTATTCATAGGATAAAGGACAAGGGCCGTAACCCACAACCCTCGGGTAACCCAAAAAAAAATTGAACCCAACCAAAAAATGTTGCGTGCCCCACTCGACTTCAAAAAAAAGTTGCCCTTGCATTCTTGAAGGCCGCCTTCTCCACAAAACCCATATTGAGTGCACCTCAACTTCAAGGCTCAAAATCCAATACATGTTCACTTCCACTTAGTAAGGAAGCAATGGATTGGGATTTCATACATGAAGTGACGATGTCAGTAAAGTATGCAATTAATTCGAAGTTAAAGTTATGAAAAAATCCTCATTAGTAATGAGATGATAATTTTGTGACTTAGCATTTGAAAATTAAACTCATTATAATGTGCAAATTTTAGCTCATTCACTTTAAAAGAATTCGATTGATGTCTTCTCCTTTCACAAAACATAGTATTCGTGAAAACATCACATTCACATGTGACATTTTCTTCAAGGCCAACTCAATTTCTAGTCTTGTGAAATGCACTTGAACTTTGGAAAAAGTTGTAGTTGGCAAAAACTTGTGTAGTTGACAAAACTTGCCTCCAAAGACCAATTCAAGCCGGCCTTTCTTGGATTCAAGAAAACGACATATATTACATTTTTACATGCCATGTGATGTTTTCACGAACACCATGTTACAAGTAATTTTTACAAGTATTCATACACATTCAAACCAATTAAGCCCAATTGAATGTAATCAAGCCTAATTAACCTGATCTTGATTGTTCTTGCATGCTTCTTACACCGCTACTATGAATGACCAAAGTGGTGCTATTTTGTACTCAATGCCACATATGATCAATTACTTTTAACAATGACGTATTCGATGGCACTGTTGCATTCACTTGTTGATTGTTTAAGGATGAAAAATACGTGTCGTCAAAAGGAAGGTGCTACTTGAAGGCATTGCTACCTTATAAGCTAGAGTTGTTGGCATTGTGGACCTAATGAGATGAGAAACAACATATTCAAGGCAAAGAATAACAACACATGGACTTGACCATAATAAATAAATAAAATTATTTTTTCCTTCAAACTCTAGGGGTACTTTACACTAGAGCTTGGGGGGGGCACTCATAGTATTTTTTTGGAGACACATGCAATAACCACTTATTTTCAAGGGGGGTATTATCTTTGAGAATTAGAATATTAGGAGTCCTTAATGTAGAAAAAATCTACCATGCTTAAATTAGAAATCTAGAATGCATTCAATATTAAATGTCCTATTTTTCTTACAAATTTTTGATAGCCTTTAATTTTTAGCTTGGGGGGGGGGGCATTGTGCATTGGCATTTTAACAACAAGATTATTAGAACACTATTGAGACAGCCAACCCCCTTGGCTCACCCAAAACCCTAAAACCACAATTCATCTACATAAATAAACTAGATAAAAGTAGTTTTCATCCATCCCACTTGAGCCTACATAGTATTTAACTTAGGATACCCTTTTTCAAGGATTTTTTAATAAATGTATATTAAAATTACACATGTTACATTGCATGGTATTTTTCTATAAGAGGTTTCCAACATTAATTTGCCCCCAATATTTTATATAGAATTCTTCAAAATTTTACCTTGAATGAAATTTAAATACCATATATTTTATCGCACGTTGTTTCCAAAATACCGCTAGTGCCCCCCCCCCCGGGTCACAAACATCATTTTGGCATCCTAGATTACCATGAGGTAAAGACATACTAATTTGAGGTCTCTAAAACATTTTTGACTCCTATCCCCACACTTAGACTTGAGGCAGAGAGAATGTGATTGGCCATCAACGGCCAAGTCTTTATAGGTTACCTCCTAGGCACATGCACAATTTGGATGTGTTAATCATCTTGCACTAATTGCCTATTCCAACGAGAAGTGAGGTGCAAAGACAAAAATATCCAAAATAACACATGTCTACCTTACTGCCTTAGTCCTTCTATTCTTAATCTCCCCATCCACGCCAATGTGGTTGTTGGGCGACCTCCTTAACAAGGTTGATGCCTTAGGTAAGTTAGAGTACCAACTCCTATTTTCCAAACCATCCTAAGTTGCTCTACACCCACTTTGCAACCCAACTGGCCAACCCCACCTTGGCAGGGGATTCCTATGGGACGCTCCAAAGGTCAGGATTCAGCTCATGAGGAGCCCTAGTGACATGGGCTAAGGCGAAACAACCCATACACTGGTTCCTTGGAGGCAAGGGTTTAGGCATCCGACAAAGAACGAGTGTATGGCAAACCAACCCATACACTCGTTCCTTGTTGGATGCCTAAACCCTTGCCTCCAAGGAACCAGTGTACAGGTCGTTTCGCCCCAGCCGGGGTTGGACCTTTAGTGGTGAAACTCCTTGAGGTGAAATTGTAAGAAAATTCATAAATTTAAAAACTACGTATAGTTTTGGAGTGTCCATAAAATATGTTACTGTCTCTCAACATGCTCCACTTTCACTTCACATTAACTTAAGCTTGAGGACCCATCAATTGCAAAATTGGATTTCTATTTCCCACGATACGGCCTTTGGGTGATGATCTAAAAGGGCCCTCAGATTTTCGTGGACACGGCTCTTGGTCCGTGTGTAAAGCGGCCCTCAGTCGCCACCTCACTCAGGACCTCATTCAGGACCTGAGTGCAAGCCCCAGCCCAAGGCAAGTGAGACACCTAAGTACCTACCGCAACACTTGTAACGAAGCCACACCATCGGCACCCCGCCTGCATTTCTTCATCGCCATAGCCATGCTCGCCGTGCTGCGGGGCTCCGCAATTGCCCTCCTCTCCCCTCTCGCACACCACACCCGCACCCGTTGCTCCACATCCCGGACCGCCTCTCGGAGCGTTTCCATCGATCTCTCGCCGTTTCTGGCCACCAGGAGACGTACTGCTGGGGTTTTAGGCGCCCCCGAATCGTCCAGATTTGTTGCGTCGTCGTCGTCCGGCTCGTCGGCCAGGTTCTACGCCGCGATGGCGTTCGATAAGATCAAAGTCGAAAATCCTATCGTGGAGATGGACGGTGAGCCTCCTGTCGCTGTGTTTTGGAGTACTGTATCTTCTTTCTTATCAAAATCTTGAGTAGTTCTTGGAAGATTGAGCTTCGGATTTCAGGTTTACTCTGTTTTTATGGAATTCTTCCTGCTCGTCCTCAGCGGCGATCGGGCTAACATTGCACTAGAGGAAGTGAATTGCGCTTTTATCTTTGGAGATTCCAATGTAGTGATGTTGAGATAGGCGTGTTCCCGTAATTTGAGCTCGCATTTTTGCAATTTCGAAATTGAGATGTGTCTTTGTGATCAACCGACAAGAATGGTGAATTTGAGTGATATTATAGGAGCACGCACTGTTCTGAGTTTAGTGACGGTTATCTAGTCCAATCGTGTTAAGCGCTGGTTTTCTGTGTAAATTTTTCCATTTTTACAGGAATGCCTAAAATATCTGTATAGGACATGCATCCACTCTAGGCGATCACGTATGTTTCTCATGGGATGTTGTGCTGTAGCTTCCAGATTTTCCGGGTTTTGTGTTTTTTCTGAGCTGAAATTTACCTTCTAATAGTTAGTTAAGAATCTGCTCAAGGATTTGGATTCTCTTGGTAATTTGGAAGTTACTATTCTATGAGTGATTTTTACTACTCAGATGAATGAAATGGTTTGTGTATAGTCCTTTTGCACACATGGTTTTAATTACACACCTTATCTATTTAGTTGATGAAAACTAAGTGGGAATGGTGATCTTTCATTTGTGAAGATCCATGTTTATGTCTGTATAAGTGCTTTCCATTTCATCCATAACTTGCCCTTCGGACTATCGTTATCTGGTATGACCAGTGTTGAAGGTAATAGTTCTTACAGCAGTGATGTGATAATTGGGCAGGTGATGAAATGACCAGAATAATCTGGCAAATGATCAAAGAGAAGGTGAGCATCCTATTCTGCTCAACTGCACTGGTCATACCATGCACTTCTCTCTTATTTGGTTGCCGCAAACCAGGTCTAGGTCTCCTGTGCATTTTTATCACTAGGTTGAGTTGCAATGCAAATCTGAAGATAAAGATATTTTGTACAGGGTCCACATGAAGTTCAAGTCAGGTTGCATATATGAAGATTGAGATACTAAAAAATAGCAGAATTATATCTCCAGATGTCTTTGTATTGGTGGAAAGGTGCCTGTTGGTGACAATGATGTTTTCTGACCATATGATGATATTTGTGCAGCTGGTGCTCCCATTTGTGGATGTGGATTTGAAGTACTATGATCTGGGAATCTTGAATAGAGATGCCACAGATGACAGAGTGACTGTTGAAAGTGCTGAAGCCACCCTCAAGTATGGTAACATGTTCATAGGAGAAAACAGTTTATTTGAATTACATTTACTGAAGATGTTTTGGATCAGTAGGTAATTTGAGGTGGTCCTTGTGTATAAGTCTTGCTGAGCATACAACAAATTGCCATTGAGATCATTTACAACCTCTTTTGCAGACTTGTGGCATGATGGTCACATGAATCTTGACATATCTACTGATTCTGTGGGACGTTGTGTTCAATATTTGATGCAGGTACAATGTTGCTGTGAAGTGTGCAACCATTACTCCTGGTTGGTTTTGTTTTGTTCCTTACCTTACATCTTTCAGTATTTGTAATTTTTCATGTTGTAACATATTTTGAGTCAATTGACCAGATTGTGTAGGATGGGTTTCTAGTCCTGTCTTAATTCCTGCTCATATATGTAACCCTTCATGATGCAGACACCAACAAGGTGTTGTGCACAGAGGACTCCAATTTATACAAGTTTTGAGAGCCTTGTGAATTTCTAGCTGGTTATTGAAATTGATTACTCACAGACTCTGAATACGAATGTCAGATGAAACGCGCATGAAGGAGTTTGGTCTCAAGAAGATGTGGAAGAGTCCAAATGGAACTATCAGGAATATCTTGAATGGTAACTTCAAGCCTTTGAAGCCGAGGTTTAGATGTTTGTGAAGGTCTAGGTATCTTTAGCTTCCATTATCTGCCTGGTCAAGGTCAGGCTGTTCAAGACTGATCATTAGAAAAGAATCATCTGCTACCACTCCCGGATTTATACACATGTATGATAAGATGGATTTAGATATTACTCGTGTTTCACAGGAGTGCAAACGTTGTCAAGGTGATAGAGAGAGGAAGAATGAATGCAAACATGCAGAGGTAAATGCTGGTTCTCCTACAACGGCTACAACATGATTTGAATATACTTGTTACGTGGCAGGCACTGTCTTCCGTGAGCCCATTCTGTGCAAGAACATTCCCCGTCTTGTTCCAGGTACTCTCAGCTACACAGAATTCTCATAGTTTTGAAAGTGATCTGTCAACAGTTCCTCTCTATGGATTATTTCAATCTATACATATGTGTTGAGCTCTTATCAACTCAGAGCACATTGTAAACTTTTTAATTATACAGTCCGGATAATGGCTTTGCAGGGTGGACAAAGCCCATTTGCATTGGCAGGCATGCCTATGGGGACCAGTATAAGGCCACAGATGCAGTATTTACAGGCCCTGGAAAGCTCAGGATGGTATTTGGTAAGTCACTATTCTGAAGTCTTATTCAATGACTCACAATTCTTGGTAGTTTATAGCCTGTTTTGTTCGTGAATCTACAAGTGTAGTTCACAAAGCTGTCAATTCTTCTTGTAAGTATTAGGAGTTATGAAAATAAATGTGTTGATGTTGTCTAATTATAGTCCGCATCCCTATACCCAACATTGACTCTGGCATGATCTTGTGTGTATATGCAGTTCCAGATAATGGTGGAGAGACAGTGGATTTGGAGGTTTATCATTATGATGGTGCTGGAGGAGTTGCTCTCAGCATGTATAACACAGATGAAGTAAGTAATCATACTGACTCTAGGTGGTGAAATAGGGAAGAGGACAGTGTCTGGAATCCAGGACAGATTTTGATGTTGTTGTTGGAATGTGATGTGAAGTGTAGTCCACGAAGGAGAAGGGCTCATGTATGTAGTGTATTGTGTGGCGAGGTGGTGCAGTCTATTCGGGCATTTGCAACAGCATCCATGACCATGGCGCTTCAGAAGAAATGGCCACTATACTTGAGCACCAAGAACACCATTTTGAAGAAATATGATGGGAGGTACAAATATGTGACTTGTTCTGTATTTGGGTTACTTATTCCTTTGATATGATGGAATGTTCCCATGAAAAATGATGTAGTTTTTCCATTATTTGGTATGTAAGAGTTGGCAAGAAGGTTGCAGTGTCAGTTGTGGACTCTGTAGCAATTGAATAAAGTATCGCCAACTGTAGGTGCCCAGTACCAGTTAATAAGTGGTTACTAAGTTATAATCCATTCATGTTTGTGAAGGAGACCTATAATTATTTTGACAATTTCCTCTTAGGTGTTTTTATTGGAATATGCAATAAGCATCCTTATTACTGATGTTCTTCCAGGTTCAAGGACATCTTTCAGGAGGTTTATGTGAATGATGGTTGGGAGGCCAAGTTTAAGGATGCAGGAATCTGGTAAGCAACTCTATTGGTTTGTATTTCAAACCATAATTGAAGTCCCCTTGTCTGATGGACTTTGTAAAGTATTTGTTAGGATAAATAGTCTGCAGGACACTTGGTGTCCGCTATTACATAAGTTGTGATGGATCCTTGGGTGGTGTGCATATTGGTGACAGGTACGAGCACAGGCTGATTGATGACATGGTTGCATACGCCCTGAAGAGTGAAGGAGAGTATGTGTGGGCGTGTAAGAACTATGATGGTGATGTTCAAAGTGACATGCTTGCTCAAGGTGAGTATGTCTTGACATCAAGGGAGCAATGTGTAAGTTGTTACTGTCATTTGGGAAGCTAGTTCTGATTCTGTAGTCCTTCCTGGATGTTGAAACAATCAGCTAGACAATCAGCATTCATATTGTGGTGTCTGCACTGTCCTCCAAAATTCAGAAGCCAATATGACAAACCTTGTGGGTGCAGAACCTCTATGACTACCTTGCATCCCTTAAAGTAACTCAAATAGACTTTTGGTGGAGAGGTGGCCCCTTATCATTTTCCAGTGTTTGTTTTGCATATGATGTCAATAATTAATTGTCACTTGTGGTGCATGCTCGGAGGTACTGTGAATATAAATGAAGAGAAACCTATTGCGGTTAAATAAGGGCCAACTTATTTTAGCTCTTCCTGGCATGCCAAAATGAGTTAGACCCTCAATGAACCAATATAGAATGTTGTTTGCTCAAACCTTCACGCTACCTTCAAGCATGCACCTAAACTTTACCAACATAGAAGGTGTTGCATCCAAAACAACCAACTCCCAACAAAAAGTCAATTTGAGGTAGAGGATAAGATTTATCAGTAGCAACAGTTTTCAAGCTAGACTCCAAGGAATCCTGTGCTACAGTACTTGAAGAATTAGGATTGTTATTCAAGACTTTCTCATGAAATGGACAATTGATAATTTTTTTCACTTCGCACATCTTTGAAATCATTATGTACCTTCATTTCTGGCCTTGAGCTTCTAATCTTCGTGTTTAAGTACTCATCACTGAAGTCCTATTTGTGCAGGGTTTGGTTCACTTGGCCTGATGACATCTGTGCTGGTATGTGTTTTTTAGATTACCCCTTTTGATTAAGTAGGGTGTTCAGGTGAATTGCATTTGACTGATTACAATTAACTTCATGAGGTCTAACCTGATTTTTGAGGCTATTCTTTCTGCCCAAGCTTTAATACTTACTATCAAAGGTGGCCTGGCCAGTGAAAAACTTTTGTAAAATTTGCTTTATTTGAGTAATTTGTGGAACTAGATTTGATTAGAAATGCTATACATTTTTTCTGTGCATTTCGTTTGAGTTTTTCTGTGTGTACAGATATGTCCAGATGGGAAAACTATCGAAGCAGAAGCTGCTCATGGGACAGTAACACGACATTTTAGAGTTCACCAAAAGGGTGGTGAAACCAGCACTAATAGTATTGCCTCTATATTTGCATGGACTCGAGGCCTTGGCCACAGGTACTGTTGGCACTTCTTACAGCTGTCCAAAGTTTTGCTTGAATATGTATTGTCACAGCTTAACTTTTTGAGTTGCAAATCATTGTCAACCTTGACGACCAAGCTACTGGCTTGTCTTCTCATTCACTCTGTTGCTCCGTCTTTCCCTTTGTATACTATGTCGGATCAGAAGTGTACATACAGCTGAATCTGGCTTTCCTTGTATGAATGCAGAGGAAAATTGGATGGGAATACAAAGCTTCAAGAGTTCGCTGAAAAGTTGGAAGTTGCTTGTGTAGCTGTTGTGGAGTCTGGAAAGATGACAAAGGATCTTGCAATTTTGAGTCATGGCCCAAAGTATGTAGATTCTAATTCTATAAGATGTTTCTGAGGATTGTTTTGTATTTTGCTCCAAATTAGACACCTTACTAATGACCTCCTATGAAAATTCTTGACCTTCTCTGTGTATTTATCCAACTTTCAAGGTGTATGTGATGTCCTGCCATTTCTACCAATTTATCACCAATACTCAGACTACTATACAATTTGTCATACATGAAGCTCTCCAAAGTGTTTGACATGGTCTGTATTGATCACAGAGTCACAAGGAAGGACTATCTCAACACCGAGGAGTTCATTGATGCAGTTGCCGAGGAACTTCAATCAAAGATATCACAGAAGTCAAAATTGTAACCATTCTGCTCCCCAACCATTTCTGACTTTGGGAGGAGTGAGTGCTTCTGATATCCTCAACTCAGACCTCAAAGTTCTGACCGTCACATTGAGCTGCTCTTGCATATGAAATGTCCTTGGGCCACATTTACACCTTGTGTCCTGGTGTTTGCATGTTGCTGGAAGTTTTAACCATTCACGAGTCCTGATCAGTTTTTGTGTGAATTATGCAGAGAACATTGAGCCTCAGCACCATGATATGAGATCTGCTTGCTCAGCATTCTGCACATGGCAACGGAGCCTCTCATGATTGGTCATTGAGACAATTTGAGCACCTCTAAAGTGTATCTGCAGTGCACATTCCAGAAGTTGAGTCATGGCTCCAGTTGCCCTTTTCAATGTACTGATCCTTTGTGCTAATAATACATCTAAGTCCGACCAATGGCTTTGAATGCCTTTGTTGAGTTACTTGTTCCTTGATTGAGAAAGCTTCAAGGCCATGGCAACTCGTGGAAGATTGGGTGTGAATTGTCTGATATGTCCACTAACCTATGAAGATGGTTTCTTTATTTTATTATGATATATTTGATTATAATATGTAAATATTGGAAAAATTTACAAGTGCTACCTACCGTCCAAGGGGTACTCAGCCCATTTTGATTGTGAAATGAAGGGTTAAAAGCTGTGGGTGTGACCAAGGGATTATCATCCATACTGAAATATAAAAAAGATAATGAAAATTTCATTGTCTATATTGCGGCTGAATTCTCAAAGGTTAAGCTTCCAAGACCCTGATCAAGCCCACATGTACAGGAGGAGCATCTATATTAAGCTGACAAACAATGTGCTGAACAAGCTTTTGTGCAAAGTACATAGCAATTGACTACAGGTAACAAATCCACCAAAAGTATATTAAACTGATGAACTACAACTGTTTATCGTATTTAATGTCACATGTGTAATAGTGTTACTTACCCTATTTTGAGGCTTTTGAGGCATATGCTAGGTTGCACTGATGATTAACAACTTCACCATAAGTGTGACCTCATGACACTTGGCATTCAAGTGCGCTTACAAATATCTTGGCATGAGTATGTTCAATAGTGTTATGAGGTGCATGCCTATGTTACACAATGGTCCACAAGTTGACTAAAGTGTACACGGATAACACTTGTCATTAGCATGCTCAAGAATATCTTCCTCTTGCATACTAAAATGTAAATACATGGCGCTTGTCATTAGTACACTTCAAAATATCTTCCCCTTGCATACTAAAATGCAAGACTATCATCTAAAGTATCCCAATGGGCTACTCTAATGTCATAATATAGATCATTTTCACTTGAAGAAGTTACTTATGTTGATGAATGGAATCATATTGGCAATTAACGGGCATGATACTTTTGAGACCTCTAGGCATCTAGTTTAGGCCCTTCACAAATATAGTGTGGCACTAAATGGTGTACAACTGTTTTGAGTTGCAATCTAGTGGAGACTCGTGTAGTGGTGCTGGTATGTGTCTCCCCTATTTTCACCATGAGATTACACATAGGAAGTTGCTTCAATCTAGAGCTGAATTGAACCACACATTCACTGCACTGTCATTCCTGAGCAACACCTACAAAACCTGAAATCAATTTGGTTGTGGAAACAATCTTTATGCGCACTAATTGTTGTAGAATCATTAGTACACTAATTGTTGTAGAATCATCAGTGCACTAAATACTGTATTTAATGTCACCAATTCTATTTGTCTTCCTCAATACTAAATGTAAACCACCCGTGTAAAGTCACCAATACTAAACGTGAACCTAAGATTATTTGTCACTCTTTGTAAAAGTATTTGGGCATTATAGATTTACAATGTTGCAATTATTGTGACTTACAAACTTTGTTTCAATAATTGGCATTTGTAAGAACTAAAAGTAAGTTGGGATGACAATACTTGTAAACTTATTCATAAGAAGTGTCATTAGAAAAGTCATTGCAGTGACATGAAATACCATACTACACTAAAGGCAATATTTAGTGTAGTGACTCTACGTTTACCATTGAAGTACATATATACAACAACAACAAAAATGCTCTACTTACACCCATCATATTTTACCCTTAAAGCTCACCAAGATTTCAACAGGACTTTGGAGACAAGATTTTTTTTTTCTTTCTTAACTTCATTTTGATTTTGGCCCTCAATGGGACACAATCCTTTTATATAATACCTCGATGTGAATTCTACATGAATTTTATATTCACAATCAAAATCTTATACATGGATTTATGCCATTTCAAGATGTTAAACTTAAAGAAAAGAAGTAACTTTGGTGTTCAAGCACTGACATGAATCTAAGTCCATTCTCCACTGTTAAAATTAAATCTTCATTGTATGGTATTTCATGAAAAATATACATGGTATTTCATGTATATGTATTTGTTTCAAGCTATATTTTTCAAGTATCAAAATATCATTATGAGACCTATTTAATGTGAAAGTCGTCTGCAACAATTAAACGAAAAATGAACCATAATTTTGATTGGTTGATGGCAAATTATATAGCTAAGTCTGTGCAAAATGTTGTTTGAATCCAACACAAAACTATGACTATCATAACATTACTCGGCTCATGGGATGCATTATGTGGGACCATATATCAAGCGAGAATAATTCTCCTTTAATTCTAGGCTTCCCCGTTTATGGGGAGCACTTAGGTTGAATACTCTGAAGTTTTCGACAAGCAACTATAAATTCATAGTTGTTTAATTGTAGCCTTTTTCTTTGGAAAGACACCATCATTCTAGTTGCTTAGTGATGTTATGTATGTGGATAGAATGTTTGGCATCATCAAAGTAGGATGATGATTATGTCAAACTATATATACTTCCATGGTCTTTGCTACACATCCTTCTTCATAATGTTCAGCACACACGCATGAACATAAATGATGTTGATGTTAAAGTTCGCAAAGCCAAAAGGTTACATCAATATGGTGTCAAAATGGCTAATTCCCTAGAGTAACTAAGTGCAATGGTGTCAATCAGGCTTATATCAACTTGATGGTCCAATTGGAAGAAATACTTGACACTACCTAGTACCACATCTTGAAATTAGGGAAGGGAATGTGTCTCTAGTGGAGTTGTAGAGGGGACACTCCAACCACGAAGTGTTCCTCATAATAGAATTAGCATTATCTTTTATCCCTAGAAATTGGGATAGTTGCCCACCAGCCAATTTCAATGGCAAGTAATATGATTGGAGGTGCAATAAGCAACAATGATTTTGCGTTAGGGTAGTGTCAATGGTTGCTGCAAGTACAAATCACATTCATAGCTGAGAAAATCTTGAGGTGAAGATAATCTAATGTCTTTCCCATGAGGTGGAAAGAGTTCTGCTCTTTAGCAAGAAAAGCCATGTTTGATAGCAATCAAGCGTTACTTCATTTATGCCATCCGTGTATATATAACTCTTGTAGATCGAAGAGTGTCGCATATTCTTTTCTTTGTAGAGTGCTTACTAAACATCGCTTGGCCTAATGCCCTTCAATTTCCGCTCGATGTTTGTGGCACCAACTTCTAGGCAAGGCACGCTTCACCAAGATTTGCCATATATTCGATTAAATATTGTACTTGCATGGTCACAAACAACGAGCAAAGACTTTACATAGTTTGTTAGAAAAAAGATCTCACGCTAGCAAGTGTTACCCCACCTATACGTGTCACCATAGCAATCACTTCCAATCCATATTCAAAGTACACGAGAACACGGCAAGCAACTTCACATGCGAGAATGAGGATATGACCTTCTTGGCGTGGCCTTTTGGTCAATCTCGTTGTTTGTGCTCACCGTCACATCTAATGTCACTTTTAGTTACCAACCATTCGCATATGTATATACATCTTTAGATGTGAGGTACACGAGGTGTGGCACTCGGCGTTGTTGCAAGTGAGTTTCGAATTCCCCACTTTGTTAATAATTTTTTATACGGCTTAAGGCAAATTCTTATGCAATGCACAAATGACTTCTAGTTTCTTGGACGGCTTGCTTTGAAGTTGCTTTGAAGGGCACGAAAGCGATGGAAATGTTGCTTGGTTTGATCTTGTGATTTGATTTGAGTTGATTAGATTGTGGGCAATGAGCTCCTTTGGTCACTTAAACATAGTGGCTAATTTATGTTTGGAGTATGCCAAAGTATCCTTATTGCCCCAACCATTGATGATTGCTACACAAGGCATTCTTCTCACTCGTTTTATTTCAAGAAATAGTTATTGATGACGTTTTTACTTGAGGATTATGATATTGTTCAAATTTTCTTGCATGCTTATGATCTACCATATGCTTTGGAATGATAACTGAACATTTGCTGGAGATTGACGATGGAAACCAAGATGGAGAATTTTATTTTTTTGACAAAATTTGGTGTTGGATCGCCACAAAGGCAACTTAGCCCCGGAAGCAAAACTTGCCTCTCAAAAAGTGGTTTGAATGAGATAATATTGTTTTGGAGGTCCAATGAGGGTCCCAATCTTGTTTTTTTTGGAATACATGCCTAGATTGGATGTGACATATTGTCGCTTGTGTGGGGTCATCAATTCTTAAATTTCACCATTTGTACATCAATCTTACCATGTGTTATCCAACAAAACTTCGAGAATCGAAGAATTTGCCAACATTGCACATGCCACTTGGTCGTTCACTTGAATATTCGATGGAGAGTGTGTTGACAATAGAGTTATTCGTAAAGTAAAGCATATGAAATCATGGGTTTAGTCTTAAACCCTGAGTTTATGAGAAGTAACACAAAGTCAACCAAGTTTTTTTTAATGTTTAAATAACCGCACACAATGAGTGGTGTTGGGCAATTAAAAACCAAAATTATAGCTTGTCCTATTAGGATGGATGGGTCAACTTAGCCTTGCACGGGTTGATCCGGGATTTAGGGCAACCGGTCCCATGTGTATCCTATTTTAGACCTTGAAATTTTCTCAATATTTGAGAGGTGGCAAGAGGAGGTCCCAAACGTTTCACCCAACTTCCAAAATAGGCTCCGATACACGACAAACTAATGAGCTCTTCATAAAAAGTTTTCTCAAATAATGATGAAGTCCACAATTTTGTCCCTCTTTGAGGTCACATGTCCTATTTTGAGAGGGTGTCATTTCCTCGAGCTATAGGGAACGATTCAAAAATAGGGTCCTAGGGTTCCCAAATTGCCCAATGCAAGTAAACTAATGAGGAAGGGGAGGTGTCGGAATTAGGTAGAGCCCATCTCCATGAAGGAATTTAGCATCACTTAGGGCCGCTTCACACTTTGGCCGTCCATGTCGAGTGGCCGTCGATTTCCACCAATCAGATTGCAAGAAACCAAGAATTCGTCCTCTCGACACTTCACACTAGAGGCCAAAGTCCAAAGGCCGTCACTCTCCAAAATGCCTACTTGGCAATACTTTTTGACCAAGGCGACGGACTCTCAAAGGAAGTTTGGGTTGGACAAGAATGGAAACCCAAACTATGGTCAAGAGGCCGTCGGTTTTTTTCATTAATAATAATAATAATTGACAATATCTTGGCCATTAGATTCGACGGTTGTTTTGGGCAGGGAATAAAGTGGATAGAAGCCAGACAAATGGTATGGGTTTGGACCTTGGGCTTGGCCTTTGGAGGCTTCACACTATGGCCATCCAAGTCGAGAGGCCGTGGAAGTTCATGGCCAAAGGTTTGGACTTTGGGATTGGCCTTTGGAGGCTTCACACTATGCCCGGCCAAAGGCTCCAATTCCAATATTTTATTGACTATTTTTAGCCCATTTATTTGGACTTTCAATAAAGTTTGGCCATTCAATCCCACGGCCTCTCGACTTGGATAGTTGTAGTGTGAAGCGGCCCTTACATGGGAGAGGCAAGTACGGAAAATCAAGAACACAATCTCTCTAAATATGACAAGGTAAGCATGGATTCAAGGACAAGAAATTCCTTCCTATTCCTCGGCTATGATTGGTTGGCTAGGGGTGTCGGATATAGGACACTTGGTGAGGATATTTAGAGCCAAGTTAAGTTATTGAGGCCTTAAAGTAACACCTTCCCTTTGGTGGCACCTATTTTTAATCCTTTAGCCGTCAACATGTGAGTGCAATGGTGCCATCAAGTAAGGGCCAATTTACACTATGGACCATGAAGTTGGACCAGGGCTCTGCAAGGCAACTGATTGGCTGCTGAAGTTGTCCCAAGACAACTTCAGTTTACACTAAGGAAAAAATGTCGGAGGGACCATGGAGGTCGAGGTCCCCAAATATAATTTTAAAGGCCTAATAAATGCATTGACATGGTCCAACGGGTTTTGCGGTGAGAGAGGCAAGAGAGGTGGTCTGGTAGGAAAAGGCAAGGGCCCATGGCAAAGAAATGCCATTTCAATAAGTTTTTAATGAATCTACCCTCTATGTGCCTTAATCATACCATAGCCCATGAGACATACCATTACTACCTTGCCCTACCCCTTAAACCGGCTCCCACGTGTTTCACCAAACAACGTGGGACACCTAGAACTCAAGAATTTGAGTGCAGATTTTCTTTTTTGCTCTACCAACTACAATGTTTGGAATTTGGGGGCTTGTAATATACCGTTGGAAAGGTCTTGAAAAGACCTTTCCAACGGTATATTACACGCCCCAAAAAAATTTCAAATTATAGTTGCAAAATAAAAATAAAAATCTATAGTCGTTTAGTGACTGTAGATCAGGGTGGTCAAAAGAACCGCAATGGGAAATCTTCTAACACTAATTATCAAAGAAATGAACTTTAGTGTTGAGCAAGGTAGGGTGGTAACAACATTAAATATAATCAAACACTAAATATCCTATTTAGTGTAGTGACAACACAAAGTACATGTCACATGTAAATTACATTGAACATGTACAAATTAAATCGCTCATTTTTTTGTAAAAATTGTTGTGAGAAGATTTGCAAGCCACATCTTCAACACATTTAACAAGAAGTGAAGACAAGTGAACCCCAAGAGAAGACAAGAGAATGGTCATACTTGATTTTTTTTTCAAAATTGCACCTTTTTGGGCATATATTAAAAAAATCAGCACCTTCACTTTTTGGTGCATGGTCATTCTTCTTGGTCCACATTCGGTTTACACCTAGTGGGGAGCCCAAGGCTCTCAAAACTAATTTTTTACGAAGTCGGACCATGGAAGTCGGACCATGAACTCGGACCATCGACAAAGGCCATCTTTCATGGTCCGACTTCATGGTCCATAGTGTAAACCAACCCTAAGTCATTGTTAAAAGTGATTAATCACGTGCGGCATTAAGTATAAAATAGTACCACTCCGGCCATTCATAATAGCGGTGTAAGAAGGATGCAAGATTTTTTTTATTTTTTTGAGACAAAGGCCAACACCAAATGCATTCAAAACCAAGGAAGACGCGCCCACTTTGAGGGGCAAGGACGCTTTTAAAAGAGCACCAACTTTGGCCAATCACAATGGCTAATCGGGGATCTATCCGCTCAACGAGGTGGTGTAAGGCAGACATTAAGTACCCCCCTACGAACTATGGGGGGGTGTCAGAATCGGGCTAGGGCAGGCCTCCACCGAAAATTCTGAACCCGACCGAAAACTGCTGCCCAACTTCGAAAAAAACATTGCTTTTGCATTCTTGAAGACCGCTTGACTACAAATCCCATATTGAGTGCACTTCACCTTCAAGGTCCAAAATCCAATATATATGTTCACTTCCATTGAGTAAATAAGCAATTGATTGGGATTTCATTATCAAAGTGAAACCGTCAATCAAGCATGTAATTAACTTGGAAGTCAAAAATATTACAAAACTCTCACTAGCACTGAGGTTATAATTTTTGTGACTTACAATTTGAAATTGTCTTTGTCATTCTAAAATGACGGTTAAATTTAGTGCGCTGATTTAGTATGTATATTTTATAATATTTTAGGTAATTCTATCTACTTTCACAAGTATTCATATGCAATAAATAAATAAATATTATAATTAATTCATTGGAATTAAGTATTAGAATTAATTCAGTAGATTAAGTGTGATTAAATATAATTAAGTCTAATTAATCTTCATTAATCCTAATTATTCCCAAATAAATCAGAAAGTATGCCTACCTAATTAAGTAAACCTAATTAATTATAAAATGTACTTACTATAATTTAATAAATTCTCGAATTAATTCCAGTTAATTAATAATAATAATAAATTTGTTTTTTAATTCAATGAAATTAATTAATTCACTGAAATTATTTACTAAATTTACTGAATTAATTATAATAAATTTAGTAAAATTATTAGATCTAAAGAAAGATGAGTTTAGGCCATGTAATGAGGAGGAGAATTGTTTAGGACCTAAAAGTTTATATTTGGAAAATTGCACTAGGCCCAACATTTTATTTGTCATTAATTTGCGAGATTTAGTGCTATTTCAACAAAACAATATTGAAATGGTATCAAACATATCCTACCGTACCTCGAGGACATGGAGGAACTAGGATTGTTTTATAGAGTTGGAGAGGATAGCAACATCAAAGGATACATGGATGTGCGTGGGTTACAACTCCGATCCACATCAAGGGAAATCACAAACATGTTATGTTTTCCTTAGAGAAAAAGCCATGGTATCTTGGAAATCAATGAAATAGAGTCTTACAATCACATCTTCAGACCATTTAGAAATTATAGCCCTGCATGAGGCTTCACATGATTGCATTTGGTTGTGAATGGTTGATGGCTTCATCAAATGTTCTTGTGGTTTTCATGATGTTCCAAAATTTTCAATGGTAATATACATAGATTATGCAACCTACATAGCTCAAATAAAGGTGGGTTGCATCAAAGGATACCATATCAAATGCATCTTACCGAAGTTCTTTTTCACTCGTGAACTAATAGGATCATGTATAGGATTTGAAGCATATTAGGTCTTTTGATAACCTAGCGTACTTATAAACTAAGTCATTACCAACCGCTAAGCATGGACAAAATGTTAAGAAAATAAGGATACACATGTTTTCATTCTTATTTGACATGTAAACAATCATGTCTAAACCCTTCCATTCCCCCCCCCTTCATTGTGAGTTTTTACCTCAATTATGAGGCATTTGATCACAATAAGGTTTTTTAGCGAGGAAAGGGAATGTGGCGTCTAGAACAAAACTCATTGTGTCTAGGGGGAGTATTAAGACACTATAGTAAATAGAATGTTTAGCATTTGATTATATTTAATGTTGTTACCACCCTACCATGCTCAACACTAATTTTCAATTCTTTGGCAATTAGTGTTGAAAGATATGCTAGAAGATATGTTGGAATTCTCCTTTTATCATTGTTTTTTTTTCATATCCTTACTAACACTAAATTCAAACATATAACTTCCACATATTACCATAGTTGATATTTAGAGTTTGAGTTTACATTTAATGTTACTTACTTTCATAGGGTTATTGATATTTAGTGTATGTGTTCCTATTTAGGGTATCAAACACTAAATATCATGTTTAGTGTACCGTTGATGGCTGGGTGTCAATACTAGACCCAACTTCGTCGTCATAGGATGTTATCTTGGAAATATAGTCATGATCTCTTGGAATTATAACTACCAACGAGGCATGTTACCTTGGAAATATCAATTCCTTCTATATATATATATCCAATTAGAAGGTTAATAAAGAAGAACTGACCTCTCACTGTCATCTCTTGCTTGTAAATTAAAGTTGTCGCCGATCATTACTCTCTCGCTCATCTCATCGTTTTCTTTTTGTTACAAAGGCTATTTCAAGCACTGGGAACTTGGGAAGACTTTCGAAAACGGATGAAAATACACAAATTCATCCACAAAACATACATTCATCCATTACGTACTCGAAATATATCTTTACCCGGAAAAAGAAGCGTGAAACAAGGGACAATCCCCGCCGGTGATTCCTAGAAAGGGGTGGAGAAGGTCCCCTGACAACTCCTGATGGTTCTTACGTGCTGGGGCCCGGCTATATCCGGTACATAGGCTCGTAGGAGCTTCGGAAACTGGCAATAGACGGTGACCATCTTCTAGCTCGGCGGCTCTCAAGCCTCGTCACGAGCTGGCACACTCTATTTGTGGCACCAGAGCTTGTCTCACCTACTACTTGCTTACATAGTAGCTCATCGCCATAGCCATGCTCGTTGTTGTGCGAGGCTCCGCAACTGCCCTCTCGCACACCACACCTGCTGCGCCTCTTGCAGCAGCCTGTCCACGGACCTCTCGCCGTTTCGGCCACCCGGAGGCGTACCGCTGGGGTTTTAGGCGCCCCAGAGTCGTCGTCCAGGCTTGTTGCGCCGTCGCGCGGTTCGTCGACCAGGTTCTACGTTGCGATGGCGTTCGAGAAAATCAAGGTCGACCAGCCCATCGTGGAGATGGACGGTGAGCCTCCTGGCGCTGTGTTTTGGAGTGTTTGTTTCGTCTTGTTATCAAACTCTTGAGAGTAGTTCTTGGAACATTGAGCTTCGAAATTCAGGTTTACTCGGTTTCTCTGGACTTTTTCATGCTTGTCTTGAGTGGCGATCGGACTAGAGGAAGTGGATGTATGCTCTTATCTGTGGACATGAGCGGAGTGGGCATTCTTACATTTGAGATAGGCATGTATAGTTGTTCACCGGGTACCTGGTCCAATTGTGATTAGAGGTGGTTTTTCTGTGGAAGTGTGTTCGTTCCTACAGGAATGTTTCAAGTACTTCTAAAGAACGTGCATCCACTCTAGGCGATCACGTAGTTTTCTCGTGGACCATGTGCTGTAGCTCTCAGATGTCCTGGATTTTTGTGTCTTTGTGAGCTGAAATCGGCCTTCTCAAAGTTAGCTAAGAATCTGCTTAAGAATTTGGATTCTATTGGTTATTTGTGGCGTGTTAGAGGGAAATGTGAGAGCTACTTTTGTACGTGTCATTTATGTTTTAAGTACAGGTCTTATTTATTTAGTCGGTTAGACTTGGCGTGTGAATGGCGATATTCCTTCTGTGACGATCCATTGTTTATTTGCTTCTCGGTATTTGGTGAGGAAATTGCTCAAAGTAATAGTTCTCACAGAAGTGATGTGATGATTGGGCAGGTGATGAAATGACAAGAATAATCTGGCAAATGATCAAAGAGAAGGTGAGCATCTTGTGCCTTTATAAATGCCTAGGAATCCTGTGGATTTATGTCACCCGAAGTAAAGATATTGTGTACAGGGCTTATGTGAAGTTCGTGTCAGGTTGAATGTATGAAAATTGAGATACTAAGAAATAGTAGTAAGGTGTGCGTATCTGCGGAAACGTACCTGGTGACAATGGTTCACTGACCATACGATGATATTTGTGCAGCTGGTGCTCCCATTTGTGGATGTGGATTTGAAGTACTACGATCTGGGAATCATGAATAGAGATGCCACGAATGACAGAGTGACTGTTGAAAGTGCTGAAGCCACCCTCAAGTATGGTAACATGCTCATAAGTGAACAATATATTTGAATTACATTTTCCAAAGATGTTTGGATCAGTAGGTAATTTGAGGTGGTCCTTGCATATAGAGTATTGCTGAGCGTACAACAATGTGTCAGACTTGCGGCATGATGGTCACATGAGTCTTGACTTATATCCACTCATTCTGTGGGACGTTGTGTGCAATGTTTGGTGCAGGTACAATGTCGCTGTGAAGTGTGCAACCATTACTCCTGGTTGGTTTTGTTTTGTTTCTGTTCTTGCATCTTTCAGTAATTGTATCATGTTCTCATATCACAAAATTGTGTAGATGAGTTTTCAGTTCTCTTCGCCTTAATTCCTGTTCATGTGCACACAGCGGGCATCATGAATTAGCCTTTGTGAATTATGGGGTTGCTGGTTGAATTTGATTGCTCACAGACTCTAAATATGAATGTCAGATGAAGCTCGTGTGGCGGAGTTTGGTCTCAAGGAAATGTGGAAGAGTCCAAATGGAACTATCAGGAATATCTTGAATGGTAACTCCAATGCTTTGATGCGAAGGAGGTTTACATGTTTTGTGAAGGTCTCATTGTCTTTAGGTTCCAGTATTCGGCGTCGTGGAGGTCATGCTTTTGAAGATCAGTCATCTGAAAAGACTCATTTGCTACTGCTCCTGTAGTCATAGGCATGTATGATAAGATGGGTTCAGGCATTAGTCATGTGGTTCATAGGAGTGAGGCCGTTGTCAAGTTGATAGATGGAGGAAGAATGAGTGCAAAGAGAGGTCAATGCTGCTTCTCCTACAACGGGGGCTAATGATACAAGTTGGCGTGTTACTTGGCAGGCACCGTCTTCCGTGAGCCCATTTTGTGCAAGAGCGTTCCCCGTCTTGTTCCAGGTACTTAACTCCACAACATTTGTATAGCTCTGAAAGTGATCTATCAACAGTCAGGCCATTGATTATTTCAATCCAAGCATCTGTGGTTAGCTCTTACCAAGTCAGGGCACATTCTCGCCAATACTGTTGTCTGAATATCCAACAGATGCTTGATATCAATTGCTATGACATTTTGTTTGCAGGGTGGACAAAGCCCGTTTGCATTGGCAGGCATGCCTTTGGCGACCAGTATAAGGCCACAGATGCGGTATTTAAGGGCCCTGGAAAGCTCAAGATGGTATTTGGTAAGTCACTATTCTGAAGTCTTATTCAATGACTCACAATTCTTGGTAGTGTATAGCCTGTTTTGTTCATGAATCTACAAGTGTAGTCCACAAAGCTGTCAATTCTTCTTGTAAGTATTAGGAGTTATGAAAATAAACGTGTTGATGTTGTCTAATTATAGTCCGCATCCCTATACCCAACATTGACTGGCATGATCTTTTGTGTATATGCAGTTCCAGATAATGGTGGAGAGACAGTGGATTTGGAGGTTTATCATTATGATGGTGCTGGAGGAGTTGCTCTCAGCATGTATAACACAGATGAAGTAAGTAATCATGCTGACTCTAGGTGGTGAAATAGGGAAGAGGACACTTTCTGGAGATCCAGGACAGATTTTGATGATGTTGTTGGAATGTGATGTGAAGTGGAGTCCATGAAGGAGAAGGGCTCATGTATGTAGTGTATTGTGTGGTGGGGTGGTGCAGTCTATTCGGGCATTTGCAACAGCATCCATGACCATGGCGCTTCAGAAGAAATGGCCACTATACTTGAGCACCAAGAACACCATTTTGAAGAAATATGATGGGAGGTACAAATACGTGACTAGTTTGTTCTGTATTTGGGTTACTTATTCCTTTGATATGATGGAATGTTCCCATGAAAAATGATGTAGTTTTTCCATTATTTGGTATAGAAGAGTTGGCAAGAAGGTTGCAGTGTCAGTTGTGGACTCTGTAGCAATTGAATAAAGTATCGCCAACTGTAGGTGCCCAGTACCGGTTAATAAGTGGTTACTAAATTATAATCCATTCATGTTTGTCGAGGAGACCTATAATTATTTTGACAATTTCCTCTTAGGTGTTTTATTGGAATATGCAATAAGCATCCTTATTACTGATGTTCTTCCAGGTTCAAGGACATCTTTCAGGAGGTTTATGTGAATGATGGTTGGGAGGCCAAGTTTAAGGATGCAGGAATCTGGTAAGCAACTCTATTGGTTTGTATTTCAAACCATAATTGAAGTCCCCTTGTCTGATGGACTGTGTAAAGTATTTGTTAGGATAAATAGTCTGCAGGACACTTGGTGTCCGCTATTACATTAGTTGTGATGGATCCTTGGGTGGTGTGCATATTGGTGACAGGTACGAGCACAGGCTGATTGATGACATGGTTGCATACGCCCTGAAGAGTGAGGGAGGGTATGTGTGGGCGTGTAAGAACTATGATGGTGATGTTCAAAGTGACATGCTTGCTCAAGGTGAGTATGTCTTGACATGAAGGGAGCAATGCGTAAGTTGTTACTCTGTCATTTGAGAAGCTAGTTCTGATTCTGTAGTCCTTCCTGGATGTTGAAACAATCAGCTGGACAATCACCATCCGTATTGTGGTAACTTGACACAGAGGACCAGATTTCTTTCCCTACACTTTCTTTATCTTGAATAGCTTTTTCCATCAATATTTAGAAGCCAAAAATGACAAACCTTTTGAGTGCAGAGTTTCTATGGCTACCTTGCATGTATTAGCAGCCATCATACAGCATCTAGAGCTCCATGTAATGTTTTGTTATGGGATTGTATTTGTAGAGTATTTCATGAAATCTGGAGAATGGGTTCCTTGTCACTTCACTTAATTTTCAAGTCATTATGTACCTTCTTTTCAGACTTTGAGCTCTTGATCTTAGTGATATAGCACTCATGTCTGAGTTGCTACGTTTGCAGGGTTTGGTTCTCTTGGCCTGATGACATCTGTGCTGGTACGTGTTTTTTGGATTTTCCCTTTTGGGTTTGTAGGCTGGTCACTTGAATTGCATTTGGCAGGTTAAAATGAGCTTTGTGAGGTCCAGCCTGAGTTTTGACACTTTGTTTCTGGTCAAGCTCTGAGTCTTACTATCAATGGCAGCCTGGCCATCACAAAATTTTGTAAAGCTGTTTTAGTTTGTGTAATTTGTGTAATTTGAAGTACATTCGATTTGAAATGCTTTTACATATGTAAGTTGAGGTTTCTGTGTACAGATATGTCCTGATGGAAAAACTGTCGAGGCAGAAGCTGCTCATGGGACAGTGACACGACATTTCAGAGTTCACCAAAAGGGTGGTGAAACCAGCACTAATAGTATTGCCTCTATATTTGCATGGACTCGAGGCCTTGCCCACAGGTACTCTTGCCATTTCTCACTGCTGTCTAAAGTTTCACTTGAATATAGATCGTTACAGTAGACAATCATTGTCAAGCTTGTCAACAATCTTGTAGTTCATCTGTTACTGTCTTTTCCTTGGTATAGTATGATCAGAAGCGTACACATATCTGATTTTGAAGTTTCTGTTATGAATGCAGAGGATTATTGGATGGGAATACAAAGCTTCAAGAGTTTGCTGAAAAGTTGGAAACTGCTTGTGTGTCCGTCGTGGACTCTGGAAAGATGACGAAGGACCTTGCAATTTTGATTCATGGCCCAAAGTATGTAGACCCTAATTCTAAGAAGGCTTCTGAAGATTGTTGTGCTTTTTGCCGCAAATTAGTCATCTCACTAATAACCTCCTATAAAAATCATCACTATTGCATGTGACGTCCTGCCATTTCTACCGATTTATCAACACTATTACATTAAGCTCTCCTGGGTGCCTGACATGGTCTGTATTGGATCACAGAGTCACAAAGAAGGACTATCTGAACACTGAGGAGTTCATTGATGCTGTTGCCGAGGAACTTAAATTAAAGTTGTAATCAACAGAAGTCATAATTGTAAGCATTCTGCCCCCAACCATTTCTGTGGGAGCCGTCATTGCTTCTGATATCCTTCACATTGAGCTGGTGCAATGTACATGGGCCACATTACACGTCGTGTAATGTTGGCATGTTTTTCTATGTTTTAATCATCCATGAGTCGTGTGTGAATTGTGCAGAGAATATTGATACGAAACCTTTTTGGTCTGCAATCTGCAGATGTCAGTGGGGCCCCTCACTATTGAACATGGAGACAATTTGAGCACCTCAGAAGTTATGACTCTAGGTGCCCATTCAATGTACTGGTCCATTATGCCAATGACATATCCAACCTTTAACGGAAGGTTTTGAATGCCTTTTGTTGGGTCTTTGGTCCTTAATTGAGAGAGCTTGAATATCATGTCCGCACCTCCCTGGGAAGGAAAGGCTGTCCAATTTGCCCCCTTCTCTTTCCCCTGGCGCTCATCTCCACTTTTCATACTAAGTTGCTGATCTCATACGGGATGTGTCATGTGATGCTGGACTCTTTTCCCTGTAATCCAAAAAGTTTACTGCGTGGGCGTTCATGCATAACCTGAAGGCTCAAACACAAGGTCCAGGCAGTGAAATTGAAACCTATACACGTTGAATTTCAGAATGACAATTGTTGAAGTCACGAACCACAATCCTACCGCACAATTCAAGAGGCAGCAAGGAACTGGCTTGCTAGCCTTCAAGTAAGTCCTTAGAAGGCACACCATTGATAAGATGTAGACAGATTTTATTTCATCAAAATTTCAAAATACTGTCAAATTCCACCTGGGCACCTCGGCACCCGTGACATGCCCATAATATTAGATAGGCATCTTTTTTAATATTAGTGGTGAATAACCTCTAGGCTGTGGATTACGCTGCTTCTTGGTCCTCTTGCCTCTTCACACCCACTTGTGATGAACCTCCTTGTGATGAACCTACTTCCCTGAAAAGTGTTGTTTTTAACCTAATTGCCATGTTCCTGACTGCTTGTTACTAATGAGCTGGTTGAGTTTAAGAATTAACCTCTGGAAGTTCGAAGCTTTCAGCAAACCGTTGATTATGTTAAAGGAACCTATAGAATATACCTTGAATCAATGAACAAAACCGTTAGGTATTAGCATGTAACTGGGTTAAACTTGGAAACATTTGGCTCTCGGCCGCTTTTGCTCAAAATTTTCCGTGAATACTGAGCATGGGTTGGTGCCAGTCCGTGTCGACGATTTTTGAGATCCCTTCGATAATGACACCCTTCGTGTCTTTCAATGAGTTTAAAATTTGCCCCAAGCACTAGTCTAAATATGGCATCTAGTGTCAGTTACTATTTGGAGTCCCACAATGCTCTATCTTTCTACTACCGATGTAATTTTCAACTGAGTAAAGATGTTGATGTTCTATAATCTTCAAAACGATCAGTTTGGCCTTTGTTGGTGAACAATTAGATGTACAGTAAAGAGTCTAGGTAGAAGATTTAGCATTGTGTAATTCCAAATTGGAAGTGACACTAAACATTCTATTTAGTGCACTCTATTTTGTGAAACGACTTTTGTTCCTTCTACATTACATGATCTCAAAGGTTACCTTGATCCTGCTTTCACAAACTCAAGCAATATCTTGTTAATGAGTTTCTTGTCCCTTGTCAAAGCAACAAAGGAAACATATCTTTTGTTTTCTTGCTTTGCAAAGCCCCACTCATAGTCACTTGTAATCCTTATCCACACAGCAAACTACTTCACTTTCATGTACTCGGATCTCTGCCATGGTAGGAAAAACAATTTATTGATTTATTTACCAAGAACAAGCACTGTCTCAACCATCACATCCAAAATCTGTTAGAACCTACATGGTGTGCCAACATACAAAGATGGGAGCAGTTGAAGTAAGTAGGTCTTGCAATCTTGAATTGAAAATCTCCGTCCACTATTAGTCTTTCTGAAGGGAGAGAGGATATTATTGTACACAAGCATACCTCTCATTCATCCAACATAAAACTTGACCTCCTATAGGTTTGTTTGCCAATTTCATCTCAAATTAGAGCTGAATGGAAATAGTGCATTCAGCTCCCGGGAAATATCTGCACAACCCTAATGTTATGGCAAGTTCGCAAGCTGTGTCATTTACTATCACTAACCCCAAAGGTCAGCTCCTATTCAAATTTTTGCATGCTTGGGGAGCAATTGGGATTCAAGTAAGCCTAAGCCTGTAGAAGCTAATACAGGTCAGGAATTGGAAGGATAAATATAATTTGGAAGCTCAACCTAACACCAGCACCAAACCTATGACCACCCGGGTGGGCTGAAGGGTCTCCAAGAATTTCATCGTCATTAAACCACTGCGAAATGAGAGATCCTTGAAATTTCCTAGATTTGCATTCTAAAATGAAACCCTCCCAATCATCTGAGTGGTCATAGGTTCGGTGCTGGTGTTTGACTGATCTACATTGGGTTTGTTGCCACCTGCTGAGTTTTCTCTGGCATAAGCTTGGAGCCACTGGCTTTGGCAAGAATAGGAGTAGGAGGTTTGGTCTTGTGACAGAATCGAACACACATATCTCCCTCCCTTCACCCAATATTTCATGTCAGTACTGTGCCCAACCTCGCACTTTTCGACAGTAATATGAAGTTACGTGAATACATATACATGCTCTGAAATGTTTCTCAATCATGAGGTCAACATTGTATGGGAAAAAAATGTACATATTCAATGAATACGACCAGTAACAGTGCTTCAATACTTAGCAGATTCTGAACAGAACAAGCTTATTCAAAGCTCCAGTAATTGGGACCTTGTGCACCCACTATTGCTTCTATATGTTCTTCCCAATTCCAACCATCACTAGAATAGATGTCACCTATTCTGCAAACCAATTTGATCCAAAGTGCCTCATGTTCACTGCACTCCATCAGTTTCCAGATGGCTCAACAGTCTTTTGATGAAGGAAAGAGTTCCCAAGGCTAGAGATCTGCACATTAAAGTGCAGTTACAGTGCAAAGTGAAAACAACCTCGCGTACGTTTTAGTGTACAGTGAGAAAATAAGGAGATTCTGATGATTTTCTAATCAACTATGAGATATCTTTTGCCGACTTCACAGCAATTGGCTTGGCTGGCAGCATAGATGAGGGCAGCCTTGCGGAAATGGAATAGGAAATGCAGAAAACAAGGGCAGCTAATAATCCAACCCACCATGCCTGCTTGGGGATGCCAAATATCACCTCCTCGCACACTGAATACCGACAACCACCGTCTTACTTAATGAGGAGGAACAAAGCAGAAATCAAGATCAGAAATCAAGAGGTCAAGATTAGACACCATTATTATTAAGTGAGGAACTTACAGATGTTGTAAACTATGTATTGCTGATCAGAGGTACAGTCCTTAGAGATCACTCCAGCAGGGTGTACAACCACCATCACCTTTGCTGATAACCCTCCTAATGCATCCTGTTCAGCAAGTGACTCCATTAGACAACTTTCCAAACACACTTTACATTACTTTGAAATGACACCAACAATCTTAAAACCTTTATAACTGGCAGTCCACCTTTGTGCAAGTTGCTCATCCACACTTACTTGAGTTCTAAAATGCTCATCGACATAGAACATCAACTTTTCCGTGTTCAGCAGTTTTCGCCCACCTCGTTGATTATCCAAAGAGCCCTTCTCAGTGAGGAATATGTCAAAGCTTGCTGGAATCTGTCATAGAAAGCAAAGCTAGGATGAGGATGCATATCCCCTCCTCAAATTTATTGGGAAAACTTCTGGTAGGTAAGGTATGCAGGCCTTACTAGGTTACTGTACTTAATCAGACACCTATATTTGAGTGGTGTGTGGTTAGGTGTGGATGTAAGAGCAGAAACCATAAAGACATGTGTTTAAAACAGAATACATCCTCAACATCTGTTAACCATCCTAGTCTCAACAATCAACATAATTGATGGGAGAAACATGACCATTTAATGGGCACAAGAATCTTCACTTTGACAATGAATAAGATATTCATACAAGCTCTCGAAATTACAGGAAAATGGCTACAGCCACAATTGGATTTTGCAATCATCTCACACTAATTGCATGTTTCACATCCTACAAGTAGATGCAGAGCTACAAGTGTTCCTTCAAGGGCCACTTACCTTAATGCCAAAAGCATCCCTAAAACACTCATAGAAGTCCACCAATTATTGCACTGTAATAAAACCAATATGACACTAAGGGGATCCCTACTCCTCTGTCACAGACTGAAGGAAAATGAAAGAAGGTTTTCAAGAACATTCAAGGTAAGATATGTGAAACAGAGAGAAGAGACATACGGAGGCAGGGTAAGAAATCTTGATTTCATACCACTTGCGTTCTTGCAAGCCCAGTACTCTGTACTCACGGCTGCTGCCATCCACTAAAGAAAGCCTTTCCCACTTCATCTCCTCCCCAACTTTCAGAATTGGAGACTCCAAACTGCAATTCACCAAAAAAATAAGGAACACTATCAATACCCACAAAGCCCATTGCCAGCACCAAATGTTCCTTACGTTCACTAGGGGGCGGATCTTCAATCCAGTGGACTATGGCAGATAAATTCCAACGCCAACATCCAGCCTGAACCAAAAGAGATGGTGCTCTCGACATTCATACTAACAACCAACCTAACAAAGAGTGGAAAACATTTGACGTATTTGGGAAGAAAGACTATCACCTAACCCTAGAAGGAGCACTTGACAAAGCAGTGGGAAATGATACCTAAGGGGTGGATCTTCAAATCAACCTAAAATGAAATCATTCCACAGGGGCTTCTCTACACCTCCATTGCAAATATAAAGAGTGGATTGTAAGACTAAAGCCTAAACCCTAACACAAAAAAACCCACATCCAGCCTGAATCAAAAGAGAAGATGCTCTCGACAAAAGAAAGCTCGCAACACACCATACAAGGAGGAGTGGAAACATTTGACATGCTTGAGAAGGAAAGATTCTGTGGGTAAAACCTACACTTGAAAAATCTGTTTGAAGGAGATGCCTTACCTCTGTGATTCATGGGAGAGGTTCCCGAGGCTGACATCCAGACAGGAAAACAGAAGAGAAGAAAATAGTAGGCACCAAGGTACAACATGTCGAAGTGGGCCGCCCATTTTGCATCTACAGGGAGCATATTGCATGAAGGTGCTTCATGGCTACGAAAACAAATGCAGGGGATGGCATCGCCAAGAAAACAAAAAGGCAGAGTGCGACGGAGATTGGACGAGGGTGGACGAAAGAGGGACGGGCGGAGTATTTCGTCGGGTTTCATTCGCTGCCGCACTTTCGTTGGGAACGGAACTGGAGTGATGGTCAAGGACCATACTTCCGTTGAGGTAGACGTGCCTAATTCGGTTACTTATCTTAATCGGCCGCCTATATTTGAGTGTGGCTCCAACGAAGAATACCAAAAAGACATGTGCTTAAAAGAGATTAGAAATACACATCAAACTCCATATTAGCACGCTTTGTGGGTATTAAAGTGCATGTGATTTTAAGGAGTTTTGCAGTGTTAACATGGATGCATGATAAAAGAGAATTAGTGTAGCATGTGACATTATGGAATAACACAACATCAACATTGCAATAAATGACAATAATTATAATGATGACAATGTGATGCATTTGAGTGTGTGGTATTGAATTCTTTGATGGTGTATTTTAATGTCAAAACCCATGATTAATGGGAGGGAAATGTGACAATCAAGAATGAGATTTAAACAAAGAACATCCATTCCCTACGGTTTTGGATATAAGAGAAGGAGTGACATTAAGGAGGTTGTTATTATGGAGTTTAGAGTGTACCTTCTCACAATATGGTAGCCATTTTAGGTTTAGTAGTCAACATGATTGCAATGACTAATATGACCATTTGAAGAGCATGAGATTCCTGACTTTCATGATGAATAAGATATTCATACGAGCTCCTTAAATTATGAGGAAAGTGGCTACGACCTTGATTTGGATTTGCTAACCATCTCGTACTAATCGTGTGCTTCATATTCTAGGAGAAGTGGGCTAGTCGGACAAAGTGACCTTAGGGAACATAAGTGGAATGGTAAGGCAACGCATGAATGGGTCAGCTACCTTAGCTTATGCTAGCAACTTAAGAGGGTCTTCCCAACAAAAAAACTCTAAGTGAGTAAGGTAGATATGTGTTAGATGGATACTTTTCTATATGCACCCACTTCTTGTAGGATATGAAACATGCAATGAGTGCAAGATGAATAGCAAATCCAAATTGTGTCCGTAGCCATTCGCCTCATCATTTATGGAGCTCATATGAAGATCTTATTCATTGTCAAAGTGAAGATTGTTGAAACCATTAAGTGGTCATATAGCCCCCCCCCCAAAAAAAAAGAAAAAGAAAAAAGAAGAAGTAAAAACTCATGTTGACTATTGAGCCTAGAATGGTTAACATATTTTGAGCACGTAATGTAATCTCTTTCAATCAAATGTCTTTTGGTGATAGTTCTTAGATCCACACCTAATCACGTACCACTCAAATATAGGCGTCCAACCTTTATTGTTGTGTTCAATTTAGGCACTTACAGTGACTGGTGTGGTGGAGACCGGTGTTGGACCGGTATAGCACCATTTGCCTGGTATAGAATACTGGTATGAGTATGGTATTAAGTACCATACGGCCCGCAATATGTGGGCCGGGGATTCGTGGCACTCAAGTATAATCATCCATGCGGATGAAAAAAACGCAGGAATCATCTAAATGACTATTTTTAGGCAATTTGATTCCGGAAATAGAGTCAAAGGCCCCGAATTAGTCTAGTGATGTCACATTCGAATGAATCGGCCCTCAACCCCATAGGGGGGCTTTTTTTATTGGAGCCACTTCATCCACGATATCTTGGATGGATGTTCCTTAGTGAGTGCCACGAATCCCCAGCCCAATATGTGGATGGGGGCGATACTTGCTCCGTACTTGTATTGCACGGTATCGGGTCTCAATACCCGCCTTTGATACCCAAGGCAGGAGGTGGAGGTCAATACTCACCCCCGCCTTCGCTCATGTCGAGAAGCCCGAAACCCTAGTATACTAGTCCGCTTGAATGCTCTTCAGATCGGCAACATTGCAATTTATTATTCGAAATTTCAGTTCAACAAACTCTAGATTCTTGGCTTCAATGAGGCACGTTTCTTACTGTTGATGAATTGCGTCCTTATGCACTCTTGTTGCAATGTTGTTTGTGTTTTTAGGTCTCTAAAAGTAAAAAGGTTAAAAAGTTAAAATAATACCATACCATTGTGCATACTCCACTGGTATCACTACCATGGTACTCGATATTGATACCTTTAGGCTTTATTTTTACAAGATTGATACTCATACTCATACCATATCTATAAAAATATGATTCTTGTGATACTTGGGATCCAACCCGGCTAAAATTTCATAAAAAATCTGATATTGGTACTAGGTTGGTATCGCAAAATTTTGATATTGGTCCAACACTGGTGGAGACCCAATCTTCAAGGGTTTTCTTTGGAGCGGAATATACTAAGGCCTATGGGCTTATACCCAAGCATCTCCTATAGCATCTTCCTTGGCACCCATGCCATCAACTTATTATACTAACTTGGCACACATATAGCTTTCAGGTAGATGTGTCTTAAATGGTTACTTTTTTCGATTATCCCACTTCTCGTAGGATATGGAACACGCGATCGCTATGAGATGGTTTGCAAATCCAAATCGAGGCCGTAGCCACTTTCCTCATGATTTCTAGAGCTCATTTGAATATCTTATGCATTATCAAAGTGAAGATTCTCATGCGAGTCATTAAGTGGTTATATGAGTCCTCCCAATCATGTTGAGTATCGAGTCCAAAATAGTCCAATCTCTTCTAAACACTTTTTTTTAATGTCCATTCTTAGATCCTCACTTAAACACATACCATTGACATATAGGTCTCATAGTCCCATTACTATGGGTCATAATAGTTTTCTAAAGCTCACTCTAATTTTTTTAATGAGAATTAATGTGGACCACATTAATTCAACGCACGCTAATTTTTTGGTAGAAAATTAGTGTGAACCCTATTAATCATTTTTCTAGAAAATCAATGAAGGTGTTCATTTTGCGCTACTTATGTCCTATAACTAATATGCCATGTGTTGGTTGGAAGTCTCTATGAAAAGTTAAGGGGAAGACTAGAGTCTTGGACCCACACATACTATAAAATTAGTGTGGCCTAAGATAATTATTTCCATGCTAATTTGACACTCACGCTAATTGGACTATTTAGTGTAGTTTTGGAATTGAAGAGGGTTAAAGCCGACTCCAAAATTAAATCTACCATCATATCAACACATGCACATCATCCAATCCGCTACATTATTAATCTTATCCGGTTACTAAGTAGTACATCATTGACATTGTTGAGTGTTATCGCAGTGAATTCTTCATGGAGATGATAATACTGAAGTTTGTTTGCAGTTTGATGCTATCAAGTAGTCTATATAGAATTGTATGATTTTGATGTGCTATATACATGATTGTCGACATCAAGTTTCTCGACAAAAACAACAACATTTCGAACCAAAACATATACCATAGCTTCTTGTGAACGACAAGTTCACAACGTTTGAAGTCATGGATGCACATTTTGCTTCTCAAATCTTTGGATTGCTTAGTGGGTCCTGTAGTAGTTATAACCTTTATTTAGTTTTCTTACAAAATAGAGTCGTAGTTCTAACTTAATGGGACTTCTCGTTGGGAGTTGGTCCCCTATGATATTTCATTGGTTATCTTGCATATGAAATCAATAATTTATCCACCGTGTGGTGCATGCTCAAGGGTCCTGTAGCTCTCTAGTAGCTTGGGAGATTTTTTGGCTAATAACTAATTAAAGTGCGAAAGTAAGTTAGGCAACCCCCAAAAATAATATTCTAAAATTGGATAGATTAAAAAAGTAATTTAAAATAAGTTAGACATTCATCCAAGTCATTTCTATAATTCATGAATGGTTGATATGTAGTCACTAAATATGTAGAGTGAGATTGATGTTGCGTGAAGACACTGTTGAAGTTATTTGATGCTACTTTGTTGGGTTCACTTGCATTATTATGGTTTCAGGCACTCTTTGAATGTTATTTCTTTTTTTTGGACATTCAATGAAATTAATTTCCCAAAAATTTAGGCACCTTTCAAATTAGTTATTTTATGCCCATGCTGCTCATAACATTATTCAGACCCATGACAATGTTCTGTGGGATTGACAATATTCTAGGGAATATTCTCAGCATTTTCACATTCAGTCTGAATGTGGAGAATATTCCCTGCAATACTGTCAGTCCCACAGAACGTTGTCATGGGTCTGAATAATGTTATGCATAACATTATTAAGTGCGTCAGTGTGTTCTCACGGCCCCCGGGAATATAAGCCGGGATGCCGTCAGTTAGCTCACATTTAGACGGGATGCCGTGAGTTAGCTCACATTCAGTCTAAATGTGAGCTAACTGACGGCATCCCGGCTTATATTCCCGGGGGCCGTGAGAACACACTGACGCACTTAATAATGTTACGGATAGTGTACCACAAAACTCTGTATTATGAACTCCAAAATGTTACCCGTAGAGTGCACAACATTATTCAGACCCATGACAGTGTTTTGTGGGACTGACAGTATTCCGGGGAATATTCCCCAGATTGGATGCGGAAAATGGCAGGAATATTCCCTGGAACACTGTCGGTCCCACAAAACACTGTCATGGGTCTAAATAATGTTATGTGTAGTCTGCATTTAAGATTGACAAAAGCTAAATTCCATGTTGATTTCAACGTTGTCTTGACCAATGTGGATAATATAACATGTGGCAATAATAATTATTTTGTGTCAAAAAAATATCTATCTATGGTAGTAACCAATGTTGGACTAGTATATTGGTTATTGAATCAAGAATGGTATCAAATAGTCTACCCGATTGGTATCAAAATTGTAATACTAGTCAAATCTTGGCACCTTGGTGGGTATCACAAGATGAGAGAATCCATGTATACCTGAGTTCATATGTGGTTCAACACCATCCTCATACCATTTTGATACTAGGGTAATACTTTCTAGGTCTTATGAAGGTTCTCACAAGGTGTATTGACCCGAATGGTATCAAAATTGAAGATATCCTCTCAAGTACCCGTTCCCTATGGATATCAACGAACCTTGGGTAAAACCCTCATTGTATATACCCAAGAGGTATCAAAAAATGTGATACCACGTGATGTGCAAGGGAAAGAGAGTTGGTAAGGGGATAAGGATAAAAAAACCTCATAGAGAAGATGCTTCATGCGGTCACTAATGAGTCGCTTTTCATCGCGAAGAGCAACAATGACAGTGGGATGCAGCCATTGAGGGCCACTTCACACATGAGCCAAGAGCCGTGACCTTGTAATGGCGAGGACCCTTGACTCTCATCCAAAGGCCATACCATGGGTGTTGGGAAAGCCGTTTTATGTAGTCTCGGGCCCTCAAGCATAGTGTGAAGTGAGAATGGACCACGTTGCGGGACCATTGCATATTTTGTTGGCAGAAAAAGAGGGGAGGATTTGGTTTAATATAATATGCCTCAAACTCTATCAATTTAAGACAATTACTTGGTGGTGTTTGTCTGTCCTGGACTCTATTCTAGAATATGCCCTGTAATCTATCATGAAATCTGTCATCCTGGAAAGAAAAAAATTAAAAGTCATGGTCTCCCAAGAGGTGGGCCTAACACAAATTCCGGGAGACCATGAAACCTTATCCATAATCTGCCATGTAAGACTCCATGTAGACTTTTCATCCATGAAGTCTTCTTTGGGCCTTTAGGCCTTCACCTTCGTGTGTGAGGGTGAACTTGGACGGTCTCCGCCCTTTCGACCAATGAGAGCTCTTAGAATGCAATGGTCACGGGCCTTCAGTCTTGTGTGTGAAGTCGCCCTGAGAATTTGAAGAGTTTGATAGGCATCACAGGTGGCGAGCATCCACATGGCACCAGAATGTTGGGCATGCTTGCTTCTGCGCCAAGTCAACAACATTCATAGCTTCATCATTGTCTGAGTTGTCCTCATTGTTGGGCCAGTTGGGATCAATCTGCGCAGCCCAAACAAAATTAGGTCGGTTACATATTAAGTTAGCCAGGACGAACTGCAGGGAGCTCGATGAAAAGTTGTCGAATTTTTCAAACACTACCGTAGCTCTCTAGCCTCTGGAGGGATTGCACTGCATTCATCTTCTTTTCGTGCCTGAAGAACTAGTCTGATTTTTTTATTTTGTTTTTATTTTTTTCTGGTACAGGTGCCTGTGCGTGTGTCAGGTGGCTTGCTATTTGAGCTCACTGGTCACTCTATTGGTGACCCAACTGACGATGAAGAGGATGTGTCTGTCGTATTTCGATCGTGGCAAGCTCAAAACTACTTGATCACTTCGACGCATGTCAAGGGATTTGCCCCCAATCTCAATGTGCTTGGCATTCTAGAAGTTCAAGTGAGGCTCCTTCACCGATTTGCACTGCTTGTTCATATTCTCATTTTTACTTTGAAGCTCATTTTGAGAATCTATGAGATCGTTTGTTGAGGAAGTGTCACCGATCCAGGAACCGAAAACGACCAAGGAACCAAAAATGGCCAATTTTTGAATTTGAGGCCATGGATGGGAGGGGTAGCTTGAATGGATCGAGGGAATCATATTTGAGGAAATACTTACTTAATGTACTCTAACATAAGTTTCTTGAAAACATTCTAACGGTTGAGTGGGTTCTGCGTTTTTGTTGACTTCCTGACTAAAAATAGAAAGTTTTTGTCATAACTCCCACGTGTGGTGTTTCTTGTTCGCAGCATAGATTGAAAGCACATAGTTTTGTGACTACTTTGACAAATTCTGTACTTTTAATAATATTAAGTCAGTATCTTATGAATTCTTGAAGTCAAATATGTTTAAATTAGAGTTGTGCAGCTCAGAAGATTTTCAAACATGATCACCGTATAAAAATTGATTTGCCACAACTTTGTAGAAAGGTGAGACATATTTTGAAACTGAGAAGTCAAGGTTTTCAATCGATTCATGAAATGGAAAAACTGCCCGAGCATTTAGAGCTTAACTCTATTATATGTGGCTAAAACCTAAATCCAGAGAATCAAGAGCAGGACATAAGAAAGCATATTACTTGACGTATGTGTCATTGTGTCAAGTGATTGAAAATGAGCATTCCGCAACTTTTCCTATAGGCACCTTCTTTCATGCAACGGTCAGCATAACGTTCTTGAGTAGCCACCTATGTAGTCTCCAGGCACAAATGGAATATCTCTTATGTTATTCGGATGACCTAAGCATGATTCCATCTGGGATGCACGTGTTGGAAATGAATCTTGGTGGATGGGAGAAGGCGGCATGTCCAAAAATAGGCAACAACGAGGCGTCAATTATTACGAGCTCGCCACACTTGGCTATCCTTGGCATTCATGCATGATGTGAACAAGGACTTCGATCATCGGAAAATAAATACTTGAAGCTAGAATAGAAAGGGAACGTCATTACAGGGCTTAAGAGTGTTATGATGATTGGATGAAGAACAGACCTTGGGAGCAATCTTAACAAGTTCTGTGTGGGTGGATTGCATTCCAAACAACGGATATGTTAATGCAATGTAACCCTAACACAAGTCGATTGCAGTGAATGAAAAAGTTTGGAAACAAAATTAATTGGTAATGGGGAAGCCTGACATGCGATTATGTGTGCAGGAGGTCAGAGCCCAGCTTGCAAGCCGCCTTGCCACATGGGACGATTGGTAATATTGAAACTTCAAATTTGTTTAATGGTTTTCCTAGCTTTGCAACAATGAAATATTTCTTAGCGAATAGTGTGGACCACGAACCTTTTGCTCATCAAGTTGGTGTGCAGGGTGTCTCGTAAACATTTCTTTGGTGCGGCCGATGAGGTGGAGTTGAAGTATGTCAACAGGTGTTTTTAACATTCTTTCAGAATCATAGCATGGTCAAAGAGATGTTTTTGGGCTTGACAGCATCATGCACTCAACTGATTCCTCCACTGGAGTGTCCTGCCTGGAAAGATTGTTTGAATGACTTTGTAAGCACTGGGAATCTGGGAACTTTCAATGTGTCCTTTGAAGACTTCTTTGATGCATTGTCTTCAATTGATGGAGGTCCTTAATGTTCTAACTATGCGAACCCTCAATCTGCAGAAAGGCCAATGAGGACTTAGCATTGCTGAGCATAATTTTGAATCAGGAAATTCGTTGACTCTCTACTCAGATAAATACCAGTACACAAACTTATGTTGGCTATTTCTACGTCTTCGGAGTTTTCTTCTGGCTGTACTCAACACTCAATTGACATTTCACATAGTGACTGAACATTAAAGGTTTATCTTAAAAAGAAACTTTTTGTGTGCGGTATGATAGTTAACAATCAGCAGTGCATGCCAAACGAGTTGACCGATAAATTGCTGAATGCATTTCAGAAACAGGATTCCTAAAACCACACACCCTTGCATGAGTTTTTTAAAACTGGTCCGAGGACGACGTCCCATCGCGGAAAATGGAGCTGCAAGAGATCGTCAAAATGTTCCAGAAGGCGGCCGAGGCGCACGAGAAAGTCCACCATGTCTCCCCCGACAGTTCACTGCAGAACTACGATCCTAAATTCCCACCCAAAGCCGACGATCACTACGTCCGCTTGGACGATTCTCCTTGATTCCTTCCTTCCCTTCTCTTCTTGAGAGCATCTCGATGTTGCCATCGAGTGCCCAAGCATGAAGAAGGATTGAGGAGGTGTAAAAAATCGTACCTTAGCCTTCCTCATATCCACTTTGCACTCTTCTTGTGCTTCAATGAAGTTCCTGCATTATCACACTTCCAATGCAATAATATGAAACTGTTTGTCGTCAGTTGTTGCTTGATTCTGCAATTACGACTCAGAAACTTCACAGTAAATAAATTCTAGCTAAGAGGTGAACAACCCAAGCCAGGATGCTAGCGCAACTCAAATGGAGGCTGATTTAAATTGGTTGATGAGAACAAAATCCACTGAAATGATGAAGAAGCCATGGGGTTTATGCAGAAACAGTGTCCCAGGGATTTTATTATCAGGACCATATACAAAGATTGGCGAATTGTGCTTTCCGAGTCCCACGAGTGAAGTACAATGTTCTGTGTAAGAATCTACCCCATTGACGTCAAAAAAAACTCGTTGAAAGCACTCAATTCATATCCAATATGCCGATCACCGTCAAGTGATATATAGCTTCAATTTTTTCCTATTTTATCTGTTGATTGTAAAAAAGTATTTCTCATAGGTCATCGCTGCCTATGACCAGAGACTATGAGGGTCTTAAATTACAATATCTGTCTGTTTGCCTGCATGATGAAGGAGATATATACAGAGACTGTCAATGCTTATCTAAGGAGTCTAACATTGACGCTCCAATGCAAAACTCATTGTCTTCAGATGATGGAAAATGGAAAGAAGTAACGAATATCATATGGGTATAAACCTCTGCATTTTGAGGACGAAGACACCCGACTCTGTATCATCTCAAATTGGAATTTGCATCATCTCTTGAACTGGGTTGAATGCCACAGCTTCCATTAGGATGAGTTCCTTGATATGCTCTTCTGAAAATGAGGGCTGGTCAAAGTCGAACTCGAAGGGGTGTGCGCATACAGGCTCATCATTGATATCATGAAGCGTTGCCAGATAGGGGTGAGCTAGCGCTTCTTCCACTGCACACAACCCATATCAAATTCCTTCAGAATAATTAGATCACACATAGATATCCTTGTTAACTCCGATGCAGAAATTAAAGTCAGTTATGGGTATTGGATGCAAATCTATATGAATATGTTTGTCATTTAGGAAGTAGAATCTTCTTGTCATTGTATAACCAATATAAAATAGACCTGGCAGTGGACCACAAGAATCTGAGATTCACCACGATAGTACCTGTTATTCTTTTATCTGGGTCGAAGACCAACATTTTATCAATAAGGTCGATGGCAGCAGGCTGTAGATCTCGATATCTTTGAGCCAAAGGTACTCGGGCATATCTTGGAAGTTGACGGAGGTAGCGTCTAGCATTCTCGCTTCTTAAAAATCCCAGGTCGTCATCTTCAGGACTTCCAAGGAGCTGCCATGAGAAAAATAGATATGCCGTGTGAGAATTCTTGACCACAAGAGAATTTAAACATACATAGAGGAATAACTACAAGCAGCCCATATAATAAACGTTGGACTTGTACGATATTCCTAGCATAAACAGACAGTGTTACATCAAATTCTATTTCGTTCAGAAAGAGAAACAAATTGCTTAAAAGTCGAATACCGAAACTCAATAACGACCTTAGTCGTCTCATCAAAGTCCAAAACATAGAACCAAAACGATACAAAGTAGGGAATGTGAAGAATAATCTGGAATGGGATTTTGAAGACGGATGATGAGAGCGAGTTCCTGTTTATGCCTGTAGTCACTCCTGATTAAAGAAAAATGAGCGACTTCTAGCACATAAGGGGCTAGCAACATTGGCCATTCCGTCAGGTAGTAACTCAAACTCGATCAAGTGGACCTTCAGCGAATAGCCAGTCTTCTCATTGCTGAACCAAGACAGAAAAATAGCAGATGAGTTTATCCAATTATCTGTGAAGGTAGCATTCTGGGTACCTCCGTGATGAGACGAAGCTGTTGCACATAGTCTCTGCCTGGAAACAGTGGACCCCGATTGAGCAACTCCATAAATATACATCCGACAGACCAGATATCGATAGCTGCAGTGTATGCTGAACAATTCAATAGCAGTTCTGGAGCTCTGTACCACCTGGTTACAACATACTCGGTCATGAAGTCTGTTTCTGATAGTGTTCGTGCTAGCCCAAAGTCTGCAATCTTCAAGTCACAGTTGGCGTTGAGGAAGATGTTGGTGGGCTTCAAGTCCCGGTGCAAGACATTCGCCGAATGAATATACTTCAACCCTCGCAAAATCTGATAAAGAAAGTACTGCATCCATTCAAATACACCAGGATATTAGATTTCTCGGGATTTCAACAAGTCCAGAGAACGAACAACATCAACCAAGAACATTTCAAGTGTCTTGCTGATGGATGGCAATAACACATCTGCCTATGCTCCTTTCCCAGTTATTCACGCATGATCATATCTCACTTATGTTACATCGCGTGAACTCAAAATTGTTGAGTCGTCATTGTACAGTCGACATGTGTCTCCTAGTTCCAATGTGCTATGACATTCAGGGTTACACTCTCCAAGTAGGTTCCACCAAGGAATTCTCAATTTGAGGCTCTTGTATTGGAATCTTTAGTAAACTTCCAAGACATAAAATATCTTCACCAAATAATCCAAAGCAAATACTTGCCCTACAAGCATCGCCACACAGAGACGACTCAGACCCCCGACTTACTTTTTCAAGTGTATTTTTCATCAGAAACAATTGCACCAGTGGCCAATCCAGATATGAGGAGTCGCCCATGTAAGAGTGATAACTTATATTCTAAAATTTTCAGCAGGAACCATTTGAGAAACTAAAAAATTTCTGAATATTCTATTTGGTTGACAATCCTAGCTCAAGTCTAAAGATCCACTAAAACCTGATTCTATTCTACTTAAATAAGTTCTAATATGAGAGTCACAGGAGCCACTCTTCTGACCACGAGGCTATCAACCACTTGAAGATAAAAGTTCGGCCAGAAGGCTGAGAGCCAACACCGAATGCTGAATAGAGGCATACCTGACAGTGGTCCTCAGTTAGTACTTGGCTGGAACGGATGATCTGATGAAGATCCGTGTCCATCAGCTCGTAGACAATGTACACATCATTAAAGTTCTCTCTGGTTGGAGGGCGAATAATGTCTCTAATGACAATGATCTGCTCGAACGAAGAATAGGTGCTCAGTATTAACACACTTCAAAAGATCACAGTTGCACATCTCTCTCTCTCAAATGCAAACTTGAGATGTGAGAGACAATCCCTTACAGACGTTCCAAGGTCATCTCCTACCATCCTACATCCAATAAAGAGCCGCATAGAAGACTCCTCAGGGAATTTCAGATTAAAACAAGGGAAGGTATCGTTACATTTTCATGATCCATATGACAGAGGAGTTTAATTTCGCGCAATGTGCGCTTTGCATCGATTCTATTGTCAAAAGCATTTCCGATTTTTTTAATGGCTACTGCCTCTCCAGTTTCTGAATCATATAGCGAACTGCATAAAAAACAATTCAGTTATTTGTCAGTACTATTTCCAGTGCCATTTGAGACTTGAATGGAGGTCATTAACGGCTGTACAACATGCACACCAAACTAGGTTGAATTACCCTGCCGTGCCAATTCAAAAAAACCTTATCCACATGATCGCACTTTATCGCTGACATTTTCTTCCAGCTTGTACCTATATCTCGGAAATGTTGGCATAAACGCCTTAACAAAACACCAAGCGTGGCAATACAATCAGGACGGCAAGGTTTCACGTCTGAAGTTTGTGAAGCAATTTAGAAGAAATATGCCATTCTGCAATGTAATTATCTTATTAAAAAGGAAAAAATGAAGGCTAATCAAGTGTACCGACATATAAAGTTAACTGCAAATTTTGGATAGTTTTAGCTACACTAAATATGATATCTAGTGTCACCAATTCTAATTGTCTTGCTCAATACTAACTGTAAACCGCAGTATAGTGTCACCAACACTAGATGTTGACCCAACATTATTTGTCATTCCTCGTAAATTTTTGGGGGGGATTATAGATTTACAGTGTTGCAATTACTGTCACTTATCAAGTGATTTTTCATCCAAATTTCAATCATCCATGACAATATTTCATCACAAGTTGCTGACAAGAAAAGACAGGGTTTTGGCCAATGGATGAACTCATCCATCATCTATGACAGCATTTGTAAACTTATTCATAAGAAGCGTCATCCAAAAAGTTACCATAGTGACATTAAATACGATATTACACTAAATATCATATTTAGAGTAGTTTTCCGGTGACAAATTGATGGTAGTTTTCAAACCTATAATAGTTGTCTCGTCCAATTATAATCAATTACACTATAGAGGGAGGAATTTTTCACCAGACAATTCCATAAGCACCGCGACCGATTACTCGAACAGGAGGCGTATATCTCTTGGGGACTTCAAATTCGCTCCCGAGAACGTTATACTTGATATACTCGCCCCCATGCGTCGGAACGCCTACAATGCTCAAGTCTCCGGTATTTGTAGTCATGATGCCAACCGCCTCTGCTGCTTCTGTGCAATCAGACGTCATACTCTAACCTCAGAATTCATCTAATGGAAGAAAACCTTGTTGTCCAGCAGAAAGACATGTATCTAGTCCGTACGGGACTCTACTAAAAATTCTCTAAAGGATTGCCTAAACAGAGATGATAGTACTAGTGAAGCGCTTGGATTTATCGTGCAGGTCATTACAACAGAAGCTAAATTTCCTGTTTCATAATGGAGGCGAAGGGACGAGAATGATTTCGTGACGCTTCTAATTTCTATAACTGCGACTGCAAAATTCACCAGCGACAGTGGAAATTTCTTTTGATACCACAATTGATACCGCTGTGACTCTTTAGGCGGCTGGAAAGATAGTAACCGAGTGCACGAGAAAGATGTAAATTCCAAGAACGTAAGAGGATACCTGTTTGCTTTAGCGGTAGCCAAGAGAGGCCATGGCTAGAGGTGGAAGCTGCAATTAGTACTGCAGGATGAGTCTTAATTTACAGATATGCGAGGAGCTAGAATCTCACCTCAGGCGTCATATCAGACGCCTGCGTTAATGTAATCGAAGTCCATTTGTTCTCAAAAGCAACCTCAAAGGCATATTACTTCGAAATACACGCCCATGATGATTGCTCAATAATAACAAAGGTGCTTAGCTACAAAGTTCCCCTCCGAGAGCCTCAAACGCTACAACTGCTTGAGCAGAACCGCTGCAGCTCAAATTGATTAGACCTCTGGTTGTAGAAATGCCATCCGAAGCCACTGGAAGTTATACCTGAAGTAGCGGATCCTACGTAAGAAGGAACCAAAAGGCGACACGCAAGTCTAATGACACTGGACTGATCGGAGCTTCGAGTTAAGAACTCTGCTTCACTTTCGAACCTCAGGCGTCACATGAGACACCTCCGACAATGTAATATTCAGTCCATTTGTTCTCAAAAGCAACCTCAAAGAGATATAACTTCGAAATAGTACACGTTCATAATGATTGCTCATTAATAGGGAATGTGCTTTCTTACAAAGTTCCCCTCCGAGAGCCTCAAACGCTAGAACTGGTTGAGCAGAACCAAACCGCTGCAGCTCAAATTGATTTAAACTCTGCTTGCAGAAATGACATCTATAGCCAGTCAAGTTATATCTGAAGCAGCAGCTCGCCAACCCGCAAGAGGATCCTACGTAAGAAGAAAACCAAAAGGCGACAAGAAAATCTAACAAAACTGGGCTAAAAGTCGGAGCTTCGAGTTAATAAAATCTGTTGCTCTCCCGAACCAGTGCTCGATCAAAACGGGAAGCAATAACTTAACTGTACCAACGCTATGATCTGTCTCTTGCTAACAACAATTACAAATGAATGGCAAACAGAACAACTCACCGTGGCCACAAGAAGATCAGGAAAGCGCTCTGATATTTGATAATTCACCACGTGGACTCTCCGAACGTTACAAGTGAAGCTTTGGAGTTTGAGAACGAGAGACAATGGCGAAAACAAAGAAGAAAGCTCCTTAACAAACTGCACCGACTTCGTTTGTGACCAATTCTGAGGTGGAAAGCTAAGGAAAAAATTCAGCGAAGTCTGGAGAGAAAAAAGGGTTCAATCTCGTGTATGTCGGAGAGCGAGTGTGCACGGGAGCGCGTGGCATGGCGCCGCGAGTACATGGCCCGTGGCTATGGCGACCGAGCTCCTTCTCTTTGCTGCGAAAGAGAAGAGATCACGGGACCACAGACCAAAGTCTCCGATGTCGTCGGCCGTCCGTCCGTCCGTCCTTCTCCATTCGTTCGTTTCAAGGCCTTTGACCGAAGGAGTCAGTTTTAGTCAGAAGTAATAATAAATAGATTAATAAACACCTGATTCCAAACTTTGTAGTCTTATAGTAATATCTTATTGTCAGTTTCAATGCTTTAAGGAAGTTGGACCAAGGTCAATTCAATAGCCGTGACCATTAAAATCTAAGGGCCCTTGAAGGTCATCCACAGGCCATACTGTGGATTTTGTGATCGATGGGCCCTCAAGCTTAGGGTCACTTCAAAGTTCACACACGAGCCAAGTGCCGTGACCATGTAATTGTGAGGGCCTTTGATTCTCGTCCAAAGGCCATAGCACTAACATGATCTGTCGGAATTTACGTCAAGCCTATTTTTTGGAGGTGGGCATGCCACAAATTCCAGCAGAACATGAAACATTATTTATAATACGTCATGTAGGAATCTTTGTAGACTATCTATCCATGATAATTTCTTTGGGCCCTTAGGCTTTCACCTTCTAGTGTGAAGTGAACTTGGATGGTCTTGGCCTTTCGACCAATGATAGATCTTAGACCATAATGCTCACGGGCCTTCAGTCTCATGTGTGAATTGACCCTTGGTGTAGAGTAAAAGTGGATCATGTTGAGTGACCACAACATATGTTCGAGTATGGGTCCCCCCCATGGCAATATAATATTTGTAGGAGCAAATGGCAATTTAATTGACTATCATGGCCCCTACTTTCCCGTAAGACCCACTTCTTTTTATGAGCCTAACGCAATATTCGACAGACCATAGAACATTATCCACTTACTATCACGTAGGATGCCATGTAGATTTTTCCCATCCATTTGAATTTCTTTAATCTCTCAAGCCTCCAAGGTCTAGTGTAAAGTGAACTTCAATAGTCTACGACTTCACAACTCATCACATAATTGTCTATTACGGGTCAAGGGCCCTCAAGCTCTAGTGTAAACTGGAGTCCAATGAGGCGTATCTAGTCACTGAGCCATGCTTGGTGGAAATTTATAATGTGATCCAAAATATTGAGAAATTAATTTTATCTAGTACATCACTACACTAAATAGGATATTTAGTGTTTGATTATATTTAATGTTGTTACCACCCTACCTTGCTCAACACTAATTTTCAATTCTTTGAAAATTAGTGTTAGAAGATATGCTAGAAGATATGTTGGAATTCTCCTTTTATCATTGTTATTTTTTTTCATATCCTTACTAACACTAAATTCAAACATGTAACTTCCACATATTACCATAGTTGATATTTAGTGTTTGAGTTTACATTCAACGTAACTTATTTTCATAGGGTTATTGATATTTAGTGTATGCGTTCATATTTAGTGTATCAAACACTAAATATCCTATTTAGTGTAGTTTGGAAAACCATTATGCTGGTATATTAGTTCTTTATGTATTTGAGCCATTTATCAATAACCAAGTACTTATGTCGCAAGGTTGAAATGTACATACCTAACTATCTAAATTACATGCACCATTTAGAATATTTATGAGCAACACTTTGAGGAATCCAAATATATTCACCTTGACTCCAATTCATGCATAGACCACCCTACTTAGCATTGACAAGCTCAAATTCAAGATAACCTTTTTGATTTTTCCTCGGACTCGTACAAAATTTGTTTGTGCTAAGATTTAGTTGCTTCCATATGACTCATGTTCACTAATCTACGATATTCTTCTACAATTATTTTGACACCTCTAACGATACGACATTGTAGAAAACTCTATAAGTGACTCGTTAAGGCCTCAATACCTTAAAGTCAGCCATATGAAGTCAGCTAATGGCAACTGATATTGAGGGTCAATGGGTACATTGTATAGGAATCGGTGTTTTGGCATCAAGCCTTGCGTGACATTGGCCACATATTGTGCTAAGTCTTTGTTAGCTTTTGGGAAACCGCCTCCATCGTGTGGATTTCGTACACAGAAAGGCACTCACCTTGGAGAATATTTTCCTCTAGCAACCGCATGGGCATTTGGGTCCAAGAGGGTGGCTTTAATTTGGTTGGTGGATTAGGTGAGATTCATGAGAAATTTTACAAATATTGGCTTTGAAAATTCAAAGAGCACATGTGAAAGAGATCATCATGGATGTCACTAATAATTTAGTTCATCATTTAGCCTTGCAGATTTCTTTCAAAGTAGTGTAGATATTCATGTATCATCAACTTAGGATGTGTGCATGAGAATGAAAGATCTCTATGGGTCAATTGACCATTGGAATGGCAACAACAATCGTAACGGTGAACACGCTTTCTACCACACTTCATGTTGACATTCTCATTCATTTCTTTCAAGTCATGGAGCCATGGGAGAGCCATCTACGGAGAGTGCCAGTATTGTGTTTTTCCATTTATGGTCATTTTATTAGGATGGTGATGTTAAAATTGTTATTAATCCTTTGTAGTTCAAGTCCCTAGATTGGAGCATTTGTATGATGTAATGTGGGTCACGATCTAAGAAGTGTGGATAATAGGAGTTGCACATTTTGGCACATATTTGGGTGCCTACTCTATGAAAGGCTTAGTAAGAAATGAATAACTTATCGCTTTAACATAAATGTTCGTCTAATCCTTCAAGTAGCCTAGGCACACTAGTTATGATATCAAATGTGGGTGGAAATTTCAATATAATGTTTAACATAATTATGTGCATGTCTTGAAAGCATTGATTGATCACCCTTGCAATTATATATTCCAATCTTTAAAATCACATGTGAAACCATCATTAGCTCCCATCCAAACTAGTTTGGTCCAAAATGATACCATAATCAGTGTAGAAACTAAATAGTAGTCCATGTTGATTCCCATTTCCAATTTGTTTCTGCATGCATTAAATACCACTATTGGTGTAGATAGTCAATGAGTTTTCTACAATTATTCCGCAAAGTAGTGAAACCCATAATGAATGCCACATTCACAATATTGTCCACACCTCTATGGGCCCAAAATATCTAGTAAATTGTTCTCAAAATTGTTCTTAAAAATTTCCTATGATGGACCAATTTCAATGCTCTAACCCTACACCTTTGTGTAAGTTGGGCTACCAAGCGTCCCATCTTGATGGACATGAGCAGCTTACCCACTTGATTTCTACACTAACATATATGTCAAGGATTTCAGTAAGATGACCTACCAACTTGATGAGCCGAATTTAGCAATTGCCACCCCAACATGGTTAGAGTTCTCCCTATCAAAAAACTTGACATCTTTCAAAAACAAAACCTTTATAGATAAACTAAACATTGTCAAATTAATAATTTTATGTTGATAATGTAGCTATCAATAAATATACATTTATACACACATGTGAAATGCAAGAAAATGTAGAAGAGATCGTGATGGGCATATACCGAAGTACACCAAACCCCAAAGTCATGTGGATGGCATGGATGAGGTCATGCCCGCATCATTTGACCATTCATGAGGAAAGGTGTGCCGTAAGACAACAACCATGTGTGTACTAAAGGATATGCTCACGGGAACAACCCAAACATGGCCACACATGCATTGGGATAAGTCCATCCACATTGTAGGTGCGTGTCGGTATATCCATTGGCAATTCCACGTGTTCACACCACCCCACCAATATTCCTGAGCTTAAATTAGGTATGACCAAAACCTTCTAGAAATAGTAGGTCATTTTAAGGAGTCCGCCAACTTACATGATCTTATATGGGTCTTGGAGTAAGTTTTGTCCTACATATTCCCAAGTATGTACATGAAATATGAAGTAATACATCAAAATCTCCTTAAAGTAATATAATTACGAGATCTTTAAGACACACATAATATTGTTTTAGGGTCAGTTTGCACTAAAGCTTGAGGGTCCGAGGGAAGCTAAGACATGAGCGATGACCACAAATTTAGTAATTTTGCATGGCTTTAGGCTCCATACTCTAAATTTGGAACTCATTTTATTGTAATTATTCAATAATAAAGTACTAACATTTTGAATGCAGAAGTATGGAGGGGGCCTATTACCATGGATACTCCCATAAACTATTAGTCCTTTGCTGGTTTTTATTATAACAAACCACACCAATACAAGTCACTTACTTACATTCTCAAACATGCACCAAGGGGAGGGGGTGACTCATTAGCAGGTTTGTATGCCCCGTGAGACCGAGGAGTACTTTTCTAGGGGTATTTTGATGTAGAGGAGATATTGATTAGAGGGTAATTTTCTAATATCACCTTATTTTCTAATTAGTGATGTTTTGGATACCATATCATTACTTAGAATTGAGAGAGGATAGTAATACTTTACATCATTCCTTCATATAATAATTATAACTTTGTGTAAGGGATAAATTAAAGAATACCAGTTGCATCAATCATCACAAGTATAAACTTATCTAAACGACTAATCATCACAAGTGGCAGAGGTGACCCTACTTAAATGTCAAAAAAATGCTATGGAGCAACATATGCATAATCTATACATGTATTACAACTTGCATAATCTATACATGTATTCTAATTTATGCTTCATAATAAAGAATGTACTATGCAAGTTGTAATACATGTATGCATAATCTATACATGTTTTTCGTCCATCCATACATGTATTACAACTTGCATAGTACATTCCTTATTATGAAGCATAAATTAGATCGAAAACAATAGAATTGGTCGTATTATACATAACACTTCATTTATTATGATTTGCAATTTCCCATATTTTAGACAATGATATACCTTCAAGAAATTTCAAATTTCTTGGCCCGATAAATAAAGTACACAATACCTTTGGTCACACATTATTTGATCATTTTTAATAAGCCCCCCCCCTCCCCCTGCGTGCAAACATGAGGTTGGACACAACACTTAGAACATTACTCACACTCTACAACACCGGCAAGTTCAAGTAGCCGCATAACCCCATTGTAGTTAAACATTGGAGAGTGAATGAACTTGTCACTATCGTGATCCACCTTGCACAAAAATCTAAATACATAAGGATACATTTGTTTTATTGAATAGTGTTACATCACATTGCTTTGTGTTTTTTTTGTTTTTGTTAATACCTTCAGTTGAAAGTAAAGAAAGGCACTAACACTTTCCTATTAGGCAATGGTGATCTAGTTCCTATGGATGGGCATATTAAAATCCATGTTAAGATACAACAATATCATAGTCAAATTAATTGCCTTGTCTTTAAGTTGAGCGATGGTATTGACATGATATTGGGCAACCACTGGCTAGTATACAAGGCATGCTTGAATTTTTAATTTGAATGTGTATGTGAATCCAATGCAAAGTTAGAGTCCAAATCCTACAGACTCATTACCATGCAATTCAAACGCTTAATTTTGAAGGGAGCAACCTCGTTCCTTGTTCAATTGACTTCGGTTGGAGATGACATAAAGGACACAGTGGCACCACCTCATACCACAATGTTGGAGGAATTTGTTGAGTAGGATCGGAACCACCTTTTAGGCCGATTTATAGGTTGAGTCCTTTGGAATTGCAGGAGACTAAGACACATATCAAGAAATGCTTGGAAAAAGGATGGATTGAGCCCATTTCATCACCTTATGAGTATCTCATTTTATTTGTCATTAAAAAAGATAGAGCACTACGAATGGTGGTCGATTAATGTGCACTCAATAAGAAAATGGTAAAGAATCGTTAATCGTTACCTTGAATTAATGATTTGTTTGATCAATTAGCATATGCTAGTGTATTTTCATCCCTATATTTGGTACATGGATATCGCCAAATTCATATATAAAAGGAAGATGCACCTAAAACGGTGTTCAAAACTTCGTTTGGGCAATATTAATTTAAGGTGTTAAGCTCTGGACTTACTAATGCTCCAACTACATGGTCCATTAGGAGCTATATAAAATCTTGTGAGATTTTCCAATAGAATAAGGCTCTTATTTTGAAGCCAACATGCCTATTACAATTGTTGGAGATTCCTGACATGAATTGGGGGGTGGTCAATATAAATTTTATTTCTGGCTTGACACCTTCTACGCATGGTTGTGATGCCATCTTTGTGTGTGTGTGTGTGTGTGTGTGTGTGTGTGTGGATGAGTTGTCCAAAATGGCCCACTTTATGCCAACCACAACACACCTTATTACTGAAAGAACGACAAGGTTATTTTGTGATCATACGTATAAACATCATGGTTTATCCAAAGTAATCTTAAGCGACATGGACGCTAGATTCACAAGTAGGTTTTGAAATGTAATACATGGTCTTTTGGGGACAAGGTTGGCTATGTCCACTGCATTTCATCCTCAAATTGATGGACATATGGAACATGTAAACCGCATCATTGAGGACATATTGCGATGTTATGTAAATCTAGTGCATGATGATTGGGATGAATTCCTTGCTATAGTAGAATTTGCATATAATGACTCTTGACAAGAGTTTTTCATAATCCTTTGTTTGTCCTTGACATATGTCAGCATCTCATGACACCAATCAGTGGGATCAACATGTGTCAAGTCCATGTTGCAAAGAAATTTTCCAAACATATTTTGATGTAATTGGCTAGGCCAAGAGACATTTAATTGTTGTGCAACAATGGCATAAATACTATGATGACGAGAAGAGATGAGAAGTTTCTTACAAAGTGGAACAATAGATGCTTGTAAGTACTGCCAAAATTAAGTTGAAGGTCCCAGGTTCTAGAAAGCTAATACTACGGTGGATTGGCCATTTCAGATGACCAAGAGAATAGGGGCCGTAGCATACCACGTGCATTTGCCAAGTACATTTAAGATTCACAATGTCCTTCATATGTCACTTCTTTGGCCGTATACAAGTGATGGTAGGGTAGCATAGTCTCCCCCTCCACCAATCTTTGAGGAGAATACATCATATGAGGTAGAACGCATGTTTTCACGTGAAGATAGAGGGTCTTATTCTCACCCCAAGAAATTACATCTCATTAAATGGCTCGGATATGCACTCGAGCATACTTCTTGGGAACCAAAGAACAACTTGAGTGTAGAAGTCCTCAAGGAGTATTGAGATGCGGTAGCCAAGTCGGAAAATAGGTTTACACATCATGGTGTTAAGTGTGACCACAAAAACCCCAGTTGCACATAAACGTTTGAGGTGAAAGGTGTCTTGAGAGTAGGCACCTTTTTGTTGTTTCAGTTTACACAAGATAAATAGGGCATTATTACTACTTTTCCTCTCCTTGCAAGTGGCATGGAGCATGGGTACAAATACAAATCCCATGGATTGGTTTAAATTAGGTGGTGGCCTTTACTATTGTTTGGATGCACTACAGTTTGGAATTTGCAGTACATGAACACATGCATCCATTTCTAAATTGGGAGGCATGTAATGTGTATCTACTTATTAGTTACCTTAGTTTTCTTTGATTCCAACTAGGTTCTACTATTTGTAAGACTAAAGGACTTGACCCTCGGAAATTTAATAGTTCTAAAAGGTGAAGGGGAGTCACCCACTAGTTGGGACTATGGTGTTACACGACATTCTCATATCATAAGTAATGACCTTTAGTTAACTGCACTTAACTCACCGCAAAGGCATGGAGGGAGAGCCGGTTAAATATATGCTTGAGGACTAGTTGAGGGTGCCTTCAACTCTTAGTTCCTACAAGTGTGTAAGGCTCAAGGTTGGGTGGATCATGCCTCTTATTTTTCCTCTCTACTTTTGAGAGACGTTGCAGGCATATTGCGTTGTGCCCATCAAAAGAATGTGGGATGATCGCAAAAACTAGGGATTGTGACAATCAATTCATTTGCCATTTGACTTCTAGAAATATTATATTATCACGGTAGGGGCTTGAACCCAAACGTATGTTGCGGCCCCTCAACATGGTCCACTTTCTCATTAGACCAAGCTTAAGTGCCCATCAATTGTAAGCTTAGAGTTTTGTTTTTGACGGTACGACCTTTGGATGATTTTCAAGGGCCCTTAGATTGTCGTTGTCATGGCTTTTGGTCTATGTGTAAGGTGGCACTTAGTGGGACGGTCACATGAATCATGATTTCATTCTATTTAAAAACAATCCATAAATTTTTCTATTATCAATAAAAATACGTACATTAATCATGAATTGTATTGAGTGTTGTGATGCACATTTGCTATTTAGAATATTAGTCTTTTAATTCAATCGCTTTAGAGACACTCTAGATTGCCACTTGGAATAATTTAGTGTTGTAACTTCTTACAAAGAATAAGAATGTAGCTTCTTGACATCAATTTTTTGCTGAAATTTAGATGTTCGTTGATGATTTCTCAATCTCAAATTCACCAAATCTAGAGTTTTCAAAATCTAGAGTTTTATTTTATGACTTTAGAATAAAGTAGCATTGCTAATGGGTGCAAGCACGGTAAAGTGGACAACTCTTAATCCATGCCTAGTGTTAAGTGAAAGTGATTCAAAACCATACACTTAACTTTGAATTTTGTGAAGAAAAAATATTCATAGACATTTAAAAAACATGTTCATTTACAAAGCCAAGCAATTTATGATGGCAAAAACTATTCCAAGAAAAGTCTACATATTCTAGAAGACGGTGCAAGTGGCGTGCAAGTAGGTGGTATTGAACAAGCAACTGTCTAAAATCTGTGTAAAATACGATAAAATTACATTAAAATTGATGGTGCCCTCAAGTGGATAATGAATTCAAGGAATATGGAAAAAAAATCAACTTTAAAAATTTTAAGGTTATGAAATCTAAATCCAAAACCAAATTAAACCATTTGCTTTTGAGCATCACTTTTAATGATAAGTTTTGAAGATCTCAACTTGATATTATACATTTGAGGATTTAACACAACAATAAAGGTCATCATGGAAAAAAATGCAATTTAAACACCACTTTGCTACTACTTTTAGGCCTTTAACCAAAAAATTATGGTTTTAGTATACCGAAGCATTATTTGGTCCACTTTACCATGATTGCACCCTAATATGTTCTATGCAAAAAATTAAGGTCAAAATATGATTATTTAAGTGATTGACGTGCATAATAAAGCCGCATATTATAAATGGCAATATATTTGCAGCAATCTTCGATTAGTAGGCCGTAGGAGTTCATTTTGGTTGGGTTAGCACTTCTTGTTGGGCCTCTCATTCTGGAGAGAGAGTTGGGCCTAAGCAGGCTGGCATGGGGCAAGCACGCGCGTGCCGCGCGGTGTTTAGTCAACTTCTTTGCTTTTCTTATGCAAATTTCACGGTTGCTCTTAAGCAGCTACGGGGTTTTCACCCGTTTGACTGCTATTGAAAAGAAACCAGGCTACAACATATTCTGAAAAAACATACACAAAACCACTAGGGTGTCATAAAATCAAGATTTTGATGCACAATATGACTCTCTAAGTACTTATCAAGTGTGTGAACCAAAGGCGGGTATGTGTAGGAGAGGGTGAACATACATTGCACTTTAGTGTAAAACAAAAAAGTTCCTTCTACCGTTTCTTTCTTGTGATCCACACACGTGGCTCAATTCCACGATGTTACTAAACCCGTCAATGTTTAAAAGTTGAACCCGACACCACATACACCTAGTTGGACACTTTGGTGTATGATTGGGGCGCATCGAAAACGAGAGGGTGCCCCTTCTAGAGTCATGTACTTACTTTTGTTAGCTCCAATATTGATCCCAAATAAAGGCACCTCAAGGACCTCGTTGTTAGCGCCAAGACCCCGAGGGCCAAAAGCGAAGATCGTGGAATTCATATTGCTTTGGCTTGTGTTTGGCTCACATTGAGATTAACCCACGTGTCGTTCTTACATACTTCGAGACACAAATCGATCTCATGTGAAAAGAATAGTTGGTAATGGAAAAGAGAAACCAATAATTAGCACCTCATGATTCAAAAATTAAAGGGAGATGTAACTTACTCTCAATGGAGTAGAGAGGTCTTATGTTTAGTATTGAGAGAAGGCATAACTTAATTACATGACCATACATGGTGACCATGAAAGTGAAGACTCCTTAACAATGGTGTGGATGTGGTCCGAGATGACCTTAAATTACAGGGTGACAGTGGAGAGGTACCCATTTATGAATGGAGTGGTTGGCGGTTTCATTCCCGCTGTGAAATCTTCTCTCTACTTGATGGAAAAAAACTAGCTAGGTAGGTAGGAAGTCAAGAGCCCACCCACCACAAGGTAGGCAGTAAACTCCACCCTGCACCAAGAGGATTCTTGAACAAGACAGGACCAACGGGCTCAAATTCACGTCGGATTGTCCAATGTTGGTTATTTATTTATTTATTTATGGTGCGGATGTCAAGAACACGCCTTGGAAGTGGACCTACTCACAAACCATTTTTGGGCCCTAAAGTTTGACGTTTTTGCAAGTCCCACTTCTCTCAAAACGAAAAGCCTTGGGTACACGCACATTGTTGCGGTTTCTTCGTCCAACATGTTTGGCGTGTCAAAAGACTTTTTGAGAAAATAAGCACGAGTCTAGAGTCTCTTCTTGTACGTGTGAATGTCACCTTTTAGGCTTTCAGTGATGAGCTCGTGCATAGATTTCTTTCCATAAAGAGTTTCTCCCTCCGGTTTGAAATGTAAGCTAAATGCTCAAGTTTCTAAATGTATGATGGTAGTAGATTTTTTTATCAATCATCAATTGACTATGTAGATTAAGAATGATTAGAATGATAATTTATCACATTTATCATATTTCATCAATATCATAGCATCGAAATAAACACTAAAGATTCGCATATCTTCCATGAGATTTGGATATACACTCTAAGCTCCGTAGTATCACACCTGTGGCAACCAAAGTGCACGTGATATTACGGAGTTCTGTAGTGTTAACATGGATGCGTGATACTAGTGAATTAGTGTAGCATGTCACACTATGGAATAACACAAAGTGCAACATATTAAATGGTGTGGTGTGGTCCACTCCGCTTTGTCTTCCTGGGCGATGTGGCGGATGCATGCACCAACATTCAACAAGTGGCATAAGAAGAAGAATAAGAAGAATAAGAAGAATAAGAAGAATAAGGTGACACTCCACATATTGACACATGGTGCAAATGTAAGGGTGTGGGCTGACTTCTTTGGTGGTTTGCATTAATGACAAAATTCGTGATATAAGGGAGAGAAAGGTGACAATAAGGAGTGAGATTTGAACTACGCACATCCGTTCCCTAGGGTTTCGGGATATTAGAGAGTGTGTGACATTATGGAGGTTGATATTACGGAGTTTAGGGTGTACTAGTGTGTAGTGATGGATCCGACTGTGTTATGTCCCATGCTACATCACTCTTACATCATGAATGAGCTTCACTATTTTGTCCAGCTACATGTCATGCCAAGCTGGCCCTTTGAGGCAGGTGGTGCCATGTGGCAATAACTCAATTTGTTACTAAAATTTACTAGGCTCCGGTTGGCACGGCGAGTTGTTCATGGGCCACGCGCAAACTTGTAGGCAAGCCCGTAAGCGTCATAGCATTATTCAACTACTATCAACCGTTCCATTTTAATAATATCAGTGACATTGCTTCACCCAAGTTTATGAAACTAAATCTGTCAGTGCACTGCTCAGCTGAGAAAATGAACATAGTATAATTCCAATTAGAATTTGGCTTAGTCCCGGCCCCACCTAACATACAAACTTAGTTGAATAATGTTACCTTAAGTTTGGGTTCTTGGGCTTTAAAATTAATTTATTTCATAACATTCTGTATCTGGGGAGCTAGGTTCGGTGACAATGGACGATGAATTGTTAATACCATCTAGGTATAGATGGACTTGAGCAAACAATGGCCACTGATGAATGTTATGTTCATTCTTTCAAACATAAACACACACACACACACACTTTTTTTTAATAATAATAATAATAAATAGGTTAAATCATTTGACAACTGGGGTTGTTGTTGGTGCTTGGATGATAGTGGTCCGAATATAGTGTTTCTTCACAACTTCATTAAATATGGTATTTATTGTGCGTCACACTAAATTGGCGGTGGGAATTGGAGTGGGTGCCACACAAGTACTTGCAATCGACCAACCGATTCTCCAAGGTTGGAGCTTTGTGGAGTCTACACTAAATACGATATTGAGTGTCATATGGTATTTTATGTCACTATGGTAACTTTTCGGATGACACTTCTTATGAATAAGTGAACATAATATATTGTCATGGATGATGGGTGAGTTTATTCATTGGCCAAAACCCTACCTTCTCTTGTCAGCAACTTGTGATGAAACATTGTCATGGACGGTTGAAACTTTGAATGAAAAGTCACTTGGTAAGTGACAGTAACTGCAAAACTGTAAATCTATAATTCCCCCAAAATTTTACAAGGAATGACAAATAATGTTGGGTTAGCATTTAGTGTTGGTGACACTATACCGCGGTTTACAATTAGTATTCCGCAAGGCAATGAGAATTGGTGACACTAAATATCATATTTAGTATAGTTAACTCGTTCATTGAGAAGGTGAAAAAAAGACTCCCTATAGATTGAACGTCATTTCAATTTATCTATATTCATATTCCACTGAGGTCCCAATAGACTAATTTGGGGATTTTGATGTCATTTTGGACTCGACGCGACTTAAACTAAGAGTTCTAAGTTCATTGAAATGGTTTAAGTATAATTGCATTTCACATGCGCAATGAATGAGTTATGTAGACATCAAAGAACTCTAGTAGTTGTTCTTGAATGACACACATTCATTGTTTTTGTTACTAACCCACACTAAACCAGCCTTAGGGCCACTTCACACACGAGCCAAAAGCCGTGACCATGAAATTGTGAAAGCCCAAAAGAAAGTGTCCAAAGGCCGTCCCAAGACACCTCCAAAATCATGTAGTGTGGTCACGGATCCTCAAGTGTAGTGTGAAGTCATCTGTGACTGGGACCTCAACCAAATGCTATTTCAAGGAATGCTTATTCATGCGGGTCCTCCCACATGATAAGAGAGAATAAATCAATAGTTGTGAGCATTCGGAGTGCCATGGTCTCCTGGTTTTGTGTTAGGCCTACCTCCAAGGGGTGGTTTTTGAAAATAGTCCAAGTGACCATGAAACATGATCCATTCGATGCCATGTAGGAATCCACGTGGACTTTACATCCATCTTGCATTCACATACTCCGTTGGTCCCTCAAGCGAGTGTGAAGAGAACTTGGACTGGCTCCGCCTTTTCCACCAATGATAGTGCTTGAAGTGTAATGGTCATGGGCTCTCAGTCTCGTGTGTGAAGTGGCCCTTATATGGTAGGATATACCGAGATAATTATGATAATATTAGAAAAAATGGATTAGATTTTCATTAGTCATCAATAGAATATACATATATAACATAAGAAGGTATGTTGATTTTTTTTCATTATTTTTCGATATCATAAGATGCAAGTAATCATTGATAATTCACCTATCTCCAAGACAATTTGGATTTTCTAAAAATGCATTAACGGATCTGCCCATAGGATTAATGTACTAGAAAGTTCATGTTTTGAAAATATGTCCACTTTCACTTAATATGAGCTTTGGCCCACTACACCATTTAAGAATGACATGATGATCAATGCAAAAAGGGGGGGGGGGAGAAGAAAAAAAGCTCAAATGCATTTAGGGGTTTTGATTAAGGCCGTGAAACTTGGTCTTTCCATTACCTTGGCAAGCCGGTTGGGGGTTCAAAGGCAACTCCGATGAGGTTGAGATTTCTTTGGGGGACATGGTGAAGGCCTAAGGCTTTGTTCACACATCCCTCACCACAATGTAGTCAATCATTTAGTTTGTAATGGGTGTCAGACTTAGGCATGCCAAAATTTTAATACTGGAACATGAGTGTTGCCAATTACAAAGAACACTGACACAATTGACGATATTTGACTCATATGATACATTTATCCTTTGCAACTTATTCTGAAATGTTATACTTATGTATAGTAAAATCAACAAAAAAAAATTACTCTACCCAAAAAGCTTCATTATATATATATGAGATATTTTCAAATGACAACCCTTTCCAAATGCCTAGACAAATGTTATAAGCATCACGTATGTGGGTGGTATTTGGACACCTATGTTTGCGTGGCGTGTGGGTTAGTGAGGATCAAAGGACAAACACCATGAAAACACATGTCTGAAAGTTATTGGACTACATTTTCCAACTTGATCAACGACTCCACTCTCAATAGTGAAACACAATTGGGAACACTCATGTACTCAGTCAAGGAATCAACAAACATGCAGTTCTGGTAACCATAACTTAATCAAGGACGGTCCAATTTTCAACCCAATTTTCGTTGATGCTTCAACGTAGATTTGCTAATGCAACACAAGTTTCATTGCCTGGGGTAAATCTAATCGGTACAAGTTGGAAAACATGAAAAACGCACCGAAAAACACCCACATGCCATACTCCAAATACCAATTGCATAGATTTGTGCTCAAATTGATCCTTTATGAACAACTTCATCTTAAGAAGTTTTTCCTCTTTTAATATAGATAGGCTCGGAAAAGTAGAATGCTCTTTAAAACCCTCGAGCATTTAGGAGTTCCATAATAACTCCCTTCCCTTTGGGCCCCCTCATTGAGCCATTGCAAGGAGGGGCGGGGCGGACCACTTGGCATCATTTGGTGATGGGAGAGGGGGAGGTGGCGGGATGGTGAGCCACGTCAAATTTCCGTTGCGCAAATAGTGTGGTGAAAGGGCAAAGTGCGAGGGGAGTGGTTGGGGAACACTCAAAATTGGGTCGGGGGTACTAAACGGCTTGTCTTGCGTGTAATTGAGGCCCGGCACGCGCCGGAGAAACGGGTTCCCTTTCACTTTCGCTTTCGGGGTGCTCCGGTAAGTGTAGGAGGTGGAGGAGGCGGCCTTGTTGCTCTTCACGCCTTGGTCTTCCGGCATTTGCAAAAAAGGAGGTTGTGGTGGGGGTTGGGAGTATAAGTGGTGTGATTCCGCCTTCTTCCTTGTACAACACGCGCCGCGCAATCTTGCATCTGCATTCATAAGAAAACCGAGTTGTTATTTTATGAGTGTACTAACATGTGTTTGCTGACATAATTGTTTGTGCCAAGTGATTCTTAAACAAACAATAATCTCAAGTCAACCTTCACTATATAACCAACACCAGTATGTAAGTTCTAGGCAATCGATTTGTATCGGTGAAAGAACAATGCAAACTTACCAAACGTTGTGGCGTAACTTGTAGACTTTTCAGTGATGAAGAACATGGTTCAATGATGCGGGACAGTTGCCAACTTGATTTGAAAGCTTGTGGAGAATTATATATTCACGATTTAAATTGTGCATACACTACAAGCATATGAGTCATGGGCAACTGTCTCGCATCATTGAGAAATTGTCCTATGTCGATTAGAAAATTTGTTAATCTATCAATATGGTAAATTTGCATATTTATTTCACTAACGCAAGATGATTGCCTAGGACATATAGTAGCATGCAAGTAGTGATGTTTGGAAATCTATAAGCGGTACCTCCGACTACATCCAAAAGACATGAACTTTGATTCCAAGAATAGCGCAAGTGTAATTCACATGTTCCTCATTTGTATTTGCCCACCAATAGATGTTTACATCTTCAAGCGCACACTAGTTTAAGTAAGAGACTAGCAATAAATGTTCAATCCAATGTAATGGGAGCCCAATCCATTCTAGAGAGTTGGCAAACGTAAGAACCGCCGGTTCATGAGCCATTGGATGGGTTGAGCTATAAAGGTCTAGATGTAGAGAGGGATCCTAAAATCACATAGGATATCAATATTTTGAGATATACTCAAGAATCTTTTACTATTTGAAAAAGTGAACTTCATACATAACATTATTGAGTTGCATGGTTGTATTCCATTCTATATTTAGAATTTGGCATGTGTCTCCACTATCTTATCTTCAAGGGAAGAAACTTAGAAAATAGGAAGAAATTAACATTGGTATGAATAATGAATAGGGTCAGTATGAATAGTAAGAATATTGTGAAAAGTGTTGATATTTTCAATGATAGTGTTGCTATGAATAATATTTTCAGGGAATAATATAGGGATGAACAATGTATCCTGCGAATATTACCAGGATGAACAATGATTCTTGTGCATAGTGTCGAGAGTATAACTCCACTCAAATTTCCAAGGTCATCTTGAATGTACGAATAACCAACAAATATTCTTATTTTGTTCGGGGCCCCACGTGATATTATTGACATATTCCAGGGTCATGGAACCGACCCACATGGTTGAATAATGTTATGTATCTATCTTCCAAAAAACTACCCATGCTTTTGATACACACATGTACAAAAACTACATGTCGTGACTCCGAATCCCATGGACCCTAGGTCCTACAAGTTTTACAACCTTGATTGTCTACTATGCAATGGATATAACAAAGACCACTCTATTGGAGGAAAGACTAACATGTTGAGACGATGATCCTAGTTCTAGCACTACACCGTTTACGGTTATAGTGTCACATGCACTATTTGTGAAGGGCCTAAACTAGATACTGAGAGGTCTCAAAGTGTCACGCCTGCTAATTGCCAATATGATAAGTAACTTCTTCAAGTGAAAAAAATCTATATTATGACATTTAGAGTAGCACATTGGGATACTTTAGATGATAGCTTGTGTTTTAGTATGCAAGGGGAAGATATTCTTGAGCACACCAATGGCAAGTGTCATGTGCTTACATTTTAGTATGCAAGAGGTAGACATTCTTGAGCACACTATGCCAAGTGTCATTTGTGTACACTTTAGTCAACTTGTAGACCATTATCTAACATAGGCATGCACCTCATAACACTATTGAACATATGCATGTCAAGATATTAGTAAGTGCCCTTGAATGCCAAGAGTCATGAGATGACATTTATGGTGAAGTTGTTGATCATCAGTGTAACATATCATATGTCTCAAAATAGGGTAAGTGACACTATTATGCATGTGGCACTAAATGCCATAAACGGTGTACTACACTGATTAACCCAATTAGCGTGTGTTAATATTTGGAGTCGTGCAGTGCAATAACATCTTAATCAAGACTTCATTTTTTACTAACAGAAGTTCAATAGATTGTTCTTTAGACATTATGATACACAAGTGACTTTGCTTGGTAGATATTACAATCTCCATAAATAGTTATAGCACTGCGTAACTCTAAAAGTAACACTCACTAATTTGGATAATTAGTGTAGCATCTTCAAGTTCTAAGTTCTAAGGTATGTAAAAACTAACATTTTTCTTGACCCTTTGACCTCGGATAGACCACTCTCTTAGATTTAAATTACGTGTGGTGGACCAACTCTAAGTTGCCACCTCACTCCTTGTATTGCACTCCTCATTTCTCACTCCATTTCCTAAAACATGGATTAATTAATATATGCTTCACTTGAAATTTTTCGCTTATTGTTGACAAATCGTGTGATGTTGACAATCAATGCATGTGGCATTTCTATGGTTTGAGACAATTTAATGTAACTCTTTGCAAATACTCTACGTGTCACACGGGGCAATCACACCCCCTTACGTTTCATAACCACGTGCGATAATGGTTTGCTACCCTCTATTATATGCCATAGATAATTTTTAAAATTATGAATTTTTTTCTACATATGCATAACCATTGATGGTATCTTTTTTATATATATTTTGAAATTTTGAGTCATTTTCATAATTTTTAGTAAAATTTTTAGTTCAATTCTGCGTCATTCTAGTTAGAAACGGTATGTTTTATTAAAAAAAACAGATCATCAAATTTTGTTATCATTTTTTACTATGTAGTAGATACCGATTTTATCTACTCATGAAAAAAATGGATAAAATTTTGACCCATTTTGATGATGCTTTATATAAAAAGTAGATTTTTTTATATTGCACGTGGTGTTCAACTTGACAATGGAGTGCACCCCCCGGGACGTGTCATTAGATATCATAAACATGGTAGCCAACCTGAACTTAGAATGCTTCGAAACCATGATGATACTTTCAGAGGACCACCAGTTTACATTTCTAGTATAATATACTCAATAGATATGGGCTACTTAGTAGTACTACACTAACTATTGTATTTAGTGTCACCAACACTAAATGTAAACATAACATTATTTGTCATTTCCTTGTAAATGTTTTTGGGCATTATAGGGTTACAATGCTACAATAATTGCCACTTACTAACCAAATTTTTCATCCAAGCTTTCAACCATCAACGACAATATTTCATTACAACAATGTTGGGATGTAGAATATACCAAACTAAAAGTGGGTGAGCTAAAAGTAAGTTGGGACGACATTACTTGTAAACTTATTCATAAGAAGTGTCATTAGAGAAGTTACCACAATGACATAAAATACCATATGACACTAAATACAATATAATTTAGTGTAGTAAGAAGTTATACCGTTTTAGACGACTTGGTGAACGTAGTACCTAGGCATGGAAGCATTCACCATAAGTTAGCTTTTGCAGGAATGGTAGAGGAAACGGTGATAGCATTCAAAATTATAGCTGCAGATTGGAGGATTTCTTTAATTTGCAGTAAACAGGGGTATCTTGCAATCCAACAAGATAAGTACACCATTTATGGTATTTAATGTCATGTACACTACTTCCAAAGGGCATAAACTAGATGTCTAGAGGTCTCCGAGTATCACGTCCGCTAATTGCCAATATGATACTATTCGTCAACAAAAGTAATTATTTTTAAGTGTAAAATCATTACATCATGACGTTTAGTGTAGCACATTGGAATACTTTGAGATGATAGTTTTTGTTTTAGTATGCAAGGGGAAGATATTATTGAGTATACTATTAGCAAGTGCCATGTGTTTACGTTTCAGTATGCAAGAGGAAAACATTCTTGAGCATACTAATGCCAAGATATTAGTAAGTGCACTTGAATGCCATGTGTCATGAGGTGACACTAAATGGTGAAGTTGTTGATCATTAGTGTAACCTAGTGTATGCCTCAAAATAGGGTAAGTGACACTATTACGCATGTGACACTAAATACCATAAATGGTGTAGTGTGTTGATCTCGATCCTTATTAGACTCTAGTATCCAAACTCCGAATTAGAGCAGTACGTCAAGAAAAGAAAAAAAAACATGGATTTTTTTGTTATTATTATTATTATTATTATTATTTTAATTTATTGAGATAGAAGGCTGACAGGCCAACGCCAAAGCACAGGAGGCCTTTGACCACCTGGCAAGTTTTCCGTCAAGTAGAGAGGAGATTTCACAGCCGGGAATCGAACCGCCAACCTCTTCCTTGAGATTTGGGTATCTCTCCACCATCATCCGGTAGTTTAGGGTCATCTCGGACTAGAAAACAGGGAATTGTGCACGCTACCTGTGCAACTTTGTCTCCTATTATTTCGGATGGGGCAGTCCCAATAAGTGAGTAAACAATCGAGGATATTCGTGGGCCTCCAGTTTTGTGAACTTTTGGGTCAAGGGTTGTCAACTCTTGAACCTTTTTTTGGTTAAGGAATGTCACCTTTTGAAGAAAGGAAGCCACTGGAAGTACATGAAAATTATATAAGTTATGTATACTTACAAGTTTGGTGTTTCTGGGCAGTTGATGATTCCAGAAAGCCTGAGTTTGTCATTATCCCAGCTCAGGCATGGAACAAGGGTTAGGTACTGGTTGGTAATGTGTAAGGAAGCGTACGACATTGTTTAAACGGGGACATAACATTATTCAGATCCATAACAGTGTTTCGTGGGATTGACAGTATTTCATAGAATATTCTTCACATTTAGACTGAATGTGGGGAATATTATGTGGAATACTGTCAGTCCCACAGAACAATGTCATGGATCTGAATAATGTTATGGAGAACCGACAACTAGTTACAGATGGACCGGTTGAGTTTGAGGAATAACTAGTTGACATTCAAGACTTCAGGAAAATGAGGGCCGCTTCACACACGAGACTGAGAGCCCATGACCATTACACTTCAAGCACTCTCATTGGTGGAAAAGGTGGAGCCGGTCCAAGTTCGCTTCACACTACGCTTGAGGGACCAACGGCGTACGTGAATGCAAGATGGATGTAAAGTCTACATGGATTCCTACACGGCATCAAATGGATCATGTTTCATGGTCACTCGGACTATTTTCAAAAACCACCTCTTGGAGGTAGGCCTAACACAAAACCGGGAGATCGTGGCACTCCGAACGCTCACAACCGTTGATTTATTCTACTTTATCATGTGTGAGGACCCGCATGAATAGAAATTCATTGAAATAGCATTTGGTTGAGGGCCCGGTCACATATGGCTTCACACTACACTTGAGGAACTGTGACCACACTACATGATTTTGGAGGTGTCTTGGGACGACCTTTAGACACTTTCTTTTGGGCTCTCACAATTTCATGGTCACGGCTCTTGGCTCGTGTGTGAAGTGACCCTAACCCATCATTTTTGAGGAATGTAGAGAATATACCTCAAATTATTAAAGAAAAACCCTAACGATGTCAACATACAACCAGAGTTGGACTTGGAATCACTCGGATCTCAACCGATTATGCCCAAAGATCTCCCTGGACACTGGCGTGCGAGACACGGCCAGTTCTAGAACCTCCACCCATGGCATTGAAGCTCCGCATTTTGGAGTCGTCAGGAATCTGCCACACGAGATTTCAAACAATTTGGAACTGCTATTACCGAAGTACAGTTTCTTCCCAGTTTCTTCTTCCAGTCAACTCGTCTGCGTAAATAGGACGTTTGACGAAAAGTGAAGGAGGTACATACAAGAATACAGATTGTCAAGGGCTTCACATGGTAACTGTGATCCAAGGACTGCCAGGAATCAGACTTGTCAATCAAGGATCTCAAGTTTCAACTACGTGAAAAGATGACAAATAATTCCTGAACCTTTTGCTTTTGCTTTTCTTTCTTTTTTTCCTTTTTTTTTGGCAATAAGTTATTGATGATACTGTGTCGAGTTCCCCACTACTATGGACTGTGGGGGATTCTCGAGCGCACAATTATTAAACAGATGGATTCCGACTATGTGACCTTCTAAGAGGCGTTTCAACGAAATTAACTCACAAATTAACTGAAATACTATTGAAATGGCCCATTGAGGTAAGAGAACTGTACTCAAGAATCCCACATTTTCGCCCTCAACTTTCTTCTGACTTTCTTGATGGTCTAGTGTTGACAGTCTGCACGAACAATCGCGACTGCAATTATGGTCACCACGAGGTGAATGAGCTAGAGCCAAAACTGAAGTAGGTATATTATATGGAGCTGCCACGACAAATCACAGTAATGTATTTTGATTGCGTTAATGTCAACTTATTGAGCACAATAATGTCAGAAATATGACACTTTCTCTCAGTGGAAACTAAGGATATCACAAAGTTGACAAACGAATATGATATTAAATCCACTAGATTCTAGTAGTGTTATGATTAGAAAAAATGGTGTAATTGTAATATATATATATATATGAAATCTATGTTACACTACAAGGATGACTTGGTCAAGTCACTGGCAAATCGGCTAGTTTAGAAAGTGAAAATGGTGCGTATCACTTGCCTAATTCTGTAGTATTAATATGTAATATAGTACAGGAGGACGGAACCAGTGCTGACACCCACCCACAATGCAACATTAACTTGGAAAAGTCTGCATAAAGACAAACATATATTTATGCTTACCATGAATTTTATATTGGTGGTATGCGACACATCCCTCTGATAATTTGTGGCGTTTCACCATCGGGTTGGGGAAACGAGGGTGAGCAGCCGGTAGGACTGGAATCGTGGGCTTGTTAAGCAAATGCACGGGGGGCCGTGCGTTGAGGCTCAGATGAGTTGCGAGAATTGCGATCGTGACGCAGATCACCCACCAAAACAGTAAAATGGCATAAAACATAAGCTTGGAGGGTGACATTGTAAGAAAATAAATCCCCTGAGGAGATGTCCTCCTCTGAGAGCTCAGGGACGGGTATACTAGTCACCAAATCAGCTAGGAGCTAGGATTCCAGGCAGATCAACAGATTGACAATAAGTTCTTGCCATGATAGCCCTCAGGGCTAAATATATAGGGTGCTGGCCACGAGGCCTACCTCAATATACAAAAACTAGAAACTGTGCTGGACCGAGAATGGTTGAGGTTTAATGACTTCTGTGGAAACCAAGCTAGGTATACACATATATGAGAGGTCTACCGAAGGAGAAGAAGATGTGAATCAATGAATTGGAGAGAATGTAAGAAGATGGGTGGAATGTGAGCTTTCTCGGGTGGTCTACTAAGTCAGTTTCTCTCATTGTTGGTTGTTTTTTTGGTTCTGTTTGAGAAACGTCTGAGTTTCGTGTGAGAGGTTGAAGGAAGGCCTTGGTACGAGAGTGGCTGTTGTCGTGAATACACACTGACAGCTGCCTTGGTTTCAGTACACAAGGCGGGGTAGGTGTGTGTACCAGCCAGTGTTGGGTCTAGTAGCATCTTCTGTTCACACCATTCGGGTATCTATAATGAGGATTTCGCCAGTGTCCAGGGAGATTTTTGGAAATAATCTGTGAAGATCCTCGTGTTTCCAGGTCCAACCGGTTACACGTTGTGATCTTTCGGTTTCCCTTTACTAATTTGAGGTATAGTCCATAGATTCCTCTAGAATGATTGGTGATTTCCTTGAAGTCTTGAACTTCGACAGGTTATTTATCAAACTCAACCAGTTCATCTGTAACTAACAGTTGGTTCTCGCCGTTCATTGGATTTTATCTCTCTCTTTTTAAAAAAACAAAACCAGAAGAGTATGTGTATTTGACGGTGTTCTTATTTTCGCTATCATTCGGCTCTATATACCTTCATACTTAGGTGAAATCGTCACCCTAGTATCAATATATGGTTGAGAATGGCATTGACTCGTATACTAACTTGGGTATACATACTCTCACCTTTGACATACCTACAGTCACAAACAAAACTAAGTACAACTCTGACTCACTTCCATTTGAAAAATCATACCATAAGCATGAGTGGGCAAGATCCAAGTGCATTCAAATGAAAGTTGTAGTACATGATGTACTACATAGTGCCAAAAAGTTTGAAGTGGATTTTAATTAGGGTGTGAAAGATATAAAATGTCAAAATTGGCTCTTCAAATACTCAGTATTGTTTGAAATTGTCCAGAAAGCCTTCAAAACATACAAGACTTCAAACGAAGCCAAACTTCTGGCATGCTGCCTCTATGGTAGTGTCAAACATCATGTTAAACATGCACGTGTCCTTTATCAATGGAAATCGGCATTTGTACGCTTCCAATAAAATTCAAATTGTCAAAAAATAGATAAATTACAATAGAATGGCATTTGACAATCCTTCATGGAATTGATGGCATGGGGTTGTAGTGGACATCATAAGAGACCTCCAAGTACTAATATGGGCCATTGTTGTGTCTATGTCAACTTGTATTTGAATTTTTTTTCAATATTAAAAAAATCCTTTATAATCTAATTTTTTTTCATGGAATATTATGATATTTTATTTTCAAAATTTATTTATGTCCCAATATCGATTGATGTAAGCTTTCGATCCACCACATTTGTTTCACTTGTCTGCGCCTATGTATAGGGATTTTGATCAAATAACTACAGTCGTATTTTACTCCTTTTGCAAATTTTATACTAAAATGCTTTTTAAAATTGAGTTTTTGCTATGTTCCAATCTTATAGCTGTTATTAACCTCAATTGTATCAAAAATTCAATTTTAAAAAGCATTTTAGTATAAACTAGCCCATCTCCATGCATTCCTAGCTTGAATGTAGTCCCAGATTTTGTGCTTGACCGATTCGCTCGTGTTTGAAAGGCAAAAAACACATTGCTTGGGAGGCAAACAGAGGGTGGCCACTTTACCGTAGAAGAAAATGATTTCTTATTTTTCTCCATCCTTTTTGGGACCTCTATTAATATGGATAATTTTAACCTCATGAAAAAAAACTGGTCATATTCCCAGTAGGGTTTTTCCATTCCTTAAGGCATCGGGAGTAGGTGCCAACTGCGAAGCATTGCACCGGGAGTGGCATAAACATATGATGAAGTTGCATGCAAGGGGGTATGTGCAAAGTCGGTAACACATTGTACAACGAAGACTGGATCTTCCCCTCCATCCATGTAGAACCTAATCCATTGTCCGGGGTGGGTGGTATCCGAGTTGGCGTCCAACAAACGGCGCTGTTGTCCAAAATTCTCGTTCATCAGCTCTTCCCAATCACCTGCCTCCGTTGGCGTGAAATTAAATTTCTCTTGCACATTATCCCATGTCAAGAAATTGTGATGTTCACTATCCTAAAAGCCATCCATACATTGGATGCCTTTGCGGCAAAGATTGAGGCCTTTAGAGTAGGTGAAACCCTTATTGAATGTCGCGTACCTCTCCATGAGGAGTGCCTGAAACACCATGGACACAAGGGGGACCTCGGAGTGACACCCGGGACTTGTGGCGCCGTTGGTGAGAGGGCCCAAGTGATCCTAGTGTGAGTGAGGGCCCCAGGCGTTGGGAACGCCTCCCACCCATGGAGACTAAGAGACATGAGGGTAACACCATAAGCTATGCATAACTTATGACGTGCCAATTCTAAAATGCTCAAAAACATCTCAATCGGAGGTGTGAGCTAGGAGATATGGCAATTTGAGTAGGGCGTTGTCCCGGGACAGCGCCCTGGTACAACAGTGGCCTGGGAGTGGCTCCCAGGACTGCCAAGCTTTGAACATGCATAACTTCCTCAATACTTGTCCAAATGGGGCAAGTGAATAGTCCATCGGCATCTAAGTGAAATGTAGATGATGATGGAGTGTTGATTGTGAGCATCAAAGACTATAAGAAGAAGTTATGGGGTTCTAAAGCTGTTGGGGGCTTCTAACCCCAGCGGCTAAGGAAAAATGTCTACTTGGCCCCAAGTGTTGGGAGAGAGACAAAAGGATACTTGACAGTGGGATATGGGCCCTGCTTAGAGTCCTAAAGGCTTATATGGGTGAGGTGGTATGGCCGAACCTACCTGAGGCCGAACGGCACGGCCTCCATGGGCATTGGCCCAATGTGAGGGCATGGTTGCCTAGTATGGTTCGGGTTGTTGTAGTGTTTCTCCGGCAACGCGATGATCAACATAAGATTGGACTTCCATGGATGGAAGTCCACATCTAAGAATTGGTTACCGATTAAGGGGTAAATTTTGAATAAAAGAGTATGAAGATTGGTTTCCCTCATATGAACTATAAGGTCCGCGGTATGGGAAGCTAACCATTCGCATGGCGGAATGCAAAGGGTTAGCGCTCGTAACCCTTGCTAGAGTTGGAAAAATAATCAAGATAGTTAAAGAGAGCTTGCGAGGGTTGTGACATTGAGAAGTTTCACCACGTCAAACCACCAGATGTTCATGTGCAACAACTTCATCCGCGTATGAGGCGGAAGTTGATAGATACCATTTAACACAACCTTCTATGTTTCACTAATGTGGCCCAAACTTTAGATCCATGAAACCCTTGGTGTTGTTTGTTGGTAAACCAGTCCATGCTAACCTCCCAATTTCGTTTTCTTTGCGGGTTGAACCTTGCTAGTCTATATCTAAGCATAAGATAAAGATTAGATCACTAGGTTTCATTGCCTTAATTATCCATTTATAGAGGAGATTGGTTTTGGCAGCTTTCAGGTCCACTAGCCATGGTCCGCCATATTTTTTTCTTTAGGCAACACTCTCTCCAACTAATTCTAGTGTGGGTAAGTTGCTCATTCTCAGATCATAAGTAGTTGCATCTAATCTTCTTCAAAATCTTATTGGATCCTCCCCATCCTATGATAAAGAACCACAAAGTGAATAGCAACACCTAGTTGTAGATAACAACTCTCTCTGTTAGTAATAAATTAATTTCATTGTGCTTCAATAATCCAATTACTTTAGTTACTTTGGCATAGAGAAATCGGTCCACATCCGGTATGTTAAAATTAAGCTAGAAGGGGGTGCCTAGTAGGCTTGAAATATCACCTTCTTCTGTCCACTGCCAATCGTAACCAGTAAGTCATTTCAGCTATGTATATATTTATCAAACCAACATGCGTATGACTTCTTCCAATTGATTTCCATATTAAAGGTCACATTAAAGACTTTGAGAACGCGCATTAACTCGTTTATTAACTGTTTATCCCTTCTAATCATAAATGATGAGTCATCCGCATATTATGAAATGCTTTATTGTTTTTTTCTCCTTGGTAAGAAGATCCCCTTCAGCCTCCCTTCGTGAACTGATCTTTTCATTGTGTGCGTAAGCACCTTCTCGACTATAAGAAAAATATAAGGAACAATTGGGCAATCTTGTCTTAACTCCCTTTTCTATTTCAAAGTTATTGCTCGGACTACCATTGATGTTGACTGATGTTGAGGTATTTTTTTAAAATAGTTTAACCTAATTAATGAATTTCTTATTGATATTCATCATTTGCATTGCGCAAAAGAGAAACCTTTAGGACACCTTATCATATGCTTTGAAAAAGTCCAATTTAAAAAAAACTGTGAGTTGTCTAGATGTCTTAGTCCAATGCAAGGTTTCATGGTCAATACTATATTATCCAAGCTAAAACGTAGTGGAAGAAATGCAATTTTATTATTGGCTAATTACATCTCTAAGTACGGGTTGTAACCTACGCTGTAGGTGTTTGGCAAAAAAATTGTAATTCGCCGTGAGAAGAATTATTGGCCTCTAGTAATTGAGGTCATTGGTATCCTCTTCCTTTGGAATAAAACTAATGAGCCCTTTAATAACCCTTCATGAAATTCCCCATTTTCCATGCCCTTAAGTATCATTTGGTGAAGACCATATGTTATAATCAGTTAAAATTGCTGAAAAAACTTTATTGGTATCCCATCGTGTCCATATGCTTTTTCTTTTGCCATTGAGAGGATTGCCGAAGATAGTTTTTTTACCGTAATTTCTTTTGAAAGATAGTCATTCATAGCGCCTGTGAAAGTGGCTATAAGACCCTCCAATACCTCTCTAAGTGCATCCTTTAATAATTTTTTATATACATAAAAATTCTTGTAGAAGTCAAATCATATATATTCCATAGGTTTTCATTTTTTATAAAGCTTCTATCTTCATTATCCCTTAGCTCCGAAAGGCCTGCTCGCGTATTCTTTTGTCTTACTGATACAATGTATTATACGGTACACTTATCTCCAAAAAAATTTCCATTTGACTCTAGATCTAATAACAGCTCCTTTAGCTTTCTTCATTTCTGTTTCTTCTAAAGGTCATTTGATATTGGTTAGCCTCTTCTTGTTTTTTTGACATTGTAAATGTCATCATGTAGGTTAGTTGTAGCTACCTCTAACTTGGCCCTAACATTAAGTTCCTCCCAACTATGCTCCTTTGTTGTTTGCTTGCTAAACTGCCTATAAAATCTAGTTATATACCTAAATTTGTAGAAGAACAATGTTCCTTTTGGTAGGCTATTTTTTTTTATAATTCTATTTGCAATCTCTCTTTTAATGTGTGATACATTCTACTTAAAGGTTGATTTCTTCACCTCTTCACTTCTAATGTATAATTCTATTTGAACCGGTGAGTGATTTAAACCAATGGGATATCCGTGGATGAAATATGTCGTATGGTTTATATCTAGTTTAATGTGCTCAAAAAGTGTAAAATTTGTCTAGTCTAGCGAGCCGCCGTACCTAATCCACATGTTCGTTGTTCCATGAAAACATGAGACCTCTTGATGTATGAAAATATCTTTTATCTTGAACGCATTTGGTAATTTATTCCATATGTATCTTTTTAGGTCACTAATAGCCCTTCCGCAGTTATTGGATTTGTCTTGTGGTCTCTCAGTTATATTGAAGTCCCCTCCAAAAATCCATTCACAATCTTTGGGTAAGAAATCTATCATTATATGCTACAACTGTTTTTTTTCCATATGAATATTAGGTGCATAAATGCATGTTATTTCTATGTTGCTACCTTTAATTTCTTTAAGTTTAATCCATATAAATTTATATTCATATAGTACCCTCATGTTTAGGCCCGGTTCAGACCGGGACGTCCACTTGCAGTGGACAAAACTTAATGAAATTTCATTGGCCTCTTTTAGGTTTTCGTCCAGTGGTTCATTCAGACTCAAGGGACGTCCACTTGACAAGAAGTCCATGTCATCAGTGACCCCCACCAAAACTGAAGAGGAAGGAGGAGTTGTAGCGGACAAGTTTGGGGCTATGTCGGGAGGTGACCTCAAACTTCTCCAAAGGACGAAACCTTGTTTTCTACCATCGTGACGTCAAACTCTTCACCACCGCGCTGCACGCTCCTTCAACACGCCACCTTCAAACTTTGAACTTCACAAGTATTGTTGCCTTGCCGTTGTTTGCAAGATCCTGGCGCTTCAATGCGCTTGACAATTTCACGTTGCGAGACTTGTGTGGCAAGTTTCCTCGTTTTTAAGGTTTCGAGCTCTCTGTTCTCATGTCGAGACGATGAAGTAGAATTGCGGCCGGTAAACTAATGAGCCGGTCTTTGTTTGTGCGAAATCTCGTTGTTTGCTTGACAAGGGTGCCGAATTAGGGTTTCCGAGACAGAAAGGTTCCCTTTCAGATTTTTTTTGATATTTACCGATTCTACACTCAACAGAGGAAACGTGGACAATTACCAATATATCATGGTTGCGGCTCGAGGGAGGATTTAGTATTATTATGATGTTTTTTGACGGTGTGTGAATCAGTTTTTATCGGTATCGGTACTAGAAACGTGTCAGCAAGGGTTTCCAGACAATCTACCATGTGGTGTACACGGTACAATTGTTTAAGATGGTGTGATTTTATACGGTACCAGAGGTTCGATAATTGGCCCTACTGAGTGAGGATCTGATTTTTTTGTTTCTGAGATTGAGGCGGCCTCGCTGCACGGGAGCGTTGGATTCAGATCTCATGCGAAGCGTGGAACTTGTCAAGAGCGCTTAGTGTTTCGAATGCCCACGCCGTCCATGCATGTATCTAACTTATCATTTTGCAGTTAGGGACTTGCGATTGCATCCATGTCGGTAGAATTCCAGGAATTTTTTATCAACGATCGTGGAGTTTTTTTTTCCTTGATACAAAGATCGTGGAGTTGTAGAGCTTTTTACCGTGCAGTCAGAGGGCTAGGGTCGTCGTGCAGAGCATTGCATGTTGGCAGGCATGTTGCGAGCTTGAATAATTCATCCGTATTTCACTTGTCGTATATGCTTTTTGCTGCAAAGGAAGCACTGCATGTTTAATGAGCCAGGCGCTTTCTTGATGTTGCAAATGTTTGAGGTGTTACTGTGGAAGAGTCCAGGTTGAAGAAAAGTTGTGGAGTCTGGGAAATGAAATGTTGTCCTTATTCCTGCTCGGGTTATGGAAAAGGGGTTGAGACATTCTGGGGCCTTTGCTGGCATAATTGTCGTGCCAGAGCTAATGGTTCAAGTCACTTCAAAGATCACAGTGGGGATCGCAAGTGGCGTTACGGAGTTTGACCCATTGCAAGGATGTGAAAAATCCTTCTCATTGTCATTTGTTTTATGGTGTTGATGCGTCGGTTGCCAACAACAACTGTATTTTGATCCTGTGGCTGTAGTAATCTGGGTTGCCGAGCTCCAGGGAGCGTTTCTGCAGCTTCGATGACGTTAGCGAAGGGGCCTAGCATTGATTATTGGACTCCCGGAGGTGAGGCTTTTCAGAGCCTTCTCTGTTGGAAGTGTTGATCTTCGGACCTGAGCCGATTGTCGAAGGTTTGATGTTAGTCTTGTGCACTAATAGTTGGAGGCAACTGTACGGAGGTTTAGGGTCGAAACCAACCCGACGTCGCTACTTTAGGGTTTTGGGGATGGAAAGTAAAGCTTTTAATATATTGTGGACAAACTATCCCACTGAAACTGCTCACATCTTCACTTTTTTTTGTGTACAGATCAAACGATGCACTACAGGTTTGCATCTGATAGCCAGATGGAGGAGGGGGATAATCCAGTGCCACGTGCTGACATTTAGGAGGCGGACACTGATGGAGGGTTTCTCAACATGATGTACGGAGAGAATGAGGGGGCCACTGTCCACAAGGACTCTACCAAAACAGACATGGTGCAAGAGGAGCGTGTGCAAGATACGGAGCCTGAACCTGCCACAAAAAGCGTTCTAGAGTTCCCAAGCATAAATTAAAAAAAACTGCCACCAAAAAACGTGCAACAAAATCGAAGACCAATCCCACTGACCTTGGAGAAAGTTCGGACGAAGAAGAAGGAAACAAACGAGGACCGAATTGGAAGGAGCACTGGATTGTGAACCTCGTCCACTTGAGAGGGACCATGCATGAGAAATTCAGTGGCATGAAGAAGCAAGGTTAATTTCTTGACTCATTGTATTTGATTCTCTTAGTCCGAATTTTGATTGGGGAGTTTTCCATGTCCGAGGTTAGGTTTAGCATGCGGTAGTAGCATTGGAGAGTGCTCGATGAACTTGCTGGAGTAAAGGATTGGGAAGGGCAGTAGTGGAATATTTCAAACCCCAACATAATTGCTGATCAGGGAATGACGGTACGTTCAAGATCGGAATGCCAGATCTCAAGGACTAAGACCAAGCGACTCCCAAGACGATCATTCCTATATTCAAAGAATGAAACATGCACAAATGATCTAATCAGTAGACTGCAACTCAACTTTGTAAACCCTCCCCACAATCTCCTTGTTAAATGAACACTACTGGACCTATTCGGTTATACAATAGATTTATCTCCCATGACCCAGTTGAACCTTCAAGATCATGATGCGTTCAGATCTCTTGCGCCAGATTAGCTTCCTAGATAGTTCTCGCAGATGTAACCACAAGTTTAAGTCGGGAGCAGTGGAAATTGTTTGTGTTGGATTTCATATAGTGCGTTACCGTTCTGAGTTCAGTGGTTGCTGTCACGTGTCGTTGGTTTGAATCATGTGGTGGTTGTTTGGTGAAGAGGCGGGTGGAGTGGTGTCATCTGTACGTGGAGTGTTGGTATCATCTGTACGTGGAGTGTTGGTTCGTTCTTTCCGAATCAGCATTAATGAATTATCCTTCATTTTTTTTTCATGTGCAGGTGTGGATAATTGGGGGGTGCTGCACATGCACCTTGTTGCTGCTTGTCCTGATTTCGATCGTAGTAGCGACGCATGCCGGAAGAAGTGGAAGAAGATTTACGACGACTACAAATCTGATTACACTACCAATGGTGTATCCGGTAATGAGAGAGCTTCAAAATGTAAATACTACGCTCTAGTTGATAGCTACATGCACGACCGTGCTAATGTGTTCAAACATGTGCATGCTAGTGCTACTGACAAAGACCCCAACATTGTTGAGCAGGAAGTACAAGCAGAGCAACAGGATACTACGGCAGTTCTTGAACCTGCAGCAAGTATTTCTCAGGTCCATGGCAAGAAGAAGACGGACAAGTTGGCTATACAACAGGCGATTGCAATCATGGCAGAGCAATCTGTGAAACTTACTACTGCAGTTACAGATTCTGAAGCAGCTAAACTCAATCTTCTCCACGGAATGCTTGCCACAATGAATGAGTTGGTAAAGAAGTTGTGAACTCTTCCCAGTAAGGCCTCCATTCTGGCATGATGGAGTTTTTTCATGGTCAGACTGGTTAGCGGTTTTTGATTTTGCACACCTTGTTTGTTGTGTGTGATTTGATCACTTGTGCCTCCATGTTTGCACACAGTCAGCTACTCTTTCTGTTGGTTGAGTTTTTATAATCTTTGTTTTTTGGGGGTGGCATTTCTGTGCACAGGGATGTTGAGCAGATTGGAGTAGATGACATGTTGAGTGATAGCTTGCGGTTAGTAGTAGAGTTTTGCAGCTTGGTGGAATGGGAGGTTATTGTGGATTCAAGGTTGAGCAGTCAATTGGCATTGCTCATTTGAACGATCAACTGCCAGTGAACTACTGAAGCTGCTGGTCGGTTGCAGCAATTTGTGCTGCTAGTGTTTTGCTTTCTTTTTCTGGAAATAAAATGCATGTTCTATAGAAAACAAAGAAGTCTTTGCATGTGACTGGTGGTTGAGTGAGGGTTGCTGCAGTGTAATTTTTTATTCCAGGGATGTGGCTTTTGACTGTCTCAGCCACTCTCAGAAATGATCAACAAGTTCCAAAGCCGCGGTGTTTCTGTTTGGTGACTAGGAGCTGAAGTCACTTGGTTTGGTATAGGATTTCTCGTGGAAGGAAGAACACCGAATTTTATTATCTGCCTTGCTAAGTCTGCTTGTGTGCGGATTCTCGGTGACCTTCTAATCGTTCATTTGCCTTTTTCTTTAGCTGCAATGATGCGGATTAGTTTGTTTTGATTTTGGTGCACTGGTAAGACCTGTGGCAATGAATGTTGTTGTGGATAGGTTGTGTAGAATTTTCTGGAGGTCAATGGTCACTTCTGGAGAATATTGTCAATGTATATTGCTAACGCATAATGCAGCCCTTGGGATCAGGATATGCAGCTCAGTAAAAATACCATTGATTTTGGGAACATGTTGGGAGAAGCCAGGGATATGCAGTTTAAGTTGGATTTGCTGGAGGATATTCGGAATGAGGACCATGAGGAAGATGTGGATCTCGACGCAATGGAGGAAGGTCTCAAGATGATTCATGATTTTCTGAAAGATCGGATGCCAAACGTGAAAATGAAAGTATTTCAGGTTCGTTCTACTGTTGTTTAACTCCGATTTTTCGGCAGGTGCATTCTCTCAGTAGGTGTTCATACTGAGCGTTTGAGGAACCTGCATGTGCACTTGCGAATGGGTTTCTAGCGGTGTTTGATTCTCGTTTCGTTTGCTGTTTGACACAGGTAATAGCGAATGGTAAAATAGAGGTTGAGAAATTGAGTGGGTTAGTTGCATGGCCTGGCTGCCATGCAACATCCTATGCTCATCAAAATGTGGATCCTTCACAACCTTTAAATGACCTGAACACACATGAGAACGAGGTTACTTGTGGGCCTTCGCACCTCATCATTTTCCACTACTTTCCGTATGCACACAACGGCTTCATTGCATCAGGATGGAAAAGCAAGCACAGTGGAACTTAGTACTAACAACCCATCTTTCTTAGTTTAGTGATTTTCAAAGGAGACAGAGAGGCTCCAATTTTTCCATCTGTCAGTGTGACTTCTTAGAATGTACCATATGAAATTAAAAAATAGACATTTGTAAGCAAAAAACAGTAAAAGTACAGAAGATATTGTAGAGAACATAGTTTCAAAATAAAGGGAATTTCATGTAAATCACTTTCCGAAAAAAAACTCTTGTACATCATGGAGTATTACAAATGTGGAATTCAATCAGACTCCGAGGAAGATAACCCAACATGAATATCATGTTGGTCACCTGCCAAATCCCTAAGCCGTTTTCTACTAAACAGTAATTTGGCAATGACATCTCGACGCATGCTCATTTCATCCCTAGTTGAGGATGGAGTTGAATTCCAACCATGAGTTTCAGCCTCGTAAGATGTACGATTGTGGAATTCAATAGACATTATTGTAACATTCTGAGCTTCCAATAGTGCAGTTGATGCAACTGCAGCATCTGAAGACATCGTCATACTCCTTTGCAATTGAGTTTGTACTTCATTAACCCAAGACACACTAAATGTGTCATTATGTATTATAGTCAAATTATGCAAAATTAAGTATGTTGTAATATGAATTGGTACATGTTCCAATTGGCAGTCCATCCGTTTTAAAAGTATCCTCCAACGCAACTTTAGTATTCCGAACGCACGTTCCACACACATTCGAGAACTTGATTGGATAAAATTCCAATGCTCTTGTTGGCGACTGAAACCGTCTTTGTTACCGAGGTAGGGTCAGGGATTGCACGTCACATCACATTTTGTGACAGCGACGTGACGGCTGACCAAAAAACGTTACGTCCGCGGGGGGGGGGGGGGTAAATCCGGCAGTTACCCCAGGGGTAAACTGACGCGGTCAACCCCCTGGTCGACTGCTAAGTCGACTGCAAATAGCAGTCGACCTAGCAGTCGACTGTAAAAAAAAAAAATCAAAAAATTCCAAAAAAAAATTCTGGACCGTTAGATCTTCTTGGCAAGAAGATCTGACGGTCCATAACTTTTTTTGGAATTTTTTAATTTTATTTGGCAGTCGATTGCTAATTCGACTGCTATTTGCAGTCGACTTAGCAGTCGACTGCAAAAAAATTTTAAAAAAATTTAAAAAAAAATTCTGGACCGTCAGATCTTCTTGCCAAGAAGATCTAACGGTCCAGAATTTTTTTAATTTTAATTTTTTTTTGCAGTCGACTGGTAGGTCGACTGCAAAAAATTACTTTTGCAGTCGACCAAAACCAGTCGACTGCTATTAGCAGTCGACTAGATGGTCGACTGCTAAAAGCAATCAACTTCAAGGAAAACCTAAAAAAAAAATCTAAAAAATCTAAAAAAAATCATGGACCGTTAGATCTTCAATCCAAGAAGATCTAACGGTTCAGATTTTTTTAATAGATTTTTTTAATTTTTGTTTTATGAAGTCGACTGCTCGTAGCAGTCGACTAGAGCAGTCGTCCAAAAAAGTAAAAAAAAAATTACAAAAATTGGTACAGTAACTTTTTTTTACCACGTCAGTGCGCGTCACGCCCGGACGTGACGTGATGCAAAAAGGCCGCGTCACGTCCATTTGCACATCCCTGGGTAGGGTGTCAACATCTACGTACGTGGTTGATAAGCAACATCACCCAAAAGAGCATAAGGATTGAATTTCCCTCTGAAACAATATTTACCTATGTGGGATTTACTGAATAGGTTGTAGTCATGTATACTACCACACCATCCTACATCATAGTCCCAAAAACAAGAGGAATGGTCTACTACACCTTGCAGTAATACAGAGTGAAATCCTTTTCTACAGTAATAGTTTGGAGCATGCTCTAAAAGAGCAATAATTGGAATGTGACTTCCATCTATAGCTCCAGCAATGTAAGGTATTTCATGAAGTGCTTCAAAGACTTTACTAATATCTTTCAACTGTGATGGAGAAGACCACTTATTGAAAACATTTCTACAAGTTTTTTTAGAACATGACAAAAATCTAAAACAATTCCTTGTACGGTAGACACACCAACTCTATAGCTATCAGCTATTATGTAGAGGGATGAACTAGACGCTAACCTTATGATAGTAATTGCCACTCTTGTCTCCACCGAAATGGCTTTTCTTCAGTTTGTGTCTTTCTTAAACAATCACTAGTAGAAAAAAACAGTGACCAATTTAACAAAACTCAACACAAAAGTGTTGTCTTTCTTAAACAATCACTAGTAGAAAAAAACAGTGACCAATTTAACAAAACTCAACACAAAAGTGTTGATTTTTTTTGTTGATTAGGACGTGTTAATTTGGGTATTTTTTAACACAAAACTGTTAATTTTTTAACAAAAAAGTGTCAAAGTTTAACAAAACAGTGTTTCATTTTTTAACAAAAAAATGTTGATTTCATCATCTAGGGCAGTGCCACGTGTCCAACAATCCAACTGCCACGTGGAGGGACACCCGTTTGCCACGTCACAATGGCCATACGGAAAGTGAGGCCTTCCGGGTTCGAACCGGAGACCTCGTGGTTAAAGGCCAACGCTCTTGCCAACGCACCAACCACTCACAAGTGATATATATGGAATTTAGAATCTACTTAACTAGTTTTTCGGGTTTTTTTTTTTTTTTTAAAAAGTCAGCAGACTTCAGAGGCGATTCAGACCTAGTAAAAAAAAATTTGGGAAAACTTTTAACTAGAAAAAGTTGACAAATCAAATTTGTCAACTTTTTCTAGTTAGAAGTTTTTCCAAAATTTTTTTTTACTAGGTCTAAATCGCCTCTGAAGTCTGCTGACTTTAATAAGCACCGAATTGTGTACTTATTCTTAAATCTACATTGTATATTGAAGATTTTTAAAGGTTTATAAATATTTTTAATAATTCAAAACTTTATCAAAAGATTCAAAAAGATTCCCGATATGGTAATTGCACTATCCAAATCAACAAAAAAGAATGACAAATTTTTGTTAATTTGGGTACAATTAACAAAAATTTGTAAAAATGGACGTTACAGTGTCCAAATTAACAAAAAATTGTTAATATTTTGTTAATTTGGACTCTGTTTTTCTAGTAGTGAATATTGGCCCCACTTGCTGACAAACATACTTGAAGGTTTGTTTTGTCATCTTGAACCTTTGCTTGAAAACAATATTATTGTAGCTTCCAACTAAATCAATGTCTGCGTATTATGGCGCCCTATCGTATGATTGAATCCTTCATTGTAATGAACCACCTTTTTCATTTTCAAGGACATATTGTTGTATAAAAAGCAGAGCGTTTCGATTTAAACTAATATTAGCCTCCACATTCTCAGTAGATGTGAAGAACAGAGCGATGAAAGACACAAATTGTAAAATGAGGACTGCAATAAGTTTTCTACGAGATGGATCCATGGTAGACATGCAGTAGGAGACTTGCATTACACTTTGTAAAATGATCAAACCTGTGGAATATAAAAGTATTAATGGGTCCATAGTCTCTACCATTTTTGAACTGTACTGAACATGGAGTTCTAATAGGAAAAGTGGAATTTACTTAAACTAATATAACAATCGAATGTTTTTTTAACAAAAAATCATCTACATAGCATAGTCGAACTGCACTTCATATGTACTAACTAGAGCAACTACACTTCACATGCACTTATAAGTGTACAAAAAGAAATTCATATGTAGTACTTCTCAGTTGACATGTAGTTGCAGTCACTTTACATGGACTTATGCTTCGAAAATAAAATGTGAGTTTATTATGATGCATGGACTCTATTCTTGCAATGCACGATTTAACTTCTTTGATCTTTTGAAAATTAGAAAATAAAAATTGGTATTAGATATTGCACTCGAAAATAAAATATTGCAACTACAATAAATTTTTTTACCGATGACAAAAAAAAGTGTAGAAATAAAATTCAAGTAATTTAATTTAATTTAGAAATGTAAGAATCATTATTTTATAATTTTAATACAATATTGTAGAGTTTTTTACAACATTTTAAAAGTTTCTTGAAAGTGTAATTAACAAATTTGTAGAATATTTTAAGAGTGACGTTTCACATCTATTTTTTAAACACAAAAATAATATATATAAGTAGTGAATAAAATGTATATAGTGTAAATTGAGGTTCATGTACAAAAGTTGTGTATCGTCACAATTCAATTTTTACTTGATATGTGGTAGTTACAAGACTTTGACATGAACATGGTAAATGACAATGTCACCGGACGTCTGGTTCCAAGTGTGAAAGCATTCACTGGACGGACAAGATGGTTGATGACATGGCAATTCCCCTCCACACCAAGGCGGACAAAGAGGTGGACAAGGGGTTTCGTCCACTGCAAGTGGACGTCCCGGTCTGAACCGGGCCTTAGTAACTAGTCTTGTATACTTATGAGATATTAAAATACCTACCATTCATTTACTTGCAGCATTGGGATTGAGCCCATTCCCTTTTTCAGGCACAACCTTTAGAACCCAATTTGCGCACATTGGCATGAGCCTACACCCTAAGTTTTTAGGGTTTTCCCCTTAATTTGTGGTCTTGAATCATGACTATTTTTGCCCTAGGTGTTAAAAAGTTAATGAACCACCTTTCTTTAACAATATTTTATGGGTCGTTGAGTCCTCGAATATTGTGTGTGATAATATTCCACTTCATGATATATATTGCATAAAATTGTCACATGTCATTGCTTCTCCTAACCCCCAAATGATGATTTTTTTGAGTTCTCATATTCTCTCATGCTTAGGGGTCCGAACGTGCTTTCCGAGGGCCATGGAATTGGTAGCACTGCTGCGGATAAGTGTGCTAACTAATGATGCTACATGGCCATGTTCAAATATATTGTTCATATTCTTGCCCTTAGTTTCTTGTGATGAGGTGGGGCTATCAAGGCCTATACTAACTAGGATGTCATTGTAAATGCTCCTTTTATTACTAATTTTTGGATTAAGTTAAGTTTCAGGAATTACCTCTGGTGGTACACCCGTGGTAGGGTAGGGTGGATCCAATCCCGGGTATGAGCTCCCAACGGCATCCATATTGATATATGGTGGGAAGTTCGATAGCATATCTAGCCGTTGAGTGTTGTTACCAATTTTATGGTGTTTTAACTCGGCTCATGTGTCTTGTTTGTCTACCGAATTTCCTTCATATTGTAGACATCCCGCTCTTACTTCCCCGCCCCATATTGGGCCTTTCATACCTTTGTAGCCTTCGGGATTACCTTCTTTGCCTGAGCGTTCACTTCCTCCCGGCTTGTCAATGGCCTTTTCGGCCTTTTGTCCCTACAACGGTTAATTGCCTACCCGCCACCTTGTTGTTGGGTATCGCCCTTCCCCTGCCTCCAGGAACTGTCTTTTCAATCCAGCCTTGCCTACCTTCTCTTAGTCTGCTTGCGCTTTCAGTCTTTGGGAACTCCTTTCTGTGGCCTCTCGTAGCGGCCCCACGTCTTCCTAGGCCCTTCTAGCACTTCCCCCTTCTTCTATCTCATCCTTTTTTTCCTTCTTCTTCTTCGGCTTCTTCCTTCTCATCTACTGCTTCATCTTCCTTTATTGCAAGGGCTTCGAGGTTTTTCTTCTGCCTAGCCACCCTCCTTGCTGACCAGTTCATACTGATTTCTAGTTCAGACTGGTCTCCTTCTCCCGTGAGGCCACCACTTGTCCTGGAAAGGCCTTCGGTCTGTCGATTCAATGAATGCGTTGAGTCACGCTTTGCTTGCTCCAGCGCATGTTGCCTCTCTTAGATCTACCTTGGCTACCTCTGTCTTTAAAGTTCATGATGTTGAACTTACTTCTATTGCTGTAGATCTGCGTTGGGCCACTTCGACAGCCAACATTGCCGATTCATCCCCGCCTTCCTTACTTGGTGTGACTCGCCTTGAGCCAACGTCGTGTTGGTTTTCTTTGGCCATTTGTTCCACCAAATCGTCTCCACCTTGATATGACTTGCTCTTGGTCTATAACTAGCACACCTTCGCACATGCAGTCGCTTTTCCCTCTATCACCTTGGGGCATCCTTACTCTAATCCCTTATATGCTTATTTCTTCCGGTGCTACATGGCCGGTTCATAGCTTTGGTGTTCTCCCTCTTGTTGGTTTTGAGCTTGTTGCTCCAACTCCTATGGATAGTTCGCCAACTCCCTTGGTTGCTACTCTCTCTAGCCCGGCCATTTCGATTCCTTCCCTTTCGCTATTTGTTTGCAACATGTCTCTAGACCTTATGTCCTTTTATTTTCTTGGGCCTTTCTCCGGTTGACCTCTCCCTTCGATATGTTGTGTTGTGGCAGTAGCCGGAGCCTCGGTTGCCATCATATTATCCATTATTGGTTGACAATGACTATCTACTAATTTCTTTGTTTTTTTCTTTGATCCATGCTATGTTTTGCCATATCTATGTTTCCATTCTCAAATATATTTGTCCTAATTTTTTTTCTTCTTAATTTGTTGAAATCTATCTTCGTCATTTAACAAAAATTAAAATTAATTTTTTTCTTCTATTATTGTATGTGGTATGTATGCATTGGCCTTCCTTTCCTTCTCATTGGCCTTTTCTATGATTCCTTGCAATCATTGGTTTTGTGTTTCTAGCTTAAGCACATTCTACATCTAATCTGTAGTTTGTTGTAATCAACCAATATTTTTTGTGAGGCTAGATTCCCACTTCAGATTCAAAATCGATGCACGTTGCCCACCCTTTACTAATATCAAGGTTAATGTAAAATTTTGGGACCTTGGCATTCTTATTTACAGTGTCTATGCCTAATACTTCTCCTAATGTCTCGGCAATGGTTATAGCCTGATCTTGGTGTTCATAAGGTATCTTCCTCAAATTAACCCATGTTGGGAATACTAGGTTACTTGGGTTATCATGATTGAATCCTAAAACCTAGCTTTGAATCATGCATGTAAGGGTCACTTAGATCTGAATGGTGATAACATCAACATATTGTGGAATGCATCTTTGTCATCACCACTAAGTAAGAAGAACCATTTTCCTACATTCCCACAGAACATCATGATACTCCCTCTCAATTTTTGATTTAGAATTTGAATCCACAACCTCATTGCTTGGGGAGGAGGCTTAGGGCCTACAAACTTATTAATGAAGAGTTGATCTTTCAACAATGCAATGCACGTAAACAACAATTATGTGTTAACTTTGAACTTAATGATATTTTTCCTCACTAGAAAACCACTAAAACTTCTTTTCAAGTTTAATGGAAGGATCTCACCACATTGTCCTTTGAACGGGTTTAAATCTCCACCCAAGATCTGTTGACTTGCCTCAACCAATACTTCAATCTCTGCGTCCGCCATCTCGACATCACGTTGTTGCGCCTCTCCAGATATTAACCCTCCCCTCTCTTCCAACATTGGATCAAAACGCAGTCCATTCCAATAGCAAACTTTTGACGCGAAGGATTCTATGACAACTACATTAGATCTATTGCTCTCAACCTTGTCCCCACATTGCTGGTATTTCCACACCAGTCTAAATCGTATGTGCATTTGAAAACCAATTCTTGTGTTTTTTCTCCTATTATTGTTCCCGCCCTACCTAAGATCTCATGTTGTTTAGATTACGCATGCAGCCATTGTTCTGTGAAGGCTCCAATCCCGATACATCGCTTCCTCTTCCTCCGACACTCCATCTCGGAGGCTTACTGACAAGCCTTTAATTCAGTGCCTGGTATCTGCGAAATGCAAATTTTCCAATTGAAGGTGTAGAAGGTGGAGACATAATCCACAACGCTAATTAGAGATTTAAGATTGTGAGGAATATTGCCGAGGCACATGTGTCATGCTCAAACTCGGAATATGTGTCATATCTGCCACGTCGACGCACAGTCAGCGCCAGCAAGGATGGCCTCTACAGCACGAAAAGGAAAAGGAAATATGAAAAGGAAATGAACTTATGAGAAGAGACTCAAGGTGGCTGAAGGATGTTCGTTGCATGTGATCGAGGATCGAAATGTGGTGTTTGCAAAAGAATTTGTTAGCCCATCTTGAATTGCTGTGTGAAAAGCTCGGTAAGTTGGCGAAGAGAATCAATCTAAGTTATGCAAGATATCAGGGGTGGTAGGGCGACGAGAATCACAGTGTGGTTTTTTATTGTTTTTTTATTGGGTCAAGCCATTTGGTTGAAAAAGAATGTGGAAAATCTGGTGGTTGCTGAATTTCGGTGAAGGACTGGAGCGAATTTCTTCAATTGAGGACATCTGTGTAGACTTTTCAGTGAATACAACCGTATGAATCCTTGTCTCCCAAATTTGTGCCTCTTTTCTCCCAAGAATCTGTGAAGAGGTGAGGGAATTGAGAGAATTTTACAGAAATTCATGAAGACTGCTGCGCTTATCCCATATTCCAGATAGTAAAAGGAGTCATTAAGGAATCGAGGAGTTTTGTATGTGTATATGTACATCGAATTCGTGTAAGACATTCCTACTTTCTGGGGCTGTAATTGTTGGACGATTGTAAACATTGGAGGAGAAGGAGATTTGTCTACAAATTTTGTGAAGGAACTTGATCGTGGTTTGTGTAGAGATTCACATGATTTGAATTTTATTGCGTGGAGGTCCTTTTGGGGACGAAGAGGAATAGGAGGGTCGGGTATACAGTAATTTGCAAATTTGTGTTTGTGCCCACAGATAGGGTTTAGGGTTCGATGAGGTGAGTGGCAACAAGATAAACGATGGCAAGAATTTCAAGTGCATCCATCAGAAGTTTAGGTCATCTATGTCGAGCTGTTGGTGGGGCTACGCTCAGCCGACTCCTCACTCGTCTGGTATGTCCTTCATGCCAATTTGGATTTTCTGTTTCTATATTTGTCAAATGCATAAAAAACATGGAAGAAATTTATGTGTTTTCTACAAAACCAGTGAACGTAACTCAGCTCTATGAATACTTAGGGAAAATTGAAGATTAAGACAACTCCACACATGATGTATTCTTTGTATCTTTGCCTCTGTTTCTTATGGAGAAGCTATATGTCAACGTGCGTTTAATGTTGAGGTGGTGTTGATAAATACTCTTCAGGGTTGTAATGTCTTTTTAGTGTTAACTTGACATGTTGGTCATGATTCATTCCACATCGGTTCAACTCATACTTCAACCTTTTTAGGTCTTACAGCTGTAAATATAGAAGAAGATTAAAGTGGCAACTCCATGTTTGTTAGGCAATGATCCAATGGTGTAGTGTGATGTGATCGAATCAATGTGAAAATGTCAGTGTTGATTTGAATTAAGAGGTTTGTGATGTAGGTGTGCTGATCTTGAGTACATATTTTTGTGACTAATGTGAGTACTTGGAAAGTATTGCTTGGAGTAGCGTAGTTTAAGATAAATTCTGTGTCTTTGTCTCTGTTTTTATGGACAAGCTATGTATAAAAATGCACGTGACGAGTGTCTCATGTTGAGTCCAATGTTGATACATACCCTTCAGGGTTTAATGTCTTTGAGTGCTATCTCAACACCTAGCTAATGATCATTCAACATCGATCTGATTCAGAATTCAACCATTTAGGTCTTGGAATCGCAACCCTTTCTTTGGTAGGCATTGAGTCACTGTTATAGTGTGATGTGATTGAATCAATGTGAAATCAGTGTTGATAGGGTATACAATTTTAAAGGTTTGTGATGTAATTCACGTGCTAATCACAAATAAATATTTTTGTGGGGTGAAGGCCAGCACACTGGTAGTGGCGGAGCATGATGGTGGGGTTCTGAAAGGATCATCAATTAGTGCAATTGCAGCTGCGAGTGCATTAGGAGAAGGAAGCACAGTGTCTGTTCTTGTAGGTGGCACAGGGCCAGCCCTCCAGCAAGCAGCTTCACATGCATCCAAGCTCCATCCGGCTATTGATAAGGTACTGAATTAGGCTTTGAAATTATAGCTCTAGCTTCTTAAGGATATACACCACTTTTGAGGACGAGCTTCTTAGGTTATATATGTCATCGCATACCCTAAATGTTGTGGTGTTTTATTACGTGATGTGCTTGAGAACATGGATTCTTTTAAGGATGAGAGTGAAGTCTGTTGCATCTTTTAAGCATGAGCTTCTTAGGTTAAACACCACTTCTAAGGGTGAGAGTGAAATCTGTTGCATTCTTGTGCCAGAGACCGGTTTTGTCATTTGTGAATGCAACTGATCACACTGGTGAATTAGGTTATTATGTAGATACCTAATATAGCATGTCCTTTGCAATTTTTATTCCTTCATAGGTCGGCTATGCATCTCTTGTGTGGATGGACTAATGAAGTTTTGAATCTCTGTTATCTTTGAGGCCTCCTTTAAAGGATATGCATACATGTCATTTTGTGGCTGGATGCATGTGAATTTTAGCCAGTCATGCAGATGTATCAGTTAGGGTTGCAAACTCAGTTTGAGTGGCTCTTTGCAGGTTTTAGTAGCTGACTCAGAAAAGCTTGTCCACGACTTGGCAGAACCATGGGCAGAAATCCTAGTATCCATAGCTCGCAGTGGCAACTACTCGCATGTTATTTCGGCATCCTCTTCTTTTGGGAAGAATCTCTTGCCACGGGCAGCAGCTTTGTTGGACGTCTCACCTGTCTCCGATGTCATGACCATCATTGATGAGAAGACATTTGTCAGGTTCATTTCTTGCTTCCCATAATGCCAAAAGCAACAGGATCATGCTTAGTCTGTAAGGTGTGTATTAGGTATTGGCATCATAGATAATATGGGAATTGCATATATTACTTCAACATATTTATTGCATTGACAGATCACAAGACATCTGAGTTTCAGTTCCAGCTTCAGATCTACTTAAAGACCTTATATCTTCCAGTGTGTCCAGTCCGTTGCAAACAAAGGGTCTGAAGTCTAGTGTTGATGATTCTCAGGTGCTAATTTGATATCTCTAGGAATTTATTTTTGAGTGTTGTCAAGGCTAAATTTGGCCTAACAGTTGGAAGTCATCCTCCATGAACCTTTCAGGCCTATATATGCTGGAAATGCAATGTGTACAGTGCGGTACACTGGAAGTGGACCATGTATGCTTACAATAAGGCCGACTTCATTTGCTGCATCGCACTCACATGAAGGCAAAGCAGATGCATCCATATCTTCTGTGGATACATCAGGGTTGAATTCTGGTTTGCCTCTAAAACCTTCTACATTACGCTAACCTAGGAGATTGATTTTTACCAGCTACGTTCGTCAGCTACAGTTGACCGAAATAAGACTCTGCTTTGCTATCAGTCTCTTAAACCCTTTTTCATCATGAAAATTTATGTACAGAATAAATTGCTACTGTCAACGCCAATCGTTGGTATTTTTCCAGACCTTCCAGAATAAAGAATCATAACACATGCTAACCTAAATTGGGAAGTGTACTGATGGCAGGCTATTAGTACTTTTGAATCGTTGCTTGGAGGTAGAATCTTATTTGGATGCTGATGAAATGTTGTGAAACTGTCCAGAAATTGTGGGCAGGTCGCAGTGGATGGGACAGGAAGTTCAGGAATCTGAAAGGCCTGAGTTAGGTAGTGCACGTGTCGTGGTCTCGGGGGGCAGGGGCTTGAAAAGCAAAGAGAATTTTCAAATGCTTGAGAAGCTTGCAGATAAACTTGGTGCAGCTGGTTAGTCCCTCTACAATCTCTAATTAGTTCAGCATCACAAACATATGATTGTAGTCCTACATTTGTTACAATTGGCCAGATGTATTTACTAATTGCATCTCCACCTTCATAGTGCACAATACTTGTGACCATCTTTTATGTTAGGCCCCCTTTACACTAGAGCTTGAGTTGAGAGCTTGACGTTGCAAATATGGGGAGTTTGATACTTGGAGTTGACAAGCTTTCATCTAAAGCTCAAACTATTGAGAGGTTGACCAATCCTCAAGCTCTCATTAGTTTGAGCGAGTGTGAAGCTGGCATGCTCAAAGTGAGATACCATGAAGCGGGAAATGATACTAAGCAAAGGAGTAATCATGACAAGCCGAAGAACGTCTGAAAGCCCATTGGGTTGGGGCTCACAAAACAAGACCTCCAATTCTTGACATGGAGGTGGCTAGGATTTTTGACCTAGAGCTTGTCAAAAATGACCATGACGTTTGTTGTAGTCGTTCCACATGGGATCCATCAAGGCTTACACCATCTAAGTGTTTTTAAGCCCAGTAAAAAGTTCAAGCTCTGAAGTTGAAAGCTCAAGTGTAAAGCAGACTTGAGAGAATAACCTAATGTCCAACTATGATGTTTTTCTTATGTGAGTTTTAATGTGCTGCAGTTGGGGCTTCAAGAGCAGCTGTAGATGGAGGATTTGTTCCTAATGACATGCAGGTATGTAGTACCATTATCTTTAAGAGCAAGTGTGCTAGGAATTAAAATATGAGCTTTCTCTACATTAGAGTTATCCGTTAATTCAACTGGAGTTTTGGTTGGGAGCTGGTTGTTTTGCATACAATACTTTCCATGTTCGGTAAGTTTTCGGTACATGGTTGGAGCCGGTGTGGAAGTTTGGCCCTCAATGAAGCATTATAGAATGTTATTCAATCAAACCTCTACACCAGCTCCAATCATGCACCCGGAACTTACCGAACATGGAAAGTAATGTATGCAAAACAACCAACTCCCAACCATACTCCAGCTGAATTAACTGATAATTCTCTTAGGTGGCCCACATTTTGGATTTAAAATGTGTGGAGCAATGGGTAGGCCAATAAACATAATCACATGTTTATCAACCTCTTTTACGAGTTCGAATGTTTGCATCCATTTCTACACAAGTTTCACTAAGGTTTTGAAGACAGGTCCATCATTAGATTGAGTGGGAGATTAATTGATTTTGTAACAGTGCAAAAGAAGCCTCTCGACAACACCGTCTTGTTTAAGAATCTGTAGCTGCTTGAGGTGTTCTTGCATTTGTATGGCTTGAATGACACAAATCTCTGGGTTGCAGGTTGGCCAAACTGGGAAAATAGTTGCACCTGAATTGTATATTGCTGTGGGAATATCGGGTGCGATACAACATCTGGCAGGCATGAAGGACTCCAAGGTCATCGTTGCGATCAACAAGGATCCTGATTCAGCCATCTTCCAGGTATTACTTCAGCCTTTCTAAATGGCTCAGTGAAGCTAATAGTACAAAAAGAAGTCGGGAAGTCGAAGACAATGAGGATTTTATGTATGTTAAACACTAATCATTTCCTTGTCAATCTCCCTAACCTGCTAAGACTACACAATTGTTGCTATTTTCTTTCTTAAGTTGAGAACAAACAGTCTGGTGCTAAGATAGACGTGTGTCATTTGGATACTTTTCTCTCTGCACCCACTTCCCATAGGACGTGAAACACGCAATCAGTGCGAGATGATTAGCAAATCCAAATTGTGCCTGTAACCATTATAATTTTCGGAGCTCATGAATATCTTATTCATTATCAGAATGAAGATTTCATGCCCATTAAGTGGTCATAAAGGCCCCCCCAATCATGTTGACTTTTAATCCTAGAATGGTTAGCATATTTTGAGCATGTAATCCCATCTCTTTAAAAAACACGTGTTTTGGTGTCTATTTTTAGATCCTCACCTAACCACATACTACTCAAATATAGATGTCCAGATTATTGCTATGTTGGAATTAGGTACGCATACCTTACATGGTTGAAAGAATAATCTGGTGGAACTTCAAGTAGAATTGTCGTGTGCGTCTTGTGCATCTTGTGCATTTCAGCATGTGTCTAAACTCGAAGGAGCCATTGCAAACCTCATTTGTGACATAAAGTTTTGATGGTTAATGCTAAAATGACAGGTTGCGGACTATGGACTGGCAGCTGATTTGTTCCAGGCTGTACCTGAACTTATTGAAAAGCTCCCTGAGAAGAATAAAATGAGTTCTTAGAGTCTGTATGAGCTTGTCATTGTTTCATATTCTGTTGTTGAATTTTCAACAGAGCCCATATGTTAATTGTCACCTTGTTGGATTAGAACCACAGAAAGTTAACGATTCAAATCAATTTAATCAACAAATTTTATCACATTTGCAGTGTTTATCACCCAAGTGTGATGCTTGCTGTCTACAGTAATCTCCTGCTCAAGTACGCACCCGTTTAAGTACGCATCCCGGTTTAAGTACTTAAATCAGGGTTCATACTTTATTGGTTGAACATGTCATGCAGAGTCATTTGCCGTGAATGCATGATTTTTTTACACTTGACATTCATTGTCAATTTGTTAACATTTCGCTAAAACGTCTCAAATGATCGTCACAGTTCATCATAAATTTGTCCAGCTTCCGTTTGAACATTGGAGCAAACCAATTGGTCATCAATGTCAAGGACAGTAGAGCTTCAAAGCCTTTGAAGTCGGTAGCACTTTCAAATTCAACAAATGTCTCGATAGGTGGTTCTTCTTCAATTCGCATCGTTTCCATAACTTTCCAGATGGCACCTTCACTGGCTTCATACTCCCACCCTAACGCCCGCTTGCTCTGCGCATTCGGCTTGCTCAACTTTGCAGTGATTTCACATTGTTGGGCTTCGGTCAAGCGGGTTGCCTCAAGTTCATCCGTTTCCTATTGCGATTCATCGAATCAGAGGGTCTAGAAAGTGATATGAGTAAAGTACGCACCTACCAACTAAGTGCGCACCAACGGCTCCGGTTCAAAGTGTGTACTTAAGCGGGAGATTATTGTAGTTCATGCACCACAAAATTGGTGCACACAAAAGATGTCTGTTGAGGCCATACCAATATGAATATATACACACTAGTGTCACAAGAGACTCTCTTTGTTTAACTTCCACTACACTGTTTATGGTATTTACTATGACTTACTATTTGAAATTATGCAATACTATTACGAAATTCTTATTAAAAAAATTCATTCTTTACCAGCAAAGATTAAGTAGGTTGTATGGACATTCTACAACATAGTCTAATCTCTTTTAAGCATATGTCTTTATGATGTTTGCTCTTTGATCCAAACCGAACCGCATACAAATCAAAGCTAGGGGTCCGATTAAGAAAACGACCCACTTAAGACCCATCTACCTTAACTCATAAAGAAAAAGAGGACACCAAACTGATACGGATAAAAACTTACATTTTGAACCAAAAAAATATAGTTGAATGAAACTAACACATTTATTGTCAATCTTTCCTCTAAACCTTATGGCCCCCTTTGCACATCTATCTTTAACTTCAAAAAAAATTAATACCCTTTTCAAATGTACACAATAGAGAAAACCAATACCTCTCCCTTACGTATACTATGAACACTAACGCCTCAAATAACACCCCTTCTTACAACTCACGTCAGTTCGTACATGGTATGAAGAGTCCACCCCCAGGGGGAAAAGGCAGGTCAGGTATTTGAGTGCGATTTGTTATATAGAATCCATGAGTGTCTCAATACGTGGTATTGATATGTTCAATATCTTTCAGTTGTTCAATTGAGGGTATGTGGATGATTCCACAAACGCATGCGGTCCTTGTGTTAAGTGAGACGACTTTCCACCCATCTTGTTGTAGGCAACGGATTAAGGTAGAAATACCATAAACCGTTAAAATAAGGCGATTCGCATTGAAGATCTGGTCTGACAATCATGAGATAATTTTCCAAGACAGACGAGAAGGATTCATGAAGAATGCAAGTTGTTTCGTATTTTTCTGCCTTGTACAAAAAGTTCCATAATTTTTCAAAGTGGAAAGTTTGTCCAACCCACTTCCGGTTCACTAGGCTCTCCTCATTTCGATACAGATTATCACCTAAACCCGTTAATCATGAGTACGTTAGATCTTGCCTCCCATTGGCTACACTGCATTGAAGTTGCCGCGCCATTTAAGACATGGCACTTACCATTATGAGGCGGTCTAGTACACCGCTATTGGGTGGTTAACGCTTTATGGTATTTCTACCTTAGTGGGTTGTATTTGAAGGTTTTTCAACTTCGTCGCAAGTATCCACGAATCTAAGATCGAAGTAGGTGAAATCCAATGAATTCGAGGGTAATGTTCCCAGAGGGTGTGAATGGGGAGAGACAATCGTAGAAGGTGCCAAAGAACACACATAAATTTATCGGGTCATAGTTAAGGCTAGACATACACCTAGTACACGAGGAGGACTTCATGTGGCAATTTCTGAGGCCTCTCCCGGGCCCCTCCTTCACTTCATTCTATGCAAAAGCTCCAAACTAAGACTTCACTTCATCTTAGTCCAGATATTATGTGGGGTTCCGAGTGGGAAAGGCAGGCCCGTGACTCTTGCTGTCCTTGACCTTACAGTGCTTTGGAGTCTGCGCATACTACTGTTCTTCCTCTTTAGTATGACACGTTTGAGAAACACAAAAAGAAGAAGAAGTCGTATTATCGAGGTGCCGCCTTCTCATTAATATGACAAATGGCGTAAAGTTGTCGTATTATTGAGAGAATATGAAAACATAAGTAATATGAGCTTAAAAATATATGCAACGAGTCTAAGCAGTATAGATGGTATGAAATAATAACTTATAACTTCAAATAATTATAAGTATTCTCAAGAACTCTTGAAATAGGAGTCCAAAGGTCTCTGGTGTTGCCTACCCAAGTTAGCAACTACCATCTTATTTAAATTCCCTACTAATTTTTGAAAACTAATGATTTCATTAACACCAAAATACAAAGAGTTCTCTAATAAGGAACTAGACAACAATGATGCATGACGTTTAGCATCAAGATATTGGTGATACTATATCACCCGTGTACAAGGCAAGATGCCAGGTAGGAGGCCACTCTAACCCTAACCATGTCCATTCTACACTAGTAGCCCTAATTATCATTAAGTTCCCAATGATAAGTGAAGTTCCCAAGTAGTTCCCAAGTGAAAATGGATGTATTTTAGATGTACATAACATAGATGAAAGGAATTTTAGCATTAACTACCTCCTTAATATGACAAAACGAAGATTCTAAATGTCGCATTTTCGAGTGTCGTAGTCGTATAAAAGAGGGAGTTTTGAACTAAAAAGTTTGGTCTGGCAAAAATGTGTTGTAATATCGAGGGTGTCGTATAAATGAGTGTCGTATTAACGAGGTTAGATTGTATATGTTTGGGCCAACTTTTGGCTTCAAAAGTTCACAATAATTTCAATTTAAGCAATCAAATTACCGAAAAAATTGCAGTCCTCCTACATAGTATTACTCAACACCCACTCTGTTTGTTTAGTGGGCCCTCGAAATATAATAGTTGGATGCTTGGAAAGTTGAGCAAGAGACGCAACTTTCCGATTGTTATATTCCGAGGGCCCACTGAACAAACAATGGGTGTTGAGTAATGTTATGTGATTTTTGTCTTCGTACATGGGAAGCAATTTGCACCACCTTGTACTTCTCTAGATCTAGCGGAGAATCTCTTAAGTGATTGGTTATGGGTGACCCTACTCTAAGTGTTTCCAAAATTAGGCACGAGGAGTTCAATGTGTGGGGCTCACAACCAATGACCAGGGGAGAACCGACCGCTAGTTATAAATGAATTGGTTGAGTTTGAGGAATAACTGGTTGAAGTCCAATACTTCAAGAAAATTACCCATCATTTTAGAGGAATCTACGGAATACACCCCGATCTCATAAAGAAAAACCGAAAGATGTCAACATGTAATTGGTTGGACATGGAAACACGATACTCAATATGATATTTAATGTCACTTAATATTTGGAGCCACACAGTGCTATAGTTTGTTACTATTAATGTCATTTAAAACCAAGTTTTTAAGATGCTAAGCTCTATAATGTTCAAGCAAGTTACAACCAATTTGATCTTTGGTGACAAAAACAACTATGAATATAGTAAATAGTTATAGCATGCGTAGTTCCAGATAGTAAGTGATGCTAAATACAAAATTTAGTGTAGCATCTCGACCAATTTCTCCATACACTAGTGATTCACAACTGAGTTGCGAGCATATAAGTTAGGGGGCACTTTAGATGGGGGTCCATTGTCCAGGGGGGAAGGTCCAACAAAATGGAGCAATCCTATTGGCCAAGACGTGTAAATTGGATCGAAGGCCTTTAGATGAGAGTCCAAGACCAAGAAAGGGCAATTTAAGTGAGGTGTCTCCTACATGGCATCATTTTGGAGGAAAACACAAATGATGCAACCCAAGAATTGAAGCTCAAAGGAGAGTTGATGTTCTGGAGAACCATTTTGGAAGGTAGGGTTTAGGGAAGTGTCTAGTTCAAGACTACCTCAAATTGCTTCAAATTGCTTCCTATGTTCTTGGACCATGGACCCCATCTAAAGCGCCCCTAAGTTTAGCATGCTCAAGGTTGTTGACAAATATCCATTGTCTTGTCAATCTGGAAACATCATAGGATAGTTATGGGTAACTATTACACATTGTAAGTGGGCCTAATTCGATACCTTCTCTTATCCGGACACATCTATTTGAGTAGTCTGTGGTTACGTGTGGATCTAAGAACGGGCACCAAATTCACACATGCTCAAATAAATTGGACTACAGTACAAGGGGACTCGTGTTTAGAATTTGGAAACTCTTATTCTAGACTCAATTGTCAACACAATTAGGAGGGACCTACATGATTGTTTAGGAATCTAGAAGTGAATCTCTACGATGATGAAAAGGATTTTCATATGAGCTTTGAATATTTATAAGAAAATTGATTACGGCTCGATATGGATTTGCTAATCATCTTGTACTAGTTGTGTCTTTATTATCTCAGGATCACATAAGAGCATTGGACTAATTGGAAAAAGGGTACGTTTTAGATTTGCTCACCTTCTAGCATATGAACATACCTCTGATTTTGTATACATTGGAAATGAGGAGAACCATCTACCTATTAGTCCAAGCCTTTCTTTTTCTTTCTTTTTTCACCTGATTTGCATCGGAATCAACTTCACAAATCCTTTCATCTATGTTATGTACATCTAAAATACATCCAATTTTCACTTGGGAACTACTTGGGAACTTCACTTACCATTGAGAACTTACTGAGAATTAGGGTTACTAATGCAGAATGGACATGGTTAGGGTTAGAGTGGCCTCCTGCCTAGTATGTTGCTAAACGTCATGCATCGTTGTTGTCTAGTGTCTTATTAGAGAACTCTTTATATTTTGTTGTTAATGAAATTATTAGTTTCCAAAAGTTAGTAGGGAATTTAGATAAGATGATAGTTGCTAACTTGGGTAGGCAACACCATATATCTTTGGACTCCTATTTCAAGAGTTCTTGAGAATATTTGTATGTGTTTGGAGTTATAAGTTATTATTTCATACCATCTATATTGCTTAAACTCGTTGCATATATATATATATATATATATATATATATATATATTTTAAGCTCATATTACTTATGTTTTCGTATTCCCTCGATAATACGACAACTTTACGCCATTCGTCATATTAATGAGAAGACGACACCTCGATAATACGACTTTTTTTTTGTGTGTTTCCCAAACGTGTCACACTAAAGAGGGAGAACAATATACATATGTTTTAGTGTCATCCGCACTAATCATCATCATTGGTCCACATTACTTATTTTCATTTCCACAAAAACACTACGTGACAACTAGATAGCGTATGTTACACAATGTCGGGTGCTACACGACAAATCACAAGGACCACTCTAATTAAGATGACACACCGATCCCAATGCCACACAAAATTAAGATGTTTGGTGCACTTAGCCACCAATCTATAAAGGACACATTCTCGGTGGGTTTGGATATAAGAGAGATATTATCGCATGCCGCATTTGGAGAAAAACACTAAAGCAAAATGACATAAAAAATGAGACCCTTCAAACTTGGTGTTAGATGTTGGTGTGGCAATTATGTATTAGATTCTAGAGAATGTGTCAAAAAGGGGCACGAAAACACTAAACAATGGGCCCTTGGGGCTTTCAAGTGGCGGAGAATGGGCATGTGATATATACAGTGACTGTACGGGTGTGTACGTGACGATGACCGCAAATACATAGAGTAAAAACAAAGGGTGACTTGTTCCAACTCCTCCGGCAAGCCTCCATCATGTGGGGACCCCGAATGATTTATCCATAATTTTTATAGAAAAAAAAGGGTTGTTGTGTCACCTATCATACAACATGGAGTGCGGTAGGAGATTTCATCTCGAGATTTGTAAAGCCTCGGATTCATTTGGTCGAGAGTTTGATGCCATGGTTGTCATTTGTGTGGGTGTTATTTGGTTCGTTTTTCATGTTCTCCAACTTCTACCGTTTAGATTTGCACAACAAAACTCATGTTGCATTTACAAATCTATGATGGGAGCAAGCACAGTGAAGTATACGGGGAAAAACCATCAATTTTTTGGTCAGATGTCTAAAAGTAGTAGCGAAGTGAAGTTTAAATTGGATTTTTTTTTCATGGTTATCTCTATTGTTGTATTAGGTATTCAAATATAGAATATCAAGATGAAATCTTCAAAACTTATCATTAAAAGCGATGCTCGAAAGGTCATGGCTAACTCCGGTTTTAGATGTAGATTTCATGACCTTCAATATTTTGAAGTTGGAAGTCTTTTCGTATTCCTTGAATTCTTTGTAAACTTGAGGGCACCATTACAAACTTTGTAGAAAAACATCAATTTAATGTAATTGTATCATATTTAAAGAAAAGTTTAGACAATTACGTGTTCTATGTACCTACTTGCACACAATTGCACCGTCTTCTAAAATATGTAGACTTTTCTTGAAAAAACATTTGTCAACATAAATTGTTGGCTTTGTAGATCAATGTGTTTTTCAAATGTTTATGATTTTTTCCATCACAAATTCAAATTTAGTATATAGTTTTGAATCACTTTCACTTACACCTATGCATGGTACCGGAGTTGTAACACTATATTCGTTAAATTGAGACTTTTTGGGCATTTTGAGACATTAACATAAATAAGAACAAGGATAAATGGAACACATATTGGAGAAAGTTGTAAGATTGGAACACTTTGAAGCGGGTGTTCATACCAAGAAGCCCATTAATAACTCATATTTGTGATGGTTTAGGGTGGGCAATCTAAACCTGAGACCATATTGAACAGGTAATCTCAAAACATTCATATTATTGCACACAAAATATGAGAGCTTGTATGAATATGGTTTAGGTAGGGCAATCCAAACCGTAGACCATATTGAAGGGGTAATCCCATAACACTTATATTATTGCAAGTACCATATACAATGTATGGCATGAGAAACTGAATAGCATACTAATGGCACAAATCCATTGGATAGTGCGGCCTAAAATCATCCCGCCTACATGCAATGTCTACGCCCTACAATGGCCTATCTAGGCTGGGAGACCGCATCTTTTTCTTTTGCCGCCGCTTGTTTAGCTCGCATCGCCTCAACATTTCTGAGAATCTCTGGCCCTCGACTATAGCCGAGTTTTGGATGTGGGCCCACCATAACACATTTTGGATTGTGTCGACCGCCCGAATTATAAGACGAGGAATTCGAATACGACGACGTAGACTGTCCGGCATATCGGCGCATGGCGTAGTGACGCTCCAGCTCAATGGACGCATTGGCCCGCGGAGGTTTGGGGCTGGACGCAACCTGGAAGTGATCAAAGAAAACCAAAAAAAACACGGGTTAGTTTGAGGAGAAAGACCCAAACCCATATATATATTGCACGCCCCACTTAAGGGAGAGGGATTGTAATGTATTGTGGGCGATCACCTTGGCAGTAGGGGCGCTCGCGTCCGAGTTGGATAGGACGGGGAAAGCGTCGCGCAAAGGGACATGCAGGGGTCCACTCTTTGCAGGCCGAGCGCCCATCGCCAGTCGTCGTCGGGGTGCAACGGCGCCGCCGGGGCGAGAGGGGGACGTCCGGACGCAGCCGCGCTTTGTGCCCTTGAGTGGCGACGGAGACGGAGACTGCCGGAACATTTGCTTGGGCGGGGGGCTATCGACGACGCCGGCGTCAATAGGTTCCTTGGAGTAGTCAATGGTTGAAGCGGCGTCATAAACGGTCTCATAGAAGAAGCTCCCCAAGTTTGAGTCACTGACGATGTCAATGGAGGGCTCCAAACGCTGGCGCCAAAATGGAAACAAAACAAAACAGAACCCAAAGGGAAGAGGGAGAGATAGAGCATGTGAAAATCAAGATACATATGAAGAATATATTACACAAAGTGGGGGCGCCCCCACACACAAACACACAAACACACAAACACACAAACACACACACACACACACACACACGTACTCTCTCAAATGAGCTTGTTAAATTTCGCGTGGGAGAACAACTCTCTGTACAAATGGTCTCGTGGATCCAAGTATCTCTCGCCTATGGGATTACTCCTAACAAACTGGTTTACGGGCAGCCCGCTACCGCAGAGCGTCTGCAAGTACTTAACAAGGTCTAACAAAAATCGGTCCCGGACCTTCTCGATCGTCCACGTAGGGCAAACAATGAAGTTGGCCGTCGGGTTCAATAAGTTCTTGGAAGCGCTGTCGTCCACCATGAGCGTGTTCTCGCGGGTGGGACGGACGTCGTAGGGGACGCCTATCAAGGACGGTCGCTGGTCCCAAAAAATCGGCTTCAAGACCTTGAGATATTGGGGGGACGCGGGGTTGTTTGGTTTTTTGACGACTTTGCCGTCCGGTGTGTACAATATTCTACACGCTTCCTGTGCTAGGACCAAGCAGGGGGGCTCGAAGCCCTTGAAGATGAACTCCACGACCGCATTGGTGTTCTCGGCCGTCATGGAGCTCCACACGACCACCCACCATTTGTTTTGGGCGATCTGCAGGAAGCGCCGAAGCCACGGGCGGAGGTGCACCAGCTTGGTCTTAATGTGCGTGGGCGGCCCGTCGTAGTTCGCGTCCTCGGGCTTGCAAAAGGGCACCGTGGGGACCCTGGGACAATGGACGCACTGGACGAGGACCCCGTTAAGGTCTAACACCAGGAATCGTTCCTTCCGCAGCGCGCGCAGGGCGGGCAGAACCGGGGGCGCCGCCGCGCTGCCCTCTCCGCTCCTGGGAGAAGAGCGTTGGGGAGCCGCTACGCTATGCTCCGAGCCCTGCGGGGACGATCGAGAGAAAACGGGGGCGACTTATGTCATGCTATGTCCAAACGAAGAATTAAGGAAATTTATTTGCACTCGGTGCATACACAAAACCATTTGATTCATTGGCCCGGGGGGGGGGACAAGGGATACAAGAGAGGCAAGAGCATACAGTATACATTCAAACGCAAGATACAAATATATGGGAGTAAACAATGGTGATTTTATATTATACAATGCTCCATGTACATTTTGATATTGAGGGAGAGCCGCGTTGAACGATGTGTTCAAACTAGCCTAAGTCTACATCTAACAAAATTTGAATGACGAGCCGCCGTGATGAGGACTTCGTCGCAAGCCGGGGTGGGGGGGGGCCCGAAACGGATGGTCGGGGGGGTGACGAAAGGGGGGGCGAGTGCGGGGATGGGGTGGGGGCGAAGAAGGGGGGGGGGATGGGTGGGTCGGTTCTTCCTAGCTAGGGGACACGACCAAGGCAAGAAGACAAACACCCAGGGAGTTTGGGTCGAGCGACCCAAACTGAGTGGGGTCAGTGCATTACCTCGCCTTGGTCGTGCCTTGACGCCGTTGACGCCGCCAACGCGTGCGCTTCCCCAATTGCGTCACCAACGCCTGGTCCGGCGACGTCAGCAGCAACCTGCTCCTGCAAAGGCTGACTGTCAGGCCTTTGTCCCAACCCAACCTCCGCATGCGCATCATGCATTGGTTCATCGACTGGGTTAGGAGTAGAGGTATCACCAGGCCCTTGCGGGCCTTCAACATCTAGCATGGGCTCGTCCACCGGGGCCGTCGCTGAGACGGGGTTTGGGTCGGCCGACCCAAACCCTCCTGCTTCGAGCGGGTCTCTGGCTGGCGGTGCAAGGGCGGCAGTGTTTGGGTCGGACGACCCAAACATGTGGGGGTCGTCCTGTTGGTGGTGTGGGGGCACGAGGATGGGAGGCCGAAGCGGGGGGGGCCCCAAGGGACTTGAAGCTCCGGGGACGCGCCAAAGGCTGGGGTCGTCCACCTGCTGGACGGGCGCGTACGGGCGGGCTTGCGGCTGCAGCATAGGGCCGAAGGTGAAGGACTGCTGCGGTGCGGGCGGCGGGTTGATATTCTGGGGAGGGAAGCCGGCGGGCAAGTGCGGAAATGCACTCGGGGGAGCCATCACCAACCCCTGCGCCAACATGCCCTGAATCACTTGCGTGATCAGGTCCGCGCTGGACGGAGGTTGGGCCATCGCCCTTTGCCGCTCCTGCTCCAAGAGGAGAGCCCTCAACTCCGCGACTTCGTTGCGGACCGAGGGTTCCTCGGCGGCAGCCTTCTCCAGCCGGACGCGCTGCTCCTCGTCCCTCCGCATCTTTTCATTAGACTCGTCCACAGTGAGGACTTCGGGTTTCACCCTCACCATGCCGGCAAACGCTGTGGGGGAGGGGGGATCCGACCTGAGCCGTTTGGCGAGCTCCATGTCGTCCTCGTCCTCGCTGCTAATGGCGATGGTCTCTTGCACCGCGTAGTCGCCGTAGAGCTTCTTCCCCTTCAGCCTCCTCCTCTCCCTGAACGCGGCGGTCGCGTCCCTAGAGTACATGTCCCTCGCGTCGTCCACAGTGAGGACGGGCACCAGCTTACTTTGCGGAGTTGCCACCCGCATAGCCTTCTTTCGTTGGGGGGCTTCAGATTCCTGCGTGAACCCCGTTGCCCCTTCCTCCACCTCGCCCTCCGCCTTGGGGTCCTCTTCTTCCTCTTCTTCGTCCTCTCCCGCTTCATCACCTGGGCCCCGTGACGAGGTGCCAGGATGCAATTCCACCAGGGGTTCGGGAATTGCGACGGGGGCCTGAGTAACGAACTCCTCCGGGTTGGTCCGCCTCGCCCTATCCAAAGGGTTCTCGCCCCCTTCAACAATCTCCTCGGCGTAGCTTCCAGGGATCCAATCGAGGATGTCCATTTTTCTCGCCAACGCTTTCTGCGTTCTGTAGAAAAGAACATCGGCGTCATCTATGTACGAATAGATGGTCAACCCCAACATCTGCACATTCCCAGATCACTTGCATTAGATTTACACCAAATCTAAAGAAAATGAAAACAAAAACATCGGCATCCATCTCACAAAAACACTGCATAGTTTGGGTCGAGCGACCCAAACTACACACTGACTAGTCTGGATGGAGCAACCCAACCTACACAATGCCTAGTTTGGGTCGCTCGACCCAAAGTTGGCTTTGTGTAGATAGCATTGCTCCACTCAGGGCAGGCAGTGTGTAGTCCGGGTTGCTCGACCCAGAGTACACAAATCAACCCAGACTACACACTCACTAGTCTGGATGGAGCAACCGAACCTACACGAAGCCAAGTTTGGGTCGAGCGACCCAAAGTAGGCTTTGTGTAGGTTGCGTTGCTCCACTCAACCCAGGCAGTGTCTAGTCTGGGGGTCGCTCGACCCAGACTACACACTCACTAGTCTGGATGGAGCAACCGAACCTACACGAAGCCAAGTTTGGGTCGAGCGACCCAAAGTAGGCTTTGTGTAGATTGCGTTGCTCCACTCAGACCAGTCAGTGTGTAGTCTGGGTTGCTCGACCCAGAGTACACAAAGCAACCCAGACTACACACTGCCTGGTCTGGATGGAGCAACCCAACTTACACAATGCCTAGTTTGGATCGCTCGACCCAAAGTAGGCTTTGTGTAGGTTGGGTTGCTCCACTCACACCAGGCAGTGTCTAGTCTGGGGGTCGGTCGACCCAGACTACACACTCACTAGTCTGGATGGAACAACCGAACCTACACGAAGCCAAGTTTGGGTCGAGCGACCCAAAGTAGGCTTTGTGTAGGTTGCGTTGCTCCACTCAGACCAGCCAGTGTGGAGTCTGGGTCGACCGACCCAGACTACACAAAGCAACCCAGACTACACACTGCCTGCTCAGAGTGGAGCAACCCAACCTATACAATGCCTGGTTTGGGTCGCTCGACCCAAACTTGGCTTTGTGTAGATTAGGTTGCTCCACTCTGAGCAGGCAGTGTGTAGTTTGGGTCGCTCGACCCAAACTGTCGACAATTTATTTAGAGCTACTTACCATAGCAGAAAAAATTGGTTTGGAGCCCCCGAAGACGTTGAAGATGCAGTCCCCTCTCTTCGTGAGGGTCCTCATCATCCGCAGGTAGAACTCCATCCGCAGCTCATCCGCGGGGTAGTTGGCGTACTTCGCCTCGTCGTACAAGCTCCTGCTGGTACCCAACCCTTCTGGGACTTGGAAAAGTTTTTCCATCCGGCCTATGGGATGGTTTGGCACCTTCAGCAGCTCAGCTTTGTACACGAAGTACAAGCACAGCACGTTGACGACCTTCGTCTTCTTGTCTTTCAAAGTGTTGTACACCCCCTCCGCTGGTGCAGCAACGTAGTGCGATTTCGAGACGGCGTACTCTGGCTGCAATTTCCGCACGATCCCGTACACCTGCTCCGCCCTCCTGTCCTCGACAATCCACAACCAGATGTCGACCTCCCGAAATTTGGGGCTGTTGTAGTCCACGAACTTTGACAGGAATGGCTCGTAAAACGGGGTGCTCATTGTCCCCTCGAATGAGCTTCCAGGGATGTTCCTGAAGTCTATCATTCCGAAGGGGAAGCGGTCCCCGGCTTTCGTCCTGATGGCCTTCCTGGCATCAGACCCCGGCCAGCCTTGGATCTTCAGAGGGTCGAGGGTGACCAAGTTGAAATGCGCGTCGCCCTCGAAACTGACGATCTGCTTCTCCTTTACGAAGTTGGAGAAGGCACGAGCGGAGTGCTCGGGAAGCGCCCGGTTCTTCCCCCCCTTCACGAGTTTCGACCTGAGGAAGTCGTCTCCCGCCTCCCTCATGAGTGCCGCCATGGACGCACTGGTGAACTTATACTCGGCTTTGAATGCCCTCCAGTGCGCCTCGTGAACCTCTCCATCCACGATGAGCTTCTTCTCAGGAACTAGCTTGTGCAGCTCCTGGACGATGGTCGTTTTCTTCTTCCTGTTCTCCGTCCATTCCTTCATGGTGTAGCATGAAGGGACGAAGCATTTGGGCTTGCTGAAGACGATCTTCGGGTGGACCCAACATCTCTTCACCGTCGGCTGCATGTGCAGGATGTGGGATGCCGCCTTCCCCATCTCTGCCTCCGACAGCCCTTGAAGAGTTCTGAAGAACTCCCTCACGAGAGGCTTCATCTGCTTGAAGCGCGATGCCTGGTTGAAGAGCATGCCAGTGTCGGGGTCGATTAGCTCACCCGCCTCATGCTTTTCAAATACACTCCTCCATTTCATCCAAACGAAATCGGAAGCTGTGATTAAATAAATCTCCCCTCTTAGATCGTTGTATTTCTTCTACTTTTGACTAGCATTGTCAATTGAGGAGAATTTATTTATCATCTGGTATTTGAAATCCTGCATTTCCCCAAAACAAACCATTTGAATGCGTGTTAGATATGTACATGTGATTTCCAAGACATATCATGAACAATAACTGCAACAAGAGTTTGGGTCGATCGACCCAAACTAAAAAACGAGGCTGCAAACAAGAGTTTGGGTCGATCGACCCAAACAATACTCACCTCCCACTTTGGATTCTTGTCCTTGGCGTTCTCCCTCTCTTTGGGAGGCCTGCCATAGAACTCCCACACCTCCCGTGAGGCCATGATATTCCTTATCCAGGAAGCTTGGTAGGCCCTCTTCTTGTTCCCCATGTTGAAGTATCGGGAGATGTCGCTGAGCCTGGTCTCGTCGTCGGACCACACCACCAATGCCTTCTTGACCTTCAGCTTTTCCTTCTGATGGTTGGGATCATCCCACTCGGTCATCAGTTGGATTTTCTTTGATGCCTCCACACTGTGCTGGCCGTCTATCAGCCAAAAATCGCCTTTCTGAATTGTAGGCCACATTTCAGGGGTAGGCATTTTCTTCTGTCCCTGGGGCATGACTATAATTGTTTGCCTGTCGTCTTTGAATTGTTCGCTGACGATCTGCGCGATTATCCAGTCGACGTAGGCGTCTTCTTTTGCCCGGACGCACTTTTCTGGTGGCGCTAGATGGCACTGGCTGATGTTGACATCGAACTTGAAATCTCTACCCATGAAGAAACAGTGGGAGCACTTGGACGTGAAATTGTTCACGATTTTCTGTATCTCCCCCGCATCCACCTCTTGTCCGGGCTTTGGCATGCGCAGCTCAGGTGAAACTGGCTCCTCGGTCATCACAGATGACTCTCTCGCCCTTTTCGATGGTGTTGTTTGGCGGTTGGCAGAAGGCGTAGGCGTCTCGCTATCCGCCGGTGTCTCTGAGGGAGTCGTCCGTCTTGAGTCAGACGGTACTGGTCGCGGCTTCCTCACCGTTTGAGGCCTTGACGACCCTGCACCCTCCTCAGTTGTTGCTTTCCGCCTCGCAGGTTGCTGATTTTTTGTTTTGCTCTGCATGGCCTTGTTCAGCACGGTGATTGCATGTTTTAATTTTGTAAACCGGCTAGAGACCTTGGTGTTCGATATACTGCTATCGATAAATATCGACTCCGGTTTGATGACGTCTGGCTCAACACAGGACTCCTTTACGTAGATTGCGTCGAACGGCTCGGAGAATTGGTGCATGAACATATGAACATTCTGCACCGCGGAGTTCTCTAGGATGACGTCCACGTAGTCACCAAGCGACTGAACCGATGCCACCTCCCACCCCGTGACTGTGGCCCATGTATGGTTCTCCATGGTGCCAACTTTCAATACAAATATCATTTTGTATTGCGAGGCTTTGACCACTTGAATTGACCAAGCGAGGATAAGATTGTCCTTTGGAACATAGGAGTCATCCTGCGGTGTTTCGTGCTCCTGCCATAACATGTCTGGCGCAAGCATGAACCACCTTTCACCGGGTCTTTTCTTTGGGGCCATCTGTAAGGAAAGAATAAACCATGTTAGTTTCGGTCGTTCGACCCAAACATCTTCAAGCTTAATGGATAGTTTAAACTTCTTCAAGCTTAATGTTAGTTTCGGTCGTTCGACCCAAACTTCTTTCAATTGTTTTAAGGGAAATTTAATGGATTGGCGCATATATTTTGGTGGATTGTGCACTGTTATATATGTGAACATCATTTGTATGGTGATATGTTATTTTGTTAATTTTTGGGTGGATATTCATTTTATATTGTGTTTAACATCATGGATTTATTGATAAAATAATAATTTAGAGGTTGGGTTTGGGTCGACCGACCCAAACATGATGATGTGTTTGGGCCGAGCGTACCAAATATGAATATTGGTTTAGGTCGAGCGACCCAAACATGATGATGTGTTTGGCCGAGCGTACCAAATAGGAGGCTGGGTTAAGGTCGACCGACCCAAACATCAGGCTGGGTTTGGGTCGAGCGACCCAAACATGATGATGTGTTTGGGCCGAGCGTACCAAATATGAATATTGGTTTAGGTCAAGCGACCCAAACATGATGATGTGTTTGGCCGAGCGTACCAAATAGGAGGCTGGGTTAAGGTCGACCGACCCAAACATCAGGCTGGGTTTGGGTCGAGCGACCCAATCATGATGACGGGTTTGGGTCGAGCGACCCAAACATTAGGCTGGGTTTGGGTCGAGCGACCCAAACATCATGCCGTGTTTGGGTCGAGCGACCCAAACATGAGGATGTTTTTGGGCCGAGCGTTCCAAATAGGAGGCTGGGTTTAGGTCGACCGACCCAAACAGCATGACGTGTTTGGGTCGTCTCCCCAAACTGTTCTATTTAATATATATTTTAAAGGTTGGCACAGAGCATATACAATGCTTATGCGTTGTGTATGCTACAGCACCATGAATTAATTAATACATGTTGGGTATAACAAAAGATATTACCTTTTAAAGCTGTTGTTGCAAAAACTGTGGAGTAGAGCTGGTGTTCTTCGTCCAGTAACACACAAACAGCTGAATGTGATTCGGACACACGCTAAACTCCCAAACAACTACTAAAGCTTTCAAATAATTCTTACTTCTCTCAAATAAAGCTTGAATCTCTCATACAACTCCTCAGGCTTTCAACGCACTTTTGAATCTCTCAAAACAACAACTGAATCTCTCAAAACAACAGCTGAATCTCTCAAAACAACAGCTGAATCTCTCAAAATAACAGCTTAATCTCTTTAAACAACAACTAAATCTTTCAAACAACAACTGAATCACTCCAACAAGAACTGAAGCTCTCAAATCACTTCTATATGTCTCAAACACCTCCTGATTATCTTATAGAACTCCTGAATCTCACAAACACTCCAAATACAATACAAACTCCAAAAGAGAAATAATCTACAAACACATGACTTCGCAAGCACTCGCTAAAGCTCCCACACAATGCTCGAAAACCCTTCAACAATCTTCGACTAACTTCCTCCGTAGGTTTCTGATCTATTGGAAACACCTCCTAGCTTCTAAGATTAAGAGCAAGAGAAGGGAGGGAAGGAGAAGAAACACTAGGCGGGAGAGAGAGAAGGAATCAAATGCCGCCCTGAATAGCCACGGCGCTTCGCGAAAGCGGCGCTTCAGGAGAGGCGGCGCTTCCAAGAGACACGCGGAGCGAATGCTTGGCGCGGAGAGAGAGAGAAAGGAGGAGAAACTGTGGCGGCTGGGGTTTTGTTTGCCTCGGGAATTGGGTGCCCACAGGATTAGGGCACCAACGGAAATAGGGTTACGGGGAACCCTAAATCCTAAACCCTAACTCTAACCCCTTAGCGGGCATTAGCTATTTGAAGACACTTTGGAGTACCCTTAGGTGCTACATCAAATGCGGTATTCTACAAGACTAACCATTTATACAACTAATGCATTTTTACAACGTAACTTTATGCTAAAACCAATACTTAACCCCTACTTACATGACACCATGCCCTAAATTTTCCAAACAAGTTGAAGTCATTTGTTTCTCTTTTGTTTGAGCACGTTAGAAAAATAATACAATTGCGTGACATTTAACGATGTAATCATTGACTTTTAGACTTTACCAATGATGCCAACAACTCACACATTATTCAATGAATAAGAAATATAACCCCCACCCCCCAACATGAAATTCGGAAATTTAGAATACTTCAGTGTGGAGCCTAAATGAATGCCTTCCCCAAGTGCATTTTGTAAGGATTTTGAATTGCATGATCCTTAGTTCAAAATGCTAACATGCTCAAGTTTTTTGTAAATCCCTTATATATTCACTTTGATGAATCACATAGTCGCCAATAAACCATTGATGATCATATATTTACTTGGAATGTGATATAAAAGTAAATCGGTCTTGTATTTATTGGTCTTGTATTTATTCAATTGCCATTTCATGTTGTGGATGTTATTAGGGTCCAACTTTGGATGTTTTGCTCACTTTGACGAATCACATAGTCGCCAATAAACCATGGTTCATGATATATTTAATATATGGAATGTGAAATAAAAGTAAATCGGTAAAGCACAACATCAAATGAAGCCATTCACGCAATCATGTTCTTATTCAATGTCCCCTCCACGTATATTACATAATGGCGCAAGATATAATGGATGTTGTTTGTATATGGAGGCATCAGTGATCAACTACGATATTTGGTGTTAAGGGTTTAGGGTTTAGGGGATACGGGGTTAGGGTTATAACATATTAATCTATCCAATATTAACGGGTAACATTGTGCATTTTGGTGAGAAGAGTCCAGACCTTGGATAGTTGGCCAACTTGTATCACCATCATGCTAAATAGGTCGGGCCCCTATTTGTCACTTAGCTTTAGCTAGCTAGGTTCACCGAACCTAGGATTCCTACTTAGCTTTAGCTAGCTAAATTTTTCGGAACTCTCATTTTCACTTAGCTTCAACTAGCTAGAAAGTTGTGTGACATGCATATTCATTCTAAACCAAAGAGAAATCCATTCACACAAAACCAAACAATATATAGTTGGTTGTATTGCTCGTGGTTGCCTCTCTATTTTCATGTTGGTGCACAAGGAAACTTGAATTTTTAAAATCCACACGTATACATTGGCTTCCTCACTTTCAACTGGCATTGGTGCTACATTGCTCATTGTATATATACAAGTGAGCCCAACCATGAGCTTGACTAACCTACCTAGAAGATTGTTCCTAATTATAAGCTTGACTAACTAATCTAGAAGATTGTTCCTAATGAAATGCCCACTTAGGGTGAGCGGCTAACACTAATGATCTTACTAGATTCCTATGTGACTATTGACTATTAGGAACAGTGAAGACCGTGCCATGTGTATTGAGATTTCTACACAAACATCTCAATGTAAAAATTGAGAGTTTCCAAAAGAATTAGCTTGGAAATGGCCTACAGAAAATTGATTGCAGATACCATAATCGAAACCTAAACTGTAGCCATGGGACAACTAACTAAGTGGGTGTCAATTTGGACAACAAGGTTTTTGCTATATGGGATCCCCCCTAATATTAAAAAAATAATGTATGTTTTACATTCCAACTAGCTATTAGCTAGCTTTAGCTAGCTACCTTTCCTCGCCCAGATTATGGCACTTAGTTTTAGCTAGCTATTCTTTTGAGGCACCAAATTCCTACGTAGCTTTAGCTAGTTGGAGCTTTTAGCTAACTAAATAGCTGGCCACTTAGTTAGTTGTCCAAGGTTTGGAAGAGTCTTATAGGAAGGTTATGGTAAAGACAATCTTGATTATGTTAATATGTTATTTGGGACGTTTAAACGTGATACACTGATAGTTCTTGTATTTATTCAAATGCCATTTCATGTTGTGGATGTTATTAGGGTCCAACTTTGGATGTTTTGCTCACTTTGATGAATCACATAGTTGCCAATAAACCATGGTTTATGATATATGTAATATATGGAATGTGATATAAAAGTAAATCGGAGAAGCACAACATCAAATGAAGCCATTCACGCAATCATGTTCTTATTCAATGTCCCCTCCACGTATATTACATAATGGCGCAAGATATAATAGATGTTGTTTGTATATGAAGAAGAGTCTAATAGGAAGGTTAGAGTAAATACAATCTTGATCGTGTTAATATGTTATTTGGGACGTTTAAACATGCTATACTAATTGGTCTTGTGTTTATTCAATACACATTTCATGTTGTGGATGTTATAAGGGTTTAGGGTCCAACTTTGGATGTTTTGTTCACACACATTAGTAAACTTGAAGTGAACTTGAGGATATTAGATTCAAATATCATTGAAAGATTGAACTAAAAAGCGACATTGGTGGTTAGTATCCCCTTAACGACGTCCACATACGTTCGTCATTGCCACACTTGCATGCGAGAGAATAGAGCAATGTTGTATGCAATCATTATATAATTCCTCATGCGAGGATCTTAATAACTACTTTAACTATTGTATTTAGTGACTCTTACCATAAGGCGTTACACAATGTTTAGACTTCTTTTGTCTACATATTGGTTAAAATATACCGTAATGTTTGAGATCAAGTAGATTAGTATCATGATTTAATATGTATATGATGCATTAGAGTGACATTCTAGAAGTCTTTAATATAAATCACTTATCCCAAACCTTTTCTCCTCATGACACTTGGAAAAATACATGTGGCCGCCACCCTTCCTTCCAATGGTGCATGTCATATCCACACAAAACAATATGAAACGGATTAAATATCCACATTACTTTCAATAGACATTCTCAACACACACAAAGTCAGATGACGGTTGGGGTATCCAAGAGCTAGGTTAGATTCGCATTTTTTTATAATTAACAAAAGGCGGGGAATTCTGTCAGGAGGTTTGAAAATAACCTCTGCAGGAGAACTAGGCGGGAAAGGCATCCAATGAGGAAGTTGGGGAAGCGGAGGTGGATAGTATAAAGGGGCACACCCCCCAAAAGTCGGTTCTTTTTGCTCTTCTCCCACTCCTGAAATCGTAGGGAGAACTCTCAGTCGGAGCTGTACTTCAAGGTTCGTGCACGCTGCCGTTCACGAGCAGCTATCCACAGCATGCAACCCCACTGTGAACTTCGGAATGAGCTCAAATTCATCCCACCTCGCAATTTCCGCCGCATTATACGCCGGATTCTGCGGTGGGTTTGGGTCGGTCGACCCAAACCCCTACACTAGTGTTGGCGGTTTTTAGTATGACCCTTCTAAAGTTTGGGTCGGTCGACCCAAACACCTGCCCTAGTGTGGGCGGTTTTTAGTTTGACCCTGATAGACCCAAACCCATTTAACCAGTGTGGGCAGGGTTCTGGATGACCATGATCCCATCCCGCCAAAAGGTTTGAGTCGGTCGACTCAAACCCATCCCCACATTGCGGATGGGCTCTGGATGCCCATGAACACATCCCCCCAAAAGGTTTGGGTCGCTCGACTCAAACCCATCCCCACATTGTGGATGGGCTCTAGATGACCATGAACCCGTCCCGCCAAAAGGTTTGGGTCGCTCGACCCAAACCCATCCCCACAGTGTGGGTGCTCTCTGTGATGAGCCTACACCCATCCTGCGCCAACAAGGTTTGGGTCGCTCGACCCAAACCCATCCCCACATTGTGGATGGGCTCTGGATGACCATGAACCCATCCCCCCAAAAGGTTTGGGTCGCTCGACCCAAGCCCATCCCCACAGTGTGGGTGCTCTCTGTGATGAGCCTACACCCATCCTGCGCCAACAAGGTTTGGGTCGCTCGACCCAAACCCATCCCCACATTGTGAATGGGCTCTGGATGACCATGAACCCATCCCCCCAAAAGGTTTGGGTCGCTCGACCCAAGCCCATCCCCACATTGTGGATGGGCTCTGGAAGACCATGAACCCATCCTGCGCCAACAAGGTTTGGGTCGCTCGACCCAAACCCATCCCCACATTGTGAATGGGCTCTGGATGACCATGAACCCATCCCCCCGCAAGGTTTGGGTCGCTCGACCCAAGCCCATCCCCACATTGTGGATGGGCTCTGGAAGACCATGAACCCATCCTGCCACAAGGTTTGGGCCGCTCGACCCAAAGCCATCCCCACAGTGTGGATGGGCTCTGGATGACAGTGTGTCCGCTGGACAACCCAAACCTTTGCAAACCCAATGGCATAGCTGTCATATGAACATGTATGAGCACTGAGTATTTGCAATTTTGATTATATAAGCTGGTTTTTGTATTCTTCGTTTGGAATCTACAATTTTTGTGATTTTTTTGACAAGGTGGTATGTTCATGTGTGTAGGCACAATGGATGGGTTTAGTGAAAGAGGGGATTGGTCATCTGAAGACATGGCCACTTGGCCATCTGCATCTGAGGATGAGCTAGACATTGTCGGGGAGGCTACTATGGATGACAGTCTAGATGAAGATCATTTGGATTTACCTTCGCCTTCCCTACCGCACTGTCCCATTGTTGAATGTTCGGGACTTTCAAGGGCCTCGTGGCTGAATTTGGAGGTGGTACTCGTTAATGATAGTGGAGTTGCTGTGGCGGATGGTATTTGTCGTAACACCCATCCACAAGATTGCATTGATGAGAACCCACTTGGCACAGAGGACGTTGGAGTTGTCATATTGGAGTCACTCATTCATTCCGAGGTGGATCCCACTCATAGGTTCTCCCTCCGCAGGTGGCCATTGAGGAATGTCACGATTGATGGAGTTAGCTTGCGTGACCATGAACGACAATACATGCAAAACCAAATGGAGCTCCAAGCAAACATTCGGCCCCGCAAAGGCTTACGAAAGTACGAGACATTGGCACGTCCTACTCCCTCTGCAACTGATTGTAAACGCCAAAGGTTGCTCGGCGAGGAGTCCATTAGAGAAGTTGCCACAAAGGATTGTTGTGTGCATCGTTGTTGCCAATTGTTTCCAAGGGATAAATTGAAGGCCATCCGCGAAGAAATGTGGCTTGGAGATTTCCGTCTAAGATCCACCAAAAAACTTGATGTCCATAGGGCGATACATGTGAATGGGACGGGTCGCAAGGTCATCACCATTGAAAGCATAGACGTGTGTTGTAAGGCATGGTACACCATTCACGGTGTGTCAAAAGCGGACTTTTATAGACAAGCTGCTTATGCCAAGGAAGGCCGCCGTTCCCGTCACCATGGGAACGTGGGTTTAAAGAAACCCAGGGAAGCAACAAGGCAAGCAACGGCCACTCTGGCGACCATCATCGTCCCCCTTGCCGATGCAATGCCACACAAAACACGCACACTCACAACCGGGGAAAAGGTTGTGGAGAAAGTTCTTCCCACAGGCACAAAATGGAAAGACATATTGTTGGACGTGAATGCAGTTGGCGAGAAGGTCGGTTTGGAGCCTATTTCATTGTCAAATTTGAGTGCAATCAAGAAAGCAAACTTTAGCGAATACATTACAAAAAGACGAGGGGACAAATTTGCCCGTTGCTCTAATTGCGAGAAGTTGAAGCGCCTTCGCGATGCACACACGATGGGCACCGAGTCATATGCGGCACATCAATTGAACTATTTCAAGCATGTAAACATGCAAGAGGCACACCGTAATGATTACTACACAAATAGAGCTTTGTCCATCTCCAGACCCTTGGAGGTTCTTACGGTCATCCATGACAAAATGGATCATGCCAAAACAGCCTCCCCATGTTTTGCAAATCGTATCAAGGCCACGGATGGACTTTTTAAGCTGCCTGTATCGGTTACAGGTGAATTTGGAAACAATGTCATCGCATACCCTAAATGTTGTGGTGTTTTATTACGTGATGTGCTTGAGAACATGGATTCCCTCAAATTGGTTTATTTATTCATAGATACTAATCACATTGGGTTGGCATTGCAGGAATGATTGCACATGGACATGGGGATGTCAAGTTTGCTCATTATGCTCTTGATTTGTATCCAGCGGATTCAAACCACACGATAGGGTCATTCGCAAGGCTTTTACGTGATTTGGAGAAACCGCCGGCCTATTCTTCAGGATTGTTATTTGAAAATACGGGTTCAACACCTTTATATGAAGCGGTGTTGGATGGAAAAGATGTATGCTTGCATTCGTTGCCAGAGCCACCCAGTGAACCCGTGATTGCCAAGAAGTTGCCCCCCACTTTGCGTGTCCAATTGGACAATTGTGCCAAGGACAATAAAAGTAGATATGTATTTGCATATTGGTCGTTGTTGGTTGCGAAAGGCATTTTCAAGGAGGTTTTTGTGTCCTTCCTACTGGTAGGCCACACGCACGATGATATTGATGCATCTTTTGGGCGGTGGAGCATGAAGTTGAGGGAGGAGGATTTTCCAACAATCCCATTATTGATGAAGTCGTACATGGATTTGGAGAACGTTCCCGTCATCCCCCATATGATTGAGGAGGTGCCTGACTTTAAGGCATTTATAGAACCATTTATTCGAAGCGGAGCTCACCGATTGATCGGGCATACGAAGGCACAACAATTCCGCTTCTACATGCGTGACGATGGTGTACCCGCCATGCAATACAAGTTGTTGTGCACGACACAAGACTGGAGCCCGCCGGAAGGTCTCCTTGTCTGGCGCGTGGATGCGGATGGAAAGACGATGTTACCGGATGGAGAGCCCAGGCCTTGCAAGCCAATACCCATGAAGAATTTGGAGGATATTTTGAAAGGTATATCAGGCTTCATACAATATTGGGAGAGTTTGAAGATAGCGGATGTTGGTGGATCATGTTGGCATCGTTACGGGAGTTGGATACATTATTGGACACGTGTTCGTGCCGCCTTGTCAGACCTACACCAAGATAGCCCTCATACATTGAGGCACGGGTTTTGGCCACAAACTCGTGTCGAAGTACAAGCTTCGGAGGCTTGCCTTTTGGAAAATGGAGAGGTTCGTGAGGAGTTTGATGTGGACGACCATTACGTTGGGCCTGCTAGTCAACGTCCCCCACCTTCATTCCGCATTGCGGTGGATTGTCATGAAGGTTATATGCTCATTTTGCGTCCTGGAGATGAGACATATGCGAAGCCAGTGTGGGTGGCAAGAGCTTTGTCTAAACCAAATTTTGCAACTTCCAGCCCTCATTTTCGACAAATACAAGTGGAGTACTACAGACCGACAGCACGGAACGAAGATGTGATTCGGCATTATACAGGCTGGGATACAAACCATAATTTTCGGTGGAAGGTGGATTCTGAGCACAGTCCATCTTGGGTGGATACAGATTCCATATTCATAGCATGGAAACCACGGAAAAATCATAGTGGATCAGTGTCCATCCCTCAAAAGTACATAACTTTTGCAAAAGACAACCTTGCTCGGATCACACAAGAAGCAACCCACGTTGAATGAGAGAGTTGGTAGGATTGTGTAAGCATGATTATAGTTTCATATGTAATTCTAGCAATATATATTACTCATATGTGTGCTCTTCAAAATTGGGGTAGAGTTTGGGTTGAACTTACGAATGCTATATTGTTTGGGGATGGATGAATATCCATTTACTATATTTCAAAACAAATGTGAAGTTCATCTTATTATTAAGTTTGGGACTAAATTGTCCATTGAAGAAATATGCATTTATTACATGCACTTCGTATGTTGCAATGTCTATATTTTATTGACCATGCTAATAATAGAAATCATTTTATATGTTTTTGGGTGAATTTTGTTTGGAGTGCTCTACCCAATGTGTTTTTGTTGATGAAGTTGGTGTCGAGTGCTCTACCATATGTGCTTATGTCCGCACATCATAGATTTGGGGTATTAGAACATATAATATATTTGAGATTGTTGACAATATAGTTTCGGGCATCTTCATGTTGTTTGATCCATATATTAATTTGAGACTAGAGAAAGTCTCAATTTAACGAATATAGTGTTTTGTATACTTGACTATGCTTGTGCCTTGATGAAACGTCTACAAAAACCGGATTGAAAATCGGACCTCTTTTGATTTAGTTATGGTTGCCAGAAGTGCATGTTTGTTCCAATTGTGTTCACTATGGAGTGTGGAGTACTTATTATTATTTGAAGATGTAGCCCAATCTCTTTTAAACATGTGTCTTTATGATGTTTGCTCTTGATCCTCACTAAATCACATACCAATCAAATCTAGCAGTTTGATCTATGTATTCAATTAAGAAATCACACATGTGTCTTTATAGTGCTTGTTCTTTGATCCTCGTTGAACCACACACCAATCAAATATAAGCTTAGTGGTCCGACTCAAAAAAGTGACCAGATACGACCCGCTTACTGTACCTTATGGGAATCATGGTTCCAACTTCCTTACCAATGGTTCTCTTTCACTAGATGGGTTTGAAATCTTCAACTATGGTTTGGATATTTATTATTGTAGTAGGTCATAAATTTAACCATCAAGTTAAAGAGAACCAATGTTAAGGAACCATGATTCTCGTAGTGATTAGCATGCGTTTTGGCACTACCACAAATCACAATATACATGGTAAACAATGTAGCACCAAGACGCGTCTACATAAATGTACTGATCATCAATTCAAATGAACTAAAAGGTTCAAACTTTAATTCAATAAAAAGAAGAATTCGTTACACCATTTATTCGAATAGTGACGCACTGCTATAACTTTTTGTTATAAGAGCTTTTAACTAGCATAATATTTATTTGTGTTCTGCTCTTGAAATTTTGCACTGCTATGGTAGAGATATATCAACATATAGCTCTAAGTGATAATCAACCCTAATCAAACTATGTAACCAGTCAACACACTCTCCCACGCTAATTGAAGTAACAGTAAGCAGGAGTGAGAATCGTTGATGCAAGATTAAAAATAGAGCCACTCATGTTTCACCTACATATGTTCTCAAATTGCTGTGACAATTTTTACACATGCAAGGACATACTTATGACCCTGAAAGTCAAGTGACATCGAGAGCACACCTACAATAAAATTACCAAAAGGAAAAGCAACTAAACTGTCTATTTTTTACTTTTTTCCTTTCTTTCAGTGTTGTATGAAAGCACTTTTTGAGGATGTCTTCATACTCACTTTGCACCTAACTTAACTTTACATTTGCCTTGAACTCACACAAAGGTTAGAACTTACTTTTCATCACTTATACTGTTGAATCAATCTGCAGCACTGAGATGTAAATCGGTATATCTGGACCGAATTTGACAGTCTGCTATGGAGTTATATGAGGTTAAATAGCAGACACGACCCCATGAAAATATCATTGTTCTCGAACTCAGGTATCTTACAATGCATGTTCACTACACCATTTTTGGGATATTGTGTGATCTTTTAATCAGCATTCCCAAGAATTAGTGTGATTTGCCAAGTGCTACACTAGATTTCATACTAAATAAAATTAGTTTGACTATTGATAGAACATGCTATTTTATAAACTAATCTCTCATAACAATGATACCAAAAGCTAAATCAAAGTATCACCAAATGAAAGTAATCTATATACATAGATAAAAATGAGTAATGCTCACACCATCACTACCAACATATCAACCAGGCTAAGCAATCATCCTACATCAGTGAAAGAACAATATGATAGATTTGTGGATTTCAAGTGACGTAGAATAAATTTCCAATGATGCAAGTCAATTACTCACGATTCATGTGTTTGCAGTTATGTCTTAGATTTTTTAATTTAAAAAAAAAAAGTCTAAAAAAGAGTCTGCAGCTCACCAAATCAATATGTCAAAAGTGATGTGATTTAGAAATTATTGTGAGGCACACAAACAACCACAACCCATAATAGTTAGCATGTCATTTTGTAATGAGTGTATGTCACACTATATCCCCCCAAAAGTAAAATAGCCAGAAGTTGACAATTGTCAGCTCACAATCGTCCACACACCAACATACACATCTAGGAGTTTTCTCCTCCTCAATCTCCACAACATTTGTCATACATCCAAAAGTCCCGTGAAACTGAGAGCTAGCCTACTATGGACTCCGACAACATAGTCCGAGAGCCCTCCACTAAAAAGAAACACTTTCAAAAATAGAAAAAGACCGGCGTCACCTTCTCACTGACTTTTTGAGGATGTCTTCAATGTGCTCATGTGTGTGTACATTGTTGCACCAATATTCCACAATAACTTATAGCCCACCCACACTTACTGGTATGGGCCACCAATGAATGGTGAGTACTAGCAGGGGCCACGTTTAGAGCTAGGTTTAAACAGTGAGAGCCACTGGTTGCAACCAATGTTGGTACTCACCGTTCATTGGTGGCCCGCACCAGTAAGTGTGGGTGGGCTATTAGTAATGAGAAGTAACAATGAGTCTTTAGTACCCATAACCGAAGAGAGGGAATTATTGTATATGAGTGTACCTCTCATTCATCCAACATAAAAGTCCTAAAACACTATGCAGCTTGGAATTTTGTTTTTTTTGTGATAATCTTTTTTTAGAGTTGATTTGACACCAAGTTAGTATTAAAGATCCTGAATTAGTGTACTTGAGATCGTTTGAGATGAATGGCAACAAACCTATAGAGGGTATGCTTGTATGTGATAATTATCACTCTCCCCTGTAACCAGACCACTTGGACGGCCATGGATTCGTGGTGTCTACGTAAACTCATCCGCTACAAAGTTGAAAACATAGTGGTTTATAGTAAAATTTGTAAATGACTATTTTAAGATAGTTTGACTTTGAAAATGGCATGAAAGACCCCAAATTAGTCTAGGGAGGCCAGTTGGAATGAATTGGCCCTCAATCTTATATGGAACTCGTTTTTACTAGAGCCCCTTCATCCACGATTGAGTTTACTTGGTACACACGAATCCCAAGCCCACCTAGACTGTCTACACCGGAGAGAGGGATATATCGTGTACTAGTGCACCTCTCATCCATCCAACATTGGAAAACTTGACCCCCTATAGGTGTGTTGTTGATTCATCTCAAATGACCTCGTGTACAGTACACTAATTTGGAATCTTTAAAAAAAGTGACCTTTGGACCACACACTATTTCAGAGCTTTTTATGTTGGATGAATGAGAGGTACACACGTATGTGATAATTCCCTCTCTTTGCTTGTACCCATGGCCCATTTGAAAATGCCTCCAATGTCTCGGGAGATTTTTGGGCATAATTGGTTGAGATCCTAGTGTTTCCAAGTCCAACTGGTTACATGTTGACATCTTTTGGTTTTTCTTTGATAATTTGAGGTGAATTCTATAGATTCCCCTAAAATGACCGGTAATTCTCCTCATTTCTGGAACGTCAACCGGTTATTTCTCAAACTGGACTGGTTCATATGTAACTAACTTAGCAGTCAGTTCTCCCCATTCATCGGATGCCTCCAGAATTGCCTTTTGCAGATGACACATGATCCGAGAAACACAGCTTTTCAAATTTCCCTTGACTAGGTAAGTTATAGTTGATCGTCACACAACAACACCGATTTCCTAGCTCTAGTCAGCATTTTTATCATGGGTTCAGTACTAACTTAGATCAAGCTTAATAATGTCGTCTTCTCCTCCTCTCCACCCTCTCTAGACACAGGCAGAATGAACTGTTGTTTCAACAGATTGATCATGAGTGCATGATGATGTTAATGAGAGAGAGAGAGAGAGAGGGAGGGATGGTAATTGCAATAAAAAATTCTCCTGCTGCATGCTAACTACTCGATCTCCACACAAAGAGCAGCAGATCCATAACTCCATAACTCCCACACACGTGTGTTCAAACTAGACTAAGAGTTTAATTTAGCATGTGAGCACAGAAGCTTGCTGCTGCTGTTTGTGATTATGTGTTGGAGGAGCTTCAGTTGTTTGGCTGCACTTAAGTTCTGATCTTGTTCAATATCATCTGATCTTCAGCTAGTTGCAGCTAGGTTAATGTCCACATTTTCTCTTTAGGATCATTTACAAGGTTGGTTTGATAGTAGGAGCTGTGCCCCGGCTGATGTGTAGAGGGAGATATTGATACGAGGTCAGGAGTTTTGGGTTTCGGTGCAGGGAGGAGGTTAGATTGCTTGGCTCATATAGAGCATTGGCAAGCTGGAGCTGAAGGTTGTGTTGAGGTTAGAGAAACTGCAGCAGAGAGGTTACGGAGAAAGATTGAGTGAGAGGTAGTGCAGTGCGGAAGGTAGCCACGTTGATAGAAGTGCAGAGGAGGGGAGGGAGTTGATCGATGCGAAGTTAGGAGTTTTGATTTCGGTGGCTGGTGCTTAGACAGATTGGCTTATGGCATTAACAAGCCGGAGTGAAGCTTGTTGTTGAGGTTACAGAAACTGCAGCAGAGAGGTTAAGCAGAGAGAGGTTGAGTGAGAGGAGGGAAGTTAGGATGAGTGGCGCTATGCCGACTCCGCTGGCACACTTGCAACAGAACTTTCGGAATATATTTCCGGAAGGAGTTGAACCAACCATCGCAGCAGTACATGGTAACCAGCTACCCTCCACATCCAACAAGCAAGGATATAATTCCTATTATCCTCAATATGACGATGAAGAAGAAGATGATGCAAACGAAGAAGAAGAATCGGAGCATCTTAACCCTATCATTTGGAGCGAGATACCTGAGAGCGTGCTCCATCTCATCTTCTCCAGGTTACCAATCAAGAGCACCATTCGCCTGCGCTCACTCAACAAACACTGGAACTCCACAGACTTCCTCTCCAACAACACAATACACCAGGGAGCTTCACAGTTCGCCCTGGTGAAGAAGAAACGTCATCACAACCCCAAGATCCCTTTTTCGCAGCAGGAGGTTTGGTTACTAGACACTCGCACACACGAATGGTGCAAGTTCCACATTGGATCAACTTGGCCATTTCCAAGCTCATCATCATCAACATCAACATACTGCTCACGTGATGATGTCCTCGAGCTTCGAGGCCCGTTCGCAACCGCAGGAGGATTACTCTGCTACGCAAAAGCTCTTAATCAAGCTCCTGATTCTCGCCTGGAGCTTCTCATATGCAACCCTGTGACGCAGACATGGCGGCAGCTTCCTCCAACTTTAACCCTATGCGAGTTCCCCGACCTCGTGCACATGGCGATGATGACGGTGGAAGCTGCTTCGGCGAAGTCAACATCGAGGTATTGCATCACATTGGTAGGGAGGTCGGAAACATCCGATGGAGGTTTGGTGATCGAGGTCTACGATTCCGGGAGCAATACATGGTTGCAGGCGGAGAAACCTCCGCAGCTGTTTTCTTACTACCATCTGTTCGAGGGCGAGGATTACAAAGGGTTAGCCACCATAGACACGAACACGAACCGCATCCGGAGGTTGATGTACCCGACGGCGCTGCAACCGAGGTCGTGCTTGGAGCAATTGTATGAGGGGGATAAATGCTGGATTATGCAGAGCAAAGGGAGCTTGTTCATGTGCTGTAATGCGCCAAGGAAGGAAGGGATATGGCAGCGGCTGGAGGTGGAGTGGTGTAAGGTTTGTGCTTTTCCTAAGGTCTTAAGGCAGTATGAGAAAACCTCCTTGTTTCTGACAGAGGAGGTTGTGTTGTTGCTTGGGACCGAGCCGTTGCACTTCGCACCGCAGTGCGAAGATCTGGAGCCGCATCAGCTGGTGATGTATGAAAAGTCGTCGCAGAAGTGGAGTGTTTTGCCGAGGATCAGTGCGAGTTTCGGTGATGTAGAGGATATCTTAGGCGGCTTTGTGTTTGAGCCGAGGTTTGATACTCGCCCTTGATGAGGATAGAGAAAGACAATCATCCATCCCTCGTTCGCAGCTTTGTTTCATACCGATCGACACATGTCTTTGTAATTATAACTTAGTTAAAATTCGCCAATCTGTATCCAAGACTATGGTACTAGGAGGCTATGGTACTAGGATTGAAAAAAGGTTTGATTAATATCCTCATTCGATCGAGGATGGATACCTAAACCCGGCAATCAGTAAGACTTAGATTGAGACGAGGTTGGAGGGGAAGACCTCGACAGTTTTGATACAATACAACTTTTGATTCTTTGATCATAATGTCTGATTCCGAGGTTGTTAACATCGGTCCATCGACCAAATTCTTTGATGATTACAGTCCTCCTCTTTTTGGCCATGGTTCCAAACTTGGAAAACACCCATCCTGTGTGATGGTCTCCTACACCCTAATACTCAAAACTATCCCCATTGAGATGTAGTTACTGTCAGCGTACTCAAGCCATGGGTTTTGTGTTCGAGGCTAGGTTTCATATACACAAGCCCTTGAGCAGCACAATTATCCATCCCTGGCAGCTTTGTTCATATCGACACATCTCTTTATAATTATTGCTAAGTTGAAATAATCCTCAGAGGATGAACGAAAGCTTGATCGAAACTTTCTTGACGCTGAGACGAGGTTGGAGAGAGACATTGACAGTTTTGATAGGACACAATTTTGATTTGTTTGATCAAACTCCGGTATAGCGATCATTCGAACCCAAACCTTACCGTTTTCGTGAATCAATCAATCAACCAATCACAAAAAAATGTGTCTAAGAACCGTAGCTACCTGATTAATTGTGTGAAATTATCAAGGGAATTCGTGCAAGCAAGATGTTTGGTCGGTGTGCTCTCATGCAATCAAATCCATCCACAATTCACAGACAACAAGATACTAAATTGGGTTGTGCCGTGCGAGTCACTCATCCAGGCACGGAGTGATTATTCCTCAAGAATCGGTCTTCAATCTTACAATGATCTGTGGGTCCATGGCATGGCTGTGACTAAATTAATCTGAGAGCTCTCACTAATGCAACATATACCATAGAGGATTGCCGGTTCAACACATGAGAGTGACGAAAGGTAATCTCCACGTGGGATCCACCACGGTCTTCACCAATGTGAGTGCGAAACGTGGATTGTTCCCCCTACAGAAAATGAATTTTTTGTGTCGACGTTACGGTAATGAAGGTGATGATGAGAGGTGTGTTCCGCATGATCTTTGTAAGTACATCAATCATCAGAGTCACTCAAACACGGCCCTGGGGCAGCTTGCATCTACCCACCAGATTGTAGAATTGGCTGAGTATATTACCTCATTACTTTTCGATGGTATCTTGAGTGACCAGGCAAATATGATTCCGAATCTCTGTTTCTACATTCTGTCTAGTCAACAGGAATTTTGATGGAAAATAAGCTTCAAAGCTAGACATGTGATGCAAGTTCTGATCTGTACGATCGTTTGACTTGTTTGTGCGATTTTAGTGATTGATGACTATTGCAGGTTGAATGTCAAAGTCACAAGCTGCTTCAGATTAGGTGAAGATGTCAACTTCCATAACATTACTCAGCTGCCCTGACTTATTCAAATTCAGTCTAAAGCATTGGGATTCCAGCATCCAGAGGCTTTATTCTCGAATCTACTACGGGGCTCATGAACACAACTCATCAATTGAGTAATGTTATGTGTGGGCTTGTTTGCTAAGGTAAGTTAACTAAAACCATCAGAATTGGTAAGTGCCTAACCTATTTATATTATTAAATTTAACAAATTTGTATATTTTCTTCATTGCAAGATGAAGAGGATTCCAACGCACTAAAGAACATATTGTTTGAGTACTGTATGAAAAAGTTATATGGGTTTAAAGTTTCATTTGTAGGTGACCTAAAATCAATGCCTATATCAGATTTGCATAGGATGTACATCTTCAAAAGCAATACGTACTTATTGTACAAGATTTCTAGGTGTTGGTCTTAGGTCATGTGTTGGTTTTGGGTATACCTTAGTGTGGGAGGCTTGACTGTTCCTTTCGTGTGCAGTGTAAGTTGCTATTGACAATTTGACCTTCAAAGCTAGACTTGTGGTGTGAACTTTGTTCAGGCTGCATTATTATTTGATGTATTTGTGAGAACTTATTTCGAATCCATAAGTTGCCAAGGCATGTGGTTGTTATTTGGTTTATTTTTCTTGTCCTCCATCTTTTATTAAACAAATTTATGTCTTCAAATTTGTGTTGCACTAGCATATTTATGATGAAACATCCACTAAAACCAAATTGAAATCAAACCTTCCCTGATTTAGTTATGGTTATCGAAAGACTTGCATGTTTGTTAATTCCAAAATTGCATACAAGTCCTCCCAATTATGTTCATTATTGAGTGTGGAGTAGTTAATAACATTTGAAAACATATTTCAATCTCTTTTAAACCTGTGTCTTTATGGCGTTTGTTCTTGGATCCTCACTTAGCCACACACCAATTAAATATAGGGGTTCGATAGGGCTCGGCTTGGGGTTTCGTGGCGTCTATGTAAACTCATCCATCCTGGATGAAGGGGCTCTAGTAAAAACAAGTCCCCCTACAAGGTGGAGGATTATTCATTTTAATTGAAGTCAATAAATTAATTTAGGGTCTTTGATGCCATTTGCGGGGTTATAGTTGTTTCCAGACTATAAAATAATTCATTGCATTTTCACCTTGCTAATGGATGCGTTTACGTAAACACCACGAATCCCTACACATAGGGCTCCCTTATATACACTACCACATACCTTAGACATACTACACTAAATATTGTATTTAGTGTCATATGGTATTTATGTCATTGTGGTAACTTTTCTAATGACACTTCTTATGAATAAGTTTACAATTGTTGTCACCCTAACCTACTTTTAGTATATATTGCATCCTAACATTTTGTAATGAAATATGGTCATGGATGATTGACATTTGGATGAAAAAACACTTAGTGAGTGACAACAATTGTAACATTGTAAATCTATAATGCCCAAATTCTTTTACGAGAAATGACCATAATGCCAGGTTTACATTAGTGTTGGTGACATTACACGGGCGGTTTACAATCCATACTGAGCAAGACAAATAGACATAACATCATTCAGATCCATAACAGTATTCTGTGGGACTGATATTATTTCATGGAATATTCCTTGATATTTCCCACATTCAAGAATTTTTTTGGAATATTGTCAGTCCCACAGAACATTGTTATGGATCTGAATAATGTTATGGAATTGGTGGCAATGTTTAGTGTAGTTTGGTGAAGATGTCAATGTACATCTTGTTTGCTAATTGTACGAATACAAGGAGAGTGTTTCCTTTTCCCTCCATGTGCAGTGTGCTTCCGGTAAGCTTACCGTACAGTCAGGTGGGGCTACCAATGTGCACATAGGTAACGCTTCCAAAGGTCGCTCCTGGGCCTGCAAATCTCTTCAAATACTCCTTTGGTAAGATGAATTCACGCAAGTGCAAACTCACTTTCATGATTTTACGAACCAATTTAGAAATAGGTTCTATCGATTCCATTGGAATCACGAACCAAGTTCACTGTATAGACAACCAATTTAACTTGAACTTTCAACCAATTTCATTACATGTTGTGAACAATTTCATGATTTGGTGCCCTTTATTCACAAAGTCAATTTCATGATTTGGTGCCCATATTCACAAAGTCAATTTCATGAACTGTGTAACTTTATTTCACAAAGAACGGTACATCATGTATAACTTCTTATCACTCTCAAATCCACGAGATGCGCATTCCAACTACATTGGGTTTGTGTTGCTTGTTTTGATGTACGACAATCAAAGACCAGAGAATGAACCAGCACTGCTTGCTTCCGGCTTTGAGGTACTATAATGAAAGACCAAAGAAAAGTCAACATCAAGGATAGAGGCTTCCAGGTAAACACAGAACAAAGAGGAACCCACGAGCAACGAGAAGGCAAAGAATGTCAAACGAGGGAAGCGAGAAGTTGAGAATACGAAAACCACATAGTGCAAAAAGATTTATGAAATTGGTTTGGAAGATGCATGAAGTTGGTAGAGGTAAAGGTCCACTATCATGAAGATTGAGGTGTGCCACATGTCAAATCGGTTTAGAAGAAACATGAACTAATTTAGAAGGTACATGAGATTGGTAGAACACTATGGTAACATTGGTTGGAAGGTTCATGGACTAGCTTGGAACCTTCACGAATTCGAGTTTGCACTTTTGTGAAGTCGTCTTACCAAAGGAGTATTACCAATGTCTAGAGTCTACCCATAACCACTCATTCCTCCTCACTTCTTAACACTCAAAGCCATGACATGTGTCATGGCACTATTCGTTCTAGCTTGATCAAATTTCAGTTCCAAACTTATTAAAATTCAGTCCCAACCAATGCTCGGGAAGTTTTTGGGCATAATCGGTCAGGATCCTAGTGATTCTAAATCCAACCGGTTACATGTTGACATCCTCCGGTTCTACTTTATTCATTTGAGATATTTTCTATAGATTCGGGTGCAAGCATAGTAAAGTGGACCAAAAAAGTGCTCCGGTATATGAAAGCCATGATTTTCTTGATCAAACGCCTATAAGTAGTAGCAAAATGTTGTTTAAAATAAATTATTTTTCATGATGACCTCTATTGTTAAGTTAGGTACTCAAATATAGAATATCAATATGAGATCTTCAAAACCTATCATCAAAAGTGACGCATAAAAGCAACTGACTAAATATAGTTTTGAACGTAAATTTCATGACCTTAAATATTTTGAACTTGGAATTTCTTTTCATATTCCTTGAATTCATTATAAACTTGAGGTCATAGTAATTTTTTTTTCAAAAATTCATCAATTTAATGTACTGTAATTGTATTTTAAACAAGTTTTTGACAATTATCTTTTCAATGACACCCACTTGCACCACCACTTGCACCGTCTTCTAAAATACATATACGTTGTTTGAAATTGTTTTTTGTGAACATAAATTGCTTGGCTTTGTAGATTCATATGTTTTCTAAATGTTTATGAATTTTTATTTCATAAAATTCAAAGTTAGTATATTGTTTTGGATCACTTTCACTTAAACCTGAGCAAGGATCAAGAGCTGTCCACTTTACCGTGCTTGCACCCATTCCTCTAAAATGATCACTAATTCTCCTGAAGCCTCCAACTTCAACCAGTTATTTCTCAAACTCAATTGGTTCATCTGTAACTAACCACCAGTTCTCTCCAACCTTATCGAAATTCCGGTACCCTATAGATTGCCGATGAAGTCATGATCAGGAATAGGCGCCTCTACTATAAAGGCCACTATGATAACATCATGTCAACATAGTGTGCACACTCTCGCCATGATGGCCAAGGAACATGGAAAATGTTTTTGTAATGCTAGCAAGCAAGTATCATGAATGAATGCCAACGGAACATGATGAACTGCTTTATAGTATCTGAATGTTCTCATGCCGGCTGCCATAAACTCATATCACGACACCCGAAGAAATTCTAAAAACGGCTGCACTCAGCATGCGGCATCCCACTAAATTCCAAAAGCAAGGTTATGACAAAAGCTTAAATAAGCTTCACCGTTTATGGTATTTAGTGTCACATGCATAATAGTGTCACTTACCCCATCATTTTGAGGTGTATTCTAGGTTACATTGATGATTAACAACTTCACCGTAGTTGTCACCTCATGACACTTGGCGTTCAAGTGCGCTTACTAATATCTTGGCATGAGCATGTTCAGTAGTGTTATGAGGTGTATGGCTATGTTGCACAATGGTCTACAAGTTGACTAAAGTGTACACAAATGACACTTGGCATTAATATGCTCAAGAATATTTTCTCCTTGCATACTAAAATGTAAACACATAACACTTGCCATTAGTATGCTCAAGAATATCTTCTCCTTGCATACTAAAACTCAAGACTACCGTACTCGGCCGTCAGGGTCAACATCTCATGCCGAATAATTAATTAAAGTGGAGAAAGTGGGTCCGGCATGGTAAAAATAAATTAATAAAAAATTCAACAATGTCAAAAAATATTTGTAAAAGATTCGGCGCTTTAATACAAGGCTAGTTCACAACAATGAAAGATTTCTTCTTCTTTTTCACCCTTTTGTGGCGGCCTTGGTGTGTTTAACCTAATTGAATTCCCTAATCTCAATTAGTGGTCCTTTGTATGTGTTACTTTTGGATCCTAAAATGCCACTGCAACCTCTGGATTGGCCATGATTTTGGCCACAAGCTCTTCAGGGGTTAATTCAATTTGCTCTGCAAACAACAGAAAATTCGGGCTCATAATGTCCGGTTTTTTTTTAAATGTTTTTGCACGAACTAGTTATGATGCTACGGTATGCAATATTTTGGGATTTTACTACATGAAGCTGGCTCAATTTTGTAATATTCGGCATGCTCTTCAATGAATAACTTTTCTTTTTAACTCTCTTCTCCAATAATTTTTGATTTTTTCAACTTCTATTTTTTTATTTAATTTTTGCCGACCCTGACGGCCGGGTACGGTATCACCTAATGTATCCCAATGTGCTACTCTAAGTGTCATAATATAGAAAAAAAAATCACTTAAAGAAGTTACTTATGTTGACAAATGAAATCATATTGGCAAGTAGCAAGGGTAACACTTTGAGACCTCTAGGCATCTAGTTTAGGCCCTTCACCAATAGTGTACGTGACACTAAATACCATAAACGATGTAGTAGTGTGCATCAGTGTCCAGGGAGATTTTTGGGCATAATCAGTCGAGGTCCTATTGTTTCCAAGACCAACCGGTTACACGTTGACATCTTTCGACTTTTCTTTATTAAATTGGGTGTATTCTATAAATTCTTCTAAGATGATCGACAATTTTTCTTGAAGTCTGAACTTCAACCGGATTTTCTCAAACCCAACCAGTTCATCTGTAACTAGCAAATATGTTCCAAACATCATGAAGAAAATGGCTACGGCCTCGATTTGAATTTGCTACTCACGTCATACTAATCCAGTGTTATCATAGGAGAAGCAGGTAAGAGCAAAAGATAACAATTTGAAACCCGTTTCCATTATGATCTTCTCATAATTGTGAGAAGATGAAACCACAAATGATATGCCACACTTGTAGTGTCTTCTCAATGTCTTCTATGTAGTTCATTTATAACTAGAATTGACAAATCCATAACTCTACCTATAATTTCAGCCTCCGATCACTTGTTATGTAACGGTGTGTTAGGTGATGATTCTGTCAGTTTGTGCACATCAATCATGTTTCAATTCTCTGAAAATCATGTTGCATTTGGTTTATGTTTACTATACCCTTAAATTTTAAGTCTGCAAATAGCTCACAAACCAAAATAGGTGCACCTACCTTCGTCAAAGAAATCAGGTTGGTTAGTAAATTTCAATGTACCCAATTATGATCACATACATACAACTTAGGATCAAGGAGTCTTCATTTTTTTTACTATGCTATTTTTTATATTCTTTCAGTTTTCCTAATCATCTCAGTTGACTCAATGACAGGAGGTCTATGTTGTTGCAACAAGTAGCCTTCCTAATCCATCCAAGTTAAAAAAACACATCTCGTAAATAGTTTTTGTGGTTAATCTATCTCAATTGGATTTCGTTGAGATACCGTCACACCATTTATGGTAGTTAGTGTTACGTGCACTATTTGCGAAAGGGTCTAAACTAGATGCCTAGAGGTTTCAAAGTGTCATGTCCGCTAATTGCCAATATGATATTATTCGTCAGCATAAGTAACTTTTCAAGTGAAAAGTTATTTACTTTACGACATTTAGCGTAGCACATTGGGATACTTGAGATGATAGTTTTGTGTTCAGTATGCACAAGGAAAATGTCATTGAGGATATTAATGGCAATTGTCATGTGTTTACATTTTAGTATGCAAGAGGAAGATATTCTTAAGATACGATATTCTTGTTGACCATTTTGTAACATAGGCATACAACTCATAACATTATTGAACATACGCATGACAAGATGTTACTAAGTGCACTTCAACGCCAATTGTCATGAGGTGACACTAATGATGAAGTTGGTGATCATTAGTGTAATCTAGCATACGCCTCAAAATGGATAAGTAACACTATTACACATGTGACACTAAAGGTGAACAGTCTAATTATATGCCTAGAGGCTTAGTAGTGTCAAATCTGCTAATGGTCAACAATATACTAATTGTCAACATAAGTAACTTTTTGAAATGCCTAACTATTTACGGTATGTAATTTAGTGTAGCAGATTGGAGTGCTTGAGATGATAGTTTTACGTTGCAATATGCAAGAATATTATTGAGCATACTAATGCCAAGTGTCATGTGTTTACACTTGAGGTCAACTTGCTGACCACTAGTCCATTGTGTAGCCTAGGCATAGACCTCCTAATGTTATTGGCAATGCTCATACCAAGATACTACCGTAGCTCTCTAGCAGCTTGGTGTGAGGCCAAACCCCCCACCCTTAAGCGTCCTTAGTCCGAGTAGTGGGTTTGGGCTCACATTCCTCCGCGGTATTGGATTTGGACTTGGATGAGTCCATAGTGCAAGGTTCACCCTTCAAGTGGTCTTGGATTTAACTAGCTCCTTCATAAACCCAACTCCTTCATGAACCCAACTCCTTAGCTTCTAACTAAATAAACCCAGCTCCTTCGTAAACCCAGCTTCTTAGCTTCTAACTAAACAAACCCAGCTCCTTTATAAACCCAGCTCCTTCATAAACCCAGCTCCTTAGCTTCTAACTAAGCACACACATGTGCTCCAATATGGCTTCCCACATCCACACTTATAACTCGTGGGGTGCCTTGGAGCACAAAGGAAAGAGAGGATGAGTGAGGGAAGAATGAGGGATTATATAGTAAGCTTGAGGGGGTGAGCACCCTCAAGGCTCACGATAAGCCCTTGAGATTTCCTCCTACTTAGTAGGCGCCAATCCTATCTTCTAAGCCTTCCTCCCTCAAATGATCAACAAGGATCCTAATTCGAACATTTAACTAGCCTTGGCTTTCTACCTACCACACTTTACCAAACTTGGGATGCTTCAACCCAAACTTAGCCTCCTTCGCTTTCCGCCGCCATAACTTTCTCCCCTTACTTTCCCAAATCGTTGCTCACCACTTAATTCAAACCACGATGCTTAACTCGTGATTTGATTGGTGCTTTGAGAATTTGCTTATCCTCCACCTTGCATTCTTCCTTGGACCTTACCCATTAAGTGGCCATGATGAGGTGGTCCACTTGTGCGCTCCATGTGATCCTCCATTCATCCCAATTCGAATGCACTTGCCTCTTGAGTCACTTTGGTTGTCTCCATCCATTTGTACTAGCCTACTCACTAACTACTCAATCCAAGTTCTCCTTACCTATCCTCATTCACTCAAATCCTTCCGAAGGTAAAAACACAATAACAACTCACATCCTAGCCTCTTACAACATGGTACTTCTAAGACTAACATTTCACTCTTTTTATATTTTTGTGAAGTAACATGCTACTTCAAAGTGCATCAACTAACGTTTCAAGGGTCTAAGACTAAATGTGGGCACCCTTTTGGGCTCACATAATTGGCGACCATCGGGGGATGAATCCAAACATCTCTTGCTCCAAGGGTAAGTTGCCTAGTCAAGCTCGGTACTCCTTACATCTACTTCCCGATGTACGGGTAGGAAAGAGCTCACCATTCAACGTTTCCAATTGAATTGAATTATTAGGAAAGACCTCATAGACAAGGTAAGGTCCTAACCATATTGCATCGAATTTCGCCGGAAATTCAAGCTTTCGTGCGTCTTGAATCATGACCATCATTCCCGGTGTTAGGGCCCTTCTCTTATGTCGTTTGTCGAAAGTAATCTTTCTCCTTCTTTGGATTGCCTCAATATGTTGAGCCGCCATTCTCCTCCCTTCGTCAAGTGCTTCCAAATCGGTTAGTCGATTTCGTAAGGATTGACTTTCGGTAAGTCTCGTACTCACGGCCACCCTAAGTGACTCGACTTCATATTCGATTGGTAGTGTCGCTTCAAGACCATAGACTAAGGAAAATGGTGTAGCACGCGTAGTTACCTTATAGGTTGTACGGTATGCCCAAAGTGCCGCCGTTAGTTTCGTATCCCAATCCCGCTTCGAGTCTATAACCGTCTTGCGTAGTATACTCACCAAAATTCCGTTAACCCTTTCCGTTTGTCCATTGGTTTGTGGGTGGTAGGGAGTAGTCTTCCGGTGATCAATTTTAAATTTCTCTGTCATCTCTCGAATCAAGTCATTCAAAAAGTGAGTACCCCTATCGCTTACTAGGATCTTCGGCACCCCGAACCGCGAAATTATGTTTTCGTACATAAATGTTGCCGCGTGTTCCGCCGTGTCGGTCTTCACCGCTTTGGCTTCCGCCCACTTGGTGAGGTACTCGGTTGCCACCACAATATATTTCATTCCTTTTGAAGATTGGGGATGGACCTCACCCACATAGTCGATGCCCCATTTTTCGAAAGGAATTAAGGGTAATGATACATGTAAAGGCATCTCCATTCTAAGGTCGTTTCGGGCATACCGTTGGCAAGCGTCGCATTTCCTTACATAGTCATGGGCGTCCTTAAATAGTGTAGGCCAAAAGTAGCCCGCTCTAAGTATTTTTTGCCCGGTGAGTTGACCCGAGAAGTGACCGCCGCAAGCGCTATCGTGGCAAGCGATTAAAATCGCTTCAACCTCCGTTTTTGACACGCATCGTCGTAAAATACCATCGGACCCCCTTCTAAACAACCTATGGCCCACTACAACAAATTGCCTACTATTTACCCTCACCTTCCTTCTCTCTTCTTTTGTCCACTCTTTGGGCAACTTGTGGGTTGTTAGAAATTCCACTATGCCCGCATACCACTCCGGTGTAGAAGTGACCACAAAGAGGCTATCATCTACTAACATATCATTTACCGGATTTTTTCCTATCTCCTCCGACAACCTAGACAAGTGGTCCGCTTGTAAATGCATACGACCCGGTTTATATTCCACCGTGTAGTCGAATTCTTCTAATAACAAAACCCACCTAGCTAACCTACCACTTAACTCCGCCTTGTTAACTAGATACTTGATAGCCATGTGGTCAACAAAAAATACAACCGGGTTGCACATGAGGTAATGCCTAAACTTTTTAACGGAAAACACCATGGCTAGGCACTCCCTCTCCGTTGTAGAGTAGTTTCTTTCGGCGGGGGTCAATTGCTTACTCGCATAAGCTATAGGTTGATCCTTCTCTTTTTCTCCCGTTGCTTGACAAAGCGCACTCCCTATTGCCACATTACTAGCATCACAATAGACGTGAAAAGGTTTACCCCAATTGGGTGGTATCAACACCGGATAGGTGCTCAACCTATCCCGCAATTCCTCAAAGGCTTTTTGACAAGCATCCGTCCACTCGAATTTGACATCCTTTTTGAGCAAATGGGTAATGGGCACCGCTATCTTTGAAAAATTAGGAATAAGTTCCCGGTACCATCCCACATGTCCTAACAACTTAGAGATCCCCTTGGAATTGGTTGGAGTTGCCAAGTCGCTTATGGCCGCAATCTTATCCGGATCGGGTTCTCTACCTTTCTCACTAACAACATAACCCAACAACACTCCCTTATTCACTCCCAAAAATGTCTTATCCGGGTTCAATGCTAACCTCATCTTCCTACACCTAACCAATGCCTCCCTAACACAATGTAGGTGATCGTCCACATTACTTTGTGTGCTAAAATCGTCCACAAAGACGGTCATGGATTTGAACAACAAGTCGGTGAAGATATACATTACTAATCGTTGGAAAGTAGCCGGGGCATTACATAACCCAAATGGCATCACTACCCACACAAAAGTACCCCAAGGTGTAGTAAAAGCCGTTTTATGGATATCTTGGAGGGCTATGGAAATTTGATTATAACCCGCATACCCATCCATAAAGGTATATCGCGAATGACCTCCAACCTCCTCAAGCAACAAGGTGATAAAAGGTAAGGGGAAGTGATCCTTTTGTGTGCACGAATTCAATTTCCTATAGTCGACACAAACCCTTAATTTCCCATTTTTTTTCTTTACTAAGACCATAGGAGAAACCCAATCCGTGATTTCCACCGGCTTGATAAACCCGGCCTTCAATAACCTTTCCAATTCCGCTTTCACCAACAATTGCAATTGAGGATTCATCCTCCTCTCCTTTTGTCTAATTGGCCTCGCCCCCGGAATTAAAGGAATCCGGTGCTCTACCATTTCCCTAGGAATTCCCTTAAGCTCATCGTAGGACCATGCAAAAGTATCACTAAACTCATCCACCAAATTGCTATACTCCCTAACCTCTTTCTCCCCCAATTTGGAACCCATCTTCATTTGTCGGGTTTTTCCATTCTTTAATTTCACATCCACGTACCGCCAATCCGCTTCCGACACATGTGCTTGTTCCTCTTTGTTCCGATACCAATCGGAAGGCACATTGGGGTAATCTTTCACATCTTGACCTACAACTATCCCCGTAGACGTGGTCTTGAAATGTAAAGGCTCCTCCAATTTCGATGACTCAATAATCACATCCTCCTCTTGAGTCCCATCTACATGAATTAAACTAACCTCACCCTCTTCCACGTCATCTACCCAAGGTGTTAACCCACCGCTAACCCACTCTTCCTCGGTGAGCACCTCACATGGCTCCAACAATGAGCCCTCTCCTAAACTAACACTAGGAAATTCACTCCCTAAGCCTACTTGGTGAAATGTAACCATTACATCAACCTCGGACTCGGGGTACTCCCTTAGCCATTGGGCATAATCCCCATTATCCCCATAATTGTAAAAATTAGGACCTAGACTTCCCGAGCCCGAATCTATAACAACCCTTTGACCTTCGGGATGGACGACTCCCACCAATGCCTTGCCAATCTCATTCTCGTTTAAGTCATCAATTTCCTTCTCCAATGGCAAATACATCTCCTTCTTCATCCATCCTTCTAATGAACCAATGGACACTATGACCCTATTACCCTCCGGACCATAAGTGATGGATGGTTTAGGTCCACCCCAATTGACCATAGCATTCGCCATCCGCAACCAAGGCCTACCTAGCAAAATGGGGAAGGTGTCCTTGTTGGAGTGCATTTTAATGACATGGAAGGTGACCAAGTACTCCTCGCCTCCCGTAGTCATTCTACAATCCTTGATCATCCCCAAAGGCGTAGTCGAACTTTGATTTGCCATATTTATGACCAAAGGTGAAGGCCCCGTGAGTCCAAGTCCCAATTTTTTCATAGTATCCTCCGGTAGTATATTTAGACTACTCCCTCCGTCGACTAGCACATTAGGAACCACCTTATCTACTATAACAACTTCTATTTCTATAGCTTTCACGTCTCTTCCACCTTGTGATTGGATCCTAGCGGCTATTTTAGCTTTCACCTTCCTCATCCTCTTGTGTACCGGCATTCCCTCCTTTAATGTTTTCCTTGCCGTGGGTGAAATTTCCAATAGTTGGCCGAAAGTAATATCCGCCTTGAGTGTACTAAGGTCCGCCCACAAGTCGTACCCGGTAGATCTTTCCACCTTAGAATTACCCACTACGTCGAATTCGTCTACGGGAACCCCCGGTCCTTCCCATTCACCCACATCGCTATTATCCAAGTCATGTACCGCATTAGTCCTCTCCCTATCTTGTAAAATTATATTTTCCCTCTCCACATCCTTAGTAGCTCTTCTAGCTACCCTATCCAACTCGGAGAGATTAATCTCTTCATCCGAAGAGTAATTTCCTTGCTCTCCTATTCCTACCTCCAACGGGGCATCCCCTCTCCTAGCCCTAGTAGTTACCGCTAGTGCAGGTGCTTCTTCAACCACACCCTTACCCTTCACTAACTCATATGTAATAGCATTGGTGTGAGGAGGCCATTGACTTTGCTCCTCTCCAATTCTCGTTGGGAGAGGAAGCATGTCATCACATGTGGCCTCCAACACTCCATCCATGAACCTAACATCTTGGGAGTTAGATGGTCCCGGATCCGTTGGAGGCGCTTGTCTCCCGTTACTACCATTAGGTGGAACTCCTTGTCTATTTTGTATTGGAATGTAACCGGTTGTAGTTTGCAAGCCCGCCGGTGGATGAAAAGTTTGCCTAGCATTACTATGGTCATAGTATAAGTTAGGTGGCCTAAGTTCATTGGCCGGTACTCCTTGTGGCCTAGCACCTCGCATATTATCCCTTGCTTGTTGTTGTGGATTAGCCACCGGGTAAGGGACATTAATTATTTTGTCCGGTTGGCGACACGTATCCGAGGGATGACTTCCTCCACAATTGCTACAATTAAACTCTTGACCTTCGGACCAACATTGTCCTTGAGCGTGCCACCTTCCACAAAAGGGATGAAATTCCTTCTTCTCTAAATTTTGGCCACCTTGCCCTCTAGGTTGTGGTCCTCTATTGCTTCCATTTCCATAGTGAGGTGGCGCTTGACCTCGTTGATTTTGTTGAGGTGGGTTACCGTTTCCTCTTTGGTCACGGTTTTGTCCACTTCTACAAAATTGACGCGTGTGGCCCGGTTGGCCACATTGGACACACCATAATCCGGAAGAATGCCTACCCGACTCAACCGGGGGTGGAGGCCCCGGTTGTTGACTCCGGATCATTAATGACATTTGATCCGTGAGGCTTTGCATTTGTTTTATCATAGCCTCTTGGAATCCTAGTTGGCTAGCACCTAGTCTTCTCTCAACCTCCTCCAAGTGTGGATCCGTTCTAGGGGCCGGTAGTGCCAAAAGAGGTGCCGGTTCCCTAACCGCTAAAGGTCGGGGGCCGGTGTCCACAATGGCATATGGAATTTGGTTCTCATACTTAGCGGGTTCTACCGCTACCACCCTAGGGCGTATGGGGATGAATTGTGGGATCAATTCATCCTCCCTTCTCCATAGCCTTTCGTGATCTTTATCCAAGTTTTCAATATCTCTAGCCGCACGCTTGGCATCCGCCAAGGTCAAGGGATTCCTTTCTAGAACACCCCTAATAGTTCCGGACTTAAAAAACCCTTGAATGAAAAATTGCTTTAGCGTGTCGTCGTTGAGCATGGTACCCACAAATCTAGTGCACACTAAATCAAACCTCCTAATGTAAGCCGAAATTTCTTCCTCCCTTCCTTGCTTCAATGACGACAATGCCCTTAATGCGGTACTTTGACCCACTTCCGGCCTAAATTCGTTAAGAAACTCCCTTTGTAATTGTTCCCATCCCCTAAAATGTCCCTCGGCATGATCCCGATACCATTCATAGGCTTCCCCCTCTAGAGTGGTAGGAAACCACACTAACCAATAACCCGGGTCGGTTATGAGGAAGCTAGCCAACCGTTCGATATACCGTTCCATGTGCCGAGAGGGGTCCTCATCCTTGGTCCCATAAAATTTAGGGAGATGAGATGGCATATCCATCGCCGCTAAATTTTGTGGAACCACAATTGGTAGGCCTCTTGGCCTAACCAATGGGTCTATTGGAGGTATAGGAGGTATGGGCGGAATTGGGGGTATGGGTGGTGGATCCATCCCCCGTTCCTCGGCCATGGTGACCGGTGAACTATTCAACAATCCCCTATCAACTTCTACCGGGAATTCTTCTCTAAGTGTGTAATTTTCCGAAGAAGTTTCACCACTCAATTTGGAGGGAGTGATCTCCTCTTCAAGTTGAGCTCCAAGTTCTAAGGTGTCTAGAATTGACCTAGTCCTAGGTTCGACGTTCAAACAACTCTCTATTCTAACATTATCTTGTTCCAATCTATCACTGATTTTAGAGGACCGCCTCTTTCGAGTAGATTTCTCTAGTCCTACTATCAAACTTGGTTTTTGTGAGCGAGTCCTACCTTGCATTCCATAAGAATCGATCGACCCTCACTTGACCACACATAATCCTAGCAATTCCCCTCTTAATATTTTCACTTGTCTTGGTGTGGTTATAATTTTTTTAGGAGGTGAGGAAAAGAACCTGCAAGCCCACTTAGGTGAAAGAATCCCAATAGGGGATAGGCATGTTCATGTTAATTTTTTGGTTAAGTCGGAGCATCACCTCCGCACCTTCCCGCAAATTAACACTCACCACAATACCGATTGTGAGGGGGTGACCTTCCGAGTAGATTATGTTAAAAGTCGAGGCTTCACCCTTCAACTTCTCACACCATCCACAATTCGGGAATTACCCTCTACAACGGATAACAACAATCACGAGTACAAAAGGCATTCCTTAATTAGTTAATGAGTTCACTTTGAAGAAATAAACATACCTTGAGCAATCGCATCCCCCTGTGAGTTAGCACTCCCCTCAATCGTGACTCAATGTAACAACATCATAAACTTTGTGAAATATTAATTTAATCTAGAGCATGAAATGACAACTCCCAAAACTTTGAGACTCACCCCGAGGTGAGTGTCAAAGTTCAATGTCCTAAGGTGAATTTACCCTCTAATGTTTTAATGAGCTACTCGGTTATAGGTTCCTTTTAAGTTCTTAGCAAATCCCCAAAAAGGTTGAGGACGTACCTTCGCCGCGCTCCTTCCTCAAAAATGAATTTGCGTAATTGACAATGCAATTCATTCCAAGGAATAGTTGAAATACAATGAATTCAAATGTAACCCAAAGAGAGAATACTTACCGAGTTTCGGGTGCTCCTTCCCTTCTCTCAAGTTTGTGTCTCCAATTTTTCCTAGTTGCCTCCAAGTCTCCTAGTCGCCTCCAAGTCTTGTAACTACCTTCCGCTTCGCTCCCGGCGGACGCACCAATTATGTGAGGCCAAACCCCCCACCCTTAAGCGTCCTTAGTCCGAGTAGTGGGTTTGGGCTCACATTCCTCCGCGGTATTGGATTTGGACTTGGATGAGTCCATAGTGCAAGGTTCACCCTTCAAGTGGTCTTGGATTTAACTAGCTCCTTCATAAACCCAACTCCTTCATGAACCCAACTCCTTAGCTTCTAACTAAATAAACCCAGCTCCTTCGTAAACCCAGCTTCTTAGCTTCTAACTAAACAAACCCAGCTCCTTTATAAACCCAGCTCCTTCATAAACCCAGCTCCTTCATAAACCCAGCTCCTTAGCTTCTAACTAAACAAACCCAGGTCCTTCATAAACCCAGCTCTTTACTTTCTAACTAAACAAACCCAGCTCCTTCATAAACCCAGCTCCTTCATGAACCCACAACTTTGTAGTTGTAATCCCCAACTACCTCACTAATTATTCAAGCCCTTAACTAATCTTCCTACCTAATTTTCCTAATTCTACTAACAACCCCTTTCTAATCACACAATTCTTCTCTAATCCTAAAATCCTAAAATCCTAGAGAGGAGAGGGGGAGAGAGAATTTCCTAACTTCACTAAGACTAACTAATCCACACAAGTATATTTTTGCACTCATCACAACCTCAAGTGCTCAACTCTTAAACATGGAACTTGCAACCACGTGTATTCAAAACATGAACTTTAAGTACCACAAATTGGAATCATGAATTAACTTTAAAATCCTTCACGTCAACACTAATTCTACCAAGAGGTTAAGCCCTCTTCAAGGCTAACAAGCCTTGGCTCTCAAACTAAAAACTAAGCACACACATGTGCTCCAATATGGCTTCCCACATCCACACTTATAACTCGTGGGGTGCCTTGGAGCACAAAGGAAAGAGAGGATGAGTGAGGGAAGAATGAGGGATTATATAGTAAGCTTGAGGGGGTGAGCACCCTCAAGGCTCACGATAAGCCCTTGAGATTTCCTCCTACTTAGTAGGCGCCAATCCTATCTTCTAAGCCTTCCTCCCTCAAATGATCAACAAGGATCCTAATTCGAACATTTAACTAGCCTTGGCTTTCTACCTACCACACTTTACCAAACTTGGGATGCTTCAACCCAAACTTAGCCTCCTTCGCTTTCCGCCGCCATAACTTTCTCCCCTTACTTTCCCAAATCGTTGCTCACCACTTAATTCAAACCACGATGCTTAACTCGTGATTTGATTGGTGCTTTGAGAATTTGCTTATCCTCCACCTTGCATTCTTCCTTGGACCTTACCCATTAAGTGGCCATGATGAGGTGGTCCACTTGTGCGCTCCATGTGATCCTCCATTCATCCCAATTCGAATGCACTTGCCTCTTGAGTCACTTTGGTTGTCTCCATCCATTTGTACTAGCCTACTCACTAACTACTCAATCCAAGTTCTCCTTACCTATCCTCATTCACTCAAATCCTTCCGAAGGTAAAAACACAATAACAACTCACATCCTAGCCTCTTACAACATGGTACTTCTAAGACTAACATTTCACTCTTTTTATATTTTTGTGAAGTAACATGCTACTTCAAAGTGCATCAACTAACGTTTCAAGGGTCTAAGACTAAATGTGGGCACCCTTTTGGGCTCACACTTGGGCACCTTTCTGCCTAATAATTAATTAAAGTGCGAAAGTAAGTTAGGCAGCCCATAAAATAATATTTCAAAATTGGATAGATTCAAAAAGTAATTTAGAGTTGTTTGACATGCATCCAAGTCATTTCTATAATTCATGGATGGTTTTCCTCATTTCATCTATGGCGGCCATGATTAACCCCTTTAAGATGTTGGGTTCTGGAGATACGTTGTGTCGTGAGGCGTATTTTTGCAATATGTGAAGTACGTATCTGATTTAGCATACGGTCTGGAGGTTGTTTCGGCGTCGGATAATTAGTGTAGATGGATACTGCAGTGCTAAAGACGACGCAGAAGTTCGGAGAGCATTGTCTGTTGTGCAAAAAAAACCACAAATAAAAAACGGGGAGGGTGTGTGGCGGGGTGGTCCGATGTATTCAGTGCTCTATACGGGCCAAGTATATGTAGGGAATGTATCCGAGGACGACTGTACAGTCGGTGCATCACCGAGAGGTATAGGTTCACACGCCGGAAGTGTGACCGGCTATGGCTGTCCATGTTCGGGTTCACGTATCTGAACATGTACCTCGTCACCGTAGACGAGTATGGGGCCAGAATACGTAGAAACCTCACTTCGGATGAATGTGCACTCTACACCGTGGATCTTTATTTATTTTTTAAATCATGATAATTCTCCCCTACCCCATGCCAACAAATTTCGCCTTTACCGTATTTGCAAAAATCATTCGATTCATACCTGAAATTGAAGAATACAGAACTTCGAGGCCATTCCTGGCCTCAACATCTTAAAGGGGTTAACCTAAACACTTCCCTTAACCAACATTCCTTACCCTAAAGTTTGTCTTTTACTTGTATGTCAGGGTTTTGTTTGGCAACAAATTTTGCTTTGTGCTAGTAATATTAAAAGGGTTTAAGATCTCCTCTGCCTCCCCTAACCCTAACCTCAACTGGTTAATTCTCACACTCATCCCGTTCATCTATAACTAGTAATATTAAAAGGGTGTAAGATCTCTTCTGCCTCCCCTAACCCTAACCCCAGCGCGTCTTCTTGATCCACCACTTGGACTCGCTGGTGGCTGATGTCATTGTTGTTGGCTGTTGCTTGTTGTTGTGGTTGTTGGTGCTAGCCGCCGCTGCTCGCTGTTGTTGTTGCTTGCTAGTGTTGGTGTTGGTGTTGGTGTTGGTGTTGGTTGTTGGTGTTGGTGCTGGTGCTGGCTGTTGCTCGCTATTGTTGGTTGTTGCTCGCTGTTGCCACTAGTGTTGTGAAGCAAAGGGGGGGAGAGGGGGACGGGGAAGCGAGGGTTTGGGTTTGAAGTTTGAATGCTCTGACTCGCCACCGAAGGCAGAGCTCTCAAATCGAGTCTAATCTCAAGTAATGATTCTATGCAAGGGAAAGAAAGGGGGGATGAAGCTCGTTAAATCCTAAAGCAAAAGAAAGTGCCTCGCGGAGAACAAAGATCTTGAGAAGATTGCCCAATAAAGATTAGGAGAAGATTGCCCAGTAGAGACTTGGAGAAGATTGCCTAGTAGAGACTTAGAGGTTTGTTTCCGAGCAATGAAGATTTGAGAAGTCTTCTGATTGGATTTGAGAAGGTGGATCTTATGCAATTAGTCTATCATTTTACTTGTGTAGATGGGTGAATTCACAATAACACGACCCAAGGAAACTGTAACCAGTCCTTAATTTAACGGATTGTTAAGCAATAATCTTATCATATGAATTGATAATGCAATACAAATTAGTAGCTACATATAATATATGTCATTGTACAATATACTAAAGTTTGACGATGTTTGGGAAGTTATTGGTACTCCAAAAGGACTAAAATATGGTCGTAACCAGTCGTTAATAACGACTAAAATGTGCTAAAATGTTCAAAATATGTCACAAAATGTCCTTAAATTTTTCTAATATCTACGTAAATTGAAGATATTTTTTTCTAAGCACTCATCAAGAGTCCTTATAACTCGGCGGGGTTGGCTCGTGTTATTGTGAATTCACCCAGATGCATTCTTGATAACACATGGCCCCAACTATTATCTCTTTGCAGCCGATGACAATGTTGATAAGGTGCTAGATGTGATACAGTGGCTCTTGTGGTCCTTCCGTTTGCTCTAAGTGCTTTGTTTGACTTTTGCTTGTCTCATTCCTGTTTTTTTGGTAGTGTGTGAGCATGACTTGTGGAGAAAAATTATGCTTGTATTGTTGTTAGACCATGAATGAGATTGATGTCGCGTGAAGACATTGTTGAAGTTATTTTCTGCCACTTTGTTGGATTCCAGTGAATGTCACTTGCATTATTATGATTTTAGGCACCCTTTGAATGTTATTTCTTTTTTTTTGGACACTCAATGAAATGAATTTCCCAGAAATTTAAGCATCTTTAAAATTAATTATTTTCTGCCCAAGCTGCTAGAGAACTACGGTAGTAGCACACTAGCGCCAAGTATCATGAGACTACACTAATGGTCAAGTCGTTGGCCAATGCTAGGACCTCATAATAGGTTAGTGACAATATTACGCAAATGACACTAAATACCACAAACGTTGTAATTTAATTAGGGCCCTTGAATGTTACCGTTAGTGGAACTAGCTAAAAAGGTAAATTTCTAAACTACATGAGGTTCTTTAGTGTTTTCGTTAATGAATGAGAGGTATGTTTGCAAGGATTAGTATTTCCACACATGTTAAGAGCTATTATATACTTCAATCATTAACTTCATAGATCTTGTTAGATCCCAAATTTAACATTACAGCCTCAAATCACTCTCATTCATTGGAATTGAGATTCACAATTGGAATGAATCAATGACACGAACCTATAAGGGGGATCATTTCACTAGAACCCCGTCATCCACAATAAACAAAGTTTACATGGTCAATGAGTCGCGACATTTTTCAAAATTTTGGATGATGAATGAACGACATTATACTTTATACAATGCATCCTTCCTCACATACAATTCAAGGACGTTTGGTTGTTGTCACTTGTAGAAAACATGGTCCTAAACAACACGGTTTCAAAACTTCTTAAATCACCATGCCCAATCTAGACCCATCATAGATCAATTGCGTCAATTTATAGCCATGTTATTTTGGGACCAAGTTCTTTACTAGTGTATTGACACTTTCCTAGTATTGTTGTTGGATGTCAACAACGTGTTATGTGTGTACATCAAGTTGAGAATTAACATGAAGGCATAAGAACACTTCTCGGGGAGATCACAAGCTATATACCTTTGTAACCCATGTGCGGTCGGGAAATGATTAAAGATGGGCTATTTATTTTTAATTTTTTTAATAATTGGCACCCTATTAGTAGATTAAATGGTACTTTGAGATTTTTTTTCAAGACCCTATAGGAAATATAATTTACACCATGGAGTGCAAGCATGGTAAATCGGACCAAAAAAGTGCTCCGGTGTCGTAAAACCATAGTTTTTTTGGTCAAATGCCTAAAAGTAGTAGCAAAATGTTGTTTGAATTGGATATTTTTTCATGGCGACCCCTATTGTTGTGTTAAGTACTCAGATGTAGAATTCCAAGATGAGATCTTCAAAACTTATTATTAGAAGTAATGCTCAAAAGCAAATGATTAGATCTAGTTTTGGATGTAAATTTCATGACCTTAACTAATTTGAACTTGATTTTTTCTCTTCATATTCTTTAAATTCGTTATACACTTGAGGTCATATCAAATATTTTGTAGAAAAACACCAATTCAATGTAAATTTATCATTTTAAAAAACAATTGACAATCACTTGTTCACTATGACCACTTGCACACCCACTTGCACCGTCTTTTAAAATATGTAGACTTTTTTGAGATTGTTTTTGTGAACATGAATTGCTTGGCTTTGTAGATCAATATGTTTTTGAATGTTTATGATTTTTTTCACAAAATTCAAAGTTAGTATAATGTTTTGAACCACTTTCACTTAAGCATGTGCAAGAATCAAGAGTTGTCCACTTTATTGTGCTTGCATTTTATTAACTTATTTAGACTCCATTCTATTTGTAAACTGTATCATTTATCAAAATCTTGGGATTTTGACATGATACATTGACATAAATCACCGGGGGGGGGGGTCACTCCATTGTCAAGTTGAACACCACGTGCGACCAAAAAATCCTACTTTTGGTAAGTTGCATCACCAAAATGGGTCAAAATTTTATCAATTTTTTTCATGAGTAGATATACACGGTATCTATTACATAGTAAAAAATGGTAACCAAATTTGATGATCTTTTTTTTAATAAAACATACCGTTTCTAACTAGAATGACGCAAAATTGAACTAAAACAATTACTACAAAAATGAAGATGACTAAAAATTTCAAAAAAATATAAAAAAGATATTATCAATGGTTATGTATATGTAGAAAAAATATCATAATTTTTAAAATTATCTATGGCATATAATATAGGGGTAGCAAACTTCGTCCGCACGTGGTGTTCAACTTGACAATGGAGTGACCCCCCCCCCCCGTGACATAAATCCATCACAAAACAACTACAGTTGATTAATGGTACATGCAAATAATATTGAATGGTACGTGGTTGTAGCAATATCTTGAAACTTTCAGTGACCACCCCAAGCTTGCACACAAGACCAAATCATCATTGAGTTAGTGCTTTCAATTACTATCTACTTGGCGACCCTCCATGATGTTGGTCTCTCTCTCTCTCTCTCTGCCTCTCTCTCTCTCTCTCTCTCTCTCTCTCTCGCTCTCTCGCTCTCTAGCTTGGCTATTCTTCAAGTCTTTGACAAGTAGCCCCCTTGCGGTCCTTCAAACCCTAGTAAGTATACCCTACCCTAAGTTCCCATGTACATTGCCCTTATCATAAAATATTAGAATATAAATATATTAATTATTATAAATTATGAGAACATGAATAAAAAGTTGGGGGGTCTCAACCTCATCGGTCACCCGATGTCAGATTTGTCACAAGGAGACTTTCCCTTGGAGCCATCTATTTCAACCTTCAATACATCTAAGACTCATCCATAGCCAACATCTAAATGCAATGACTTTTAGTTCATTGAGGCAATTTCTCATCCAATCCAAAGATATTCATTGAACCTCAAATAAATTCTTTGTTCCCCCAAATATTATAGACCCTACTTTATCAATAAATATTAAATATTACCTATATTTTTCACCTAATCTATTTTAGTTATAATATTGTATGGGTCATTTCATCCAAGCTATAGTAATTCCAAAATTTGGATAACTTTTTGCTCTATTGAATTAAAGGTACCCTATATTTTTTTCATGTGGTTTAATAAAATTTCGACAATAACCTCCTTGTGAGAACACTACACCATATATGATATTTAGTGTCACGTACTATTTGGAATTGCGCATTTCCATAACTTCTTACTATAGACCTCATTTTTAGTTTTATTTTATCAACAAAGATTAAATAGTTTGTATGCACATGACACAATATAAATAACACTACTGGTCAAAATCTTACCTTCTTAGCAAAGTAGTAATAGCAGTGCGTAGTTGTGAACATTGGTGACACCAAACATCATGAACGGTGTAGTAGAACACATGATCCCAAACAACACCGTTCTGAACAAAATGCTTATGAAATTGGCACAACCCATCTATGAGGAGTATAGACTAGGCACCTCAATCTAACAAAGTAATTTTTTGGGCCCATGTTGTTTGGGACCGTGTTTTCTACTGATGAAAAAATAGTTTTTACTAGTTTTGTTTGGATTCACTCACTAGTGAGTAATCGGTTGTTGACAATAGAGAGGGATCCAACCATGATAAGGTGTACCACCAAGGACTAAACATAAAAGGAGTCTTCACATTCCATAACGACTCATATCAAAGACAATGTTATGTATTAAAACCACAAACTATTAATAAAAAAACATAATCACTATATCTATAATCACGCCATGTCTTGACTATAAGCCTAAGTAAAGTTCAAAATAAAAGCATGATAATCAAAGGGAGTGTCAAGGATTGGACCAAAAAGGGTTACATGTGACACAATTTTTAGTCCACCTTATCGTGGGTCAGACCCGGGTGTTGCAAATTCCATGTTGCCGGTTTGGAGCAAAGCCTTCATGTAATAAATGTCAAGAAAAGGGACACTTGGCTTTGAAAAACTCTTCCTCGCCATGTGCAAGTATATTGCGTACATGAACGGAAGTTATTACTACATCCCACCAGGCAAAGATTGTCAGATTTCTCACAGCACACGTTTTTGGTTGAATTTTGCATCCAGAGCTCAAGAGGACAGCCTTCAGCAACTCCATACAATGAACTGGGAGAATCCGACTGCTAGTTGCAGATGAATCGGTTGAGTTTGAGAAATAACCCGTTGAAGTTCAAGACTTCAGGAAAAGCGGTCCGAGACGACCCTAAACTACTGGATGATGGTGGAGAGATACCCAAATCTTAAGGAAGAGGTTGGCGGTTCGATTCCCAGCTATGAAATCTCCTCTCTACTTGACAGAAACTTGCCAGGTGGTCAACTGCCTCCTGTGCTTTGGTGTTGGCCTGTCGGCCTTCTGTCTCCAAAATTTATAATTAAAACTTTTTAAAAAAAAATTAAAAAGACTTCAGGAAAATTACCGATCAATTTAGAGGAATCTATGGAATACACCTCAAATTAAGTGAGAAAACCCAAAGTTTGCAATTTGTAGCCAGTTGGACTTGGAAACACTAGGATCTCGACCGAGTATCCTCCAAAATCTTCAGACACTGACTTCATATGATGTATGTTGTGTACAAAGCTTGTATCTTCATTTATTGGCATGTGATTTAATGAAAAACTCCAGCCCTAGCAAGCAGATGATATTAGAGCAACAAGTCCGTTGTTGAAGCTTTCTGCTGCAGAATCTCACATCTCTAAGTTGAAAATGCCCCAACCTAATGAGAAATAGGCAATAAGTCATTTTTGCACCCTCCGTGCTCACATGAGTATGGGTAGAAGGTGGTGAATGGACATTACAAGTTTATGTACCACACTAATGGGTTTTTTTTTCTTCTTCTTTTACAAGAAATGCTCCAGTTGGGTGTGGTGATGCAGATTTTTGGATGTCCAACAACATCAAAGATTTTGCACAATAGATTCCTATGAGATCAAAATTCCTCCTTTTTGGGGGGTAACAAGCAAATTTTCACTACATGTAAACTTATTGATGTTTTGATTCCATGCATGTTAGTGCGATAATTAGCCCTTTTCCGGGTGACTCATAGCCACTTTGCTATGGTGAAGTGAATTGATTTACACATACATGTTTTCAAAAATTGGATTTTTGACTTGTCAGGTGCCACCTCTATTCTTTATGGGTAAGAGGTGTCACCACTAGCTTCACATGAGTGGAGTGAAGTTGCCTAAAAATTAGGACCCGCCACTTAGCTTCATTATCGGGGGTGGCCAATGAACTTCATTGGAAGCCATGGATGAAGCCCGTCCTCGCATCCAAGGGCTCATGTTGCCTAGAATTTAGTTGAGTAGGGTGAGTGAGTTGCCACTTTCTCCTCCATTCTCCACCCCTTTGTCGCCACCCTCTTGTTCTCTCAGCTTGTACCTTGTTCTTGTATCCTTGCTTTTGTAGTGCTCATGTTAGAACTTAGTACAGATAGATTGTCATTTGTACGTTGTCTAGCCTACCCTAAAATTGTTAATGCAAAGGCCAACCTCCCTCCCTACATATTTGTACTTGTATGTGTGATTGTATGATTGGTCTTTTTAGCAAAGATGTTCATTTTGGGTGTATTCTCTTGTTTAATTGGACAAAGGTCCAATCTTTTTGGGTGTAGAAATGCATTGGGTGCTTCAAGTATATGATGTTTCAAATTTGATCATCCTATATGTGCAAACAAGGACAATTTGGGTGCACATTGATGTTTTAGAAGGTTGGTACAACACATGTTGGCCTCAGATGTTGCCAAGTGCTTGAAATGTATGATATGTGCATGTTGATCCTCTCATACATTTGCAAACTAGTTGAACTTGGAAGCCTCTAGCAGTTTAAAGGGCTAGTGCAATTTTTTTTTGGGTGCAACCAATTTTAATGGGCTTGTTCAAATTCAATACTATAGCCAACTTCCCCCTTCATTTGTGGTATGTGTGACCACATCATAGACTACAAATATAAATATGGGGCCACTTGTTCACTTACTATTTTATATGTGGGACCATTGTTCACCTTATCAAAGCATACATGTAACCTTGGGTTTCTTCCCTATACAATGAGAAGTCACCACCAACACACAGGTTCTATGCATACACCAAATATTCCCTTTAATTCATCTAAATGTAGTCACCCTAAACTCCACCAAATATCCTCAAACTCACCACCTTGACTACTTCTGAACTCAGCTTGTAGCCAAATTTACTACTTTTCCAAAAACCAACAATTAAGGCTCCACAATAACTTATGAGCTTCTCAAAGTGTATCGACAATCCAATGCTGGTACAAGCTTCAGAAGATTTATCATCCCAAGGACTTGGAGTGACCATTTCCAGTTGTACATCGAGATTTCTTCCCAGCTCCAGAGTGCATTGCACCATAATGTGTCCGTACGTACCTAGAAACGAAAAACAACAACAGACTCGTCCCTCAAAACTACAGATACAAGAGCTGACAGATATTAGAGTTAATTGTAAAGTAAAGTGGATGGAACCATGGGTTTGGTCCCAAACAATGAGTTCATGAGAATTAACACAAAGTCGCCTAAGTTTTCTCAATGCTTAAATTATCATCCACAAGGAGTGATGGTAGGCTATTACAACCCAGCTTTCTAGCATGTCCTAGTAGGATGGGTGGGCCAAGCTAGCCTTGCATAGGCCAATCAAAGGACAACATGTCCCATGCACATACCCTTTTTTGATCCTAAACTTCTCTCAAAAGTTTGAGAGGTGGGAAGAGGAGATCCCAAAATTTGCACCCAACTTTCAAAACTGGCACCGAAACACGATGAGCTAGCGAGCGCTTAGCAGAAAGTTTTCTCAATGAAGGATCAGACCCACAATTTCGTCCTTCTTTGAGGGACTTCGCGGATAACTCTATTCTGATGTGGAGAATAAAATGAAGGGAATATAAAGAATACATCAAATTTTAGCTTTTGACAATCTCTACGTATCAAAGTACTGATGGCGGAAGGATTCTTGATTCTTGAGAGCCAAATCAGTTGCAGACAGATGAAGGTAATTGTAGCAAGGCATGGCAATGCAACATCTCTCGGAGTTTGCACAGATGAGATGCAAAGAATCGATCAGTCCACAACAAGTGTTTCCTCAGAGCTGCTAGGAAATTTATAAAAATTATTAATTATATTAAAAAAAAAACTTGAGTCCTAGCTTAACTTCCACAATTGAAGGTTTATACACACACCCCATGATGGTTGAATTGTGGTTCTGGCCCACCTTCAACCACAACTATGACTTTCGTTCGTTTCCACACCTACTCTTGTAGTTGAATAGCAAATTTCACCTCAATAATTGTCAATCCTACTGGTGCAATCCTTGGAGTGCAGATGAGCAGTTCATGGATTCCAATGCAAAGGTTGTCTAAGAGTTATTGCCTCCTACTAATCCTTCTCCATGCTTTGGCCTTGAAGTTCTCAGTCCCCCTAAGGTATGTGGGTGTTATTCGGTCACTTTTCTTAATTGAACACCTATATTCGATTGGTCTGTGGTCGGGTGAGGATCACCAAAAACCATAAAGACACATGTTTAAAAGAGAATGGCCTACATCTTCAAATTTTATTAGCTTCTCCACACTCGAGAGTGAACGCAATTGGGGGGATCTATGTCTTCAATTAAAAAATCAACAAACATGCACTTCCAATAACCATAACTAAAGGGGATGTTCAATCTTCAATCCAATTTATGTTGATGCTTCATTGTACATTTTCTAATGCAACACAATATTTGTTGTGCAAGTCTAAACAATAGAAGTTGGAGAACATAAAGAACAAAACAAATAGCAGCCACATACCTTTAACTACAAAGAAAATAGAGCCAAAGAAAGTAAACGACAACCACCATCACAACTACTCCCAACCACACATTGAATCGTTGTTGGGCAAGAGTAGTTTGGTAGTTGTGATGGTTGACATCAATGCACCTTGCGCCTCTTATCCCTCAAAATAGAACTAAAGAAAGTACACTACAACCATCAACCACCACAACGGTGGTTGTGTGTAAACGCACCTCGAGTACCATCAGGCCAACTCACATTATTCATTTAAAACACTCTTTGCAGTTGATGCGGTGCTTGCCCTTCCTGGCCCAAGTGATCTATAGATTACCAAGTGCCCTTGGGCTCCTGCAACCAACATGACTGTTATAATATGTAGAGCAGAAATAAGAATAAAACATTGTCCCTTCAAAGTATATCTGAAAGCTCAATATATTTGCATGCATACATCACAGAGAAAGCTATCCATAATCTAGTAGCAGTTAACAGTTACGTAAATGAGCCTCCATAATAAGTTTAAGGAATTGCCAGGTGTAGTAGCATGTTTATTGATGTTAGCATTCAGATATTCTGAGCCAAAATAGAGGGTGGGCTGATAAGAAAAACTTGGTGAGCTTTGACATGAGAAGAAAATGGAAGAAGCTTTATTACACTAGATGCTTACTATAAAGCTCCACAACTATTTAACCAACCCAGAATCTTTGCTCCTCCAGCTGGCAAAGTGCACAGCAGGACTAAAACTTTCCTGCAGATTTGTGCATACACTAAGCAAGGTTTCTCCTTGGGTATATGCCTATTACACACACCACAATTGGACATACTTAGCGAGCTTACAAAAACTCCCTTCTGGAAGGATTCATCATCCAATTCCGTCATAGGGTAGCCTGTGAAAAGAGTCAGATATTTAACTTGGAAGCCCGTGCAATCTTATGCATTGAACAAAAGCACCACATGCACATGAGATTCTGAGAGTAAGTGCCAGTTTGAGGGAGAGGCATATCCACGATCCATCCAGAAGCCTACCATTTCCAGATGTATCTTTGCAGCATGATTCTTGAACAAACAGAGAACATGTAACTCACTTTTTCTCTATTTGACTATCCTATCTATGCCCGAAAAAGTCCTCTTCACAGGAACCCAGTGAGGGCAATACCTGCAATGTACATACTGGAGGTGAGCACCTTGAGGTGCTACCGCTGCAACCTTGAAGCATCAGCAAATACGATGCTTCAAGGGGACCTGCCTCTCATTCTACAACGCACATCTCAATCGTTCAAAACAGACAGCTCTCAGGGAATTTCAAACAGTTTCTTCAGTTTCACCACCAGTCTCCACTCCTCCGTCGTCAGGTCATCCTGCATGGATGTCAATATCAAAGCATCAAATCTATGCGGAGGACAACAAATGCAATGCTTAAATGGTCATTTTTGGGACATTCACATGCTTATAATAAACATGTGTGGCTAGATATAAAATTTCATAGCCAAGATGCTCAATGACCTTTAATGGTATTATAGGTATGGCTAAAAGTCAATGCTGAAAACCAATGAGCTGTGATTTCAATCCTTAGAATAATATTATTAAGTAGCCGTTTCAAGTGCATAGTTGTCCATTTACCCATTGAAAGCAGGTACATTTTCTACAGCATTGTCCATTTGAAGTATCAAATACCAGAGATAAAGAGACACAGAAGTTTCAAACAATGCACACAGTTCATAGCATAATTAAAAATTATGAGACTGCAAAAAGAGTGGGCAATGCAATTAATAAATATCTCCAAACCCAGCACAACAAAATATCTACATGACGTGTATCTAAATAATATTAAACTTTTATAAAGGATGCACGTACAGGTGATGTTCGTTTGATAAAGAATAAAATTATTGAGAAAACAGAAGAAATCTCAGAGTAGAATCTAACCCGATAGTTCTCCTTCAGGAGATCAATAGACCGCCTGGTTATTTTGCTCACGAGCTCATCTTCCATGTCAAAATGACGACCAAACATCTTCTGCATCTCATCAGCATTGGTACCCACAATCTGTCCATCACCACCATGTCCTCAATTAGAACAAGCATATACTTGTGGATGATTTGGTCAAGTTCAAGAAAACCTACTGGGGTCCTACAAAATGAGGTACATAAAAGAGTACCATCCACACTAACTTAAAACACTTACTTTTGATAAATTTTACCAGGATTGCAAATTTCAACTTGAGAATAGTGGAATGTGAAGAGCACCTTCATGGCAACAGTTTGTCCTTTCTTGGCAGTATCCACCACTTTGTGGTTGATCTCCATGGAAGCAATTTTACCAATGTCGATACCTTCTCTAGATGGCACGCATAGGGGAGTTCCAACCTGTACAGAAAATTTCTAGGCTTTAGAATCTTTGCATTCACATGCTAAGGTAATGAATTCACATTGCATAAAATTGACCCATATATTACTCAAAAGGCTTGAGAACCAACCTTGGCAACTCCTTCCAGAACGTCCACACCAACAATAATAGGATCTTTCTTGTTGAAGACACATTGTGGCATGATTTTCAGTACACATGGGAACACAGCCTCCTCTGAAGCATCCTTGCGTTTCTCCTCCTTCACAGAATTCATATATGCTGTGAACTGGTCGAACAGGTGGTAGATTATGTCGGCTGTAAAGATCCGAACACCTACTTCATCTGCCAACTCTTTGGCCTCTGGTGTTACCTGTAATTGCATGCATGCAGTGTTCAGAATTCTTAAAGAGCTTCACTCAACATTTGTGGAACAGTCATGTGACAGGAAAGTGGGAGCACTAAAGTCTAGAAAATCAAAACTATGATGCAATAATGACAGATGAACAAATGTGAAACCCTTACAATTTGAAGTGCTCCAAATAAAATAACCGTGCAAGTATCATATAGTCAGCACTTAGAGATTGATTCTTCGACGAACACAAGAATGAGGTATCGATTGATCGAGTAGACATACCAGATACATCTCTTGAAAGCCACATGGAATCAGAAGGGAGGGGTTGTAACAACAAAATAAACCTTGAAGGATAGCAACAATATTCCTTTCCTTATTTTGAAAGTTTGCCAAACAGCTGTCATACCTTCACATCAAATGCCAGAATTGTTGCAAATTCCTTCCGCTTCCTTTCCAACATCACGCTGGCCCGCATTACATCCTTCTTATGCACAGGGCCAATACTAATGCCACTCACGGGAATCTTCACGGCAGGACTTTTCAAGAACTCCAAAAGAGCCTCCAATGAACCAAGAGTAGAAGCTTGGACACACACACCTTCACCACTCTTGTCTATTCTGCTCATCACATTTTTCATGTCTGACATAGCTTCTTCTTTCACATCATCCAGGTCATCTTCAGGACCAACCACATAAAGTTGAGTACCAGCAATTGCATGCTCCAGACCCTGAAAACATTAGGAAGAGAAATTAGCACTCTGCTAGCACCAGTCTAATGAGGATATGCCAGACTAGAATGATATCATAACAAAAGAATTCACAAAGTACTGCTCAACCCTCCCTGTATATATTGTCAAGTGATGTATGTTCAAGGGCTTGGAAATTCAAACAACCAGTGTTGGATACATGCAACTGCAACCAATATATAATATTGGCCAGACCTAGCATACAGTAAGAGCTCATTCATAACATTAATAAGTACATAGTGGATTCTTTCAAGTGAGTCAAATTGCAAATCTCTGAGGTGCTAAGTATTCATTTTACTCTCTATTAAGGTCAGCATACGTAGACCCCCTTTGAAGCACTCCGAAAGGACTATCCACAGTATGACACAATAATACTTCATCTGCAGATCCCAATACCTGTGCAGTAATCTTGATACCCTGTGCTGCCTTCAACTCTTTGTGGTGTTGATATGAACCCTGTACCCATACGCCCCAAATTAAGAGACAGATATTGGACGCTGACTGAGATATATTAGATGTGACTTTGGTAATACAGTAGCTTGTTCTAATTTATGATTCAATGTATCAATTTGAAAAAACTACCATGAGGAAAACTTTTAAGATTTAGGAGGAAATCTAAATCCAACTCTTCCGAAGGAAACAGTCTAAATAACAAGACAACCCTAACCTTCACACGGAGTTCCTTCATTGGATGTGGAGTCAGCAATGCACGTATGCTTGTCACAATTGGACCCTGCACAGGCAAACAAACAAAATATCACAGATCAAAGACTGCAGCAAACTTTGAGATAGGATTGAAAGTGTATGAAAACTTTGCACTTGTGTGAATCAACCAAATAATCCCTTGCAGAAGAACTTGTAAGTAAGAAGTCCTGCAGAATATAATACTGCAAGAAGGAAGAGCAGTATACCTGCATGCCACAAACAACTATTTGGTCTCCTTCATGAAGAACACCGTTCACCAGTACAACATCAATAGTTGTTCCCAATCCTTCCACCACCTTAACCTCCAGCACAGTAGCCTGTATGACAAGAAAAACATCTTCAGTACTTGTAGATACCAAGTGCAGGAGCAATTTCCACAAGTCAAAATGACTGCAACTTTTCTGCGATTCATGTAATATCTTTGTGAGCATCAAGGTTCAGACAACACTTACAGATACGTAACCAGTAAATAACACAATAAGTATCAGGAGAGATGGTTAATCCAATGATTTAGAGTAGCATACTCACTCGAAAGCAAGTAAAGTGAAGCGAGTGGAAACAAGATTGAAATACAAAACAATTTAATAAATGTGTATCTTATGAATGTTGGATTCCTCTTAGTTTGTGTTGGTTTCAATAGGGTCAAAAATTTCACCACCGGTGTAATAAAAGAAAGCAAGAAAACATAGTCACCGTATCCTTCTGACTATCCATTGATTTCTACTAGCAGTGTATGCTCTCAAACCTGTACTTCACTGATGTACATCAGCTTATCTTCCATCATCTTTTGTGTTAACTGCACCAAGAGCATCAAAATGTCTGGCACCCCCTCTCCACTGCAACCAATCCACATAAACATCAATCATATAACCTCAAAGTGCTATTCCATTAGAAAGCTGTAACTCAGGGTCCTGCTGCCCTCGTAAAAGAGAATCAAGCAGATAATTTGGATGAAACGAAAGAAGAGTGTGGAGCCAGCATGTTGACTCAAGGAGATAGGAACAAGGGCAGCACCTAATTGCGGAAGTTGGGATGATACTAATAAATTTACGCAGTTCCTTGTTCTTGTAGTACAGCTCTGAATTCAAACCCTGCTCCTTCAGTTGTGTCATGACCTGAGAAGGTAATAAACATCCAAGCAATGATCAACAATATTGTCAGACATCCCTGGATAAAAATACTACAATACATTCATTCCTATATCACATGGCCTAAGCTTGAAGAGTGAAACCCTTCTTTGGTCAAAACCGGCTCTAAACTACTACTTACATGAAACAATATGTACATTGACATAAGACTAATCTAGAGGGTTCAGAAAAACTCCCAGAAATTGCAACCCTATACTTTGAGTTCATCACCTCAGTAACAAAGTCCCCATGGTTCATATTTAATACCTAAGAATCAGTTTGGTCGAGGTCCAAATACTGCGGTGGCAATAGGATTTACTAGTATGCCTTAGTAGAAGATATTTGATTTTAGAACAACGGCTCTTGCAAATCTTTCATATTCCTGTACAGCTCTAATAAACAAACATCCTTAGGAGGTGCCAGTCTTCTTTAAGAAAGCAAGATCACTTACCCCAGCAACTCGTTGTTCAAATTCCCCAATTACATCCTTGCCTTGCAATTTCAATGCATTTCTGATGGGTGCATTTGGAAGAGCTTTCCAATTATACAATCTGTCAACCTGTTCAAAGTATTGACCAAGAAATGAAGTATCAGTATACCATTGAGTTGGGTACAGATATGAAGGTGGATATGCTCATCTTAATAATAATTTTCCAGCTCCCATCAAATGATAGTAAAACTCAAGAACTCATGCAGCAATTTCCTTAAGTCACACAGGATTCAAGCATATTTCACCAAAATTAGAAGCCTAAAAGAGTTATTTCTGCCTGAAAAGACGCTTTCACAACCAGTTTGAACTATGACAGGTCTGATCCAATCAATAACAACAAACACATCATGAAAGTATTATCAAGAAAAGGTACCTTATTCAATGCCACAACGAAAGGAGTGTGCCGTGCTTTAAGCAGATTCAAAGATTCAATAGTTTGTGGCTCCAGACCATGCATGATATCAATCACCAATATGGCAATATCACAAAGACTAGAGCCCCGTGCCCTCAGATTGGTGAATGACTCGTGGCCTGGTGTATCAATAACAAGAAGCCCTGGCACTCTCAACTTGGCATCTGACTTCAGCTCCTTAGTTCTCTCTCTAATATTTTCCATTGGGAAATATGTGGCTCCAATTTGCTGTGTAATACCACCAGCCTCTCCCTCTTGTACGTTTGTACGTCGAATGCAATCAAGTAACTTGGTCTTGCCTGAGTACAATAACACAAAAATGAGAATGGAGAAGTTACGCTCTAGAGTTATGAAAATAGATCAAATGCTATGTACCAGGCCCACTCACTTTATCAAAACAAAACAAAAAGAAAAATATAGTCTCTGATGAAACCTCTAAAAATAAAACCACAAGCACATCAGCATACAAATTATATGCCAAACTAACCAAACAAAAAAATCCATAACCAATGTCCAACAGTAAGAAGGTTAACACCGGTTTCTTTGGTACAAAAAACACAGCTGACAGAGCTAGGTCCTAGATTTTTTTTGTTAATTCCAACTGATCAACAATGCATATAGAGAAGTACCCCACAACCTCATTTCACAATGTACTATTACCAACTCAAGAAAAGCTTCAAACAGGACCTTGTGTTCCTGATCAAATTGCAAAGCAAGAGCAACAAGCACAAGATATTTCAAAAGATGCAGGAGACCACCTTTGTCTAGCAACCTCAAGGAGCATCAGACATTTCAGGCAAACCTTGTCAGCCTTAAGCAAGAACATGTCAGCATAATAAATATTGTGTACCTGTGTCCACATGACCCAGGATACAACAAATTGGTGACCGCAAGTCCTCGGCACTCCTCTTCTTAAGAGCCTCTACTCTTCGAGCCTCCCTCTTCATCTTGGCTTCACGGCGTTTCTTGGTATCTACATCATTGTCTTCACTGTCCTCATCATCATCCTCATCTTCATCCTCTTCATCTTCACTGTCAACAACCTTTTGTTGGCCTCGTTGAGGAGGAGCAGGCTTCTTCTTTGGTGAGGAAGGCCTAGCTGCAGCTGCAGGGACACTAGGAGGTGGGACTGTCACCTGTCCTGCTTTAACTGGACCATCATCTGCTTCTTCTTCAGCAAATGCACTCTTAATTGCTGGAAGATTGACTTCTTCAAAACTTTTTGCATCCCAGTCTTCTTCATCCTCCTCCTCTTCCACCTACAGACACCAAATTATTGGCTTGATCCAAATATAGAAACCATGAACATCTGCAAATAAGAGAAAAGTGATTTGATAGTACTTATCATTTTCCAATCTAAATATAGTTACTCATCAGCTAACCATGCCTTGCTTTTGGACAAGCACACCTAATACAGGAAGGCTTTTACAACAACAACAACAACAACAACAGTATCATTATTCACACCCCTTCAAAGTACTGCAACTATATCTAAAGTTTTCTTGGTCCTTTATAAGCCTAGGTTTACAACAAGTTCAAAATAACTGTTACCTCCATCTGGACAACGGGCTCAGGTTCTGGCTCTGGCTCAGGCTCAGGCTCTGGTTCTGGCTCTGGCTCCACAATAGCAGGTTCTTCAACCTCCACTTCTTCAGGAATATTGGAAACCTCTTCAACTCCTTGCCCTACTCCAGATGGTTTGCGCTTCTTCTTTGTTTCATACTTAGGTTTCCTAGGAGCAGAGACTTCTTCTCCAGTGGGGCTATCTTGATCCGTTGGAATACCAAACTGTTCCCGCATTATTGCAAGTCGGCGAGCCTCTTCTTTTTTCTTTCCTGTGAGAAGCTTTCCGTCCTTTTTCTTCTGCAACAATTTTTCTTTTTCCCGTTCTTTACGCTTGCGCTTAGCCTCTTCTTTCTGACGCTCCAGCTCCTCTAGCCTCTTTTGCTCTTCTTCTTCCTTTATCCGTCTTTCTTCTTCCTCTGCAATTTTCAAAAAATAATCAAAAGAACAAGTCCGATCATCATGAGTTCCTAGGAGGACCTATGCTACTACAACATATCTGGGGCACCAGGTCATAACAGGGTGCAAAGTCAATCATGACGATTTCCCAATTTTCCTCACCACCACAATGAGACTTGCTATGATTGAGTTAAATAAAACAGCTAAAATTTGCAATAAATTGTCCATCTTAAATTCACCATTCAATGTAGAATACACATGGAAGACATCTACTGCACAAACCAACAACTTTCACAACTAGATCTCCATGAATTTTTGAGGCAGAACTAGAATCAGACACTGGCATCCACCTCAACCCTAAACAAATGCAGGCACCTGTGTTCCAGATTCCAAACTTCATTTGATACTGTTGAGGACACAACACAACTAAGCAGTTCATGAACAGAATAAAAGGACAACACACTTAACTAAACACACCAAATACATATTGTAAGAATTTCAAATTTCAGGATCCTATTCCTTAAGATCTGGTATAAGGAAATCGTATAGTTTACATATAGTTTTGCACCCAGAAAAACATACCTCGTGCTCTCTTCTCCTCAGCCTCCTTCATCCGAGCAAGACGCTCCTGCATCTCCCGCACATGCTTTGGAACTTTCTTGTCCGATGCTTTCCCTTTAGGATCCTCGACTTTCACAGCCTCTTTCTTCTCCTCAACAACCTCTTCTGGAAGCTTATCAGCTGCATGGCCAGAAATGAGCACACAACATTAATAAAGATATGTGCTATCTGATACTTGTCATAGATTCTAGTCAGTCAAAGACAACAATAAAATAAAACAGAGCTTCATACACCTGATAACAAGAGAAATTGTTGCACAAGAGAAATCAGAGAGATAGGAAATATTCAAGCACCTGTTGCAGTCTTTGCTTTCTCCTTCTCTTTTTTCTTCTTTTTCTTCTTAGCAGCTGCTGACTCAGTCACCTCTTCCACCTCAGGTACAGTAGCTTCAGCAACTGGGGTTGGTTCCATAGTAACAGATACCTCTGTTGCAGATGTTGTAGGTGCAACAGAAACAGGCTCTGCAGCCTCTGTTACAGGGGCTGCAGCTGCTCTGCTGGGACCCTCTAGCTCTGCTAGAATTGCATCAAGATCTTCTTCTTCTTCAATTGTCCGACCACTCTTTTTGGGCTTCTTCTTTTGTTTCCCTTTTGAAGCTGTACTCACTTCTGAAACCACTGGAGTAGGTGCTGCAAATTTTAGGAGCCAATTAGACTATGTCAGAATAATGCCCGATGGACTTTCTAAGCCACCCCAAAAGGATACAATGATACTTTCTGAGAAACCTTGTAATATGTCAAAACATCTCCCAATCCATAGTAGAATTAGGCATAACATGACATATACATTCAGGACGCACCAAAAAAAGATTGACCTCGTAACAAGATTATACAGTGATGAATGTCTGGTGGATCCTCTCTTGAGACCAAATTGTGCTAAAATCTGTCGGTTCATGCACTTAACTTGATGATGGAGTGACATACCTGCAGTCTGAGGAATATCTTTCGAGCTAATAGGTCCTTCAAGTTCTGCCATGAGGGCATCAATGTCCTCTTCCTCTTTAACGGGCTTCTTATCTTTCTTACCTTTCTTCCCTTTCTTTTTGCCAGCAAACATGAGAGCATCATCGTCCTCAGGTTCTTCTCTCTCTGCTTCAGTCACTTGAGGCACTTCAACAGAAAGTCCCCCCTTGTCACCCGAATCCTCGTCCAGTACAATGGCTGGGGATTTCTTCGTTGTGCCCCTCTTCTTCTTCTTTCCAGTAAACATGAGTTCTTCATCCTCATCATCAATGTCATTTTGTGGCACAGCAGCAGGAGCAGCAGCAGCAGCAACCTCAGGCTCATCATGAGTATCACCAGCCAATACGGCTTCAAAATCCTCATCATCATCCAGTAGCATATGGATGCCCTTCTTTTCTTTAGTTTTACCCTTACCCTTCTTCTTGTTCCCTGCAGCAGCAGATACTTCATCTTCATTCATCTCAGCTCCATTTCCAGAAGGCAGCTGGATTTCAGGCTCGTCCAACACCATGTCATAGTCATCAATTTGAGCTTTACCGCCCTTCTTATTTTTTCCCTTACCCTTCTTCTTACCAGTAAATAAATTAGCATCTTCATCGTCTTCTTCATTGCCTTTCACAACCACAGCAGGCACTGCGACAGAATCCTCCTCTGTTGCTGCTGCCATCTCGAGAGTTGCTTCAAAATCATCAACCTCAAGCTTGTTCCCCTTCTTGTTCTTCCCCTTGCCCTTCTTCTTCCCCTTGAAAACATCCGCATCCTCATCCTCTGCTTCATCGCCTAAACCAGCTGAAACATCCGATGTCACGGATGACAAAGGTATGTCATAGTCATCAACCTCGTCCTTAACCTTCTTGCCTTTTCCTCCTTTCCCTCTCTTCTTTCCCGCAAATACCAAAGACTCATCATCATCTTCTACTCCCTTGTCAGCCAAAGACTCAAGTCCAGAAGTTTGCGAACTGATATCAAAATCGTCAATCTGAGACTCCTTACCCTTTTTCCCCTTCCCTTTCCCTTTTTTCTTCCCTGTGAAATTCAACATTTCATCATCCTCCTTCCCATCCCCATTCACCGAATCCTCTACTGAAACAGAGCCATTAATACCAAACTCCAAATCATCATCATCGTCATCCACGGCATTCTTCTTACCCTTCTTCCCCTTGCCTCCTTTCTTCCCTACGTTCGACTCAACCTCCGCAGCGACACCTTTAGTCTTCTTCTTCTCCTTCTTGTTCCCTCCAATACTAATTCCCTCCAGGGAAGCACTCAACTCATCCTCAGCGTCATCGAGAGCTACATTATCATTCCCCTTAACGCCGTTCATCTTTGATCCGGCATTCTCATTGTCATTCACCACCATGTACTCATCATCATCCACAGCCTGCTGCTGCTTCTTCCTATTCTTCTTCTGAGCTGCCGACATGATGGCCGCCTTGACTAAGACGATAAATTCACAACAGCGGCTCTATCTTACCCTCCACGAGCATACTGAAACCCCAATTTAGGGTTTCAAGGAGATCTAGGGTTTCACCTGCCCTGCTCCTCCTCTTGTTCGCTTGTGCACCAAGCGCAGACCGCCAAAAACGGTGCTGAATGTTGCAGCAGGCCCGCCGCAGTGGCGTACACGAAAGGATTGTCGGGAAGACGCGGGGGCTGGAGTGGCGATGGTGCGTGGGACGAGATGAATGGCGATGGCGTGGCCACCCTCGGAGCTCTGCAACTCGAGTGAGCGAACGACGATGGAAATGGGAGGGCGAGAGGAAGCCTTGGGTTTAAGCCACCCCTTTTATTTTACCACACCCTAATAAATATTCTTGTTTAGGTTTTGTGAAGAAACGAAGAAGAAGAAGAATCATCCATCTTTGTCTTGAATCTTGAGTGTGTGCTATAAAAAATTTATTAATGAGTTAGTGCAAAGTTAGTAGGTGTACCTGTTAGTAGGTGTACCTCCCTAGTGCATATTTTAGAGGTATCCTTAACCCCTAAAGGACCAAGCATGATTTGGACGGATTTGAAGGAAATTCGAGCCACTGTCATGTATGGGATGGTGCATAGAGCGTAGCAAACATTTGATGGTTTCCAACCTTATGGAATGGTTGTTAGCTTTATCAAGTACGATAGGGAAAAATATCCATCCCTTTATGTAAATTTTGTCCATTAAGATTGATATGTCTTTGGATGGTTCGATGGTATTCTTGAGTTGCCCGAACATTGCCTGACCACTTTGAACATGTCTTGCCATTATTATATTTGTTTTTTAGGCAACATTTTGCAACGACACTGAAAGTCGCGGACTTGGGCAACTATTAGTGCTGACAAACCGTCATTTCAATCTAATTTGTTGGCTATATGGGCCTTGCTTTATATACAACTACAAAATCATGAAAATATTGCGATTGTTTAAATAATATACATGTATAAAACTGCACTAAAATCCGTACGGTGGATGTATGCAACAAAAACCAATAAGGGTATGCATAATTTTTTTGCAAATTTATGATGTCATTCTTGAATTTAAATGTAATTTAAACTACTTAGGAAGTTGTGGATGGCGGGCACACAAGGAAAAAGGGTGTGGACAATGGAGATTCTTATCCCACCCTTTCGTACCGTGGCCCACAACCATTTATATATTCCATTCTCAATATTGCATGCCCCATACCACCCTCTTTCATGGCTATAGTGTCATTATATACCCCCTCTATGTACGTGCCACCCCCTCCCCCCATACATCGCACCCTTTACATAATAAAAAATGGGGCCACATAAAGGCTGCCCAAGATTCGACCATGGTGCAAGTTCATTGGATACTATGAACAGTTTCGGGCAGTTGTATAGTGCCAAATAGTGCATTTTGAACATTCACGTCACATTTACAAACACCAAATTATCGTTTTTTTGAAGAAAAAAAATTATGGGCTGCATTTCTCTGTCCATTGCGCATCCATTGCAATTGTTTTCATTCACATCGGTGCAAATCTCTGACTTCTGGCCTACACAAAAATACCAAAAACGTCCAAAATTGGACGCATGGTCCTTTAGGGGTTAAAGTCTCTCTCAAAACCTCTTGTTTTGTGTCCATGTTACGTGTATTCTTAGGGCCACTTCACGCATGAGCCAAGAGCCGTGACCTTATAATGGTGAGGACCCTTGACTCTCATCCAAAGGCCGTACCATGGGTGTTGGGAAAGCCGTTTTATGTAGTCACGGGTCCTCAAGAATAGTGTGAAGTGAGAATGGACCATGTTGCGGGACCATTGCATATTTTGTTGGCGGGAAAAAGGGGGAAGGATTTGGTTAAATATAATATGTCTCAAACTTTATCAATTTAAGAGAATTATTTGGTGGTGTTTGTCTGTCATGGAATCTGTTTTAGAATATGTTTTTGGAATTTGTCCTAAAATATGTCCTGCTAGAAAAAATATTAAAAAATCATGGTCTCCAGGAATTTGCGTCAAGCCCACCTCAAAGAGGTGGGCCTAACGCAAATTCCTCCACAACCTGCCATGTAGGACTCCATGTAGACTTTTCATCCACAAACTTTTCTTTGGGCCTTTAGGCCTTCACCTCCTAGTGTGAAGTGAACTTGGACAGTCTCCGCCTTTTCGACTAATGAGAGCTCTTACATTGCCATGGTCAGGGGCCTTCAACCTTATGTGTGAAGTGGTCCTTAAAGTCTCTCCCAAACCTAATGTTTTATGTGTATATTAGAGGTCTCCTTAAAGTCTCTCAAAACCTCTTGTTTTAGTAGGGAGTTACGCCCCACTTTCGAGCTTTTATAATGGTTCATGAGCGTTCAAGTGGGGTCGGAACCCCCCGAATTCAGTGAAGTGAAGGGGAATGTTTGACTTTGGCCCGAACGATGGTTAAATAAGAGTGAGTTTCATGGCAAACTTTTGAAGGCACCTAATATAATGGAGCTTTGAGTCGAAAGTTTGCCATGAGATTCACTTTTATGTGCATTGCCATCTTTTGGTCAAAGTCAAATGCCCCGATTCATTTCATTGAAATCGGGGGTTTTGACGCCACTTGAATGCTCCTTCAACACTACAAAATGTCAAAAATGCCCGGAGTCCTCACTCCGTGCGACCAAAATTTGTTACCCCATTATTATATGCTATAAATAATTTCAATTTTTATACTTGTTCACTAGCGATATAGACCCAGTGGTAACAAAATCTATGTATTTTTTGAGATTTTTATTCATCGTCATTTTTTTTAGTAATTGTTCCAGTTGAAATTTGCATCGTTTTAGTTAGAAAATAGTATGTTTTATATAAAGAAGAGGTCACCAAATTTGGTAATTTATTTTTTCCTATGTAATAGATACCATGTACATCTACTCAAGGGGGAAAAAATTGATAAAATTTTGACCCATTTTGGTGATATGTCTTAAAAGTATTAGTTTTATTTATGCCACACGTGGTCTTGAACTTGACAAATAGAGTATATCCCCTATGCAAAATTGGTTTGCAACTCCCTACCAAACACATGAGTGTTTGAGGGACTTTGAGGATAGCTATGTTGTGTATGTTGTGTAGGTATGCATAGTTCATTATGTAAATTTATAGGGTTGTATGAGAGTTGTCTACCCTAACTTAACTTGTGGTGGCGGCTTAGGATTCATGACAACCATGTTAAGGTACCGTACTCGGCCATCATGGTCGGCAAAAATTAAATAAAAAAATAGAAGTTGAAAAAAATCGGAAATTATTGGAGAAGAGAGTTGAAAAGAAAAGTTATTCATTGAAGAGCATGCCGAATATTACAAAATTGAGCCAACTTCATGTATTAAAATCCCAAAATATTGCATACCGTAGCATCATAACTAGTTCGTGCAATTTTTTTTTTAAACCGGACATTATGAGCCCGAATTTTCTGTTGTTTGCAGAGCAAATTGAATTAACCCCTAAAGAGCTTGTGGCCAAAATCATGGCAAACCCAAAGGTTGCAGTGGTGTTTTAGGATCCAAAAGTAACACATACAAAGGACCACTAATTCAGATTAGGGCATTCAATTAGGTTAAACACACCAAGGTTGCCACAAAAGGTTGAAAAAAATAAGAAATCTTTCATTGTTGTGAACTAGCCTTGTATTAAAGCGTTGAATCTTTTACAAATATTTTTTGAAATTGTTGAATTCTTTATTAATTTACTTTACCATGCCTAACCCACTTTCTCCACTTTAATTAATTATTCGGCATGAGATGTTGACCCTGACGGCCGGGTACGGTATGTGGGTGTTGTTTGGTTCATTTTTTAATTTTCCTCAACTTCTACTGATTAGGTTTACACAACAACCTTGTGATGCATTAGCAAATCTATGATGAAGCATTAGCAAAAATAGGACCTCCCCTTATATAATTATGGTTATTGAAAATGCATGTTTGTTAATTTCTGAATTGAACACACAAGTCCTCTCAATTGTGTCTAAGAAGTAGTTAAGGCATGGGGGGTGGACTCTTCATACCACGTACAAACTAATGTGAGTGTAAGAAGGGGGTATTATTTGAGGCACTAGCGTACATGGTATACATAAGGGAGAGGTCTTGTTTTTTCTCTAGTGTGTACGTTTAAAGAGGCTAGTTAAATTCACATTTTCATCCATCGTTATTATATGGTCATAGTCCTCAATGAGTACCATGTATGTTTTTGTTAGGGTTTGCATTTGGGTTCTAGGTTTTTATAAACTAGAGGATCTTGGAGTGCTCATGGGCTTCCTTGAGTTATGCTCTATGGTTTGTGGCTAAGTTAGTATGCTCTTGTCTTTGTTTGTTAGAAACGATTGTTGAGTTACATCCTATGGATCCAAATGACTTTTTCATTGGACAATGAAAAAGGATTTTGTCTGCAATAAAGACTATTTAAGTCATGATATATATTTGTATATGTACTAGTGGAGGTGTTTATCACATTAAATTGAAAAGCTTAGTATGAATACATGAGTCTATTTTCTAGCCTATCGTTACTACATATACACTTATTTTTCTCTATGAACTTCTTGTATACAAGGTGGTTTGATTTTATAGTGACCCACGCACGTCATTTAGGTTTCCAATGAAGAGTCCACCCCCCAGGAGTTAAGACATAGCCCAATCTCTTTCAAAGATATGTCTTTATGGTGTTTGCTCTTTGATCCTCGTTGAACCATACACCAATCAAATACAGGCTACGATTAACAAAAAAATAATCAAATAACACCCGCATACTTTAGGAGGTACAATAAGAAAAATCCAAGATAAGTGAGCTTTTCATGAAAGTTTTTTCTTAATTAGACATCTATATTTGAGTGGTGCGTACTGAAGGTGTAGACATAAGAACATATACCAAAACACACACTTGTTTAAAAAAGAGTGAACTACATGCTCAAAATTTGTTAACCATTCTAAATTCAATAGTCAACATAATTGGAAAGGAGGGAGGAGTTTATACGAACATTGAATCTCCACAAGAATCCTCGCTTTAAAAATTGATAAGATGTTCAATAAAAAGAAGTATCAAATCATTGCAAGTCCAATAGCATACCTAGTATATCGGTGTAGGTATAATGTGGAATCGTATCAAGGTGGACCTAGTTTATTGTGTAAATTCGTAGGCTTGTCCGAGAGTTAGGGTTGTCTACCCTAACTATTGGTGGCTTGAGGGTATATGGCAACCATGTCGGGGGCATCATATATAACACACGAATAACACAAACCGTGTGTTATTCATGGTACCCAATAGGGTTCCGGTTGACTTGTCCCAAATTATTTCACTACACTAAGGGCCACTTTTCACACAAGACTAAAGGCCCATGACCATTGCAATCTAAGAGCTCTCATTGGTCGAAAGGGCGGAGACCGTCCAAGTTCACTTCACAAACGAAGGTGAAGGCCTAAAGGCCCAAAGAAGACTTCATGGATGAAAAGTCTACATGGAGTCTTACATGGCGGACTATGGATAAGGTTTTATGGTCTCCCGGAATTTGCGTCAAATTCCGGGAGACCATGAATTTTTAATATTTTTTCTAGCATGATAGATTCCATAACAGATTCCAGGACGAACAAACACCACCAAGTAATTCTCTTAAATTGATAGAGTTTGAGACTTATTATATTAAACCAAATCCTCTTCTCTTTTTCTGCCAACAAAATATGCAATGGTCTTGCAACATGGTCCATTCTCACTTCACACTATGTTTTAGGACCCGTGACTACATAAAACGGCTTTCCCAACACTCGTGGTACGGCCTTTGGATGAGAGTCAAGGGTCCTCACCATTACAAGGTCACAACTCTTGGCTCATGTGTGAAGTGGCCCTAAACATACAAGACTGAGAGCTCTTGACCATTGCACTTCAAGCACTCTCATTGGTGGAAAAGGCGGAGCCAATCCAAGTTCGCTTCACAATACGCTTGAGGGACCAACAAAGTATTTGAATGCAAGATGGATGTAAAGTCTTCATGGATTCCTACATGGCATCGAATGGATCATGTTTCATGGTCACTTGGACTATTTTCAAGAATCACCTCTTGGAGGTAGGCCTAACACAAAACCGGGAGACCATGGCACTCCGAATACTCACAACCGTTGATTTATTCTCTTTTATCATGTGTAAGGACCCGCATGAATAGAAATTCATTGAAATAGCATTTGGTTATTTTAGCATAGCACGTTGGGATACTTGAGATGATAGTTTTGCATTTTACTATGCAAGAGCCACGAGGAAGCTATTATTGAACAAACCAATGCCAAGTGTCATGTGATTACATTTTAGCATGCAAGGAAGATTTCTTGAGCATACTAGTGCCAAGTGTCATTTGTGTACACTTTTAGCCAACTTAGAGCATCTTCACCCTTGCGCGTCAAAGGGTCTTGGCAAGCCCTTTGACGCGGCCTAGCAGAAAAATCTGCCCCACCCCTCTTGCCCGGGCTCTTCAAACTTGCCAGGGCTCTTCAAACTTTCGACTCCACTCACTATCCTCCCGGGTAAGCGTTGCTCTTGCTGCGCCCAAATTCCGAGACCTCATCCACTTGCGATCTTTGAATCGTGCCACTTTACAGGGAATATTCCTGACGGTTTTTCGGGTTGAAGAGCCGGTATGCAAGGTAAGGGTGGGGGAGTGCCACCCTAAAAAAATTTAGTGCATGCTTGGAGCCCTTCGAAGCACATTTCGAGAGTCTGCCTTTCTGCGCAAGGGTGGAGATGCTCTTAGAGACCATTGTGCAACATAGGCATACACCTCATAACACTGTTCAACATACTTGTGCCAAGATATTAGCAAGCACTCGTGAACGCCCAGTGTCGTGAAGTGACACTAATGGTGAAGTTGTTGGTCATTAGTGTAACCTAGCATACGCCTCAAAATAGGATAAGTAACACAATTATGCATGTGACATGGATAACGAAAAGTAACCATTTACCAAAATGCCTTGAATTGAACCACCACCTCGACCAACCCGGCGGAAAGTGGAAAAATCAACCTATATGGCCTTACTACATTGATTCAAGCTCAATCCCTCGTCACACTTGTTGGAATAACGTCCAATTGGGTCACAAAGCTCAACTCCCGAATCACGAAGCTTGTGAGAAGCTTGATCGGGTGGAGATTGAGGGGTTTTTGAAATGCCTACTATGAGATGGTCCGAGACGACCCTAAACTATCGGATGATGGTGGAGAGATACTCAAATCTCAAGGAAGAGGTTGGCGGTTCGATTCTTGGCTGTGAAATCTCCTCTCTACTTGATGGAAAATTTGCCAGGTGGTCAACTGCCTCCTGTGCTTTGGCGATGGCATGTCGGCCTTCTGTCTAACATAAAATTAAAAAAAACAACAACTACTAGAGGGAGAGAGAGGGAATTATCATATATGAGCGTACCTCTCATTCATCCAACATGAAACTTGACCCCTTATAGGTTTGTTGCCGATTCATTTCAAATGACCTTACGTAGAATGATTTGGGGTCTTTAAAGTTAATTTGGGTGATAATTTAACTAAAACAAGTGACCTCCGAGCTGCATACTATTTCATGGATTTTATGTTGGATGATTGAGAGGTACATTCGTATGTGATAATTCCATCTCTCCCTAAAATAGAATAATCGATCACTCATCCAAGAGCATAATAGTGATCAAAACTTGTCACAATGTTTCGTCTCATGGAGGCGTCATATCATCCATAATTCCAAAATGTTGTTTGGAAACTTTTAAGTGACATTTCTTATGAACAATTTTACAAAAGTTGCCATCTCAACTCACTTTTTAGTTCATCCAAATGCCAATCATTGGAACAACGTTTGGTATATTATGCATCCTAACATTTGTGTGATGAAATATTATATTGGATGATTGAAATTTGGATGAACAAACACTTAGTAAGTTGCAACATTGTAAATCTACAATGCCCACAATTTTGTTCAATTGAATGCCAACTAATGCTACGTTTATATTTAGTATTGGTGACACTACACGGGCGGTTTACAATTAGTATTGAGCAAGACAAATAGAATTGGTGACACTAAAATTCAATATTTAGTGTAGCGGTCGGTTCTCCCCGTTCATTGATCCACTCCTACCACGTGTTCGTTGTACACCGTACCATGAAAAGGGGACGGCGATGTAGTTGGAAATTCTAGTCTTAGTTTTGAATCGGGACTTTGCATGATTCAATTTAGGTTTTTGGGCCACACAAAAATATGTGGTAACCTCCAACTACGTACTAGGTACCATTGTTATTGTCGAAAGTTCCTACATTGTGTGCATGATAGAAGAAATATATATGCATGAAGGAGAAAGGGATCTTCAAATTATTGAGCTCTAGTGGCTTGTCAATATTTCTACTCCCTCCGTCCCAAAATGATTGTCCTACCCCCAGAGTTTTATATCCCAAAATGTTTGTCCGACGAACATTTTGGGATATAAAACTCCAGGGGTAGGACAATCATTTTGGGACGGAGAGAGTACTACGGAGGTCACAAGCATGGGTTTTATTCGATAGTTTTGTTTTCGGGTGTGTTAGGTACTAATAAGTTTGTGAATTGTTCAACACCTGGAAGGTATCTTAAACCCTTAACTTCATGGATCATCTATGGAGTAAGCTTTCTAGAGTTCCAATTTTATTGTACCTAAAAAAAGAAGTTGTTGCTAATGATTTTAAGATCACATCAATACAGTAGCAATGTTTAGTAATTTGTCTTGTTCGTCCATAAATAACTATTTCTCCAAGATGTGTGTTGCATGCTATCATTGTATTGAGTGCACTTCATCTTCAAGGTCCAAAATCCAATATATATGTTCACTTCCATTGAGTAAATAATCAATTGATTGGGATTTCATTTTGGAAGTGAAACCGTCAATAAAGCATGTAATTAACTTGGAATTCAAAAATATTACAAAACCCTCATTAGCACTGAGGTTATAATTTTTGTGACTTACCACTGAAAGGGTCTTTGTCATTCTAATTAAGTGTGATTGTCCTAGATTTGTCATGTGTATTATTCCAAACGGAGCATGTGATGACTTGGCTTTACATACTTAAAATAGTTCATAAACTTCCACATTTACTACACCATGCATTCCAAGCTTTACACAATTCAATTCAATACGATACAATTAGAGTTATTCATAAAGTAAAGAAGACGGAACCATGGGTTTCGTCCCAAACCCTAAGTTATTAAGAATTAACACAAAGTCACCCAAGTTTTCTTAATGTTGAAATTACCATACACAAAGAGTGGTGCCAAGCTATTACAAACCGGCTTTCTAGGTTGTCCTACTAGGATGGGTGGGCCAAGCTTGTCAGGCCAATCCATGATTTAGGACCAAGGGTGCCATGCGCATGCCCTATTTCAGATCTTAAAATTCTCTCAAAGTTTGAGAGGTGGAAAAAAAGAGGTCCCAAAAGTTTCACCTAACTTTCAAAAAAGGCTCCCAATACACAACAAGCCAATGAGCTATTAATAGTAGTTGTTCTCACATAAGGATCGAACCCATGATTTTGTCTCTCTTTGAGGGAATTTATAGATAACTCTAATAATGTGCTTCATAGTACTCCCTCCGTCCCAAAATGATTGTCCTACCCCCTAGAGTTTTATATCCCAAAATGTTTCTTTGACAAACATTTTGGGATATAAAACTCCAGGGGGTAGGACAATCATTTTGAGACGGAAGGAGTACCTTTAAAAAAGACCCAAATTACAATTGGCTTTGAGTGGTTTCAACGTGCCAATGTCTCAATCAATGTAAGAATGATATACGACTTCCCCCAAAAAAACAAAAAACTAGGTTGTTTATATATTTTTATGTAACTTTCATTGAGCAAAATCTATTTGACATTCAAGTTACCCAACCTAAGGGTTGGTTTACGCCATGGACCATGAAGTCGGACCATGGAAGATGGCATTTTTCCATGGTCCAACTTCTATGGTCCAATTTCTTAAAAAATCAATTTACAAAGCCTTTGACCCCCTCACTAGGCATAAGTGGAATGTGGACCAAGAGGAATGACCATGCACCCAAAAATGAATGTGTTTATTTTTTTAATATATGCCCAAGAAAAGGCATGTTTGAAAATAAAATTCAAGTTTGACCATTCTCTTGTCTTCTCTTGTCTTCCCCAAAAAAATTCATTGAAATTTTATTATAACAATATTTCTCTGCCACGACCCCCCTGCCTTTTTCTACCAGAGCGCCTCTTTTGCCCCTCCCACCGCAAAACCCGTTAGGCAATGTCAGTGGAGAATGTAGGCCTTCAAATATGTCTTTTGGGAACCTTGAACTCCATGGTCCCTTTGACAAATTTTCCTTGGTGCAAACTGAAGTGCTCCAGGGATGAATTCAACAACCAATCACAAATTTTACAGGGCCTTGGGACGACTCCATGGTCCATGGTGTAAACAACCCCGAAGTTAGGTGATCGAGGGTGCTTGTTTCCAAGAATGCCTAATAAGGGTCACTTTATTGTAGGCATCGAGTCAAGGAAAATTCATGCCTCGTTCCACGCATCTTTAAGTCATTGCCATGCCATTGGTTGCATCCCTTACTACTTCAGTCCTTTTGAACACACTACCAACACAACCTATTGTCTATTATTGGTCTAAGAATCTTGGTGCAAGACGTGGTGCCGCTATCTTTTTATACTAAAGAATATTTAGAGTATTTTGTGTCTTTGAGCACATTGCTTATACAATAATAGTGAGTCATTGTTATATATATGTAGTTCCCTACCATGTTCCAAGTGAGTTTACGATCGGCTTCCTTGTCCATGGTCTTTCATTCTCCTCACATCAAGGAGAAATTAAAAATACACTTATACTAAACGTTGATGTTCAAAATACAACACATGTATCTGCATCTAAGGGTATTCATGTTGCATATTTCAACTTAAATTTTCAATAAGATCAAAGTGTTTAACTTATTCAAATAAAGCACTTGAAGAATAAGTTGATTTTAGATAGGGTCACCTGTGACATGATCAATTAGAAATGAAAGTGTGTAGTTCAAATATGTTATTTTTTGCTTGGAGAGGTTCAATTTGGACTTCTTAGATGCCTAGGGTTCAAACCCTAGATGGCCATGTTTTATTTGCAATAACATCACATGATTTTCTCCTTGTTCCTTGATTTTTTGGAAAATTTTCTTATGCATATCATACTTGTGAACAATTCAATGGAGTCAAATAACTAATATTCACCTCATTTGACATATTGTTCTCCCTCTTTATCAAGACACACTTGATCGCCCAAGAAAGTGTCGCATTAATTCAAAATGTCATATTCTTGGTAATATGACATTTTGGTCTCAAATGTCATACTATTCAAGTTTTCCAAGACAAAGGCCTATTTCAATGTAACAAGCTAGAAGAAGAAGAACTCCGGTCTCCGGAGGAGGCCGGAGTGAATAGAGTGTTTGTTCGTGAAACATCCTTGGCCACACCCTAGGGCAATGGCTTTAGATGTAAAACTACTTCACCCTTTGCAGGGAGTAGACACTACATTAGTGACTAATAACCTTTACCGGTAACCGGTGGTATGTGACCTTCAGTAGCGGTAGTCATCGTGGTACTACTACGGGGGGAGGGGTATATCGGATTTGTAGGTGTTTAGTTATGCCAGATCATGTAGGTCTGTGATAGGTTGTTTATTTTCTAGCCGCCTTTTATGAACTAATATCGAATGTGCATATTGTATGGCAATTGTGTTGATTTGTTTAAATGTGTGTTTGATTTTCATGGTAGGGAGTTTGAATTTTGTTTCTAGTTCTTTCATTGATGGGATGTGAGTTGTGGCTCTTGCACCTGCGACTAAGACCATAAGTGGTGCTACATTCCATCCTCTCACTGCGACATTGTTGATGAGCGGTTGATATTTTGTGGTTTTTCTCTCTAGAGTTTCTGATGTAAATCTGTCGTTACAATATGTAAATTCTATAAATTGTATGGTGATTTCTGGTGTAGGGGCTTCTGGTGGCGGGTAATTGTATGGGTGGCCTATGATGCACAGTATGTCAGGTTTAAACCTGGCGTTGCAATGGCACCTTTGGGCACCGCATGTACATGGCAGTAGCCATGTTGGTACTGTGTTTTCTTGAGGTAGTCCATTATATGTGCCTGCATTCATAAGTGTATAATGTCTTGATATTTTGTTCGAAAGGATAAGTTTACGTATTTCCCAGACAGCTTTGTTATGCCTTTTTGTTATTAGCGCATGAATGTGTTGTTGTTTGCATTTAAGGAGTACATGTAACCATGTATCTGCATCTGATGAGTTACAGATAGGGCATGTATTTGATGGATACGCTTCTCTACCAAAGAATAGTTGTTTCCGAGCATGTCCCATATACTGTCCAGTTCGGAATTTTATTAGGCATGTTTTTTGTTTATCTGTAATGGTATGGTTTTTCCAAAAGTCATTTGATAATACCTTGTCGATATCTTTGTTGTCGAGCCATTTATGTAGTTGGTGTGTTTGGTTTGCTATAATTTCTAGGTTATGCCTTTTATCATATTTAAGGATGTATTTACCAAGGTGTCGAATGGGGCCTTTGTCTGGTGTTTCTTGCATTGAGTGCCACCAATCTTTTTGGAGGTAGTATGGTGTAGGGTATGCATGTTCATATGTTGCTACGGCGTCTCTATGGTCTAGTTCGCAACCTAGTTTGGCTAGTGTGTCTGCTTGTTCGTTGCCATTTATGTTCGCGTGGGCTTTGACTTTATGGAGTGTGGTGGTTTGTGTGCGGGATTGTAGCATTTTAATCGTAGATTCGAGTATATTTTTATCTGGGTGACTGTTATGCAGGGTTGGGTGTTTGATTTGTGTATTTAGTAGGTATAAGACATTGAGGCAGTCCGTGAAGATATGTGCTTGTTCATCTCGATATATAGTAGTGAGGAGATGAAGGGTGTGGTGTATAGCCATCATTTCTGCTCGTAGTATGTTTTGTAGCCCTGGTAGTCTTTCTGCAATCTTTATATTTTTCAAGAGATTGTATATGCCATATCCTACATTTTCTCGTTTCCAATGTCATTGGGTCGTTTCTTTAGGCGGTTTGAATGACCCGTCTGTGTAATAACAAAATTGCGGTTGGTATTTGAGGGGTAGACATATGTCTAGGTTGGTGATTAGTGGGGTATCAATGGTTTGGGTGGTAGGTGGGTGGGGGGGTATATGAGTTTGGACCATTTTGTACTACGGTTTACTGGGGTGTTTATTGGTGTAGGTGGTGTAATTTTGGTGAACATTGCGGGTATTTGTAGGATGTTAGCAATGACATCCATCTGGTGGGTATATTCACTTGATCCAATGGGTGTAGTCTTGTGGTGTATGCATAGTATACGGATAGCGCGGCTTTCTATTCTGGGTTCGATTTGTAATTCTGGTGGTATTGTTGGCTCGTCGTATGTGATGGTATCAGCCTTGAAGTATGTGATGACGTGTGAATCTGGGAAGGGGCCATCGTGTGGGTTAAGATTGTGGTACCAGTTTGGATCTGTTGTTATGAGTATTGTAACTGTGTTTGGGTTGTTTTTGGCTGCAAGTCTTGCCCAATGGAGGGCTTGTTGGGCTTCGTTTTCTGTATGTGGATGGGCGTATCCGTTCCCTTTCCATTTGTGTTGGAATATTGTTCCTATTGACCCGAATACTCTATCCCGAGGAAATGGGGAAGAGAATTGTCTAAGTGTGGTAGGGCATGTTACCGGCGACGAGAAATAGGAGTGCGTGATGTGAAATGAGTCAATGAGATGTTCAAGGATGGTGTTGGGGAGTGTGTATTGTGAGAGTTTAAGGGGGTCGTTTTTGGGTATTCTGTATTTGTATCTCTGGTATAACCATGCAACTTCCGTTTCAAATGATTGCATGCGGGGTTCTAGATTTTGTGGTCTATTTAATGCTACTTGGTATTGTTCCCATAGCCATTGTAGTCTCTGTTCGGGGATGGTGATTAGGTGTCGGCCAATGTTGTCGTAGATGTGTGATACACCATGTTGGCTTTAGACGGTGCTTTGTGTGTGGGCGATGTCATTCTCTGGGTTACATTCGTTAATGTTGATATGACATAAGGGTATGGTTTGTGGGGGGGGGAATGTATCTAGAGTCTCTCGTTTGTTCTTGGTTGAAGTTTGATTGTAGTATGTTAGTGAAGTGTTGGTGTTGTTTGCGAGTGTAGTATTGCGTTAGGAGTAGAATGTTGTGGTTTATGGCATTTTGGTTGTTCCATGGGAACAATTCTTTTTGGGGGAGCCATTTGTTATATAGTATTCCGTTTGGTAGTGTCCATTGACATAAGTAGGCCGTGTATGTTTTTGTGATTTTGTTTTTATCTTTGTATGTGCCGTGTAACAAGCCATTAAGTATCCATTACGAAGATACATAAGTATGGAAAGAACATTTGTATTGAAGAAATATGCTCACAACATTCACCAAGGTTTCTCAAGGTTCCCCAACGCTCACAAAGTCCCTCAAGGTTCCTTTGCATGCTCCAAAGCACTAATCAAATATTGTATGAACCTTGAAATACACGTGGGTCCCATCACTCATGCACATTAAATACCCATGTTATATGACAAATAAAACCTACAAAATATCGTATTGTGAGCATTATAATCGTAGTGGGGCTCTCTAAATATCCCCGACGAGTGTTGCACCCGTCAGGGCGGCGGGCAGAGGCAACACCAAAAAAGCCTAGAGCCTCAGTCCCTCAAGCCTAGCCGGTCCCGACCCTGGCCTAACCCTTGCATTCTTGATGGTCACTTGTCCATATAACCCATATTGAGTGCACTTCATCTTCAAGGTCCAAAATCCAATATATATGTTCACTTCCATTAAGTAAATAAGCAATTGATTGGGATTTATTTTTCGAAGTGAAGCCGTCAATAAAGCATGTAATTAACTTGGAAGTCAAAAACATTACAAAACCCTCATTAGCATTGAGGTTATAGTTTTTGTGACTTACCATTGAAAGGGTCTTTGTCATTCTAAAATGGAACTAAAATTAGTGTTTTATTTTATAATAGTTTAGTTAATACCTTTTACTTTCACAAAATATTCATACACATTCAAACTAATTAAGTGTGATTAAATGTAATTAAGTGTAACATGCCAGGCTCGGGGGGCCTAATTAAGTAACAAGCCTCAACCTAATTAAGTAACAAGCCTCAACCTAATTAAGTAACAAGCCTCAACCTAATTAAGGCGAGGGTCGGGGCAGGCCAAGCTCGGGGGACTGAGGCTCTAGCTTTTCCGGTGCTGCCGGCCAGCCGCCGCCTTGACAAGTGCAACGCTCGTAAGGGGTATTTAAAAAGCCCCAATCGTAATATGGAGGTAAGTCAACACTAGAAAGTTTGGTCAACGAGAAATGTGTTTGTATAGTCGATGTATGTATAATTAAGTGTCGTAATATGGAGGCTAGACTGTCATTTTTTTTATAAAAAAAAATCTTCACAAAGTAGGTCATCAAAAAGAGCCTGGCCCCCATTATTATTGATTTTTCTCAATTTTAGATGACCGTATCAACCTAAATATGAACAATTTGAAGGTACAGGAACGAGAAGGCTCATTTGACACAATTTAAAAAGAGTCGTATGATGATTGGACAAAAGTATATATATTTACGAATGGTCAAAGATATGTTGACTTTAGAATATGTGAGTTATACAACATGTTTTTACACTAGAGATTGATAACATGGACACAAATTTTCCCAACTTTGGGAAGTGCATTTGGGTCACAATTCGTGAGTTAGCAAAACAAATTTGATTATGTAGGTAAACCATATTTAAAAACAAATCGCAAAAGTCCATACAAAGGTCCATTGTACATTCCAAGAATCTTACATACATTTGAGGATGAGGAATATGGATCTCCCCAAAAAGACAAAACCTTGGTTAAGATGTTCTCTTTGGAGAGCTCTGGGCAGGTGGACAATGTTAGGTCATTGCTCCAAAGTTCCACAATGACCAAGTGTCTATGGCGGCATGTTGAGCAGATGGTGTGGGGATGGATGTAGAGATTGATTCATATGCATAGGTGTAACGGCCGGGATGACACATGTCAAAATTACTCATGTTTTGTTTAAGGTTGGGTAGATGTTGTTACGATTGCTGTGTCAAAATTCCAAAATATTTGGTAGTCGACTGTGGGATGGTCTGGGACAATAATTTCATATGCACATGTGGAATGATGCGAAATGGTCCATGACATCGGTTCATATGCAATATTCAATGTGGTTTGGATGACATGAACCCAAAATAGTCATTTAACAAATGACCAACTTCAATACACATGCGTCACGAGAGGATGAATTTTTAAAATTGATTAAAATTGAGAACTTTAGTAGTTGAGAACTTAGAAGTTCATACAAGAATACCTTTCATCCATCCAAAATACAATTTTAACCTCTAGGTTTAGGGTTCATTCTAGACTGAATTCAATATAAAAATAAATATAAAGGCTACATATCGTTACACATAACAATCAACGAAGATTGTGTGAAAGTATAACAAATAACGACATGGTAATTGTAGTATTAATATATCCTAAGCGATTATGAAAATTGTGGTTGTTGACCATGTCTAGATACTCATGTTGTATATTTGGCAATATCATGTCGTAATTCAATAGTATGGAGCATGTGTTATCATGGTCCATTACACCTTTGCAAAATGAATTATTCTCCTGGGTCATCCCAACACCTTCTGCCCAAGATGCCACCGTCAACGTCTGATCATTTGGAAGTTTGGAATGGTGACAACTTCAACGTCCATGTTGCATTGTATAATAAATTGTCGTGAATGTTAAAAACTTCAAGCATGACAGAGATAACATCCACTTATGATCTTGTGAGTCATATCATAGGATCATCAAAGTGGAATTTGGGGCACATACATGCATTTGATATATATAGACTACAACAACTGGGATGTACCTTGAACACATACTCCAAGTTATAATTTGTGAAAAAACATATGGATACGGTGAATACATTGAATAGGCACATGTACATGGACATGATTATTACATGAATATGTTTTATATATATCCAACCGTGGCTTCACAACACTCCCTAAAACATCATTTGTAAAGGCTTTTGTTTTGTGGACCGAAAATCAAAGATACTTTTGTTTCTAACACAAATGGCCACGTTCGAGAGAATATTGTTTGACTTCAACCCGATTAAGTGAATTGAGGCTGAATACATCTAGTTAGACTAGATGCATCCTATTGGATTTTAAATCACCACTTTTAAAAGAAAATCATCTTACTCTCACTCCGCTCATTAATGTTACGTCATGTAACTTACATTGCAAAAAAAAAAAACATCGAGAACCACTTACAAATAACTTAGAATATTCCTCATGAAGCTAATTCGCCCATGAACTCAAACATCAAAGACCTCAAAATTAGTATAATGGAATTAATTAGGTTGGATGAATCAACATGAGCGCCACCAATCCCTTGCCAACACGTCACCATCTCGGGTCGAGATCGGGCCGGGTCCCATGAAAGCTCCCACTCACCTGATCCGGCCGGGTCCGGCCTCGTCTTCCTTTCGACGGGAGCCCTGGAACTCGCCGTTGTTTGTTGGCTCCGCACCACAACCGATCGTCACAATTCTTGGTATGTTTATTTATTTATTGTTTTGATGATTTTGAGAAACCTTCAATTCTCCATAAAAATTTTCATGAAGCCCTTTGCAGGTTTCTCTAAATGGATATGTGATTAGACTGCTGCTTGCAGAGCTTCAAAAAAATTCTGGTGCGTGTAATGATCAGTTTAGGGGTTAGGGCAAGAGGAAATCATTTCAACTCAAAACCTTAAACCTTTAATGGAATTCGCGCATTGTATCATGTTCCGCATGATTGTGTACTTGGGTTAATCAAAACATTTATAGCGAGTATAATGATCCAAAACATTCATAGTGAGTATGATGATGATTTTAGGGTTTGGGGCAAGAGGAATTCATGTCAACTCAAGACCTGTAATCTTCTATGAATTTTTTTCTTTCAGATCATTTTCTGTCGAAATGTGTGACTTGACCGCTGTGCGCAGAGCTTTAAATCTTCCTGCTGAGGAAGTGATGATTTTAGGGGTTGGGGCAAGAGGAAATCAATTTAATTCAAAACATTTAGGTGCACTTCAATGAGCTTCATCCTGATTGGATCATTTTCTGCATGGGCTTGCGATATACTGCGTACATAGCTTCGGTTTTTATCCAGGTTGTAATGTGATCATTTAAGGGTTTGGGAAGACGAGATCATGCTAATGGGGCTGCTTTTGCACGGAACCCTTCTGGTTTTCCATCGTGTTATTTAGGCGGTTGGATGGGTTTTATATGTATTTGTAGCGACTGTGTTTAACATCCATGCATATTTGAATTTAAGCAAGCCTTTCAACGAACTTTGAGTTATAGGACCCGACCTCAATGTGCAATAGTGTGACTTCTGCACGCTTCACTTGTGGGCAATTGACACACGTTCCTGCTCAATTTGCAAAGGTTTCCTCCGGTCCTCACTATTTACTTTTTAAAAATTGGCTAAAGCTTTATACTCGAGAAGAATGTCTGTGAATTACGTATCTCTCTTAGATACCTTTTGCCACTTCCTTTGGCACTATGCTTGATTTGGGTGTTGATTGCGCACCAATTTTTTGTTTTGGGTCAGGTGCTGTGTGGCCTGTAAGAAAGATCTAGCAAGTGGCCATTATAGATAATCAATCACATTGCCAGCGTTTTCCAGTGATCCAGTTCAAAGTTCAAGTGAGGTTTTTTTGACATAGGCATATTCTAACAAATTGTTTGGTATGTGGAATTTATGAAAGTCTAATCAGCACAATTTCCTCCTAACAACTCATGGGAATGACCAAGTCATTGCATAAGTGAACGCCATTCCATAACAGCATAATCGTGGAATAATTCTGGAAGTTAGGGTTCAAGTGACGCCATGGAGTTACAGTAAATCAATGATCATTTAAGAAGAAAGAGAATCTTCACTTTGATAATAAATAAGATATTCATACAAGCTCCAAAAATTATGAGGCAAGTGGCTATGGCCTCGATTTGGATTTGTGAATGGTCTTGTACTTAATTGAGTGTTTAGTATCTTAGGAAAAGTGGGCTAATTAGGGAAAAGTAAGCATGTCATACCAATCTACTATATTAGCTTTGGCGTGTTTTCGGTCTGAGATCAGTGAACAGGAAGAAATTTGAGCCAACTCAGTAGCTATCCTTACTTCTTTATTGTCAACCGGATATTTATTGAAATGTTCCATTATTCCTTGTTTTCTTTCTTAAGTTTGTTTTATTTTGTTATTTTGTTATTTTATTTTTCCAAAATATGGTTTGGTTCATTTCCTACAGTTTTGATTTTGATCCAGTAATCTGGGAAAATGAACCAGTTCATCTGTAACTAGGAGGCGATTCTCTCTGTACATTGTCTGAAATTGTTGTAGATTGGCAGATTTTATATTACGGAGTGGTGTCTGCATACAAGGGAGAGGTTCTGAAAAGCAATGCTGAGATATTGATTTAGAAAAGTGAACTTTTGGAAGGGTGAAGGTGGAATTTTGGTGAAGGAAGCACCCAGGGTTTGGAGGAAAGAGGTAGCATGTCAACAGCAATGGCAGCAAGGAGGAGTGGCGAGGCTTTGTCCTTGTTTAGGTCTCTGCTGCGAACCCAAAGGAAATGCTTCAAAGGAGACACTGACATGCTAGCAGCAGTAGCGAAACAGATCCGTAGCGAGTTTGACATACACAAGAACGTGGAAGATGCGGATGAATTAGATAAATTGCTTTTGAAAGCCCAGGAGGGAGTTGAATACATGCAAGTTAATATCGTGCAGGCGAAGCTTAATGAGAGAGGCAATTATGGTGAGTTCAGTGTTTCTCAAAGTTTCCACCCAATGGGCATGTTGAATGTTTTTTTGCACCACTTTTATGTATGTTTCAAGATTAGTCAGCAAGAACACCACCATCAATATTTACTGATCATCACCTATAATTTGTGGAGAGGAGGCAGGGATCTGAAGGGGACAAAAGATCTATGGATATTGAATGCCAGTTCATAAATTTTTAGTGGAGATGAGAACTACTTTGTAGTCCAGTGAATCCCTTGTTGTGTCAAACGGTCCTTATGAGGTTACGACATTATGACCAATGTTGAACTGGTATATAGGTGAATGCAGGGTAGCATTAATGAATATAAAAAAGTGGTATTAAAAGAATCGACCTGACTAGTATCAAAATTGGAATACCAGTCAAATATTGATTTTTGTGGGTAACTGAAATTGAGAGAATCTTTGAGAGAATCTTGATTATTTGGGTCAACACCATTTTAAACCATATTGATACTAGGGTGATTTTACCTAGGTATGATGGTTCTTGGATGGTATGTAGACCTAATGGTGTTGAAAACAAAACTATCCTCAAATACCCTTACCATACCGGTATCAAAAAATGTAAATTCCTCATTATAGATACCTGAATGGTACCAAGCAAAGATGATACCAGTCCAACTCTGGTCATGACAATAAAATGAACCAGCAGCCAACAGCAATGTTGTTATGCTTATTCTGATAGCAAGGTCAAATTTGTTTAAAGTTATGGATTCCTACAGATGGACAGTGTTTTAAAAAAGAAAAAAACCTTGGACCAGATGTTTGACCAACTAATGTTCTCGTGCATTTGCAGAAGTGAAGCTGCGGCCAGAGCACCAAGGAGCTTCCTTGGAGGAAATTCGACCAAGCTAAGATGTGAGTGCATTTCTTGGGATTCAAATATAATTTGATGATGATTTGAAGGTGATGTCTCAAAAGTGGCAGGGTATCAAGATACAGCTGCGAGAGGGGCTTAATGTCCTGAGGTTAATGCAAATAGGAATAGCAAGTTACCAATCATGTGCATGCCCAGTCTCCAACCTTTACATTAAAGTTGGAGTAGCAACAATTTAGTATTGGAATACAGAATTAGGTTCACACACACAATTTTGTGTCCTGAAGAACTTTCAATATTCTGCTGTTAACAAGGTTCCACACATTCTGTTGTTTCAACACTGAACAAATTCACCTACCCAACCGCCTGTCTTGATTTGTGGACTGCGGGCAGCTTGTGACACTCTACCATTGCTGATGCATGATGACAGAAAGCTTCTAAGATTCACCTGTGCCTTTGTCTACAACATGAATTTAGGTAGCAGGGTTTCTCCTATTTAGAAGTTGTAGATAAATGAAACCTGATACGGGGAGTCTGATATTCAAAGGTAATACATTAACTTTATGTATAAATCCTTGTGCAATATCCAATGGAGGTCTCTTATAAATGTTTTTAGAAGAAATAATGGGTTGAAGAAAAACCTTAGGGTGACATGTCATCCTAAAATGGAGGACATGTGAAGTGTTCTCGAAGGTGATCACATCATCATTGTAAGACTGAGCACAAGACAAATGTGCAAAAACTTGGTCCATCACCTGTTAAAAAATCAAGAGTGTATTATGTCATTAGTCTAGAGTTATCCTTAAAAGGTTGGGAGGAATCATCTGGCGTTTGGAGGTGCATCTTGTCTTTGGTGTATTAGTTGGAAGCTTTTTTTTGTTTCAACAAATACTCATATATAAACACGATAGGTCCACTAACCTCGTGGCTCCCAAGAAGTTCCCAAGCTCAAATTTACATATTCTGAAAAACCAAAAAAATAAAAATGACACTTGGGACTAAATTGCAATGATGCCAAGAATAGGAGAAAAAGATGACCCTATGTTCATTTTATGTCCTAACATAGGAGAGCACCCTACACAAGAATTGAAATGCATTGAAACTTGGGATTTTTGGGGTGCATTTCACCCTCTATCTTGACCTTTGAACCCTTAATAGTTTTTGGGACCACAATGTGGTCTCAAGCTCACCGCTTGTACCCCGGAGTGATTGTGGGGTCAAGGTATAAGAAAAAAATGTCTCTCACTAAGTCCACTTTCATACTTCTTGTAGTTGTTGACAAACCTTGGGATGCTTGTTTACTAATATTAGGGATTTTTGAAGCTCTGTTAGCCCCTGTGATTGGGCCAAGGCTAGATGCCCACCTCTTTGAGTTGGTCCCCCACCATTATTACCCGAGGTTAAAATGCATGCAATTCTATTATTATTTTTTCTTTTATGAAATTTCACCTCAAAATTTGCATGAAAGGCCTTGAATTATTCTAGAAGAACCCAATCAAGATGAATGAATCACAAACCTATGGGGGTCCTAGACCCTTTTTACCTTGGTAATAGTGGTGGGGGCCCAACTAAAAGAGGTGGATGTCTAGCCTTGGCCCTGCGATTGGTCGTCCGAGCTCACTACACTATTGTGTCTAATTAGTGTGGGTGGGAAATTCACGTGGGTTGGAAATTAGTGTGGCCCACACTAAATTTCAAGTGTTTGCATCACTTTGGATGTAATTCGTACTGTCATCCATCCGTGTGTGTTAGGGTTCTCCGCAAACAACCTCCGTGGGATGTGTTAGGTGCTTCCCGAGGTGCTTCCCGGGATAGAATTATGAAGTTTCATCCAATTGTGGAAACGACAACGCCCACACAAAATTTTCACCTTTGAAATTAGTGTGGGCCACTCTAAATTATAATTTGAAATTAGTGTGTTTTATTGGGAATTAGTGTGGCCCACCCTAATTAGACACAATAGTGTAGTCTGGCAATCGAATGCCACCTCATAAAGCCCTTGTAGTATTTTTGCTTCTATGTTGGTGGGCTGGTTATATACGGAAAGTACGTCGGGATGTTATGAATCTAATAGAGATCTAATGACCAAAAAAGCTATAGTGGCTTCACGCGAGATAATGTCCTCGGGGGGGACCATTATGCGCGTACAAACTACACTATTGTGTCTAATTAGTGTGGGCCACACTAATTCCCAATAAAACACACTAATTTCAAATTATAATTTAGAGTGGCCCACACTAATTTCAAAGGTGAAAATTTTGTGTGGGCGTTGTCGTTTCCACAATTGGATGAAACTTCATAATTCCATCCCGGGAAGCACCTCGGGAAGCACCTAACACATCCCACGGAGGTTGTTTGCGGAGAACCCTAACACACATAGATGGATGACAGTACGAATTACATCCAAAGTGATGCAAACACTTGAAATTTAGTGTGGGCCACACTAATTTCCCACCCACGTGAATTTCCCACCCACACTAATTAGACACAATAGTGTAGCCTCTCGGGCTCATGTATAATGCCCCCCTTGGGCATTATCTTACAAGTAAAGACCTAGCCCTATTTTTTGTTTGTTATTATAAGGCACCTCATGTCACATAATCTTCCTCCATATTTCGTGGAGGGCATTCTAATTTTTCCGTAAACCCCATTTTGTCAAATTGTGGATGAACATATGTGGATGGACATGTGTTGGGTTCATTCCCCATAATTGGTAGAAGTTGGTTCTCAAATGAAGCTAGCCGTGGTGACAAATTGTGAATAGGGATCAACAAGGGTCAACAATCCACAAGGGACAAATGGACATAAGTGAAAACACAATAGACAAAAGTGAAAACATTTCATGCAAAATTTGAGGCAATTTATCATTTTTCTTGGGTGTCTAAGACATTTAAAAAAATAAATTCAACATATATACAAAATTAATATTGTACGATTCCTTAAAGCATCCACATGTACTATTTGCTATTGATTCCAACCCATATGATGTATGCTTTATACACACTTCCTACTTCTCTTCAATGCGTTCGGGCCCTTGCAAGGTCTTGGGTAATGTTGCTACAAACAAAACCTAGGTCCCCAACCTCCAAAGGAATCGTACAATTTGTCATATCCCATAATTCACATCATTCTGGAATAGAATAATTAGATAGTGGTGACTATTCCTATCTCTAGAGATAATAGATTATGCCACTTTTGCTTTTATAATGCTGTTGAAAATGAGGCACACTTTGCGCTACAATGTCTCCTATATAACTCCATTAGAAATAATTTTCAATCACTATTTAAGAATGTAGTATTAAGGAGTCTCAAGGGTTTCTTTCAATTGGACCATCAAGTCAACATTAGCCTTTATCTCACAAAGACTACCGCACTCCGCCATTTAGGGACTCACGTAGTTTGACACCAACTTGATGTACTTTCAGCCCCATTAGCCTTTTAGCTTCACGGACTTTAGAATGGATTTAATTTCATTGCAAGAAATTTATAATATATTGTTGACAATAAGTATTTGCCAGTACCTTCTGGCCTATAGATCAAGATAAACGGGCTAATTTGGTTCCTATAATTGAATTGTGTGGGGTTACATGTAGATCTAAGAACGGACACCAAAACAAACAACATATTCAAAAGAAATTGGCATATGTGCTCAAAATTTGTTAGCCATTCCAAGCTCAATAGTCAACATAATTTGGAGGGCCTTTATGATCATTTCTTGAGAAAAAAAATCTTGACTTTGACAATAACCAAAAAGATTCACATGAGGTCTGAAAATTATGAGGAAAATGGCTGTGGGCATGATTTGGATTTGCTAATCAACTTGCACTGATTGTGTGTTCCATGTCCTACAAAAAGTGGATTAATAGGAAAATCAAAGACCTGCTTACCTAATGGCTTCACAATTTAGTCACAGAGAGATACTCCTACGCTTGACATCCACTCCCTCCATGTAGTTACTGCGCATTCATAGAGAACTTCTCTGCCTCCCAATTCTATGAAAATATCAATGCAGAGACATAACAAGACGAATTATACAATATAAATTCGATGTAAATTTCTTAGATACCATTACATCATCTGCGAGACCAAGAAGGATACACGAATTGGAAACTGTTCTAAGTGGTACAAGCCTCGATTCCCCACGTCAATGTTGTCCAAGTGTGCCATAGTTCTTGACATTCCTATATTCTATCAATCAAATAGGGCTGAAGCACTTGTAGCAGTGGATGGGAGAATATAAATTATATACTGCCTCTGCTTTACAACACGAACATTCAAGAAACAGGTGTTGACAGGCAACAAAGAACTCCACTCCAATCCAACGAGCAATGTGTGCTACTCAAAACTTATTCAACAAAATTAAACTTCCTACCAAGATACTATTAGGGATTCCAAAATATTCCTCAACTGAATTCAACAAATTCATGCAAAATGTTCATGTAGAGTGTTCATGGAACATCACCCAGACTACTCTTGCAAGCATCTGCTCTGTTAAGGGCGCGAGAACATACTTGGGTATTCAATCAGATTATTCCTGACGTCTCTAGATCTAAGAAGTTGGCTGTTGTGGACAAAGAGAACATCTGATGTGATTTTATAATGCTGAAGTTCTTGTGCAGATATAGTACAAGATAAGAAACTGAAAAGAGAAAATGATGAGCTCCAAGTGAAGAGGTGGAGAACTTCAATACCTTACAAATTAGCTTTTGTCACATGTCAGGTACTGAATGAATCTGCAAGAAGCTTACTCATGACTGTCCTCAAGACGCCAAGCTCTCTTCAGCTCAGATTCAAACTCCTCACACATTTTCACATACTCCTCGAGATGGGTCTTCTCAAAAACCTACACATTTACATCAGGCTACAGATCTTACGCATTCTGTACAGAGAGTATGATTGTATGCAAATCGTTCGGGAATCACAACACTAAGGATACGGAACTTGTTTCCCTTGGTAAAGACGTACAAACCTACAAGCACAAGGATTCCTCTGATAGGTTAGGTTACTCCCAGGGCATGTCTTTTCCAACAGGGGTATATGTGCTCAGAAACTTGGTAAGGTGTTTTTCTCTCCATACCTATGCAAATACACAGCACTGTCAGCTGTTAACTTCCATGATTTAAATTGCAGTTTTCAAACCTGTAATCTCTAATTGTCAACGGAGGACCCCTTAAAATGGACAAATTTCGGCTGCACTACCCAACATATATGACGCAACTGAATACCACTAGCGAGAGATCAGCAAAAAGCTAGCAAGGAAACGCAGGGAGTAGTTTGCAATTCCAGAAAGTTTGAATTGAAATCTGGTGATCCTGAATCCTATCCGTTTATGTCACGTTCAGATTGCACTTTGTCAACACCACAACACTATGAGAGTTCCCTTGATTGGAAATTTTGTGCAAGAAGCTTATACCTCATAGTCCCAGCTCCCAATGAGGTTTGGATCTTTCAAATTTGCCCAAATATATAGATACGCTGTAACTTCCGTTTCAATACTTGCAACATCAATGACACGATCTGGTGGCATATGAATTGTAGTGTTTTCATTGCTCTTTGTATCAACACTTGCAAGAGTCAAGGCATTGGAGATTCGGCCAAGACAGTTGGCAGCTATGACAGCTTCTGCTTCACCATCTGGAGACTTTGATGACCCGTTCTCAACAACCAGTTCCCCATCAAGATCACGTGCATTCTGTTCATTGCAGAAGGAAACACACAAGATATTGCATTAATAAAAACGAGCCATTGTAACAAAATCATCCTATTGGCAGTGCAAGAAAAACTCATCGAGAGTGGAGGTGCACACCCATTTTTGGAAAAGTAATCTGTTCAGGAAGAACTGTAAGGTTGACAACTTTAACAATTCAGCAAAAAAACAGTCACAATATAAGGTTCATCACTGATCCACCTAAAGCTCTTATGGCACAACCATAGGCAGCACCGACAGCAATAGATATTTGGAAAATGGACGTCAACAAGCCAAAGCACACAACCCCACTTACAGTCAACTAGAATGCTGATTCCATCAAGCTCCAAAATCATCATCACAGAAATCAGGAAAAGAAAGAGAATTCAGAAAAGTTACCAGAAGACGAGGTGACACAACTGACTTGGTATATTCAATATCTTCAAACTCATCCAGGATTTGTATCTCCTCTTCAGTCAGATCAAATAACACCTGTGCCATTGCACTTACATCAATTCTCTTATTCAGAAATTCATGAATGATAGCGCCAGCCTGACAGAGAGAGAAAGAGAACCTCTGCGGTAAGGTACAATGATGTACAATAGTCAAACTCTACACAAATTTAAAATGCAAATCAGAAAAGATAAATGTTTAGCTACTGAGACACAATGAAATTCAAATAAACTTCCTATTAGTAAATTACTGAAACACAAAATTGAAGGGATAACAGAGAAAAAGTAAAACAGAAGAGACCCACCATAAAGCACACCACCACATTGTAGAATGGTCGTCTAAGCCAAAAACATGGTTCTCCTGGTCTTGTTATAATTTTAAAGCTGGAGATTTAGAACTTAAAACCTTCTGGCCACCATACTCAGAAATAACAACTACTTCACTTCTAGTGCACATGGGTGTACATCGACACAAGATTTGACAGCGAGTCTCAGGCTCCGATGATCTTTAGCCATCCTCCCCACACCAAAGCTTAGGACAGCTTACCCCAAATTGCACAAGACAATGTGCAGAGGCTTTAACAGATCAAAGTTGGAACACAACCTTCCCAAACACTTTGTGGCCGTTCGAGGGCGTCACAGCTGGATAGATGCGATCCTTTATGCTATGCCGTTGGCTACCACACATTTCATCACACAAAATCAATAGGGTTTGTATACAAACTTCAAATTTACACACAAGGGGAATGTTAGAAAATGGCCCAAGAATTCATGCACTTTTACTTCACAATTGAAGGGAATCACCGATACAGAACTGACATCGAAAGAAAAATGTCGCTACTGTTGACACCAATTTGAAAAGAGTCGAAAGAATCAATTGGCAACCAAATGCAGAGGTGACCTAAGTGCTCAGAATCTCTAACAAGGAACACAGATGATGCTTTGTTAGATGAATGCAGGAAAGAGACGGAACTGTAGTAGCTACAAAACATAGGAACCAATTAACCACAAAATACGATGTGGACTAACTTGACATGCAAATTACTCACTAGTCACCGAGTGACACACTACAGCTTGTGCATATATTTTTTCCCCAACTGTAGTTTTTTGGCGGTTGCAGAACCTACTGACTGTCGGAAATGGCAGTGGTTCACAAGACTAAAACAGGGTGCAACCACATGCTCTCAAATTTAAATCATGTACAAGGAGAAATGGGAGACTTACTAGCCGTCAACAACAGCAAGAGCACAACGAGGAACTCGGTGGAGGAGAGATGTCAAAACCTCGGGGGCAAGCAGCGATCCATACACAAACACGTTTCCAAGCAGCGTCGCGGCCATGGCAAAAGCTGGAACTGAACAGGACCGCGACGCTTTCAAAATACCACTCTGTTGTGCTATAGCCAGCAACTTAGGGTTTCTTCTCCCTCCACAGGCAGGAGAGCCTCCCCTGGAAACCAGCCCCAAAACCGTAAAGGACACGGAGCTCCCATTAGAGTACATCAAGGTAAAGTAATCACAGAAAATACGCTGTTACAGTACGCGGAAAGACTCGCAGACGATAAAACTGTAGACTGTTTGGAGTACATTGCGATTGTGGCATCCGCCATTTGACCATTACCTCACGCAACTAAATTCAAGAGGAGTTGTCCAAATTGACATGTAAGTTACAAAAGCGGCAACTCTTCTTGGACGAAAGCCATAATTGGTTGACTTAAAAAAAAGTATTCCGCACTCTTGCCGCCGCGTCCAATCTCTCCCGCAATTACGCTTCAAAAAAAGAAATAAACAGAGTTAATTTGCGACTCAATGGAATTATGGACTTGCTTGGAAGTGTGCGAAATTCTTCTATGCCACAGAGGAATTCTCTCCTGTATTTGCAAAGATCCTCTCCATTGTCCGCCACAATTGCTATGACCTTCGCCTCGCAAGGTGGAGAGGTCCTGATTGAGGTACTCGTGGTGCTGACGTGTAAATGACATTGGGGCTCAACCAGAAGAGGATGCACAATTGTTGCTGCGAACTGCACCTACACATCAAACTGCTCGAAAGTGATATTCGAATCAATCCGACGACACATGACCCAATCTTTCCAGAGATATAGTTTCGGGATTTGCACATCCTTTGCACATCTTAGAGGAAAAGTTACATTGGAACATCGGAATGTGGTGAGATGCAGATATTTGACACAATTTCCTGGGCTAAATAGCTAAAGATGCACCAGCAGCGGTAGATGGGAACACCATATACAATTTCTACGGGGGAAGGGGAGATAATGTAATGGAAATCCATTAGAAGCGCATTCGAAAGAGATCGGATTCAAAAGATTTGGAATCGGGGTGATATTGATCTATATGAGGCATAAATGTGCAGAGTACTGGATGCAAAGCAGTCATGATGTCTATGTGAGTAGCTGTTGGTACCTCTCGTGCGCCGCATGTGAACTCGTCAGTGCAACATCAAGAGGAAACTCCGATGACAAGTCTCTTACTAATAACCTTCGCACGCACATCCGCATGTCGAAGCCTGTATCCGCGCATACAAAGATCCCTAGTGTGGTGAGCGGCAATGAAGAATAATCTTTAACAGAGCTCGAAAAGCTTGCTGACTCGAGCGTTGTGCATCCAGAAATCAAGGACGCATGATGCGCGCAAGAATTTAATCATATCAGAATCCAGAAATTGAAGGAAATCCAAAGTGGCAGTGGCAGAAGGTGTGTCGGTTTCACAAAACAATTAAAGAGCATTGACAGAAGCGCACGAGACGAAACATTTGACAGAAACCGTATTTACTCAAAGGAGATTAAAATTTCCTCGCAATAATTCTCCTCCTCAATCGCTCCCCTCAGACATTGCGGGTAGCACAAAGATCCAGGCAGCTCAAGTAACTCCTATAAATTAAAGACAAAACTTTCCTAATGAGGACTCTTGTATCCTACATTCATGCACAGCCTATGTCCTAACAACCCTGGAAGGGTTCTCGTGTCACCAGAAGGGATCCCCTTTGTCATCATTTTATCCTCATCCTTTTCCGACAGGCTCCCGATTCACCTTGTGAATGTAGTTCGTATACAATAGATACAGCGTTTACTAGCCCTACTAACCTCAGGTGTTTATGCACATCTCTTATGGACTATGTGGCACAAATTTATGGATCCGACGTCCAAAATCGATCACAGTCGAGTTTGAAATCACCAGAAACCTCTGAGCGGCGTGTATTAACCGGAAGGCTCCTGGCAAGAATATTCTATCCCAGACAGAATGCGCAGATCTCCAGCTCCGTATCGGTAAGGCAAAAATCTGTGTTCACCAGACTTCTTAAGCAGCCATAGCCAGGGGCACAGTCTGCTGATTGTTGCTTGTTAGACCTGCTTCTCTCAAAATTGTCGACAAGCCAGTTGTCACGTTCCTCTGGACTGGAGATCTTGGTAACAGCGCAGGTGGATGCCAGTCCATGTCATCGATTTCTGGAATCTCAACGATAATGACATCCTTCGCGTCCTTCCACAAATGCTTCAATAAGTTTGCACCGTGCACTTTGCCCTCGGGTTCAGCTCCCCCCGTTGGAGCTTTCTCTGAAGCTTTTTGGACCTCTGGAGGGGGCTGGACACCATTCTCCACTGCTTTCAAAGGTTGCCTTGATCCTGCTTTCTCAAACTCAAGCTCCATCTCGTTAATGAACTTCTTGTCCCACGCTGGACCCGTCAAAGCAACGAAGGAAATGTCTCTCAACACCGATTCTTTCGTTTTCTTGCTTTCCGGAGCTCCATTCGTAGTCCTCCTGTACGCAGCAAACCACTTAGCGTTCATGTACTCTGGTTTACGCCATGGTGGAAGAAACATTCCTTTCTTTTTCAAGGAACGCTTGACCGCCTCAGCCATCACATCCAGAATCTGTTGCAACCGACATGGTGTGCCAACATACACAGATGGCAAGGCTTGAAATAGCGCCTTGTAATGAGAAGTAGGTCTCGCAATCTCGAATTGACCTTGGAAGTCTATTTCCACTATTAATCTCTCTGAAGCAGCCTCACCGGCCAGACTTGAACCGACGATGTCTATGTATTCATAGTCACCTGCACAATGGATCAGATCGTCCTTATTAGTAAATGACAAGCTCACAACATTAGCAACCAACTCCAAGACAACAACAACTTACCACTGGCACACGAGCCTTGTCCGTATACTGAAACATATACTCTACTCAACTTTTGGGATTCTTTCGAGAGCGTCACTTGTTTAATGTATTTGTGGAAGGGAGACACTCTATGTGAACAATAGTCTAGAAATTTGAGTTTTCTCGTAGATGCTGGACGTTCCAGCAAAGATAAAGACGGGCTCTTATGGGCTGCGTGTTGCTAGTGGAATGATTAGCACAAATATGATTCGGAATGGATAGGACCAGTCACCTGCAGGGAAGGTGCCGCCATTATTCCACCGCGACTTGCAAAGCGCAGCATTGTATCCAAGTTTCCGAAGCTGCCTCATCACGCTTCGTCTACTGCATCCATCGGCACCACACTTCTTCACATCCTGGCTGTCTTCAACGGCCTCTCCGGTCGCGGCATTTATTGCTTTGACCACATCGGCAAGAAGAGTGAACTCCTTCTTGTTGATGCATGAAGTCAGACCCTGTGTTTACATTAAAAGAAAAGGTCATCAGAAAACTAAAACCTTTTACTATAAAACTGGTAATCAATTCCTGAGATCAAGAAAAAGACATAGCTAGGCACGAGGATCATTGCAACAGGAAGTTCACAGAACTATATGCAAAAAAAATTCCTGAGTCGGCCCATCGACATATTTACAAACACTTAATGTCAAACACACAAACATTTAAGGAATGTCTTAATGTACAGACCTGTAGTTTTTGCGTGAGCTCGCCAGAGAAGCTAGACTTAATATCATCTTCTTCAGCCTGCCTTGCAACGCAAGCATTGCAAGAGCCGCCCTCACAGCTGCACCTGTTTCTGCCACTTTTCTCAGCTTCGACAGCTTCCTCCTCCATAAACTCGTGCACCATAGCTGCCAAGCAAATAGAGCTCGGTTCGTGCTCACTCCCACTGGAGCTGTAATTAACTCTTTCGCCATCAGACTTGCCACTACCAGCTACAAGCCTGGCTTTCACATTCTCTGGCAATGGATCTGTGACTTGCTTGGACCGACAGATTTGAGGATTGGATTGCAGGATGGGCCTGAAGGCAGCAGGCGTGTTGATAGGATGAACTTTTGGTCCTTTGAACAGCTGCGTCCAAGGTGGAATAGCAGCTATCTCTCGCTCCTCAGCGACAGTCTCTGTCCGAGTTGATGTACTAGCTTTGGTTGCCTTAGAAGCCGCAGCTCCTACCGGCCTGAGAAGCATGATGCCTGGCATCCTGAACGAATGTGACGCTGACAGAAGATGAAGTCGATGCGCTTCCTTCCTTCCTTCCTTCCTCCTCACTTACTACTCATTATTGGTTCTATCTCCGCTGCGGATCCTCTGGGCAATGACGCAACGGTTAGGACACTCTCAAGTCACAGAGTATTATTTATTGGTCACAGGCCATTGAAGCGGGCTCCGAAGTGATTCGTATGCACTCCTCTTCCACTGCTTCCAGCAGTTGCGATGCTTGCATCATAGAAGTAATCCAAGCTCTCACACGTTCGCAATCCCCGAATCTGGTAGAGGTGCACACTCACTCTCCAAACTCTCCAAACTCAAACTCACACTAATGAAACGCGAATGCGCCCTTGCTTGAAACTAGGCACGCTTTCCCACCAAGTTCTCCAGGTCCAATTTCCACGTTCTCACAACACAAAAAAAACAGCTCTCTCTCACTCTCATACACCACAGTGACCTGCCAGCAATGATATCCGTGACGCCCAATCCAATCCAATCCAAATCCACTCCGATCCACTGCTACACAGCGGATTGACGGGACTCAAATCGAGTGATCGGTCGGCTACAGACGACAACTGCTAGGCAGCAGTCAGTGGCGGACAGCTAGACTTGTGCTAAACTTCGGCACCAAGTCTCGAGCTCTGATAAACAACGCCGGGAGCGATGCATGATGGTGGTGCGATGCGGCACCGTGCGTAGCTCGGAAAGCATTCTTCCGACGTCTTCGTGTCGTGTGGATAGGCACGACAGCGTCCGTCTGAGGATGCGTTGAAGGAAGGAGAGAAGAAGATGAAGGAGATGACGATGATTGATCGAATAGATAGAATAGATAGAATCGATGACGGACATGGCCTGCACGCGGCGAAACCAAGTCATATAGGCGGCCAGACTCCGCAACACAGGCTTTCCCAGCTATGCGAACTCCATGACCGCGCTAACACTGGGACGGGACGGAACGGGCCGGGTGGGGACGGGACGGGTGGGGCCCCGGGGGATTTGTGCAGGAAGAATAAGAATAATAGGCTGTCGTTTACGGGCTTCAACGGATAGGCTCCGCGGTAAGTAGAATGTTGAACTGATGCACTTCTTTTTCTTTTTCTTTTTCTTTTTTGAGACAGAAGGCCGACAGGCCAACGCCAAAGCACAGGAGGCAGCTGACCACCTGGCAAGTTTTCCGTCAGGTAGAGAGGAGATTTCACAGCCGGGATTCGAACCGCCAACCTCTTCCTTGAGATTTGGGTATCCCTCCACCATCATCCGGTAGTTTAGGGTCATCTCGGACCAAACTGATGCACTTCTACTAACACATATGGGACTGAAATTTTGGGGGGGGGGGATTTGGAACATTCTTATTGGAAGGTTTTAGAGAAGGGCATGAAGATGCATATGATGTCTCGCATCAAAGTGCGCTCTATGATTATCTACCATATTTTGTTGGCTGAATTTGGAGAATTTCCCATAGAATTAAACACTCTCAAGCTCAATGTGGACTTCCAATAATGGGTTGTCCACCTATCCCCCCTCTTGGTTAGTCAGCAAAGCAAACTCACTTTCCCAATACCTAGCTGAATGAGGATTTAACACATGGCACAAAATCAACAACTATGTGGAAGGCATCATGGGGTCCATTTCACTAGGGACCCCCTGATTACCCGACCACATCAAAAATAACATATTATGAGATCAAGGAGGCTTTTTCTTGCTAAAGAGTTGAACTCTTTCCATCTCTCATGGAAGAAACTACACAAAATTATGATATGTAGTGTCATTGATTCTAATTGTCTTGCTCAATACTAATTGTAAACCGCAGTATAGTGTCACCAACACTAATTGTTAACCCAACATTATTTGTCATTCTTTGTTACATTTTTTGGGGGGGATTATAGATTTACAATGTTGCAATTATTATCACTTACCAAGTGATTTTTCATCCAAATTCCAATCATCCATGACAATGTTTCATCACAAGCTGCTGACAAAAGAAGGTAGGGTTTTGGCCAATGGATGAACTCATCCATCATCCATGACAATATTTGTTCACTTATTCATAAGAAATGTCATCCGAAAAGTTACTATATGACACTAAATATCATATTTAGTGTGGATTACCTCTACCTCAAGGATTTTCTCAAATATTAATGTCAATTGTACTTGAAGCAACCATTAACACCACCACAACGCAAGATCGTTGTTGCCTACCACACCTCGAATCATAGACTTGCCATTGAGATTGAACGATGTTTGACTATCCCTATCTCTAGAGATCTATACTAGACTATGCCACTTTTGCTTCTATAATGCAATTGAAAATGAGTCACATTCCATGTTGGAATGTCCCTTTATAATCCCATTAGAGAAAAAATTCCATCACTATTTGAGAATGTAGTTCTAGGGAGCCTCAAGTCTTTCTTTCAATTGGACCACCAAGTGGACATTAGTCTCTATCTCATGGAGGCTACCGCACTCCACCACTCTAGAGAATTAGCTAGTTTGAAACCATCCTAATGTACTTTCAATCCCATTAGCCTTTTTGGCTTCCCGGACTTTAAATTCAATTTTGTTCCATTTCATAATAGGTATAGTAAACATCTTATTTGATTTAGTGTGGCCCACACTAAACTAAGGGTTGGTTTAGAACCATGGTAAAGAAGTGCACCAATCAAGAATTTTATAGGAATGGAGCAATATGATTGGCTACAAAATGGTTCTTCATTAGTTGGAGTTTACACTACAACCAAGACTTCTCCAGCAGAGAATTTCAAGCATGGAAGAAAAACCAATATGGTGCCAACATGGCAACATTTCCGGCTAGGGGATTTCTCCGGAGGTCAAGTTTCTTGGGCAACCTCAAACCCTCGGACAAGAAACTTGGCCCCTGGAGAACTCCAATATGAGGTATTTCTTTATTTATTTTTCCACCTTGTCCACAATACCAACCATTGCTAAAATTATTGACCGACATGTATAGTTCTTCACCATGGTCTAAATTGGCCCTAATGTAAATGGGTTTTATTGGCTATGCCTTGAGGGCCACTTCACACACTAGCCAAGGTTTGTGACCATGTAATTTTGAGGGCCCTTGACTCTCATCCAAAGGCCATACTAGTTGTTTAACTGATATGGTATGTCCAAATTTGCATCAGGCATACCTCTTGGAGGTGGGCTTGATGCAAATTCCGGCAGATGATGAAACATCATCCATAGTATGTTTGTAGGAATCCATGTAGATTTTTCATTTTTGGGCCTTTAGGCCTTCACCTTCTAGTGTGAAGTGAACTTGGAGGGTCTTGGCTTTTTCAACCGATGAGAGATCTTAAGATGCAATGGTCATGGGCCTTCAATCTCATGTGTGAAGCAGCCTAAGGGAAGTGGTCTAGGGGGTGGTCTCTAAAATGGGCCAAAGTTTGGCAATGAACCAGAACTGGCTAGATATGTGTTGTGATTCTATATGGTGTGAGTAACTCGCCCTTCAAGTGGATTCCAATTGCAAGTGACTATTGACTTAAAGTGGTCTCTAAAACGAGCCAAAGTTTGGCCTTTGGTTGGACATCCATTGGGAATTATAAGCCACATGTGCATGATAATAATAGGGACGAGCGCTCTTGCGACTAGCCGCTTGTTTGTTTGGTTATTATTGAATGTTGTGTGCTACCTTATACTAGGTACTTAGGTTTATGAGGTTGAAATATGTATGCATTCAAAATGTATGTGAAGAAGTCATGATCAATTTCATATAGTTTTGAAGCTAGTATTGTATTGTCATGAAGTACCAAAGTGCACTAATAGTGAGTGATAAGAAGGCCACATAGCACCTCCCAATTATGTTAACTCTTGAGCCGCGTCCGATGCATAGCAGGATCTACAAGTGTACCATTATGGGTGAATGCTCACCCCTGCACATGGGGGGGAGGGACTCTTCATTGGAAACCTAAATGATGTGCATGGGTCACTGTGAAATTAAACCCCATGTATACAAGAAAGTTATAGAGATAACAAATGTATATGTACTAATGGTGGGCTTGAAATTGGACTCGTGTATTTATATTGATTTTTTCAATTTAATATGATAAATGTTTCCACTACATATACAAAATCCAATCATGAAATGAATATTCCTTTATTACATATACAATCACTTGCACTTTCCAACAAGAAAGTCATTGAACATTCTCTCATCACAAAAGGTAACTCCCGGGGGGTGGACTCTTCATTGAAAACCTAATTGACTTGCGTGGATCACTATGAAATTAAACCCCCTAAATACGATAAGTTTATTTAGGAAAACAAATGTATACGTACTAACAACATGCTAGAAAATAGACTCATACTTTTATACTAAGCTTTTCAATTTGATATGATAAATGCCTCCACTACATATACAAAATATAATTCGTGAATTAAATATGCCTTCTATTACATGTAAAATTCATGCTCACTTTCTAATGAGGGAGTCATCCATAGCATGTAACTCATTGATTGCATCAAAGAAACAAAGACAAGAGAACAATAACTTAGCCTTAGTCCATAGAAAAAAACTCAAGAGACCCCATGAGCACTCCAAGAGCCTATAGCTTGTCCTAGAACCCAAATGCAACCCGTAACAAGAATGAACAAGGGAATCATTGAGGACTATTACCATATGACAACAATGAACAAAAACCTGAGTTGGACAAAACTAACACATCTATTGTCAAAAATTCTCTAGATCCTAGGGCCCCTTTTGTATGTATACCTTTAATTCAACATTCTTAATGGTCTTTCTAAATGTACACACTAGAGAAAAAATAATACCCCTCCCTTATTATATTGTGTATGTTAATGCCTCAAATAATACCCTTCTTACACTCACGTTAGCTCATACATGGTATGAAGAGTCCAACCCCTAGGATGTAACTCAACGTTTCCATCAAACAAACAAATATGAAAGCATAATAGCTCAGCCACAATCTAGAGAGAAGAACTCACATGGGCCAATGAGGGCTCCAAAAGCCTCCCATTTGTAAAATCCTAGTACCCATATGCAAACCTAACAAGAATGGATATGGTAATCATCAAGGACATACAACGGATGAAAAGTGTCATATGGTAACATCATATGACAACAACGGATGAAAAGTGTAGAGTAGATAAAACTAACACATCATTCTGTCAATCTTTTATCTAAACCTTAAGGCCCCCTTTTGTACATCTACCTTTAATTGAATATCTTGTAGCCTTTTTAATGTACACACCGGAGAAAAATAATAACCTCTCCCTTACATATAACATTAACGCCTCATATAATACCCCTTCTTACACTCACGTTAGTTCATATGTACTATGCAGAGTCCACCATGATCCATGGTAGGCAGTTACGCCATGTAAGGCGTCCACCTATAACAAATGGAATAATGAGAGAAGGCTACGATGCACTTTGGACAAATGCTTAGAATTTTTAGGACATGTTAACCAAATATCCTATTTGATTTAGTGTGGACCACGTTAAATGTATCAAAACCATTGGGTGGCAACGTCACCTACTAGTGTGGGTTACCATTTGGAGTTTCAAGTTGCAATGATTTTATATGTTGAGAATATCTTTTTTTTACCAAGTAAATGTTATCACGTTCATCGATGTGCATTCTAGTTGTTTCTATTAATGGGGTACAAATTGATACTCTCATCATAGAGCTATCGTAACATATAGCTCCAAATGGTAACCCACGAGTGTCACGAATAGGTCATATTGGTGTAGAGAGGGTGCCATATGACACTTGATGATATATGACAGTTTATGAAGACCACTTTAATTAACATGCCACACTAAATTAATTTGTTTAATGTAGTTGGGGACTCAACAGATAGGTTCCATAACAAAATCATGTGATATAGAGGGATGCTTACCTTTCAAAATAGTCACGCTAAACATCTTATTCGATTCAGTGTGGCCCACTTTGTGTGATCTCTCTCTCTCTCTCTAAGACCTAATGACCACTTTAATAAACATGGTAGACCATTTATAATACCCCACTATCAAATGTTCAATATAGTTGGGGACTCAATGGATAGACTCCTTAATACAATCTTATATAGTAGAGGCACCCAAATCCGATCACTTAAGAGACTATGTGCTAGATTAGGAGAAGTACAAGGCGGTGGAATTTTTTCCCGTGTAGATGGATAGAAATCAGGATAACTACACATTTTTCGGTAATTCTATTTCCCAAGATTGATTAATTTTTGAATTTCTGAAGTCAAAAGTTGGCCCGAACATATTACCGATGTCTAGAGTTTGCCATAACCAATCATGTTGAGACGAATTCCTCCTCACTTTATCATTGAAACCAGGGACATGTGTCATTAACACTGTTGATTCTAGGTTGATCAAAATTCAGTCTAGCTTGATCGAAATTTCGGTACCTTATAGTTTCTGGATGGGCACTTGATTGGGAATAGGTAGTTTGACTCTAATGCACTTAGGAATAACTACATTCTAGAAATGACACACTAAACATTTATGATGATTAGTGGACTTGTATTATTCATCATTGTCCCACATTAATTGTCTTTGCAATCTCTAGGTGGCAACTAAAGAGGGTGTCATATGACATTTGTTGCTACATGACAAGTCACAAAGGCCACTTTAAATCCCCTGCGCGCTAATTTGAATGCCGCAGTAGTTCAAATGTTTAGTGTGGTTTGGGATTATTCTAGTCACTTGTTGGAAAGTTGGACTAGGGACATTCAAAAACTATGTCCAAGGGTTTTGAAGTCCAAATGGACTTAAATGGAAATGTCAACACCGCGCCCTTTTCATTAGCAAAGTCAATATTCAAGTTTCTCATTAAGATACCCCCGCGCGGGGCGGGAAATTATATATATGTATATGGGGGGGGTTTAAGTTGTTGAGCATAGAATGGTTTACTAATCTCTTTTGAATGCATGTCTTTTTGGTGTGTTTTTTTAGATCCATACCTAACCACACACCACTCAAATATAAGTGTTTGTTTAAGATAAATAATCGAATGAAGTTCACTTATCTTATTAATCACAATTCCACACCAATTGTTTTGTTGCTTGCAATCACTAAGTGGCCAACCAAGAGGATATGGCACGACACATGTTGCTACATAACAAGTCATGAAGACCACTTTTTAATGCCACACCGAATCAATTGTTTAGTGTAGATTGAGAAATACTAGATAGTCACTTCTTACAAAGTTGGACTAGGACGTTCAAAAACCGTGCCTATTGAATGTTATGTATTGTGTTATCAATGTCAAGAGGTTGAAAATGTATGGATGAACCATTTCCCAAACTCACGCCCATGGGCCATTGAAACATAATCGGTGTCCACCGGAGACACCACGGGCTTCACACGACACTACCGTAGCTCTCTAGCAGCTTGGGCACCTTTCTGCCTAATAATTAATTAAAGCGCAAAAGTAAGTTAGGCAACCCAAAAAATAATATTCTAAAATTGGGCAGATTCAAAAAGAAATTTAAAGTACATTAAACATTCATGGATGGTTTTCTATAATTCATGGATGGTTTTCCTAATTTCATCTATGATGGCTATGATTAACCTAAACACTTTCCTTAACCAACATTCCTTACCCTAAAGTTTGTCTTTTACTTGTATGTCAGGGTTTGGCTTGGCAACAAATTTTGCTTTGATTTGATGCTACTTTGTTGGATTCTAGTGAAAGTCACTTGCATTATTATGATTTTAGGCACTCTTTGAATGTTATTTCTTTTTTTTGGACACTCAACGAAATTAATTTCCCAAAAATTTAGGCACCTTTAAAATTAATTATTTTCTGCCCAAGCTGCTAGAGAACTACGGTAACTCAACACATCAATATCTCTGTGAGTTCTAATATGCCTATAGTTCCCTTGTAAACTAGTTTTTCTTTTTGTTTTGAAGGATATGCATGGCCACACTTTTGCATTAAATGTGTAAGGTAGTATCACCTTAACCCAAGGAGTACAGGTAGTTGACATACACGTGGTAGTTGTATGAACCCAAAAATGTATTCCCAAGTAGAAAAAAAGAAACCAAGTTTACTGCCAGTTCCCCCCCCCCTCAATATTGAAACAAATACAAGTTTTTGAAGTGAAAATTGTGTTGTCACCCAAAACTGTTAGGAGGAATGGGGGGGGGAGTTGGTGTTCACACAATGAACATTCTCGTTATCAATATGTGCTTATTATGCAATATTTCAAGGTGCTGGTTTTAGACGGGGTGTTGGTTTTAGCACCCCTTCCCTGTCTTAGACAAGACAATTCAAATACGATGATCGATTCAAGACAACATGGGTGATCATTCTATTGACTTCAAGTGTTTTATGATTCCTCATACTTGTCATCGGTTGCACCGTGTACGGCACCGCAACCCTAAACACGATTCATATAAGCCCGGGCTTCCCCAAAAGTCCGGAATCACCCTAATGCTAGTATTGAAGATTGTTGACACTAATCTACAAATACATTGAAGGCTATTGTAATCTTACCGTCCACCTATGCTACGACGTGAAGATAAAACCCGTCACTTGGCATCATCACATTGTTTATGAACACCTCATGTGTCATGGTTTGTGGAATCTTGGACCACAAAAGTGACACCCGGATACTTGGAATGGCGACACATGTTTCGTTTGGGATATTACCAACCCACACTCTCATAGCACCCCATAATGTCCGCCCTTGAAAGAAGGGAAGTTGTGGCCTCCACGTTGAGTGTTCTTAAGGAAAAAAGGTTGCAAATTGGAGTCCAAGAGCCCGTGCAAATGTTTACTACATTTGTGGGTTTTGGGGGGTTGGGAATCGCGTTGTTGTTTGAATATGGTATTTGAGAGAGAATGAACGTGACAATGTTCAAAGCACTTCATTTTGTTCAAATGGAAGCTTCCGATCAACACCATGTTGAGTATCGCGACTATAAAACTATGGCTTTTGTTTGTGTAGGATACATCGATGTTTTGTGAAAATTGTTCGTTCAATGAGATAACGTGTTGACTCCATGGACCTCCATTTATAACTTTTTCTAAAATGTTCTATTACCATGGATTACTCGAGTTACAATGTGATTGAGGCCATAACATTATTAAGATCCATGAGATTGTTTTGTGGGAATGACAATATTCCACATAATATTCCCAAATATTCCCACATCCGACTGAATATGGGAATTATTTGGGAATATTATGTGGAATATTGTCACTCCCACATAACATTGTTATGGATCTGAATAATGTTATGGCAGATTCAACATAGAATGATTGAAAGGTAAAATAGTATATGTTTTAGATTTTGAGAAAGTCGAAGGGGCGGTTGTTCTTAAACATGGTAGCAATTTAATGCATATTATTCAAGTTTTTTGAAATGTTGGATATGGGAAATAAGAGACAAAAATGATTGCATTCATACCCTGCTCAAATCAAATTACATAATTCTATAGCAACGGATTCAAAAACCAAGATTCCCCTTGGGTTCCGTGACGGGTGTTTCCCCTCGGTGGTTGTACTATAGTGTCTTCTTGGAATTGAATGCATTCAATTTGTATCAAAACAAAAAAGGAAAGCTACAAGTAGACTATTATGCAATGTCATATGAAATTGGCATAACATTAGAGTTATCCTTTAACTCAACTGGAGTTTTAGTAGGGAGTTGGTTGTTTTGCATGCATAACTTTCCATGTTCGGTAAGTTTTGGGTGCATGCTTGGAGCCAATGGCGGAAGGTTTGAACGAAGGACATTCCATATTGGTTCATTGGGTACCAAACTCATTTTGGCATGCCAAGAGATGCCAAAATGAGTTTGGTACCCAATGAACCAATATGGAATGTCCTTCGTTCAAACCTCCACATTGGCTCCAAGCATGCACCCAAAACTTACCAAACATGGAAAGTTATGCATGCAAAACAACCAACTCCCTACTAAAACTCCAGTTGAGTTAAAGGATAACTCTATTGTAAGTCGTTTCCTTTTCTTCCCTTTTCCATAACGGGAGTGGCAAGGCAACATATTGAACTAGGTATTTGCCTGACACATTGCCACCAACTCTTGCTTGTGATGTAGTTGTGTGAATAGCAATTTGCACATAGTTGGGCTCCCAAGTTATTATTATTAAATTTGTAGTTAGCAAAGCAACACATGTTGGTTGTTACATTATCTCTAGTAAGGTCAATCAAATGGCGGGTGCAAAGCTTGTTGCTCCATGGGGACGGAGCTCATACATAGATGCCATAGTCAACATTGAATCTAGCGTAAGCATGATTGTGAGACGATCATTATAGGGCAAATCTCGGTCTATTCCCAACCCCACAACATTGGTAACAAGGGGTGAAGGGAATAATGTACGAATACAAAAATACCCCTACCGTCTCAAATGAAACTATGACTTAAATTTGTCATGTATTTGACCATTGAATCTAGGTGACCATCATCAAATCATAAATTCCAAATCAAAATCATTGTTGAACTCTTCACTTCATCAATTTTTAAAATGATGGAAATCACTTCATGATTCATCAATTTTACAAACTACCTGCATTATGATACAACACTAAAAATCTCAACAATGAGATTTTCAAGATGAACATAACAACTTCTTATGCGTGAAAGAATCACACACACACACACTTCACAAGGAAAATGTTTGTAGAACCGTTTCAACACGCAAGTGGTGAAGCTACTACTTTGAAGGTATAAGACACTCATTTGCATGGAAGATGTGGCAAGTCCCGTATCCCCAAGTGTGTTGAAGCGTCCCCCCTTAATAAGTGATACATTTTTCACAAAGAGTATAAGAGCATTGCCACCAGTGAGTGAACTAAACTGCAAAATGGATGTAGGCTAGTTCAGTTTGGTTGAAACAACCCTGCCCATCTGAAAACTGGATGAACTGAACACTGAGGGAAGCCTCATGGTTGTGATTGTCCTGCAAAACAACCCATGTTTTCAGTGCAAAAAATATGACCTAAACTCTAGTGCATAATGAATAAGACAAGGCCCATTATACCCCTCCAATACTCTTGGACTTATTTCCTAGTAAAAATAACTATCTTGAGAAAAAAAGGAAATTCATATATGAAGCAACCCACAACTCCCGGAAATGAAGCAACCCACAACGTACCATGGCCTAGTATGAGAAGTGGAGATAATGATAAAATGCTCGATTTAGACCCGCTTACCTTATTGAGACCTCATGCGAGGTATGAGAAATATTGTCAATTAGACGAAAGTTGAAGAGCTTAATCGCGCTTATGATATTGTGATGTTATTTTTTTGAGAGGTTGTAAATAGTAAGTGAGCAATAATATATGTAAGTAAGTAAAATAATACACTTATCTTGCAAAAATTGCTCCATTCAATGAAAGGGGAGAACCGACCGCTAGTTATAGATGAACCGGTTGAGTTTCAAAAGTAACTAATTGAAGTTCAGGACTTGACAGAAAATTACCGGTCATTGTCGTGGATTGCTTTTCACCTGGTTTCCCATCGTATCCCTAAACCTGCCCTGAAAAACAAGTACGTGGGTGGGGCAGGTGAATGTTGTTTAAATTGAACTCCGATGAGCTTGAGTTTTGGGTTTCCCTTTTTCAGTTCAGTTCAGTTCGAAGGGTGGTGATGCTCTAAGATAATAAGAGCCGATTTTGGTGCAACAGGGGGAAAACGTGGGTTAAGTGTGGAGCACTAAGAACATTGCCACCAGTGAATGAACTAAACTGTAAAATGGATGCAAACACGTTCGTTTCAGTTTGAAATTGCTCCACCTGCCTGAAAATTGGATGAACCCAAAACCGAGGGAAGCCTTAGGGTAGTGATTTCTTGCAAAACAACCCATGTTTTCAGTGAAGAGAGATGACCTGAACTCCAATGCACATTGAATAAGACAAGGCCCATATACCCCTCCAATGCTCTTGGACTTACTTTCTAGTAAAAACAATTACAACAACTCCATTGTGATATTGATTTCAACTTTGCAACATTGGCTCTTGAAGTTGCCTTCTGCAACATTGCAATAGATGAACGAGGATTTTGTAAAAGGAAGTGATATTCATCACATTCTACATTCACCTTGCAGATGTTTATGGAGGGTCACACAATCTCTTGGGAGACAATTACACATTATTATATGGCAACATTTTCGTGTTTACTTTTCACCTGGTTTCAAAGGTTATCGTTGAAGCTACCCTCAAAAACAAGTATGTGGGTGGGGCATATGCCCTTAACCCAAACTGGACTCCAATGAATATCAATTTTGTGTTTAAATTTTTCAGATTAGGATGCTTGACGGGTGGTGATGCTCTAAGCAACGCCTTCCCTTGAAATGTGAAAAAGTGTCGTTGCCATTTCACAATATTTCATGATATTTGTTGATATTTGTGCGGGCCCACCGTGGATGCTCCCACCCAATCATCACAACAAAATGTGGCGATAAGCTTAAGGGATAGTACTCCCACCCATGTGGGAATTTTTTATTTCATTTTTTGACTACGTAATCGGGAATCTTGGGAGTCGAAACTCCCCTTTGAACTAGTTGGTTTGCATGGGAACAGTCGTTTTAAGAGGCCTAAGTAGAAGCTACGTAGCTTCCGGGCCCTATAGCCATTTTAGGGCAAAGTTCGAGTGAAAATCTACCCGAGGTGTAGATAAGAACCGGCGACTTAGGGCCAAGTTGACTTAAAGATCTATCCCGCTTGTAGATAAGAGAGCGGTTAGTCATGGTCCCCACACCCAAACTAAAAGTTGTTACCATATATTCCGAAAGGATTAGGGGAACATTTAAGGATGCTCGGTAATTGCCCAAAAATTCCGGGGGGGGGGGGCTTTGGAGATAGTGCCAAACTTGCAACCGCAAGCCTCGAGTCCGTACTCTAATGAGGGTATCCAATATTAAACCATTTTGGTGCGGATACTTTACTACTATTTCTTTCCAAGTTGGGATATTATTAGTGTAGATATTGTAGATAGATATTTGATGCTCAACGATCGTGTCGATTCGAGCTAATATACGAGGGATATTTTACTAACTATCACAATTGATGGGTAAGAGATATTTTGTTGATAATACATACATCATCCTCGCCTCATATCTAACCAAAAAGAGCCATAAAGCAAGTGTATGGTGTTTGTATGTATGTATATATGCATGCATGCATGTGTATGGGACACACGTTTTCTTAAAAGATGTGGTAGATTCCATTAACATAGTGCCACGTATGTGTTTGTGTACCGATTACTTACCGAGCGACACTATTAAAATCTATAACAACTTAGACATATTAACACTACACCGTTTATGTGGTATTTGGTGTGACTTTCTATTCAAAGTTGCACAATGCTATAACTATTTATTGAGAATGAAATATTTTTTTACCAAGAAAAGTCATTTATGTTTTATAATGTCCAGACCATTTACTCAACTTTTGTTGGTAAAATGAGACTCACAAGTAAGAAGTTATTGCATTATGTGATTCTAAATAGTAAGTGACACTAAATTCCATAAGCGGTGTAGTAGAAAATATCGGTGAATTGGGACCTCTAGTGCAATATGATAACTACAATAAATAGGGTCATTTGGTGTGACTAACACCAAGTTTTCTAACATTCATAAGTATATATGATACTTACTTTTACTTTGACTGCGACTGTAATTTTGGACCAAAAGTATTAGACAAAATAACTTATTGTGTTAAAATAAGTAAGATGACACACTCACATGGCTCCATGTGTCTCCACACATCAAAAATTAAGATTAACTTTACCTTAGTATTAAGGAACCATGAGTCACTATTTCACACCTTGCACACCTTTTATCATGCTATACCTTTGCACTAGAATTGATACTTTTTTTTACCAAGATACAGTGTATACTCCGTAGTATCACATATGTGGCAACCAAAGTGCATGTGATATTACGGAGTTTTGTAGTGTTAACATGGATACGTGATACTAGTGAATTAGTGTAGCATGTGGCACTATGGAATAACACAGAGTGCAACATTTTAAATGGTGTGGTGTGGTCCACTCCGCTTTGCCTTCCCAGACGATGTGGCGGATGCATGCACCAACATTCAACAAGTGGCATAAGAAGAAGAAGAAGAATAAGACACTCCACATATTGACACATGGCGCAATGCAAGGGTGTGGGTTGACTTTTTTGGTGGTTTGCATTAATGACAAAATTCGTGATATAAGGGAGAGGAAGGTGACAATAAGGAGTGAGATTTGAACTACGCACATCCTTTCCCTAGGGTTTCGGGATATTAGAGAGTGAGTGACATTATGGAGGTTGATATTACGGAGTTTAGGGTGTAACATTGTTTACTAATTTGCACATAAAAAACATAACATAACATACTCAATGAAATTTGCTTCTCTTAATAAAAACTTATAGCAATGCGTAACTCTAAACGGGCGAACCACATCAATAGGTGGGAAAGGTGTACTTGTTTGTGTTCATTCTTAATTGCACGAGACATTTCCGAGTTCTCCGTTATCCACAATGAACATGTGGCGTACATGAGACGACATGTACAAGATAGGTACATTTTGAGTCCACTTTCTCATTGTAGACCTAACAATACCTATCTTTGGATCCACGACCAATCCGTGAAGTTTCGTGAGCTTTAAGGAACCAAACCACTGCACCTATTCCCCTCACGAATATTCTACCATTGTTTGGTCTCAATATTTTAATGCCATCAACATACGAATCACCAATAACGATTCCAACTAAGTCGAGAATCTTTCCCACATTCCCAAACACAACAACTTTGATCTTCAAATGATCTTGAACAAAGGGCCGGGCCGGGCTCCCAACAAGTGGAGAGGCCGGCCATTGCGACCCCGTTTCGCGAAGGACTAAAGTGAAAGTGCTTACGAGATATTTCATTCATGAAAACGTGTGCACCAATTGTTGGGAACTCGTAGGTAGTTTATGGTGTTTAGTATGGTGATGCTCATGTTGTGTGTGTTTTTGCAAGAAACGGGGAAGAAAACCCTAAAATTGGGTGTTAGCAAGTATGAGACCGTCAAGGTTTGATGGTTCAAAAGCTATCCATTCAAACCTATTCAAATTGATATCGATCAATGAGTGGCAAGTTGTCCCAACGGCGTTCACTTATAGAGTCCTGAAGAGGTATGTGATCTCACATGGTTTTTTGGCATATGAGCATATCTATCCAACTTTGAAGTGTGCATGCTTCAAAGAAAACTAAGAAAATTCTATGAGCACACTTCAAAAAAATCTTAAGGCAATCACTTCGGTTTCATAAATAGCAAGACCAACTCTCATGTTCCTCGGTTGGAACTGCTAGTGTGTCCATGTAAGTTTTGTTGGATTGTCAATTCCCTACATGTGTTGGAATGTTGAAATTGTCAACTTTAAACACATGTACCTTACTTGTGTGAGATAGGCTTAGAGTAGTTGCCACATCTTAAGAACATATCATGTTACCCGATTCAATGGTTAGTTGCAAAGATCTTCTTCTTCTTCTTCATTTCCTTTTATTGGTGGGGGGTCTTTGTGGCTCCATCAACATGTTTATACCATGTAAAGTTTGTGAGGAATTAACTATTACCAATAGTCAAGTTTAGCATGGACTGCACAATTTCAAAATGATACACCCTTGAGGGTGATATATATATATATATAGAGAGAGAGAGAGAGAGAGAGAGAGAGAGAGAGAGTCTACAAAGGAGTTGGTGTGAATAAGGGACACTTCACTTTTGAGCATAACCGTGAGCTCATATGTGAACCCAATATGGGTCACTACGCAAAGACACACACACACACACTATGTATCAGTTATAAGTTCAACATTAATATATACATACACACATACATCAATTTATTCACATTGACTACAAAGATCACAAGGTTAAATCTCATGTTCACCGTCTAGATTTGCTACCGTACCATATGTTCATTTTTTAATATTTTGGTTCTTTAACTCCCAAGCCCCTACATATTATGTTGGTAATTGGAATGTTGGAACCTTGGACCTTGGAAGTGTCTATGGCAATGTTGATATAGCTTAGTACCGCCAACCAATCACGTGTACATACGATGTTGGGAAAAAACTAAAGCCCCTATGTATGTATGGTACTAGTCTCTTTGTACTTGGTAGGACCACATGACTTAGCGAGGCCACCGTTTTTGTTTCCAAAAGGTTGTGAAAGTTGGGTCCTCATCACACCCAAGCCTAAAAAGTTCAATAGTTGAAACATTTGGAAAAACGGAACATAAAGATTCGCCCTAGCAATCGAATTCCCCCTACTTCACCGATTACTCATTTTGGAGTAACAAAATATGAAAACATGCAACATCTTGGAGTTATGATGATGAATGTTCTTATTCATTAAACCTTGACATGAAAACAACAAATTTTATATGCGAAATCATGGTATGTCCTCGTTCTAACAAGATACCCTCATATGTTCATTATCTTTCTTGACTTCATCATTGAAAATAAGTCTTATGAAGTGCTTTCATCCAAGTGAATGAATAAATATATATATGTCACTCCACGGATGAACTAGCCTTGCTCCTATGAGCGTTGATTTGTCCATAATCCATGCCCTAAGCATACTTCATTCTCGAGCATTTGTCCAATCGGAACCAACGGTTTCTAGCAAGTCACGTGACACCTCATAGATATCAAGAGCCCACGCCCACCCCCCGTTTTATTAATGACAAAAATTAGAGAGTATCTCCCTTGCTCTTCATAACGCAATACGATGTTCATCCACTAAATATATTCTAAGGCAGATATGTGTCATTTGGATACCATAAACATTGCTTAGCGACGTGGGCCCTCATAATATAACAGTGGGATGTTGTGAGTTCAGTTTGAATCTGAGTCTCCCTATGCAGTTTTTTGAGCATCCCAATGCTATATTCTAAGGGCCCACAAAATAAGAGTCAGACGTTGAGTAATGTTACGACTTTGCACCCACTTCTCGTATGATATGAACCGCACAACTAGTGTGAGGTTATTATCAAATCTAAATTACATCCATAGCCATTTGCATCATCATTTTCAAAATGCATATGATTATCTTATTCATTATCAAAGTGAGGATTCTCGTGCTCATTAAGTGGTCATGTACAATGATTGGGGAGATTTTTGGGCATAATCGGTTGAGATCCTAGTGTTTGCAAGTCCAACCGGTTACATGTTGACATCCTCCGATTTTCCTTTATTAAAATGGGGTATATTCTATAAATTCCTCTAAAATGATCGGTAATTTTCTTGCAGTCTTGAACTTCAACCGGTTATTTCTCAAACTCAACCGGTTCATTTGTAACTAACTGCCGGTTCTCCCCGATCATTGGTCATGTAGGTCCCCCCCCCCACCCACCCAAATTCATGTTTACCGTTGAGCCTAGAGTAGTTAACATAGTTTGAGCACATAGTCCAATCTCTTTTGAACACGTGTTTTCTGGTGTTCATTCTTAGATCCGCACCCACCAAATACCACTCAAATATAGGTGTCCATATTATTATTGTGTTGAAATTAGGCCGCGTCAACTTTATATCATAGCACACAACTTGCGGTTCTAGTAAAGGATGAATTGATAATCCCAATAACGGGGTTGAAATCGTATGAATAGTGGTGTGTAGCATAGATATTTGTCAACCAAACAAGATGATTGATCCAAAAGGACATTAATCCTAGGTGGAGCCTATATGGCGAGTGTCGATGGATAATTAGTGTACCCGTTAGCCGGGACAAGGAGGCCCTCTCACTCCCCCATAAAGCCATCTCACAAGCAATTAGGGGACCAAAGGACCCAAACTTCTCACCGACTCTTCATCGAGATATTTAGTAGCGAGTACGGGAAAAAAAGACAAAAAAACACACACACTTGTTGATTCAACACAATTTCCCCTAGTACCCGTAAACTACATTGCAAACGATTTACTTATTTACCAACTTGCTATAAATACAAAAACACAATAGAGGCTCTTTTGCCGGCCTACACTCGAGGTCATCTACTTCGAGCCTTCTTTTTGTACTTGGTCCCTTACATGCAAGTGCCGATTCCACCTAGTTAATTGTGAGAATGTGAAGCGGATTGGCTCTTCAATCGGTGGGGACCCGCCCAAAACGACGAATGGCAAGAACATTTTATCTACATTGGGCATAGATATGTGAGGTCACCTTTGAAAATTGTCCAAAGAGTCCAAAGTATAATAGACATCATATTGTCTAAGTAGACAACACCAAGCACCGTACCATTTTCCTTGGATTGGCCAAAGATTCATGGCATCCATCTAAGGCAAAGGTGAAAACGTTGGGGCCCTTAGGCCATAGAGCAAAACTTCCTTGCGTTAGTCCATTTCACCATGGATTTGACATCAAAGCTACCGATTCAATATATTGAGATTCAATTGGGATGAATCAACCACAAACTTATTGTGGGGATAGTTTATGCGCGACTCTTAGAACTAGTGCCACAAATCTTGAGTTTTTTTAATTCAAGACTTTTACTATCAAAATGTGATCTTCTCATGTGAAATTACATGTTCCAGTTACTACAATAAAAACACCTAGATATTCTATGTAAATGACATCTATGTTGAGCTTGGGAGTGGAGTTATACTAGTTGGTTTAGGATTCAAAGTGTGAAATTTATAATTCAACATAAAAACATCACATTTAATGTCTACAAACAACACCAATAGTGATCCAACAGCTTTTGGAATCATAGACAAACATTCAATGCCCAAAATGACCCAAACTTTGAATTTTAGACATGGAAATCAATACATTGGTGACTTCCGTAAAAAGAAAATCCTAGATTTCAATCTCTCCCTCCTTGAAAACCATATCGCTTCAACCAGATGAACAATTGCTCTTACACCCCTCATTCTATACCAACAAACACATTGACAACCTACGCACTAACCAACACAGTAAGGCGGTCCACACCATCATCAACACTTTACTTGCCCATCTTAACATATGACAATTCACACTTATCCATGCTGGTATACACAAAAATATACCCCAATAATACACTTTGACCATCTTGGCTCTCCCATGCGTATCCTACATGCCCATAAATGCAAATGCCTCGCCAGAACGTGACCCTATATTGTATGCACCAAAGACAAAATTACCCATAAATACCCCTTCATTTCATCTCCACGTCAAATAATCTAAATTATTTAAGTCACGTACTTCAATAACATATTTTCAACAACTGCTACCACCTGTAAACATGAGAAATATGATGTTCTCATGCCCCATCTTATACAATTAGGTTGGGACATCCTATTACCGTTTGTTGTAGCTGGGGGATCTAAGGCATCATGCACTGCTCTTTGAATAATAAACTTTGTGACCTTGACATTCCTCAACCCAAAATAAAAATCCTTCTGAAAAAACATGCATCTTAACACAATCAAATATCTCACCTATATAGTCCTTGACTAGTGAAAACTTGAAAAACATGCAATCGAAGTGTTGTTTTACTAGTCCCCCCCTCATGCTATGTCAGCATACATGTTCATTTATCGAGATATACGCATCACACCATCCTCTTCTTTCATTTCCTTACATAACTGGAACATAAATGGTTAAAGACCATCATCACTTCAGTTTTATTATTTAAAAAACAAAGCCCCAACGTTATTTTTTTCTACTTTTTCAATGAACGGTGTTTTGAATCATTTGTGGTCCAAACACATACACGAGTATCAAAGAGATTTCTTTCTAAGGGTCGCGAAGGGGTCATAGCTATAGTGGGAAGTGGAGAATCGTTTCCTAGAGCTTACAGAGGTCTCCCTCGTCACCTCACTCTACAAGCACTAGAGCAACTACGATATTTAGTGTGGGTCACACTAATTTTCAAGGCAGAATTGAGTGTCCGGGCATCAAAAAAGTGCTTTCGAGATACTTAAAAGCCGACCAATTAAATCTTTGGACGTAGGGAATGGCGATGCATACTTCTAGTAAGCCGTTCTAGTTTCCACCCATAACTTTAAATGGGAACATTTTCATCCCATTGGTAGGTAGCAAGAATGACAATGGTGGGTCCCACATAACTTTTCGAAAAAGTTGGTAGTCAAATCTCATATATGTAAATCCATGACGGGTTGAGGGTTATTAAGGTCCTTAACCCAACACCCCAAAATTTTGCACAATGAGACTTACGTGTCGATTTGAGGATATCACCACCTGGACATCAGGCTCCCATGAATGGTAAATTAGACGATCTTATCAACACAATTTTGAACTCAATAACTTTTGCATATGAAACCCAAAGTAAGTTTATTTTGGTGCGTTGGAAGCCTCTTTCAGTTTCTAACAAGAAAAACACTAATTTTCATCAACCTAATAACAATATCTATACCCCACGCTTAAAAGTGACGGTTTTAACCACCCTCTACCCTAGATATCACGTTTGAATTTTGGACTATGGTAACAAAGAACAAGGTGCACTATTGATGCATGTGAACACGTTGCACAACCAACAAAGGAATCTCTCCGAGTTATCCAATCGTACTCCATTGTACTTGAGCTATTACACGAATGAGATGCATGCACGCTCTTATGTGACTCGTAAATGTAGAGATAAATGTATCTCTCCTCCCAATGGGCGGATGACGTGGCAAATACCTAGTCCGTTTTAAAGGTGAAGAGGGCTCTTTTTTATCCCAACCCTTGTCCTTATATATTTCCCATGCGTTTAAAGGAACGTGTCACAAGTTTGTGATGAACTATTTGTTAGATGCACACCATTCATCAATGGGACATCACATTGGTCACATGCAATATCTCTCACAACATTCAACTTGGGTCTCTCTTCTAAATGACCCTATTCGACTCAAAATGAAGTTTTGTCACGTAGGCTTCTAGGCTTGTAGGTTGGTTTTTGTTAAAGTGACACTTTTTTCTTTTGTATCTTGAAGTATTAAAATGATTTTTTGGTTCATGTACACATATGATATCTTGGAAAATATCTTTTGTGGACCGTGTGTTTAGTGGTTTCACACTATGTTAGTTAGCGACCCCACCTCTATGACCCAAAAAAGCAATACGTCACGGTCTACACTAAACAATGCAAAACAAACTTCATTGATCTTCGCGACGATACTTAACTTACGACATGGGGAACATGTTCTCGTACTTGGTAACTTGGTCGCCTTATAAGTGGTCATCGTTGTATAAGTTGTATAGCCCATTATGGACACTTGCGGATATGAATACAAACTTGTCACCGATCTATATCCGACCTAGATCTACACGTAGGGAATCAACAAACACACTACTAAGTACGTCCTAAAAGATCCCGTCTACTTTAGAGCTAGCGTTTGTTAAGGGTCACACATGCATCGCTTTGCTACTTGATGTCATATCTTCATGCACTTCGAGATTGGCACTTGGGGACGTGGAAGGGATTGACACGCTACTAACATACTTTTTTTTTCCATGTTTCGAAATCAAATGATGTAATAATACGTTGGGTTCCGGCAACTTTGACGAGGCTCTTGTGTGATGCCTCGGGGGAATTGAAAGAGTTCGGGGAGCATAGGCCTAGTTTTTATCCATCCTCTACACCCCGACACCCAAGAACGCAACCATAAGGAGGTTGAGGTTCTCGGAGCTTCGGGACCTCCAAACAAGAAAAGAATAAAGAGACGACTCCCGATGTTGCCACCCGCGTGAATTACTTGTAAGCTAATTACGTGGGCCCACTCTCTTAACACTTGAGCTTCCAAGGAGCCTATATTGGGCCTCTCCATGCACAAAAAACATGTATAGAAGAAAGAGCATTGTGTATTACAATGTACTGGTTTTGACCGTGGGAACCTGCAGTTTATAGAACTCATATAGAGTGACCGTGTGGGACAAATTTAAATAAAATGTGCTAAATATTGTACTCAGTGTTGCCAATTATGATTGTTTTGCTCAATACTAATTGTAAACTGCATGTGTAGTGTCACCAACACTAAATGTAAACCTAACATTACTCGTAATTCCTTGCAATGTTTTTGGGTGGTATAGATTTACAATGTTACAATTATTGTCACTTGCTAAGGGATTTTTCATCCAAATTCCAATCTTCCATGACAAATATCTCATTCTAGAAATGCTAGGGTGCATAATATACCAAAAGTGGATGAACGAAAAGTAAGTTGAGATGAATTTATTTTATTTTTTGTAAACTTACATATAAGAAGTGTCATTACAAAAGTTACTACAACGACATAAAACACCACATGACACTAAGTATGATATTTAGTGACTTCCCCTCTAAAGCAACATTGCCTAATTTAACATGCCTTCGTGTTAAACGTTTGGTCTACATACAACGTGTGAACAACTTGCTCTCGATGTCATTATTCGATTCAAGAAAGAATCACTCGCCTTATCAAAAGTGGTGGAGTTTTGGGGTTGGCCACGCCCTTCGAGAGCTTCACCACCACTTTTTGGAGACGGTTGTTTAAGCTAAGTATGGAGGGTGTCCCGTGGATTTAGGAGTCGGTTGGTAATCCTTGAGGCAAGGTCCTTGGGCTTAGTGGACTCTCGACCACTTGCATGGAAGGACTCGTAACTCTCGGGTTCACATGGGCCTTCAATTTTGATCGGACCCCTTCGATTCCCCCCGCACTTTGTCAACTTGGTCCTCAAATTCGGACTTCCGTTTCGCATGGACAAATGTTGGGTGCTCAAGGCCATTCCCGGACATGGTGGGACCTAAGGGTTAAACTTAGGGTTGGTTGAATCTTTGTTGAACATTCTTGTCCTTCGAGATCTTTACGGATGATTAAAGACACTTCATCAACATGCAAACATCATCCGTCATCCATTGACATTTGACAACACAGTTGAATATATTATTGATAATATAATAATAATAATAATAATAATAATATTGGGTATCTTATTGAAGGTAGACTAAATAGTCCTATAAGTGTGGGCCACACTAATTGTTTTAGAGCAAACACGTTCATTCTCGTAAGGAGAATTAATGTGGGCTACATTAATTTTCAAACACACTAAATTTGTATTAGAAAATTAGTGTGGGAAATTATTTATTTTTGTGCTACTTTTGATGTAAGGAGACTATTTTATATTATGCAAGGTGTTGATCAGAAGTCTTCATGAAGACTTAGAGGACAACCCAGGACCCACAATAATGCCACCCTGACTATAAATTTAGTTTGGCCCTCACTAATTATACCCACACTAATGTTCCACCCACACTAATAGGATTATTTAGTGTACTTATGTTTAGCATGCCGTCAATTTCATTTTACTTGGTTGGAGAGAATGTTGAGTGACAAAGTTGTGAAAAAAATATCAAAGAACACACATAAGGTAGATGTGTCTAATTTTGTTTTTTATCTTAAAATTGACACTTATATTTGATTGTTGTATGGTTGGATGTTAGTTAAGAACAAACACCAAAAAAACTATATGTGTTGAAAATAGATTGGACTAAGTGCTAAAAATTTGTTGACAAACAATAAGGTATTCATTTGAAACTTAAAAAATTATGAGGAAAGTGACTATGGGCAAAATTTCAGTGGATGGGAAATCTACATGGAATCCCACATGACAAGTATAGATTTTGTTGGCTAGATTGTAGAGGATTTTTTGGGGACGGCTCTTGAAGGTAGGTTGGGCAGAATGTGCAGCAGGCCTCGGGGTACAACCCATAGAAACTTATTGAAGACACATATTATAATATTATTAATGTTTAATTCATAATGCGACTGTTCGAGATATTGTAGGAGGTTGGTTTTTGTGTAATTTTGCATAAATTAAATATATTAGCTTAATTTATGCGCTTTGTGCCCCCGGGGCGCCTAAAATATGTGTTTTTAAAGAAATGGCTACAAAATGCTCGGAATTGGACAACTAGAGTGTGTTTCGTATGGCGTCGTGTGTGGCGTGTTTTATTGTGTTCACAATGAGAAGGCTCTAATCAGCGCGGACGATCGTCAGGAGCGCGAACTGTGTGTTGGATTGTGCAGACTTGTCATCAAGATGTGTCCTAGGCATTTTTTGAACATTTTTTTCCTTAATTTATGCGCGCCGCTCTAATTATTTTAGGCATTTTATGTGTCTATGTATAGAACGCATAATTTAACGAGGCATGGCCAATGCCTTTGGTGTAAACATGCCCTGAATGTTAACTTAAATCTTCCATTTGCAACAAGCACGTGGAGATCCCATGAGCTTTAAATGGACACAATCGGCTAAAATATAACACTTCTCCTTGTTTGAGAATACAAATCCGGAGTATCGTCTATTGGTGACCGCCATTTACAAAGAGAATCCATCTTAGCCTCGCAAACATTAGTCATATCCTCAAGTAACAAACGTTCAAACAACGGCTAAGGGAAAAAAATATGGCTACAAGCACATTCCATGAACTAAGTGTTGTTTGCATGTCATGTTTCTAATGGCACTGTGACGTCGTGTACAAAAGTCAAGAAAAAAAGTACATACTTCAATCAAGTTGTTCATTACAATATGTCCAAAGCCAAGTTTGGGAAGCGCTTTTCTACGTCGTTCTTAGGGGCGGTTTACACCATAGACCATGAACTCGTCCCACGGAAGATGCCTTATTCCGCGGTACGAGTTCATGGTCTACATTTCATGGTCTACATTTCATGGTCCGAGTTCTTAAAAAATTGATTTACAAAGCCGTTGGGCCCCTCACTAGGTGTAAACCGAATGTGGACCAAGAAGAATGACCATGCACCAAAAAGTGAAGGTGCTGATTTTCTTAATACATGCCCAAAAAGGGCAATTTTGAAAAAAAATTCAAGTTTGACCATTCTCTTGTCTTCTCTTGGGCTTCACTTGTCTTCACTTCTTGTTAAATGTGTTGAAGATGTGGCTTGCAAATCTTCTCACAACAATTTTACAAAAAAAATTAGCGATTAAATTTGTACATGTTCAATGTAATTTACATGTGACATGTACCTTGTGTTGTCACTACACTAAATAGGATATTTAGTATTTGATTATATTTAATGTTGTTACCACCCTACCTTGCTCAACACTAAAGTTCAATTCTTTGATAATTAGTGTTAGAAGATTTCCCATTGCGGTTCTTTTGACCACCCTGATCTGCAGTCACTAAACAACTATAGGTTTTTCTTTTTTTCTTTTTCAACTATAACTTTAATTCTTTTTGGGGCGTGTAATATACCGTTGGAAAGGTATTTTCAAGACCTTTCCAATGGTATATTACAAGCCCCAAAATTCCAAATATTGCAGTTGGTAGAGCAAAAATAGTGTTAATTAGTATTAGAAGATTTCCCATTGCGGTTCTTTTGATCACCCTGATCTGCAGTCACTAAACAACTACAGATTTTTCTTTTTTGTTTTTCAACTGTAATTTTAAATTTTGGGGGCGTGTAATATACCGTTGGAAAGGTATTTTCAAGACCTTTCCAATGGTATATTACAAGCCCCAAAATTCCAAATATTGCAGTTGGTAGAGCAGAAAAACAAATTTGCACTCAAATTCTTGAGTTCTAGATGTCCCACGTTGTTTGGTGAAACACGTGGGAGCCGGTATAAGGGGAAAAACAAGGTAGTGTTGGTATGTCTCATGGGCCATGCTATGATTAAGGGCACATAGGGGGTAGATTTGTTAAAGAATTATTAAAATGGTGATTCTCTGCCATCGGTCCTTGCCTTTTCCTACCAGACCACCTCTCTTGCCTCTCAACGAAAAACCCGTTGGACCATGTCAATGCATTTATTACGCTTTAAAAATTATATTTTGGGGACCTCGACCTCCGTGGTCCCTTTGCCATTTTTTCTCTAGTGTAAACCGAAGTTGTCCCGGGACGAGTTCAACAGCCAATCAGTGCTCTTACATCGCCGTGGGACAACTTCATGGTCCATAGTGTAAACCGCCCCTTAGAGAGAGGGAGAGAGAGAGTCCTAATGATCACCACCTTACAAAGTTCTAACTTATCCCATGGAGGAGAATATCCTAAGAGCATGAACATCCATATCCTTGCAACTAACTTAAGTCCGAGAGGATCGGATCACCTTGGAGAGAATTATTACATGCACGGGTATATGCTACCCAAGTCTCATGGTTGGTGGGCATAGGCATATTCCGTATTGTATATGCCATGCTCCCAAGTCTCTTATTTACTGTGTCAGTTGCCTATGAGGGCCAGCTTGCAACCCAACCAAAGTTGACCGTGAGTCAAGAAGCACGAAAGTACACCCCAAACTCTGTAATATCAACCTCCATAATGTCACTCGCTCTCTAATATCCCGAAACCCTAGGGAACGGATGTGCGTAGTTCAAATCTCGCTCCTTAGTGTCACCTTTCTCTCCCTTATATCACGAATTTTGTCATTAATGCAAACCACCAAAGAAGTCAACCCACACCCTTGCATTGCGCCATGTGTCAATATGTGGAGTGTCTTCTTCTTCTTCTTATGCCACTTGTTGAATGTTGGTGCATGCATCCGCCACATCGCCCGGGAAGGCAAAGTGGAGTGGATCACACCACACCATTTAATGTGTTGCACTTTGTGTTATTCCATAGTGTCACATGCTACACTAATTCACTAGTATCACGCATCCATGTTAACACTACAGAACTCTATAATATCCCATGAACTTTGGTTGCCATAGATGTGATACTACGGAGTTTAGAGTGTAATTGATTCGCAATTTGGAAAGAAAAAAAACGTCCATTAAGCTTAACCTACAAGCAAACTATATCTAAACTACAAAAACAACTAAGTATGGAAGATCATCACATTGCATCTTGGGATTTGTAGTGTCTATGGAAACTCATCCATTGTGGATGAAGGGGCTCCAACAAAAAAGAAAAGGAAAAAATCTTACAAAATGGAGGGATAATTGAATCCAATTCGATTCCACTAAATTAATTTAAGATCTCTGACTCTATTTCCGGAGTCATCTTGTCTTAAAATATTCATCTACAAGTTATAATACGATTCATTGCATTTTCACCTTTGCAAATGGATGAGTTCACGCAGACACCACGAATCTCTAGTCTCGTGTTGCAATCTAATACCTAAATAAGACACTAGTATTTTGGTATCAATACTTATATGGATACTTTTGGATTCCACATTATAGTCATAAAATCAAACACTTATCGACATTGTTTTATATCTTACCTATATGCAGTGTTGTTTAGAAACAAAATAATGATGTTATGGTTTTATGAGTATATGTGTGTTGACTGCACAATACACAATGAAGAATGTCGTTTGACTTCTTATTTGCTTTATACAAATTTAAAAACGGTGATATAATGCATTTTCTTTTTCTTTTCCAAAATGTGAGTCATGCCATAAAGGGGAAGCCATAATGGCTTGTATGTTGGCTATGACATAGGTTATGTAGGTAGAATTTAATAAGGAGTTTATAGTGACTTGTCAAACCACGTTCTCCGGTTGACATTTTCGACCCATTTTTTTCAAGTTTGGGTTTTGAAGGGGAAAAAAATCGCTTTTGAAATTATTTGAGTTTCATATGCCACTATTATACAAAACATTACAACATTTGAGAGTTTGGTAACGCTTATGAAGTGTAGGAATCAATGTCGGTGCGACACATGTGCTTTATAACTAGTCAAAGGTTGACCAACCAATCGATTGAGTGACGTGTTTTATTATTATTACAACTACTATTGGCACAAATAGATAACAAAGATAAACCCATTCGATCCCTATTCAATTGCAAATGAAAACCAGTTTAAGGTAGACATGTGTTATTCGTATACTTTCTTCTCTACACCCACTTCTTGTAAGGTATGAAAACACATAATTAGTGCAAGATGATTAACAAATCCAATTGTGCCCGTAGTCATTTGCCTCCTATTTATGGAGCTCGCATGAATATCTTATTCATTGTCAAAGTGAAGATTCTTGTGTTCAATAAGTGGTCATGCGGGTCCCACAATCATGTTAACCATTGAACCTAAAACAATTAGCGTATTTTGAACACGTCGTTCAATCTGTGCTAAATATGTGTTGTTTTGGTGTTTGTTGTTAGATCCACACCAATCCACAGTCCACTCAAATATAGGTGTCCATATCATTGTTGTGTTGGAATTAGGCACATCTACCTTACAACCACACAACACAACACAACCAAACCCAACCCAACAAGGAAGCTAACAATGGGAGCTTGGGTAATAATACCCATAACATGTTAAGAATTCATGTCGGAATGCCTGACGTTTCAATTTATTTATGAGACCGAAAAACTTGGAATTTTATCTTGGAGAAAATGAAGCATATGTGACCCAAGATATCATCAAAATTATTCAAGAATACTACCACAGTTGCCTTTGACATTGGGCATTTTTCCCCAAATATTTACTCTGCTTGCCTAAAAATGCAACATCCTACTATTTTTGCACGGTACACTTTTTCTTATAATATATATATTCATATAAAATTTTGGCAATTTATAAAATATTTGAATTTATGCTAAATATGAATGGGAATTATGGTAGTAAGAGGGCTGGCTAAGTACCTAGCAAATGGTCAAGGTTTCTCACCCTGGTATTAACAAAGGGGTGTCAAAACAAGTATGACCATGTAAGTATTTGGCAAAATTTTACCAAAAACACATTCACTACTCATGGGCCTTATATATATTATTGAAGAATATTTCTCCATTTGAATCTACCATAGTCCAACAACGCATATCAAACAATCAGATGCAAACTATGAATAGACCAATGGCTCTACTTAAAAACAAAGTCATGAGGTTATACTCGTCAAACAAACATTGGGAATATACAATGCACAACATGGATGGTGGTAGTGAGGATGTCATTGCATTTTTTGGCACCATCGCTCACTATTCCCGAAAGGCTAGACATTGCCCGCTGTAACTAACAAATTAAGCATGGCAGTCAACTAGCATGTTAACGTGAAGTCATGTGCACAGTATATGGACACATTGGAACAAACATTTCCAAAGGTGTAAGTGGTGATAAGAAAAGGAATGTGCAATATCAACATATTCTCATAGCTCCATAGTGGTGAATCACACCAAGATTGCAACCATGGACCCTTTGAGTTATATAGTACCTCGCTTTGACCATGGGAAGAAGGGACCAAAGACCGTCCTAAGCATTAAATTTTTTTAGAATGAACAAAACATAGTGGTACTTTGCATAGTCTTGGTGTCTACCCAAGGGGGGGTGTATACTTGTTTGAAGCTCAAGATGTGAATCATGTTTTCAATCAAATGTACTAAATATACGATTGTGACATTTAAGATGTTTGTGGTCTCCTAGTATTCCACTAGGTCTACTCTAGAGAGGTGGGCAAGAACAATGCTCCTAGAAACTTGGAAGACATTAGATACTTGTAGATTGCTAATTGACATTCTCTTCCATAAAGAATACCATGTCAACTTTGACCTAAGTGTTAACCCACCTTGGACTCGCATAACCTATTTCTTGACCAATCACAACTTCAAATATTGAATTGGTCCCTCGCCCAAGTCTTGGTGTATACTACCCTCAATTGTGCAAAATATATATATATATATATATATATATATATATATATATATATATATATATATATATATTCTTCTTTCAATATGTTTGAGTTTTTAAAACAGCATATCAAGAAAAATTTAGGTTTATAAGAATTTGGAGATTTAAAGCACTTTTGAGTTAGTTATGCACAAATCCATCCATGCATGAGGTCTGCAGAACTACACTAAATATTTTATTTAGTGTCACTTATTTTGATTATCTTGCTCAATACTAATTGTAAACCGCCTGGGTAGTGTCACCAACACTAAAATGTACACCTAACATTATTTGTTGTTCCTTGTAAACAAAATAAGGGGGCATTATAGATTTACAATGTTGCAATTATTGTCACTTACTAAGTGATTTTTCATCCAAATTTCAATTATTCATCACAATATTACATTACATAAATGCTAAGATGCATAATATACGAAACTTTGTTTCAATAATTGACATTTGGATGAACTGAAAGTAAGTTGGGATGACAATATTTGTAAACTTATTCATAGAAAATGTCACTAAAAAAAGTTGTTGTAGTGACATTAAAAGTTGCCAAATGACACTAAATACAATATTTAGTGTAGTTAGTTCAAAAGAGGACAGTGAGCTTTTTGTGAGCAAGGAAATGTTTCAGGAGGAGGGTGGGTTTCCAAAGGCACTGAAGGGGAGGCCACACACATTCAAAAACATCGGAAACGGAGGTTTTAAGCCTTGTAGAAATGCCGTTTTGGATTGGAGTTGAAAGCAAATGATTTTACTCAATAAAAGTGGGACCAACCTTGAAACCAAGCTTTTCGAAGTTAGGTACATGTCAAGGCCGAAATTATTTTGCCTTGGCTTATCAAACTCCATTTCGAAACTGGCATTTCAAATGTGTGTGGCCCCTTCTTGATAGCATGCCTTCACCTTGAAGATGTTGGTTTGGACCCAAATCGATGTTGGTTATTGATGTCATGCATTCAATTGTTTCTGGTTCTTGGTAACCATTATTGGTGTTGAATATTGATAACATGCCATCACCTTTAGAGTTGCTACAATAGTTTGTCCAGGATCGATGTTGATTCTTGATACCATGCATTCACCTATTGTTGGTTCTTGGAAACCAAGATTAATGTTCTCCGTAGCTGGACCTAGATGCACTAGTAGGAATGGTGGGTTTACATGGCACGCCAATCTAACACGAAATGACTAGAATGACACATGTTGTTGTCATTTTGGACACTTTGTGTTAGATTGGCGTGTCATGCAGACCCATCATTTCTACTAATGATGGTCTTCTTGTAGCCGTTACTAAGTGTGGATTACACAACAAGTTGTCTTCAGTGATGCACCTAAATGTGGACATATCGGTCTAAACTTGGGCATAAGTGAACTAGGCATGACTTTACGGATTCACTCGAAGTTGGGGACTTAGGGGATGATTGGTGCCCTCTTGTTGGCCAAACTTTTACAATCAACTTTATTTTCAAAGGCCAGTTAAGTAATAGCCCACCCACACTTATTGGTGCGGGCCACTAGTGAACGGTGAGTACCAACACTGGTTGCAACTAGTGGCTCTCACTGGCTAAACCAACTCTAAAAGTGGCCCATGCTAGTAGGAATCGTTCATTGGTGGTCTGCACTAGTAAGTGTGGATGGGCTATAAGTTGCACATGACGCCTACGGTGAATATTGTATTTAAGGTCACTAATTCTAGTTGTCTTGCTCAATACTATTTGTAAACCGCTCGTGTAGTGTCACCAACACTAAATGTAAGCCTAACATTATATGCCATTCCATGTTAAAAAAAAGTGGGCATTATAAATCTACAATGTTGTAATTGTTGTGACTTAGGCATGGTTTACACATGTGGATGATTCTTAAAATCGTGGTTATTTTTTTAACTACATACACATTTGGCCCATTGTTAACTTACCTCATACATTAAGTTACCATTGTTAGGTTAAGTTACCGCACAGCTATAACCTAACACACAATCAGTGCCTAACCTGAGTGGTAACTTATCACATGCGTACTAGAATGGTTAGCTAAATTTAAAGACAATAGTAGTGACTAGTGACTTACTAGTAATCACATGACATGTTCACATGATGACAGTGGCAAGCAAGGTGAGTGTAATGATGGCGATGTGTGAATAGAAGTAGTAACCCACTCGAAATAGGTGACAACTTTGGTGAAGTTGCCTATAGGTGTGAATGAAATTGACATTTAGGGTAACTTAAAGTCAAGTTATTTACCATTAAGATTGGTAAGTTTAGCAATCACGATTAGGACTTACCCATAGGTGCAAACCATCCCTCACTATGTGATTTTGCATCCAAATTTCAATCATCCATGATACCAATGTTTGGATGCATGATATACCAAAAGTGGGTAAAGTAAAAAGAAGAAGAAGAAGGAGAATGGCAATATTTGTATACTTTCTTAAAAGAAGTGTCATTAGAAATACTTACCACAGTGAAAAAAATACCATGTGACACTAAATACAATGTTTAGTGTAGACTGTTGTTGCAATGTAAACTATCATTTGTTCGATGGCTTTCCGTACTGGCCTAGAAATGGTCAAAATTTTTGTTGAAACCCACCAATTCATTGTTGATTCTCCCCTTCACATCTCTTAATATACATTATAAAAAAAAGTGTGCCAATCATTAGAGTTCATTTGTAGTTACTAAAAATTGTAGTAAAATACAGTTCAAATTGGAGTTATCTAGAAGTAACCCCAAATTTGGCATGTGACATTGTTGATATTCCTCCTGTAGTTCATGTCAGGGTTTCACTGTGTTATACAGTGGCTATTAGAGTAGAGGCACCCATAACCGATCACTTAAGATATTTTGCGTCAGATATGGAGAAATATAAGGTGGTGCAAATTATTCATGTGTAGAAAGATAGGAATCATGAGGACTGCCAAAAAAATGTTATTTTATTCCTTAAATTGAAATTACTGTGAATTTTTGAAATAAAAAAGTTGGCCTAAACATATTACCGGTGTCTAGAGTCTATTGTAATGGCTCCCTTGAAACGCTCATTCCTCCTCACTTTAGCACTAAAAACCAGGACATGTGTCATGTCACTGTTGGTTTTGGTCTAATCAAAATTCAATCTCAATTTGATTGAAATTCAATCCTAGCTTGATCGACTAGTACTATATGTTAGACTCCATCACACCTTGTTTCAGTTTGTGATCCATTATACACACCTAACACCATGAGTATAGTGGACACGAAGCATATGTTATGTAGTCCCCCAAAATATTGAAACCAACTAGAGGCATAGCATGACATTTGTGTCATGTGGCAAGTTCATTATATAGCACACCTTAACATAAACAAGTGAGTAGGGGCTCCAATATAGGTCATGCCACGTGTGACATACTTGGATTAAAAGATTTCAGGTTTGATTAAATAAGAAATAAAGACCAACCATACGTTATTGTGCTTAGCATGTGAGCATATGGTGTTTGAAGTCAGACAACTTAAGAAAGAATGGTGCACAAGGGCTAGACAACCCATAAAGGAATCGTGTGCGGGAGTTAGACAACTCCCAATCGAAGATCTTTGCATTGGAGTTAGATAACTCCAATTGGGAGTTGGACACCTCCCCCTGGAAGATCTTCGTGTTGGAGTTAGACGGCTCCAATTGGGAGTTGGACACCTCCCCCCTAGAAGATCTTTGTGTTGGAGTTAGACAACTCTAACTAGAATATATGAATTGGAGCTAGACAACTCCCATTAGATGGATGTTATGCATGCATTACATTATTCAGATTCATAACAATGTTATGTGGGACTGACATTATTATGCAAAATATTCCATCATTCATGCTAAATGTGAAGAATATTCCACATAATATTGTTAGTCCCACATAACACTGTTACGGATATGAATAATGTTATGTGGGAGCTAGACAACTCTCAATGCATAAACAAACCTAGTTGGAATTAGTCAATTCAACTAGAAGAATGGATGAATCAATCAAGTTCAAATTAGACAGTTCCAACTAGAAGAATAGAGGAATGCATCAAGTTGGAATTAGAAAATTCCAACTAGTGGATTGTGATTGAGCCAAAAGATAGAAGATTTATAATAGAACCAAAGATATAACTATGAGTAGAAGACTTTACTATATGAGAAATATAAAGTAAAAATAGTTTTTGGCATAAAAGGGAGCATGGGGGAGGAGAGAGGATCTTTTGTCTCTCTCCTATGGTCAGGTGGTTCAAGCTCATAGGCAACCACAATCTCGTGGTTAAGTTGTAAAGCCTTTGGAACATACAAAGTTTGGAAGTTCAAGCTCTAGTGTTTTATGTGCATTCTTGAGTGTATTGTTGTTGTGAAAAAAGAGGAACTTGCCACCATGAATTTGCCAACTTTGGTGGAAGATTTGGTGTAAGAGGTTAATGATTGGGTGTAGGATTGGTATGTCCATTCAATGCCTAGACAAAGACTCTATTATGGGCATTGTTACTTAGCCCTCAGTTGGGGATCCTAGTTTTGGGGTTATGCCCTCCATCATTGTTGTCATCGTTGTTGTTGTTGTTGTTGTTGTTGTTGTTGTGATTAAAATTTTAATATAAATAGAAAAAATAACAGTTGGCTTTGGCTTCTTGTTCCCATCATACAAATTATAAAATGTCAAAAGATAAAACTATATTTATCAACTTTGCACTTTAATGAATTGTGTTTAAGACATTGGAAGCAAGTGTGGCATGTCACTTGTGGTCCTACATCTTCATGATTGTAAGGCATTAAACAAGATCATAATACCTTATTGAAGAAGCATTGTATCCATACAACAGGTGGGATGTAACTAACACAAGTTGCTCAATGGATGCCATTGTGTGACCAACAATGGGTCACAAGTACTTTTTTAATTTAAAAAAATCATACAAATTTAAGATACGATTCAAATAATATGTGTTACATGATTTCCAAATCCGTTTGAATTGTTGATCCAAAAAGAATTAAATGAACATATGAACTAAATCACTCTAAATACCCAAACTCATCAAAACGTCCATAATAGGTGTGATTCCCTTCCCCATTTCAAAGGCTTTTGAACTTTGTCACGAGCATCAACCGGGAGCACCACAAGAAATGACGAAGCACGAACTCCGTAAGTTACCCATTTGCAACTTACTTTCGGAAATCAAGGAAAAGGTCCGAGTCAAAAAGATCACCAAAAAAATTAGACTCCCTCATCGCCGACACTAGTACTCGCTCGTGAATGGATGAGCTCGAGAATGGTGACCTCATGCCCGCACATCACGGGTGCCATTATGTATAGGCAAAACTTAGTAATTTAATAATATATATTAAAATAGAAATATTCCCAAATACCCGGAATCTTTGCACGAAACCCGAGCTCATGGATGGTTATCATTATGTCAAGCACGAATGGATAACATTTGCGGAGGGCGAACTTCGGGTGGACCGTCAATCCCCCGAGTGCCAAAAATAAGAACCGAAACGGGATCCGAACTCGAAATTGGACGATGCTACTAAAATTGTGTGCAATAGTATGTACAACTAGCATGCAACCTTTGATCGAACCCTTGCGAGGGTGAGTTGAAGTCGTTGGATGGTGGAGGAGCCGGCCCTATACTTAACTTAAAAACACGCGATTTTGCGCGGAATTATTCATTATTCCAAAGTGATTTATTCCAAGCGTGCTTGGGAGATATTAGTTGGCACGAGAAGATTTTTTGCTTATATTCTAAAAACATCGGATACTTAGATGAGATAGTTTCGAGAAGATAGTTAGTGGTGGATATCGGTTCCGAAAGATAGTTTCCAAAAAGTGTGCAATTCACATGCCGTAAGTATCCAAACCTAAAGCGAGCGTACTAGGTAAATATAGAAATTAGTGGAACAAATAAAAGTGGTAGATGGGTCTTAAAATGGTTACTCGTTCCCACTACATTGGTTCTCCCATTTAGCGAGGGCGGGCTAACGGTGTGTGTGGGAAATTAGTGAAGGTGACACTAAATTTCTTTACGCTATGAAATTGCACAGTTTTGTCTAACTACACTAAATATGATATTTAGTGTTTGATTATATTTAATGTTGTTACCACCCTACCTTGCTCAACACTAATTTTCAATTCCTTGACAATTAGTGCTAGAAGATATACTAGAAGATATCCCGCAATTCTCCTTTTATTATTGTTATTTTTTTTACCATATCCTCACTAACACTAAATTCAAACATGTAACTTCCACATATAACCATGGTTGATATTTAGTATTTGAGTTTACATTTAATGTTACTTACTCTCATAGGGTTATTGACATTTAGTGTATGCGTTCGTATTTAGTGTATCAAACACTAAATATCATATTTAGTGTAGTGTGGGTTATCATTCAAAATTACATGTTGCTACAATTTGTTTGCTAACATTATAGTTTTTTACCAACTAAATTGTATCATATTATTCAGTGTGCATACTAACTACTTATGTTATTTGGGTTTAGAATGATACTCTTAGTTTAAGGTTACATCAACACGTAACTCCACATGTGACCCATAGTAATTAGACAAAATAGTGTAGTGCCACCATAAGATCTAGGGTTTCGGGAGTCCACAATGTCAAAGTGTCGGAAACTCTCAATACAAGCTTTCTTCAGTTTCTTAGTGTTAGGAGATGCCCTAGGAGTGAGTGAGTGAGTGCCAACTAAAGAGAAGAAGAAACCTCTTCAAGATCATCCAAACAAAATTATGCACTCTACAAACACCTTAGAACACGAACTAATTTTCATGAAATGTATGGTACACAAGCATGTATTCGTGAATTTAGTGCCACTTGGTCAAAAAAACTCAGCCTTCGCTAATTTTGAGATTTGACAAAATAGTGTGTGTTTCGGGAATTAGCACCACATACACTAATTGGAATAATCATTGCAGCCCCCACTTCTTCTAGGATGTGAAGAACGGACTTAGTATGAGATGCTAGGCAATTCCAAATTGAGGCCGTAGCCACTTTCCTCATAATCTTTGAAGTTCATCGTTGCACAAGAATGCAAGTTTGGTTTAACTCAACTTGTGCTCTAATAAACTAGAAAAACAAGAGTCTATATTGTTCAACATTTTGAAAGCTTTCCTACAAGTGTAATCCTCATCGGAATCTCATAGTTCGAATATAGGAAAGCAAATCTAGGAAGTTTTAGATCGTTGATCATTTGGCATTAGTATTTGGAACAGGTCACACACCTAATACTAAATGTAGCCGATACGAAATAATACATGGAAGCTAGAAATCTCCTTTTTTTTTACAATCACTTCAATCATTCCAACACATGAACGGGTTTGGAAATCAAAATTTGATTTGCATTGACATAGGAATGAGGAATACAACAATTGAGCTTGAAATTCATGTATATTAGGAATTCTTTAAGTTGAACTCATAGATGATGTAGATGATGATTGTCTCTCCAATACAATTTCAAACTTGGATATGTACCTATACATTAGAAACCATTTGAAATCCAAAATCTATCATAAGTTGATACACCTTGCCCATGATGGGCCCATGAGCTGCATGTATTAATTGTGGCATCCAATTTCTTGATCAATCTCCGAAAGACACCTCCTCCACACATGCTGAAGTCTTTGACAATAAGATGAACATGCATAATTTGGTTACTTATCTTAATCGTACACCTATATTTGAGTGGTGGGTGGTTAGGTGAAGATCTAAGAACGGGCACAAGAAAGACATGTGTTTCAAAGAAATTGAACTATGTGCTCAGAATTTGTTAAATATCCTAGGCCCCAATAGCCAACATAAATGGGGCACGTATGTGACCTTCTCATGGCTCACTATTGGCGATCCTTGATCATTCCCACCAATTCAATATCAATTCCCAAACTTTGTCTGATCGATCATGGCTTCAAAAGAGAGGGGAATTATCGTATACGAGCAGTGTACCTCTCATCCATCCAACATAAAAACCTAACCCCCTATAGGTTTGTTGCCGATTCATCTCAGACTACCTTGAACATACTAATTCAGGGTCTCTGAGTCTAATTATAATGTCAAATCAACCAAAAAGTGTAGCCTTTGAGTTCCATGCTATTTTAGAGCTTTCATGTTGGATGAATGAGAGGCTCGTGTACGACAATTCCCTCTCTCCGTGGCTTTTTTTCATACACATTTGGGGACGCACAAATTTTTCTAATCTTGGGAATCCGAGTAGTTTACATTAGAACTTTGATTTGCATGTTGTTGCAGGAATTGTGGTCTCACGCACAAACATGTTCCATGTGACACTTGAGGAAGATAACTAGGGATCGTTTTCAAACTAGGTATAGCTCCTTTGAGTGCTTGAGAAAAAGGTTGCATTCCTCATGACCGTACCTTTGACCCATTTAGTGAAAGCGTAGAGAATGTATATATATTCTCTAGAATATATCGTTGTTTTTTCTCCTAAGTTGTTTCGACACCGGAATTAGTGCACTAGAGAGGTATTGATTATGTCATAAATATCTTGGAAGACTAAATTTTACCATGCACTTGGAAGAAGGGGGGGGGGGGTAGTCGAGTTCGGTGACAACAAGTTGCTTGCGCAACTTGTTCAACTCCGCGTGATTCGTCATTCAAGAATGCATCGGTATGTTGGTTAGTATGGAACTACATTGAATATTGGATTTAGTGTGGAACCGCCATGTGTCAACTCTTGAGAGGGTGTGCATGATTGCATTGCAAAGTGTGACAAGTGTCATCAAATTTTCACACAAGAGCAGTAGAAGAGACACCTTGCAAATAGTGTGATCTACACTAAATCTAATAAATGATGTACTTGTTAGGAGTCGTTGAACATTGGAATGACAATGGTATTTAACTAAAAATAAGACAAAGGCACAGTCTAAAAGTATAACACGTTGAATTGTATGGTAAGATCATTCAATAAGATTGCATGTGCGTAGATGATTATGGTTGAACATCAAGATAGTTGTATTGATTATATTTTTATTGCCAGCCAAGCGATTGACTAGAATTTCATCAAAGAAATAGCATACTAATTTTTAAAATCACATTTCAATAAACAACAAGAATTCACATATCTCCCATGACATTATGTATATTGGAACATTGTATAGCGCTTCCTCGTAATGGATTTAAACTGTAATTATATGGGAAAAAAAAGTTGAGTATAGGTCATTTTACTTTTTGTGTGTTTTCTTAGTGGATTGGCAAATCTACCCATGAAATTATGTAACCCAAAATTACCATGTTTCTAAAAAAATGTCAAATTTTACTTGAATACATGTTATTAACCCTCAAGCTATTCTTGTGCTAAAGATGAATTACTCACAAAGAGGGAGAGGGTTTGAGTGGGGTTTCTAACTCTTCAGAAGAAAGAATGCCTTGCATGGGATGATGGGACCTTCAATCCAAATATATATATATAAATTAACATAAATTAATGCGCAATCTAGGCATTCTTGTTACAAATTTTTTTTGTTGAAATGTTACATTGGAGGGATATCTCCAAAATTAATCATCATCATTGATTCTAAATAGTACATATTTGTGCATTTTTAGCTTCAAAATGGAAAGAAAAAAAAATCATGAGTCACAAAGAGTGTTTTATGACATGTGGCCTCTATAACTTACTACCATAGTATTGAGGCTTTTCAGTTTCAACTCACTCTAGGACGTTGTGTGTTCAATGTGTAGACCTCGATGTGTAGAAGAATATACTAGATGTGATTGGATCATCCTCAAAATTTGTAAGCGTGTACTTAGAATGGTTAATATATAATTTACATGGTTATGGTTTTCAATACACTTTAAGTTGAGCAAAAAAATTAGAAAAAAAATCAAAATGGCCTTGGAGGGACAAAATTAGGATCAAATACGAATTCATTACTATTAATTAGAATACACTAACACTTTAGTCTCATACTTGTCAAATCAAAATGCATAGTACTAATTTTTTAGCTTTCACATGGGATTCTATGGTTACAATGTTGTTGTTGTTGTTTCCTCTCTTTTTCGGTTCCCTCTCTCTCAATGTTGTAATTGGTGAGTACAATAGCCAACCAACACAATTTGCGATTAGGTATTTAACACCTGGGCACTGGGTACGGGGAGCACACTACCATAGTATGAGGGAGGCTTAGGCAAAGCATTGTTGAATTATTAATTGTTTTCAGGATTCCATTTTGACATGTAGATTATTCCAATATGTTTTTTCCCCTTTGTAATTTTTTTACATGAATAATTGTTAAAATTTGCAACACATCTTAAAATTGATATAGTACGCAATGTACCTGCCATTATATAGTCACAGTGTTCGTCAAATATCAAGTCTTTGTACTAGTCATTGTTATAAGTTGTGAAAATTATGAAGAAGTTATTCGTTCCAAGTTATGAATTTTGTTACACAAACATTTCTCTCATGATTAATACTCTGAAAATATCAAGAGATCAATAGCCGGCAATTCCCAACTTTAGTTATTAATCTTGAATTATTTTTGTTTTTGCATATAATGTGAGCCATTAAATTGAATATCATATCTTTCAAATATTATCTCAATAAAATGTCATTGATTGATCCATATTAATCATTGTATTTAGTGCAAAGATTGGAGATACGACATGCGACATGTTGAGCACTATATTTCATATCATACATGTGTCGCCATGCTATATATGGGACTATAGTAAGGCTCCTCACACACACACAAATATATATATATTACATAGCCACGTGAGAAAAATCACAAACAACCAAAACATGTATATCCAACGACCATTGGATCAAACCCCTCTTGTGGATGACTTTGAACAAATGTGATTAACTTCTCCATGTGAGTAGGAAAAACAATTCCCAGATTTGTTAGTCACCTCAATATTAGATGTTGAAGAAATTGAGGCATCCAAGTAGGTTAGTCATTGCAACACTTACATGCTTGAGATATGAAGAGTTGTTATGTAAATAAGAGAACCTTCTTCTCCAAAAAGAACATAGCTCCTTTACACTAGTGCAATCCCAAGTTGGCAACTTGAATTATGGCTTGCTTTTGCCTTAACATATCCCCCTTACACCTCCCCTCCATTTTCTTCTTAAAACATTGTATTGTACATCTATTTTACTGTGGTCCACACTATGCATTTATCAACCCATATAGATGATATTGTAATCATTGAGGTGCAAGTGACAAGCATAGAGTGTGGCATGGGACCCAACTAAGTAACACGGCTCAACAATTACAATGCCTCACTAAACCATATTTATGGAAAGAAAAAGAAACATGAACATCAAATGTAATACACTAACATACAATGTCTATTTACCACCTTCTACTTGTGCTCCCACAAATCATGTATATAATGTAGTGCTAATGAATCAAATTTGCATTTAGGGGTCCGACTCATATACCTAAACTGAGGCATGTGCGTGTTGTCTGGTTCGTTTTTCATGTTCTCCAACTTCAGTTGATTAGATTCATATAACGAAACTTGTGTTACATTAGCAAATTTGGAATGAAACATCAACAACTATGAGATTGAAAATCAAACCTCCTCTTATTTAGTTATCGTTATCAGAAGGGCATGTTGGTTGATTCTTTAACTTAATACGTAGGTCCTCCCAATTAGGTTCACTATTGGGTGTGGAAAAATCAATATTATTTGAAGACGTAATCCAATCTCTTTTGAACATGTGTATTCAAGGTGCTTGTTCTTTGATCCTCACCAATCTACAAACCATTCAAATAAAGAGATTTGGCTAAGAAAAATAACCAAATAACACCTGCACACCTTCAAGACACGAGAGTGCAAAGGGTGAGTACTATGCCATTCAAATAAAGATATTTTAAACACACAATGTAGCCTACGGTCAACACAACATGGAAACCCGGAGCTAAGAATAAATTGAAAATTCAAATTGAAATCACCAACACCAACCTGATTAAGGTACAAAATCGGAAAACGGTGAAAATAAGTTGATTTGGCAAGAAAGAGTGGCTTGGAATTTGTGCAACATTATTAAAACATGTAGTAGAAGAAATGATGAGATATGCAAGTTGTTGTAAATAATTAGTTACATTTATCCAAAGAGGCAAATCAACCAAGCCCCCTACTTGTACAATAGAGTCTCCCTAATTTGAGCATCAAAATATCTTGCTCTGCATACGAATGCACACAAAACGGTTAACTCAATGCCATGCAAAAGTGATTGCATGTGGTGTGAAACATGACCTATCCGGCCAATCACTGCATTTGGCCTATCACTACATCCTTTTCAGACTACCACTTTTACAAGTAGTCATTTTGGGTCCACACAAGAATCATTCAACTCCTAGTCCAATGCACTAGTAGTCGTCATTCACCATTTTCCGTTTTTCTACCTTACAACTCCTCCGTTTTCCCAACCATTTCTTTTGAGCTTGATGGCCACTTCACACATGAGATTGAGAGCCCGTGACCATTACATTTCAAGCACTCTCATTGGTGGAAAAGGCGGAGCCGGTCCAAGTTCGCTTCACATTAGAGCCCTGCATTGGGCGCCCATACACATGCCCAAGCCCATACCCACCCATGCCCATGGGTTTAATGTGGGCATGGGTGCCGATAATATGATAATGGGTGGCCATGGGTGGGCACAACATCCCAGTGGGTATGGAATGGGCATTGCTTCCAAGTGGGCATGGGTGGGCAATCTAAAAGGGGCCTGGTCTTTCCTGATCATGTCACGCGTAGCGCGTTCAATTTTGTGTATCCCAACATCTAGTTCAAAATCAGAATGCAATTTTTCCGATGCTGGCAATACTCTCACCCCAAAGCGCTCAGGGCTGAAGCCTACGATAGTCAATGACCTTTTATTCCTACGATCAAATCAAGACTTGCAGTCCTCATAAACATAATTCCTTCTCCCATGCACATATCCTTGAGTTTATAGTATGGGCACAAGCTTGACACTGGTGGGCACGGCATTGGTATGGGTTGGGCATGGGTGGGCAAAAGTCGCAACTGATATTAATGGTTTGGGCATGGGTGGGCAAAGGTCGCAGTTGATATTAATGGTCTGGGCATGGGTACAACTTCAATTCACAATGCAGGGCTCTGCTTCACATGTCTACGCTTGAGGGACCAACGGAGTAGGTGAATGCAAGATGGATGTAAAGTCTTCATAATTTCCTACATGGCGCCAAACGTATCATGTTTCATGGTCACTTGGACTATTTCAAAAACCACCTATTGGAGGTAGGCCTAACCCAAAACCGAGAGACCATGGCACTCCGAACGCTTACAACCGTTGATTTATTCTATTTTATCATGTGTGAGGACCCGCATAAATAGAAATTCATTGAAATAGCATTTGGTTGAGGGCCCGGTCACATATGAGTTCACTCGAGGGTCCGTGACCACACTACATGGTTTTGGAGGGGTCTTGGGACGGCCTTTGGACACTTTCTTTTGGGCTCTCACAATTTCATGGTCACGGCTCTTGGCTAGTGTGTGAAGTAGCCCTGAGTAGTCATCAACAACTCCCATCGTGAACTTGGAAATTTTTATTTTTATTTTTATTTTTTAAAAAATGGTCCGGCTGGGACATAGCTGAGTCACTTGCAGTGAGAGGTTCATTGCACTTTGGTACTACTAAGTTAGTATCCGTGACTGGGTTTCCGTGGTACTAGTAATATAGTGCCGCATGGGACTCTTTCTTTCACCGACGCAGCAAAGTTGGCTGGCAGGACTCTTTAAATTTTTAATTATTATAAAAATTATTTTTGAAAAAAAACACGTTGGAATTCAGAGGTCTCACTTCTGTTGGACTCAGAGTCACGGCATAAGTAAGAGCGATAGGGAATTATGATGTACAAAGGACGTACCTCTCATGCATCCAACATTAAAAGCCTTGATATCGAGTGTTGTTTGAAGATCACTCCTCAAAGTTTATGATCACTTACACTTTACTTGATCAAATCATTCCGGACCTTATTGTCGAATGAAATGTTGTAAGTTACCCTATACAACTTCAAGTCTAATTCGATCAAATTTTGGGCCTATTGTCAAAGTGAAGATTTTCGTGCTCGAAATGTTGTCATATAGGTGAACCAATACCTAGCTTTTGTTGGCATGAAAGAATGGCCAATGGGCGAACCACAAGCTACCATAGCTCTCTAGCAGCTTGGGCACCTTTCTATCTAATGATTAATTAAAGTGTGAAAGTAAGTTAGGCAACCCAAAAATAATATTATAAAATTGGGTAGATTAAAAAACAATTTAAAATAAGTTATCCATTCATCCAAGTCATTTCTATAATTCATGGATGGTTTTCCTAATTTCATCTATGGCAGATTGCGGTTAACCTAAACACTTCCCTTAACCAACATTCCTTACCCTAAAGTTGTCTTTTACTTGTATGTCACTTGTTGAAGTTATTTGATGCTACTTTGTTGGATTCCAATGAATGTCACTTGCATTATTGTGATTTTAGGCACTCTTTATATGCTATTTCCTTTTTTTTGGACACTCAACGAAATTAATTTCCTAAAAATTTAGGCACCTTTAGAATTAATTATTTTCTGCCCAAGCTACTAGAGAGCTATGGTAGGTCCACCCAATGGCCATTATTTTATGTGATTTTCCATTGGGATCAAATTATGCACGTGATTAAAGATTTGTGGGGTTGTCAAGAATGAGATGGACATGTTTGAATTTTGTTGTCCATTCTAAGAACCTTCACGTGATGGACATAATCTCTTCATGATGGAAATTGGGTTATGTTGAACTAAAACTTCAAGTTGTGGGAGCATTTTATGGAATTGGCTTTTATGGGGGGTTATATGCGTTCATAAACATCAAATTCAAAATAAACTTTTTTTGGGGGAGATTTTTGGGCATAATCGGTTGAGATCCTAGTGTTTCCAAGTCCAAACCCGGGTTTTACATGTTGCCATCTTCTGGTTTTTTTTCTTTATTAAAATTGAAGAACATTCCATCAGTTCCTCTAAGATGATGGGTAATTCTCCTGAAGTCTTGAACTTCAACCAGTTATTCCTCAAACTCAACCGGTTATTCCTCAAACTCAACCGGTTATTCCTCAAACTCAACCGGTTATTCCTCAAACTCAACTAGTTCATCTGTAACTACACTAAACATGATATTTAGTGGTATTGTAAACCGCGGTATAGTGTCACCAACACTAAATGTTAAACCAACATTCTTTCTCATTCCTTGTAAAAAATTCCGGGGGACAATACATTCACGGTGTTGCAATTACTGTCACTTACCTAGCGACTTTTCATCCAAATTTCAACCACCCATGACAATATTTCATCACAAGTCGCCGACAAGAGAAGGTAGGGTTTTTTTGCCAATGGATGAACTCATCCATCATCCACGACAGTATCCGTTGACTTATTCACAACAAGTGTCATCCAAAGAATCACCATAGTGACATAAAATACCATATGACACTCAACACCACATTTAGTGTGGCAAGTCGGCTCTCCCCGTTCAACATGAAAGTTGAAAGTGCGGGGGAAGTGAGTGTTTTATGGAACCGGTTTGGGAAATGGGGGCCGAGGGAGACCAAACGGGGGACAAGCGGAACTAGAATGATGTGGCTTGTGGCTTGCAAAGACGGGAGCCCTCCTTTTTGCAAGGCCAAAAAACATCCCCCCCTTGTCTTCTCCTTACCAAACACGGGTACCTTACAAACACCCCAAACATCCGATCATCATCATCATCAATCATCGGATTTCGGCCGACAATTCATTCGTCCACGTGGATTGGATTTAAAAGCATCGCGATCCGCGGAATTTTCATGTATTTCTCGTGACTCAATTCAATGTGGGGGGGAGAGAGAGAGAGAGAGGGACTTATTATATACAAGCGTATCTCTCATCCATCCAACGTGAAAACTTTGACCTCTATAAATTTGTGGCCGATTCATCTCAAATGACCTTGAGTACGCTAATTCGGGGTCTTTGAAACTAAATTTGGTGTCATATCAGTTTTAAAAAGTTAGCCTTTGGGTTGCGTGCCGTTTCATGGTTTTTTTATGTTTGGTAAATGAGAGGTATGCTCGTATACAATACTTTCGTCTCTCTCCCAATTCAACTGCCAAGAAACTTATAATATTTCTCATTAAAGGTGTGTGTGTGTGTGTGTGTTTTCTTATCTATTTAGTATTATTGTTATTTTTACACAAGTTGTAGTGTGAAGTCACATGTAACCGGGCCCTCAACCAAATGCTATTTCGATAAATTTCTATTCATGCGGGTCCTCACACATGATGAAATAGAATAACTCAATGGTTGTGAGCGTTCGGAGTGCCTTGGTCTCCCAGTTTTGTGTTAGGCCTACCTCCAAGAGGTGGTTTTTGAAAATAGTCCAAGTGACCATGACACGTGACCCATTCGATGCCATGTAGGAATCCATGTAGACTTTACATCCATCTTGCATTCACTTACTCCGTTGGTCCCTCAAGCGTAGTGTGAAAGCCAACTTGTGACTCTTTTTAAAGTTCATGGTATTAATATTCAAGACATTATTTGAATGCGTGTGATTTTATTTTTATTTCTCTATATCAAATCTTTCCAGCGCAAGCTAGCATAGGAGAACCCTTACTGGCAACGATCATTGTGATGTTGCAAAAGAATCCCGGGGGCATTGTGCCCCACATGTACTCGGGTCACTGAGGTTGAATCATGTTATGTTCACATATGAGAGGGACAACAATACAATAAAGGTCTACTTCATCCCACTTTGTCATTTTTATTCCATCATTATCCGTCCCAATCTTTTATGGGAAACACTTAATTGTATCTTGTCAATTCCTCTTCCCTTTTATTTTAGCTTATTCCCTTTTCCACCAGCGAGAGTGCTTGAAGTGTAATGGTCATGGGCTCTCAGTCTCGTGTGTGAAGTGGCCCTACGCTTATAACTATGGAGGTACTTGAATTCCTGGAAACTGGGGACGAGTTGCAGCTGCCATGTCACAAAAGTTTGTGAAAGCAAGATGTGACTCTAAGTCCAACAAGTTCGAATTTTGTGACATTTTTTTTTGTGCTTGCCAATTAATTTGAGAAAACATGCATGTGTCCATAGTACTAAGTTAAGTTAGGTTGCATTGGCAATCCCGATCCGAAAGTGCATTGCCATCTTCAAATTATTTTACACTCGCTCGGTCACGGCCTAGTCAGCAAGTTGGCTCGACAGAGCCAAGGTTCAAATGCACTCTTATCCACGTCGAAATAAAAGTATTGAGTATATTTCTATCATCATCATTGTCATGAGTGTATGGAGAGAGGGAATTATATCGTAAACGAGCATATATACCTCTCATCCATCCACATGGAAACTCACTTGATTCCCTAAAGGCACCTCCAATGACTTTGAGTAGACTAGTTTTGGGGTATTTAAACTAATTCCGGTGTCAAATCAACTAGGAAAAAGTAACCTTTTTTGGGTTACTTTTGCCTTGATTAGGAACTCGTGGTCAGATTTCTCCCAGAATTAGGATCGTGGCCACGAGATATAAATAAATTTAAAATCCACACAGAGTTCTTAAAAACACCCACTCCTTCCCCATCGTCTATTTGTACCCTTCACCAGTTGCTCCCAACAATGCTTACATGTGCTTACTTGGACTATTTGGTTACTAGTCCCTAGGATAAAGGCCACCGAGAAGAAGAAGAAGAAGAAGAAGAAGGCCCATGTGTGAGGAGATTTTGGGTGCAATCGATTGAGATCCCAAGTGTTTCCAAGTCCAACCAGTTACATGTTGATATCTTTTGGTGTGGGCCAGGGCGAACCGACCCATACATTGGTACCTTACCGGATGTCTAGTGATGTCACATTCGAATGAATCGGCCCTCAACCTCATTGGGGGTCTTTTTGTATTGGAGCCACTTCATCCACGATATGTAGGATGGTTGATTTTAAGTGAGTGCCACGAATCCCCAGCCGTTTGCCCTCCCCAGTAAGGTACGGATATATGGGTTGGTTCGCCCCAGGCTTTTGGTGTGTGTGTGTGTATGTTTTTTTTTTAATTTTAAAAATCAATTCGAGGTTTATTTTATACATTCCTCTAAAATGATTGGTGATTTACCTAAAGTGTTGAACTCAAACCGATTGTTTCTCAAACTCAACCGGCCCATTTGTAACTAGAGCTCGGATCTCCCCATTTGTAGGCCCTTGGGCAAAGACGCTCTCACAGTTGACAAATATTGTATACCCCTCCATCATCTGTCATAAAAATGGAAGGATTTATTCAATTACTTTTAGGATGGGAAGGAGTAGGTCTCGCTCAGTGCCCGGGAACAATGTGTATGTTTGACAAATTTCATTTGGCGTTCAACTTCAAATCCAAAGTGTCACGTGATGTTTTCAAAAACCAAAACGAATGTCAATTGACATCTATATGTTCTTCTAAAACGTCACTTCAATGTCACATGCCTAGTAGTACGTGTCATTTCAATTTCTAAAATGTCAACTAATGTGTGGTTTTTTTCTTCACACGTCACACTACATGTCAAAATCTGTGTCAATTGACGTGCAGTTTATTTTTGTGCAAGTTTTTGCGTGTCAAATGTCAAGAACTTGCAAAAACTTTGTCAAAAATACATATTGGCCGGGAAGTGTTTGGGCATATAGAGTCGGTCAAGATCCTAGTGATTCTAAATCCAGCCGGTTACATGTTGGCATCTTCCAAAGTTTCTTTATTTGTTTGAGGTATATTCTATAGATTCCTCTAGAATGATTGGTAATTCTCCTGAAGTCTCCAACTTCAACCAGTTATCTCTTGTTTTGTTTTCTTTTTTCTTTTCTTTTTTCTTTCTTTTTGAGACAGAAGGCCGACAGGGCAGTGCCAAAGCACAGGAGACAGTTGACCACCTGGCAAGTTTTCCGTCATGTAGAGAGGAGATTTCACAGGCGGGATTCGAACCGCCAACCTCTTTCTTGAGATTTGGGTATCCCTCCACCATCATCCGGTAGTTTAGGGTAGTTTAGGGTCGTTTTGGGTATCTCCGGACATAGGTCTGGCTTCATTTTTTTTCAATTGATTTCTGGTTTACATAGTATAACATTACGCTACTGCATTGATGTGTGACATGGGACCGGAAACTGCTCCCTCATTAATACATGGAAAATGCTTCCCCAACCCTTTGTCGTGCATATTGAGTGTTGAATATGGTAGAGACAAAGGCCGAGGAGAACTCCCACCTGCCCCAAACTGGATTTAAAAACTATTTTATTATTTAAAACTTGCATATGGAAAAAGAACTATGGGTTGGGTTGTACTAACTATGCATTTGAAACCAACTTGCCATTGAAATTGGACGATGGTTGACTATCCCTATCTCTAGAGATAATAGATTATGTCACTTTTGTTCTTATGATGTAGTTGACAATAAGGCGCACTTTATAAAGTGCCCCCTATATAACTTCATTAGAGATGTGTTTCAATTACTTTTTGAAAACGTAGTATTAAGGAGTCTCAAGTCTTTCTTTCATCTGGACCAACAAGTGGACATCAACCTCTATCTCATGGAGGCTACTGCACTCTGCCACTCTTGGGAATTAGCCAATTTGACACCATGTTGATGCACTCTTCGAGCCAGTTCACATGGGGTCCCAAGTCCCAAGTCACTTGAGGTCAATCCATGCAATCTCGGCCGTTGAAGGATGGAGGTTGGGACTTACCACTTCACACGGGATCCCAAGTCCTAATAGCCCTGCCACACCGAGCAGACCAGCGGCCCAGTGTGGCAGGGCTATAAGTCCCTGGTATGGCATGGATGCCTACATGGCAACACTTTTTGGAAGTGAGGCTTGGGACTTGTGTCGAGAGTTCAAGCGAACAAAAAACAAAACCCAACCCTCAGCAGAAATCCCGCAAATATTTTTGCACAAAATAATCAAGGTCCAACTTGAATGATATTTTAACCATATTTTGATGGCATCTTGAGGCTCAAAAGTTGGGACTTTGCCCTCCATGTTGGGACTTGCTAACGTGAGTTGGACTTGGGACTTGGGTCTTTGGACTTGGGACCCCATGTGAACTCGCCCTTAGTCCCATAAACCTTTTTGCTGCCCAGACTCTAAAAACCAATTTCGATTCATTTCGTTTGATGCGAGAAGGGAAAAAAGGGAACTTAACTGGTGAAACCCCAACCAGCATGGGCGGAGCAGGGAACGGGGGGAAACTAACAGTAACGTTTTCTGGAATCCAGCACTTTTGAGGGACAACTTATAAATAAGCAGGAGCTGGAATCGTCACTTTGCCAGTCACGATTTCCTTCATTCTTATCTCTTACACGAAAATGCTGCCAATCAAACCCCCGGAGCCCAAATCAAACTTCCAAACAGGGCCCCACCACACGCTGTGTTTGCTGGATATTTTCAAACACCACTATTGAAGAAGAGAAGAGTAGATATTTCCATCGTAAATAAGAATCTTGTGCTTTGGAATCCGGATCACCATTGACCTTTTAGCATATATATATCTCTCTATAGCTATCTTATGTACACCCACCCACCCTTGTTGAGGTCCGTTTGCTTGCGGTGTAATACCTCAACTTGCTTCCATGTTTATCAAACTTAAGTAGGTGCATGAACACACCGGCTTCGTCGATTGGATTTCGTGAAAATTGGACAATTATTAGCCCCTAAGTGCCCCTTAGAATTGGTGCTTTAGGGTTTAGGGTTTTAGGGATAGGTCATAGGTCATTGCCAACCTTGTGTGTTTTGTTTTTGTTTAGGTTGGAAGGGGGGGGGGGTAAGGGGAGGGGGTGCCAAGTTGTAGTCAACTCTCAACTTGCATATTAGAGTTGACCAACATGTGGGGACTCAATCCTCGCTTTTGAAGGAATGTCTCATATTTGTCATTTGTTGTACATGTGTCAATGACTTGATGATAGTTTGTCTTGAAAGTTTTTTTAAAAATAGATTTAGAGGTCACAAACATCTGAAGTAAAAGTGTCTTTCTTGATAAGAGGTGGAATAAGTCCAATTAGGAAGTTCTGTAGGGTTTGGTTCTTCCTTAGGAGTGGGTTGCCTTGGATTGTTTGACGTCGAAGGGATCCTTGGTGTTTCTTGGTGTCATGAAATGATCACGGGAGAAAGCACATCATGTGGGTTGGGACTCTATCACGGATTATGGGGGAATTTAGTGGCGACAAACACTTAAGGATGCAATTGAGGCTTGTGATGTGGCTTACCAAAATGTTGTTGATGAGTTTGATTTGGTTTCGTGTGCTGAAAGTCTTATTGTCAGTAGAAGTAATTCAATGGATACTTGGAAGGTCAAGCCTCATATGGGCATTATTTCTTGCATCTTGATTCCCTTGGGTCTCGTGATGGGTGCTTCCTATGGTGGTTCAACTGTGGATGTTTCTTGCGATTGAACACATTCAATTTGTACCCAAAAAATTCAAAACTTTTAAAGAAAAAAATCAAGCTTTATTTCTTGAGTCATTTTCATGCAAGGTTTTTATGCATTATGAGGAGAGCAAGGAGTGTCTAGTACAACATGTCCATGTAGGTGCAACATACAGGAAAACAATCTCTCTCTCTCTCTCTCCCGACCACAAAGACGCGTCGCGTGGTCATATCACCTGCCAAAACTAATTCGGAGTTTGATGACATGCATATGCTTATATTTTCACTCACACACATTATTTTCCCAACCAAAATAAACACCACGGTTAATGTACTTGCATTCAATCCATATAATCTACTTCGTTTAGATGGCGAGATGTTATATTACAAGTATGAATTAAGATAGACATAAAATTTTGATAAAGAAACTCCAATGGCTGAAGGCCTGTTTCAGTATTCAATTGCAGAAAGAGAGCTGTTTATGAAGCAAACTCAAAGTTGACTTTTAGACTCCATCCAATACAATTGCTACTTTCTTGTAATTGCATGAACTTCACTTAAAAAAAATATGACCATGTTAAAAAAATCAATAAATTCATAAGGGCTTATGTTGGAGGCAATATTACAAATTGAAATGACTAATCATCAATCAAATGTGATGATAATAGTTATAACTATGCTAAATCGTGTATGTAAATCTATGTAAAGTTGTAAAAACAAGCATGATATCTATTCACATGAGTGAGTAATAGTGGTGGGGGCTCAACTCAAAGAGGTGGGTGGGTGTCTAGCCCTAGCCATAAGTTTCTACATATGAGAATTTGATCCTCATGTCCACCTTTGGAATATGATCCCAATTTTAGTTTCAGCCTTCTAAATATTCAAGTACGGAATGTGGCCAAATCAATGAGGTGACAAGAGAAGAGGACATTCGACTACGTTGATGTAACTATAGAATCTGTCATTTTGGTCTTGTCGTATCCTAAACATCCTCATCCATTTGAGTATTTCAAAAACTCAGGGTTTGGTACGAAGGGAGTTTTGACCCACTTTTGACATTTGTTTAAGTAGCGTTCAAGCGGTGTTGGTTTGTGTCATCCAAAGAGATTGGTTTGCATTAATCTAGAAGCTTGCAATGCATCATTCTTATAAAGTTTAAACATAAACATGTAAAGCTTATCCAACGAGAGCTAAGTAAGCGGGTTTGTCACGAGAAGCTACGTCCAATCGGAAATGTTTTCTTATGAGATTCAATGAAGAGGGATATTGTTGTTGTTTTTATAGAGGATAGATAAATGGGCACTTGTGAATGCGTCTTCTTGGACTTAGCTTTAGACTTTGCCTTAGATTGCTTCTAGGCTTAGTCCATAGACTAGCTTAACCTTTTCTTTCCCAAGGGTCCGTGTCAATGACCTTGGATTTTCTAGAACAATCCTTGACATTAAATGCATTTGAGCCATCATCACTAAAATTGTTGTTGATTGTTTTTCGTGTATATATGGAAGCCAAATACATAATGAAAGATGGGAAGATCTAACTTCAAAGATGGAGTTTTCAAGTTGAGGCAACTACATTACATATTGTATTTAGTGTCACCAATTCTAATTGTCTTGCTCAATGCTAATTGTAAACCACCCGTGTAGGTGTCACTAACACTGAATATCAACTTAACATCTAATTATCATCGCTTGTTAAATTTGTTGGACATTGTAGATTTACAATGTTGCAATTTACTAAGTGCTTTTTTCATCCAAATTTCAATCACTCATAACAATACATTCATTATAGAAATGTTTAGGATGCATAATATGCCAAAAGTGGATGAACTAAAGTATGTTGGGACGACAATATTTGTAAACTTATTCATAAGAAGTATCACTAGAAAAGTTGCCACAGTGACATGAAACACCATATGACACTAAATACAATATTTAGTGTAGTTAAACATGTGGGTGAATTCACAATAACACGAGCCAACCCCACCGAGTTATAACGACTCTTGATGAGTGCTTAGAAAATAATATCTTCAATTTATGTAGATATTAGAAAAAATTAATGACATTTTGCGACATATTTTGAACATTTTAGCACATTTTAGTCGTTATTAACGACTGGTTACGACCATATTTTAGTCCTTTTGGAGTACCAATAACTTCCCAAACATCGTCAAACTTTAGTATATTGTACAATGACATATATTATATGTAGTTACTAATTTGTATTGCATTATCAATTCATATGATAAGATTATTGCTTAACAATCCGTTAAATTAATCACTGGTTTCAGTTTCCTTGGGTCGTGTTATTGTGAATGTACCCATGTTTAGATCACTTCAGATGACGTAGAGATGATCATCATGTACATGAAAATACACAATTATTTAAGATTATCAAACATACATGTGAGATTTTGAATTTTCAAATTTGGATTTCATATGCTTTTTGTAGAGGGGTCAAAGTATATTGGTTGGATGATGTGTGTACCTCTCTTACTCGGGGGCTGCACTCAACATAGCCCGTACAATACCACATTGGTGTTAAAAAATATACAAACATGATGGATAATGTTCCTCTTAGTATCGTAGAGATAAAGAAGGAAGTATGGATTTTTTTGGGAATATAAGTGTACCTTAAGAGCAATGTGTATGTTTGACAAATTTCATTTGACATTCAACTTCAAATCCAAAGTGTCACGTGACGTTTTCAAAAATGAAAATGAATGTCAATTGACATCTACATTTTCTTCTAAAATGTCACCTCAATGTCACATGCCTAGTAGTACGTGTCATTTCAATTTCTAAAGTGTCAACTGATGTGTGATTTTTTCTTTCACAAGTCACACTACATGCCAAAATCTAAATTGTGCGTGTCAATTGGCGTGTGGTTAATTTTTTCACAAGTTTTTGCGTATCAAATGTCAAAAACTTGCAAAAACTTTGTAAAAATTGCACACTGCTTAAGGCTCTTAATAGAGAGATTAAGTGGAAGGCTTGAGACAATCTTATAAGGTATGGAGAGCGGAATTAATGGTTATCGATCATAACATTTTATAGTTGGGAACAATCTTTCTAGTAAAGAAAATGCAATTGGGGGCTATAAATGCCTATGACCTCACCATGTCCAATTCCAACTCCCCACACCCAATATAGATGAGCTAGGACACAAAATTCAAGGCCAAGGTGTGTCCCATGACCAATTAGCCAATCCTAATAAAGACATGGTGCTTGGCTAAGAGGTCACTTCGTCACATAAACCCTCAAAGGACCATTACATGCTCATAATTGTTACACACAATTTCTACGAGCCCCACCAAGTCTAAAATCATAGTTTTTTACTGGTTGGTTTTCAATTTTGTTTCTATGCATTGTGTCAACGAGAAGATTAAAACATACTCACATGTGATATTGATAATCAATACAAAAAGTATGTATTGGCATCCAAGGGCGCTGAAGCTATGTGTTTTAGCTTAAATTTCCAATAGCATTGAGGTATGCAACCCATTACAAAAACAAATGCACTAGAAGCCTTAATTAATTGTGCATAAGGTCACTTTTGATACGCTTGGCTTCAAATTGTACATGTAGATAAAACCATGTCTGTATGCAAATGAGGCCTAGATCATGCCTCTTATTATATGCTTAGAGGTCAATCATGCTCATATTCATAATGAAATTTCCGGGTATTTGTGTGCGAACTTAGAACACATGACTTTGTTTATGTTAAATATTGTAGGCAGACTTATAGTGCGATTTAGCCTTGAATACTGCACTGTAGCCTGGCCCACGGTATTGACCATCATGCATTAAAATAACATAGAATGTCATACTCGGGGGTGTTGTTTTTGCATCAATTTCTCCACATACCTATGTTGAAATGGACATCACTTGTTGAAAGTCTCTCAAATGAACACGATGTTGCATGCAATAAATTCTTTTGTAACCTACAACTTCATAACATCACTCAACTCCTGAGCTACGCTCCATGGGACTTGATATTGGGTGTGGATAATTCTCCTCTAATTTCGGGGCCCCCATTTATGAGGAGCCACGTAGGCTATCTACTGTGGAGTTTGCAACAAACACCTATAAATCCATAGTTTTTTTAAAAATTGCAGCCTCTTTCTTCTGGAAACAGACCCTTCACCTAGCTTGCTTAGCAATGTTATGTCGATGTTATAAATCGTGGGCTGAAATATAGTGTGCATCCACATGTGTATCCCCAATAACTTCTAATGTTGGTTTCCACATTTATTGCATGGCTCACACTTTCTACCAAAAACATCGTACAATCCAATTGAAGCATGCTATGATACAAACCGCTCCTAGATTCGCATTCTAAAATGAAGAGGCGTGCTACATTTCAAAAGGAGTTTGACCACTTTAGAATTGGTATCCGTTTAAGCCCCATTCACACCACCTCACCATGAATGCAGACTCATCTTGTGATGTGGATTCAATCCCACGTCACACAAGTCTTGCCACGGAGGACAGGACAGGTCGCCCACCATTTCCCACGTGGGCAGTCTGCCTTATCCACTTTCCTGACATGTGTCAACCTCCCAGTATCCTGGAGGATCCAAGGGCCAGGATGGGATCCGTACACCACGTGTGCGGGTTCCTGAAAGCAGGACCTATATATAGGTACTTCAAGTTCAAGTGAGACAGTATTTGACTGGCTTCCTCCTTTTTAATGCTGGATGGGCTTTATTTAATTCGTCAACATCTCTCTCTCTATGCCAATGTGGATTTAATTTACGTACATAATGTAGACATGCCTAATTCGGTTACTTATTGTTTTGGCCCTGGGCTAGATCGCGTCTTCATTTGGGTGGGCCCCGCCCCTTCCATGCCTCCTTCACTGCCCGGTCTTCCTGCCCGCACTTGTGTGGGAACTCTTCCCCGTTGGGAACCAATGTGACGATACCCGGTCACTTAAGCCATTAAGCCCCTTTGGTATGTGAAGGAACTCCATCAATTAACTTGGGAATAATGAAAGTGATGTCAACTTGAATATTTGTAAATTTGACCAGGTATTGTCACATTGGTTCCCAACGAGGAAGAGTTCCCATGCAGGTGTGGGCAGGCTAGGGTGAAACAACCCGTACACTGGTGCCTTGGAGGCAAGGGTTTAGGCATCCAACAAGGAACAATTGTATGGGTTGGTTTGCCCAAATTTGCGGGCAGGAAGACCAGGCAGTGAAGGAGGCGTGGGAGGGGAAGGGCAGGGCCCAACCGAATGAAGACGTGATCTAGCCCGGGGCATTGTTTTGGGACGTTTGTTTTTTTAGTGGCATGTAATTTGGTGTGGCTCCAAAAATGGATACTAAAAAGACATGTGTTCAACAGAGATGGATTGCGTATTGAAGATATGTATTAGGTATTAATTTTTTTCCAGGATGGGTACCGGTGTGTAATGGGCCCCCCCTATGTAGGCAAGGCCAATAGGTCGATGAGCCTATGAGGGACACCATTTATACACCGATTCCCATCCTCAAAAAAACTAATAAGGCACGTAATTGGCGACAGGGTTGTATCGAGCCAACAACTGCTTACCACATCCTTCCTACCTACCCAACACGCCATCGAGTAATCATTATTGTCTTATAATCGACTTCCTCAAAGCCACATAAGCAAGATACAAACTCCCAACCAGTTATGATGATCGTTTTAAGCTCAACTTGTAACATGACCGAAGGGACTTACATGACCATTTCATGAGCACAAGAATGAACGCTTTGATCTTGAGTAAGATATTCATATGAGCTCCAAAAATTACAAAGAAAGTTAATGACTATAGTCAATTTGGATTTGCTAACCATCTTGTGTGATTTCGCGTGCTTCATTTACTATGAGAAGTGGGCTCCTCGGAAAGTAACCATTTGAGATTGATTTACCTTAGAATACAACCCTATCGATTGTGGTTGGCACCTTTGTTGTTGTTGTTGTTGTTAGCACTTGTGGGGGTGGGGGGGATTGAAAATAGCCTTGTGTTCAATGTGTGGGGAGATTTTTGGGCATAATCGGTCAAGATCCTAGTGTTTCCAAGTCCAACCGGTTACATGTTGTGATCTTTCGGTTTTCTTTATTAGTTTGGGTTATATTCCATAGATTCCTCTAAATCGATAGGCCATTTTCCTTAAGTCTTGAACTTCAACTGGTTATTTTCTCAAACGCAACCGGTTCATCTGTAACTAGCCATAGGTTCTCCCCGATATTACCCTGGGGTTAGGGTTTTAGGGTGTTTAAAAACAAGGTTCGGGACCGCAGGGTCAGTCAGTCAGACTTTGTGCATTGACCACATGGGCTTCCGTTGTTTCGGTGTGTTTGACTGACCGGCCATTAAATAATCGATAAGGCCAAGGCAGATGCCACTGATAAGTTGATACAAAAGGGCCTGTTCACAAAAAACTTTTGTGTGGGAGAGAGTGATAACTTATAAGTGGCTGCAGGTTTCATGTGAGCTTTTTGTGGGCGGCCAAGGACCGCATTGCATCAACTTTACCTGCGAGAGCTAATAACCTATTGAGAAGCTCACATGTTTTCCATGCAATGTGATATACTTTGCGATTAGGGACAACATCTATACATGCATTACATATGTGTAGACTTTGCAATTTGGCCCAATGTACATATTGCATACGTGTAGTTGATACGTTGGTGGAAACCACCGATGCTTTGTTGTTTTTTCTTTTCCTTTTTCTTATTCTTGTGTAGTTGATGCAGGACAAGTGTTGCAAAGGGGATTCCATCCCAGACTATGTTCACGTGACGTTGCGTTGGGTTGCCGCTTCATACATCATTCTGATCATACCAATAAAGGAACCTTACCACCGACCTTCGACTTGTTCAAAATGAGACCATGCTAAAATTAATCCAAACATGTGTGGGCAACACTAAACCCGTGCATGTTCAAATCCAAAATTTTCATGATGTCCAACAATCTTGTAATGATGTGTATGATATTTTATAATATAAAATTGTATGATGAGAACCGAGAGGTATTTGTACACATTTCACCAGTAGATAGTGATAAGCCTCGTGTATTGCTATGCATCGTATTATAACAAAGATGGAGAATATTATTTATTAGCTACAAATGCCAGAGGGTGGGCAAGGGGTGCAAATGACCAACCTCATCTTTGAACTTGTCTATGAAAGAACTTGAGTTGGGATGTTATATGCATGCCCATTAGCGTATAAAGTTTGAGATTATGAACATGGAATACCTAATTTTGGCTAAATTGTGCTCCAATTTTAGGAAGTTATGAGGGGGTTGCATGGGCCCCTTCTAATATCTAAAACACAATGCAGATAGCCACAATGGGCAATCCATATGGTGGATTAGAGGAGAGAGAATAGGGAAACACTTGATGCAACTTTTCATGTTCATTGTATACATTATATTTTATAGGGTCTCAAATGGAGTCTCCACATTGCACTTCCCCAATTCTAGCTCCCTTAGGCAAGGTGGCAAAGGTTGCAAGATATAGTATAGCAAGTTGCAGGCTAAATCCCCCCCCTCCAACCATCTGGCAACTCAAACTTATTGTGTCCATGTTTCTTGCCCACTTAAGTGGATGATTCCCCTCCCTGAAAAGAAAATCCCTTAGCTAGACATTAGGTGCAAACCCAAAAAGGTTCAAGCTTATGGCGTATATAGAGTAACAAAACAACAATGGTCCAAGTTTTAGCTTCATTGGTTTTCAATACTTCAAACCTTATTTCAGAGCTCAAAATTGACCAAAATTTGGTTGCTTGAGCAAATCAGAGTTAAGACTCCCTACATGAACCTTGAAACATAACTACATGTGCAAACCCTATTTGCTCCGCTCCATAGAGTTTGCATGGCAACCCTCAATGAAGTGACCTACCATACGAAACTAAAGTATCAAGGTAATAGTTATTTGGTATTTCTTGTTGTCCATTTTCTATCATTTAGATATACGTCTAGGAACTTATGTTGCATTAGTGGATATATGATGAAACACCAACAAAACTCAAATTGAAAATAAGATCTCCCATTATTTTAGATATGATTATCAGAACTCTTGATTTGTTGATTCCTCAAATGAACAAACACATTCCCAGGCATCATTGTAGAGGTACTTCCTTTCTTTTGAAAGGCATTCACCATCTTTGCCCACTCAACATTCGTGCAACGCGTGCGACAAGATACTATCCTAAATACAAGCCGTTGATGGGAACCTTTCCTAAGAGGACCACAAAACATGAGCATCGTTTAGGCTTTCCAAAATTTGAGCAACTTTGACAAGCCTTGTGTTGGCTGCCCGGTCTTGTACACTTAGCTTGACCTTCAAAAAAAAAAAAAAAAAAACAATGTGGTACCGAAAGACTGTCTTGGTTCGATCCGAACTTCACAAAAGGGAACTCACGTGTCGCATTAGACACATGAAGATCGTGGCTCCAGGGACTTTTATAAAACCCATCAGATTCATTGCCACGGTGCAGTGGTGAGAGAGTTAAGTTCTCAGTAGGAAAAAAATTGCCACTGGAGCCCTGCGGCTTTCCTATTCATACCACAATGGAGCTTTAGTGTCATTATTGTCCGGATTTTTACCCAACGAGCGATCGACGCTGGCCCCCACCCATTTCCATCGCCCACTCATTTCGCATGCACAGTGAATAGATGAAACTGGTGACGATCTGGAGAAAGAACTATGAAGCTGCATGGGCTTATCCGCTAGCTTCTCTATCTTGTCAATGATTCGGCATTTGCATCTTATATACATAATAAGATGTGTGAGCTCCCACCTACCTACGATCATGTCTGCTGCAAGGATGACTCATATTTGCAGGTACCATATATGTGGATAAGTCTGATTGATTTCGGTTGAGCCGGAGCAACCATTTTCAAGTCCTCATGGCTTTCCTGCAAGCATCATCGTCTTTGTCTTGTTCATGGCCGGTTTTCTGCATAAAACTTGTTCTAAAGGACCCCTCGCTGATAAGTACAAGAGCGGTAGCTAGCCAATTCACAACAAGTCGTTCCAACGACGTGCTTCTTGAACGTGGCTGCGACAAATCTACGAGGGGTCAAGATTCGGCGTGTCGAGCCAATCATAACAGTTGTTTTGGAACATGTTGTTTGGCTACCACTTTTCGACTTGTGCTAGTGGATAACATGGTTTCCAACAACACAATTCCAAACGACTGCTTTCTTGAATACGCGCGTCCAATCTAGACGGCTCGTAGATTGGTCACACTGTGCCAACTTTCTGCATAAACTTGTGAGGGAAGGACCGCTCAATAACTTATTGCTTAGTAGAAAAGTGGTAGCCAAATAACAAGTACCGAGCAACGTGCTTCTAAAACTGGCCACAATAAATCTACGAGAGGTCGAGATTTGGCACCTCAATTGATTGCAACACTAGTACCAAACGACAAGGGGTTCATTATTTCGACCTCCAGTTGATAAGGTAGTGACGTGGTCCGAGACGACCCTAAACTACTGGATGATGGTGGAGAAATACCCAAATCTTAAGGAAGAGGTTGGCGGTTTGATTCCCGGTTGTGAAATCTCCTCTCTACTTGACAGAAACTTGCTAGGTGGTTAACTGCCTCTTGTGCTTTGGCGCTGGCATGTCGGCCTTCTGTCTCAAAAAAGAAAGAAGATAAGGTAGTGACATCAGCTAACGGGAGAAGCCGGTAGTAGATGGAGGGGTAACCTTGGTAAGGTGCACTACACCGTTTATAGTATTTAGTGTCACATGTGTAATAGAGTCACTTGCCCTATTTTGAGGTGTATGCTAGGTTACATTGATGATTAACAACTTCACCATAAGTATCATCTCATGACACTTGGCATTCAAGTGCGCTTACTGATATCTTGGCATGAGTATGTTCAATATTATTCTCCCCTTTTAATATGACACGTTTGGTCGGGCAAGAAATTGTTGTATTATCCAAATGTCATATTCTACATAATATGAAAATTTGGCCTCAAATGTCGTACTATCAAGGTTTCTAAGATAAATGACTTATTTCAACATCAAACATCATTTTGTATACACAATGAAGATACATAAGTATGAAAGAACATTTTTATTAAAGAAATATGCTCACAATGTCACGCAATATGGAGTATAAAACATATAGTCCTACAATGATGTCTTCACCATATCACACACTCTGAAAGTAAGAATCTATTATCTTCTGATGATATTTGTTGATGTTGGAAATTGACATCTTGCTCAATTTATCCATAAAAGATTGCATGCTCATCACATCATCAACTAAAAACTCTAAAGGATGCTCCACTGCAAAATTTGATAGTAAGTGGACATACTCACGGGCTTGAGGAATCTTGACTATTGGTGTTGGCTGGTCGTCCACATCATTCCCCTCCGCATTGGCTCTTCATTCAAATCCACCGACTTAGCCATGATGTATTCTGCATTAGCAATTTTTCTCCCATGCCAATTGCACATATTCTTTAATAGGCAATTCTTCACTTTCAAGATTCAAAGAGGGAATGAAACTTGCCAATGCATTTGTTGCTTCTTTCATTCTCGATTTCTCATGGTCACCATCCATGGCAAAATCGACACTCAAATCTACAGGTAAAATCTTGGGCATCCTCTGGTCGTTTCGTATAATTTGGGGATTCATCTCTCTCCACACTTGAGAGCATCGCATATTAGCTTGCCTTACATTAGGCATTATTTTCTTCAAGTCAAGGTGAGTAGTAGAAGAATCAAACCGAGAGAGATCCCATTCAAAAGCTTCTTCTTACACTAAACTTTGAATGTAGCAATTATTCCCTAATCCAATGGTTGTACCACACTTGTAACATTAGGTGGTAAGAAAACAATAGTAATATTGCCCAATTGCAAGGTTGAAAAATCAAATGATTCACCCCTACCAACATGCTTAAAGGAATGAATAGCAAGGTTGTCCATAATTAAAAGTACCTTCCACTTTTGAGATTTGAAATGTACATTGAGGCCCATCATCCAACTATCAAAGACATATGATGTCATCCAAGCCGTTTGTTTTGCAAATCACCACACATAATATGTTGGCAACCACCTTCCAAAGCATCTTGGGTGTAGAGATTTGTAAATAATATAGGTTTCAACTTGTCATGCCTATCATGTTTACAACAAGAGCAAGAGTGAAACGTCCTTTTGAATTTTGTGCCCACAAATTTTTCTTTGCACTTAGTGTCTCATTCAATTGGGCACGATAATATAAACCAGTCTCATCTGTATTGTCAACATCTTTTGGTGCCATACCCAATGCGGAGGAGGTTAGTGCTAACCAAATTGTATGCAAGTTGTTTTGTGTGCAGATGTGGTCATCAACACCGTAGTTGTTGAAATTATCAACAAAATTAAAAGCATCCGCCACTCAAGACTGCCATCACCTCCAAAGCCAAGAAATTGAAGAGTGGCATGGACAAATTTAGGAGTATAAGGTGGTAAGGACTAAAATTTCCAATCTAAAGAGATGCGAGATTCACGTGTGAGGACAAATTTCGAATCAAGAAGAGAAATCAACAACTTCATAATTATAGTTTGCATATCCAACTATCCCTAAACCCTTCAACCTCCACCCAAGCCCAAAGACTCAAAAGTGTAAGGTATGTTTTGAAACCAAGGTTTTAAAAAGTGAACTTGAATTAACTTAAATTAAGCCGTTGATGAACTATCCATGTACTCCCTGGTCCCAAGGCATATCCTTAGTGTGGGTCCCACCACATACAAGCATTGATTACCTCTTTTATATGACAAACCGGGCCTTAAAAAAGTCATATTGTGAGCATCAAAGTTGTATTATCAAGGTAAATTAACACTAGAAAGTTCGGTCGATGGCAAATGCATCATATAATTGAGGTGTTGTATTATCGGGGTTAGATTGTAGTGTTATGAGGTGCATGCCTATGTTACACTAATGGTCTACAAGTTGACTAAAGTGTACACAAATGACACTTGCCATTAGTATGCTCAAGAATATCATCCTCTTGCATACTAAAATGTAAACACATGACAATTGTCAGTAGTACGCTCAAAATAATCTTCCCCTTGCATACTAAAACGCAAGACTATCATCTAACATATCCCAATGTGCTACTCTAAATGTCATAATGTAGATATTTTTTCACTCGAAGAAGTGACTTATGTTGACGAATGGAATCATATAGCAATTAGTAGGTGTGACACTTTGAGACCTCTAGGCTAGTGATTTAAAAATAAAATAAAATGCGTGTCTTCATTGGCTCTTGGCCCATCCACTGCCTAACTTTTGAGGCACTTTGAGTGAGGTTGAGGGAGACCTAGTTGGCGATGTGGGATGACTTTGTATATTGCAAATGCAACAAGAGGTCCTACAACACACACAAATGTGGCTACACATAATTTTTGTGGCACATGTATATGACTATGTTTTGGCAATGTGGAGCTAGCCTGTGGCTAACGCATTACAAAGAACATAAATTTGGCTACATGTAAGAATTATTGTGTTAAATTTATGTTCCATGGGGGAATTGAACCTCAATCTTTCGACCATGCCCTCTGCAATGTGGAACGATTTGTAGAAACCACACATTGCACAACCCACACTAATAGAATCAGTATCTAAGCAATTGACATGCATTGCTCATTAAATGGTCATATAGGATCTATTGCTCGCCTAGAATGGTTATCATATTTTGAACTCACAATCCAATCTCTTTCAAGCACATGTCTTTTTAGTATCCGTTTTTGGAGCCACACCAACCCACATACCACTCAAATGTAGGTGCCCAATAAGAAAAGTAACTAAATAAGGGTTGTCTACCCACGGGGGGGTCACTCCATTGTCGAGTGAATACCACGTGCGAGACAATTTTGCTACCCTATATTATATGCCTTAGACAATTTTTAAAATTATGATTTTTTTTTCTACATATACATAACCATTGATAATATCTTTTGTATATTCTTTTGAAATTTTTAGTCATCTTCATGTTTTGTAGTAATTGTTTTAGCTCAATTCTGCATCATTCTAGTTAGAAATGGTATGTTTTATTAAAAAAACAGATAATCAAATTTGGTTACCATTTTTTACTATGTAATAGATACCGTGTATATCTACACATGAAAAAAGATTGATAAAATTTTGACTCATTTTGGTGGTGTTTTTAGGAAAAAGTAGATTTTTTTGTCTCGCACGTGGTATTCTACTTGACAATGGAGTGACCCCCCCGTGTGTCTACCTTAGAGTTCTTGGACAACCTCATTGAACCCTCTTGTGATTTCTACCGGGGATGCTAGTATGTTAGCTTGTGAGCCTTCAATTTTTTTCCCGATTATGGTTTGTAAATCCGTTGGGGGCCTATGACCGTGGAATTATATGTAAGGGTCTATAGTCCAAATGAACAACAAAAGAAGATGTTGCTATGCCAATTTCGTACCAAAAAATGAACTAATATACGTTCAAATGTTGAGATAATAATAATGTAATTGGATATAATGTGTACTAAGCAAACTCATGTTGAAAATAGGTGTAGCATGTTAAGATGTCTCACTACAATACACATCAATGTAAAAATTGAATACATCATAAGGGTGACATTTACGAAGTCCAAAACATAAAGAACAACAAAAGTGGGTTGTAGACATAAATCGGGTTCTAAACATAAAGGTTGGATATAAATTGGGTTAGAGGCAAAGTCTGCAAGCATTGCAAGCACTAAAATATGAATAATGCCTTAGAATGATTAAGCGATGAGTTTGAATGCCTTTGAAATACCTTTGCACCCTTGAGGGTGGGTTGAATGAAATCTCGAAGGGCAATATCAAAAGTGGGAGGTGTTTTAAGAGGACAATCCAAATACCACCCACATTTTTCAAAATGCACAGGATCCCAAGATTTCATGATCCCTTCTGTGAACATGCACTCTTCACTTTCTATGTCAAAATAGTTAGCAAAAAAAGTGGGAGATTTGGAAATGGCTTTAGCAAGGAATAGGACATATTTGAAATACATATACAACACCCTTCGTATGGCTGGTTTGAAGTTGAGTTGCTTGTCAATGTTATGGTTTTTGTGAACTCCCTTATCTACAACAAAATTCACGAAAAAATGCAGTATCCCACAACGATATGCGCATTGTCTCCACATAACAAAAAATAATGGGCAAAGGGTCCATACCATTTGGAAGATAGTTGATGGACACATCCAGATCAACCACAATAGCATCAAAAGCTTCTCGGTTTCAATAGCCAACTGCCATATACAAAATAAAGATCAATATTTTTCAATGATTGAAAAAAATGAAAGAAATAAGAAACAAAGAAAAAAAATGAATGAACCAAAAAGAATGAAAGAAAAAAAAATCACATGAGCGTACCAAGTAGCTTTATGAAGCCACTTAGGGAACTCTATATCATTGATTTTTGGTTTCAAAAATTTCAGAGCGTCATGAAGAGCAGGTGAGCTGTTTCACCTCTCAAGCCACTTAATCTTCATAGAAGTGTCCATAGCTAAAGTTGCCAACATCCAAAGTTTTTCTTGAGTCATCTCATGATTCTCATCGCAAGTTTCATAATGAGACTTCACCTGCAATGAGAAGTTGTTTCTTCAATTCCGAACGGGAAGTCAATCTCACCCTATCAACAACTTTGGAAACACATTCATCAACTGCACTTAAAGTCCAATGTGCATGATCCGGGTACTTCTCATAAAATGTCTTCTAAGCAGTAGCAGCAACATCCCCCAACTCTTGCTACACCAAGAAAAAAACATATAAGAATATAAAAAATCGTACATAATAAAAAATGAGATGCAATAAAAAAATATGATAGTAGAAATCCAAATGAACCACAAGAATGAAGGAAACATATAAGAAGTGTGAAAAACATGCAAGGAAAATTGATATTTTAGAGAAAACAACCTGGTATAGAAACCCATTAAGAGCCTCAACAACCAAAGTGAACCAAGTGTTATGGTTGAATTTTTGTTTGGCATCAACAGCAGGAAGGTCTTCTTTGGAGACAAGTTTTTCAAAATATGAAAGTGGTTGCCTAGCAATGCTTTGAATGCGGAAAAGCTTATGAACAAGATTTGTAGAAACATGGGATTTTTGGTTCCTCAACGACAAAATAAAATAAACAATGATAAGATATGGAAAATGAACATCCAATAGGAAAATAAACTTAAATAACAAGAAGCAAAATCAAAAGAACAAACAAAAAGACAAAAATGAAGGAATTACCAACTGACTTCATGCAAGGTTGCCAACATAGTTGCAATATCTCCCTTGATGTCCAAAATAATATTTTCAACACCATAATGTCAAGTAGAATGATGTGTGTGATCTTGATTAATAATGGGCAACCATGCTTGCAAACACTGGTTGCCATCCTAGACCATGAACATTTTGCCAGAGAAAACTTTGAGCTCCTCATCATTTTGCAATATTTTCTCAAAGAAAGTATTTGTCCGCACCCTGTTGTCACTCCATGATTCAATTATAATATCAGTAACATCTATTGTATTGCCCTCATTGTTCTCCAAGGCTACATAAAAAACTCCATTACCTTCTAAATAACCACAAGCAACAAAATACTCAGCGAGGTTCATAACATCATTTTTCAAGACATGCCTAACAATTGGCAATGGAACCATTCGACATAGTGGAATATTGAATTTCGATTTTGCCCTTGGTTGATACCTCAACTGTTCAAGACAGAACGAAGTGTTGACAATTTCTTTCTTAAAAAATACATGCAATTGCAACTCCAATTGATCTTTAGAAAGAGGCAAAACTTCCATATCTGAAGTAGAAAAAATGCCACCCATATGAAAAGAGGAAAACAAATTAATATGAGTGTTTACATATGAAAGAAATCATATATGCAAAGTAAAATGAAATGCAAAATAGGGTGGCCGTTAAGAGCCACCCATATGGGAGAATTTTTTTTGAAGTGTATACATGTGTAAGAAACCACATATACAAAGCAGAATGAAATCTAAAAACAATGGCCATTAATGGCCACCCTTATAGAAAGAGAAAAAATTGATGAATGTAAGTGTTCAGATGTGAAAAACAAAACATATCCATAGCAAACTGAAATACAAATAAGGACAACAAAAATGATGAATAACAATGTTTACATGTAATAGAAACTATACATGTAAAAGAAATAGAAATGGAAAAAAATAACCGTTAGCGGCCACTCTCATCGAAGGAATTCTTTTTTATGAAAATGAATGTGTAAATGTGGAAGAAATCACATATGCAAAACAAAGTGAAATGAAAAAAGGTAGCCGTTAACGGCCACCCTTAAGAAGAAGAAAAATTAAAGAAGTAATTGTATACATGTGGAAAAAACCACATATGCAAAACAAAGTGAAATGAAAAAAGGGTGGCCGCCCGGGGAAGTCACAGTCGTAAATTAAGATAACTATGAGAAAACAAATATAGGGTGACATTTATTCATGGTTGATAAAAATTATATATATTTTTGATATACCATAGCCTTGAAGAAATACGAGGTACCACATTATATATAATATAGGGTCACTTGTAATACCCAAAATTATGTTTATAATATTTCTAAAATAGTATTATAGTAATTGGTAGGGAATTTTTTAAATTTTTAGGTTGAGTTTAGGGTAAGAAAAACTTAAGAACTAGACGAAAAATGATCACAAATCCATCTACAAAATGGATGAACTCTTTGGATGAGGGTTATTAAGTGTACTTTTGAGGAACATTTCATTGACGTTTGTATAATTATCTGGTTGTTCCTCCCACGCAACACAAGAATTCTATCATCGTGCATTGACCCCTACGCGTTTAAAGAGCTCCGTGGGGCCATATTTGGTCGTATTTTGATCAAACACTAATTTTCACCTAGTTCCTAATTTCAAATGAGAGTAGTCCCAATTAAGAAAGTATGGGGCTATCATCTACTTTCTAGTTCAATCTACCATTCCTCAAAATTGTTAAAATTATGTATTTTACATCGTTTTAAAGCTCAAAATCCTAAAATTCCAATATACATTGCAAATAAATATAAATAATGAATGGTTTGAAATATTATGGAGATTTTAATTTATAATTACACATAGGGTGGTAAGAAATTGAAGAAAGTAGAATTATTAAAAAAATATAGGGTCCACTAAATGCAGTAAATGAGCTACATAGCCCCCCCAAAAAATGTATTGTATGCTCATGTGTCCCCAAAGAATACACTAAGTGACTTCCCCGAGGGTGGCCGTTAACGGCCACCCGTATGCAAAGAAATTTTTTTATGACAATGAGTATTTATATGTAGAATAAAATCACATATGTAAAATAAATTGAAATGGAAAAAATAGTGGCCATTAACAACCATTCTCTTAAAAGGAAAAAAAATGATTCATTTGTGTGATTTTATTTCAAAAAAATCATGTTGTTAAATGGAGACTGAAACCTTAGAAGGGGAGGTCGTCAACGGCCACCATAAACTAGAACACAAAAATGGAATTAAAAAAGGGTGGCTGTTAACGGCTACCCTTTTCGAAGAGAGAAAAAAAATGATGTGCACCTTGATTGCTATAAATTTTTAAAATTTTCATATTTATTTCCAAAAAAATTGTGTCTATACATTATATCCTTTATAGTAACTCCTTTTTTTTGGAATTTTTGGATATAATTTTAATTTACCATAAATCGCCAAATTCTACTGAAATTAAAATGATTAACAACCACCCTTATGGAAGACATATTTCTTTGTAAAAGTGAGTGTTTATATGAGAAAGAAATCACATATGTAAAATAAAGTGATATGAAAAAAAGGTGGCCGTTAACGGAGATCCTTTAAAAAGACAAATTATTTTGTAGAAGTGAGTGTTTATGTGTGGAAGAAATCACATATCTAAAACAAAGTGAAATGAAAAAATGGTGGCCGTTAACGGCCACCTTTTTAGAAGACATTTTTTTTGTGAAAGTGAGTCTTGATATGTGCAAGAAGCCACTTATGAAAGAAACTGAAATGAAAAAAAGGATGGCCGTTTACGGCCACCCTTTTGGAAGAAAAAAAAATGGGTCATATATGTGATGGAAGGAATCATACAAAGGGTGGCCATTCGCGGCCACCCTTTTGGAAGGAAAAAAAATATTTCATATATGTAATGGAAAGTATCATACAAAGGGTAGCCGTTAACGGCCACCCTTTTGGAAGGAAAAAAAATGCTTCATATATGTGATGGAAGGAATCATACAAAGGGTGGCCGTTAACGGCCACCCTTTTGGAAGGAAAAAAAATTTCATATATGTAATGGAAGGTATCATACAAAGGGTAGCTGTTAACGGCCACCCTTTTGGAAGGAAAAAATATGGTTTATATATGTGATGGAAGAAATCATACAAAGGGTGGCCGTTAACGGCTACCCTTTTGGAAGACAAAAAAAATGAATTGCACCTTGATCGTTATAAAATTTTCAAATTTTCATTTTTATTTCCAAAAAAATTGTGTCTATCCATTATATCATTTCTAGTCAATCCGATTATTTTCGGAAGTTTTGGACGTAATTTCAATTGTACATAAATCGCCAAACTCTACTGAAATTAATATGGTTAACGACCACTTTTTTGGGAGACAAATTTCCTTGTGAAAGTGAGTGTTTATGCATGGAAGAAACCACATATGTCAAACAAACTAACATGAGAAAAGGGTGGCCGTTAACGGCTACCCTTTTGGGAGAGAGAGAGAAAAAAAAAGTGCACCTTAATCCTTATAATTTTTTAAAATTTTCATATTTATTTTTCAAAAAATTGTGTCTATCTATTATATCATTTCTAGTCATTCTAATTATTTTTAGAATGTTTAGACTTAATTTCAATTTTACATAAATCGCCAAACTCTACTGAAATTAATATGGTTAACATCCACTTTTTTGGAAGACAATTTTTTTTGTGAAAGTGAGTGTTTATGTGTGGAAGAAACCACATATATCAAACAAACTGGCATGAGAAAAGGGTGGCCGTTAACGGCTACCCTTTTGGAAGAGAGAGAAAAAAAATGCACCTTAATCCTTATCAAATTTTCAAATTTTCATATTTATTTCAATTTTTTTTTTCTATTCATTATATCATTTCTAGTCACTCCAATTATTTTCGGAATTTCGGGACTTAATTTTAATTTTACATAAATCGCCAAACTCTACTAAAATTAATATGGTTAACGGACACCTTTTTGGAAGACAATTTTATTGTGAAAGTGAGTGTTTGTGTGTGGAAGAAACCACATATGTCCAACAAACTAATATGAAAAAATGGTGGCTGTTAACGGCTACCCTTTGGGAAGAGAGAGAGAAAAAATGAAGTGTACCTTAATTGTTATAAATTTTTTCAAATTTTCATATTTATTTCCCAAATGTTTTGTGTGTATCCATTATATCATTTATAGTCACTCCAATTATTTTTGGAATTTTTAGACTTATTTTTAATTTTACATAAATCGCCAAACTCTATTGAAATTAATATGGTTGACGGCCACCTTTTTGGAAGACAATTTTTGTGTGTGAAAGTGAGTGTTTGTGTGTGGAAGAAACCACATATGTCAAACAAACTAACATGAGAAAAGGGTGGTCGTTAACAGCTACCCTTTTGGAAGAGAGAGAAAAAAAAATGAAGTGCACCTTAATCGTTATAAATTTTTTCAAATTTTCATATTTATTTTCCAATTTTTTTGTCTATCCATTATATCATTTATAATCATTCCATTTCTTTTCGGAATTTTTGGACTTAATTTTAATTTTACACCAAACTCTACTGAAATTAATATGATTAGATTTTCTCCAAAAATCTTCAACTTTTGAAGATTTCGGGTTAGATTCTAAGATGCTACAATTGTATTTTGGGCTCTAAAATACACAAAACATAATCATTTTTTCCGTGCTATATATCGTTGGAATCGTATTTTTGGTGTGTACAATACGATGTATATCATATATCTTCAAATTTATTTTCATTTCAAGGATATTTTTTTACCATTTCATTCGTACTTCGTGCCTCTGCCGTCAGCTCATATGGTTGTTCCTCCTCTTCATGTTGTATCCCTGAAGTTTGGCATGTTCTTACTAGTACCAACCTTACTCGTACTGAAGTCATTGAGCTTGAAGAAGTTGGATTCTGCCTACAATCCAGTGTGCCCATTTCCCCTCGACGATTTCTCTCCTGTCTAGAGTATTTCAACATGTTTTGTGGACTCATCCTCGACCAACACATGCCAAAAGAATCCCTTCTCTTTGGAATGGCATACAAGTTCATCGAAGTTGTAAGGCACCCACCAAAAATCACCGTAATCAGTGTGAGAGTGCAACGAATGTAACTGGAATTATTACCGGGGTGAACCTCCTTCCTTACCCTGGACTTGGTGCTATTATCACGCTTTCGTCCAACGAGAAAGTTTATAACATTACACTTTGTAATTTTTCATCTTGTACTTGTCTTATTATGGAAGCATGAACGGCACATCCATTGGAAAGCGTGGCATGTACAATAAACTACAAACACTTCTATTACATATTTTGTTACTTATGCAAATTGGATTACAAGAAAGACACGTTCATCCACGCTCCTACCCTCAGTTGGGATGAAGTTAAGCAAGTGTTTGTTGTTGCCGGAATCATCAAGACGTGTGAGTGAAGATAGTTGATAGATATTAGACTGCTATCAAGTAGATATATCATACCGATATATTATATTCAAATACCTAAATTCCAATAGCCAAATATTGTATTTATAGTCCACATGTATCCCTTGCTACAATATAATAATATTTTATTATGTATACGATATTCCACATCCTATGGTGTTTTCACAACGTTTGCTCCCTCTCATCCTCAAAATTGCCTTTAAATGATTTGTACTCTGACTTGGTCAACCCACTTTGGGATGGCCTCCCTGAACATGATATAAATTTTAAAACATGCAATAGCATCACCTTGTGAGGTTTATTTGATCTAAAATCCACGGTCATGGGTCATCTGGTAATAAGTATTTTAAATAAATATAGTATTTTAAATTGAAAAACGTCGATCTTTGATTTGTTAACCAAATTTTTTTAGAAATTACATCATTTTGAAAATTTTGAGGTTGTGGGCTCACACAATCCCTGCTCACCGCTCTTAGGCTCACGCTTGCATGCTCACATCCTAGCGTCGTTGTGATTTCTACCCCAACATTCTACATATGGCTACCATAACCCCATGATGATTGTATGCAAACCACTGTTGAATAACTGATTTATTTTGAGATCACATTTTCTTTCTTAACAAATAAAATGTTCTACTAGATGGACTCAATTGAACTATAAAAATAATATTTTTGAGAAGAAATTATAAAATATAGATTCCTTGATAAATAATAAATGTCAAAATTGCTATGTTAATACGGTGTCCACAAGCTATGGGAGTGCCCCTTTGTAGCCTGATTGTGGAACTAGGGCTTGGGTTTAATGAAAACAATGTATCTTTGCCAAGAGCTTGCTAAAAGAAGTGCGGGCTTTTCAATGCATTATGTACTAGATATTGTATGTGAGGAACCCTGCTACGGGTCAAGGATTTCTCGTCCACATCTGTCACATCACATCTTGTCATGTCTTGTGGTAGAGACATCACATTGGACCAGAAATGGTTATGCCATTGGGGGTAAACCCAACAATTTACCAATAGATAAACTGACGCGGTCAAAGGTCTAGTCGATTGCTACTTTGAAGTCGATATGGTAGTCAATTGCCAAATTACCAGTTGACACAACAATCGATTGCACAAGAATTTTTAAAAAAATAAAAAAATAAAAAGACATTTAGATCTTGTTGGCTACGAGATCTAATGGTCCAGGATTTTTTTGAATTAATTTTTTTTTGGGTTTGGTAGTCGACCATGAACATTTGACCAGCTGATCGACTAGCTAGTTGACTACTATTAGCGGTCGACTTCTAAGAAAAATAAAGACAAAATAAAAAATTCCTTAAACAATTTTGGATGGTTAGATCTTGTATCCAGGGATTGCACGTCACGTCACGTCACATTTTGTGACAGTGACGTGATGGCTGACCAAAAAACATCACGTTCGAGGGGGGGTAAATCCGGCAGTTACCCCAGGGGTAAACTGACGCGGTCAACCCCCTGGTCGACTGCAAATAGCAGTCGAATTAGCAATCGACTGCCAAAAAAAATTCAAAAATTCAAAAAAAAATTCTGGACCGTCAGATCTTCTTGCCAAGAAGATCTGACGGTCCAGAATTTTTTTTTGAATTTTTGAATTTTTTTTGGCAGTCGACTGCTATTTGCAGTCGTTTGCTAAGTCGACTGCTAATAGCAGTCGACTTAGCAGTCGACTGAAAAAATTTACTTTTGCAGTCGACCAAGACCAGTCGACTGTAATTAGCAGTCGGCTAGCTGGTCGACTGGTAAAAGCAGTCGACTTCAAGGAAAACCTTTAAAAAAATCAAAAAATTCTAAAAAAAATCATGGACCGTTAGATCTTCAATCCAAGAAGATCTAACGGTTCAGATTGTTTAATAGATTTTTTTAATTTTTTAATTTTTGTTTTCTAGAAGTCGACTGCTCGTAGCAGTCAACTAGAGCAGTCGTCCAAAAAGTTACAAAAAATTGGTACAATAACTTTTTTTTACCACGTCAGTGCGCGTCACGCCCCGACGTGACGTGACGTGATGGCATCACGTCATTTGTGACGCGACATGACGCAAAAAGGCCGCGTCACGTCCATTTGCACATCCCTGCTTGCATCTAACAAGATCTAATAGTCTAGATTTTTTTGGAATTTTCAAAATCGTTTTTAGAAATCGACCAGAGCAGTTGACAAAAAAAATTGTTTTTACAACAAAAAATTGCAATAACAAAATTTACCACGTTAGCGAGTATCACGTCCTAACGTTACTTGACATGACGGCCAAGGGCTGTGTCACGTCCATTTGCACAACCCTACTATGGGTTGTAACAAGGCTATCTTCTGCTATAGTCTATAGCAAGCAACACATGTACGATATCAAACGAGCACTTACAATGTCGTGGAGGCCGTTTGCTACAGTCTATATTCGTTGTGCCTATGTCTAGTGAAGAAATGTCAATGTGTTAGGGAGATCTAAGATGGTGAGCACTACATAGCGCAACGCTTGTGGCAACAACTTTGGTGATTACGAGAAGATGGCATGGGTTGAGACGTATGAGTTGATTAAGGGCCACTTCACATACAAGCCAAGAGCCATGACCATGAAATTGTGAGAGCCCAAAAGAAAGTGTCCAAAGACCATCCCAAGACACCTCCAAAGTCATGTAGTGTGGTCACGGACCCTCAAGTGTAGTGTGAAGTCATATGTGATTGGACCCTAAACCAAATGCTATTTCAATGACTTTCTATTCATGTGGGTCCTCAACCATGATAAAATAGAATAAATCAATGGTTGTGAGCGTTCGGAGTGCCATGGTCTCCTGGTTTTGTGTTAGGCCTACCTCCAAGAAGTGGTTTTTGAAAATAGTCCATGTGACCATGAAACATGATCCAATCGATGCATTGCAGGAATCCATGTAGACTTTACATCCATCTTGCATTCACATACTCCGTTGGTCCCTCAAGCATAGTGTGAAGTGAACTTGGACCGGCTCCGCTTTTTCCACCAATGAGAGTGCTTGAAGTGTAATGATCGCGGGCTCTCAGTCTTCGTGTGTGAAGTGGCCCTAAGGTTATCTTTGCAAATACAGAGACTGCACAAGTGAACAACTTCGATAAGGTCTAGAGTGTGAAGTTTGAACAAGGTCATTTATGGAAAGAGGGAATCGTCGCATACGAGTGTACCTTTCATGCATCCGACATCAAAACCTGAGCCCCTTTAGGTTGGTGGCCGGTTCATCTGAATTGAATTGGACTAGACTAATTTAGTGTTTTTAAAACAAATTATAGCATTAAACCAATTAAAAGGATTAAATGTCGGGTTGCATATTGTTTCAAAGCTTTTATGTTGGATGAATAAGAGGTATGTTCATATGCGATAATTTCCTCTTTCCATCAATTATAGTCCAATGTTCACAATTGTAAGCTATATACAGTTTTGCATAATTCACCATAAACTGCTCACTTGAGATCAATTTAGTTCCAAACGTTACAATCTCACTGGTTCTACAACACTTACCTTATGTATCTCACTTTAAACATTCTAGTCTCGGGCAGGTCAGACATCACAAACAACTCGTAAATAAATCATGACACCTTGTAAAGGATCTCATCACTGAAAAAAATTGCTCGTGTGGAATTAGTGGGACCCTACTATGTGAAGATGGAATGCCCCAAACATAAGCCTGCTCATGAAATAGCAGTCCCTTAAGGAAGGATAGACATGTGAAGTCATTGCACCATGGGCCCACATTCTTCCCACTTTATTAGAGTAGAGGCGCCCATAACAGTAATTTCCATTGAAGGAATAAAATTATCAAAAAAATTATAATCCTCCTTATTTCTATCTTCCTGAATGGGAAAATTTTGCACAGCTTATACTTCTCTAAATCTGACGTAAAATCTCTTAAGTGATTGGTTATGGATGTCTCTACTATTGTAGATAAGTGGTAGCCAAACCAAACAACATGCTTGTAAAACTAACATGCAAAATCTTGACCCCTCATAGACATGTCACAAACACATTGTTTAGCTACCACTTTTCCATTAGTGCTTTAATTCATGGCTCGGGGTTTCTCTCTCTTTCTTTGTGGTGACGCTCAGTTGCTTTAGAAACCCACAAAAAGAAAAAGAAAAAGAAAAAGGGTAGGTCCTAACTTCTAAGTTCCAAGTGTGTGAGTCAAGGAAAGTCCAACTTCAACTATTGCCCAACCTTGAAGGCAGTGCCCTTGGAAGGCCAGTCTATGTCCAGCTTGGACCAAATGTATGCATATCAGTGTCCAGGGAAATTTTTGGGCATAATCAGTCGAAATCCTAGTGTTTCCAAGTCCAACCAGTTACATGTAGACATATTTTGAGATATATTCTTTAAATTCCTCTAAAATGACGGAGTCATCGAATTTGGTAGAATTGCAGCAAAAACAGCCTGATCGGCCGGGACAGTGGCCGTTTTGTATCGGCCTAAAATTATAATAATGTCGACTCTGACGATAGAAACACCTAGTATAGAGTTACACTAACAAATTACCATGCTGAATAGTCTCATTAATTTTCTTGTAGTCTTGAACTTCAACCGGATATTTCTCAAACTCAACCGGTTCATTTGTAACTAGCAGTTGGTTCTCCCTCTTCAGTGTACTTAACTTGAGTAGAGGCACCCATAACCAATCACTTAAGAGATTTTCTTGTACATCTGGAGAAGTATAAGGCAATGCAATTTTTTCCTATGTAGGAAGATAGAAATTAGGAGGAATGCAAATTGATTTTTTGGTAATTTTATTCCTTTAGATGAAATTATTGTGAATTTTTGAAGTCAAAAGCTAGCCCAAACATATTACCAATGTCTAGAGTTTGACATGATTGCTCATTTTAACCACTCATTCTTTTTCACTTTAGCACTCCAAACCATGACATGTGTCATGTCACTATTGGTCCCGCCCGGATCGAAATTATGATACCCTATACAGTCTAACCTCGATAATGTCACTCTTGTTTATAGAACACCTTGATATTGTCACCCAAAACTTCGAAACCAAATTTTCTAGTGTAAAACTCCCTCGTTATTATCCCTATCACCCTTGATAATGTCACGATTTTTTTTCCAAAATCTGTAGTGTAAGTGTGATAATAACAAGTAATATGGATGAAAAAAGGCCGGATGGACAACAAATTCTATGGATGATGTCGGCAACATTCAATTTGGGCTTTGATGTCCAAGGCAAGCCTCTAGAGAAGCTTTCTCCATTGGAGTACGTAAACATGGAAGGTGAAGATGATTTTGAGGTGGAGTATTCTACTGAGGAGCTTGTGCAATTAGTGCAAGATGGCCAGGAGGTACTGTGGTGCTTTTGGGCACCCCCCTCCGAGGGAGCCTAAAAGTACCGCACAAGCCCTTCGGTGAGGGTGGCCTGCCTTAGTAGGTGCCCAAACCGAACCCGGATGTTATGATTTTTTTTATGGGTATTTAGATTTGTGGAGGGATTTGTTAATCGTGTCGTGTCTTTCCGGTAGGCTGTGCCTAGATTAATAAGTGCTTAAGAGAATTATCTATTTTTTCTAACCTAATGCCTAGTCTATCCTAGTCTACGCGCAGACGCACCAGCCTTGGAATCAAGGCAACCTAACCCTAATGAATAAAATAACCTTACCTTTTACCTTGGCCACCTCTAATTCTTTACTTGTTATGAATTAAATTCTCTAAACGGGGGGACCTTGATTAAATCCCACCCTCTCAATCTTCCTTCTTAGTTTAAGGTTGATTACACAAAGTCTATATTACTAAGTTCATAGATTATGGCATCACCACCTACCTGTTTGGTGCACACCCTAACCCTAACCCTTCAAGGCCCTGTGCGGGTCTCTTGAAGGTTGATTAACACTTATACCCTCCGATCTTTGCCGCCGGAGGGGATAGTATCAACCTTTCGAGTTAAGTTTCCGGTTGATTTTTTGCCCACGGGGGTTGTACAAATTACGTTGGTTATTAATTAGTTTAAAACGGTTTGACCACGAAACTCAACTTGATGGGACCGGGGAATAGGGCAACCTGTGTGTTCAACCTGTTGCACAATCTTCAAGGGTTGGGGCCATCACCTCCAACCCTTGGGGCCAACAACATGATAATGGATTCGTGGGCCATTAAACCCACCTTTCCATCAATAACATTCAGAGTGGTCGTATCGGTGATTAATCTGACTTCACCACATACGAAACTTTCTATTAAATGAAGCTACTATCACAAAACATACCAAGGGGCCCCGAAAACAATGGAGTTGGGTACCCCCTTGGCAGTCAAGTGGTCAAACTACTTGACCTTACGAGATAGGTGAGTGGGTTAGAAATGCGTACCTTCGCCGCGCTCCCTCCAACCCTAAATGGAAAGCTAAGGTTAATTGATTTACCTCAATTCTCCGCGGTTGATTTGGACTCGATGTAGGCCGAGCCGCTATTTCCTTCCTCGCTCCACTTTCCGGGCGCCGACCTTGCCTCCTTTGTAACTAATTTGATAAGAAGCGTATCTTAGTTAACAATAAAAATACAAAGTGTTGTTTTTTCACTGTAATTTAGACCTAAGCATAATATATCTATTTAGTTCACTTAATTATCTTTCCAACGATCTAAAAATCACCTTAATCGGATAAGAAATGCAAAAGTTATGAGGGTTGGAAGTGCGAGGTCGATTCAACCGATCCTTCCAACCCACCTATCTAACTTCTAACTTCAAAAATTCGTAGCAAATTCATTACGACTTGGATTTAGGCTTTCCTTATACCATTGGAAAGCTATTAAAAAGTTCTAACTAGAAAAATTATGACATCAGTAGGTTAAGCCAATACAATTTCAGCAGACCCTCTGTAATGCAGTAGTCAACCAAGAACCTCAAACTATGTATCCCGTCTTCAAAAATTCATATCTAATTCAAATCATGCTCAAATCAAATGTTCTATATAACCATGGAAAGATATTGGAAAGATCTATGTGATAAAAATATGAAATTAACAAGTTAAGCCAAGATGAATTCAGCAGACCCTCTATAATGCAGCAGTCAACCAAGAACTCTCAAACTATGTATTCCGTCTTCAAAAATTCATATCTAATTCAAATCATGCTCAAATCAAACGTTCTAAGCAATTCTGGAAAGCTAAACAAAAGCTCTACTTGGGAAAAATATAATTTTTTATAATTTAAATTCTGATTGGGCTGGCAGGTCTGATCCAGCAGCCGCTACCCATAGGACCACCCAGTTTTTTGCTCCATCTTTGAAAATCCATAACTAATTGACATCTTGACCAAATCACAAATGGAAAACGGCTATAGATAGCTATAGAAAATCTCTCTAAGAGAAAAATAATAAGTATTTTGTTCTAGCTTTTGAACTAAGCCTCCAGGGCATTGGCAGCTGAGGTTTATAATGCCTTCACTCGAAATTCTACAATCCAACCTACCTCTACAAAAGAAAGGAAGAATTTTGTTGGTGTGTTAATAAACACACATTCTAACTAGGAGAGAGAGAGTAGAGGAGTTTCTCAAGCCTTTCTCTTAGGCCATTGAAAATGGATGCTAAAGGATTTTTTCCTAACTATTTTGAAGTAGGGCTTCGTCCGCTAATCAAATTGAGAGGGAGTTTTGTCTAACTATCTTGAACTAGAGCTTCGCCCAAATTCTAAAGGGAAGAGGGGGGTTTCAAGGTGGAAGGAGGGGGTTTTTAAACCCTTTCACAAAAGGGTTGGACCCCTCCGCCACCGGTTTCATTTTTTGACCCCCTCCCGAAATTTTGGCTCGGGGGCCTTCCCGGTCGAGGTTGCCACCCCGTCGCCGAAGTGGCTCCGACGGGAATCTTCCACATTCGGTCTAATTTTTGGTAGCAAGTTGGCAAGGGGACAAGTGGCCCCCTTGCTATTTTCCTTCAAAGTCTTCGCGCTAATTTTTCCTCATGTCGAGCTCCTTCACTTGTCTTGCGTGACCCACACCAAGTATTAAACTAACCCTTGCCTATCTAGCTCTACTAATTTAGTCCTCTTAGCTAGTTGCTTTCACCAACTACGTTTTTTCCCACTAACTAGGTTTTGCCTAGATAGCTATTTTTCCTAACTTAGCTAATTTCTATCTCTAGTTAATTTTCATTTTTACTAACTCTACCTAAAACTAGATTTTTCCCTTCACGGGTGAAGGTCCGAAGTGCTCGGTAATTTTCCTTCCCTTTTTTGAACTAAACGCTAAATGAACTAATTTTTCTCTTAATTTACTTTCAATCCTAACTTTTAATACTAAAATCCTAACTAAAGTGACCCCACGGAGTGGTGGACCACTCTGGTGGTTCACAGGTACATGATCCCGTACAAGTAGACCCATGGATTGATGATAGCAATGATGTTCAGTCTAAGGTAGTAAAGTTAAGTGATGCACAAAAATCTGTTAAAGATGTTTTGAATTGTATGGCTAGTCAAGATTCTCAAATTTTCAACACTATGGAGTTGTTAGGAATGGAAAAAAAATCCATGACAAGCTCATTAGAATTGGTGTTGCACATTTAACATCAATGTCAACAAAACAATGTGACATTAGGAGCTTCTTTGTCTCTAGTGAGAGGTCTTTACCTGATCTCAATGACACATTATGATGTGCTATCTTTGTTATTCAAGCTTTTGAATTTGATTTTATATTAAAAACATTGAATTCTCATCTTTGTTATTTTCTTTTGAACATTGTAATTTTTATTTATTTTTCTACCTATTTCTTTGATAATATCACATTATGCATAAATCTTCCAAATGTGACATTATCAAATATGTCACACCTTGTTTATATCACACTTTTTGGTGAAACGGATGGTGTGACATTATCAAGGTTAGACTGTATACTGACGATGGCATCCTGATTGGGAATAGGTGCCTCTACTATTATAACTTACAGTCACTGGGCAGGGAATATCAGAGGAGGCGAAGGGAATCGAATTGGTCACGCACTTCGATAACGAATACCCAGGCTCAGATTCATCACTTACAATCCCAAGAAGGTTTCTTCAACAAATTGAATGCGTTGGATTATGCGATGTAGCACACGAGCCGCGGGCACTGGTGAAATAGCTAGCCTACGCTAAATATGATATTTAGTGTCACCAATTCTAATTGTCTTGCTCAATACTAGTATAGTGTCACCAACACTAAATGTTTGCCCAACATTGCTTGTCATTCCTTGTAATTTTTTGGGGGGATTATAAGACTTACAGTGTTGCAATTACTGTCACTTACCAAGTGATTGTTTCATCCAAATTTCAATCATTCATGACAATCTTTCATCACAAGTTGCTGACAAGAGAAGGTAGGGTTTTTGGCCAATGGATGAACTCATCCATCAATCCACGACAATATCTGTTCACTTATTCATAAGAAGTGTCACCCAAAAAGTTACCATAGTGACATTAAATACCATACGACACTAAAATATCACATTTAGTGTAGCTAGCTAAGCAGATTCAATCTCCGATTGAAGTATAACGAGTGCTCAGAATCATCGGGGAGAACCGGCAGTTAGTTACAGATGAACCGGTTGAGTTTGAGAAGTAACCGGTTGGACTTCAAGACTGCAGGAAAATTACCGATCATTTTAGAGGAGGAATCTATGAAATATGCCCCAATTTAATAAAGGAAAAGCGGAGGATGTCAACATGTAACCGGTTGGACTTGCAAACACTAGGATCTCAACCGATTGTGCCCAAAAATCTCCCCGATCACTGGCTCAGATTCATCATCTGTTGCAGTAGTGATAGACAATGAACAGGGAGAACCGACCGCTAGTTGCAGATGCACCGGTTGAGTTTGAGAAACAACCAGTTGAAGTTCAAGACTTTCAGGCAAATCGCCCATCAGTTTACAGGAATCTACAGAATATACACCAAACTACTAAAGAAAAACTGAAAGATCGCAACATGTAAACCGGTCGGACTTGGAAACACTAAGATCTCGACTGATTATGCTAAAAAATCTCCCCACTCGGGCACTGGTGATTGATTGATTGAGCGAGCGAGATGCGGAATCCCGTACTGAACAAGTAAACGAAAGATCTTGGATTCTTGGTGATTAATATCCGAGCCTCCAGCTCCTATGGATTCAACCCATCTGGACATAGAATGGAATGGAATTGATGCCACCGATTTCGAAGCTCCGCGAGTCCGTCACTCACACATGATCATTCAAAACTGTTGCAATATCCATGCATCCACAATCATCATGGGGAACGACTCGAGCAGGCTCTCTCTCTCTCTCTAATTTTCTTTAATATGTGAAAGGAACAGGCCTCTGTTTTGGACAGACTCGCCAATTAATGATGTTTTCTCCACTCCCGCGGGCTGAGAATCATTAAGTATGTGGGGTGTACCTATAGAAAAGTAAGTCTTAAGCAAGAATATTTGGGGTGCGGGATCCACCGTTCCACCCTCCTCAAAATCTAATCCTAAGCTCAATGATGATCCTCAACCCATGAGGTAAGGTTATCGGAATGTGAGCCTAAAATGGAAAACTTTGTTAACTGGTTATTACCGATGTTTGACTCCATATATCACTACATACAGGGATACACGTGGTCTTAATATTGGTTTTCTTCCACTAGATGGGTTACGATCTACTTTGATAGTAGATCTCCAATCCATATTCAAAGATATCAAAAACCTTATAGTGGAAGTTCAAAATCTAAACCTAAGCTCAATGATGACCCTCAACCATGAGGTAAGGTTATTGGAATGTGAGCCTAAATGGGGAGCTTTGTTAACCGGTTATTTCCAATGTTTGACTCCATGTATCACTACATACAGGGATTCATGTGGTCTTAATATTGGTTTTCTTCCACTAGATGGGTTACGATCTACTTCAATAGTAGATCTCCAATCCACATTCAAAAGACATCAAAAACCATATAGTAGAAGAGTATTCAAAGTGAGAACTCCCCGCAATACTCATAGTGTAAAATTTACAAAAAATGATGTAATAATATAGTCGCATCTATTATGATGGTTTTCATTATCTCAATCTATGTAGTGGTTTGAGAAGAAAATAGTGTACTATAACAAATCTTGGAGTTTTAGAACGCTCCCACCAATCAATCAGGGTCGACTGGCTTGGTGTCAAAGTTTATAGGGGCCCAGGATGGAACCATACCCGGCATTGAGAATTTTGCCCCACCCATTCTGGGCATTGGGTACCCCAAACACACCCCACCGTGCTCCCTCGCCCACTCCCAAGCAATAATTATAGGCATGTCCATAGTAGCGAGGCTAGGCCAACCCATCCAATTGATCATTAAAGGGTTCGCAAATAATAGAGTTCTAGATGCTTCCTGCATGCGCTAGAAGCATGTTTGCCAAAGTAGCCCGCCCATGGGGCCCATTTTCTGTGCTGGGTATCGCCTACTTAACCAGGATCACATTGGGGTTTCTATTGAGGACTGCAACGGGAGCACTCTTTACTTAATTTAGAATGGCTTGATTGATAAAACATCAATAAAATGGTTTTCCAATTTCACCTTATATAGATGTAGTCTACCATCCAGTCTCTACACATTTTGCATTTATGTCAACTCCATATGATGTCTCCACTTCATATTCTACAACAAATCTATAATGATTTGAGCCAAGGATGGATCTCCTAGGCAATTAGGAGTTAATGAATGTAAATGCAAGTTTTGAATTAGTGAGTGCTAATTGTAGCATGCCAATCGCTTTGTATTAGATATTGGCTTGGGGTATTCTTTCTTTCTTATTTATTTATTTATTTATTCATGGTTTGGAATAAAGGAGGTGTGTGACCATCTTGTTAGTTTTCCCAATCAAGTAGAGAAAAGATTTCATTGCTGGGAATCGAACCGCCAACCACTCCATACAGTTTTGGGTACCTCACCGATACCATCCGGTAGTTTAGGGTCATCTTGGACCTTATCACTAACTTGAAGGTCATTACTAGGCACGTGATAAACTTTAGCATTCATGGCAACAACTAGCAAAAGGCAAGTCATCTTGAAATCATGGACTCTTGGCATGGAATCGCTTTGGAAATATATTTGAAACCTCTCATACATCTACTACTAAGATGTGCCATTACGAGATATTTATTGTTTGTGGCTACGGCCTGGATCTCACCAATAACCAGCTACTTACAACCTTGCTGAGTGTGAGTGACCCAAAATAAGATTGAAGTCTTCATCGTCACTGGATCTAACTCCACCAATAACCAACTGACTGACTTAGGATGGGTTTACATTTGCCTCTATCTCATGGAGGCACTACACTTTGTTACTCTAGGAAATTAGTCTCTTTGTTATCACATTGATGAATTCTTGGTTTCATAAGTTTTAGGCTTGTCGGATTTTGAAGTTGATTTCATTTCATTGGGGTTCAAGTCCAAGATGATTGAGATCCAATATATGCCTTAATGAACTTACTTTTGGATTCAAGATTGGACCCAAGCTGGAAGATTGTTTTCTTAAACTAGGAGGAATATTTTCTTGAGTGGAGATCGTTGAGATTTGGCGGAAGAGAGATGCCACATTAGCGCCACTTCATTCTTTCATAGCTTGAACCCAAACCCGAGTATAATCTTGGGTCCAACTTCTACTTTGGATATAAAAATCAGATTGGAGATCAGACCTCCCTTAATTTAGGTACAATTATAATGCATGTTTATTGATTGATTCCTTAACTGAATGCATAGGTCCTTCCAATCGTGTGCATTATTGAGTGTGGAGTAGTCAATCTGATTTGAAGGCGTAGTCCATTTTTTTTCAATCATGTGTCTTTATGATGTTTGCTCTTTAATCCTCACCTAATCACACACCAATCAAATATAGGTGTCCAAATAAAAAAGTAATCGAACGACACCCGCATACTGTAGCGCGGGCTTGATCGTTTTGGCCATCCCACAAATAAAGTCTTTTCATTGTGTGTTTAGCATAAGGACCACTTGACTCATGGGAAGATAATGAATGACAAGTTGTGATAGCATCAAAACATATGTCTACTCAAGTTATTTATGGGGCATAACCGGCCAGCTTAGGAACGGAAACTAAAGGTTATAGATGAAATGCTCTATGCATGGATTCAAAGCCACATGGGAATTCTTGGAAGCTTTGTCCACTCAGATGAGCGACCAGTAATAAGAAATATCAAAGTTTTGTCTCACTTTCTTAGTGTAGCATTTATTACTCTAAACCTAACAATGTGAGCTCTAGAACTATATTGACATTCAAAACCAAATTCTTAATTTTAGTGTTGGTGGAGAATGAATGTGGGCACAATCGTTCATGTTGTTCACTATTTGATTTATTTATTTATTTTTCATTCTATATTAGCATGAGGACTACGATCACTAGCAAGAGGATAGTGGATGATGCGTTGCAATAGCAACAAAACATCTATCTACTCAAGTTGTTTAGAGGGCATAATTGACAACATGAACTTGAAGTTGTGGATAAAAATGTTTTTTGCAAGGATAGAAAAACCACATAAGATTTGTTGGAAATGACCTCCACTTGGATGAGCGACTGGTTGTGAGAAATATTATAATTTAGCGTCATCATTTGAATGCATGTACTAAAATTCAACAGTGAACATAAGTGCAAAGTCGAGACCTCACAAAATAGTATTGTTGGGATAAAACAACTAGGTGATTGAGAAGATGGCATGGTCTCATCAGTAGTACATGGTCACTAGATGAAATATTGGTATGATAATGAAGAAAATAGATTACAAATCCATATTCATTGTTTGGTAATTATGTAGTGATCAAGAACCAATTGTAAGACTATGCGGTCCCCATTGTGAGGGAGAGAGGGAAATATCGCATATGAATGTACCTCTCATCCATGCAAGATAAGAACTTGACAATCTATAGGTTTGACGAGATCTTGGTAGAATAGCTTTCATACTAAACACTGAATGTGTAACATGATGATATAAAACCTCTGTTGAATTCTTACGATTGTTGTCATTGTTGGTCTTGGGGCTAGGTATGGCAAAACGACAGAAATCACTAAGGGACCATTTCTTTGCCAATTCTCAAAATATTGATATAATCGATTTAAAATCCTTAGCATCTGAGACATGTAGAGTAGATGAGTCCCATGTTAATTTCCTCCACCTTCCTAAGCCGAGATTGCACAAGGTATATGAAAAGATCAATGGTATAGCCAATTTGATTGGTCAGTCTTTTTTCTTGATTTGGGAAGTGTGTTTTACAAAGTTTGTAAAGAGAAGGGTGGACATTTTGTTTATGCCAAGGAGGGATCAATTTTTTTGAAAGTAAACGCATTTTAAGATCATGGGTATTCTAATGAACATAAGAGATTTTTTTGGGCTTTACAAAGTGGTGGTAGAGTGATGGAGAAGACAATCAAACAAGGACAACGTGCATGTGATGAATCACTGGTATCACTATTTTGTGCGGCCTACTTTACAGGGAAACAATCCCTCTCTTATTCCAAATTCCCTTCTTTGTGTTCATTGCTTGTTAATATAAAGGTTGCTATCACTGCATCTATATACCACGATGAGAAATTATGTGTTGATTTAGTTGCATGCATGTCTACTATAATTTAAAAAATTATATGTAGAGTTTGAAATTTTCTTTCTATGGTATCATGATTAATGAATCTACAAATATAAGTGTTATTAGTCATCTTGTTGTGTTTGCTACGATTATAAAAAATGGTGTATATATGACTATTTTCTTAGGTTTGTCAGAAATTGAAGGTAGAAAAATAATATTATTGTTATATTTGATTGTTTAATCAACCATTTAAAAAAATTGGGAGCTTGATTTTATGCAAGTTTATGACGTTTGACCAGGGATGTGCAAATGGACGTGACGCGGCCTTTTTGCGTCACGTCACGTCGGGGCGTGACGCGCATTGACGTGGTAAAAAAAAGTTACTGTACCAATTTTTTGTAACTTTTTTTTTACTTTTTTGGACGACTGCTCTAGTCGACTGCTACGAGCAGTCGACTTCAGAAAACAAAAATTAAAAAAACCTATTAAAAAATCTGAACCGTTAGATCTTCTTGGATTGAAGATCTAACGGTCCATGATTTTTTTTAGAATTTGTTGATTTTATTTTATTTTAGGTTTTCCTTGAAGTCGACTGCTTTTAGCAGTCGACTGGTCTTGGTCGACTGCAAAAGTAATTTTTTGAAGTCGACTGCTAAGTCGACTGCTATTAGCAGTCGACTTAGCAAACGACTGCAAACAGCAGTCGACCTAGCAGTCGACTGCAAAAAAACATTAAATTAAAAGATTCCAAAAAAAATTCTGGACCGTCAGATCTTCTTGGCAAGAAGATCTGACGGTCCAGAATTTTTTTTAAATTTTTTGCAGTCGAATTAGCAATCGACTGCCAGAAAAAATTAAAAAATTCCAAAAAAAATTCTGGACCGTCAGATCTTCTTGGCAAGAAGATCTGACGGTCCAGAATTTTTTTTGGAATTTTTTAATTTTTTTTTTGCAGTCGACTGCTAGGTCGACTGCTATCTGCAGTCGACTTAGCAGTCGACCAAGGGGTTGACCAGGGGTTGACCGCGTCAGTTTACCCCTGGGGTAACTGCCGGATTTACCCCCCCGCGGACGTGACGTTTTCAGGTCTGCCGTCACGTCGCTGTCACAGGACGTGACGCGACGTGACGCGACGTGACGTGTAATCCCTGCGTTTGACAGTGATGGTGCTAGCACCATGATGTGATTTCATGATGAAGTAGTAACAAGATTGAAAAACAAAATAAACTACACCTTTTTTCTTGTCATTATGTTGTTTATAAGATTAATTTGGCCGCATTTGATGTATCTAAGGCACTAGATTATAAGATAATATCTAGTGAGATTGATATACTTTTGAATATAATTTTTTTTTCTTTAACATATTGAGTAAGCGTAAATATGCATCCATAGTCTTCCAAGAAGAACTCTTTGATGTTAAAATAATTTAAATATATTTATATTTTATAAATTTTTACTGATATCTTACATTCCTTGGCTTTGTAGTCAAAGGTCTTTTAAAATAAATTTGTGGATGTTACAACTATTGGTAGCATTGTTAAGACAAAAGTGGTGTTCATTATTGAGCCAATTGATTTGGATGCTGCTACATTCAATGAGGATATTGGCTATCATATCATTCATGAGTATGACCCTCTTAGGGGTCATCTTAGGAAGCTTTTGAGTGAAATTCATGGAAAAATGTATCATGGTTTTAAGATGGACCGGTCTAGGATAGGAGAAGACCTTGAGGAAGCACTTGAATTCCACCGTGCATTTGTAGAGTTTGTTTGTGCAAGTTTGGATGCTAGGTTTGTAGACAATAATTCCATTTCATATTGTAAAATTTTAAATCCTATTAACATGCCTTTAAGGCAAATAAGATTCCAAACTTGGGGTGTGATTGAATTCGAGAAGTTACTAGTTCACTATGAACATGATCGCTCACAAGAAGGCCTAAAATTTTCCTCCCTTGTAAATGTGATAGCTTATAAGCGTGAGTTTTTAGCCTTCAAATTGCAGGCCACTACCGAATTGGGGGATAAGACTTATAGAGACTTATGGGACATGATCACATGAGATTATTCTTTGCAAACCCAGTATCTTAATTTGCTTGTTCTTGTTGATTTGACTAAAGTACAATTTGTATCAATAGCCACTTTTGAGAGAATGTTTAATGTCCAAATTTAATCAAAATGCGAATGAGAAATAGACTTGGAAACAAAAAATTGGAACCTTTCCTTTAATTGCTTTGGAGGGGCTAGATGAAAACTTTGATAATATCATTAAAGAGGCAATTTCTTTGTGGAAAAATGGAACTAAGTACCGGTTCCTATATGCTAACCCTTCATGTTATATGTTTTCTGCAAGTGATGCTTCTTGTTTAGTAACTTTAGTTATGTTTTCCAACTCTAAGTATATTGGTTAGTTTAAAGGTTGCATGTAGATTAGTTTATAGGTTGCATGTAATGCTATATTAACCAACCTCTAAAAAATGTAGGTACCCTCTTTGGATCCATACTTTTTTCAAAGGCTACATCCTTGGCCCCAAGATGGTGGGGGCTTGGCAAGGTTCAACTCCTTCCAGGGATATTTGGGATTTCTTTCAACACAAATTAACCCCCTTAAAAGCGTAACACCAATTTTCTTTTATAAAATAAAATAAAAATCCGACTTACTATACATAACTTCGGAAACATACCAAAGTAAAATTTAGAAACTAGGAAAATTATTGAATGGTAAAGGTAAATCTCAGAATTTAACCGAGAAAAAAACTGGCTTTCAGTAGCTTCCGAGTAAAAAGTAAAAAAAATTGGACCTCTTTATAAAAGGTTGGAAATGTATCGATTTTTGTATAGAACTCCCCAGACTGTGCATTGAAGACTCTTACCCGCCACTTGAATTGTACTTACTGCCAATTACTCTCTCATTGAATGGCAATACATACCAATAAAAAAGGTAGCATACAACCTATCTTCAAAGATCAAGACTCTGCAATCATATGTATTCAATCACTTATCCCTATAATGACAAGAAAGCCTTCATGTCTTCCTCTATGATGACAGCCAACTCCATAGCCACTCTCAGATTGTTGATATTTGTAGACATTGTCCTAGATTCTAGTGAGTTGTCTGGCATCTCCACTCCCGTCTCCAAAATCTTCACCATAGTTCTCATGCTTCTAGATTGTGTAGCATTTGTAGACTTGCCTTTGATTGGCATAGCATTATTCAGATCCATAACATTGTTATGTGGGACTGACAGTATTCTACAAAATATTCCCTATCATTTCCCACATTCAGTCTGAATAATGTTATGGGAGGGTGCTCAACACCTACAGATTTTAAAACTGACATCACATAAGATGCAGATGCACTTGATGTGGTGTCCATAATTGATGTGGGAGTTGTTGTTGTTGTTAGTCTTGTATTAGTTGTGTTGGCGGGTGTTGTGCTTACGGATGCCAAAGAAGGTGCATCAACATCCACTATTGGCTGCCTTTTATTAAGATAATTCATGCTAGCGTGTCCATCCATTTGCCTAAGGTTTTCCCCATTAATATTGGATTACTGGACCGTTTTGGTCAAGATCTCTACAATGGAGTTGCTAATGCTCAATTCCTTTAATGACTCTCTCAACTTGTCTTCAATGTTTTCTCCACCAACTCATTCTTGAGAAACCTAGTTTGATAGTCATCCCCATACCTTCCTCCACAACAAATTAGGTACCATAGCTCTCTAGCAGCTTGGGCAGAAAATAATTAATTTTGAAGGTGCCTAAATTTCTGCGAAATTAATTTCGTTGAGTGTCCAAAAAAAAAGAAATAACATTCAAAGAGTGCCTATAATCACAATAATGCAAGTGGGTGCAAGCATAGTAAAGTGGACCAAAAAAGTGCTCCAGTATATGAAAGCCATGATTTTCTTGGTCAAACGCCTATAAGTAGTAGCAAAATGTTGTTTAAAATAGATTATTTTTCATGATGACCTTTATTGTTAAGTTAGGTACTCAAATATAGAATATCAATATGAGATCTTCAAAACCTATCATCAAAAGTGACGCGTAAAAGCAACTGACTAAATATAGTTTTGAACGTAAATTTCATGACCTCAAATATTTTGAACTTGGAATTTCTTTTCATATTCCTTGAATTCATTATAAACTTGAGGTCATCGTAATTTTTTTTCAAAAATTCATCAATTTAATGTAATGTAATTGTATTTTAAACAAGTTTTTGACAATTATCTTTTCAATGACACCCACTTGCACCACCACTTGCACCGTCTTCTAAAATACATATACGTTGTTTGAAATTGTTTTTTGTGAACATAAATTGCTTGGCTTTGTAGATTCATATGTTTTCTAAATGTTTATGAATTTTTATTTCATAAAATTCAAAGTTAGTATATTGTTTTGGATCACTTTCACTTAAACCTGAGCAAGGATCAAGAGCTGTCCACTTTACCGTGCTTGCACCAAAGTGACATAGTCTCACAAAGACCACCCCGTATAACTCTCATACAAAGAAAAACCATGACATACAAGTAAAAAACAAACTTTAGGGTAAGGAATGCTGGTTAAGAGAAGTGTTCAGGTTAATCGTAGCCGCCATAGATGAAATCAAGAAAACCATCCATGAATTATAGGAATGACTTGGATGAATGTCTAAGTTGTTTTAAATTACTTTTTGAATCTGCCCAATTTTAGAATATTGTTTTTTGGGTTGCCTAACTTACTTTAGCACTTTAATTAATTATTAGGCAAAAAGGTGCCCAAGCTGCTAGAGAACTACGGTATTAGTTGACCTACTTGCTTCCTGCCTCTAGAATAAAGCTCAAATTCTTTAAGATAGGCTTTCCTCCACGATACTCAAATGGGGAGACTCTACCATAGGCTTACATGGGTTCATTTCCTTTCTAATGGATGGTTAAGGTATAAAAACGGTGAATGGTAAATGAGCATTACTAGTGCACTAGACTAGGAGTAGAATAATTCTTGTTTGGACCCAAAACGGCTAATTGTAAAAGTGGTGGCTTGAAAAGGATGCAACGATTGGTCAGATAGGTCATGTTTCACACCACTTGGGTAATAGAGTTGTGTACTTGACCACCGCTTGTTTTGAGTACCTAACACAACAATAAAGGGCACCATGAAAAAGTTCCAATTTAAACAACACTTTGCTATTGCTTTTAATCGTTTGGCCAAACAAATTATGGTTTTAGTATACAAGAGCATTTTTCCCATATACTTGACCATGCTTGCTCCCATGGAGAAATTACCGTATGGAAGAAGGCAAATAATCCCATGTAATGAAATTATCAATATTTCCAAATTTTGCTCACCATGTTGGGCTAAATAGGGTATACGATTGGGAGGGACCTAATACGACCACTTAATGAGCATGAAAACCCTCACTTTGATATTAAATAGGATATTCATATGAGCTCCAAAAACTACAAGGCAAATGGCTATGGGCACGATTTGGATTTGGTAATCATCTCACACTAATCGTGTGTTTTGTATCCTATAAGAAGTGGGCTCAGATAGAAAAGTATCCATCTGAGGCATGTCTACCGTAGGGGTTAATCTCCTCTTGAAAACCATTAAGTGATGGACACCTTTGGTCAAGTATGGGTCAGGTACCTACTGGTTGGGGATTCGTGGCACTCACTAAGGAACATCCATCCAAGATATCGTGGATGAAGTGGCTCCAATAAAAAAAGCACCCCTATGGGGTTGAGGGCCGATTCATTCGAATGTGACATCACTAGACTAATTCGGGGCCTTTGACTCTATTTCCGGAATCAAATTGCCTAAAAATAGTCATTTAGATGATTCCTGCATTTTTTTCATCCACATGGATGATTATACTTGAGTGCCACGAATCCCCGGCCGGTACCTACTATTGATGTATCGATTTGTAGATTGGAAGATGAGAAGCAATGAACGGGGAGGACCGGTTGCTAGTTACAGATGAACCGGTTGAGTTTAAGAAATAACCGGTTGAAGTTCAAAACCTCAAGAAAAACTACCCATCATTTTGAAGGAATTTATAGAATATATCTCAAATCGCTAAAGAAAACCTGAAAGACGTCAACGTGTCACCGATTGGAGTCGGCAACACTAGGATCTCGACCGGTTTTGCCCGAAAATCTTTCCAGACAATAGAGTTATCTGTAAAAGTCCCTCAAAGAAGGACGAAAACGTGGGCTTGATCCTTCTTTGAGAAAACTTTCTTTTAAGAGCTCGCTAGCTCATCGTATATCAAAGTCTAATTTGTTTGAAATTATTGGGACTTCCTCTTTCCACCTCTCACACTTTGAAAGAAATTTCGAATCCAAAATAGGGTATGCACATGAAACCTGTTGTGCTAAATCCCGGATCGACCTATGCAAGGCTAGCTTGACCCACCCATCCTGTGTAGGACAAGCTATAAAGTCAAATTTTAATAGCCAGACGCCTCTGTGTGTGTACGGTAATATAAGCATTAAGAAAAACTTGGATGAATTTGCGTTAATTCTCGTGAACTCATGTGTTGGGACTAAACCCATGGTTTGATCTCCATTACTTTACAAATAACTCTATTGACGAGAAAGGTACTGATCCATCCATGAAACTTTCACAACCACCGTAGGGAGCTGCCTTTGAGTCAGAAACAAGAGCAATGATGTAAACTCCATTGCCTGCAACGGTGCTTGAAACGTGTGCAGCATTCAATTATCACTCCCTTAGGCGATGATTGGTGCAGCCCTGTGATACATGGAATCTTGGTGATGGCATATTCCCTATGCACAAGAACTTTTCTAGTGCAGAAAAAAATAGGATTAAAATAAACTTGGTTGTGATCACCCCAGAGAGTGCCCGGGAAGCTTTTGGGCATAGTCGGTCAAGATCCTAGTGATTCTAAATCCAGCCGGTTACATGTTGACATCTTCCAGTTTTGCTTCATTCATTTGAGGTATATTCTATAGATTCCTCTAGAATGATGTGTAATTCTCCTGAAGTCTCCAACTTCAAACCGGTTATTTCTCAAACTCAACCGGTTCATCTGTAACTAACCGCCGGTTCTTCCCGGATATAGCTACCCCAGACATTTTCACTTTGGAAATGCCGCTGAGATGGCTATTGAAGAGCCATGCAGTAGGTCGAGTGGGTGAAGGAGGGGTTAAGTAGGGGTCGGGGGCACCACCTGGTCATTGTTAACTGTTAGATGTGGTTGTTTCGTGTGTAGGCCACACACATTCGAAAATATTGGTTTCGAAACGGAGTTCGGTAAGCCAAAGTAAAATAAATATGGTACATGCTAAATGACTAACCCCAACCTTTCAAAGTGATTGAAAGATACTACAAAATATGCACAACTAAAAAACCACCTAATTGGATGGGTTATTTAGTTGCTTGTCACCAAGATAATACCCCCTCAACAATTTATACCCTTGCTGCATGTGGTTTCCATAAGTCACACTTAAGTGTCAAATTTGGGAAGGAACCCTGAGCCGAACCCTCACCTACACACTGCCCAAAACATAGAGATGTTGCAGCAAGGGAAAATGAAGGAGTCGTTCTGACGTCAATGAAACTGGTGAGAGGTGGAGGAGAAAGGAGCGTGATGGCTGGCAAAACGAAGGCTAGGGTTTGGAAGGAAGGAGGTGTGACCACTCTTCCACCTCACTTGCCACGTGAAGCCACATGGATGTGCCACCAACCCCCCCCCCCACGGGCAGCCGCCCTCGCCAATGCTAGCAATCTTGACCCTTCATCCTAGCCATCGTGTGGCTAAAAGCCCATATCGGGCAACTGTCACCGGACGAAAACAAAGTTTCTCTTCTTGTATATTTTTCCTTTGCCTTTCGCAATGGTTTGTGCCAAGAGGCATAAATATGGCTAAAATCAACCAAGAAAAAAATGTTGAACTCTCAAGCACAAATAGTGCCTTATTCTCAAACTATATTATAAGAACAAAAAGTGACATACTCTGTCATAGCATTACTCAACATTTAGCTCTCGTTCCGTAGACCCTCATAATATAATAGTGAGATGCTCAAAAAGTTACGCTGGAAAACTTAGATTTAGACTGAACTCTCATCATCTCACCGTTATATTGTGAGGGCCCACGTTGTCGAGTGATGTTATGGTTATCTCAGCCTGGGCAATAAATCTGGACTGTTTGTGATATCATGCATGCTCCGGGGTCTGGAATGTGTTAGGATTTGTTGATGAGTAAAGGTGCACCTACGTAACTGACTTGCTTCCTCATACGGAGCAACTATTGTCTGGACTAGTCTGCTTAGGCGTAGTAGTACGGGAAAACATATGTGGATGCACCTGACAGTTGATCCAATGATTTTTTTGGAGGTCATTGCAGCGATCATCGGGCCCTTGTAGGCCACAGATTCATGGTGAAACTGGAGTAATGCACACTTGCTCAGGTTCTGGTAGATCCTTGGCCACAGGTTTCACTTTTTGGTGAGATGTCATAAGGCAAGCCTCACTACTTGATTATGAGCAGTGCAGAGAAAAATTATCGAGGTTTACCAAACGAGCTCATGCATACGTAACCACTGACATGGGATGTCAACCTTTTTCAACCTGTGGCTCTTAAGTACCTAACTTATATAAGATCTGCATCTCTCTTCTGGACCATCCATCCTGGTCATTTCTTTTCTGGATTGCTGGTGCAATATCAAGCTCTTGAGGTGTTTGAGAGATGTACATTGGTGGTCACGTGACGCATAACTTATATACATCTGCAGGTAGAGATCTCCAAAGGGCCCCCCATCTCTCTCTGCCCTCACTCCCTGCTACAGAATGTGGGATTCTTAAACGGAAAGTGACCCATATATCCGACTTTAAAGAGTGGTTTCGACGTTCTTTTCGCCAATATTAGGAACTTAACGATGTTGAAGCGTCATATAGTCATGTAGTAAAGTAGACGTGCCTTAGGTGGACACTCTTCCCTTTGCAACCACTTCTCGTAGGATATGAATCACGCAATTATTGCGAGACGATTAAGTAGTGAATCCGAATCGTGCCCGTAACCATTTGCTTCATAACTTGTGGAGCTCACATGAATATCTTATTCATAATCAAAGGTCTTAGATCCACACCTAACCACATACTGCTCAAACATAGGTGTCCAGATTATTGTTGTGTTCAATTTAGGTATGTCTACCTTACAACAGGTTCAATCAATGGATGTGTGCTTAAGAATATTCCCTAAACCTATAAGCTAGCAGTGCCTTTGTTTCTTGGTTCAGGTTGCTCGCTTTCCACCATGTAACAGTGTCCAGGGAGATTTTCAGGCATAATCTAGTGTTTCCAAGTCCAAGTGGTTACATGCTGTGATCTTTTGGGTTTTCTTTACTGATTCGAGGTATATTCTAATAGATTCCTCTAGAATGATGGGCAATTTTCCTGGAGTCTTGAATTTCAACTGGTTATTTCTCAAACTCAACCGGTTCATCTGTAACTAGCGGTCGGTTCTCCCCATTTATTTCCATGTAAAATCCTATGGAGTGGAGTGAGTAGGGTTACTAAAACCCTAGTGGAGATGACATCATCATGAAGGAGGGAAAAGAAAATAGAATAAGAATTTTTATTTATTTTTTAAATCTCATTCTTTTTGAAAGTCTCACAATATTCGAAGCAGGGAGATTTGTTAAGTTCCAGTACTAGAAACTGGTCAATGCCTAAATAATTTGTATCAAGGTCCAAAATACAGAGAGGTTGAATGAATTTTCGGAGACATGTTTCGATTCACCTCGGAATCCCTTCAGCACACCAAAGTGATATCACTGATATTTCACAAAGTGTTTCTTAACGTGGACATAATATTCTCCAGGTCGTAGAGTCCATGAAGCATACTTCGATTTCTGACAACTACAGGCATGCTTGATTTTGCAGCTCTTTGTTGATAGACCATTCACGCATAATTGGGGATAGTAATGCAGGTCCTGTGGACTGTCAGAAATTTGGAATCTGGTCTCACAAGAATTGGTTGATGTAGCTCTTTTTTTTTGTTTACATGTTACAGCACAAGCTATGAAGGTGTTATTGATTCAATCACTTTTCTTAATCGGACCCTATCTTTGATTGGTGTGTGGTCAGGTGAGGATCAAAAAACAAACACCATAAAGACACATGTTTGAAAGAGATTGGGCTATGTCGTCAGATTTTATTACCTACTCCACACTCAATTGTGAACACAACTGGGAGGACCTATGTATTTCAGTTAAGAAATCAGCAAGCATGCACTTCCAATAACCATAACTTAGTCAGTGGGGGTCTGATTTTCAATGTGGTTTTTGTTGATGTTTCATCATAGATATGCTAATGCAACACAATTCTGAAGTAAATCTGATCGATAGAGGATGGAGAACAACCGTATAACACCCGCATACTACAAACTGTTCTGTCTTGAAAAGCCGTTGCAATACATTTGAAAATCCATTCCAATTTCGTGTGCTCCAAATGCACAAACTAACACTCTTGACCTGTGGCATATAGGGGCCCGTTGCAAATCTACTCAAAATTATTTATAGATTATTTTGCATTGCTCGCTGTACCTAGTTTTGGTGGTCAGCAGGTTTTGCCCAGAACTGACAAAGCTATTTCAAATCTTTTGAAGGCTGCAATATTGCAGCCACGGCGGTAAGGTGGCTGCTAAAGGCCACCATTTATATTCTTCCGCTTACATGTCAGCTTTGCAGTGGCCATTCCAGCCACTTGAATAAACTTACCCAATTCAGAATCTTGTGTCCTTTCACCCAATGAATGGGGAGAACCAACCGCTAGTTACATATGAACCGGTTGAGTTTGAGAAATAACCGGTTCAAGTTCAAGACTTTAGGAAAATTCACCCATCATTTAAGAGGCATTTGTGGAATATACCTCGAATCATTTGAAACAAAAAAAACGGAAGATCATGACATGTAACCTGTTGGAGTTGGAAACACGAGGATTTTGACCGATTGTGCCTAAAAATCTCCCCGGACACTGCTTTCACCAACATATCCGTTTGAATTACATCAACTCTTCGTCTTTGATGATTGGAACATCTAAGATACCTAATGTGAAACGAAGTTTATAGACAAGGAATCTGGAATTTGTGAGGGCAAGGCTGATGTCAGCCTGGCATCAGTACGAATGTAGTCGCTTATCTGGTTTGAAATAGGGTGATTTAATTTTTGGGGGAAATTTCTCATGTGGAAATTATGTTGCCCTCACATCATCTCACCACAGATAGGAGAAAAACAAATTAAAAATTAAAAATTAAAAAAATCTCTTATGCACTTAGTTTTGAATGTGGAGTATATATGGATACAGAGATCCCTTATATTTTCCTCTGTTCCTCTCGAGTGCAAACACGCTTGCTCTGTGCAAACCAGCACACCATGCAATTGTTCGTCAAATTCCTGGATTTGATCAGAAAGGCTCAGAATCGATTTGCTCAAGAGTTGGTCTTGGAGTCTACTCGGTTAGTATATTGGGGCACCCTTAAAAACATAAGGGTCACAGGACTCTAGAGGGTTGTGAGCAATGACGATTTTATATTGTACATGGACTTAACGTGCGAGATGACTTTGTGGCATTGGCCAAAAAAGAATTTGAAAGTTGATTATTGAGAGAATTGTGTTACAATGACCATAGGAGTTCCTCAGACTCAGGGGCTGATCATACCGGCCACATGTGGCACCATCCGTCGGCATTTCTAGCTATAATAGTGTGAAAAGTGGTGGACTAGCATCCCCAACAATTTCACAATTGGAACCGGACGGGAATTTTTGGGTGTGATTGGGGCATCATGCTCCAATCACACCATCGTTTATGTCTGGTTCTAGCCGTGAAATTGCTTGGGATTATGTTGAGAAATAGATGCTAGCCCACCACTTTTCACACTAGTACAGCTGGGAATGCCGACGGATGGTGCCACAAGTGGCCGGTATGATCAGCCCCTCATGTGAGTACACATATCACAAATCGTGACCTATAGTGGATTCTAACATTCAAGATTACACATCTCCCAAGTCTGAAATGTACATATCCAAATGAAAACCATTGTAAGTCATCGACAATTTTCAGTGCAAGAATTGAGAGAATATTCACAATGATTCCAATAATAGCAAGCTCAACTCTTACATTCCTCATTTGGATTTGCTAATGTTGGTCATGCACTTTATAATTTGTTATCAAATCTCTACATGGGTTGAACTCCAAAAAGTGTCCTTAATGGGTGCACTCACCTAAGTGTCTGGACTCTCATTCCGAGGGAAGTCGGAGCTTATTGTCTTGTGTCAGAAGAAACCAACACAGATTGCAAGGGCAATTCCTCTGCATTCTGCAACTTCACATTGGCTGTTACCTGTTACCGTAGAAGGCGCTCTATTTCACCTTTCTGAGTGTCAGAAAGCACACTATATATGATATGCAGTGTCATATGGCATTTTATGTCACTATGGTAACTTTTCGGATGACACTTCTTATGAATAAGGGAACAAATATTGTCATGGATGATGGGTGAGTTTATTCATTGGCCAAAACCCTACCTTCTCTTGTCAGCAACTTGTGATGAAATATTGTCATGGATGATTGAAATTTGGATGAAAAATCACTTGGTAATTGACAGTAATTGCAACACTGTAAATCTATAATCCCCCAAAAGATTTGCAAGGAATGACAAGTACTGTTGGGCGAACATTCAGTGTTGGTGACACTACACCGCAGTTTACAATTACTATTACTATTTGGAATTACGCAATGCTATAACTATTTATGATACATCTCATTTTCTGTCAACAAAGGTCAAATTGATTGTTCAGACATTACAGAACATTACCATCTTTACTTGGGTAAAAAAAATACATCAATATTAAAACAGATATAGAACTGTGTAACTCCAAATAGTTAAGTGACACTAAATACAACATTCATTGTAGTTATTGTTTGTCGGAATAGATAGCCCTCTGCAGTAATCTGTTCAGTACATTGATTTGCCAGTATGGAAACGGGCATGACCATTATTCCCCAACTGAGCAAAAGAACTTGAAGTGGCTCTATTTTCGAGAACCCTACGACACTGAAAACATCCTGCTAGTTCTACAAAATGGTCTAATGATAGAATACTTTTACATTCCTGGCAGTAGAAATTTTGAAGTTAGATCGGCGCAAAGTGGATTGGAACATATGACCCGAAACTTGTGAGGTTGATTTCATGCTCACTCTGTCAGAGTGCATGGACTTTATTGCAAGTATTGAAAATTGTACTTCCTCTTGACCACGATTCTGGCAAACACCTGATTTACACTGGAATCTCAACTACGAGCAGAGCAATTCCTAACACTGGGGATACCCTTCAGGTTGTAGAGTCGACCGAAGTAGAGATGACTCCGATGTTGCCAATAAATTACAATGTTGTTGAACATCTTCAAGTTCATCTAATTCTATGTGTGATTACAGGCATTACGAGGGCACTGAATTGAAGAATATTTCTTTCGTTCAAAAGTGGACACCTTGAAAAAGTACGGATAAACCAACCCACACACGCTCTCCCACAAGGGCAAACCCCTACGTTCATCCATAAAAGCTAGATTGAAGACATTATGCGATTCTTCTGGACTATGGTTGGACCAGAGTCGATCACACATACCATCCAGCATGCACTCAAAAACCATCTGTTGCAATTTTTAGGAACCTCGTCCAAATTGACTCAAACTGCTTCACACTTCATCTGGACTTTTCCTTGACTGGCCACGGCCACGGGCATTTAAGACAGCCTCCCGTGGAAATAATCCACTATTTCTGTTTGTTTTCTTCCACACAACAGCCGAATTTGAACTTTTGCAACGGCCTGCAGGTTTGGCAAGACCTGTAAAAAAGTTTGTGTGGAAAGTTCAATGCAATACCTTGGAAATTGCGTTTCAACTTGCAGCATTGCACAAGCCATGAATGAAGCACTCGCAAACTGAACACTCTTGATCCATGGCAGATAGAGAGCATTGCAAATAGAGAGCTGATAAAGCCGCTGTGAGGCAGCTGTGGCAATAGAAGGGCTCATTCTAACATGTTAAAAACAATGATTTCTCATGTTCTGAAATACGCAGATGATTAAGGGTTCGTTTCCATGTAGGCCGGTTGCCCACCATATTCTAGTGGAAATGTAGATGCCACTAGGTGGTATCTACATTTCCACTAGAATTTGGTGGGCGACTGGCCTATATGGAAACTAACCCTAAATATGGCAACAACCCTCTTGATTTTTAATGACAATGGGGGATGTAGGCAAGTCTAACAAACTACCATTCCCCCTATTTAATATGACATGTTTTGGTTGCGCAAGAAAGTGTCGTATTATCATAATGTCATATTCTTGGTAACATGACATTTTGGCCTCATCAAATGTTTGTACTATCAAGGTTTTTTTTTAAAAGGCCTATTTCAATGTAAAATGTCATGTTGTATACATAATGAAGATACATAAGTATGAAAGAACATTTGTTTTGAAGAAGTATGCTCACAAGGTTCCCTTGCATGTTCCAAAATACTAATCACATATGAACGTTGAAATATATGTGGGACCTGTCACTTATCCACATTAATTACCTCTACTATATGACAAATCCAACTTATAAATGTCATATTATGAGCGCCATAGTCATAGTATGGGGGTTAAATTAATACTAGAAAGTTTGGTCGACAAGAGATGCGTTGTATACTCTAGGTTGATAGCAGGTTGGATGAAAAATAATTAAAAATAATCAAGCCTAATTTTCTTGGAGATTATTGGGTCAGATGGCCTACATGAAAGGGAGAAATTAAAAAATAATTAAATAAAATATAAAATATAAAAATCAAGATATCTAAATAATAGGAAATTTGGTGCACTAGAACAATTCAATCCAAAGTCAACAACTCATGTGCACTAACAACACAACTTGTCACACACATTCACTGAGGCATTCACATGGGGTCAACCTTGCATGCATGCATTAGGTAGTGAACCTCTCAAATTCAAAAATGTAAAAAGCTTGAGAGCATATGGAGTCACATTATTCACATCCATAATTAACACACTAAGACGGCTTAACCTAAACCCTAAAAGTTAGCATCGCATACTTAGTCACCATGAATGAATAGAACAAGAGTTACAATACATTGATTTGTATGTAAGATATGTTATATGCCTAAATAAATAAATATGTATACATGTGTTTTTCCTAATTTTCCATAAATGTTTTAATAGACCACCTAAGCCTTTTTTTTTCACAATCAATTAATTATTGGACATTTTTCTGTCCAACCTAGTATCAACCTATAGTAGTTGAGGTGTCTTATAATCCAGTGCTATAAGATGGAGAATAGACTGTAGCAGCTACATTGTATGGTGATTAAGGGCAATTAATGAAGATGCATAACATTACTTACCAGCGTGGGCCCTCATAATATAACATTTGGATCTTGGGAATTCAGTCTAAATCTGAGCCTCCCATCCCACTATTATATTATGAGGGCCCATGAAATGAGAGTTGCATGTTGAGTGATGTTATGTGACTCATCCTAGGATGTAAGAGGAGACTGGGGATGACATGACTCCAGTTGGATAGGAGTTTCCACGTAGGTCTTAAGAGACATTGATTAGTGAGGTGGCAGCCAGGTGACCATTCATTTTCGACCTTCGATGACCTTACAAGCATTCAACTTCTCATCAGCCATGCCAGCCATATAATTCTAATAAGAGGATCAGAAGTGAGGTTTGAATGTGCCAAAAATTCCTCTCTACAGCTTACATCTTGGCATACCATTTTGTCAAGGAAGGTGAAGCAAGAGAAGAACACCAGGCTTTCCCCTTCTAAATCTTTTGAGAGCTCCAGACTTTCTTCCACTTTAGAAATAATTCTCTAGCATGGTCATGACAGCATTGGAGGCAACCTTCAAAGTTGGACAAAGCTATGCTTGAAACAACAAGTTCAGGAACACACGTTACAAGCCTCCAGATGCGCTCACATGATTTATTCCCGTGTCGCTTATTGAATGGTTTGGAACCACTTTTGGATGCATTGTGTAGCAACTGTAATAAGCAACAGCGTGTAATTATCCAAGGTATGAAGGACACAAACGCAAGACGATTTGTGACCTGAATTGCTACAATTGATTACCACGAATGTGTTTGAGGTTTATAGTGTGGAGCAAAAACGGTTCAATAGACCTAAATGAGACCTTTTGATCTTTGATGTCCTCACCCACGCTAGAGTTGAGCACATTTCAAAGAATTCAGGTCTTTGTGCAGGATCTAGCATGCCAACACTTGGTAATCAACTCTACCATATCCTGAGGAGTATGTTTTGGCAAGTTCCAGTCTATCGCTCCTCATCACAAGCTCATGATGATCTCTAGAGGTACCCTCGAAAGGAACTCGACCTGGTAGTATCTCATAGCATAGCATACCATACCAAAACTATACACATCATTCTTGGTTGTGCGTCTCCTTGTGTCTCCCCTAATTTTGATGGCCATCAGGATCTCAAGTGCCCTCCAAAACCTTGTGCCCCAATCTGAATAGTTGAAGTCCCATATCCTCACAATTATACCGCCTCTCATATCCTCAGAGACCAGTATATTAGATGACTTATTGTCTCTGTTGAGGATACCCTGACTATGCATGTACGCCATTCCTTCTATTATTTGCTTCGTGATGTCTATGAACATTGAGTCATCAAAAAAAATTATGCTTTCTTCCATCATGAAATTCTCTGACCCGATCATCGATCATGCTACGAAGTTCCAAGGGCATAAGCTCCAACACCAACACGATTCTTGCCAATCATGGAATAGCCAAAAAAACGACACTACATTTTCATGCTTGAGTCTCTTGTAACACTCGATCATGTCTCGACATCAAGAGGTCTCGCTCACCAACCATTGTTCGCACCTTAAAACATACTGACAACCTCGACAACAGCCTATGTAGATTTTAGCATAAGCCCCTCCTCCAATTACCTCCAAAATAGGGATTTCAGAAGGGTGTATATGCAAGTCTCTAGATAAAAACACCCATACCATCAAATGACTCCATGTTTTGACCTTCAATTGTAGGTACACTAAGGTCTCTCCCATATCTGCCAACAATTGGGAATTCCTTGTGCCAAAATTCTCCTTCAGTGTTTCCAACACGTCGCGAATCATCTGAAATGCAAGCCGAACCCTCTGGATCCGTGTCCCAACACTTTTTGATGAGTTCTGAAAGCTCTTCCGGAAGGTCCTCTGGTAGCAGTGGCTTGCCACCCCTAAGGATGTAATTCTGCAAATCTTGTCTCATAACTATATCTTCAAATGGTTCTTGACCTGTTAAAATGGCCGAGCACATCACTGCAAAACTGTACACGTCTGCCTTTGTCTAACAGTGTCACAGATTTGTTGAAGTCCTCAAGTGCCGTATATTGGCCACGTACCTGCCCTTGTTAGAGCTGTTGTGGATTGGGGATCAAAAGCCATGAGCCATGAACAACCAAAGTTTGTGATCTTGATGTCCACATGACCATCACATTTCCAGGCTTCAAATCTTTGTGTGTGTAACCTCATGCATGCAAGTATCCATGCCCCTTGCAATATGTGCATTGATGTCTATGGCCTCCCCTAGCAAGAATGGCAAACCCCTACGACGAGGTTCTTCTACCATCCACACACAAATCAATTTGCTCAAATGACTATCCATCAACTCCATGATCAATATTGAGCTTCTCAAGTTGTAGTTCGGGGTTTGTTGAGAGAGATCCCTAGCAATTTCAACACATAATTAGGGTGTCTCAATCCATATTTCATAATGTAGATTTTCAATAACAATTATATGTACCATATTATTTTGATATTATGATATTTATCGTGAGTTAATGTCATTATTCTAACCCCCATTGGCCTAAATGCCCCAAAATGGGCCTATCAAAGCTTGCTAATTATCATACGTTGTAGTAATTCCCTATCCCAACCACAAACATGCTATTGATATGTTCTATCACCTCCATAATTTTGTTTATATGATTCACAAATGATTAAGAGGCACTTTTATGGGATAAACACTCCAAGATCATCTCATGTTTCGAATATGTTTGTCAACCTTTGGTATTTACTTGATCCTCCAAGCCTTTCAAGGTTGATTTTTTTACATTAAATCCTATTGTTATATGTTATAATAAGTACCAAAAAATTTCATTGACCAAAATGATCATAATATTATATTACAAATTGCAAACTGTATTCGAATGTATAAGGTTTAAGTCCATAAAATTTGTTGAGAGCAGAGCGAATGAAGTGAGAGATAGCCAAGACAAAGATAGGCGTTGCTCTGCCCCATGTGGGGTAGAGGAGTATATTATATAAGTATGTATACATACTATTGTTTATGAATAAAATCTGTCACTTTATCCTCTGACACTGTTCCAGCTAATCCAGGTGACGGCTAGTATTGATTAACCGTCTAACCCTGGACCTTCTATAATTGCTCTACGTCTAGAACCTATGAGGTAGTCTAGGACGGTTACCCTAACACTCCTCCTCGACCTAGGATTACCTCATTAAAAACTTACATCAGTAAAAACCCAATGGGAAAAATCCTGATAAAGAAAAGAGTATAATCCTTAGGTAGACGTTAAATCATGTAGGGATCTCATACCAGCATCATTCACTAAAACCTTATGCTTGTATGCAGGTAGTGCCTTCGTCAACATATCAGCAATATTATGGGCTGACTCAATCTTTCTAACGTCTATCTGTCCAGACTCAGATAGATCTTGGGTATAACCAAAGATATGAGGACTGATGTGTTTGATTCTATTTGCCTTGATAAAACCATAAATCATTTGGTTAATATAAACAGCATTATCCTCATAAATGACAATAGGCTTAGATCCCAAATCAATCTTGCATTGTTCGGCTAGAGCCTTCTCCATTGTCCGCAGCCATACAGCTTCTCTTGAGGCCTCGTGAAGTGCTAGTAACTCGGCATGATTGGTTGATGTTGCCGTTACAGTCTGCTTCACTGACTTCCATGAGATAGGCGCTCCATTCTTTAAAAAAATGTATCTTGTTTGTGATTTTCATGTTGCTTCATCTGTTTTGAAACCCGAGTCAGCATAACCTATGATTTCAGTTATATCTGACTTCTTGAAGTGGAGTCCTAGGTCCTCAGTTTCTCTCAGGTATCTCATCAAATGCTTAACCCCGTTCCAATGCCTTGCTGTGGGTTTCTGGCTGTGTGTCGCTAAAATGCTTGTGGCAAATGAGATGTCGGGTTTGGTGTGGGTAGCCAAGTAGATGAGTGCACCGACTGCTATGAGGTAGTCTGATCTGTCTATCACCTCCTCCTCCTCCTCGCAGGGTCGGTATGGATCATCGTGTGTTCGGCTCTTGCCGATCATCGGTGCTGAGATGGGATGGGCCTGATCCATCCTGAATGTTCTCAAGATTTTCTTTGTGTAAGCCTCCCGATGTAATAGCAGGCTGCCATCGTCTAGGTGGTGAATCTGTAGGCCGAGGCAAAACGTAGTTTTGCCTAGGAGTTTCATGTCAAACATAGCAGTTAGTATTTGTTCTGTATACTTACAGGCTGCAGCTGTCCCGATGAGGTTCAGATCATCCACGTAAACCGCTACAATGACAAAACCTGTTTGGTTGCATAGTGTGAATATGCATGGGAGGGCGATGTTGTGGGTGAAACCTTTTGAAATCAAAAAGTTTCTGAGGTGATGGTACCACATTCGGCCGGCTTGTTTGAGGCCATACAATGCTTTAAGTATCCTGAGGCCACTATGTTTTCCTGATTTGGTAGAGGGTGCGGTCGGGAGGAAATATGAGGTAAGGTTATGTACAACTATGTATCCAGGGTGCCATACAGGTATGCCGTAATTACATCCAAAAGGTATATTTCTAGGGATAGGTGTACAACCAGTGCTAGTAGGTATCTGAAAGAGGTGGTATCCATTACTGGTGAATAGGTTTGGTTGAAGTTAGTTCCCGGTCTTTGGGAGAATCCCTGTGCCACAAGTCTGACCTTATATCTTATGATGGCCCCTTGCTGGTCCTCTTTTTCGTGAAGATGGGCTTGCATCCGATTGGGGGTTTGGATAGGGATGTGGATATAGGCCCAAATACTCGATGTCTACGGAGTGAGGTGTATTCAGCCTCTATGGCTTGCTGCCATTGTGGCCAGTCTTTAGCTTGGGCGTCTTTAACTTCTTCAAGAGAGGTAGGATCGGGTTGTGAGGGATCTTGTAGGATATTAGTGGCCAATGATACAGTGGTAGGGAGTTTTCTGCGTTTGGAAGGGAGGGTATTGCATGTCCCAGGTATGGCATTTCGTATAATTCGTGGCCCGGTTGAGAAGCCATCTGGTATATTTTCGGCCAGGGATTGAAGATGAAGGAGTTTCTTGACTTCTATATCTGCTAATGAGGTGCGCGGATCGGGATTCATCGTAAGGGTCTCGGGTGTTTTGAACTCGAATTGGGGAGAGGGTATGGTGGTGGGTAGTTTCGGGAAAATGTGTTCGATGAATCTGCAATTGACGAATCTGGCTTTAAGGATAGTACTGGTTTCGGGGATGAGGTATCTGATTATGCTGGGTGAGTCAAATCCTAGGTATATACCCTGTTGTTGGTGAGAATCGACAATATGGCGGTTTGGTTCTGCTACAGGTGCCCAAACCTAGCAGCCGAATACTCTAAGGTGTGAGACGTTGGGTGGTCGTCCAGATATAATTTCAGACGGTGTATGAGTGTTCAGAAGGGTGGGTCTTAGTCTAAGTAGGGATGCGGCATGTAAGACTGCATGTCCCCACATAGTGGAGGGCAGATTTACGTGTAGAAGCAAAGGTCGAGTGATTAACTGGATTTTCTTGATGAAGGCTTCGGCTAGTCCATTTTGAGAGTGCTCATATGAGACGGAGTAGGTTAGTATGATCCTTGTGGTTGTACAGTAGTCTTCAAAAGTGTGTGATCTGAATTTCATAGTGTTGTCCATCCGTAGGTTTTTGACTGGATATTTTGGAAAATGGTTTTTGTATTGAATCAAGGTTGCTAGTAGTTTGGGAAAAACCAAGTTTCTGGTGGTAAGTAGAGAAACTTCTGAATAGCTGCCTAATGCATACACAATTACTAAGAAATATCTAAATTGCCCTGAAGGTGGGTTGATCGGCCCGCATATATTCCTGTATAATCTATACAAAGGTGGAGGTAATTTTGTGGGCAGTTGCCACATAGATGGCCGTTTGATCATTTTACCCTGAATACATGCCTCACAATCTGTGGCCTTGGTTGCATCTGTGGTGCTAAGATTGTGACCTATGAGCAGGGGTAACATCCTCCGTAGGAAGGTTGTGCCCAGATGGCCTAGCCTTCGGTGCCACAAATCAGATTTGGCCGAGGCGTTCATAAATATAATTCTGCTGTTTGGCCAGCATCCATCAGGCGGGTAGCTTATTATCTCAGGACTCTCACCCGGATATGTCCGTACCGTGGGACTTCCACCCCAGTAGGCCCAGCTTACCCCTAGGTCGCGGACCTCTTCGTTATTCCTCTTTGGAATACGGCTATAAAGGGAGTGACCCTCTTCGCGATTCTTTGTTTCAAAAATGCGGCTGTAAAGGGGACGACCCTTTTCGCAATCTTTTCGTGAGATGCAGCAATGCAGGGAGCTACCCTCTTCGCGTTTGGCGGAATTCTGGCCACTTATATCAATCTCATATAGGCCATTAGCTCCGGCCTTAGCAGTGGCAATACGCTGTTGGCCCTACCGGAGCTCTAGTATTTCTGCCCCTTTTTCTATAGTAGCAGAAATATGAATATTATTTGCCCTCAAGCCTTTGTAGCTGATCAGGCTACGCAGGGCAGAGGGGGCATACATGGCGCGTTCACAAACGAGGGGAAATCCGCTAGGCAGGATGATTGTTGTCTGGCCCGCACGAAACCTAATGTTTCGGTTTCCTGCAATTGTGATTATGTCATAGTTGCGCCATGTTATGTTTTCTGAAAATTTGAAGAGCTCCTGATTTCGGAGAATTGTATGAGTGGATGCACTATCCAGTAGGGCTAAGTTAGCTCCTGTCTGAATTCCCTCATTTATGGCCATATAATTATCCGTATCTACTTCAGGAATGGATGGAGCTTCTAAAGCGTGAGTCTCTCGTTGCCTACCTCTTAGAGTTTGTAGTTTTCTATACATCTCTACTAGGTAGAGCGGTGCTCTACATGCTTTAGCAAAGTGGCCCTTTTGGCCACATTTATGACAGACTCCTTTCTGAGATTAAAAGTGAGACTGGCGGAATTTTCGAGACGTCTCCCGAGGAGCGTACATGGGCTTAAATGGCTGTTTGCGTTTGAAATTTCGAGGCGGCCGCTTTGGCGCTTCTGATGCATGGATTTCAAGTACTACAATGTGGATCTCACGGGCGGGGCGTGCCTCGGCATTTCTAATTGAAAGTTGTTGGTGTTTCTCTGCCAGTAGGAGATGCGACATTAGCTGAGAATGCTTTTTAAATTTCATATTACGATATTGCTGAGAAATAATAACAGTAGCAGGAGGAAAGGTGGAGAGAGTCTTATCGATGAATTCAGCATCTATAATGCGATCTCCACACATTCGGAGTTGGGCAGTGATCTAATGCAGCTCTGAATTGAAAGAAAGGAAGTCTGAAAAATCAAGCACCCGCAGGTTGATCCAATCATTTAACGAATCAGATAGTGTCTAAGAGTTGTCGAACTCAAGCATCTAGGAGTTGCTAAAAACAATACAAGAAGTCTGCCATGGCTACATAATCTGGTTCTAACTATGTGCGATCAAAATCACAGGCACAAAACAGCAGGAATGCACACAAAATAGCAGACACACAAGGATGACTTCAGAGAGGAAGAATGACGACTCAGATAACGAGAATGCTAGAATTAGAGAGAGCGAGAGAGAGAGCTCGGTAGAGTACTCGTGCTGATAACGTGTTGAGAGCAGAGCGAATGAAGTGAGAGATAGGCAAGACAAAGATAGGCGTTGCTCTACCCCATGCTGGGTAGAGGAGTATATTATATAAGTATGTACACATACTATTGTTTATGAATAAAATCTGGCACTTTATCCTCTAACACTGTTCCAGCTAATCCAGGTGACGGCTAGTATTGATTAACCGTCTAACCCTGGACCTTCTATAATTGCTCTACATCTAGAACCTATGAGGTAGTCTAGGACGGTTATCCTAACAAAATTGCAGGTTCTTGAGTTATAAGAAATTCCACATTAGGTACATATCTAGCATGATTTGAGAAGGGCATCCCAATTCTACACTAGAAATGTTGGAAAATTTGATCCAATGGAACCCACCGTCCAAGTGTGTATGGTATCCTTCACGGACAAGGAGGGGGCTTCTACCCAATGAACAGGGAGAACCAACCGCTAGTTATAGATGAACCGGTTGAGTTTGAAAATAACTGGTTCAAGTTCAAGACTTGACCGATCAGGAAAATAACCGAATATTTTAGAGGAATTTATAGTGTATGCCTCAAAATAATAAAGAAAAACCGAAAGATGTCAACATGTAACCAGTTAGACTTGGAAACACTTGGATTTCAACCAATTATGTTCAAGAATCTCCCCGGACACTGCTTCTACCATATTAGTTATAGTTGGACCTCCCTCCATGCACACTACCTAGTACATAGCAACATGTAGCTCAATGAAAGGGGCTGGTGGCACACCAAATGCAACTTAGTTGTATATGCTACATGACATTGCCAAGATTTTCTCATTGTCTTAATGTCAACTCATTGCCACACTACCAAATTCTCAATAAAATGGGGAAAATATTGATAAGGCATTGTACTCAATGAAACTGTCAAGGTCTTTTTTGTATGGCATAAAGAATCTAGTATTGTCACAATGGATCAAAATTAAGACTGTATACTTCATCCAATAGAATGATGAGATATGACACATTGTATGGGTCATATCTTATGCTTTTGGATTACCTCAAGTACGAGCAAGCCCATAATTGCCACATACATGCACTTCTTGCTTTAAAGAGGCGGATGCGAATGCACATGTGGGTGCATTCACACCACCACTAGCATCCATTCATTCATTCACAAAGTGGTCACCAAAGAGCACCAGATGATTTCCTGATAATTCAACAAACTTGGAGCTATACAAAGTAAAGGAATTTGAGAGTGCACAAGATAATAACAGGTTTACACCCTGACTACATTCCAGATTGTACTTTCAATGTTATGTGGTGTCAAAAAGGGAAGAAAAAAACAGAGTGACACAGGAATGCACCCAAAAAGTGGTGCTACAGAAGGGGATCTCTACCAAAGCAAATAGAAGCAATAAAAGTGATGTGGCTTCACTAGGTCGCTTTGCAATGGCGTGGATATGTGATGGAGCTGAGGGCCTTATGCTTTTAAGGATGAGGGAGAATAGAACACCCTACTGGGTCTTCTTCTCCACATCATCCAAAGCCTGTAACCGCTCTACAAGAGGCGGATGTGAATAATGATATGCTGAGTACCATGGGTCAGTGTTCATGGCTGATAGATTCTCCTCCTGCTCACCCCCAAAAACAACATGTTAGCAAATTATGGCCACCACACTGGACAACTTCACTAATGTAGATGTGCATAAATTGAACATAGCAATAATTTGGACACCTATATTTGAGTGGTATGTAGTTAGGTGTGGATTTGAGACAGACACCAAAAAGACATGTGTTTCAGAGAGTGGACTACGTGCTCAGAATATGTTACCTAGTCTAGGCTGAATAGTCAGTATGATTGGGGGGACCTATATGACCCCTTAATGAGCACATGAATCTTCACTTTCATAATGAACAAGATATTTATTATGAAGCAAATGGCTATGGGCAAGATTTGGATTTGCTAATCATCTTGCACTAATTGCCTATGAGAAGTGGGCAAAAAGAGAAAAGTAGTCAAAATAACACACAACTACCTTAAATAGTCCTGTTAGTGTGGATGGAACATTAATGTGGAGATAATTAATTTGGGCCTCACTAGTTGTCTAATCAGGGTGAAAATAATGTGGCCCATGACCCCAGGTCTTCACCTAAGTCTTCCGACCAACACCTTGGGTATTAGTTGAAGAACAAAAGTAGCATATAATAAATTATTCACTCATCAATTTCCTAAAAAAACAATTAATGTGGCCCACACTAGTAGGACCATCTAGTGTTCTTCAATCCAAAAGAGGTGGTCCAGCTGGTTGACTGCATGACATACTAAGGTAAGTGGGCCTTAGATGGACACTTTTGTCTCTACGCCCACATCTCATAGGATATGAACAAGCAACTAGAAAGAGATGATTAGCAAATTCAGATAGTGCCTGCCACCACATTCCTTATAATATTCGGAGCTCTATGCATATTTAAATCAAATAAAAGTGAAGATTCTCTTTCTCATTTAATGAAAATACATACCCCCCAAATTATGTTGATTATTGAGCCTATAATGGTTGACAAAATTTGAGACCATATTCCAATCCCTTTTGAGCACATGTCTTTTTGGTGTCCATTCTTAGATCCACATCTACCCACACACCACTCAAATATAGGTGTCCATTTCAGACAAGTAACTGAATTAGGCTGCTTACCTTAGGGTTATCCTCTAGCTCGACGTGACTATTTGATCAGGAGTTGGGTGTTAGCATACAATACCTTCCATATTCAGTAAGGTTGGGATACATGCTTGGAGGTAGTGTGGAGGTGCGAACAAAGAACATGCTATGTCACTTCATTGAGAACCGAACTCATTTTGGCATGCCAAGAGATGCTAAAATGGGTTTGGCCCTCAATAAGACGAAATAGGTTGCTCTTCATTCAAATTCAAACATTACCTCCAAGCATGCATAACCTCCAAGTGGAAAGATATTATTGAATTTGCATGCAAAACAACAAACAGAAAATCGTAGGAGACCAACTCCCTATGAAAAGTCCCCTTGAGGTGAAGGATACAACTATTTATGCCAGCCTAAGTACAAGGTTCCCTGATTAAGTATAGAGGGTGAAGCCATTGGAGTGACAAAATCAATTGCTAAAGAATGATGAGCCATTGAAGAGATACCTGGAGCTTGATAAGGCCAGCTCTTAACGGGTCTTTGTAGCCCAGTTCACGAGCAAATGCATCAGCCTGGCACAATAGAGTAGAATTACTGCTTAGTCTCTGGCTCATGTGGCTTTATCTGACATTGTTCATTATGTTCCTTATTAAGGATGACGACACTCTCCCCTAAAATAAGTGATATGCCAATATTCCACAAAATTAGCATGAATGTCAAGTAATAAAATCATCATAACAGATGCACTAACTTATGTCAAACCACATTGTGTACAACAACCTGCAATAGCCCACCAGATACCCCTTAACCCTTAACACAAAAGGTGTATTTGAGCTACATACTTCCACTTTTAGCCTGAGTGCCCTTGAATACAGATACACTTTGAATGTTTATAAGCAATGTCATATATGAGTGTATTTTTCTTTTATCCTTGACATAAGATGATGCACTAAATAAAGTTTCAAATCCACACATTTGAAAAAAACAACTTTAAGACTTGGTGGGGTTCGTGGAACATGTGTATATATGTCCTACATTGAGTCCCTAAGTCATGTGTAGAGAGGAGGAGCAGGTGCTTCTCACCTGGAATTCAAAGGCTCGGCTCACCAAGTTGAGAGCGAAGCTTACAAGATGATGGAGAGGCATTATAGTATGCTGTAGAGAACCAGTCCAACCACCCAAATTTTACTACGATGTACACCCAATGGTACCTCTCCTATAAATCCAACTATCTGAGAATATATGCAACAAAATGAGCTTATGGCAATGGATCAATCTCAGAAACAGACAGACACCACACGATATTCGGGTACATGTACAAGTATCAACTTGAAGGACCTTGAGAAGGCTGACAAGAGTCTAGAAACTTGAGTTCCGTGAATACTGCATTAGTAGCATTAAACTATGCAGGAGAAGAAAGAGATAGGGTCTGAACAAGACCTGGAAAAGAATGAGGCCAATGAGCACCGGTTGAGTCGTGAATCCAAAACTACGAAACAGATCACTTGAGTTGCGAACAAGAGTGTAACCTCCAAATTGCAGTAGTGTAAGAACCTGTATGACAAGACAAAATGACCCACCTTACAAAACTGATTGCTCCTTACAAGTAACATCATGTGAATAATTTCTCATGTTCACATCGTAAACTTAGAACCTTGTTATGTGGCTATAACGTGATATTGTCGAACAAATAAAATACAATTCAAAGAGGTGTACTTTATGATTAGAACCCCTATACTAACCCATCTGCCCAAGAAAGGGAAGAGGACAGCTTAAGATTACCTGGTTTGATCAAATTGCCTGATAAGTACTAGAACTAAAACAATGCCAATAGAAAAATAGACTACTAAGAAAGAGATTATAATCTTTGCATGTGTGGATTCCTCCCACACGGATACAAAACACAAAAAGATAAAAGCAATAAGATTTCAACCTGCATCGCAAGGAAAGAGTACATGGTATGACTGAGCTTCCAGTGGCCCAATTCATGTGCTATAACAGCCACAACCTCTTCCTCGTTTTTACACTGCCAAACAATTACACACATCAAAGGAGTCCTTGTAAGTAACTGCCTGCTCCAATCACATGCTGACAGCAGGCACTGGAAAATAAGGTAGACAGGCGTTAATCCAACATGACAATAATCCACACACCTATATTTGAGTTGTATGTGGTTAAGTGTGCATCTAAGAACGGACACCAAAAAGAGATTAAACTCAATGCTCAAAATTGGTTAACCAATCTAGGCTCAATACTCAACATAATTGGGGTATACAACCATTTAATGAGCACAAGAATATTCACTTTAATAATGAATAAGATATTCATATGAGCTCCAAAAATCTTTAGGAAAATGGCTACAGGCACAATTTAGATTTACCAATCATCTTGCACTAATTGTGTGTGTCATATCCTACGAGAAGCGGGTGCAGAGAGTAAAGTATCCAATTAACACTGCTCCACCTTAGTGTCAAAGTACCTGAGAAATGAGGGTATCATAGAGAACAATACGCTTGCTGTTGTAGAACCCATACATGTATGCCTGCACAACCATATTCGCGTTCAGTACCACATAAATACATTGTCCACCTAATTTGTAACCCATTGACACTGTCACCCAATCTCATGACCCTATCTGTCAATCAATACTCATGACCCCATCATGACCGACAAGTACATGACCCACATCAGCTAAATGACTAGGTTTAAACAGAAAGAATGGATCATTTGAGAAGCAGCCCCTTCACATCGGCCTGATTAAGTAAACAAACTTTGAAAGCTTAAAGATATAAAGTCTTCTCATTGGTGGCAAGCACCTTATGTGAGCTTGCTTAATCAATTTACCATTACAAGCTCACATAAGATGACTCCATCTGTCTTGGTATTTGATACATGGATGAGAGCTTGTCAACTCCAAGGCTCAAACTACCTAAAAACTGAGAATCTCTTCACTCAACTTGAGTCATAAAGGGCACTCAGCTGAGACATGGCTAGTAATCGAGAAATATCAAATCAGAACATGAAAGGGATTGTAGTTCAAGATGAGAATTGCAGTACATTGCTGTGGCTAGAACGGGTAGATCCATCAATGACAAATAATTTCTTCAGTGGAAAATCAAGAGATGATGCCAACTTCTCAATCTTTGCACGAAGCTCCCCTTCTGGCAACTGCACAAGCCACCCCACAGAAGTTGATCAGGTCTTAGCATTGCTCAACAAAATTTCACTCACCAACACAAGTTTTGATGGATCTGACATGCTCCAATCTAGTGGTAATAGTGGTGGAAGTCCATCTTTTTTATCAATGTCACAACCCAGGAAAATTATGTGGTCCAAGGGCTGCTCATAGAGTCAAAAGGATGAATTTGTGCAAGAGGATCAAATTCACAAGGAGGAAAGAGAGACTGACAGGAGTGAACTTGTTGAAGAGCGGAGCGATCAAAATGGGATATACAGCCATCAGCACCAATGAGAGGAGTAACATAAATGCCCACAAATATAATGCAAGGTAAGGACCGCCTTTTTGCACAATGATGATAATTGCCGCAACTACAGGCGGCCCCACCACCACCATAAGAGCAAGCCCCATCAACATGTCTCTAAAGAACAACCAAATTGTTTGCTGCAACACACACCATGTAAATAGATAATTGTGAGGAGCACGGCATTTTAAAGACAAATCAATTTGAGCAGAACAACTTGCAAGAGACAGCTCAAGCCCTTAAAATTGACAAAAAGTAATTTCAAGATGACTGACACCATAGCACAGCCGTAAAAACTGGGAGAAATCTGGAAATACAGAATTAGGCTCACCTTGTTGAAGCCATGGCGTGCCTCAATGACGAATGTGGAGTACAGAGAAAATGGAAGCTCAATCGCCTGGCCAGCACGCAACATTGAAAAAAGACACCCATGAGTACCAAACGTTACGAGTATGAAATATAGGATATGCACATCTAAGCTTGCTGATTACAAGGGATAGGACAAAAGGGAGAACCTCATGTAAATTAACATAATTGAAACTACACTAAGTAGTCCTATTAGTGTGGGTGGAAAATTAATGTGGAGATAATTAATGTGGGCCAGACTAATATTCTAGTCAGGGTGGAAATAATTTGGGTCGAAGACCCCGGGTCTTCCCCTAAGTCTTCCTGGAGACTTCCAACAAATACCTTGAGTAATAGTTCAAGGACAAAAGTAGCATAAAAATAAAATATTACCAGATCAATTTCCTAGAGAAATAATTATTGCGGTCCACATTAATTTTAAATCAGAGATTTGGCATGGGTTATAATTTATATGTGGGTTCTAAAGAATTACTGTGGAATACACACTAATAGGACTATTTAGTGTTCGTGTGAAGTACCTGGGACCACAAAGTGGTTGCAGCCAGGAAGGCAAGTGTATGTAGAATCTCATTCTGGACATTGAAGCCAAGGAATCCCACAAATTCTCCAGTTTTCTGCCAAATCACCCAATCGTACAGCCAAAAATGTCAACTTACCAAAAACAAAATTCTTTCAGCTGCCCACATACATTCAAATTCACTTGCTCAGATAAACCCTATTTACCAACATGGCAAGTGTAGGACATGAGGAGGAACGATTGAAACTCACGTCCCAGGCCCAAGGTAGCAACCCGAACAAAAGAATTGCAGCTTCTTCCACAATGTTGACAGCCGCATGTACAAAGTGAAACTGACTGCAACCAACCATTGTAATGCCGCCAGCATAAGTACGTGGTCACATGAAGTCCAATTAGCATAAGAAGAAAGGATAACTAGCACAACTCCAAAGTGCTTCACAGAGGATTTTTCCTTTAGATTGGCATATGATTAGTTCATAGTGACTAAGAAAAAACTTCAATCTGTGTCAAAACTGTTGGTTGCATTTATAGGAGCATTGCAATATACACACATGCTTGTGATTCAAGTTTCAATGTAATCAAACCACTTTGATGAGGAGACGAACAAATATGTGGAGTGCTGTTAAAATAATGAAAGCAGGTACAAAAACATAGAAGGAAAACAAACCTTTTATCTAAACTGTATGCCCGAGCCTTTTCAAACTTCTCTTGACTAACTACGCCCTTAAGGGGTGCTGGTAGATTGGAGAGCTTTAAAGCACCATATTGTCGGATGTCCAAATATGTCTCAAAGAAGTACATCGCCACCATAAACCCTGTGACATAGCACCACAATATGCTCTATTATGCTCACATGTCCTCAACATCAAGTGATACTTTGACACACTTGTCTCACCAAGAATTCCATACAGATTATTAGTCTTGATGTACTTCTAGTCCCATAGCCTTTTGGCCTCCCGGACTTTAAAATCAATCTCATTTCATTAGAATTTTTATTATACCTATCAGAGAAATTAGCCAACTTTAAGATATTGGACATTGCTAAATGACCTGAACATCCACTCTCTCAGCTGTCATAATTTGTCATTGTCAAAATTTATGTCCACTTCAAGTGCGCACATTGATTTCAACCCCTGGATCACCTCAGCAGTCTTCTTGTCAAGACTTTATCTTCTGAAACTACCTTCCTGATGGCTCTGAAGGCTAGTGTGGGATTGCATGTTTTTCGTATTTGAAAGGAGCATGATGACTAATAACTCTGTTGCCATGACATCCACCCTAGACATTATTGAATCTTTGCTTATTGTGCTTCTAAACAGTAGTTGAAAGAGATTTCCAATAGTAGCAACCATGATACGATGGCAGGTTCAACATTTTACATGTTGCATCTTGATTTATTTTTGTGCCACATCAACTTTCACATAGGATTCACAATCAACAGTTCTGTGACACATGCCATTTCACTTCAAAATGAATTAATTAGTTTGCAGCTGCCATGGTAGCACAGCATGCAAATTAAGGGCCACTCATCTAGGGCCACAGTCACAGCACCTCCCTGAATCCTCCATGAACTTAACCCCGGAACCGAATCAGCAAACAAACCAACAAGCTACAAGGACCTTCCCATACTCCTGAGAAATGATTCACTTCCAACATCCACAATTTTTGATCCACAAAGTCTCCCAGCAAAAGATGACCTTCAAAATTGTATGCCTCATCAAGTGGGTTCTGAAGACTAAATTACTCATGACCATAAATAGCATTTACAGAGATCATCGGAACTCACCAACCACGGCTTCAAGGTACGGAAACGGCATACTTTCCCCCATGTTGGTAGTCCAGCTCCCTTACGTTTTCCTTAGAAACAAAGTAAGTAGCAAACCCTACTAAAGATTTGCGAGGTAGGTACAAGGTGCTTCGACAAAGGGTGTGGTTGTTGACGCAGTTTCAGCAGTTTTGGAAGATGATTGTAACAATCAATCTTGAGCATAAGCTTCTACAATCTTTGCCAAACAACAACAACAGAACAACATATTCATCAGCAGGCAGAGCAAAATATGCACCAGCTGACAGAACTAAATTCTTAACAATATAGAATTTAACAGAATACTATATGCAGTTGTGAGATTGTACATCTACAGAAAGTACTTATAAGGTAGACGTGTGTAACTTAGTTACTTATTTTAATCAGACACCTATATTTGAATGGTATGTGCTTCGAGTGGTTCCAAGAACAGATACCAGAAAGACATATGTTTAAAAGAGATTGGACACCGTGTCCAAAATACGATAACCATTCTAAGCTCAATAGTCAACATAATTTGGGGGGACCTATATGACCATTCAATGAGCACAAGAATCTTCACTTTGATAATGAATAAGATATTCATAAGAGCTCCAAAAATTATGAGGAAAGTAGCTACGGCCTCGATTTAGATTTGCTAACCACCTCGTACTTATTGCATGTTTTATATCCCCTGAGAAGCGGGCTAGTCAGGAAAAGCAACCATTTCAGACCCATCTACCTTAAGAAGAGAAGTTGCTCATCATCTCCTACCTCGTCAGTGAAGGATATGGCCTCCTTGGAAGTTGCGTAAAGCACACACCTCACTTTGCTGATTTACAAAGGATTCAAGTTCAGCAAGTGCGCTTGCTTGAATATAAACAATTGCAAATATTGGCATGCTGTTACACGGCGGAATTGTCATGGAGCAACACATGCTCTTAGCTGCAACGGAAATTCAACCAATCACATGTAAGTTCCTGTGCAAGCACTGTCCTCAAACACAGCTGACTATAAATAAATAAATAAAAGCAGCAAAAAACAAAAAATAGGTATGAGTTTAGCTGACAGAACAAACTTGCACAGAACAAAACGAGTATGATCTGTCGGACAAAAAACACTTGGATCATTTGAGAAGCAGTAGACAAAACCCAAATAAATCGCATGGTTGATTTGATCATTCCGTGAGGTTAAAAGTCAATAAAACGTGATTTTGTACCTGACAAAATCCTGATTACTCGAAATGTGACATTGATCAGGATGAGGGAAAATGACATTAAAATTTTCTTTAAACTAGAAATTGCATACATCTATACACCGGACATCGTCTATCTGGAGTATTAACTGGGACTCTCTGGCTAACTTCGATACCCAAAGAGCCACTGTCAAACACGCCAATTCTTGGGATATCCATTAAAATTTCAACACAAAAAACATCCATTAACATGTGAAAGATTCAATACCTGAAAAACCATGTCATTCATATCAATCTCAAATCGCCCCTGTAACCATTCACATCATCCCTGTCAATCAACCCAACTTTGCCTCCATAAGAGATATGAAATCACAATCGATCTCTCAAACTCTGAACTGGATAGAGCAATTGCAACAAGTTTCACTCTCCATTTTTGTGAATCTGATAATGATCAAACCGAAATGCTCAACACTACTCACAAACACCTAACCTACCTGCTTCTTCTTCAAAATACGCTACAGGGTTAGGAGACCAGAATAAGAGTACTAAAGGAGATGAGTAGCACAAACTCTTGATGGCTGTTTGAGAATTTGGCTCACTTATCGCAATCACAATTCCGCACCACAAACAATTACAACCAATTTCATGCATTTCGGAACCCTACCTTACATCTCAGAGGTTTTTCCAGTAAACCCTAGAGTACGAGAAAATTCAGAACTAAACCCTAAACCCTCGATGTTGACAACCCGGTTCCTTAAGACTCAAATTTGTTAGAAAACCTTAGGAGGTGAAGAAGAGCTTACATACAAAACATGGAACGAAAAATGAGGAAGTTGAAGAGCTCAAACTTCCCGAACAAAACTGAGAGGAAAACGAGCTCCGACTTTACCTTTGAGACAGAACAGAGCAAACCCTAAAGGAAAGGAGATACCACCAAAGTGGTATTGACGTATTGACCTCTTGACAAATCGATCCCTATGGCCACACTAGGTTGGGACCCGGACCGGTGGCGGTGGAATGATGGAAGTCGCTTCCTTGACTATACCACTAAAGAGGGTAGAGAGAACATTATTAACAGGAACCTTGGTACCACTAGGGCGGCGGACAAATGGCAAGGATACCTTCCGGGCAATTATAGGTTCCAATGGTCACAAGTTTGGGACCCGCTTCGCTCTGGTAAAGAAGCCGCATTCATTTGGTCAATTTGGCACAAGGCGGTGGCAGTTAATGAGTGGAGGGCTCGCATTGCGCCGGCCTCAATCTCCAAGCAATGCGTTTTTTGCCTCCCTCACACGAGTGAGTCGGTGAAGCATAAATTTTGGGATTGCATTCAAGCTAGAAGGGCATGGAGATGGGCCACTTTTATTATGCATGAACTGTGCGGGGTTAGAACGGGCAATTTTGATAGCTTCAATTGGAAACAAGCTTTGTTTGGTGAAAGAATTCCCAAAAAGTTCGCTAAAAAGATCAAAATTTGGCATCTTCTTAGGGGAATCACTATGTGGACCATTTGGATTGAACGCAATGACAAAGTGTTCAACCATGAACAATGGCACGAGGCTAAGGTCAAGCACCGGATTTGGGATGAGCTCATCATTTACGCCAAGGTGGCTTGGAGTCGGGTGATTGAACAAATCAAAATTAGTAGTTTCTCGGCGGTTGCCATGCTCCAAGGCTTTGATAAAACTTGGGGAGCTAGGAATGTCCTTTGTAGGAGACACAATCTTCATATTGAGTGGAACTGGAAAAGGCAACGTAGATAGGTAGTTATGGCCGTGTGATGGGTGGTTTGGTGGCGTGGGGGTTGTCCTTGGCCGGTGGGGTGGGGGTGGTCCTTGGTTTGGTGGGTCGGGTGGGTTGTCCGCGGTGGGGTCTTTGGTTGTTACTCTTTACGTGGCGGTGTTTCGCGTCCGAGGGGCCCCGCCTCCCCTTGGTGTGGGCGTGTTCTCGTTGGTTGCAATTCATTTTGGCGTTGGCTGTGTTGGCCTTCTGTCTCAAAAAAAAAAAAAAAAAACAAAACAAATTGATCCCTAAATTAAGGAGATGCTTGGATTTATGAGCAACAAGGCAAGGTAGATGGGTCTTAAATGGTTACTTTTTCCTACTACCACCGGACTTCTCCTAGGATATGAAACATGTGATTAGTAACGTACAAGATGATTAGCAAGTCCATATTGTGGCCGCAACCACTTTCCTCATGATTTTTGGAGCTTATTTTGAGTATCTTATTCATTATTGAAGTGAAGATTATCATGCTCATTCAATGGTTATATATGTCCCCCGCAAAGTATGTTGACTAGGGAGTCTAGAATGGTAATCGTTTTTGAGCGCACACTCTGATCATTTTTTTACACTTGTCTTTTTGGTATCTGTTCTTGGAGCCATACTAAACCACATAGATGCCCACATCAAATATAGTTGTTTGGTTAAGATAAGTAGTTTGAATTAGGCATGTTTATCTTAAGGTGAGTGGGTCTTAAATGGAAATGTTTAGCTTTGAACCCACATCTTTATGGCATGGAACATGCGATTATTGTGAGATGATTAGAAAATCCATATTGCGACCATAGCCATTTTTCTCATTGTTTTTGGAGCTCGTATCCATATCTTATTCATTGTCAAAGTGAAGATTCTTGTGCTCGTTAAATAGGGGATCTTGCCTATATACTATTCTTTTTCAATTTATTGATTCTCCAATACATGCATGTCTTACAGGCCCAAACTTCTTAACAATCCTAATCCTAAACTTGGAATCCCAAACTTCAAATAATTGGGTCTTGTTCCACTTGGGGTCATCAATTTGAAGAGTCCCATGAATATTTAACATTTCAATAGCAACAAACAATGAGAAGCAAAGGACAATGAGGGTATGGAAGTTTGAGACAAGGCTAGAAGAACTGGAGTAGGGATTTATTAGGTTATGTGTGCATTCTTTGGACAATCGAGACTACTTTACATAAATTGAAGGATGCATCGGCCAATCCAGGCCATAACATTATTCAGCCATGGGGATCGGTTCCACGACCCTAGAATATGTCAACTATATTCCGCGGGCCCTTTGAACAAAGTAAGGATTATTCATTTATATTCATACATTTAAGTTGAACTTGGAAATTTGGGTGGAGTTATAGTCCCGGACCCTATGCGTAGGAATCACTGGTCATCCTGGTAATATTTGCAAGACATGATGTTCATCCCAATATTATTCCTTGAAAATAGTATTTGTAACAACACTATCATTGAAAATACCGCCAACATTCACAATATTCTTACTATTCATACTGGCACTATTCATTATTCGAACCGGTGTTAATTTCTTCCTCTTTTCTAAGTTTCTTCCCATGAAGGTAAGATAGTAGAGGCCCATGTCATGTGCTAAATATAGAATGGAACACAACCATGCAACTGAATAATGGTATGGCCATCAATGCAGTATTTCTTGTGTTAACTAGGTAGTGGTATCTTGCATTTCATTCCCCTTGGTTATTTCCTCGTGCTTTTGCATGCCTTTACTTTTTTTCCTTCCAACAAATAGTTACAATCTCACTACACTAAAAAGGATATTTAGTGTTTGGTACACTAAATATGAACGCATACACTAAATGTCAATAACCCTATGAAAGTAAGTAACAATAAATGTAAACGCAAACATTATATATCAACTATGGTAATATGTGGAAGTTGCATGTTTGAATTTAGTGTTAGTAAGGATATGAGACAAATATCGTCGACTTCAGCGGACGAGAGATCAGTGAGCAAGAAATGGGAGTGCCACACCTAAAATCGCAAGTCTAGTGAAATCCATGCTTCACAAGAAGGGAGGTGGCAGTAGGGAAGGTAGCGGCACATTTATGTCTAATACTAATTGTCAAGGAATTGAAAATTAATGTTGAGCAGGGCAAGGTGTTAACAACATTAAATATAATCAAACACTAAATATCCTTTTTAGTGTAGTTAACTAAAGCTTTCTTGCACATAATGTTTACCATACAACATACACCATTTCAACACCAATGTGCACAATAGATCTTTCTTCTTCAAAAACACATTTTGACATATCCAATAGTTATATTAAATTTCAAAAGATTGCATGTAATTATTACTAAAAATAATGTCCTATAAATTTCAAAAAATAGCACACCTAGTGTTGAATTGGGCTATGTGATATGATATGAGGGGAAGGGGAGACCCAAGGAATCCTCAAACGTAGAAAGTAAAGGAGAAAATGGACATGATTATTAAGAGGGAGGGAGGGAAGGTACATTGACTCAAATGTGCAATTAGATTACACCCATGCAAAGTACACAAGATCCTTAAGCAAGTTTGCGTTCATTCAATGGACCCCGAGAATATAACCATGGGATGTTGCAGCTAGTGCACATTCAAACTAGCTTAATAACGTTATGTACCTTGGTTCTTATGATATTTCATGTAGTTTGTTACACTAGCTGGTACTTTAATAATGTTATGCACACTACTTAACGATGTTATGTATCTTAGTTCAAGATCAAATTACAAAGTAGTTCTAACTTTGTTGATGCATCCATATAACAACTGCGGAAAATACATATTTCATGCAGTGTGTTCCTAGGGTAGAAACATCATTCAAACTACACTAAAAAAGGATATTTAGTGTTTGATACACTAAATATGAACGCATACACTAAATGTCAACAACCCTATGAAAGTAGGTAACATCAAATGTAAACTCAAACACTAAATATCAACTATGGTAATATGTGGAAGTTACATGTTTGAATTTAGTGTTGGTAAGGATATGAAATCCATACTTCATAGAAAGTGAGGTGGCAGTAGGGAAGGTAGCGGCACATTTATGTCTAATACTAATTGTCAAGGAATTGAAAATTAGTGTTGAACAAGGTAGGGTGGTAACAACACTAAATATAATCAAACACTAAATATCCTATTTAGTGTAGTGTGGAATGTCAATAAACTTGGGTGGAGCAACCTAATTGCACATATCAAGTGTAGATATTTATTGTTTTCTATAGAATATATCCATGTGGTCATCATTGAAATGATGTGGCACATCTACAAAATAATGCTTCTTTAAGTATTCATGGTATGTAATGTAAAGTGTAACAATGAGAGTAGAGGTAAAATAATCATCATGAGCAAGGCTGATTTTTCACAAAGTTTTTACCCGTCCACGTCCAAAAACCTCGAATTGAAAGGCAAAAAAATTGCAACCCGTCCCAAAACCGGTAATTTCAAAACCAACCCGTCCAAGGAAAGGTTATAGAAAAAACAACCCGTCCCAAAACCGGTAATTTCTAAACCAACCCGTCCATGAAAAGGTTAAAGAAAAAAACAATTTGATAAAGATAAACCGAAAGATGTCGGCATGTGATTGGTTGCACTTGGAAACAATAGTATCTTCCTTCAATTCTGTCAGTGTTCTGGCTTTAGCTATTTTAGATGCCACCTGCCCCATTTCGTCCACATACTTCAAAGAAAGTTTTGATTCTCTGAGGCCCAGGTTCCCCCTCCAGCAGTGTTCAAGCTCGGCACTTCCCCCTCCAACAGGTATTCAAGCTCTTCTTCTGGGTTGTCAGTATCTTCTCTCTGTATCTTCAACCGAGTTTCGAGATTGTGTTAGAACAGTGATCATGGAGGTTTTTGGGCAACATAAACGGTTGAGATCCTAGTGATTGCAAGTCCAACCAATTTAGGGTTGACAACCTCCGGTTTTCCTTCTTTAAATTTGGGTATATTCTATAAATCCCTCTAAAATGATCAGTACATTTCTTGCAATCTTGAACTTCAACATGTTTTTTCTCAAACTCAACCAGTTCATTTGTAACTAACTGCCGGTTCTCCGCGATCATTGTTCCAGAAGGTCCAAGATGAAAGGTGTTATGGGCTTGTAGAGTTTGAGTTTTTGAATTCAGTTTTGATTTAGACTGAGCAGGGATTGTTTCAGTGTCATTCTAAACTACTCCTTCTTTCACCGATATCTATGTATGTTTGTATGTGTTGAATAATTTTGATTGTGTCCTTCATAGTCCCAATGATCCAGAACAAGAACAAGATTGGTGTCGGGGTGAAGTGTTTGGAGATGGTGGAGACCATGAGAGAGATGATCCCAAATAAGTCTTTATTTGAAGGTTGGGAGTTTGCAGGTACCACTCCAAGGTGGTCAATCAATTGGCATGGTTTGAGTAACTTGTGGAGGAGAGTTATGGTGATTCCAGTGAGCACTGCAATATGTGAGAGGGGTTTTTCTAAACAAAACCTAATCAAAAGTCATCTACGTACTAGTTTGAAGTTAGAAACTTTAGATGCTTTGATGCGCATTTCATGTGCAAATATTCCAGTTGAAAACATCAATTGGAATGCAATGATGCTTGTTTGGAGAAACATGAAGGATAGGAGAATTCATCCACTTCTTTGAAGGGTAAGTAGCTCTTTGTTTTTAAAATTTTGAACATGTTTATATATACTAATTCTTATTCAATTACTAAGTTTACCTTCAATTATAATCTTTGACATTATGTTAAAAAGGTTCTAAATTTTGTGGTTGATGAATTAATGTATGCAGGTGAATCAAGCACTTCAAGATTGATATTTTGATTGGGTATTAGTGGTTTGATTGCATTATGCTTATATTCACATGTCATATATGACATAATGTAATTGATATTTGTACCATTTATTTTTTTGGAATAAATTTTTAATGTTATTTTTAGAACCCGTCCAAAGTGAATTTGACACGTCCCAAAACCGGTTCATTTTCTAAGAACCCGTCCACTGGAAATTTTTTTTTATGAACATGTCCCTAGACATGTTAGGGACCTTGTGAAAAATCACCACTGATCATGAGAGTTGGGAATAACCATAGGGCAACCTATTAGGGTTTGCAAGCCATTTAAGGGGGTTGTTATGGTGGGCCCTACGTTGACACTTTGGCATATACACTCTAAACTCCGTAGTATCACACCTGTGGCAACCAAAGTGCACGTGATATTACAGAGTTTTGTAGTGTTAGCATGGATGCGTGATACTATAGAATTAGTGTAGCATGTGACATTATGAAATAACACAAAGGAGATGTGAGGACAATTTGAATTTGTTCTCCCGTCACCTACGCTAGTGGGGTCCACTCCACTTGGCATTCCCCAGCGATGTGGCGGACGCATGCACCAACATTCAACAAGTGGCATAAGAAGAAGAAGAAGAAGACACTCCACATATTGACACATGGCGCAATGCGAGGGTGTGGGTTGACTTCTTGGGTGGTTTGCATTAATAAAAAAATTCATGATATAAGGGGGAAAAGTGTGACAATAAGGAGTGAGATTTGAACTACGAACATTTGTTCCCTAGGGTTTTAGGATATTAGAGAGTGAGTGACATTATGGAGGTTGATATTATGGAGTCTAGGGTGTACATAATAACCTTCACCACACCACAGATTAATACAGGGCCCTAGAGGTTTGAACTTGTGGGCTTAAGGGTATTGACAAGCCTATGGCTCAAGCTGGGAGAGTGGGAATAATCACGGGTGTCCGGGAGACTTTTGGACATAATCGGTTGATATCCTAGTGTTTCCAAGTCCAACTGGCTACGTGTTGACATCTTTTGGTTATTCTTTATTGATTCGAGGTATATTCTATAGATTCCTCTAAAATGATCATTAACTTTTTTAAAGTCTTGAATTTCAACCAATTATATCTTAAACTCAACCTCTGTAACTAGCAACCGATTCTCCCCGTCCATCGAATTATCATATACGAGTGTACCTTTCATTCATCCAACACAATAGTCCTGAAAAGGCATGCAGTCCAAAGGTTGTTCTTATTTCAGTTCATTTGACACCGAAATCAGTGTTCAAGATTGAAGTCTTCAATGCCCTTCAAACGCGATTTGGCCCTTCAAAATATACCTCTCTCAAAACAACCCTTCAAAACGCAACCCCAAATTGAAAATGAAGACGTCACTTGAAGTCCTTGATATAATCTGCCCACCACAAGAACCAACAAGCGTAGGGCATTGTCACTATAAGAAGTGGAGTTAGATGGTTGATTCTTAATTCTTCACATTGTATTGGAAACATGTAACATATAAAATTCATGCACAAGTTTAATATGAGTTTTGTATTTCATTTCTATATTCTTAGATTGACGTCTTGGATTTGAACCAGCCCTTCAACTGAAGGGCTGACATTTGAGAGCCCTTCAAAATGAAACTCATATGAGGGCTTCAATCTTGAACACTGACCGAAATAAGCTTTGGCGGCCCCAAATTAGTCTACTTAAAATCATTTGAGATGAATCGGCAACAAAACTATAAAAGGTTAAGTTTTTATGTTGGATGGATGAGAGGTATGCATGTATGCAATAATGGGCTCTCTCCCTCAAGGTGGGAGAAACTACATATCGCTTCTAACATATGTATGGTAAGACACACTTGCTTGAGAGCATAACATTATTTAGTTGTTATTAGCCATTCCATTCTAATAATATTAGCACACTTCTTCACCCGAGTTTTTCAACCTAAATTTGCAAGTGCAGTGCTATGTTGTGAGAATAAACATAGTATAATTCCAAATAGAATATGGCTTATTCTTGGCCCCGCCCAACGTACAAACTCAATTGAATAATATTATGAGATATCACGCTAAGAAATAGATGTGCAAGTTCATGTGCTTCACACCAAATTTTGGATGACTATATTTATGAACACATAGAGTTTAGTGAGTTGCATACTAACATCTTCATCTAGATCCTAATGTGACTATTATCATTATTCTTTATGTATAGGGGATTGTTAAATTGACCTACACTGGTTAAAATGACCATATTCAATATGTAAGGTGTCAACTAGGTTTCAACTTGTCATCCAAGATGGCCAAGTTTATAACTTTATCACAAAGCTAATACCTTGTTCCTCTTCATGTGTGTAATGAATAAGCAAATTTTGACAGATTACATGATCATGCAACTCGTCTCTATGGTCGTTTCAACAAATTGTGTGGCCAATCTAACAACACACACACATACACACACACACACACTCTATTTATAATTGTATTCAAACAAATTACTAGAAGGTAAAACATCAGAAACCAATATGAAAAAATATATGATTCATATGTTTCCATTTTAAATTTATCCATATATTTATAGTAATATGTGCAATTAGGTTGCCCCACGCTAATTTATTGACATTTCACACTAGTTTTGATATTGACTACGACATCAACAAAATGACATAATTATTTGTATGATGAATAAATAGACTGGTAAGTTTTTGTGATATTGCTCTTACCCAAAGTAATTTGCATGAATAAAGAGGCAACCTAATTGCACATATCAATGTAGCTACACCTTTTACACCTACAAATGGGGCCCACCATAATTTTGTCATACAACGACAATTTTGATCAATGTATTTTTCTTCACACATGCCATTTTTGAACCCATGGTATCATATGTTCAAAACTAAGGAAAGTGACATCAATGTTGTATAAACAAACATGAATTATTGTGGGTTGGAAACTATAATTTCAGTATAATTTCACATTATAACAATTGTATCATTACATTGTTAACATTTTATCAATTTTTATTTGAATATTAATATTAATATAATATCAATTTAGAAGTTCCCCATAATTCTCAACCCACACATAAATTATTGTGTGCCTGCTTACCCACAATAATAGGTGTGAATGGTGTAGTTGGTCCTTAAACCCCATACTTAGTCTTTGACTCCCCTTTGATGTGTATGTGGTTAAATATGTATAGTCCACAACCACACTTTGCTTAGAGCAAATAATAACTTATCCAATTTTCTAATGTTCAAGGAATCTTAGTATCATGTAGGCGGATGATTCCATAACTCGCCCATAGCTTCAATCAATGACAATATATAAGGACTAGTCACATGGGACCCCAAGTCCCAAGTCCCACTCGTGGTAGCAAGTCTTGCTCATGTTAGCAAGTCTCGACATGGAGGCAAAGTCTTGGGCCTCAAGAAACCATTAGAATATGGTTTAATTAAAGTCGGATCTTGATGATTTTATGCAAAAACAATCGTTAGACTTGTGTTGAGAGTTGGGTCTAACTTTTTGCTCGATCCAACTCTCAACACAATTCCCAAGCCTCACCTCCAAAAAATGTTGTAGGCATCCATGTCAATATTTGGGACTTAGGACTTGGGACCCATGTGAAGTGGTAACTCCCAACTTCCATGCTCTCAACGGCTGAAATTACACGGATTGACCTCTAGTGACTTGGGACTTTATGACTTGGGACCCCATGTGAACCGGCCCTAAGGTGTATATATGCGTCTTCAAGAGTTTTAGCCGTTTGCCATTAAGAATAAACCATCCATATCCATGGCATTTCTTGTGAAGTTGTGAATGAACGAGGACTTAGATTCAATGTCAATAGACCGCACACTCAAATATATACTATAGCTATACTTGCTTTTGAGATTGAGAATTCCTAAGTCCGCTCGAGCTCGATTGAGTTAAGTTACACATGAAGGTTTGTGGACCTTATGTGGCCACTCTTCTAATTAATTGGACACCTATAGTAGAGGTGTCCTATTCCCGATCAAGACCCCATCAACAATCTATAGAGTACTGGCATTTCAATCATGTTGGGACTAAATTTCGATCAGGAATAAAATTACCAATTTTTTTGTAATCCTCCTTATTTATATCCTCCTAGACGGGAAAAATTTGCACCACCTTATATTTCTCCAAACCCGACGTACAATCTCTTAAGTGATCGGTTATGGGTGGCTCTATTCTATATTATGATTATGATTATGATTATACTACAAGTGGTATAACTTATGGCAAGGTTTGTGGGTTAAGAACAAACACTAAAAAAATACATGTGTTACGATGCGATTGGATACAATGTGCTCTTGGAAATATATCAACCATTCCAATTCAATTCTAAGCACGATCGGGAGAGGCTATGTGAACACTTAGATAAAAAGAGCACCTTCGCTTTGGCTTCCTGTCGTTTTTGCATCTCACCTCCGATTCTGAAACTTGAATCGACGATCTTTGCAATTTGCAATCGTTAAGCAGACGAGACGATTCCAAATTCAATGTTAACGGTCGAAATTGTATTGTGGAGTTGCAATAGGGCCACATACTTTGTGTGCGGAAGAACAGCAAACAGAGAACCCCGATCTCGACCTATTTGAAAAAAAATTGAAGAAGTGCCCTGAGTTGCAATGCTCAATCAGAAACAATGAGAAGTTCTAAACTACAAACTCATGAGAATGAAATTTAGCAAAAAAATTCATTGCTCTGTAACAAAGGATTTGGTGAATATCACAATCTGGCATGACAGTGTGAGAAATGGCCCCAACTTATTCAGAATTCATGGTACAGTATATGCTGAAACTGCTAGATTTGTGTTACTGCCGGAGAGGCTCATGCTTGGTGCATGCTAAGGGCCACTTCACACACGAGACTGAGAGCCGTGACCATTACACTTCAAGCACTCTCATTGGTGGAAAAGGTGGTGCCGGTCCAAGTTCGCTTCACACTACGCTTGAGGGACCAATGGAGTATGTGAATGCAAGATGGATGTAAAGTCTACATGGATTCCTACATGGCATCAAATGGATCATGTTTCGTGGTCACTTGGACTATTTTCAAATACTACCTCTTGGAGGTAGGCCTAACACAAAACCGGGAGACCTTGGCATTCCGAATGCTCACAACTGTTGATTAATTTTGTTTCTATTTTATCATGTGTGAGGACCCGCATGAATAAAAATTCATTGAAATAGCATTTGGTTGAGGGCATGGTCACATATGACTTCACACTACACTACATGATTTTGGAGGTGCCTTGGGACGGCCTTTGGACACTTTCTTTTGGGCTCTCACAATTTCATGGTCACGGCTCTTGGCTCGTGTGTGAAGTGGCCCTAAACCTTAGTCTGCTATCTGGTTCAACATTTTGAGTGCCCAAACCAATTTCCATGTGGGAATATGTAGGGGTCCCAACTAACTTGAAAATGACAGGTGGCAAGTTTCTTCCCAAAGTTGATTATTGTATGTATAATCAAATAGTAAACCCCATGGCAATGTGCACGATGATATACTAATAAGCCAAAGGCCGATCCCTTGGGATACTAAGGGAGGGTTTCCATGTATGTTGCTCGCCCACCAGACTCTAGTGGGAATAAGGAGAAATGTAGATGAAATATGATGGGGTAGGGTTCGTATGTGCCAACCAACCATCGGTATCTTAATATGTGTTTAATGAGCGCATGGAAGTTTAGAGGGCCCATGGGCATAGCTCTCCACATTTTGTAAGGCAACCAAAATAACTTTTGCCTGAAGGATCACATATTTGCAACGAGATCGTACCATGAGAATAGTAATCTTGGGAATTTGCAACATAAAGTTGAATGGCTTTTGAAGAACAAAATTCGAAGACACAGCTTGGGGCTAGCATGGAAGAAACGGTCTCATTTATGCATGTTGCGCAAAATATTTGCAAACCTGAACAATTTGAACAATGCATATGATGATTATTACCATGTTATTATCAATAATGGTTAATTTGGGCGTCAATAGAGAACCCAATGCTCGGGATGGATTTGAAACTTCAAGAATTGCCGACAATCCTCACATGATATCATCACAACTAGCAAACATATCTCATACATTTGGTTCGAAGTACGAGGTGTAGAATGTCTTGTTTTGGGTCCCCTATCAAAACTTCCATGATTATAAGCACTAGTACCCCTCTTCCACAGTGCCAAAAGGGTTTTACATATCAAATTTCAAAAAGAAAAGAAAAGAAAAGAAAAAACAAACAAACAAACAAACAATGGGTCCACATCATGACAAAAATAAATTATCTGCCAGTCACATGCCTCAAGGGCAAACTTGTGATTGCACTATTGTCCAAGATGAGTATTCGATCTTGAAAATCGTTGTTTTCTATGTATGCATGCACACAATTGTCTTGCATCTCTAATTTTAAGTGTCGCGGTGATGGAACTACTTGAAGACCGCCTTCCATTCTCAAGCATCTGAGTGTTTCCTCCTCGCTACGGACAACTATATATCACTACAAGGATCACGGGTCGTTGTCGATGGTTCTTTGTCAATACGAGATAGATATTAGGCATCCAAATCTATTACTATGTCATATTTGAACACCTAAAAATCTACCTCACGGTGACAAGCGAACTAGTGACAACAACCCGTGATCCTTGGAGTGTATCCACATGGCAACACACATTCACTTGCAAGTGAAGCTTTCTCCACGTAGTTTCACATGGTCGAATGAATTGACGACTGACAAGAGCTTGCTATTTTCTCAACATCAAGTGCCCCCATTTTTATTTTTCCAAATCCATCTCAACATCAAGTCCCCTTATTTAGAGCTAGGTAACTGTTCCTTACATGTACACAAATTGATTATTAACTTCGTCTGCATTGGTTTTCACATTCATTGTTCACTTGTTCTTTCATTAGTAGAAAACTATGCCCAAAAAAACGGCGGCTGCGCTTCATTTGACCAGCCTGATCTGCAGTCACTAAACAACTAAATATTTTTCTTTTTCATTTTGCGACTGAAATTTTAAACTTTTGGGGGCGTGTAATATACGGTTGGAAAGGTATTTTCAAGACCTTTCTAACGGTATATTACACGCCCCCACATCCCTAAAACTTAAGTTGCTAAACCAAAAAAAACACATCTGCAAACGTTTAGCGACTGCAGATCAGGTCAAAAACACTGCAACCGATTTCAACTGCGATTCTTTTTGGCATAGTTTTATACCAGTGTTTGCAGTTATTTTCTAAGTATTGAACACGACACGACATACAATATCACTTTTCCAGAACTAGTCGATCGCCACTTAAGTTCTTTTCAGATCCTCATCGCGCTGCAAATCTTATCGAACGCTCTTCAGAAAAACCTTTGAGATTTTGAAGTCCGCCAAGAGTCAATCAAACAGTTCTAGATAATTTGTTATCAAGTACTACGAATCCTACCAGTTGATATCCAAGCAGGAGCTCAGAACACTAAGCTTCGTGGTCTTGTTTGTGGGCACTTCCAACTCCATAGACAAATTTCTATCATTGGATCAACTTTGGAACAGCTTCGTCTGTTTAGCAATTGTGAATCACAAAGATTATCATTTGAAGTTTCAATTCAAAAACAACTTTGAGTAGCACAAATCATAAGAGGTTAAAGTGAATCTTGTTTTTTCTCACATAGATCCTTCTCTCCCAATTTTGTTACCAATCGAGTTTACAATGGTGTCTATGTATTGAGCATATAGTCCATCTCATCGTAACACGTGTCTTTCTTATCTCTATTCTTAACTACATGCCTTGCCATATATTAGTCCAATATAGGTGTCCAATTAACCCTTGATGTCGAGAGCAATTCAATTCACTCTCACCAACATACTTTTATGATTGACCACTTGTATGTAGAAACCGGCTCCGTTATGAAGATGTGGGAAAACAAATTTCTTCGTTTCAACAAAACTTGAGAAGATCCAACGATCGCAAAGTTGAAGTGCTCAAGTTGGGATAACTACACTAAATATTGTATTTAGTGTCACTTACTATTTGGAATTACGCAAGGCTATAACTATTTAATGTATAACTCATTTTTTGCCAACAAAGGTCAAATTAGTTGTTTGGACATTATAGAACATTAACATCTTTACTTGGTAAAAAATACAATAATAGTAAAAATAAATAGCATTGTGTAACTCCAAATAGTAAGTGACATTGAATATAATATTTAGTGTAGTGAAGTTGGATTTTTCTTCTTCTTTTGGATGACATGATGTATGAGGAAGCTCAATAAAAATTCAAAATTTTGTATATATGTTGAATACACATATGTTAGAAGTGGTCAAAGCTCATTAATTGGATGATAGTGTCTCTCACAATGATCTTGAATACCAATTTTGAAACATTTTTGGCTTGGGGTGTTACTCACACTACTAATGATGGATGATTCTTGCAATGGGCAATACTCAGGGATGGAATTTTTCTTCCTACTTCAAGTCTAATTGACGATCTACGTGCCTCAAAAAATTTAGAACATAGTCCTCCCCCAAATTAAAATGAAATCAATTGAGACTTGCACTTATCTATTCTTGAACATTAACGAATCTCCATGCCAAGTGACGGGTCTAGACGAAGGCCTAACATGGCTCCATGATGGCTTCTCTTTTTAGATAAGAGTCCATGGGACTCTTGCGAGTAAGAAAGGGTTAGGAGCCTTTTGAAATCATGATCATTTATATTCTCAAGAATATTAGAGTTATCCATAAAGGAAAGCAACTGAAACCATGGGTTTAGTCCTAAAACCATGAGTTTATGAGAATAAACACAAAGTCATCCAAGTGTTCTTAATGTTTACATTACCATACACAAGGAGTGGCGTCAAGCTATTAAAATCTAGCTTTCTAGCTTGTTCTATTAGGAGCCAAACTTGCCTTGTATAGGCCGATTCAGGATTTAGGACAGCGGGTCCAATGCGCGTACCCTATTCAAAACCCTCAAATGTTCTCAAAGTTTGAGAGCTAGAAAACAAAGATCCAAAGAGTTTCACCCAACTTTCACAACATGCTTTGATGCACAATGAGCTAACGAGCTCTCAATAGAAAGTTTTCTCAAAAAAGGATCAACTTCACGGCTTCGTCCCTCTTTGAGGAACTTTATGGATAACTCTATTGTTCTCATGGTATTTAGTTGCCAAGATATGAGCCGGATTCATACTTCTTCAACCACAAGGCTCGTATCAGGTTCACATGATGCTTAGTGTTACTTTCCATGTCTGCCGCTCGCCTACCAAATTCTAGTGGAAATGTAGATGCCACCTGGAAACTAACCCTTAAGGTCAAGGCATCCATAGTCGACCATGTAAGTTTAACCACTCACTAGGGTCATGTTATCATAGCACTATTTAGTTGCATGGTTGTGTTTCAGTCTATATTTAGCATCTATTGTGGGCCTTCACTATCTTACCTTCATGGGAAGAAACTTAGAAAATAGGAAGAAACTAACACCGGTATGAATAATGAAAAATGCCAATATGAATAGTAAGAATATTGTGAATAGTGTCGGTATTTTTCAATGATAGTGCTTCTATTAATAATCATTTCAAGAAATAATACCGGGATGAACAATGTTTCTTGAGAATATTACTAGGATGAACATTGATTGATGTGCATAGTGATGGGGAGTAGAACTCCACCCCAATTTCCAAGTTCAATCTGAATGCATGAATAGTAAATGAATATTCTCACTTTTTTCGAGGGTCTTGGTATATAATTGACATATTCTAGGGCCACGGAACCAACCCACATGGCTAAATAGTGTTATGATACCAACATGGATGAGATCTATATTTTTTTAGGCGCATGGAGTTGAAGGTTTATGTGATGACAACTTGTGATTGATTAACCTCATAAGAGTTTTGACGACTATCTGTGAGCCCAAAAGGGTGCCCACATTTAGTCTTAGACCCTTGAAACGTTAGTTGATGCACTTTGAAGTAGCATGTTACTTCACAAAAATATAAAAAGAGTGAAATGTTAGTCTTAGAAGTACCATGTTGTAAGAGGCTAGGATGTGAGTTGTTATTGTGTTTTTACCTTCGGAAGGATTTGAGTGAATGAGGATAGGTAAGGAGAACTTGGATTGAGTAGTTAGTGAGTAGGCTAGTACAAATGGATGGAGACAACCAAAGTGACTCAAGAGGCAAGTGCATTCGAATTGGGATGAATGGAGGATCACATGGAGCGCACAAGTGGACCACCTCATCATGGCCACTTAATGGGGAAGGTCCAAGGAAGAATGCAAGGTGGAGGATAAGCAAATTCTCAAAGCACCAATCAAATCACGAGTTAAGCATCGTGGTTTGAATTAAGTGGTGAGCAACGATTTGGGAAAGTAAGGGGAGAAAGTTATGGCGGCGGAAAGCGAAGGAGGCTAAGTTTGGGTTGAAGCATCCCAAGTTTGGTAAAGTGTGGTAGGTAGAAAGCCAAGGCTAGTTAAATGTTCGAATTAGGATCCTTGTTGATCATTTGAGGGAGGAAGGCTTAGAAGATAGGATTGGCGCCTACTAAGTAGGAGGAAATCTCAAGGGCTTATCGTGAGCCTTGAGGGTGCTCACCCCCTCAAGCTTACTATATAATCCCTCATTCTTCCCTCACTCATCCTCTCTTTCCTTTGTGCTCCAAGGCACCCCACGAGTTATAAGTGTGGGTGTGGGAAGCCATATTGGAGCACATGTGTGTGCTTAGTTTTTAGTTTGAGAGCCAAGGCTTGTTAGCCTTGAAGAGGGCTTGACCTCTTGGTAGAATTAGTGTTGACGTGAAGGATTTTAAAGTTAATTCATGATTCCAATTTGTGGTACTTAAAGTTCATGTTTTGAATACACGTGGTTGCAAGTTCCATGTTTAAGAGTTGAGCACTTGAGGTTGTGATGAGTGCAAAAATATACTTGTGTGGATTAGTTAGTCTTAGTGAAGTTAGGAAATTCTCTCTCCCCCTCTCCTCTCTAGGATTTTAGGATTTTAGGATTAGAGAAGAATTGTGTGATTAGAAAGGGGTTGTTAGTAGAATTAGGAAAATTAGGTAGGAAGATTGGTTAAGGGCTTGAATAATTAGTGAGGTAGTTGGGGATTACAACTACAAAGTTGTGGGTTCATGAAGGAGCTGGGTTTATGAAGGAGCTGGGTTTGTTTAGTTAGAAAGTAAAGAGCTGGGTTTATGAAGGACCTGGGTTTGTTTAGTTAGAAGCTAAGAAGCTGGGTTTATGAAGGAGCTGGGTTTATGAAGGAGCTAGGTTTATGTAATTAGAAAGTAAAGAGATGGGTTCATGAAGGAGCTTAGTAGATAGCCTACTTAATTAGCTCATAGACAAGTAGTTAGTTACATTATGCTAGTTAGTGTTATGTGTGGCTTTCACAAGTAAATGTATTTGAGATTGACTATAGAGAATAGTGTTTTTTAACACTTGCATCCTCTCTTTAAAAATAAACCACGTGCACAAATTAATGGAGAATGTGGAGCACTCTCGCGATGGCAAGACAAAGGAAACAAAGACCAAAGTTAAATCCAAGACCACTTGAAGGGTGAACCTTGCACTATGGACTCATCCAAGTCCAAATCCAATACCGCGGAGGAATGTGAGCCCAAACCCACTACTCGGACTACGGACGCTTAAGGGTGGGGGGTTTGGCCTCACATAATTGGTGCGTCTGCCGGGAGCGAAGCGGAAGGTAGTTACAAGACTTGGAGGCGACTAGGAGACTTGGAGGCAACTAGGAAAAATTGGAGACACAAACTTGAGAGAAGGGAAGGAGCACCCGAAACTCGGTAAGTATTCTCTCTTTGGGTTACATTTGAATTCATTGTATTTCAACTATTCCTTGGAATGAATTGCATTGTCAATTACGCAAATTCATTTTTGAGGAAGGAGCGCGGCGAAGGTACGTCCTCAACCTTTTTGGGGATTTGCTAAGAACTTAAAAGGAACCTATAACCGAGTAGCTCATTAAAACATTAGAGGGTAAATTCACCTTAGGACATTGAACTTTGACACTCACCTCGGGGTGAGTCTCAAAGTTTTGGGAGTTGTCATTTCATGCTCTAGATTAAATTAATATTTCACAAAGTTTATGGTGTTGTTACATTGAGTCACGATTGAGGGGAGTGCTAACTCACAGGGGGATGCGATTGCTCAAGGTATGTTTATTTCTTCAAAGTGAACTCATTAGCTAATTAAGGAATGCCTTTTGTACTCGTGATTGTTGTTATCCGTTGTAGAGGGTAATTCCCGAATTGTGGATGGTGTGAGAAGTTGAAGGGTGAAGCCTCGACTTTTAACATAATCTACTCGGAAGGTCACCCCCTCACAATCGGTATTGTGGTGAGTGTTAATTTGCGGGAAGGTGCGGAGGTGATGCTCCGACTTAACCAAAAAATTAACATGAACATGCCTATCCCCTATTGGGATTCTTTCACCTAAGTGGGCTTGCAGGTTCTTTTCCTCACCTCCTAAAAAAATTATAACCACACCAAGACAAGTGAAAATATTAAGAGGGGAATTGCTAGGATTATGTGTGGTCAAGTGAGGGTCGATCGATTCTTATGGAATGCAAGGTAGGACTCGCTCACAAAAACCAAGTTTGATAGTAGGACTAGAGAAATCTACTCGAAAGAGGCGGTCCTCTAAAATCAGTGATAGATTAGAACAAGATAATGTTAGAATAGAGAGTTGTTTGAACGTCGAACCTAGGACTAGGTCAATTCTAGACACCTTAGAACTTGGAGCTCAACTTGAGGAGGAGATCACTCCCTCCAAATTGAGTGGTGAAACTTCTTCGGAAAATTACACACTTAGAGAAGAATTCCCGGTAGAAGTTGATAGGGGATTGTTGAATAGTTCACCGGTCACCATGGCCGAGGAACGGGGGATGGATCCACCACCCATACCCCCAATTCCGCCCATACCTCCTATACCTCCAATAGACCCATTGGTTAGGCCAAGAGGCCTACCAATTGTGGTTCCACAAAATTTAGCGGCGATGGATATGCCATCTCATCTCCCTAAATTTTATGGGACCAAGGATGAGGACCCCTCTCGGCACATGGAACGGTATATCGAACGGTTGGCTAGCTTCCTCATAACCGACCCGGGTTATTGGTTAGTGTGGTTTCCTACCACTCTAGAGGGGGAAGCCTATGAATGGTATCGGGATCATGCCGAGGGACATTTTAGGGGATGGGAACAATTACAAAGGGAGTTTCTTAACGAATTTAGGCCGGAAGTGGGTCAAAGTACCGCATTAAGGGCATTGTCGTCATTGAAGCAAGGAAGGGAGGAAGAAATTTCGGCTTACATTAGGAGGTTTGATTTAGTGTGCACTAGATTTGTGGGTACCATGCTCAACGACGACACGCTAAAGCAATTTTTCATTCAAGGGTTTTTTAAGTCCGGAACTATTAGGGGTGTTCTAGAAAGGAATCCCTTGACCTTGGCGGATGCCAAGCGTGCGGCTAGAGATATTGAAAACTTGGATAAAGATCACGAAAGGCTATGGAGAAGGGAGGATGAATTGATCCCACAATTCATCCCCATACGCCCTAGGGTGGTAGCGGTAGAACCCGCTAAGTATGAGAACCAAATTCCATATGCCATTGTGGACACCGGCCCCCGACCTTTAGCGGTTAGGGAACCAACACCTCTTTTGGCACTACCGGCCCCTAGAACGGATCCACACTTGGAGGAGGTTGAGAGAAGACTAGGTGCTAGCCAACTAGGATTCCAAGAGGCTATGATAAAACAAATGCAAAGCCTCACGGATCAAATGTCATTAATGATCCGGAGTCAACAACCGGGGCCTCCACCCCCGGTTGAGTCGGGTAGGCATTCTTCCGGATTATGGTGTGTCCAATGTGGCCAACCGGGCCACACGCGTCAATTTTGTAGAAGTGGACAAAACCGTGACCAAAGAGGAAACGGTAACCCACCTCAACAAAATCAACGAGGTCAAGCGCCACCTCACTATGGAAATGGAAGCAATAGAGGACCACAACCTAGAGGGCAAGGTGGCCAAAATTTAGAGAAGAAGGAATTTCATCCCTTTTGTGGAAGGTGGCACGCTCAAGGACAATGTTGGTCCGAAGGTCAAGAGTTTAATTGTAGCAATTGTGGAGGAAGTCATCCCTCGGATACGTGTCGCCAACCGGACAAAATAATTAATGTCCCTTACCCGGTGGCTAATCCACAACAACAAGCAAGGGATAATATGCGAGGTGCTAGGCCACAAGGAGTACCGGCCAATGAACTTAGGCCACCTAACTTATACTATGACCATAGTAATGCTAGGCAAACTTTTCATCCACCGGCGGGCTTGCAAACTACAACCGGTTACATTCCAATACAAAATAGACAAGGAGTTCCACCTAATGGTAGTAACGGGAGACAAGCGCCTCCAACGGATCCGGGACCATCTAACTCCCAAGATGTTAGGTTCATGGATGGAGTGTTGGAGGCCACATGTGATGACATGCTTCCTCTCCCAACGAGAATTGGAGAGGAGCAAAGTCAATGGCCTCCTCACACCAATGCTATTACATATGAGTTAGTGAAGGGTAAGGGTGTGGTTGAAGAAGCACCTGCACTAGCGGTAACTACTAGGGCTAGGAGAGGGGATGCCCCGTTGGAGGTAGGAATAGGAGAGCAAGGAAATTACTCTTCGGATGAAGAGATTAATCTCTCCGAGTTGGATAGGGTAGCTAGAAGAGCTACTAAGGATGTGGAGAAGGAAAATATAATTTTACAAGATAGGGAGAGGACTAATGCGGTACATGACTTGGATAATAGCGATGTGGGTGAATGGGAAGGACCGGGGGTTCCCGTAGACGAATTCGACGTAGTGGGTAATTCTAAGGTGGAAAGATCTACCGGGTACGACTTGTGGGCGGACCTTAGTACACTCAAGGCGGATATTACTTTCGGCCAACTATTGGAAATTTCACCCACGGCAAGGAAAACATTAAAGGAGGGAATGCCGGTACACAAGAGGATGAGGAAGGTGAAAGCTAAAATAGCCGCTAGGATCCAATCACAAGGTGGAAGAGACGTGAAAGCTATAGAAATAGAAGTTGTTATAGTAGATAAGGTGGTTCCTAATGTGCTAGTCGACGGAGGGAGTAGTCTAAATATACTACCGGAGGATACTATGAAAAAATTGGGACTTGGACTCACGGGGCCTTCACCTTTGGTCATAAATATGGCAAATCAAAGTTCGACTACGCCTTTGGGGATGATCAAGGATTGTAGAATGACTACGGGAGGCGAGGAGTACTTGGTCACCTTCCATGTCATTAAAATGCACTCCAACAAGGACACCTTCCCCATTTTGCTAGGTAGGCCTTGGTTGCGGATGGCGAATGCTATGGTCAATTGGGGTGGACCTAAACCATCCATCACTTATGGTCCGGAGGGTAATAGGGTCATAGTGTCCATTGGTTCATTAGAAGGATGGATGAAGAAGGAGATGTATTTGCCATTGGAGAAGGAAATTGATGACTTAAACGAGAATGAGATTGACAAGGCATTGGTGGGAGTCGTCCATCCCGAAGGTCAAAGGGTTGTTATAGATTCGGGCTCGGGAAGTCTAGGTCCTAATTTTTACAATTATGGGGATAATGGGGATTATGCCCAATGGCTAAGGGAGTACCCCGAGTCCGAGGTTGATGTAATGGTTACATTTCACCAAGTAGGCTTAGGGAGTGAATTTTCTAGTGTTAGTTTAGGAGAAGGCTCATTGTTGGAGCCATGTGAGGTGCTCACCGAGGAAGAGTGGGTTAGCGGTGGGTTAACACCTTGGGTAGATGACGTGGAAGAGGGTGAGGTTAGTTTAATTCATGTAGATGGGACTCAAGAGGAGGATGTGATTATTGAGTCATCGAAATTGGAGGAGCCTTTACATTTCAAGACCACGTCTACGGGGATAGTTGTAGGTCAAGATGTGAAAGATTACCCCAATGTGCCTTCCGATTGGTATCGGAACAAAGAGGAACAAGCACATGTGTCGGAAGCGGATTGGCGGTACGTGGATGTGAAATTAAAGAATGGAAAAACCCGACAAATGAAGATGGGTTCCAAATTGGGGGAGAAAGAGGTTAGGGAGTATAGCAATTTGGTGGATGAGTTTAGTGATACTTTTGCATGGTCCTACGATGAGCTTAAGGGAATTCCTAGGGAAATGGTAGAGCACCGGATTCCTTTAATTCCGGGGGCGAGGCCAATTAGACAAAAGGAGAGGAGGATGAATCCTCAATTGCAATTGTTGGTGAAAGCGGAATTGGAAAGGTTATTGAAGGCCGGGTTTATCAAGCCGGTGGAAATCACGGATTGGGTTTCTCCTATGGTCTTAGTAAAGAAAAAAAATGGGAAATTAAGGGTTTGTGTCGACTATAGGAAATTGAATTCGTGCACACAAAAGGATCACTTCCCCTTACCTTTTATCACCTTGTTGCTTGAGGAGGTTGGAGGTCATTCGCGATATACCTTTATGGATGGGTATGCGGGTTATAATCAAATTTCCATAGCCCTCCAAGATATCCATAAAACGGCTTTTACTACACCTTGGGGTACTTTTGTGTGGGTAGTGATGCCATTTGGGTTATGTAATGCCCCGGCTACTTTCCAACGATTAGTAATGTATATCTTCACCGACTTGTTGTTCAAATCCATGACCGTCTTTGTGGACGATTTTAGCACACAAAGTAATGTGGACGATCACCTACATTGTGTTAGGGAGGCATTGGTTAGGTGTAGGAAGATGAGGTTAGCATTGAACCCGGATAAGACATTTTTGGGAGTGAATAAGGGAGTGTTGTTGGGTTATGTTGTTAGTGAGAAAGGTAGAGAACCCGATCCGGATAAGATTGCGGCCATAAGCGACTTGGCAACTCCAACCAATTCCAAGGGGATCTCTAAGTTGTTAGGACATGTGGGATGGTACCGGGAACTTATTCCTAATTTTTCAAAGATAGCGGTGCCCATTACCCATTTGCTCAAAAAGGATGTCAAATTCGAGTGGACGGATGCTTGTCAAAAAGCCTTTGAGGAATTGCGGGATAGGTTGAGCACCTATCCGGTGTTGATACCACCCAATTGGGGTAAACCTTTTCACGTCTATTGTGATGCTAGTAATGTGGCAATAGGGAGTGCGCTTTGTCAAGCAACGGGAGAAAAAGAGAAGGATCAACCTATAGCTTATGCGAGTAAGCAATTGACCCCCGCCGAAAGAAACTACTCTACAACGGAGAGGGAGTGCCTAGCCATGGTGTTTTCCGTTAAAAAGTTTAGGCATTACCTCATGTGCAACCCGGTTGTATTTTTTGTTGACCACATGGCTATCAAGTATCTAGTTAACAAGGCGGAGTTAAGTGGTAGGTTAGCTAGGTGGGTTTTGTTATTAGAAGAATTCGACTACACGGTGGAATATAAACCGGGTCGTATGCATTTACAAGCGGACCACTTGTCTAGGTTGTCGGAGGAGATAGGAAAAAATCCGGTAAATGATATGTTAGTAGATGATAGCCTCTTTGTGGTCACTTCTACACCGGAGTGGTATGCGGGCATAGTGGAATTTCTAACAACCCACAAGTTGCCCAAAGAGTGGACAAAAGAAGAGAGAAGGAAGGTGAGGGTAAATAGTAGGCAATTTGTTGTAGTGGGCCATAGGTTGTTTAGAAGGGGGTCCGATGGTATTTTACGACGATGCGTGTCAAAAACGGAGGTTGAAGCGATTTTAATCGCTTGCCACGATAGCGCTTGCGGCGGTCACTTCTCGGGTCAACTCACCGGGCAAAAAATACTTAGAGCGGGCTACTTTTGGCCTACACTATTTAAGGACGCCCATGACTATGTAAGGAAATGCGACGCTTGCCAACGGTATGCCCGAAACGACCTTAGAATGGAGATGCCTTTACATGTATCATTACCCTTAATTCCTTTCGAAAAATGGGGCATCGACTATGTGGGTGAGGTCCATCCCCAATCTTCAAAAGGAATGAAATATATTGTGGTGGCAACCGAGTACCTCACCAAGTGGGCGGAAGCCAAAGCGGTGAAGACCGACACGGCGGAACACGCGGCAACATTTATGTACGAAAACATAATTTCGCGGTTCGGGGTGCCGAAGATCCTAGTAAGCGATAGGGGTACTCACTTTTTGAATGACTTGATTCGAGAGATGACAGAGAAATTTAAAATTGATCACCGGAAGACTACTCCCTACCACCCACAAACCAATGGACAAACGGAAAGGGTTAACGGAATTTTGGTGAGTATACTACGCAAGACGGTTATAGACTCGAAGCGGGATTGGGATACGAAACTAACGGCGGCACTTTGGGCATACCGTACAACCTATAAGGTAACTACGCGTGCTACACCATTTTCCTTAGTCTATGGTCTTGAAGCGACACTACCAATCGAATATGAAGTCGAGTCACTTAGGGTGGCCGTGAGTACGAGACTTACCGAAAGTCAATCCTTACGAAATCGACTAACCGATTTGGAAGCACTTGACGAAGGGAGGAGAATGGCGGCTCAACATATTGAGGCAATTCAAAGAAGGAGAAAGATTACTTTCGACAAACGACATAAGAGAAGGGCCCTAACACCGGGAATGATGGTCATGATTCAAGACGCACGAAAGCTTGAATTTCCGGCGAAATTCGATGCAATATGGTTAGGACCTTACCTTGTCTATGAGGTCTTTCCTAATAATTCAATTCAATTGGAAACGTTGAATGGTGAGCTCTTTCCTACCCGTACATCGGGAAGTAGATGTAAGGAGTACCGAGCTTGACTAGGCAACTTACCCTTGGAGCAAGAGATGTTTGGATTCATCCCCCGATGGTCGCCAATTATGTGAGCCCAAAAGGATGCCCACATTTAGTCTTAGACCCTTGAAACGTTAGTTGATGCACTTTGAAGTAGCATGTTACTTCACAAAAATATAAAAAGAGTGAAATGTTAGTCTTAGAAGTACCATGTTGTAAGAGGCTAGGATGTGAGTTGTTATTGTGTTTTTACCTTCGGAAGGATTTGAGTGAATGAGGATAGGTAAGGAGAACTTGGATTGAGTAGTTAGTGAGTAGGCTAGTACAAATGGATGGAGACAACCAAAGTGACTCAAGAGGCAAGTGCATTCGAATTGGGATGAATGGAGGATCACATGGAGCGCACAAGTGGACCACCTCATCATGGCCACTTAATGGGGAAGGTCCAAGGAAGAATGCAAGGTGGAGGATAAGCAAATTCTCAAAGCACCAATCAAATCACGAGTTAAGCATCGTGGTTTGAATTAAGTGGTGAGCAACGATTTGGGAAAGTAAGGGGAGAAAGTTATGGCGGCGGAAAGCGAAGGAGGCTAAGTTTGGGTTGAAGCATCCCAAGTTTGGTAAAGTGTGGTAGGTAGAAAGCCAAGGCTAGTTAAATGTTCGAATTAGGATCCTTGTTGATCATTTGAGGGAGGAAGGCTTAGAAGATAGGATTGGCGCCTACTAAGTAGGAGGAAATCTCAAGGGCTTATCGTGAGCCTTGAGGGTGCTCACCCCCTCAAGCTTACTATATAATCCCTCATTCTTCCCTCACTCATCCTCTCTTTCCTTTGTGCTCCAAGGCACCCCACGAGTTATAAGTGTGGGTGTGGGAAGCCATATTGGAGCACATGTGTGTGCTTAGTTTTTAGTTTGAGAGCCAAGGCTTGTTAGCCTTGAAGAGGGCTTGACCTCTTGGTAGAATTAGTGTTGACGTGAAGGATTTTAAAGTTAATTCATGATTCCAATTTGTGGTACTTAAAGTTCATGTTTTGAATACACGTGGTTGCAAGTTCCATGTTTAAGAGTTGAGCACTTGAGGTTGTGATGAGTGCAAAAATATACTTGTGTGGATTAGTTAGTCTTAGTGAAGTTAGGAAATTCTCTCTCCCCCTCTCCTCTCTAGGATTTTAGGATTTTAGGATTAGAGAAGAATTGTGTGATTAGAAAGGGGTTGTTAGTAGAATTAGGAAAATTAGGTAGGAAGATTGGTTAAGGGCTTGAATAATTAGTGAGGTAGTTGGGGATTACAACTACAAAGTTGTGGGTTCATGAAGGAGCTGGGTTTATGAAGGAGCTGGGTTTGTTTAGTTAGAAAGTAAAGAGCTGGGTTTATGAAGGACCTGGGTTTGTTTAGTTAGAAGCTAAGAAGCTGGGTTTATGAAGGAGCTGGGTTTATGAAGGAGCTAGGTTTATGTAATTAGAAAGTAAAGAGATGGGTTCATGAAGGAGCTTAGTAGATAGCCTACTTAATTAGCTCATAGACAAGTAGTTAGTTACATTATGCTAGTTAGTGTTATGTGTGGCTTTCACAAGTAAATGTATTTGAGATTGACTATAGAGAATAGTGTTTTTTAACACTTGCATCCTCTCTTTAAAAATAAACCACGTGCACAAATTAATGGAGAATGTGGAGCACTCTCGCGATGGCAAGACAAAGGAAACAAAGACCAAAGTTAAATCCAAGACCACTTGAAGGGTGAACCTTGCACTATGGACTCATCCAAGTCCAAATCCAATACCGCGGAGGAATGTGAGCCCAAACCCACTACTCGGACTACGGACGCTTAAGGGTGGGGGGTTTGGCCTCACACTATCATAGCCAAGCATAAGCATATAGATGAGCGGTTATGGGTTAACCCATAGATCGACTATGTGTTACCCTAACTTTACCACTTCAAGATTCGTAGCAATTTCCATATTCATGAAAGAAAAAAAATTAATAAATTCAAAACAATTGTTGTTTCATTCTCCTCAGAATTTGTTTCTCTTCGCAAGAAAACAAAGTCCCCACCATTGCTTCTCCTAAACAAATGCAAACTCTCTTATTTTATTGGTTATAGATGCCTCAACCTTAGTTATATCCAATTCCAAGAGATTGAACTCCAGCTTGTGATCGGATGTCATCGCACACGATGCCATGGGATTTACTACCTGGTTTGTTTTTTGTTTTTTTTTGAGACAGAAGGCCGACAGGCCAACGCCAAAGCACAAGAGGCAGTTGACCACCTTTACTACCCGGTTTGACAAGCAATATTCATTCCTTTTGGGTAGATATGTGCCATGTGTCAATTATCATCGGTAGGACCTAGATATCCACACATGGAATTTGTCGGCACTCCAAGTGATGAACCAAATAGCCCTCTATGTAAGTTACACCACGAACCCAACATGAACCCAAACCAAGCCGTTCTTGGCAATAGAACAAATTCACATAGGGTATGTGTGCCTATCACTGAGAAAAACCCCATGGTTGCGCAACATGCACCTATGTCTGCGCATTCTTGTATTCCCCACTGTCGGATCTCGAGGTTCTTGGATTGCTGTCGAATCTTTGCACTTTTTGCCTTTTGTAGCGTTGAGTTGCGAGTGTTGTGTGGCGATGGCGATGGTGATTGTGTGACATTTTGGTTGAGTATTCAAAGTGCTAGGGTTTCTACACCTTCTTTGCCAAGTAGCGGCAATCGAGGATGGGCTGAGCTTCTTTAAATTCTAAACATGTGGTGCAACGTGAAGGAAACAACGAGTTGGTCGAGGTTCTTAATGCAATTTATCTTCCATTTGCGCAGTTTGGGGTTTGCATTGTTACCGGGAGTTTTTTTCCGTGATGGTTTCTGAAGCTGAAGGTTGGAGGAGTACAGGTGCCAAGGACTTTGGTTGAGTTAAATTTCATTGCTCTTCTTTGCAATTGAACCAGATGTGTTTGTAGCTGCTGATACACTGTGGATAGAAAAATATTTTTGCGTGAGTGAACAGAGGAAAGGTATACTGTAGTGAAGTGATGACCATTGTAGAGCTTTGAGCCATTACTTTCATTGCCCCTTGTTGAGGATACCTCAGTATACCTGGTGTTGATTTTCTCTATTACCAAGATATGTTAGTAGGTTGAGCTTCTTTTCACGTCCTCCTACATTGTGTGCTTTCGAGTGTTTCTTTGAGCTCCGAAGTAATGTATTGCTTCCTGCACTCACTTCCACAGGTTCTCATAGGTTGCAAATATTTGGTGAATTTCATCTTCCCCTAGGCGCAAGCTGCTCCCCGAAGCAGTTGTGTATCGTATTGTAAGTCATGGACATAGTGAGAGAGCATCGGACACCGACCTTGGATTTCAAAGGCTTAGCCCGACCTTGGTGATTTTTCAGTAGTCCTGGTATTGACTTTCTCCATTACCACAAGATTTAAGGAAACACGAGCTTCTTTTCACGTCCTCCTACATTTGTGTGCCGTCGAGTGATTCTATGAACTCTGAAGAAATGTATTACTTTATGTACTCACTTTCAAATGTTCTTGTAGGCTGCGAAGAGTTGGTAATCTTCACCGTCCTCTAGGAGGCCTTGGCGCAAGCTGCTCCCGAAGTTGTGTATAACATTGAAAGTCATGGACATAGCGGGAGAGCCTCATTCTAAAATCATTTTGCAGTGGACACCTTTGTGACACCTTTCGCCTCTCAAGACTTATCGAATTCATTGGAAGTGACGGTTACTGGACAAAATTAGGTAAATAATTATTTTGAGGGGTTGTTGACTCAAGTGTTTAGAGTTAGGGACGGACTGAAGTGAATTTCTTAATTGGTGAGATTATCCACTGCAGTGCATTAACCTGTGTTTATGGTTCATGGGTGTGCAAAGTTTCAGTGTGCAAAGTTTTCATTTTTGATTGAGTTGGTTAAAATAATTTATTTGCCATTCAGATCATAGTGTGTGTGCGTCTTTGTATATTGTGCAGCGTATTTTGCAATCTGCACTCAAGTTTGAACATTTCACAAACACATCTGGCTACATTAAACTTCTGATAGATAGGCAAGCATTTTGATAGAAAGCTCGGATTATGAGTGTCAAGAAGCATCCTAAGTGTCAAGCACATGGTGCGCAATCATAGGGACACATGGTGCGCAATCATAGGAACACATGGTGCGCAATCATAGGAACACATGGTGCGCAATCATAGGGACAGCATGCGCAAACATAGGTGATTTGACCTTTCAAAAGTAGCTTAAAACCTGCCTCTTTGAATTCTTACATCGAGGTGTCATACATTTACAAAATTAAATTTTGAAAAAACACTAATAAAATCAATTCATAACTTTCCAATTTTCATGTAATAAGTTCCGAGAATATCCCTAAATTGTGGTTTATACACGTGGCCGAGTCCTTAAATGCGCAATAATAGGTGCATCTACCCTATATCATGAATATGCATTGGATCGTGGGACCTTTTCTCACTGTATAGATACTATGTTATAGACCTTTGCAAATGTAGATTATCTGTAACATATCTCACAATAATGAGATTCAAGAGGCATGTTCCACCCAACCTGAGAGCTTAATTATATACTAGATACTACTATGAGTTGAGGCTCCCTTCAACTAGTAGTTCTAGATATCTTAACTAGCTCTCCCTCCATGCCTTTAGGATAACTCTAAGTATAAATATATATATAACTCATGGTCGTTACTTACGAGGTGATAACCTAGTGTAACACCATAGTCTCAACTAGTAGTAACTCCCTTTACTTTGTAGAACTACTAGAGCACCTAGGGTGGAGCCTCTAGTCTTCTAGCAAAGGAGTTTAGTTGAACTAGAGGTTGTAAATAGTAAATAAATAATAAATAAGTAAATACACGTTACACACCTCCCCACTTAGGAATGAACGTCCGCGTTCATGTATTATCCCAAATCGTAATGCGTCAAGACATATAGTCAAGACCACCACTAATTAAAGCGGGCTTTGGGATCTGTATATGTACCCATCCTCCATGCCAATTGGCAGGGTGAAACAACTTAATAATAACACCCCGTTTACATGATCTTGTGCAAGCCTGAAAGAACAGAAGGCGTCTACCCTGAAGATTCTTTCCGCCTCAAACGTTTCTGTGCAGCTGGGGCTTCGCAGTCACGCTTGACGCCTTTACGTGTTAGCCTGTCCTCCGACTTGGCTACTGCATCCCAACACTCCTTGAGGACTTCTACACTCAAGTTGCATTCCGGCTCCCATGAATTATGCTCAAGTGCATATCCGAGCCATTGGATAAGATAGAATTTCTTGGGGCGAGAACGAGACCCTCTATCTTCATGTGAAAGCACACGTTCTACTTCATAAGATGCATCTTCCGCAAAGATTGGCGGAGGGGGAGGCTGTACCTTGCCATCGGCCACATAAGGCCTAAGAAGTGATACATGAAAGACATCGTGGATCTTAAATGTATTTGGCAGTTGCACGCGGTATGCTACAACCCCTATCCTCTTGACTATTCGAAATGGACCAATCCACCTTGGTAAAAGCTTTCGAGCTCTTGGGACCTTCAACTTAATGTTGGTAGTACTTACAAGCACTTGTTGGTCCACCTCAAACGATACCTCTCGTCTGTGCTTGTCAGCATAGAAATTTTATTGTTGTTGCGCAGCAATCAAATGTTTCTTGATCAAACCAATTATATCTGTCATATGCTCGACAAAATTTTGCGCAGTAGAGACTTGACACCTGCTGTTCCCACTTATTGGTGTCCGGGGATGTTGACCATAATTCAAGACAAATGAAGTATTCCGTACTGATTTTTGCCAGGAGTTATTATATGCAATTTCAATCACTGCAAGGAATTCATTCCAATCATCTTGCACTGGGTTGATATAATGCCGCAACATATCCTTTAGGCTACGGTTTACCCGTTCCGTCTGTCCGTCGGTTTGAGGATGGAACGCGGTGGACATGGCCAACTTTGTCCCCAAAAGATCATGCAACGCATCCCAAAACCTACTTGTGAATCTAGCGTCCCTATCGCTTAGGATTACCTTGGGTAGACCATGAATCTTATAAATATGATCACGAAATAACCTTGCCGTTCCTTCACCAGTAACATGTATGGTGGTTGGCATAAAGTGGGCTATCTTAGACAACTTATCCACATACACAAAGATGGCATCATAACCATTAGCAGATGGAGTCAAGCCAAAAATAAAATCTATACTTACCACTTCCCAATTACGATCAAGAATCTCCAATGGTTGTAACATGCCTGCTGGCTTAAGAGTATGGGCCTTACTCCTTTGGCAAATCTCACAAGATTTTATATAGCTTCTGATGGACCCTTGCATCTTAGGCCACCAAAAGTTATCGCACCCTCTTATATGTCTTAGTTACTCCTACATGACCATTATACATCGCGTCATGGTATTCACGGAGCAAAAATGACCTGATATTCGATCCTTGGAAGGACACATCTGGAACCACAACCGCCTTATCATACCACCAGATGTGGTTCTCATAAACAAAATGTTTCAGATTGTGAGGGTTTGAGAACCAAGGATCAAGAGCATACCCGGCAATGATAGTTTGATATAACTTCTGATCACTGACGAACTCCGGGTACCCCTTCACATTGTTGTCTCGCTGTCCGGGATCACTTCGCATAGCGTCTGCAGCCACCATTTGGAAGATCGAGTTACTTGGAGCAACCTTAGGTGCCATCAAGGCTTTTTGGCCACTTGTGTCTAATGGATTTCGACTAAGGGGATCGGCCATATTAATCCTTCCTGGTCAGTATACCTAACGGTAGACAAAATTTTGCTCCAAGAACTCCAACCATCGAACTTGACGCCTTGGTAACGTCTGTTGTGTTTTTAAATACACTAGAGGATTATGATCTGTAACAATAGTACAGTCTGCTCCCTCTAGGTAACACCGCCAAGTTCGCATGGCATGCACAACTACTGCTAGTTCTTGTTTACCAGTAGTGTAATTTCTCTCAGCTGGAGAAAATTTTTACTCTCAAAAGCAATAGGTTTACCTCCCTGAAGTAATACTGCTCCTACTCCGAATAAAGAAACATCACTTACGACCTCAAATGGCTCCCCTAATTTGGGTAAGGTTAGTACTGGCGCATGTGTTAAGGCATATTTAACATCCTCAAAAGCGCGCTCACAATTGTCAGTCCAATTGAACTTAACTTTGCTTCGCGTCAGAGAAGTCAATGGTGCAATTAGAGTGGAATATCCATGAATGAATCTGCGAAAGTAATTGCAAAGCCCCAAAAAGGACCTAAGTTATCCAACTTCAAGAGGTCTATGTCACTTTGCAACAGTCTTTATTTTCCTAGGATCCACCTTAATGCCCTCTTTGCCTACTACATGTCCTAGATAGTGCAATTCATCCTTTCCAAAATGACACTTAGACATCTTTGCATAAAACTGATTCTCTCGTAGAATTTGAAGTACTTGTGCCAAATGGCTAACATGTTCCTTCTCATTTTTGGAAAAATTAAGATGTCATCCAGATATATTAAGACAAAGTTTCCGATGAACTTGTAAAAAACACGATTCATCACTCCATGAAAAGTTGCCGGAGCATTAGTCAATCCAAAACTTAACACTTTGAATTGATAATGTCCAAACAGTGTTCGAAACGCCGTCTTTGGTGCATCCTCCTCGGATATTCTAATCTGGTGATAACCTTGTCCTAAATCAAGAGATGAAAATACAGTAGAGCCTGCTAATTGGTCAAAAAGATCACCAATGCAAGGCAACGGATAACGATTTTTTACCGTTTGTTTGTTGAGTGCACGATAATCCACTACCATTCGCAACGCTCCGTATTTTTTCTTGACAAACAAGATGGGAGACCCATAGGGCAATGAACTAGGCTCAATCCATCCCTTTTTCATATATTCCTTGATTTGTCTCTTGGCCTCTTGCAGCTCTAGAGGACTCAACCTATATATAACTCATGGTCGTTACTTACGAGGTGATAACCTAGTGTAACACCATAGTCTCAACTAATAGTAACTCCCTTTACTTTGTAGAACTACTAGAGCACTGCGGCTTGCCATCCGGCTCCAAAGGAATAGTATGGGTCATTTTCCGCTCTGGAGGTAACCATGTAGGTATAGGCTGAAAAACACCAGCATATTCCTCCAACATTGTGGCATAAGGAGCTGCCACTGTGTTCTCTACATCGTTTCCAACTGCAGTCAACTAAACTAGGAACGAAGTTGCTCCCTTCCGAATTGACCGTTTGAATTGCATGGCGGTGAGTCTATGGGGATTTGGACTCTGACATTGCATTGGATTCACATGCACTGTCATTTTACGGCGGCCTTTATAAAACACGTAACATTTAGATCCAAATTCCAAGCGTGCTTTGTGTTCTACTAGCCAATCGTCGCCCAATATCAGATCAACACCATCACTTAACTTGGCCACAAGACAAATAATTTGACTATGATATTGCTGTATTTTAACATGGATTTTAATGTACCCATCCGTGGGGACTTCATCATCATTGCCTAATACCAATGTGTTACTGCTCTTTTTTACTTTTAACCCAAAGGTGTTAGCGAAAATAGAACTCACAGAGCAATGTGATGTTGCACTATCCATTAATACAAATGCATCCTGATGAGCTACTTGCCCAAAGAAACTCATCATCAGATGAGAAGAAAGAGTGAGCTGGTTCAAAAGATATGGCATGGTTTCATCCAGATAAACTTGCCAAAGTTTTGACTGTGATTCAAATTGATGTACCAACTTAAATCTAGGCAAAGTTCTTTTAAGACTTTTTGCTCTATATTTCTCAACAATAAAGCAAGCACTAGTATCATAGGGCGCTCCCTGTTTACCGTGCAAATAAGACTTTAAGAAACTTTGTAAATCCTCCACTGATGGTATAATTAATGAAAAAAATCCATATACCTTGGACTTCTCATCAAACACATCACTAAGTGGGAGTAACGGAGTTGGCAAAATGATGTCTTTATTCAAAATATCAGACACGATTACATCAAATTGCTTATTGACTTTGTCCTGGATAGCTTCCAGTGTATAACTAGACAAATCAAACACAACCTCCGAAACTTGATCAAGTCTTGACATTAGCCCACTGCCTAAGTGTCGGACTTGGAAAAATGCTTTTTGCCTTTCTTAGCAGTCTGCTGCTCTACACCCTTTTTGTTATCAGGACAATCCCGAGCCATGTGTCCCTCCCTATGGCAGAAGAAACAATGACCATCCTTCTTATCGGTGTTCTTAATCGCGGAGTCCTCCCCCTTAGATTGTTTGTTCTTCTTATAAAAGGTTGAAGAACGACCTTTAGAGCGACGTGACTCCTTGTCCCGTGCCGGCCCTGTGTTGCCAACACCTTTGGCAACTGCTGCATCTGAATGAGACTTTACATCGTCCCGTCCATTCGCAGCTTGGGTATAGGTAGCGTCTATCGTTACAGCATAGTTGATTAGACTCTTGATGTCCTTCCATGGCCCGCCGTCGCCTCGTGGATCCACCAAGACTTTGCTCCGAACATCCTCTTTAAGCCCAGAAAGAAATCTTTCCACATTGTCTCCCCTAGAGATAGGTGATTTCATAATCTGAGAACACAGATGTTGGAACTCATTAGCGTACTCATCCACAGAACCTCTCTGTTTCAGAGTGCGGAGCTTATTCCGGGCCATCATTTCCTGGTTCACACTGCCATAGGCAGTGATGAGTGCATCTTGGAAATTGTCCCAAAGTAACGGATCTTTCTTATCCGTTCGGAGCTCCATTGCCAATACGTCCCAATGTTGTGCGACATTGGTCTCCAAATATGTAGACGCAATGACCACCCATTCCGCACTGGGTACCTGACGTGCTGTCAAATACTTATGCATTTGAGCCAGCCATGCCAGAATAGTGACCTTAGACTTATCTTTGAATTTCTCCGGTTTAGCAGACGCAGTGGTGGACCGGACCTTGTCCGCGTCTTGGTATGCTTGTAAGACAATCAACTTACATTCATGCGTATCCAACACTATAAGAAAACTGCGTTTTTGGTGGCGTTTTTTGGAAAACGCATATAATTTTAGGTGACATCCAATAAAACATCCAAATGTCAATACTGACGTCCAATGTAACATTGGGATTCACATAAAACGCATTTGGATGTTCTATTGGATGTCACCCAAAATTATCTGCGTTTTCCAAAAAACGCCACCAAAAACGCAGTTTTCTTATAGTGCAAACGCACGTCATGTTTAGCATACATAGCCATTAATTGGTCACACTGCGTTTCTATCCGTTGAAATTGATCATGGTCATCAATGAGTTTCCCCTCACAATATTCCCGGATCTTTCTGGCTACCAGATGACCCATAACTTCATCCGTATCTACAGATGTGGGAGATGTGACCACGAGAGGAACTACAGGAGGGCTACCCTCAGTTGATGGACCATATGTGTCCATGTCAGTGGCCATTGGACCAAACAAACACCCAAAACCCAAATAAAACGTTCAAATTTTTGAAGAAAACCGGAAATAAAATACCAGAAAAATTTCTCAAAATTTCTCAAAACCTGCTCTGGCTTGAATTCGGAGGCCTGACTCGCGATTTGCTTGCGCGTGCCTGCGTAGACTGAAACGGGTGAGATTCCTGACCTGAAGTGTTTGATCGCTCGTTTCCTCGTGATGCGGACCACATGCGATCAGTATCTCGACAGTCGTGTGTGCAAATCACACAGTCGATAATCTGAGTGGAGATCACCGCGATTTTTCTGCGAGCTCGTGGCCGTCGTCCGTCACCCGTCGCCCGTCGCGTTGCGCATATGAGTATGCGGCGGTTCATATGCGTATGTGGCTCAGAATACAGAAAAATAAAATTACACCATTCCCCAAATTTTGCTCCCCTTTTCCCCAAATCTCAACACAACAAAATGCTCAGCGGAATAATAGCAACACCCAAAAAAATGAACAAGGTTCAAGAGCTCTGATACCAATGTAACATATCTCACAATAATGAGATTCAAGAGGCATGTTCCACCCAACCTTAGAGCTTAATTATATACTAGATACTACTATGAGTTGAGGCTCCCTTCAACTAGTAGTTCTAGATATCTTAACTAGCTCTCCCTCCATGCCTTTAGGATAACTCTAAGTATAAATATATACATAACTCTAAGTTATATATATATAACTCATGGTCGTTACTTACGAGGTGATAACCTAGTGTAACACCATAGTCTCAACTAGTAGTAACTCCCTTTACTTTGTAGAACTACTAGAGCACCTAGGGTGGAGCCTCTAGTCTTCTAGCAAAGGAGTTTAGTTGAACTAGAGGTTGTAAATAGTAAATAAATAATAAATAAGTAAATACACGTTACATTATTGTTCAAGTTTGAGAATCGGAATTGAGGTGCAAAAGGTATACGGGGTCAACCAATGTGAAGATTCTCTTTCTTGAAGTGGTCGCATAGGCCCTCCCAATTGTGTAAATAATTAAACCTAAAGCAGTTTATATATTTTCAAGACGTAAGTAAAACTCATTGTAACACATGTCATTTGGTGTCCATTCTTAACTTGAAGCCATGCACCACTCAAACATAGGTGCCCACATAAGTCCGAAACACCTTAGTTTGCAGTGTGGACATTGATCAAGAGTTTGAGGTCTATTCTATAGAAGTGCATTCACTCACTACAAACCTCCAACTCCCCATCTCCACAAATCTGACCTCATGAAATTGTAGTCACTCTTCTTAATCGGACACCCATATTTGAGTGATGTTTAAACAATGATAGTAGTTAAGAATGGACTAAAAAGACGTGCGTTTGACCTCCTCTAAGTTGTGCATCTCCACTCTTGTTTTGAAACTTCGACATGACAATCTTCACGATTCGCAATTCTAAAAAGGAAGAGACGATTCCCGATCCGATCCGATCTGACTGTCAAAATTGTCTGTGAGATTGGAGGTGCCCATAATGGGACCAGATACTTTTGTTGACCAAAGTACACAGTGAATACGAGTCCTCGTTGAGAATTGATCAGCATCACTGCTCGGGAAGAACCGGCGGTTAGTTACAGATTAACCGGTTGAGTTTGAGAAATAAGCGGTTGAAGTTGGAGACTTCAGGAGGATTACCGATCATTTTAGAGGAATCTATAGAATATACCTCAAATGAATGCAAGCAAAACCGGAAGATGTCAACATGTAACCGGTTGGATTTAGAATCACTCGGATCTTGACCGACTATGCCCAAAACTTCCCAGGCACTGATCAGCATTCCCCTTGCACGCATATTGATGTTGCAATTCATGCAATAATGGGCTGGAGCCAATTATTGCTTGTTCATTTGTGCAGTGTTGAAGTCAATCAGTATTTGAGCATTCTTCGAATTTACATTTTAATGTAAGTGGTAGCAATCTTATTGCTTCAACACGAGATCTGCAGCTACACAAAGGAATCTTGTAACTTCTAAGCATCATACATAATTTTATGAAGCAGTGTCCTTTCGTCCTTGTGATTCCTGAGAATATAACTATGAGATGCTGTATCTAGTGCAGATTCAGATGGAAACATTGTCGTGGGTGATTGAAATTTGGATGGAAAAGTCACTCGGTAAGTGAAAATAATTGCAGCATTGTGAATCTATAATCTCCCGAACGAAGTACAAGAAATGACAAATGATGTTGGATTAGCACTAAGTGTTGGTGACACTACACCGCGGTTTACAAATAGAATTGAGCAAGACAATCAGAATATCATATTTAGTGTCATAATTTCTATCATGGCCGGGAGCATAGAAAAGATCATATATCGATCTGGTTAATTAATATTCTTGTGACTGCCACATGGGATTTCCGCTCTTCGATTGGCGGAGTAGACGGTTCAAGGGCTGGGGCAAACCAACCCATATATCCAAGGCTGATTTTTCACAAAGTTTTTACCCGTCCACGTCCAAAAACCTCGAATTGAAAGGCAACAAAAATTGCAACCCGTCCCAAAACCGGTAATTTCTAAACCAACCCGTCCATGAAAAGGTTAAAGAAAAAAACAAATTGATAAAGATAAACCGAAAGATGTCGGCATGTGATTGGTTGCACTTGGAAACAATAGTATCTTCCTTCAATTTTGTCAGTGTTCTGGCTTTATCTATTTTAGCTGCCACCTGCCCCATTTCGTCCACATAGTTCAGAGAAAGTTCTGATTCTCTGAGGCCCAAGTTCCCCCTCCAGCACTATTCAAGCTCGGCACTTCCCCCTCCAACAGGTATTCAAGCTCTTCTTCTGGGTTGTCAGTATCTTCTCTCTGTACATTCTCTCTGTATCTTCAACCAAGTTTCGAGATTGTGTTGGAACAGTGATCAGGGAGATTTTTGGGCAACATAATCGGTTGAGATCCTAGTGATTGCAAGTCCAACATGTTTAGGGTTGACAACCTCCGGTTTTCCTTCTTTAAATTTGGGTATATTCTATAAATCCCTCTAAAATGATCAGTACATTTCCTGCAATCTTGAACTTCAACAGGTTTTTTCTCAAACTCAACTGGTTCATTTGTAACTAACTGCCGGTTCTCCACGATCATTGTTCCAGAAGGTCCAAGATGAAAGGTGTTATGGGCTTGTAGAGTTTGAGTTTTTGAATTCAGTTTTGATTTAGACTGAGCAAGGATTGTTTCAGTGTTGTTCTAAACTACTTCTTCTTTCAGCGATATCTATGTATGTTTGTATGTGCTAAATAATTTTGATTGTGTCCTTCATAGTCCCAATGATCCAGACTTCAAATGTTTGCTTTCTTCGGATGTTTGCTTTGATGCGCATTTCATGTGCAAATATTCCAATTGAAAACATCAATTGGAATGCAGTGATGATTGTTTGGAGAAACATGAAGGATAGGAGAATTCATCCACTTCTTTGAAGGGTAAGTAGCTCTTTGTTTTAAAATTTTGAACATGTTTATATATACTAATTCTTATTCAATTACTAAGTTTACCTTCAATTATAATCTTTGACATTATGTTAAAAAGGTTCTAAATTTTGTGGTTGATGAATTAATGTATGCAGGTGAATCAAGCACTTCAAGATTGATATTTTGATTGGGTATTAGTGGTTTGATTGCATTATGCTTATATTCACATGTCATATATGACATAATGTAATTGATATTTGTACTATTTTTTTTTTGGAATAAAAATTTTAAAATGTTATTTTTAGAACCTATCCAAAGTGAATTTGACACGTCCCAAAATCGGTTCATTTTCTAAGAACCCGTCCACTGGAAATGTTTTTTTTAATGAACATGTCCCTAGACATGTTAGGGACCTTGTGAAAAATCACCACTGCATATATCCGTACCTTACCGGGGAGGGCGAACGGCTGGGGATTCGTGGCACTCACTTAAAATCAACCATCCTACATATCGTGGATGAAGTGGCTCCAATACAAAAAGACCCCCTATGAGGTTGAGGGCCGATTCATTCAAATGTGACATCACTACACATCCGGTAAGGTACCAATGTATGGGTCGGTTCGCCCTAGCCCGGTTCAAGCTACATGTTAAACCGAATCTAAGTTAGACTGCAAGATTTTGGACCATGTGATGAGCGGACAAACGAGTGCTTTGGTAGCTTCACAAAAGCGAGGGCCACAAAGTTCCTGAGAAATCTTTAGAGATTTGGAGAATTAACTAGGTGTCTAGTTTAGCTACAAAGCTCCAAGATAGAATGATGGATAGACTAAAGGTTTATAAGACTAGCATGAAAAGCTGAATAAAACATTGTCAACCACAAATAAGTCCACATGGCACACAAACTGCTTTGCCAGACACTATATATTTGGCCTTTGTAGGGTTAGAACCCGTAAGTGGGAGTTTAATTTTTAGGGCCAAGTTTTTGACCTCCTCAAAACTCTTGTAATTGGTCCGAGATGACCCTAAACTACTGGATGATGGTGGAGAGACACCCAAATCTCAAGGAAGAGGTTGGCGGTTCAATTCCCGGTTGTGAAATCTCCTCTCTACTTGACAGAGACTTGCTAGGTGGTCAAATGCCTCATATGCTTTGGCATTGACATGTCAGCCTTCTGTATTAAAAATAAAATAAAGTAAAAACTCTTGTAACTTAAAGTGAGTTACTTTGAGCATGGGTTGCGAGGATTGAGGGACTCCGTCTCACTTCTACACTGATTATCCCAATTAGTGTGTGTTACTATTCAAAGTTACGCAGTGCTATAACGTCTTGCCCAGGAGCTCAATTTCTACTAACAAAAGTTCGATAGGTTGTTCGGACATTATAGAACATAAGTGACTTTGTTTGGTGAACTATTACATTCTCATTGAATAGTCATTAAATAATTATAGGAATACGTAACTCCGAATAGTAACACGCGCTAATCGGGATAATCGATGTAGTGGGACTATTTTATAAGTAGAGGACATGCCCATACTACCTCTAGAATCGTGCCCATTCCTTCAGTATAATGGAGTACTATATTATGCAAATATGGCCTTTCCTATCTCAAATAGGGGCTTTGGGATTGTGGTGTATATGTAAATTCTTCTGTTGTGTATGAATGTGCTCTAATAAAAACAAGTTTTTCTTCATGTTCAACATAACATTATTTAGCTAAGTGTGTACGTTGGGCGGGGCCAAGAATAAGCCATATTCTATTTGCAATTATATCTTGTTTGTTTAACTTCGTAACAAAGCATTGCATTGGCAAATCCAGGCTGAAAAACTTGGGTGAAACAGTGTACTGATATTATTATTATAATGGAACGGCTAATAGCAGCTAAATGATGTTATAAAGGTTAATATGAATCACATTAATTCAACGTTATAAGATGGATTCAAGGTGTGTGATGTCAATTTGTTGTCAACTGTTCATGAAAAACTATCTCATGTTGTTTCATAGTTTGTTACGTTTTCATATGTTTAATGGACGAGTTTTTGTAGACCACCACAACTCTATTGTCACCCGAGGGAGTTTACATTCATGTTCGTGATCATACACCGTCGAGGGCTAGGTCTCTTATTCATCATTTTTAACATTGAACCGTGATTTCTACATGAGAATTTGTTGGGCAACGACATGGGACATATATATATATATATTACGCCAAAGCCATATAGGCAACTACTGTTTAATGTGATGGACTCCCAAGGCACCTAAGTTTTGGAGTGAGTGCAGTAGGCATATCTGCGTCAACTGCATAGAGGGTCCCAGTGTGAGACTGGGATGTTTTTAAAAAATACGTGGGCGCTAGAAGTAGTAGAAGGAAGTAGAGGGAAAACAATCTCTTAGGGTGGAAATACCCAAACCGGTTAACCACCCTCTACCCGTGTAGTAGACCGCCATCAGAATAGTGAAGTGTCATTTCTGAAACCGATCATGGCGAGGCTGGCCACTTCAATGCGTGTACACTTAGTGTAGCCAAATTTAGTCGTGTTTAATGTACTCCTAAGTTAACCGGTTTAGGTGATGTTCTGTATGGAAATGCGGATTACCGTATTCAGTGTGAGCAGAATCTAGTAAACCAATAGGGGGTTTGACAACTTTCCACTTTGAATTGTAGCATTTTTGTATAGGGAAAAAAATGAAACAACTTGCATTCTTCATGAATCCTTCTCTTCTATCTTGGAAAATGATCTCATGATTGTAAGACCATATATTCAATGTGAATCACCTTATTTTCACGGGTTATGGTATTTCTACCTTATTGGTTCTCAAATTATATACCAATGTGATCCACAAGCAAAATGCATCCCTTGCATGACATAAATTAAACCAACATGTGGATTGTTGATTTGGGCAAACCAACCCATACACTCGTTCCTTGTTGGATGCCTAAACCCTTGCCTCCAAGGAACCAATGTATGGGTTGGTTCACCCCAGCCAATGTTCAAGATTGAAGTCTTCAATGCCCTTCAAATGCGATTTGGCCCTTCAAAATATACCTCTCTCAAAACAACCCTTCAAAACGCAACCCCAAATTGAAAATGAAGACGTCACTTGAAGTCCTCAATATAATCTGCCCACCACAAGAACCAACAAGTGTAGGGCATTGTCACTACAAGAAGTGGAGTTAGATGGTTGGTTCTTAATTTTTCACATTGTACTGCAAACATGTACCATATAAAATTCATGCACAAGTTTAATATGAGTTTTGTATTTCCTTTCTATATTCTTAGATTGACGTCTTGGATTTGAACCAGCCCTTCAACTGAAGGGTTGAAATTTGAGAGCCCTTCAAAATGAAACTCATATGAGGGCTTCAATCTTGAACATTGGCCCTAGCCTAGATTGTTGCACATGGCAAGTAGGGAAAGTGGGTCGGTAAATAATCTACTCACCGCAATACTTAGACGTTTCATAATGGAATGGCGGCGATCAAGTAGGTCAGTCACTGCAACACTTGGATGCTTGATGGTCAAAAGTGGTCATGTACCTTCTTCAACATGACTACTTCAATCATTTGCAACTACTAGTGCTTGCATGAAGTTGCAACTTGCGTCATGGTTCGGGGATACATGTCTTTCTTTTGTCACGACTCAAGTCCTTCCTTTTTTCTCTTGCCAAATTTTGGAAGAATGATAGTTCAAGAATTTCCTTATCGGGTTGATTTGACACCAAAACTAGCTACAAGAAATTTTGAATCAATGTAACGTACACATGAATCGGAGTAAGCCTAAATTATTTGCATTTGGACCCCCCCCCCCCTTGAAAAATGGCATGTATAATCAATCATGCAGTGGTATTAGAATATGTAGAATCTATGTTAAGGATATGTTGAAACTCTATGCCCTAAAGATTTATGATTATACCCTCCCAATTGAAACTCACTAGATTGATTCGAGATCATTGACGCTAATTATGGGATCAAATTTTGACCCCCAAAATGACATGCAATGTTATGTGATTGTTTAAAACCTTTTGAAACGTGATATTGTGATTAAACTTTAACCCGATCTTTTTTTAAAGATGTGACAATTGTGTATCGTAGTAAGGACTTAGTAACCAAGTAACTTACATCAAATAGGGTCATTAGTGTGACATTTTGATTAGAGTGACTTATTGCATTGACTCGGGGTCCCAACTTATTGAGTTAAAGTTGATTTCACTTTTTGACATGTGGAGACATATGGAGTTGTGTGACCTTGTTTTCTTTCTTGTTTACCACAATAATTTACATTCTAGAATAGTTTTGGTCCAATAATACAATTACTATCATAGTAGAAACAAGTACTATGGATGTTTATGAAACGTTGGAGAAATTGACGCCAATCACACCGATGACCCTATTTAGTATGGATTTGACCCAAACCACAACACTATGATTCAAACTTTCAAAAACAAGTTTATACTTTTGGATGGACGAGAGGTACAATTCCCGGAGACATTCTATCCGGAGAGAGGGAGTTGTCGTATACAAGCGTGCCTCTCATTCATCCAACACAACATCCATGAAATCGAATGCAACCCATAAGTTACTTTTTAAAGCTAAAATAACGCCATAATCAACTTTAGAGACCCTGAATTAGTGTACTCGAGGTCATTTGAGATGAATCGACAACAAACCCATAGGGATCACGCTTTTTTTATGTTGGATGGATGAGAGGCACGATCGTATACGATAATTCCTCTATCCATTTTATCCTATGAAGCGCCGCCAAATGGTGTGGTCTTTCTCGTTGTCCAAGTTAATAAATGAGGTCAATGAGGTCGGTGTCCATCATATATATACGTATTCCTTTGTCGGATGACCCTGCCAGCTGGCAGTAGCTGTCAATTGTGTCCAGGTGGCAGAACGAGAGTGGCCGAATTGAAGTCTGCCGAAGTTTCACTTTTCTTATGTTTTATATAGCGTGGCTTCAATCTTCATGTACTACGTTAGTATGTGGGAAGCCGGGATTGAGCAACACAAATTTGGGCCAGGTAGGCATGTCCACCCACCTTTCCACGTCGGACTTGGGGCCGGTTCACATGGGTCCCAAGTCTCGGCTGGGGCAAAATAACCCGTACACTGGTTCCTTGGAGGCAAGGGTTTAGGGATTTGGGCGAACCAGCCCATACACTCGTTCTTTGTTGGATGCCTAAACCCTTGCCTCCAAGGAACTAGTGTACGGGTTGCTTCGCCCCAGCCAGGGTTTAGGCATCCAACAAGGAACGAGTGTATGAGTTGGTTCGCCCAAATCCCAAGTCTCAAGCCTCTTGAGTGCAATCTTAGCCGTCGAGAGCATGGAAGTTGGGACTTACCACTTCACACGGGGCCCCAAGTCCCAAGTCCCAAGCCTCTTGAGGTTGATCCGTGCCATCTTAGCCGTCGGGAGCATGGAAGTTGGTACATACCACTTCACACGGGTCCCAAGTCCCAAGTCCTAAGTCCCAAGTATGATATGGACGTTGTCGGGTAGAGAGGGTTCCGCCTTGGGAAAGCACTGGGCTTTTGGCTGCAACTAGATTTGTTTGTCGAACCGTCGAATCTTCTGGTCTTCAAGAGTCTCGGTCTTCAGTTTCTTCAAATCTTCAAATTATTTTCCGTCGACCTATCCTGTTGCGGTTCTAAATGGGTTAAGGGTAAGGGTAGTGTGATAAGAAACCACAAGCCTCGGACGGGTAAAACGGGATGTCAGATCACGAGTTGACACCCGAAAGATTGGCTCTTAAACTTTCAAACCCACGGTGACCAGCAATCGCGCCTCACCAATGGGAACAACAGAAAACAACCTTGTGGGTCATCAATCCCACTTCGTTGTCACAAACATGAAATGGAGCTTTTATGGATTCTCAGAAAGCCCGCAACAAGTTTTACGATGCAAAAAAATCAAATGTGACTAGCCTCCAAATCCGGCTGGGAATCATAGAAAGGACAACGAACCACAAGCCATAACACACTTGAATCTTGAGAAGTCTTCAAGTCTTCAAATCTTCATATGAATGCCAAGTCGAGCGAATGAGATCTTTACAGAAAGCTAACAATAAGTACTACACTTCCTCAAAAGACCTGTCCGTCTTCTATGGTCGGTCGAAGTCTCAGCCCTTCTTTATAAGAGCCAACATACCTCCCTCCACTCAAACTAGCATAGCTTTTAATTGCTAACTTCAAATCAAGCAAGTGAGATCACTCTAGAGAAACAACACCATGAATCACAACTCTTCCATATTTTATTTCAAAATTTCCATAAAATAAACTCACACACCACGAGCTTCAAAAAAACCTCTCTTCTCCACAACAAAAAAACTCTCCCCAAAACTTCTCTCCTTCCCCTCTCTAAATGAGAGAGACAAAGTCCCCCCCTCTTATCCTCATCACATGGGCTTCTAATCACCCATTGGTCCAAAAGAAAGCTAAGAATAAAACTAGAAGTAAGACTAAAGAGGTAACAAAGAGTAACTATAAGTAAAACAAAAGGTAATCTATTTCTATTCCCTTTTACTTATCTATTTCTATTTCCCTTATTTATCTATTTCTATTCCCTTTTACTTTCCTCCAAATCAAAGAATCACAATGCAATACTAAATAAATACACATCTATATAGTGTACGTATTTACATTACGACAACGCCCACATGGCAACACTTTTTGGAGGTGAGGCTCAGGACTTGTGTTGAGAGTTGGGTCAAGCAAAAAGCTAGACCCAACTCTCAACACAAGTCCCGTGAACATTTTTGCATAAAATAATCAATATTTGATGTTAATGATAATACATCATATTTCAATGGTTTCTTGAGACTTAAAAATTAAGACTTTGCCTCCATGTTGGGACTTGGTAACATGAGTGGGACTTGGGACCCCATGTGAACGGGCCCTCACACTACAAGGACCACATAGACAAAGGACCGGTCCACGGCCAATTAAATGATGCTTAATTAAATCTACCCTGGTAGTAGATTTAAATGCCCATCTACCGGCCACGAACCAGTGTTTTTTGTCCAACCGTTTCATCGAATTGTAACTCTTCTTTTTTTTGAGACAAAAGGCCGACAGGCCAACGCCAATGCACAGGAGGCAGACCACCTGGCAAGTTTCTGTCAAGTAGAGAGGAGATTTCACAGCCAGGAATTGAACCGCCAACCTCTTCCTTGAGATTTGAGTATCTCTCCACCATCATCAAGTAGTTTAGGGTCGTCTCGGACCAACGAATTGTAACTTTCATGCTCAGAAAATGCAAGCATCATATCACACAATGTTTGGGTTGGTTTTTGACTGATGTGAGACAAAGACTGTATAAACCTATGAGAATATTCCTTTCGTTTTCATAGTTAGGTATGTGGGTCTTGTGCAATGAATGAAAATGAAAAGAAGAACTTGATTTTAACCCCTAAATGCATTTGGCCATTTTAGAACGGATGAAAACAGGTGAGCTGGACGACTTAGGTTTACTACTTATTAATAATATTTTTATTTTGTTTTGAATGAGGTCAACTTATGTTTAGTGAACTCTAACCATATGGATGCAAGCAACATGTAGGCTAGAAAATCCATAAGGTTTTGGGCCGTCCACGTGTCAATTTCAAGTATATTAAAAAGAAGAAAAAGGATGTGGTACGAAATGTGTACCATTGGGAACTTTTTTGAGGTGAAAAAATGGAATTTTTATAATAAATCTTCAAATTAGAAGTTTGAAATGCCATCAAAATCACATAGTTTTATTTTATTTTTATGAGATTTCATACAATTCATTGAAAGTACATGTATTGTAGAGTGAAGGAAAGTTGCAATCATGATACAATCTTGAGGTGAACAAACTGACAAAATGTCTTTTGAATTGTAAGCACTTCATGAGACCTAAAAAATACATGTGTATATATGAAAAAGCATAACATTATTCATACCCATGACAGTGTTATGTGAAATTGACAGTATTCCAGGGAATATTCTCGGTATTTTTCACATTCAGTCTGAATGCGGGAAGTTGACACCCCCCACTATGGTTGACTTACAAGTCGACCACTGGACTTCCTTGAAAACAAGAATGCGTCGGCGGGTCTTGAAGTGGTTGAGCCCATTTTAAGGGTTAACCAAGGGCCACAACCCACCGGCGCCATTTTTGGCACGAGGTAGACCACGTGGTCAAAATATTTCCATCCAACCCTATAAGAACGAAACTCATAATGACCCCCGATCATGTCATGATTTATTTTCCTTTGCAATCAAACACTCTACCTAGGCACCCCAAAAAGCTCTTTTCCGGGAGTCACATGGAAAGACATGAGCTCATGCAAAACCCATGAAAAAAAACTCTCCCCGCCCCGCCACTTTAGCTAGTGGACTTAGTATTAGTGAGGTTGGAGGTCGAATGCAAGATCGCAAGGATGACCTCCACCGAGACACGCAAGTTTCACGCGTCTATTGTTTCAACCAACGTGTAGTAGCTTAACACTACATTACGTTGCAAAGTAAGTAAAGCCCACTCGTTGGATAGATAGTTAGTTAGTGTGATCGACACCATTTTTGAAGCATCCGCACCCACACCTATGGTGTTTTTTTGGGCGGGAAGTTTCATGGCCGCTCTTTCACATGTGAACTCCAAACTCCTCTTTGCCCTTGAAGACTCTAACGCTTTGGAAAAAGCACACCTTTTGAGGACGTGGCCGTAAGGAAATGGCAAAGGATTTGCGGCGACCACGTAAGTGGAAGTGTGAATATGTTGGAAAAGCCTTGTACAATTTATAGCCTTTTTTTCTTTCTCAAAGTATATTTGACCCCATAATTGACTTTGGAGACCTTGCATAAGTCTAGTGAGTTTGAATATGGGATGTATGAACCATATAGAGGGCATATTTTTACAAGACATGGTTGACATGACAAATCCTAAGCCACAAGAATTTTTTTTGCATATGAGTGCGGTATAAATGAAAATTGTGGCATGAGCCATTGGTACTCTAGAAATTTGATATAATTTGGTGTCTTCTGACCTTGACATACTCACCTTGACAGAAAAATAAGAATAAGAATAAACTATAGTTACTTGTTGAAAACTCTACAATACACAACCAAGGTGTTCCCCATAAACATGGAATCAAAAGAGAACTACGCTCACTTGATACCTGGTCCCATAGAACACAACCAAGAGTTGAATAATGTTATGAAACCAAATGACTACGGATGCGATTTGGGTTTGCTAACCATCTCACACTAGTTGCATGTATACGAGAAGTGGGTGCAGAGAGGAAAAAAATATCCATCTAAGGCACTTTTTAAAAGTGACGTTTGTGAGGGTTTTAAGGGCTATAAGAGATAGTTACTCGATTCCTTCGGGAACGCGGCATGGCAACCGCCGCAAAGCCCAACGAACCCGTTAGATAAACTTTCTCGGGCATCACAAACCTTGTTCAAAGGCTGCCCTTCACTCAGATATTTGGAACGATGGGGCCACCTCCAAATTCACCCCCGGCTTGACTCGAACCGGAACCCAACAAAATTCCAAAGAGGAAAAACAAAGGGGAAATCCGTCACAAAAAGCGGCACCACGAAATCGTGAAGTGTGTGTGGTTGTGGGCCATTACATCGTGCTCCTACTAACTTACTCGGCCAACGGCTGAAGAAAAAAGAACCCACAAAAACAAAATGAGGAGGATGATATTTTATTCTCTCTTCTGACATTCCTCCAAGCCATGATGGCCCCCTCCCCTCGCACTTTCAGGCTTTGCTTTCCCTTTTGATCCAAAAATAAACAAATGAACTTCCTGGGCCTTCTGGTGGGCCCCACGGCATCTTTACAATTTGCCCCGGAGGCTCGGAAAGTCGACTCGGGCTAAATGACATCTTCGTTCGGTTGGGCCCCGCCCCTCCCATGCCTCGTTCATTGTCCAATCTTCCTGTCCGCACCTGCGTGGGAACTCCTCGTTGGGAACCAGGTTGTGACAATACCTGGTCAAAATTACAAATATTCAAGTTGACATCACTTTCATTATTCCCAAGTTAATTGACGGAGTTCCTTCACATGCTAAAGGGGCTTAATGACTTAAGTGACTGGGTATTGTCACATTGGTTCCAACTGGGGAAGAGTTCCCACGCATGTACATGCAAGAAGACCATGCCAACCCCCAACCAAATAAAGATATGATTTAGCCCAGGGCTGGAAAGTCCCCTGAAAATATTGAAACTCGTGGGCGGGAGTCAACGAACGGGGTGGGGGGGGGGCGACTGCTACATTGTTTTGTCTAATTAGTGTGGGTTACCATTTGGAGTTACGTATAGCCTCAACTTTTTACTAAGGGCATCGTTGTTTACCCAAATAGTATAAGTAGTTAGTATGCACACTGAAGAATATGATGTAACTTAGTTGGTTAAAAATGACGACCTCGATAAGAGCTACAACGACACGTAAACTCCGAATGGTAAAGTACACTAATTAGACGAACAATGTAGTTACAGATGAACCGGTTGAGTTTGAGAAATAACCGGTTGAAGTTCAAGACTAGGACTTGGAAACACTAGGATCTCGACCCAATTAGACGATGCCCAAAAATCTCCCCGGACATTTTGCCGGAGTTTTGTCATTGAAGGTTTTGAATGGCCATTGGTCACGGCCAGGTGTCACGCTCCTCAAGGTGGGACCCACCAATTTTGCCTTGGTGCATGCACTCTAGTAAAAACATGACCCCGAAGAAACATGGCCTAATGACATGCTCTTCCTAGTGGGATCCACCAATGTTACTGTTGTAAAGAGGGTCTATCAAAAACATGTCCATGAAAAGATTTGTGGTCGATTGAATTATGATACATGAATAGTTTATGTCGTTTTTAATCCTCGGTAAGTTTTGTGTGGGCCCGGGCCCAACACACAAAGCATGACACTCCGTTGTCGAGAAGGATTTGGATGACCATTGGCCATGGCTACATGTCGTGGTCTTTGTGGTGGGGCCCACCTTTTGTATTACTGAGATATAGAGGGTCTAGTAAAGAACACACCACCCATAAAGTTGTGGGTTGTTTATCCTAACCGGATTACGTTGTGTTACTTTGGGATATTTTATACTAATTCCAAATTTCAACAAATCATCCAAGAAATACTAATCATAATTTTGGTGTTATAGCATAGTAATGTAGTCGAACGCGTTTTCGTCCCACCTTACGTGAGTTTGGTGGGGGGCCCATGCCAGCTCAAAAGAGCAAGACACCTAGACCCTTGCCTGATTTTAAAATGGACTCCTAGTGGCCGGATTCTCGGAGTTTTGAGCCTTAAATAATTAAGGTCACGAGTGGAATGAGGAGTTTTGCACGGCATCCCAAAACTTGCCCGACAATTGGTTGGCTTGTCCTATTAATATAAATATAGGGGAATGTTAAATCGACCAAAGTAAATACGTAAGGTGTCGTTTAAGTTCTGACTTGTCATCCAAGTTGGCCAAGTTTATTAACCCTAACATAGAGCTAATACCTCGCTTCTCTTCATGTGTGCAGTGAAAATCAAATTTTGACCTCGTGATGCGTCTTTATGGTCAATTTTAACTAACAACTCCCTAAATATATATTATAGATAGATGTTTGTGCACGATCGTGGACCCAGTTGCATTGCTTGAATTGAGTGGGTCAGTGTATGGGGAGAGTTTTGGGCATAATTGGTCGAAATCCTAGTGTTTCCAAGTCCAACTAGTTACATGTTGTGGTATGTTGGTTTTAATTCATTTGAGGCATATTCCATAGATTCCTCTTAAACGATTGGTAATTTCCTTGAAGTCTTGAACTTTGACCGGTTGTTTCTCAAACCTAACCGGTTCATATGTAACTACACTAAATATTGTATTGAGTGTCATATGGTATTTTATGTCATTGTGGTAACTTTTCTAATGACACTTCTTATGAATAAGATTACAAATATCGTCATTCCAATTTGCGTTCAGTTCATCCACTTTTGGTACATTCTGCATCCTAACACTTTTGTAATGAATTATTGTCATGGATGATTGAAATTTGGATGAAAATTTATTTAGTAAGTGAGAGTTAATCGTAACATTCTGGAATGTCCAAATTTTCAACAAGGAATGACAAGTACAGTCTAACCTCGTTAATACGACACCCTCGATATTACGACACATTTTTGCGCGACCAAACTTTTTAGTTCAAAACTCCCTCTTTTATACGACTACGACACTCAATAATATGACATTTTGAATCTCCGATTTGTCATATTAAAGAGGTAATTAATGCTTAAATTCATTTCATCTATGTTATGTACATCTAAAATACATTCATTTTCACTTGGGAACTACTTGGGAACTTCACTTATCATTTGGGAACTTAATGATAATTAGGGTTACTAGTGTAGAATGGACTTGGTTAGGGTTAGAGTGGCCTCCTTCCTATTCTTTTGTCAGATTATGAGCCTAAAGATGTTTACAACATGGATGAGACTGGATTGTATTTTAGAGCACATCCTAATAAAACATTAGCACAAGGGAAGGTGAAGGGTTGGAAGTTACAGAAGGAGTGTGTAACACTTGCCCTTGATGTTAATTCAATTGGGACTGATAAGTTGAAGTTGCTTGTGATTTATACGTCTAAGCAACCACGATGTTTTGGAAGGTGGCAACCTCATGAGTATGTTCGGTGGCACTCAAATAAAACAACTTGGATGAAGGGGGATATATTTGAAGCTTGGATTTTGCAGCTCAACAATCAATTCAAAGGCCAAAATCGAAAGGTGATTATGATTTTGGATAATGCACCTTCACATGTTGTTAGCTCTGCCAAAGTTGGTAAGTCTCATGATTTTTCAACCTTGGAATTGAGCAACATGAATTTGGTATTCCTTCCTCCCAATGTTACAAGCGTAGTTCAACCTTTGGATCAAGGTAAAACAACATCTTTTAAAATTCAGTACAAGAAAAAACTCTTGCAGTGGATTTTATCACAGTATGATGATGCTACATTGAAGGACTTAAGGAAGGTGGTGCCCAACATCAGACATGCTATCATGTGAAGTTATGAAGTATGGAGTGAGTTGGATGCACAAATAGTCAGGAATTGTTGGAGGATGCCCTAGTTGATGAAAGGGAGAAGAATAAATGCAAAAAGAACCAGATGGAATTGGTGCCCTGATTTCAAAGTTGTGATTGGGTGATGATGAGATGTCAATCAAGACTTACATTCAGATGGAAGGGGAAGAGATTACTGAGCTAGAATTGAGTACTGATGAGTTGGTTGATGTTGCTTTAAGAATCAATTATGCACAAGGCTTTGATCTTAATGTTGATCTACATTCAGTAGATGTGGATGATGTTACTCCACCTACAGTAGTGATGCTAAATGTCATGCATCATTGTTGTCTAATTTCTTATTAGACAACTCTTTACATTTTGGTGTTAATGAAATTAATAGTTTTAAAAAACTAGTAGGGAATTTAGATAATATGACAATTGCTAACATGAGTTGGCAACATCAGAGATCTTTGAACTCCTATTTCAAGAGTTATTGAGAATATTTGTGTTTGGAGTTATAAGTTATTATTTCATACAACCTATATTGCTTAAACTCGTTGTGTATATTTTTAAGCTCATATTGCTTATGTTTTTGTATTCCCTCAATAGTACGATAATTTTACGCCATTTGTCATATTAACGAGAAGACGACACTTCGATAATACGACATTTTTGTGTTTCCCAAACGTGTCATACTAAAGAGGGAGAACAGTAATGTTAGGTTCACATTTAGTGTTGGTGACACTACACAAACAGTTTATGATTAGTACTGAGTAAATAATGCAAATAAAATTGGTGACACCGAATACAATATTTAGTGTAGCGGTCGGTTCTTCTCGTTCATTGAGTGTGACAAATAAATTTGAAGCTGCAAAGTTTCCCTTCACAACACATGGAAAGGGAGTCGTGTCCTCGAGCTTCTACATGTTTGTGGTTGATGTATCCGATCCAATCTACGCTACTATGTGCTATTAGGTTGATATCGCAAATAGGTTCTCAAATTAGGGTGACCCATGCAAACTATATTGGGTGAAAGTCATATACAAACACATATAACTTATTTTTTTATCGGTATATCAATCACATTGTTGTTGAAAAACCATGTAATTTGTTATCATTGCAATAAACGTTCAAAATAGTGTTGAATGTCAATAATTAGCTTGAGTTAGCCTAATTTCACATATCAATGTAGTGATGCGAGACCTCTAGTGTTACTTCGAGGTCAATGTGTGATACACAACACCCTCGTGCCATAATACAATCATATTCAGCCAAATTAATAAAGTAAGACGATATTTTCATGTTTGTTTCTGGAAAGAATCAAAGTAAATTCATAAAAAAAAACCAATGAAATGGCAATTGAAACAACAACTGCTACAAGAGAGAACCGTCACGATTGACGAATAAAAGGGGATACTCTTCACTAGAGATGAGAGAAGTCACCCTTACGAACCACCTCACCAACGCACCATATACCAACAAACTCAACCTCAATCATTGCTTGATTAGTTGCACTACCAAGCTTTTCACATTTCATAACGTGACTCCGACATCTCTTCAAAAATAATAAGAAAAAATGAACATTTACGTTTTCACTGATGTTAAGTCGAGCATGTTGGCCCTACTCTGGACGAGAGTCCCCTTGTTTCAAAGCATGGTTTACTGCCTATACATACGGTATAATATGGGATGATTTTATATAGTTGGATAGTTTCAGCAAGTGACGTTTGTTTATATCCCTCATATAAATAGGCTCAATATCTCCTTTGTTTTATTTCTTTCTTTTCTTTTCTTTTCTTTTTTTCTTTTTCTTTTCCCACCTTGAAACCTATCTTTATATGTGGAGGGTCCGTGGCAAAATCGGGTGGCGAAACCGCGAGTCACTTGAAGCTCCAACTTGACGAGCAAGTTGTGGGGAAGATGGATTCCCTCGGCCGCCACCAAGCAATGGGAAGGCACGAGGCATGAAACGTGAGGGCCCCGGCTCTTAGTTTAAGTCTAAGTTTAAGTGCAAGTTTAGTCGGCTTGCATCTTCCTTCGCATGATTCGGCCTACAAGTTCACCCGTCACCCGGGATTTGTACCTATAACCTTTGTAGCTCTCCTCGGGTTTGTTGGCCTCGGACCACCAACAAGCCAACACCCGAGGCTTGCTTTTGGTCCCCAACTTAACACTTTCCTCCCCTATATCGGGCTTCCGAGATTCACTTCTTTATTCCCGATTGTGCCACGTGCTTTGGCCAACGAACTTGTACTTCCTTCCTCACCGTGGGTCCAAACTCCCTTCCACTTTAACTTAAAATAGCAACATTATTGTAAACATCTATGTGGCACTCGTTATGGAACTTTCCTTCTAAGAATATTCCCCTCGATGCCATCCGTTGTTGTGGGTGCTTTGTGCCATGTACATACGCCTTTTACACCTATTAGTGTGGTTTATCATTTGGAGTTACACGTCGTGATAAACTTTACTTTTTGAAGAGTATAAAGTTGTACCAAACAAGTTACTCTATGTTTTTGGATGTCCGTGATGTCTATTTGTGTTATTTGGGTTAAAATTTGATACAATTGGTAAAAAGTCCTAGCAACTTGTGGCTCCAAATGATAAACCACATTAATAGGTGTAAAAAGGTGCAGTTCATCAATATTTGTCTTTTTAGTGTTTTTGAGATGTTTCGTAGATACACGAAAGACGATGGCAGGGGGGTGGGCCAACATACAAGTGTATGTCTCACGCATTCATATTACGCAGATGTCCCACTTCTTAAACGTATGGTTATTTCATCTGCATTGGGTCCCATTGTGTGGACAATTCCGGTGTCAAATTAAATTCCAATAATAAATTCTCAAATCTACAAATGATTCCACACGTTGTTACAATCGTATGCAATAGCTTCCCTTCGTCCAATATGATGTCTTTGACAATATGAAAAACAAGGTTGTGCAAAAACATAGTTGGTCAACAGAGTTATCATGAGACAGTCTAAGGAAGCACATGGTCAAGCTCACGGGGCCACCTCATGCGATTGGGCCACCGCCTTACTCATGTAATGGTGGTTGGCCCTGCATTTCTAAAGAGAGCGTGGATTTAAATGCTTTGCGAGGGATTTGTGTTTGTGAGTATTTTTATTAGTGTTTATGGAAATGCCAACAAGATTGGGGGAAACCATCAACAAAGATGATTGACTCCCCAACTTGCTCTCATAATTTAGGAGAAATGAAAATCAGTGGATTGGGCCATTTTAGCTACGGTACCAACCTTGGGCTAGCTCATGGCGTCAACTATGGTTCACATCTAATGGGCCCAACTAGCATGCATGCCGCCACTTCCACCTACCCCAGCCGGTAGCTACCAATAACAATGGTGTTGGACTTTCAACCTTTCCACACTTATGAGTGCTAATATGAAATCTTGAGGTTGCGGGTACTCGTGGTTTAACCCTTGAAGGCCCAAGCTTAGAGCTTTGTAAAGTTGTATGAAATAATTCATCCTTATATATCAACTAAATAAATACACTTATACATACATGTAATGGTGGGTTTGGTTGTGTAGATGACATGTTTGTAAAGTGAGGTTTGTTTAACAACTTTAAAAAAAAAAATTGTCGTCCGGTTTAAAGATTACAATTTCAATGTGTACTTTGCTATGGACAAGCAAAAGCCGTTGCCTGAACCCAAAAAATAAAAATAAAATGAAAAAAAAAATCTCCACCTTTAGGGTATTACACATTATCATGATCCCAGTTCCATGGGCGTGAAGAATGAGCGATTCTATGGTGGTCATATGGGTGGGTGAGGAATGAAAAGTAGATGGTCAGTATACAATAGTAAACCCCGTGCCCTACCAAAACAGTCTTTGGAGTCATTCCCATGACCATCTTTGAAACACTTCGACTTGTTCTCATGAGCTCCAAGAGAGGTAGGGATCTTCAACTCATTCTCATGAACAAATATATTCGATCTTAGTTCTTAAAATCTAAGGACCTAAATCTTGTTGATTTGTTCAATGCTTCATAACCTGCAACATTTTTTGGTCCTCTTTTCCATTTTGATCCCACTAGTCTATGGTGATAAGATTTAGTCTAAAATCAATAAAATCTAAGCATATTGCGAGGTTTATTCACAGACAATTACTATTCTCTGGCCCCACTAAAGAATACATGTGCCATGAAAAATGTCATGCAAGTGCTAAAAAGCTACCTCCAATTTGAAAAACAAAAGACCACGTGTTTAACGTATTTCGACAAGGTGCATGACAAGTTGTACACTTGCAAGAGCACCATTTCTTAATTACCGCACCTCCAACTTCCGAAGGCATCAATATCTATCTCAAAAAGGTCCCGGGGATATTCCAAGCGGAACCTACTACATACATCGGTGAGTCGCCCTACTACTACTACTACAACTCTACGGGAGGCCCACAATTTAGTGAAAAGTAATGGAGTCACATGGACTAGGAGGCGGTAGCACCTAGATTACATTCAACAAGAGCCAATCTACAACCTTAGGTTGGATTTGGTGGAGTATCGTCGCTAGGACTTATTGCCCACTAATAACTTATGAGTTTTTGGACTCTAGTTTGGCTTGAGATTTCAAAAGCATAAGTTGCATATTCCTCATGTGACTTTGCAAATCATGCGGTTTGGCACATACCCACTTGCAAATACCGTTTGGCCTATATTTAAAGTAATATGGAAAAAATATCATGCAAGAAAGTAGGGTTGACTCCATCATCTCACATGACCTACGATACTCATGCATTACAACTCTACCTCTTTAATACGACAATATCGATAATACGACGACCTCAATAACACGACAATTTCGATATAATGACACAACTTTTGTAAACCAAGCTTTCTACTTTTATAATACGCTTGTGACATTGTTAATACAACAACCTTGGACCCCCAAAAGTCATACCATAGAGGTAAAGTGGATCCCACACGTGATTAAGTACATAGTAAATATTCAATTTATGCAACTTTCACATATGAAATGTGGATTAAAGAAATTAGAATGTAAAATGATGTTAGAACATGGGAACTAAGTGAACCAGGTTCTCTATCTCAAAACCTAATCAAGAGACTCATTAGCTTTTGTCTCTTTCGCACCAAAATTTCACCTAAATTCCGAACAAAGGTGCACAATTTGTTTTCGAGAATTTTGAACTCAATGCTTATTAGATTGCTTTGATCTACATATTATTGAAAAGCTTTTGAAATTTCACTCCGAAATTTCAACCTATTGTGATATTGGTAGATGCTCAATTGTTAGCTACATTTTTTTATGGACAACCCATTTACTCTTGCATACATAATGAAATTGCATGCCGTATTGGAGAAGCTCAATAAAATATGTGTTGCTAAGTTAAAGTGGCAACATCAACGGACTAATCTTCAAGTCCACATAGATTTCATACAATTTTTATAGAAATTCGTATATTTGTGAAGACATTTGAAAGAACATTTATTTTGTATATGTGGCAAAACATCTAATTTGTGTTTTCATGAAGTGCCTTGTTATTATGACAAAGAGGTCCAATTTGTCATATTATGTGTCACTCAATAATACAATGGTTTCTCATTTCCCAAATGTGTCATACTAAAGAGGTAGTAGTGTATACGTAGGTGCATATTCCAAAACATTGAAGCAATTGTTTCCTTTTTAGACCTTTTCACGTGAAACACTACCAACATAGGAGTTATAGACAACCATCCTACGTTGATGTCAAGAACAATGTAAATCTACCGTAGTGGTAGATTTGTATATTTTCATGTGACGTAGGACAAGGTTCTAGTGACGTAGGTCACTTATCTAGGACTCATATGCTTGTGGCGACTCCACTCAAAGTCTTGTGGATTTTTTACAAAATTTTGCCATGCAATTCTTGTGAAGAGAGCAATATTGTTGATTGACTAAGTGAACGAGGGGTCACGACCAATTAAGGAAAGGTCTAACGCATTGATGCCACATGACACACTAGGCCGTGTGGAATGGATGCATTATATCATTTCATAGATCTATATACGATTTGTCCGGGAGATTTGGGGGAAAATCCATTGAGATCCTAGTGTTTTTAAATCTAACCGGTTGAGATATCTATGGATTTTTCTTTCTCTATTAATCCATTTTTTCTTTAAATACTTATGCATTTCCTCTAAATTTATCGGCAATTTGCGTGAAGTGTAACCGGTTATTTCTTCAAATTCAAATGGCTCATTTGTAACTAGCGGTCGGCCCTCCCCATTTGTGGATCCTAAAGTGTGAAGATGATTGAACAAATTATATCCTTTGCTTGTCTATGGTAAGTGGGCCTCGATAGACACTTTTGATTCCACACCCACATAGGAACCTTTGTTATTAACCCTTTCTCTCAAGAGAGGCCCCCTACATGGCCTATTTCAAATAGAGAAGTCACGTGGAGCCACTCGGCATGGAGATTATTTAATGTCTCAAGAATAGATAGATACAATTCTCTTGTTTAATTTTGTTTTAATTTGAAGGAGAATGCTCCAAACTTTTTTTTGAAGCTCATAGAAGGTTATTAAGATTTGAAGGAGGAAGAGAATTTTCATGCTGGGAGTGTTGCCCATTATAGGGATTAGCCATCTTTAGGAGAGTGAGCAACACCCCTAACAAAATATGTCTCAAAAATTGGTGTTCAAGTTCTTTGTGAGAGACACTCATCATCCTGTAAATGAACTTTGACCGCCCCTAGAATAGGCATATGAACTCCTAATTTGGGAATTTCAATTCCCACACATGTGTATCCTATATATATATATATGTGAATGTTTCTATTTATATTCAACCCCTCATCCATCATGCAATCCAAATTTAGAACACAATTTCACTAGTTGCTTCGATTTCAGAACTTGAACTTTGTGACCACTAGATCTTCTCAAATTGTGGTGAAACATAAATATTTCTCTTCACATACAAGTGGTTGATCATTAAACATGTTGATGATAGTGGCCTTAATTGCCCTCGGCATCAAGGGTGGTGTGAAAGTTCCAAGTTCATTGGAACGCAACCCACATCAATAAAGGGTTAAACACGCGATGGAGTATGAGATGATTAGCAAACCGAATTCGAGGTTGTAATCATATACTGCATATATTTCGGAGCCCAATTGAATCTCTTATTCATTCTCAAAGTGAAGTTTCTTTTGTTACCACTTGCAATCGAAAGTGTTCAATTGGTATCTAAGAGAAGATGAAGAAGTTTCTCCTGCTTTTTAGACGATCATATGGCCCCCGTCCCCCAACTATGCCGAGTGGAACCTAGAATAGTTAACAAAATTTGAGCATGTAGTCAAATCTCTATTAAACACATGTTGCTCCGAGGTTTGCTCTTATATCCACACCTAACCACAAACTGCTCAATTTAAGCTTCCGATTGAGATAAGTAACTAAATTGGGTCCACTTACCTATGTCGACTTTGATGTAAATGTAGTTTTAAACCCTTCAACTATTTTGAAATGTACACTTCAATAAAGTAACTGATAATATGATCATCCTTGAACGGAATATACATGTGCTTGTTTAGATCAATCGCATGTTTCATCAACATGAATAGTTTCTTAAACACATGTCATGGTCCAATCAGAGGATTGATATTGCTTAGTATGTTGCTTTTGGATAGAACCAATTCGGACGTGGGCAACTAAGGGCCGCTTTACACATGGACCAAGAGCCGTGACTGTGAAAATCTAAGGGTCCTTGAAAATCATCCAAAGGCCATACCGAAAAAAATAAAAATCCAATTTTACAATTGATAGACCCTCATACTTACTGTAAAGCGAAAGTGGAATACGTTAAGGGACCGCAACTAATCCTTCATAACTGAATCTAAAGTTGGTGTCAAATCAACACATCAAAATAATGCCCGAGGAGATTGGTAGGCAAAATCGGTCGAGATCCTAGTGTTTCCAAAACCAATTGGTTCCATGTTGACATCTTTCGGTCTTTCTTTGTTAAATCAGAGAATATTCTATAAATTCCTCTAAACCGATCGGTAATTTTCCCGAAGTCTTGAATTTGAGCAGGCTATTTCTCAAACTCAAGGTGTTCATCCATAACTAGCAGTCTATGCTCCCCGTTCATTGCAACGACAAAAGAAACATATCCAGATTGATATATACAGAGTTTCAACCCCAGCTGGGATTTCAACTGAAACCAGTGCGAGGTACGATTGTGTTATTGAACTCGTTGCGGTCAACTTTCTTTCAACGGAAATGAGTGAGAAGGTACAATTGTGTTTATCGCTTAGGGCCACTTCACACACAAGACTGAAGGCCCGTGACCGTTGCAATCGAAGAGCTCTCATTGGTCGAAAGGGCGGAGACCGTCCAAGTTCACTTCACACACGAAGGTGAAGGTCTAAAGGCCCAAAGAAGACTTCATGGATGAAAAGTCTACATGGAGTCCTACATGGCGGACTATGGATAAGGTTTCATGGTCTCCCGGAATTTTCGTCAAGCCCACCTCCAAGAGGTGGGCTTGACGCAAATTCCGGGAGACCATGACTTTTTTTATAAAAAAATTCCAACATGACAAATTTCAGGACAAATTTCAGGACAAATTGCATGACAAATTGCATGACAGATTCTAAAACAAATTCCATGATAGATTTCATAACAAATTCCAATACAGACAAACACCACCAAGTAATTCTCTTAAATTGATAGAGTTTGAGACATATTATATTAAACCAAATCCTCCCCTCTTTTTCCGCCAACAAAATATGCAATGGTCCCGCAACATGGTCCATTCTCACTTTTTGAGGGCTCGTGACCACATAAAATGGCTTTCCCAACACCCACGGTACGGCCTTTGGATGAGAGTCAAGGGTCCTCACCATTACAAGGTCACGGCTCTTGGCTCGTGTGTGATAGAGTGGCCCTTAGGTCCATAATAATATCCTCAACATGCAGTGAGCGTGTCTTCAATCATCATGTTCACAAAATAAGAAACTTCCTTGCGGTCAACTAACTTTCTTTCTTCATGGGAGTAAGTAAGTTGTAACATAGAAGTTTCCCGTGACTTCACCATTGACGTGAGTAAAGTAAGTACTTGAGGTACATGCATACTTGGACAACAATCTTACAACTTCAACTTCAACCCGACCACCTACATTTTCGAATACGCCAAAATTCAATGTTCGGTTTCGCCACCGGCCCGCCGCCTCTCCATCGAAGGAGACGTTTCATCGCGAATTCGATTGCATTAGGACCCCAAGACCAAAAAAGACAAAAATGAAAAAATGAAAAAATCATAACCTTTTTATGATGTTATGAGAAAATCATTAAAGGAAACATCAACACGTTTTGTGGAATCGGATTCATTGGTTATGGTATATTATTTATAGTGTGGATACTATTTAGAGTGACACGATGCTATATGTTTTTGCTTGAATGAAAGTTACAAGTAAGAACCCTAGTTCATTTCTTAATCTCTTGTATGATTGTCCGCGCTATTTGTCACAATCCATGTAGTTAAAGTCAAGGAAGTCGAACCCAAGGGATGCACATATTTATATGTTTTTGGTAGGTATGTTCAATTATGAGTAGTTTTATATTTTTGTGATCATTCATTAAATATATATACATAGGGATTTCAAAAGACAACCTGTGTGTGTGTGTGTGTGTTTGTGTGTTTGTATATATATATATATATATGTTAGTTCTTCCCACCAGAATAAAAAACGGAAGGAAAAAAGGAGGAACTTCACTCACATGAGTTCAAGGTGCAAGGATTGGAGAGAGAGAGAATTATCGCATACAAGCGTACCTTTCATTCATCAAACATAGAAGCCCTCAAATAATATGCAGCTCGGAACAACTAAACATAACAAGTTTTTTTTTGAAAGTCGATTTGACACCAAAAATAACTTCAAAGACCTCGAATTCGTGTACTCAAGATCATTTGAGATGAATAAGCCACAAACCTATAGGGGTCAAGTTTCAGTGTTGAATTGACAAGAGGTATATATGCTCGTATACAATAATTCTCTCTCTCTATCGATCTATCTATCTATCTATATATATAGGCCCACACAATGATCGGGGAGAACCGGCAGTTAGTTACAAATGAACCGGTTGAGTTTGAGAAATAACCGGTTGAAGTTGAAGACTGCAGGAAAATTACCGATCACTTTAAAAGAATCTATAGAACATACCCCAATTTAATAAAAGAAAACCGGAGGATGTCAACATATAACCGGTTGGACTTGCAAACACTCGGATCTCAACCGATTATGCCCAAAAATCTCCCCGACCACTGGGCACACATCGTGGCATCTTAGAAGCCCCTCGTGAGTTGGACTAGGACAACCAATCAGTGACGAGGGAGGCGAGTCCTCGAACTTCATGTAATTTCCCAGCCGCAGCTTGCTCCATAATCTACAATAACTTCTTACTAAGTTACAATCCTAGAAACATGAAGAAAACTTACCCTCTAGTCTAGTATAGTCTAGTACATAGCCATTTTTGTTAGTGCCGCAAGCGGCCGCCATCCGGCATGTTTTCAACATTGTCCATGCACCTGCTACCTCCTCCTACTATTTCTACATACGGCTGGCGCTTGTGGGTGGATCATATATACATCTAAATATGAATATAAAAAATAAATTCATAAATAAAATCTCGTGGTGTACGGCCGCCAATATTAGCCCCGCCTGCCACATCTGCATGGCGTCGGGCATCCGACGTCATTTCAACATGATGCAACTTTATGTACTTTTGGATACGATACGTCATAATAATCACAATAATAATAATAATAATAAGTCATACTATACATGATGTGATATGGTGTTTATATATATATATATATAGAGAGAGAGAGAGAATTATCCATTTGATAGTAGGTGTCTAGGTGGATTTGGGGCTTGGCCATGGATTTGTGCGCAAACTCATCCACACGGGGAAGTTGAAAACATACATCAACGGACTATTCGATAGCCATTGGAACTTGCTATTTATGAAGAGTTGTTCAACTTCAACAATGGCATCAAAGACCTTGGTTTAGGGGTAGCGGGTCCGAGTTGAGCCTCGGGCTTCGTGGCACCTAAAGGTGTGGACTTATCCATCGAGAATGGAATGAAGGGGTAATATGAAGTCATGGCCGATTCATTCCAATTGGGTTTCATCGCACGAATTTGATGAAATGCCGTTATTGGCGTGAAATCGTTTTAAAATTAGAATCTCTCGTGTTGTAGAATAAACCCTAGGGAACGCATGTTCGTAGTTCAAATCTCACTCCTTATTGTCACATTTCTCTCCTTTATATCACGGGTTTTTGCCATTAATGCAAACCACCATAGAGGTCAACCCACACCCTCGTATTGTGCCATGTGTCAATATGTGGAGTGTCTTCTTCTTATTCTTCTTCTTATGCCACTTGTTGAATTGTTGGTGCATGGATATGTCACGTTGCTCAAGAAGGCCAGGTGGGAGGTTGACATGTGAAGATGGATCATGTGTTATGATACTGTAGATTTCCCATGGTATCATTTGTTCTAAACCCTAAACCCTAATCCTAAACCACGTCTTCTTCCTCTCACATGTGTTGTACATCTCTCAGCAATTCAATCCACCAATGTGGGAAGCTCTTTAAGGAGTTGAATATGTATAGGTGCATGCACTGCTCATTGCGAAGGTCACCGCTTACTAATCTCAAATGCAAGCCCCGTTAATTATGCTTTCTACATATCCTTAGAAGCTGAGTTGTTTTGAATATGAGATCGAGCATCATGGAGTTGGTGTTGTTGTAGGACACTTCCATCAATTGTTGACGAAGATATAGAAGCAATATTTTATGCGTTGGACAACAACGGTGACTTCAAGGTTCGTTCTGTACACCAATTTTTTTTTATTGTAAATATTTTCTTAACAAATAGTGAAATTCTTCATCAATTGATTGGGGTTTTGTCCATGTCGGAAATTTGATGTGTTGGTTGTCTACATATCAATAGGGAAGAATTTGTTGACCTTTGCAACACCATCTCTTTGAATTTGAAAGAGCAAACGAGGTAAGTTGCATTCGTGTTTGCATTTGGATGACGTCCCTTATACTAATGTTTTTTTCTTGTGTATGTTTCTTGAGATGAATTTCCAGTGAGCTCAAATGTGCAAAATGTATGTCGTTCATAATTGTTGGTTAATCTACGAAAATAGTGGATCTTTTTTGCCTGAGGGTTGATGTGGTGCTATATTATAGGCTCATTATAGGGGGATCTATGAGTCCGAGTTTCGATGATTCTACATATAGGGTTATCAATGTCTAGAGAGGATTTTGGGCATTGTCAATCAAGATCCTATTGTTTCCAATACCAATCGGTTACATGTTGACATCTTTCAAGTTTTCCTTTCTAAATTGAGGAATATTTCATAAATTCCTATAAATGAATTAGATCGATGTAAAGTCCTTCCCTTCTCTCTTAAATCGGAACTACTACATCCTAAGCTTCTTGTCTTCAATGTCTAATTTTTGCACAGATTTAGTATCGTCACTTCATTATGGTCTACACATGACATAAATTAGGAGTGCTAGCGAGTTCCTTTCACCATCTAAACAAATGTAGTTTTCTACTAAGATTGAAATCTACATAGTGTTTTGCTTGAAGACAAAAAAAGAAGTAAGATTCAACTTCTCAAAAAGGATCACTTATGTGGACATATGCAAACCAAGAGTCCACCACACAACTATTGTCATCCAAAAATCAACAAGTTCGATTCTTCTTCATCATCTTCGTAAAACCCACATTGAATGCCCTGGTTGCCCAAATGCCTCCCTCCAACATCCAAGCTTCCAGAGCGTCACTTAACTCAAAATCAAGGTCATCTAGTTGCCCACCCACCATAGGACCTAACCAATTTTCATCATCTCCGAAGTTTTGTAGATCCATAACTGTATCATTCTCCCCACCACCCTCTTCATAATCTTCCTTATTTGCTTCATGTTGGGGTCTTGCACCAAGGTCTTGTACAAAGTGTTTCTCGACTTCTTGGACTCCCCGATCGTACATAAGCTTTCCAAATGTGTGCAACTTTGGGAGATTATCCATGTCCCATGTATGAAATCATTAATTTCAATAATACAATGTGTCATTCCATAATGTCACATGCTACACTAATCCACTACTATCACGCATCCATGTTAACACTACAGAACTCCGTAATATCACGTGCACTTTGGTTGCCATAGGAGTGATACTATGGAGTTTAGAGTGTACAATGGATGAACATTTCGTAAATGCATCATGAACAAAAATTTCATTAGTTTCATGGGAGATGTGATTTTGTGGACTAAAACTCGCAAATATCATAACATGCAATGAAAGGTCGCAAACACAATATTATTTTGAATGCTTCATGAGACATAGGAAATGACCGTTTCTAAATAATTATCAACAATTTTTTGGAGATGATAAAAACTAAAAAACATTACAAAAAATATCTTGAAACATAAAAATATGTTCAAAATTTAATTTTCTTAGGGCATAATTTAACCATCTAAAACTAAGAGTCTCATTTTGAGATGCGGATAACTCTACATGTGCACATGACTCACTTAGTTAATTCATTTGAGAAGCGATGAACATTTAACTCATTGCACACAATAGTCTAAAACTCAAGCTATGTCTAGGTGACAACTCAAGGATTTCATTTCCTAACACCTACCATCGGGGATACAGTCAAAATTTGCCGCTATATGTATATATTGATTAACACTAAATGCAACCCGATCAACAAGATCGAGGTCTTTGATGCCTCTTCAAGTGTTGAATTGACTACCAAAATTAATCTATGGGCTCTATATAGAAATCAACATTTTTACCTTCCCCAATGGTTAGGTGTTGTGAACATGTACCCTAAACTTAACCATGACAATGTAGATGGAAATCAACCAAACTCGGGTTTCAGCAAAGTACATGTGAAATTCAAGTTGGAGGTCAACCAACCGACAACCGAGACTCAAAGTTTCTTCAAGCTGAAAGGTCCCTTTTTTCCTTTTTTGTTTGGCACAAATTGAAAATTCAATTGCAAAAAGGAACCAACAACAATCACCTCGGGAGAACTAGTGCAACCCGAGGGGAAACTTCTGAGGAACTTCTCACCAAGTGTACACACTAGTTTTTATAAGAAATAGATTAGGTAATAATACTCCGTCTTTCAACCACTCAATTGCCTCACTTATTGGGTCTCAAGTATTCTTCAATTGTATTGGATGTCAATAGGACTAGAGATGAGGTTGCACAAGCATATACACATACACAAAGGCATATGAACAATGCTTGGAGTGAGATGGTCTCATGCTCTCCTTGCTTTGCCTTTTTATTGCTTTTCTTCTTTTCCTTGGTTCATACAAACAATATGGGATAACCTTTATCCCTCTTCGGACTAGCGTTGTGGCCTTATTCTAACCGTATTGTTTCTCATGCCTCTTCCATTACATTTCTACGGACTACGAACAATCTAATGCTCTACCTTCTACAAATCGGACCATCGAATTAACATTATGGTAGCAACATCTTAATAAATAAAAGTCGAGGTTTTTGGCATACATGTGGTAGCCGTATGAACCAATTTTTTTTAAAATTTCAAGTAGAGAAAAAGAGATCAGATCTATTTATGCATTTTTTTTTGTTATGAGTTGGGGTGGCCATGTTGCAATTGATGGTTAGAATGGGCAAGTTTTCTCCTAGTGGCCAACCTCCCAACCAATGAACGGGTTGTCCAATGGAATTGCTACGTTTATGGAAACAATTGACTCTCAATCCTCAAATGGTGTTTCAACTCCGAAAAAGAGTTGTTGGAAATAAGATCTTGAATTCGTTCAAAAAAATGGAGTTTAATGGAGAATAAATTTCTCTAATATTAATTTCAAAGTATTAAAATTAGACAATTCATTAAAAATGTAAAACTATTTATCATTTACGTTTCAGATTTGGCACATGTGTGATCAAGATGATATGTATGCATGATAAACTATTTGGAACAAACCATTGGTAACTCTTATGAACTAAACGACAAGTTTTCAATTTCATCAACAAATGTTGTTCGCACTCTAATATCTATACACACGATCACATTCTTTCATGCAATTTAATACATGTTATAAGTCTTCATAAGGTGGACATATCTACCAACCATGTAAGCAAACTAATGCCATCCTTTTTTATGAAATTCTCCTTAAATTTTAGCTTTGAAAATGCTTATACAAAACTCATAACTTGATGTAAAAGGTCCAACCGTATCGATACATGTTCTTTGACTTTGTAACCACAATTTGCTTCATGAATGTTCCTAAAAACACGAGCTTGAAGAACTCATAATCAATTTCGAAAGTACACAAAAGCCTTAAGGAGGACAAGGGTTAATAGTTCGACACTCAAAAAATTAGACCAATTATTGAGAAATACCAATAAAAAAAAACATCACACACTAGATGAAACCTTAAATTTTTTTGTGTAGTCTCGTTCTCAAGTCACGTTAGCTGCAAGCGTGAGACACCCATTTGACTTCTAGTTTACGAGGAGTCACAAACAGGCCTCAAGGAATATTATAGCGAGATAAGATACTCGGGCCAAGAATTTCAACCGACATGCACGACTGTGAGTAAATTAAAGAATCAAATTAACAAATCAATTTAGACTCGAATGTGCCGGAATCTCTCGAGTCTTAACCCCGCTTCGATCGTCCACTAAAAGTTAGGGCCACTTCACACACAAGGCTGAAGGCCCCTGACCATGGGAATGTAAGAGCTCTCATTGGTCGAAAAGGAGGAGACCGTCCAAGTCCACTTCACACTAGGAGGTGAAGGCCTAAAGGTCCAAAGAAAAGTTAGTGGATGAAAAGTCTACATGGAGTCCTACATGGCAGGTTGTGGATAAGGGTGCATGGTCTACCGGAATTTGCGTCAAACCCACCTCCAAGAGGTGGGCCTGATGCAAATTCCGGGAGACCATGATTTTTTAATATTTTTTCCAGTAGGACAAATTTCAGGACAAATTTCAAAATAGATTCCATGACAAATTCCAAGATAGGCAAACACCACCAAGTAATTCTCTTAAATTGATAAAGTTTGAGACATATTATATTAAACCAAATCCTCCCCTCTTTTTCCGCCAAACAAAATATGCAATGGTCCCGCAACATGATCCATTCTCACTTCACACTATGCTTGAGGGCCCGTGACTACATAAAATGGCTTTCCCAACACCCATGGTACGGCCTTTGGATGAGAGTCAAGGGTCCTCACCATTACAAGGTCACGGCTCTTGGCTCATGTGTGAAGTGACCCTTAGCGGCACTTTTCTCTCTCTCCGCCCGCATTTCTTGGAGGATATGAAGCATGTGCTAGAGTGGAGCTCATGAGCAAATCCAAGCCGAGCCCGTAGTCACTTTTTTTTCTCACGATCTTTGGAGCTCGTATGAATATCTTATTCATTGTCAAAGTGCAGATTATGTGAGTTCCAAGGGCCACTTCACACACGAGCCAAGAGCCGTGACCATGAAATTGTGAGAGCCCAAAAGAAAGTGTCCAAAGGCCGTCCCAAGGCACTTCCAAAATCATGTAGTGTGGACATGGACCCTCAAGTGTAATGTGAAGGCATATGTGACCATCCCCTAAACCAAATGCTATTTCAATGAATTTCTATCATGCGGGTCCTCACGCATGATAAAATAGAACAAATCAATGGTTGTGAGCGTTCGGAGTGCCATGGTCTCCTTGTTTTGTGTTAGGCCTGCCTCCATGAGGTGGTTTTTGAAAATAATCCAAGTGACCATGAAACACAATCCATTTGATGCCATGTGGGAATCCATGTAGACTTTACATCCATCTTGCATTCATATACTCCGTTGGTCCCTCAAGCGTAGTGTGAAACAAACTTGGACCGGCTCCGCCTTTTCCACCAATGAGAGTGTTTGAAGTGTAATGGCCACGGGCTCTCAGTCTCGTGTGTGAAGTGGCCCTAAAATGATCTTATAGGTGTCCTCAATTAGTTGACTATTGCGTCTAGAATGAGGAACAAGTTTCAAGCACATAGTCTAATCTCTATCTTCAAAACATGTCTTTTTGGTGTCCATTCTTGGATCCACGCCCAACCATTCACGACTGACTGATAGGTTTCCGTTGAAGACGAGGCACCGAATTAGGCACCTCCACTGTACTTGAGTTACTCTACTTAACCCTTAACAACCTTGGCGACCACAAAGTGGTCGATTTCTTGCCAAAGGACCAAATCATCAATTTTCAAACCTCTGTTGGAGATACTTCTTTCACAATATGTTTAAGTAAGGTTACAATGCATGTTTTGGTCGTTGGGGTTAAGTGAAAGACCTAATATGTGATTTTCATTGAGTGCCCAAAATGCAAATTGAATTTTAAGGGTGCTTCAATCATGTGCCTCTTATAAAATTTTCCATTTGGATCTTCTACAAACTATCTCCACCACACACAAAAAACTTGGACTTTTTTATTTGTTTTTGGCTTACAATATATTTATTCTCAATTTTATCTTTTTTCCAAAAAAGAACTAATCCAAACATGCTCCAATCATGTTATAATTTTGGTTACAACTTCAACATACAATTGCCAACATATTAAGCTTGATGCAAATACATAGTATGGAGTGGATGTTGTGAGGGATTTATGGTGTCTACGTAAACTCATCGATTGTGAAGGTGAAAAATGCAGTGAAACTACTAGGTGATTTAGAAATGGTTATTCTCTAGATATTCATCTCCATAACTAACATCATAGACCTTGAATTTGTCTAGTTGGATTCAATTGGAGTGAATCGGCCTTAAAACCTAAAAATGGCTTCTCTTAATTAGAGCCCCTTCATCCATGATACCATGAAACTCCAAGCCCTTGGATGCAAGGACATACTTATAGGTGTTGATCATCAATGTCACACACACACACACACACAAATATATATATATTCCGTTTCCTCTTTGACATATTAAGAAAATGTACTAAATCAAGTTTCAATCCCATAAATGTATGAAATACGATTTTGAAACTTGGTGAGGCCTTGTCAAATTTGTGTATACAAGGTAGACAACCCTCATTCATTTACCTTTCCTATTATGGCACCTGTATTTGAGTGGTATGTGGTTTGGTATGGCTCCCATAAAGGATACCAAAAGAACATGTGTTTATGAAGAGCTTGGAGTACGTGCTCAAAACATGATCACCATTATAGACTCAATTGTCAACAAAATTATTGTTTGGGGTGGGGGGAGGGGGGTGGTGTCAATGATGATGAGAACCTTCACTTCAATAATGATTAAGATGTTCACAAGTTGTTTACACCATGGACCATGAAGTTGTCCCGAGGGCCCATGGCAAAGAAATGATGTTATAGTTATAGTTTTTAATGATTTTTTTTGGGGGAAGAGAAGACGAAGGGAAGAGAATGATCAAGCTTGAAGTTTTTTTTTTCAAAATTGCCCTTTTTGGGCATATGAGACCTATGGTAATAACCTAGGTTACCTCTGTAACCCAAGTGTGCGCGGATTGTGATAGCTACCTCAAAATTGGTCCAAACCAGAAGAAAATGGGCTCAAATTGTCGGGCTCATCAAGCTCTATTCGCCCTCAGAACGACCACAAGTTTTGAGACTTTAGTTTTTAAGACTCTGCCGTACTAGAAGAGGGCAAACTTTGACCACTGCGAAATTGCTAGCAAACACGAGAGCAAACACACACACAAACCCCAAAAGACGCAATGATGAACCCCGTCCCACGTCCATGTTGTTGAGATTGCACTATTCACAAAGTGCAAACCCAATGTTGGTCCTATTTTGGGCACCCTCCAGGAAATTTATTACTATTATTTTAAAAGCGTTCACGCACTTTTTAAATTCGGTAACCCATCCTCCAGAAATTTAATTAATGAAGTGCGTTCACGCACTTCATAAATTCGGTAACCCGGGTTACTACCATAGGTCTCATATATTCAAAAAATCAGCACATTCACTTTTGGTGCATGGTCATTCCTCTTGGTCCACATTTGGTTTACACCTAGTGAGGGGCCGAAAGGCTTTGTATTAAAAAAAAATTGGACCATGTATGCTGGACCATCAAGTTAGACCATGGTAAAAGGCCATCTTCCATGGTCTAATTTCATGGTCCATGGTGTACATCGACCCTCACATGAACTTCAAAAATTACGAAGAAAGTGAATACACCCTAAATATGGATTTGCTAACCATTTATTGGGTGCTGCATTTTCTAGGAGAAAAGCGGGCTAGCCGGAAAAGGTAACCATTTAAAGACATGTACGCCTTAGGGTGTACATCGATACCACACCCATGCAAAACCACTTATGCCTACTGCACCTTAGATCATAGACTTGCCATTGAAATTGGACAGTGGCCAACTATTATGATCTCTAGGGATAAAATACTATGCCGGGTTTGTTATGAAAATGTAGTTGAAAATGAGGCACGATTTTTATGTCGGAGTGTCCCCTCTACAAATTCCATTACGTTCGTGTTCCTTCCCCTATTTCAGAATGTAGTGCTAGGCACAACGTCTTAAAGCTTTTCTTCCATTTGGACCCTCAAGTTGATATCAACCTCTATCTTACCAAAACCATTGCACTCCACTTTTCCATATTTCATCCTTTTCGACACCATCTTCATGTACTTCTAGTCCCATAAACCTTCTGACTTCATGAACCTTTTTTGTTTTTGTTTTTGTTCGGGTTTGCACAAATTGAAAGTGAATTCAATTGGAAAAAGGACAGGTACAACCACCTCGAGTGAAACAACGCCATGAAATTCAAAACCGATTTCATTTCATTTCATTGCACCCCTTAGACCGTTAAGAGTTAAACCAAACCAATTGGGTAACCATGGACCAATGAACGGGGGAGAACTAACCGCTAGGTACAAATTAACCGGTTGAGATTGAGAAATAATGGGTTGAAGTTCAAGACTTCAAAAAACATACCAATCATTGTAGAGGCATATGGTCCGAGATGACCCTGAACTATTGGATGACAGTGGAGAATGGAGGGGTTGGCGGTTCGATTCCTGGCTGTGAAACCTTCTCTCTACTTGACGGAAAAACCAAAACCCACCCACCACAAGGTAGGCAGTAAACCCCACCCTGCACCAAGGGGATCCTTGAGCAGGGTAAGGCCAACGGGCTCAAATTCACGTCAGATTGTTCAACATTGCATATTAATTATTATGAATGTAGAAGCATCTATTAGAATATGCCTCGAATGAATAAAGGAAAAACCGAAAGATCACAACATACATGTAACCGGTGGGACTTGGAAACACTAGGCTTTTGACCGATTAGGCCCAAAAATCTCCCCGGACATTGCCATGAAACCCACACCCATGCTAAACGAAGTTATTAGCTCATGTACGGCCATGCTAGTGGGCTTATCCACACGATATCATGGGGGCCATCCATCCACATGGGCTTCCACATGACACATGGGCATCAAATCCGAGACGGCATGGATCGAACATCAATGCACGGATAGGCCCCCTCGGGAATCCGGGCGTCGGCAAAATAGTATTTGGGAAATCGGAACCCAAAATTAAAGCAGATATTTCTAAACTACAATTTTGCACCCCGAAATCCGGGCGTCGCAAAAGCAACGCCTACGGCTTCGACTTTATAGGCATGACTATTTCCATGTGCACTACAGTCTCCACCGACTTGAAAACTTAGTGTTTAGATTTAGAAAGTCCGAGTTACTTTGAGTCGCAGCTATTTCCATTGCCTCGAGGTTATGTTTGTTTATAAAGTAAGCATTATTTGTCCGAGGATGCTCTAAGACCTCCGTGGGCCCCGCTTGTGGTGATGTGGCATTATTGATAAAAGAGATCGCCACCCGGAATCAAATCTCGCCCATTCGTCCTCATGAGCTTGGAGTTGCGTTCACTTGATTTGATGTGTGAGCTTCAAGTTCGCCGGGAATTGGGGGCCACTTCACTAGGCTTGAGGGTCCTTGACACGTGATGTAGAAAATTATGTGATTGGTCGAGAAGCTAGAGACGGTCCAAGTTCCCTTTACCACTAGACCATGAGGGCATGAGGGCACGAGGCCATGAGGGACCAAAGTAATTAAAATGGATGAAAAATATGCATGGTGTTTTATACAGTAGCAAGATGGATAATGTTTCACGGTTTATTTGATATTGCATTAGGCCTATCAAAAAAGAGGTGGGTCTAATGTACAACTAGGGGTTGCAATAATCAATCAAATTGTCTTCATTGGCTCCTAGAAATATTACATTGCCATGGTAAGGGTCCCTGACTACTTACTATATTGGATTGTCCATAAACTTTGTTGCGGTCTCTAAAATTGGTCCACTTTCACTTTACACTTGATACCTTGAGGGCCCATCAATTGCAAAATTGAATTTCTATCTCCCACGGTACAACCTTTGGATGATTTCAAGGCCCTTAGATTTTCACGGTCGTCGCTCTTGGTTTGTGTCTTACCTTTGTGTGAACTTATAGTAAGGGCCACTTCCTACACGAGCCAGAGGCCATGACCATGTAGTTGTGAGGGGCCTTGATTCTCATCCAAAGGATATACCATCGACAAGGTCTGTTGGAATTTATGTGAGGCCTACCTCTTGGAGGTGGGGCTGACGCAAATTCCGGTAGACCATGAAACACAATCTACCCACGTAAGAATCCACGTAGACTTGTCATCCATGATAATTTAGTTGGGCCCTTAGGCCTCCACCTTCTAGTGCGAAGTGAACTTGGACAGTCTCGAGCCTTGTCGACCAATGAGAGATCTTAGAATGCAATGGTCACGGGTCTTCAGTCTCGTGTGTGAAGTGGGCCTAAGGGCCGGTTTACACCATGAACCATGAAGTCGGACCATGGAAGATGGCCCTTTTCCATGGTCCAACTTGATGGACCAACTTCCATGATCTTATTTCTTAGAAAATCAATTTACCATTTCTTTGGGCTCCTCACTAGGTGTAAACCGAATGTGGACGAAGAGGAATGACCATGCACCAAAAAGTGAATGTTTTGATATTTCTTACTATATGTTCAAAAAGGGCAGTTTTGAAAAAGAAGAAGCAAGTTTGACCGTTCTTTTGTCTTCTCTTGTCTTCATCTTCTCTTCCCCATGAAAAATTCATTAAAATTTCATTATAACATCATTTCTCTGCCACGAGCCCTTGCATGTTTCTACTAGAGCACCTCTTTTTCCCTCTCCCACCGTAAAACCCGTTGGACCATGTCAATGGACAATGTAGGCCTTAAAATATGTCTTTTAAGGACCTCAAACTCCGACATTTTTTCCTTGGTGTGAACCGAAATGATCCTAGGATGAGTTCAACAACCAATCACAAATTTCATAGGGCCTTGGGACGACTTCACGGTCCATGGTGTAAACAACCCCTTAGAGCTCTCTTTCTCGTGGTGTGAAGTGGCCCTAAGTGTGAACGTGCGTTGGTGTGAACTTAGAGTTAGTGGGCATGGGAATCCGAGTAGCACCTTGGGATATTCAAGTGACAGGGTGGCATGCAGCCAAGTTGAATGATATTCTTCATACTGTTTCTCAAGATGAGGACTAGTCAACGTTTCTATATTTGTAGTCAAAAGCCTCGTGACAGCCATGATCCTGTATCCGAACTAAATCTCTCTCTATAAGGGCCACTCTATCACACATGAGCCAAGAGCCGTGACCTTGTAATGGTGAGGGCCCTTGACTCTCATTGAAAGGCCGTGACATGGGTGTTGGGAAAGCCATTTTATGTAGTCACGGGCCCTCAAGCATAGTGTGAAGTGAGAATGGACCATGTTGCGGGACCATTGCGTATTTTGTTGGCGGAAAAGGAGGGGAGAATTTGGTTTAATATAACATGTCTCAAACTCCATCAATTTAAGAGAATCATTTGGTGGTGTTTGTTTGTCCGGGAATCCACTCCTCGAATTCAGACCTTTTATAGCCCATTAGCTAGTTGGGCTAGCCCATATTTTTTCAGGCCTTGATCTAGCCATAACTGGGCTAGCCCATATTTTTTCAAGCCTTGATCTAGCCATAGCTAGGCTAGCCCATATTTTTTTAGGCCTCGATCTAGCCATAGCTAGGCTAGCCCATATTTTTTCAGGCCTCGATCTAGCCATAGTTGGGCTAGCCCATATTTTTCAGGCCTCGATCTAGCCATAGCTGGGCTAGCCCATGTTTTTTCAGGCCTCGATCTAGCTATAGCTGGGCTAGCCCATATTTTTCAGGCCCTCGATCTAGCCATATAGTTGGGCTAGCTGACCTAAAAAGCTAGCTCAACTAGCTCATATGTTGAATTCAAGGAGGCGTCGTTTCATCAATACAATCATATTTCATATCAGTGGAAATCACTCATCGTCATTGATGTCTAATTCATGTTGCTCGCCATTCTCTACCAACAAACCGTCATTATCCTCTATCTACAACTCCTCGTCGAAAATAGGGCGTGAACTCCCTAGAAGTAGTTCTTACCTCCTCAATCAAATGCCTCCTCGTTCTTTGAGAACCCCTCTTCTGTGCAGATGAAGAAGTTGATCATGGCTCAGTCGAATTGATGGGCTACTAGTTACATATGAGATCCGGCTCCTAGTTCCAAATGAGATCCGGCTACTAGTTACATATGAGTTGGTTGAGTTTGAGAAATAACCTCCTCAAATTATGGTTCAAGACTTCAGGAAAATGACCCATCATTTTAGAGGAATACAAAGAATATAACCCATTTGAGTAAAGACAAACTGAAAGATGTAAACATGCAATATGTTGGACTTGGAAACACTTAGATCTAGACCGATTGAGCCAATTGAGCTACCTGACCTATCTTTAGCTAGCTAATAGCTAGCTGGGCTAGCCCATATTTTTTAGGCCTCAATCTAGCAATAGCTAGGCTAGCCCATATTGTTTTAGGCCTGGATCTAGCCATAGATAGGCTAGCCCATATTTTTTAGGCCTGGATCTAGCCATAGCTAGGCTAGCCCATTTTTTTCAGGTACCATTTTCAGCCATAACTCTTAGCTATTGGGTGAGCCGCTAGCCCAAAAAGTCTGTGGGCTAGCGGCTATACAAGGTCTGCTAGAATTTTTTTGCAATATGTCATGCTGGAATTTTTTTTTAATTCATGGTCTCCCAGAATTTGCGTCAGGCCCACCTCTTGGAGGTTTAGGGTTGCATGGTCTCCACCTCCAAGGTTTCATGGTCTCCCGTTGGGTTAGGGTTTAGGGTTACCAAATCTTGTGCTCAAATACCAACTTTCAACTTGTGTTGCCTTTGTAATGGTCACATTGTTGTTTCGAGGCAACATTTTGCCTTCTTGACCTCCACGTATGAGCTTTAACACATGTACCAACCAAAAATTAAATAAATGATTTTATTTAATTTTTGGAAAAGAACTACTATGGTTCATTAGATTTGTTATGATCGCATGTCAAATGTAAGTTGCTTTGCGACATGATTCCATAATCCAAATATTTCCCAAGTACCACATGCATCTTCTTATCTACCTTTATGCATATGTAGAAAGGGGCTTACCATCAATTGCTTCTATTTTGGCCCTAAGATAAAGCATGGCAAGCTTGACTCCCTCGTTGTTATAAATCATTGTTTGGATTTATGACAAAGTCCATGGACCTAAATAAAAATGGTGTTAAAAATTTGAGATTTGGCCTTATGGTTTCTTTAAAGTTAAGTGCGTCTGGTAAAATCCATGTGTCAGTTGGTTATCAAGTTCCTATAATGACCGCAACTATAAATTGTGAGAATTATGGAGAGGCAAATCGTTTCGCTTTCTATGAGTTTGGTTAAATGCCTATTTGCTTCATAACCACGGTGTTGAATACATTACAAGACCAATACTTGGTGGTTTTCCATCTTAGTTATCAATCTCAAACCATGTCCTCTTCCATTGTTCTCTTTTGACTCATATATTCAAAAATTGAGCCATTGCATTAAACGTTATTTTCAAGAGTCATATACACTATCTCATTGCAATGTAACTAATGTTGTGTTGAAGACCGTTATTTATTATTTTTTGGAGATAGAAGGCCGACAGGCCAACGCCAAAGCACCAGAGGCAATTAACCGCATGGCAAGTTTCTATCAAGTAGAGAGGAGATTTCACATCCGGGCATCGAACCGCCAACCTCTTCCTTAAGATTTGGGTATGTCTCCATCATCATCCAGTAGTTTAGGGTCGTCTCGGACGTGTTGAAGCCCGTTTTGACTATTGTCATATGAGATATCAACTTTTGACATTTGCATCTACACAACAACAAAAATTACCAATGCCAACACCTTCTTTGAAAGTTTTCATTGCGATGTGTATCAACAATGGTCATATATGTAAGACATACATATACCTATAGTCCATAAGCGTGTGAGATCGTGATGTTGTAATAGGCCTAACACTCATAAAAACCAATCCCCTATAGGCTTACGGTTGCTTCGTCCAAAATGAATCTCACCATACTTTTGCTTTGGGACCTCTAATACTAATCTTCGCTCAAATTTGACTAAAAAATAAACCAATCAATGGATGCCACAAATCTTGGGCATGCACACCCTCACTACAACTTTGTGGTATACAAGCAAACTTGTTCCTTGGAAAACATAGTGAACTATCTTTTTAACTTGATTTTGTTTATTTTAATACAATTTGATATTACAAATGGCATCAAAACTCTCAAAATGATTGAGCAAGGCCATTTGAAATGTATACACCCTCAACCTATAAGAAGCTTGTTTTCAAGAGCCCTTTCATCCACGATTGATGAGTTTATCTAAACATTGCAAAGTTTTGGGTCCGAGATGACCCTAAACTATCGGATGATAGTGGAGAGGTGCCCAAATCTGAACAGAGGGGTTGGCGATTTGATTCCCGGCTGTGAAATCTTCTCTCTACTTGACGGAAAAATCAAGAGCCCACCCACCGCAAGGTAGGCAGTAAACCCCACCCTGCACCAAGGGGATCTTTGAGCAGGGTAGGACCAACATGCTTAAATTCACGTCGGATTGCCTGACGTTGTATATGATTATTGCAAAATTTAGTCATGAACAAACTCTTTCTTGGCCTTCTTTGTAGGCTGGGGCAAAACAACCCATACACTGGTTCCTTGGAGGCAAGGGTTTAGGCATCCAACAAGAAATGAGGGTATGGGTTGGTTCGCCTAAATCCTTCTTTGTATAGGCTCGAAACCCACAAAATGTTACAAAACAAAGAAGAGTAGTTAACCATTTGTTGGATGTCATCCAAACCTTACCATTTGGCCATGTAGGATAATTTTATCTAATCCGTAGTGCACATGGGGCCCTAATCCCAAGAAATCACAAGTCCCTTGGCAAAAGTGTAAAAGGCCCTACAAACAATTTAACGTATTTGACAATTGCAAGGGGCCCAATGTATGAAGCACAAAGTCCCAAGATCATGATCCCCAAGTCCCAATTCCAAGGCAAAGGCTTGAGCCTCTTTTTCTCCTTAATTTACACATCTTATCCCAAATCGATATTTTAAAACTCATTCTTAGAATGTCACGTGCTAGTTGGGAAATGGAGATGTATCATTGACGTGGGCATGTGGATGCCATCTTTCGGTTTGAATCTATTCTATATTCTTAGAGCATGTGAACACACGTTCTATCTCGAGAGCACCAACTTCAAAGTGGCGGTAAGTTGATTGGGTGCTTAAAGTGGTATCTTGAGGTGAATGCTTTTGGCACCACATAAACTTATATTAACTCTATGCTTACTATGGGACCCCTTCCAATTGTGGGTCTCGAGACATAGAACTAATTTCATACAATAGGTACACAAAGCAAGGGTTGGAGTTCTCGGCTCTATGTCTATCGACATATAAAAAATGGGGAGATAACCCCCAAATGAGAAAGACGTTTTACCTTCAAATAGTAACGTGTGTTTGACTCAACATGTTACTTAAATCCGTTTCTAAATTGGTGGGATGAGGATAGACGTGTTTACTATGGCAACATGTGGTCTTGCTACGGTTACACCAAGCCACAAAAGTTATGAACTTAAACCTTTTAGCTTGTGTGCAACATTTTAAATGCCCATGGAATGCCCACTAGATTGGCATCACCATTTTGAGGTCTTGCCATTCTACTTGGCTCATGAAGTGTTAAGACTTTGAGAAAATGAATGTAGAAATCATTACATTGATTATCCCAATTAGTGCGTGTTACTATTTGGAGTTACGCAATACAATGATGTCTTACCCATGAGTTCAATTTTTACTAATGAAAGTTCAATAGGTGGTTCCAACATTATAGAACATAAATGACCTTGCTTGGTAAAATATTACGTTCTCATTGAATAGTTACAACATTACGTAACTCTGAATAGTAACAAGCACTAATTGGGATCATTCATGTAGCTCTCACATAACATTACTCAACCGATGAGCTATGTTCATGGGCCTAGTAGTAGATTCAAGAATACAAACTCCAGATGCTGGAATTCCAATTCTTCAAATTGAATTCGAAGCCAGGGCAACTGAACAAAACTCATCAACCTAGTAATGTTATGCATGCGGAGGGAATGACAATAAAACGTTTCATTTTGGGGGCTGTAGATGTTTACAAGCCCATTCACATGTGTTTCATTCCCTTGACATAGTTGTATATAAACGTAGTAGATTTTACTCTATCTCTCATATGTTGTCATTTGCTTCCTTCCATTATGCATAGCTTGATAGCACACATACTCACATGAACAAATTGTCAAGCTTTTGAATGTCAATCATGTTGTGTCATTAGTCTAAGAAATTCCAAAGTTGAATGCTTGAGAATTGGGTCTTCGAATTTCATGGGGTTGTAATGCACATAACTATTAGCTTTGCACACATAATTAAAACCCCCGTGGGTTGTGTTTATGGGGTTCCATTTTTGTTGTGGGTGCAAGCATAGTAAAGTGGACCAAAAAAATGCTCCGGTATATGAAAGCCATGATTTTCTTGGTCAAACGCCTATAAGTAGTAGCAAAATGTTGTTTAAAATATATTATTTTCCATGATGACCTCTATTGTTAAGTTAGGTACTCAAATATAGAATATCAATATGAGATCTTCAAAACCTATCATCAAAAGTGACGCGTAAAGCAACTGACTAAATATAGTTTTGAACGTAAATTTCATGACCTTAAATATTTTGAACTTGGAATTTCTTTTCATATTCCTTGAATTCATTATAAACTTGAGGTCATCGTACTTTTTTTTTTCAAAAATTCATCAATTTAATGTAATGTAATTGTATTTTAAACAAGTTTTTGACAATTATCTTTTCAATGACACCCACTTGCACCACCACTTGCACCGTCTTCTAAAATACATATATGTTGTTTGAAATTGTTTTTTGTGAACATAAATTGCTTGGCTTTGTAGATTCATATGTTTTCTAAATGTTTATGAGTTTTTATTTCATAAAATTCAAAGTTAGTTTATTGTTTTGGATCACTTTCACTTAAACCTGAGCAAGGATCAAGAGCTGTCCACTTTACCGTGCTTGCACCCTTGTGTTTGAATGTAACGTGTATTTATTTATTAGTTACCTTTGCTATCTCTATTTCCAACTAGACTTTATTATCTATAAAATTAAAGGACCCCGTCTTGGGAGATCTGATAGTTCTAAAAGGTGGAGGGGAGTTACCCACTAGTTGGGACATGACACTTGGCATTTGTATGCTCACTGATATCTTCCCCTTGCATACTAAAATGCAAAAGTATCATCTCAAGTATTATGATGTGCTACGTTAAACGTCATAATGTACATTTTTTTCACTTTAAAAAATTCCTTATGTTGACAAATAACTTCATATTGGCAATTAGCAAACGTAACACTATGAGACCTCTAGGCATCTAATTTAGGCCCCTTTGCAAACAATGCGCATGACACAAAATATCATAAACAGTTGATCACCACCACCACCAACAACAACAAAAATGACATATCACATTTCAGTCGTTTGAATCGCACTTTTATAATACACAATGGAACATGGTGGTGGTGAGGTTGTTGTCCCGTCATTCCAGATGTCATGTTTTGAATGAGGTGAGAGGGGGTAATTGGTTTAGTAAAGGGCAGGGACCTAGGACATGTGCACAAGTGTAGCAGGCTAGGATAGCACGGGTTCAAGCTAGTGTAGAATAATTTATTCGCATTATGGTCCACTAATATTGACACTAATATTATGTCAACTTACATTTTAGTATGCAAGAGGAAGATTCTCGAACATACCAATGTCAAGTGTCATTTGTGTACACTTTAGTCAACTTTTAGACGATTGTGTCACATAGGCATACACCTCATAACACTATTGAACATACTCATGCCAACATATCAGTAAGTGCACTAGTTGAACACCAAGAGTCATGAGGTGACACTATTGGTTAAGTTGTCGATCATTAGTGTAACCTAGCATACGCCTCAAAATAGGGTACGTGACACTATTATGCATGTGACACTAAACAACATACATGGTGTAGTATGACACGAACCTCCGACCTAACATATTCAACGTGGAGATAATGCACACATATGAAGTGTCGTAATTAGTGTGTGATGATAGGCATTCAAAGGTGTGTAGGCGGCCATGTAATGTGTTATGGGTGTAGTGGCTACCTTACATAAGTGTTCTAGGCGGTAGAGGATATAGCAAAATAAATTGGGAAGGACTCGGAGGCTCACATGAACAAACAAGGAAAACAAATAGTTATACAAGTAACGAGTATATCGAAATAGGGTTAAGCTAGGATGTAGGATGTCTCAAGATTACAATGATCATTTCTACATTGGCACCAACATTATTTAGTTGGTTTGGGTTCAATCCTTGGCAAGTGCCCCTCCCCTCCCCACGTTATTGAATTAACCTAGTGTTTTGGGCTGCTTTACACACGTGACCAAGGGCCGTGAGAAAAAATGATATAGGATTTCTCGTGCTCATGGTTGATGGTCTAAAGACCACGACCAATAGAAACCCACATCACTTTTTGGAAGCCTTGATCACGAGATATAGTGTGAAGTTGACCATGATGTAGTGTTTTTTTAATGAGAATCAAATATAAATAATACTATCAGTTATAATTTATTATTTTCACCATAATCATGTTTATTTTATAGAATGACATTGCTAAAAAATGTTGTTTTGACATGGGCACCTTATTTTTCGTTGAGGCAACCTATTTGGGTTCTCTATCCGCAAAATCCAGGCGACTTATCCATTTTTTGACACGTAGGATTCCATATCACTTTCTCATCCACTTTTTAACATGCTCACCCATGGTCGTTTTTTTCATTTATGTTGACCTTGTGTAAAGTGGAGTGGGACCGACACCCATTTCTCAACCAATGAGAGATTCATAAAAAACGATGGTCATGATCATTGGTCACTGATGTAAACATGCCTTAGAACACAATGACACTTGCGACACCATCATAGGTCCAAATTTTGATTTTTATATCCTATGATTGAGATTTACACACTAATTCGTATTGTATTTTGAAATATTATGCACTATTGCATGTGATTTTTGAAATATCATACACTATTGCATACTACAATTGAGATTTACACAGTACTTGCATACCATTTTGGTTGGAAACATACATACTATTGTTTATTTTTTCATTTCTACTATCACACACATTGTGCACATGGTATAGTTTCATGACACCTATTGGGGGAGATTGAAAATACATAGAAACATTGCCTACCAAGTAGTTTCTATAGAGCAAGATAGGACCCGATTGAAATGAATCAACAACAAACTTGGGAGGCCCATGTTCATATTGCAAGCTCCCAATATGTGTTGTGAACCAAAATCCTTTTGCACTCATTCAATCCTATACCTCCTACCCAATCCCTTGGGAACATTCATATTTGTTGTAGTATCCCAACGCATTGATCTATTCCCACTTAAACAAAAACTGAATGATTTTCACATGTTTTGCAAATTTTTGGGTTATTTTTGCAATTGAATTTTCAATTTGTGCGAAAAAAACCCCATGTTTTGCAAATGTAATGTGGCCCACTCTAATTATTACAATTGCCACACGTAACCATAACAATGTTATGTGGGATTGACAACATTTTTTGGAATATTCCATCATTCAAGCCGAATGTGAGGAATATTCCTCACAATATTGTCAGTCCCACAAAACACTGTTATGGATTTAAATAATGTTATGACCCAAAGAAGACATCACAATTATCCATCTATCTATCGTATGTGCATGTATGATTGGACAAGTTTTTGCCTAGTATTTCAAGTCTTAAGACTATGTAGATGATTGAGATAAACTTGTTTGGGACATTCAAAAGTTTGAACACATAGACTTCCAAAATATGAATGTACTTTTCAAAAGTTTGGAGATGATTTAAATATGTCAAACTTCGGGACTTTAATAAGCACATGCATATATGACCATTTAACAAACTTGTAAGATCTTCACTTTGACAATGAATAGGATATTCATATGAGCTCCAAAACTTATGAGGAAAGAGGTCCAAGGACACGATTTGGATTTAGCTAATCACCTCACACTAACTTATTATCATCAAGAAGTTTTCCCATTATCCTAATTACAAAAAATGTTGGGTGTCGAGGGAAAAAAGTGTCCGTCTAAGAGCTTAGCGCGGGCATTATATTATAGGATCGTCCGATTGGCCGATACGTACGAGTGAAGATTCCAAGAGTGGTGGGACCAAGGAACTTATGGCCAAAGTTATGTATAGGTCACATTGCCATGCATGGGAGACGGTGGGCATGTGCATCCCATGTGAAAGCCCGCCACGTGGCGCACTCTCATTGGCCCGTGCCTTAGGACAAAATAAGAAACATGGGCAAAGAATGATAGGGCGCACTTTCGAGTGAGGTAAAGTAACTTAGCCCATGTAGCACCGAGATGTTTCTCGGTGAACTAATAATAATACGAGAGGGTTTTTGTAGAGTAAAAAAACGTAGCGTAGTTAACGACTAAGAAGGGCCCGCCACCGAAAGTGAGTCCAAATTCCTTCCCACCATATTCTAACTAATCGGGCTAGAATTAGCTCCCATTTATTGCGAAAGTGAGTGGGTGGGGAACTCGAGAAAACTGCTGGAAAGTTGAAGGCAGGCGGGTATCCCGAATGGCACCCTTTATGAATCGTTAGTACCTAGTTTATTGTTATTCCTTGGGCTATTGAACGTTCTTTTAAAAGGTGGACGTATTTGGAAATTGGTTACCACAAGCTCCTTGCAAGTATTTTAACTAGTCCAATTAGAACCCGTCATTCGTTTCGATCTATAGTTCCAAAGTTGTGGGAAAGTAGGTAAATGCTAATGAGAAATTACGTTTGGGTCATATCATGTTTGGTACTTGGAGTGGGTTTTTTAAATATACAAGAATTAGTGTGAATTGTAAGATTTTCTTAATATCGATATAATAGTAAATAAACTACATTACGTCATAATGATGTTGAAATTTCAATTAAAACTTTATGACAATAATAATAATATACAACGTCGGGCAATCTGATGTAAATTTGACCCAGTTGGCCCTACCCTGCTCAAGGATCCCCTTGGTGCAGGGTGGGGATCACTGCCTACCCCTCCATTTGGATTTGGGCACCTCTCCACTGTCATCCGGTAGTTTAGGGTCATCTCGGACCAAACTTTATGACATTCAACTAGTGTGTCATATGAACAAGCACATTGGACGCCAACCAAATGATAATAAAAGTGAGCTTGTGCATTGGACTTCAATCATGTCTAACACGCAAGGATCCTTTTTGCGCCTGTCACAAGCAAAAAGAAAGGCATATAAAGTTTGAAATTAATCTTGCCCGTCGAAAGAAAAGCGGAAAATGAAAAAATGCCCATCACATGGAAAGGCAAAAACATAAAGTCAACCTTTCAAAAGAAAGGTCCCTTTAATTGCTACCCATCAACTATATCCTATAATTATATGCCAACAATGTTGTATCCTGTAATATATAAGCCACGCTTCAATTTCATGATGACTCAGGAGACACAAGTCAACTTCTGCACTTGTAAGTGACACCTAACTTTTTTTTACGAATAAATTAAAAAAAATGTGTTGAGTTTTCAATGTGAATGTGATCACAAACATGGTTTGAATGTAAATGATGCAGAATGTGATGTTGTGTGCAAAAGAGCTTGAATATTGCCTAGGGAGAAAGTAGTTGTTAATGATATCTAGGGTTGCATGTCGAGGGTTCCATTGAAGAGTCTCATAGTAAACTTTAGCTAAAATGTCACCCTCTTTGCAATTATGCTTTGAACTTGACATGGGATGAACTCTCCTTGAATAATATATGCTTAATGATTGTTCCACAACTTTGACCATAGTGTGTTTGTATATTATAGCACATGATTTGTGGAATGTATGTGACATCTAGGGAGCTCTATTTTAATTGAGCGACTTGTTGGTTTTTAATCCTTATTTATGAAAGTTACTCAAGTCATAGACCTTGATAATTCCTTTGAAGAGTGAACATTGAGAGGTGGACAGAGGTGGTGAACCATGTGGTGTGTGTGTGTGTGTGTGTGTGTGTGTGTGTTTTTACTTTTTTTCTTCCTTTTTTTCTGTCTCTCTCTTAAAAATCGAATATTTATTTGATTGTGGTAGCAAAATGTGATGATGTGTGCAAGAGAGCCATGATGTGATGTAATGTGATGAGAACAAGATTTGATCTAATTTAGTGATTTGTTGATTTGTTAATCCTCATTTATGAAAGTAAGGAGGGCGGATTGAGACCATAGAGCTTGATGATTCCTCTCAATGTTCATTCTTGAGAAGAACAAGTGCGCAAAGGTGGTGAACCATGTGATGGAATGAGAGAAAGCCTAAGCAAGTCATAAGTTTAATTTTTTAAATTAAAAATTAAAAATTGGGTTGTCAATGCAGTTTGGTGTGATGAAGGAAACCAATTTGATGTGATAAAAAGAAATAATCATAACTTTTGTCACCTCGGACATGGAGAGAATAAACGTCATGCTTTTCTACATTCATTTTTGAAAGAAAAAAATTATATGATTTGAACTTAAATTTTGTATGAAAGATTAAAATTTTCTCAACCCGTCATTTGAAAGGTAGTTCTTGATGTTGTCTGCCACATTGAAAGGCACAAAAGAAGAAAAGAAAGTAACCTGTCAAATGAAATGAAGGTAGACCCGTCAAAAGGAGTACTACTTGCATGTGTAAATATAGAATTATTTTTCTTGTTGTGCGTGTGTAGGGGGGGGGGTCAATTTGAAGCACCATCAAAGGATTATATCCACACGCACAAATTACTTATGGTCCTTTGTATTAGGGATTCTAGAGTTAATTGATATAAAAGTCCATCGTAAATACAAATCTCAACGTAATGAATATAAACATGATAAGATTGGTTAGAAGTACACATGTCATAGATGAGTTGGAAGTTGCAAGCATGAATTAGTTAGACATTTGGATATTGGAGTGATTAAACTCTCGAAATGCCTCTAAAGATGTGAGCAATGGCACTTCATGGGGTATAGAGGATAACCGTGCATGCAAATTTGTGATCAAATTGTCGAAGGTGGTGAATAATTTCAATAACTATATAGGACAACTCAACATCATAATAGTTTTGTTGTTCTAGCAATACCCTCCAGTCATATAACTTACTCATAATCAAGGCCCAAATATGTAACATCATAGTGCTTCTAGCCACTATTTTTGCATAATAAGATCGTATATTTCCTTTCTTAAAAACCAACTTCATCCACCATAAGATTAGTTTTCTTTCAACTTTGCAAACACTATTTCATTATATAACATATCGTGCTGCCTTCAAGTGAAGAGATTCTTCACATATGCCATTGCTTCTTTCTCTAGGAACTTGGAAACCAACATTTCTATCCATCTATCCATCCATATCATATAGTAAAATGTGTGCGAATTGCACTTGCGATCCAAAATCTTGAACATGATGCTTTGACATGTCAAGGTGTTTAGTTTATAGCTTAGAAGCAATGTTGTTCATAAGTCAGTTTTCAACTTTACAAACACTAATTCATCATAGAACACATCATGCTACCCTTCAAGTGACGAGATTCTTCATGCATAATTGCTTCCTTCTGTAAAACCAACATTGCTATCCATCCATCCATCCATCCATCCATCCACCCATCCATATCATACAATGAAATGTGTACGAATTGCACTAGTGATCCAAATCTTGAACACGATGCTTTGACATGTTAAGGTGATAGATTTTAGCTGTCAATCACATGGAAAGGTGCAATCTTTACATATCTTGGTACCCGTAATAAAACTTTCCTTGTAGTTTTTTTAATAAAAATTGAATTTTTTTAATCAACATTCGAGCACGGGAAGTCTTCGTCTCAATCTCCAAAAAAACCAAACACCCTTTGACCTTTGGAACAGGACGCCGGTGTGTGGTACTGTTCTCTAGATGGGCAGTTGCATCTAAATAGGATATAAAACACGTGGGGTAATTAGTGTGGGGGGAGAAAGACGGCGGTAACTTGGCGAGTATATAACCAACGGTTCGTACAATAACCCGTCGGTCCATCCCATTACCCACGTCACGATCTGGATAAGAGCCGCATCCGGTTTGACCCACAAGGAGCACCCCCTTCTGCTCTCTCGACCCTCCGATCTCCAGATCCAACGGCCCAGATCTGCCACGTCGGATGAGCTCAGCAGGGGGCTTCCGGCTTCCGCCCACGGGGCTCCTTCTTCCCCCCCTCCGAAGCCAGTCGCCCTCGCCTTGCTTGCTGTTCCTGCGAATGTCGCCGCCGTCGTGTATAAATTGCGATTCTTGCGCCTTTGCACACTTTCAAATCGCCCACTTGCTCTTAGATCTCCCTCCCCCCTCCTTTCCTCGCCTTCTTGTTCGCCGCCGCCTCCACACCTCCCATTCTGGCTGTAAAAGATCGTGAGCTTTGGTGCTGTGTGCTGCAAGACCGGTCGTTTTTGGAGTGGGAAGAATTGGTCGGTGCCAGGGAGCATTTTTCGTCGAGGGGGATAATATAAAATTTTCAATCGCATCCTTCTGGGGCGATCGATCGAACTTTCCCGCCGCCTGGTTTGGGTTTTCCCCGCAGTTCGTGGATTTCGTGGAAAGGTTCTGGGTTCTGCGTTTTGGGTGGTCGAGTTGGAGAAGGATTTTGGAGCAGTTCTTTGGTGGGTTGTTGGAGATTTTCCCATCGAGATTTTTTCTTGTGAGGAGGGAAGCATTCGCAGCTTCAACGATTTCGGGGGTTCTTGGAAATCTTGCGAGTGGACAGACACTTGTGTTCCATGTTTGAGAGTTTTCTTGAGAGTTTGGTTCGTCGCGGTGGTCATCTCTGTCTCTCTGGTTCCAAGCTCTTTGACTGCAATTTTACAAAGAGTGAGTGAGTGAGTTGGAGTTCTTCTGGGCTCGTTTCCTCTTTTGGCAAGTAGCTTACCCTGGAGTTCCAATTTGCTTACTGAGTTGTCGAGAGAGAGAGAGAGAGAGAGAGAGAGAGAGAGAGAGAGAGAGAGAGAGAGAGAGAGAGAGAGAGAGAGAGAGAGAGAGAGAGAAGTTTATCCCTCCACGCAATTCCCCAAGCAGTGATCCACCTGTTCACTATGTAAGCCTGGAAGCAGCAGGGACTCCGAAAAAGACTCCAGTTCTGGTCTCCCACAGTCCACCTTCTTTTTAAACATCCACTAAGTTACTTACCCCCAACTCCTGAGTCCTCGACCTGCACACTTACTTCCAAAGAAAGAAGGAAAGAGATATCACCATCATCGTGATTGGGTGGCTGGGGGGGTCGGTGTTGGTTTTTTACAACATTCATCAACGTTCCATGGCATACTCCAATATAGGAGTGCACTGAATATCATCATCCGGAGGGTTTGGTTCGTTCTCGTATAAGTAAGGTAGGCAGTTTTGTGGTCCTCCGGGGTTTAACCCTTCCAGTGAACATGGTTGAAGAGTAGCACGACCGAAGTGCGTTTCCTTACTTCGTTACTGGTCGAATTTGTTCGCCACTTAACCCAGCAAGGAGTTGGGCGTTTTTGCTTTCTTTCCATATGTGTTGCTCAATTGCGACAGCGCAGGCGAAGTGGAGCGGACACAAACTGGGTCTCGTCTTTCATACGTTGTCCAACAGAAGAGCCAAGTGCAAGGAAAAAGAGGAGGAGGTGGAAGAGGCGGTGTTTTCCAACTTTGGAATTACGAGTAGAAGAAGACCAGCCTATAGTAATCACCAACATCATCATCAACATCTTCTCTTCACATCATCATCGTCCACCAAAGCATGGAACGCATCTCTTCTGTGGACGACATCGTGGGAACTTTCTGGAACGATTCAACCGTTGTGCCAGAGAAGGCTGGCATCATGAACCGCAGTGCGTCCGAGTGGGCATTCCAAGAATTCCTCAAAGAGAGCCTGGCTGCCGCGAACGCTAACGCTACCCCAGGGCCGCTGACTCGCCGCAGAGCTGCCTCAAGAAGCCGCTTCCTGAATGAGGAGCGGCCAGATGCGGTAGCAGAGAACGATGGGGGAGAGGAACAAGAACAAGAAGAGAGAGAAGATGGGCAACGATTTGGGGGGTTAAACACAAAGTCCAATTTGGGGTTCCAAGTACCTCTGATTGCAAGGATTGAGGAGCTTCGAGCCCTGAACAATGTTGTGGATGTGCCCGACAATGATGAGGATGAGGATGAGGATGAGGAAGATGCTGCTGCTGTGAATGGAGCTTTGAATCCTTTGTTCTCAGGTCTGCGGGATGATGATGGTGATAATATTAATAATCAAGTTGCCAACAACACCAACACCAACACCGACAACAATAGTGGGGATTGTCCTCAGGAGTATGAGCACTTCCTTAAGCATAAGTTGGAGATGGCGTGTGCGGCTGTAGCCTTCGCTCGGGTGAGCATCATCACTTGTTTCCCAAGACAATTCTCACAATTCTCTCACAGTTCTTTCACAATCTTAGGAGCAGCAAACTCCATTCACTAGCTCAGATTTGATGTGGAATGTCACTTTGTATGACTTTTTTTGTGCTGGTTCTAAGAATCTTAACGTTGATACTCACCCATGTTCTCACCCAAATTCTCTTACAATTCTCTTTGAATCCCAGTGGTCATAAACTCCATATACCAGCTCAGATTTTCTGTGTCATGTGACTTGGTATGATATTTGTGTGGGGGTGGTACATGTCATGTATGTGTGTTGTGAAGTACGGTGGAACAAAACCAAGGAACTGGTTCTAAGAACTCAACGTTGAGAGAAACATGGATGTTGTGCGAGTTATGATTCTCACCCATGTTCTCACCCAAATTCTCTTACGATTCTCTTAAAAAGCCCAGCAGTAGTAAACTCCATACACCAGCTCAAGTATGCTGTGTCATGTGGCTTTACATAAATATTTTTATCGAAGTGATGTGTGTTATGTACCTTGTGGAGTAAGGTGGAACAAAACCCAAGAAAATAATGTGAAGTGGGGAGATGGATGTCATGCGATCTATGATGCTAATTAAAGTGGTGCTGGATGAAAACAGGGGAATGCTGGAGGTGCTAAAGGTGGACAACTTCCAGCGGCCATTCCACAGACGCGGTTTGGAACAGAGTATTCATCTGGTATGTCCTCTTGTCACCTGGATGTCTCCCACCACCATGGTGACTGGTCAAATAGCATTTAAAATGTCAAATTGCCACATGGGATATCCAAAATGTGCAGTAAGCAATGGAATTTTGGTAGGTTTGTCATTGCGGAAATATAGACATCGTCGTGAATTTCTGTATCTTGCCTTAGGGTTTCAGAGCACTATTTGTTTGAAGCCTGAACCTGAACTGGACATGCATGAAATTTTCCATTATTATGATTGTTGCATAAAGAAACTGTGGGTGGTGATGGACATAGAAATAAGAGGATGACTCACTTGTCTAGTGCTTTTTGCAGCCACGAGTGCACACAAAGCACGACAGTCAGTGGTCAAGAGTAGTCTACTACGCAAAGCTGAGCTAGAACTTGGTCTGGCAGGGAAGGCACGGCCACTCACAAGTGGTTCAGAGCTCTCTGATGATGAAGATCAAGAGGAGCTCAACAACTTGGCTCCTGGGGATCTCAAGCGTGTGAAAAGGTATTTTGTAAATTAGACTCCCTTTGGGATTTGATGTATTTTATGGGTCTTATTTTGCAAAACACTATCTGAGCTGATGAACCTCCACAGCTTTAGAAATTGCTCCATCTTGTTTCAATGAATTTACCTCTTGTTCCGGGCTTGTAAAATTACGTGGGTTACATGGGTTCGAAGTAGCAGACATGAAATTACACTTGCATGGTTCTGTCTGTGGTTCCACGTTTTCAGACTTTGAGGTGATGTGTCTTGAATTCTTAATACATGGTGCAGAATGATATCAAACCGTGAGTCTGCGCGACGTTCTCGCAGAAGGAAGCAGGCGCACTTGTGTGAGTTGGAAGCACAGGTATGATTCTCCTTGTGACCATCTACACTTAAATATTTATCAATATTACCCAAATAGATGTATCAAATGACAAACTTGTTTGCAATCTGGTTAGTGTATATGTCATTGGAGACATCTATTTGGGTAGCTTGGTCTTGTGATTGTAATACTGAGTTTTGAGACTTCTGAAAAGAATGCAGATTGTGGCAGCTCCTTGAATTGGTATCAAATGAAATGTTTTGGGATTAGATTAAACCATCTTTGTCTGATGGGGGTTATAATGCAACAATGATGGCACAGGTCGCACAATTGAGGGTTGAGAACAGCACCTTGGTGCAGAGGCTGCAAGAGATAAGTCAAAAGTTCCAAGAAGCTGCCGTTGATAATCGTGTCCTGAAGGCAGATGTTGGGGCATTGCGTGCAAAGGTTGGTTACCTAGTTATTTTGAATGCTCAAAAGTATGAAACACAAGGTTGTGATTGAGAAAAATCACAGCAACTATTCTTTCTCACAAATGATAAGGTAGACATGCCTAAATCCAACATAGAAATAATTTGGACATCTAAAAGAAATGTGTTGAAAAGAGCTGGACTACATGCTCAATTTTTGCTAACCAGTCTAGGCTCAATAGTCAACATGATTAGGGAGACCTATATGACCACCTAGTGCACTTGAGAATCTTCACTTTGATAATGAATAAAACATTCCTATGACCTCCGAAAATTATGAGGCCTATGGCATGATTTGGATTTGTTAATCATCTCACCCTAATTATGTGTTTCATATCCTATGGTGCCAAAGAAAAATATCCGGATAACAAACGTCTACCTTAAGTCATGTGGGGCATTTGTCTATCTTATGTTGAATCCTCATGACTTAACATTCGTGAATCGTGCAATGCAATCTCAGGTGAAAATGGCGCAGCAAGATGCGGCAGCAAGGCAGGGACATCATCACCCCGCAGGAAATTTCTACGCAGATCCAGCAGACTATAGATACATGGTGGGTGGGGATGGCTCCAACTACATGCAACAAGTGAGGTGGAATCCGATACCGCAGGAAGATGAGCAACAGTATACAATTGCGGGAAAAATGGGGCGTACACCATCAATGCAGCGGGTTGCGAGTCTGGAGCATTTGCAGAAACGTGTCCGAAGTGGGATTTCATGCAATGCTCCATCATGGGGCAACGGATGGGAGATGGAAGGGCCCACCATGGTGGAACAGCACGATATGTGAGGTTTTTGTTCGGCCTCTTGAGAAGAAGGTTCTTTTGATGCTCCCTGAAGTCAAAAATACACCCTGTTGAGAGTATACTAAAATCAAGTGTTATTGCACAGGGTTGTAATGCACAAGAAATAGGATTATGTGTTGAGAATGATTAGTAGACAGTGTTGATGAAAATAGGGAGTAATTTGAGCCCCCTTGGGAAAGATTATCATGGGTTAGGGTTAGTATGCTGAATTGCTACGCCTCAACCATCATGTTGGACAAGCCTGACTGGTGGACAGCGGAATTGACAATTTGACATCTGTATAGTGTGTTGTGGGTTGTACTTACTGCCAACAGTGACATTTAAATCACTGCACAAAGCTTGATATCTTGTATAGGAAGTCTGAAGAGGTGGATGTCATGTTCAATTGGTTGTGTAGCTTATATTCGTGTGGAAACCCATATGTACAGTTTTATTTGAAGTTCAAAATGATCATTAGATACATCTAATGAAATCTTTATTTTTACGCCTGGTATAGCTGCTTGTGCGGTGGATTTTAAATAGCACCTTTACATCTGCTTTATTTTTGCCTACACCAGTGCTCTATATTATTTTTCCCAATATAAGAGCACTCGTAATGACAGTAGTATAGTTTAGCAGATTTCTTCACATGACCTTGTAAAGTTGCACTCCTTTGTTTTGTGCACTAGAATCAATCATTTATTGATAAGACAGAACAAGTGCACACCACCTTACTTTTGATACAACTATCTATCAAAAGTTATTGTAACTCAGCATCACATAACATTTACAGAAAATCAGTTGTGGTGAAAGTAATGCCTCTCCATAATTTAACATGCTTACTGTAATAAGATATCTGAGCATTAGTTTTATCTGCATGAACTTTGCAGGATGGTACTATTTCACACTTTCCAATCCGTCCCAATCCACACCAATTGACATTGCCTCGTCACTTCTTCTCAGTTATAGGAATTTTTAAAAGGTGTCTGTCTTACATCATTTAAGTTAGTTAGACATGGCCACACCAAAAATTTGCAGGGAATATGTCTGCACTTTTAATTCCTTCAGTAAAACGTCCAAGAATCTGCCAGTCCCCATGGTAAGTGAGGCGAGATTTTGGTATCAACTGCTCTATATTAGCAAAAAACATATTTACAGTTAAATCTCTATGGAAAATTTCTCAACTTCCACTATGCATCAGATGTCTCCCTGAATAATGAAGGCAGGAATGAAGCAGAATCTGCTAAGCTACACTGAGCTGATGGAATCACTAGTTCAGTAGTTCACACAAAAGTCAGAATAGGTGGATTTGTTGATAGAAACCAAATATATGGACAGGGCTGCAGTAACTGAGGACATCCTCGTCTTCGCAACATTCTCCACCTAATGACTAAAGTACTTCCAATCTGCAACAGGAAACACAAGGATATGTCTTCCATCTTTGGACCCAAGAATGTGCATGGAACTCAAACTATGCCGTCCTAACAAATACTATACATCATATCAAATTGGTTTGAGGAAAATATTTCTCAATATCTGTAAACATTCCATTTCTGCAGCTTTTTTTTCTCCCAAGAATGACTTTACACAATATGCTGGTTATCTAAACGGGCATCAAATTGCAGCTTCGGCCCATGAAAAATTGGCTACATCCTCTAGTCTACAGGGTCCCACAAATTATAGTCCTGTACAATGCAAGTTGACAACCAACCTTCAACCTTCAACCTTCATGGAACACCAGAACGTTACCCATAGATGTGGTCTCCAACTATACAGGAACTGGGTTTCCACATTCCTGTGCATTCCACTCGACACATGGACATGGACATGCAAGTGCACTGAATCTGCAATGAAATTGGATACGCCTTGAAGGATAATCCATCCACCCTATCGAATGATACCAACTTCCATCTATGCTCCATAATTAACTTTGTCAGCTCCAAAATCTTACCCATCTTTGCAAAATGCTCCACATGTATGTCTTGGGCACAAAGACAAACATAAGAGGGATGTTCCTCATCTTGCAGGGATAGAGACACAGCACCTTACTCCTTTTTGACCTACCAGCAACACCAATTCCCAGTGGAGAAAATACAACAGGAATTTTGAGGTCACGAAGCTTCTGACACAAGTGTGGAGATAATAATGAAAGTAGCCCTGTTGGAGACATAAGCACACATGACTAGTCATCATGATTTTCCACCATAGAAGGCCCTTCCACCTCCCAGCCTCCCCACCCAGGCCCACAAGCTGCACCTTTGCAAATGCGTTTCTGCAAATGCTCAAGGCTTGCAACTCGCTGCATGGATGGTGTGCGGCCCATTTTACCGGTCGACACTTGTTGTTGCTCCTGCTGCTGCTGCACAACTGGGGTCTGTCGAGCCTGTTGTGTGTAATGTTGAATATTGCCTCCAGTTGTGTATGGCATCATGTACCTTAGGTTTGGGTTCAGTCCATCCATAGACCCAGCTTGTCCATTTCCATTATTACCAGACGCCACATTTTCTGCCATCTTCAGCTGTAACAAATGCACATCTTCCCACATTAGTACAGTGGGTCCAGAGTTCCTGAAAATAAGGGTGGGTTTTGCACTAGAGTCCAAGACCAAAGTAACTCCAAAATCAAGTGATCCTATCAGTCAAGAGCAAAACTTGCAACAAGGAGTTTCACACTAGGATTCGTGTCCAACGTATAAAAAAATGAAGTGGCGCCCAATCTCAACAGTCCATCCTGAGTCCAATCTTGAGTCTGAAAGTAGGGTCCATTAAGGGGTATCTTGGACCCGGACCCCAATGTAAACAAGCCTGAACTGAGCAGCAGTCTCTTTAATTATTAAATGGTTCACAAAGACTACAAGCACTTTTATGACCATCATAAGCTCAACCTTGATAGCAAATGAAAACCTCAAATAGAAAAAACTATGTACCGGATTCCCAAGACAAGATTCAGGTACATCAACTTAGCACAAAAAATATAGGCAAATAATGTTGCATACACTGTACAGGCATCCACAACGAGAACATGTAACTCTTGATGTTTAACCAGATACACAGCAGTCAAAAAGACAATTGTTCTGAGTAACATTTTAAGTTACATATCAAAAGCAATGAGAAGATAAACCTTTGCTTGCAAAGCTGCAACATCGGATTTCAACACACGGTTTTCTATTGCTGCTTCTTGAAATTTGATGGTGATCTCAGACAGCCTCTTCATGATTGTAGTGTTCTCAACACGCAAATGTGCAACCTATAGCACACCAACTCCCCAAATCAAGGTCCATGCTTTTCCAAGAGTAGCACTACAGGTTTAGTTTCTTGAGAACAAATTGGACCATATTGTCAGTTATGTGAGTTGGACCTCCTGCAGGACACAGCAGGTCGGCGCATGCAAATTCTTAGACACAGGCAAACACAAATAACAGTAGCATATCCAACCTGACTTTCAAGTTCACTTAGGTGTGCTTGTTTTCTCCTCCGGGATCTCCGTGCAGACTCTCTGTTTGAGAGCATCCTGGAAATTGAGACAAAACCACATACTCAGCATGTCGCAATCAAAAGCAAATCAAACAAGTCATACTACAACAACTCGAAGACCACAGCAATCCATTATAACTGGTATACAGTGGACAGTGAATACAAACCCTTAACCCCTCACTTTGAAACAAATCAGTACACTTTGTGGAAATCGCTTATAAACAAAGTGCACCAAGTACAACTTCCAAGTCCAAAGCTCAATGGCGTAAAATTCTTGGCTTGAACTTTGGGCAAACTTCAACTTCTCAGGTGGGACTATTGGGCCCTTGAAAACTGGTAGAGTTTCTGACTACAGCTACAGAAAAGTGCATGCAAGCTTTTGAAATCCATAGACCCACGTAAACTTTCTGCTACTGCACAACAAAAGTGCATCAGATAATTAGTTCTTCAAAACAGAGTATAATAATGAAAGAGGCACCTCTTAACACGCTTGAGATCACCAGGTGCCACATTCTGGCCAAGTTCATCAGGGTCGTCATCCTCAGAACCGTCTGAGCCACTTGTCACAGGTCCAGCCCTTGTAGGAGCCACAGGTGCCCCAAACTCAGGTTTTGGAGGCAGAGCAGGAATGCCAATTGGACCCAGCAGATTTAAGCCACCTACAATTTCCACAAACCCGTAAGATGTTTATCAAAAGGCAAAAAAGACCGACAAAAAGGATATTAGGATGCCTGCCACAAACAGAAATGATACGACCACTTCAGACCTTCATGCTGCCTCCCCCCTGGAGGGAATTCCAGTACAAACCTTCTGACAGCCGTGATCACAGAAGCCAATATAGCGACCTCATACTTCGTTGGAAGTTCAAATTCCATGAGTACCCACGAATTTGCCTCAGGATTAGCTCCATGATATCCACTACTATGGAACAAACCAAGCATATAACCCAATCAGGTACAAAAAATAACTTTCACTACAAAGGCATGGCAAGCCCTACCAATAGACCAACTTTGTTGATTTGCACCTCAGATTCATATACATATGTTCTGATTGCCACTGGTGAACCCCATCATTCCATCACATTCTTGAGTCAGAAATTGCTCAGAACAGCTGACAAACATTCAAGTACCAATCACCTTCGCAAGCCCATCCACATCCCAAAACCAAGCCACTTGTGGGTAACCATAATAATAATCCACAATGAAGCACTAAAATGAAGTTACTGATTGCACAACAAGTTGCGATACCGTGGAATACGGACCACATACCATAGGCTGGTGGAGTATAATTTGCAGGCAGAGCTGGAGGCCCAATGTTGGCTCCTCCTGCCGAACCCTGTTTGCAAATAACATTGGGCATGTCAGACAACCTAAACCTAGCAATCATCCAATTCTTTAAAATCGAATGAAAGAAAGAACAATGACAGAACTATGAGAAGAGTGTGACTAGAAGATAAGTTGCATAGCTCCAGGTAACACTAATACCAAATAAGCACATATGGTCACTCTTCTTAATCAGACACACCCATATTTGAGTGGTATATGGCAAGGATTGTAGTTATGAACAGACACGAAAACAACATGTGTTCCAAAGAGATTGGACTATGTGATCAAAGGGTTTGGCACAATAGTTAACACAATTGGGAGGGCCTGCATGATGACTTCAGAGAGAAGACGAACTCCACTTTGACCTCTTACAACTCTTGCACCTCAACTCCGATTCTGAAACTCGAAATGACAAATCTTTGTGATACGCAACTGCTAACCTGCTAACCGGATGAGACGTATCCCGATCCAATATCCAACAGCCAGAATTGTCTGGAGTTAAAAGTGCCCACAATACCTTATAGAAACTTAAACCCCTACAACTGTTCCTGACAAACTATTGACATTATAATCAACACAAAGCAAGAAGGGGATTTCTCAGCAACCCAGAACAACACAGAAGCAGAGAATGGTTGAGAAGTGGTTGAGACAGTTCTGATGAGTTCATGAATGATCCTTACCCGGCTAAGGGCAACAGCTGCGCAAGCCAGGTCGAGTTTATGCTTCAGAAAGTACTCATACTCTTGTGGACTATTGGTAGCAGTGGCAGCAGTCTCCACTTCGTCACGGAGACCTGAGAATAGAGGATTCAAAGCAACCCCCACCTCCACCTGATCCACGACCCCACCGATTGAGCCCAAACCCACAGGAGTGGATGATGTCGACGATGGTGCAGAAGCCGGCGGCGGCGGCGGTGGTGACAGTGATCTGGGATGCTCGTTGAGATCATGGGTTTCCTGTCTGGATGGCTGCTGCTCCATTTTAGTTTCAAAGGTTTCCGGAGACTCTGGGCTTGGGGGGTCAGTGTTGTCATGTTCATCGTCATGCTCATCGTCGTCATCATCATCATCATCATCCTCATGATCATCATCGTCGTCATCATCTTCCTCATCGTCCTCATCCTCAGGGACTTTCCTCCGCTGATTCACCATGAACCTGCTCTTCCTCACTGCTGCAGACCCTCCTCGCTCCTCGCTCACCTTGAGAAACTCCTGGAACGCATACTCGGAGGCACTTCGGTTCATCCCCTTGTCGACCTCGATCACCTTCAGAGAATCCACAACTGGAGGAAGGATGATAGACGAATCCTCGTCCTCCTCTGGGATTGACACAACTGGGCTCTTCTGTGTGTCCCCCTGTGTGTCCAGCTTCCAGAATGTGCCCAGGATGTCGTCCACAGAAAAATTCCTCTGCATCGTGATGTTGTCGCTGTCAATCCTTCCCTAGGAAAACAAAAAAGGATAAAATTCCCACTTCGACACCCTTCCCTTTTTTCCAAAAGGCCCTTGTCTCACTTGAGTGCGGAGGAGCGTGGAGCTGTGCACTTGATAATTTGCAGAAGAATCCCTTCCTTCCCTCCGCTAAGCATCCCCCATGTTTTCATCCCCCGCTAAATGCCCTAGTCCAAAAGGCTCCCTCACACCCCTAACCTCGCAACTTTACCTACAAAATATTCAGGAGCTGCCGGCTAAGGAATGATCAGCATTTACCGGGGATTCTCTCTGCTTCAATTGCTGATGTCTCTGAGCTGCTTCCCAATGTGAAGAAGAGCAATCCTCGCTTGCAGGTGGGGTTAAGTTAGTTAGTGCGCGGGAACTGAAACATGCACTGCAAACCTGACTCCCCCCTCCCCCCGCGTTTGGTCCTCAGGATGGAAGTAAATTAATGATCATAAGAAGAGGTGAAATGAGTGACAATCAGCCACGATAGCGATCTAAAGGGCACCAAAAACAAAACGGAAAAACAGGGGGATTGAAATGCCAAAAGTGTGCATAAAGTGGTAAAAACACCGTCCAAATCCCTTACGTTAAAGAAGCTCAGAACCCAAACCCTCCTCCTCCTCCCGGTTGCTGCAGTGAGGCGGCTGTAAGTAACTAACTGATAAGAAAGAGGTGAAATGAGTGACAATCAACCGAGGCGATCTGAAACAGGGGATTACTACTTTTAATGCCAAAAAGTGTGCCAAAAGTAGGAACACCGTCCAACTCCTTAACCTCCTCCCAGAACTCAAACCCTTCCGCGGTCACTCACTGCAGTGAAGCTGTGTGAGTAACTAATGATAACTTAATAAGAGGTGTAACGAGTGACAATCATCAACCAAGGTGACGACATCATCATCAAACCGATCTGAAGGTCACCAAAAAAACAGGGGATTGAAATGCCAAAAAAAAAGAGACACCGAATCCTTCTAAAATAGGTGACAGTTGTTATTCAGTAGCAGATAGCGTAGCCCTACCAACTACTCAGGTTGGAAGATGCCAAAGCGCGATACCTCTCCTCTCCCCTCTTCTCTCTCCCGCCCTCCCTCCAAACCCAACCAAAAAATACCCACCCGGCGGTCGACTCTCCCGGCTCGGCCACAGACGAACAGACAGACAGACCAGTCAGGCTATCGAGTAACAACCAAGAAAGACGTTGCCGCGATGGCGATCATGTGCAAACTTCGTGACGGAAAAGTGGTAAAACAGAGGAGGTGGAAAAGTGCCAAAGTGTGGAGTCTGGTTTACACAAACTACAACAAGCAGGACAGACAGACAGCAGCAGGCCGAACTTCCAAGGTACGTTCGGACGGATGGATGGATGATATGATATGAATGGGGTGGCGATGTCGGAAGAGGAGCTTCCTCATGCGCGGCGATGGCGATCGAAGGGGTGCCGCGATGCGGGACGGAGACGACGAAGGGGAAGCAGGGGAAACCAGCTACAGCAATTAGCCGGGCTTTCTTTCTTTCTTTTTCCTCGATTAGAAAGATGCCCCCTAATGGCGGGCCAATGGCGGGCGCTTCTTTCTAGTCGTTTTCTTTTTCCTTTCATCTTAAAAGACGCCCAGGCATGCGCTTCTCTTTCCAAGCTTCTTCCCTTCGCGACCGGGGGGATTATTTTCCACAACTCCAATGTCGACACTGTACTAAATTGCACACACTATTTAAAGAATTCTCAAAGACCAAAGAAGCAGTTCTATATTTCACACACTATTTAAAGAGGGAACTTCTCAAAGACCAAAGAAGGAGTAGTTCGGTTGTTAACAAAAAGCAATCGTCGAGTCGAGATGCTTACGTACCCAATGACTCCGGAGGCTTCAGTATTTCTATATGGTCACAGTGGTTTTTTTAAAATATCTCAAAAATATCGTGGTTTGGATCTTGAAAGATGCGAGGTTTCCTCTCTTTTTGCAAGCGTTTCGTTTAGGATCGGGCGTTATTATGTACTAGATGTTTTGTCATGCTATATTCCATGGCGAGGTGGTATGTGTATGATTGTTGAGCATGGTTCACATTATAAGTACGGAATGATTTCGGAGGCTTTAGTATGGGCAATAGTGGGTTAAAAAATATCTCGAAAAGATCGTGGTTTGGATCTTAAAAGATGGGAGCTTTTCATTTACCCTCGTGTGGGGGTGGGGGTTACTATGTATCAATCTAAATGCATATGATACCGAGCATAGCTCTCATCATGTTGCGAGGGTTGTTGGCTATGGTGTCGTGCTCGTGTCAATGAAGACATGGCACATCAATGACATTTGAGATGGTGAGCGCTACATATTTTCAAGGTCGGTTGTGTGAAGGAGGATGCACCATGTAAGAAGAGGAAACTTCTTAAGATAAAAGTTTAGTTGGTGACAAACAAAAGCGGGCATTGTTGAGTCGAGGTACACATATTATATGTACGGGATGACTTTGGAGGCTTTGGTGTGGTAATCGTTTGAGCATTCCCATATGGTCACATGCGGGGTTGATACTATCACACATAAGTATCGTGGTTTGGATCTTATAATATGGAGATTTTATCTCTTTTCAAGTTTTTCGTTTACCCCGTGTAGGGATTACATGCTAGATGTTGTGTGCAAGGATTTGAGTTACAACCAATACAAGAGTGACACATGTACGATATTGAATGTAGCGCTCGCCATGTCGCAAGGGTTGCTTGTTACAACTTGTATTTGTCGTGCTTGTGTTCAATAAAGACATGACATGTCGATGAGATCTGGGTTGATGAGCACTATGTACTTTGAAGATTGGCTATATAAAGATTGATGCACAATATGAAAGAGGAAATTTCTTAAGACAAAAGTTGGTGACAAAAATGTCATTGAGTTACACACATATGTACAAAATGAGGCCTAGTATACTCGTTTTAGCATGTCTAAATGATAATGATTTAAAAGAACGTCAATTAAATAGGGTTTGGATCTTTAAAGGTGGAGTTTCTCTTCTTCTTTTCTAACTTTTTTGTGTAGCCCACACATGATCAAGGGGGGGAGGGAATATCACATACAAGCGTACATCTCACTCATCCTACATAGAAGCTCTAAAATAGTATGCAACCCGGAGGCTACTATTTAAAGTTGATTTGACACTGGAAGTACACTAAATATGATATTTAGTGTCACTTACTATTTGGATTTAAAACAATGTTATATATTTTTTACTATTGATGTATTTTTTTACCAAGTAAAGTTGTTAATGTTCTATAATGTCCAAACAACCAATTTAACATTTTTTGGTAAAATATGAGATATATAGTAAATAAATGTAGCAATGTGTAATTCTGAATAGTACGTGATACTAAATATCATATTCAATGATGTTTCAAAGTCCCCGATTCAGTCTATTGCAAGTTATTGGAGACGAGTTGGCCACAAACGTACAAAGGTTCAAGTTATTATGTTAAATGGATGAGAGGTACGCTTGTATGCAATAATTCCATCTCTCCTACCAAGGGTCATATGCACTTCAGACAATGACTATACCAAACATGATGTTCAAAATTCAAATCTTTAAAAATAAAATAAAAATCTAAAAGTCAAGGTTGTTGACAAATGATCATTGCACATACTTCTACCTCCATTTCATTATTGATTATACAAAAGAGGTTGTTCAATTACCATAATAAAAACAAAATTAAATTAAATAAAATTAAAATTAAAATTAAAAAAACATATAAGACAACATTGTTGCTAAAGGATCATTACACACATTGTTACAGTCAGTGCATGGAACGAGGCCTAGTATGCTTATTTGGGCATTTCTTAAAGGTAATAGTTTCAAATATGTCAAATCTATGGTTTTGGAACTTAAAATGATAGATCTCAAATGAAAATTTTAGGTGTTTTATTCACCCGTGTAGGATTGGAGGTTTATGCAATTCCAACATCTATTCTTTGAAGAACGGTCTTCGATAATAAAGATAAGTCTATAGAAGACAAAGACGCTAGACATTTAATTATCATGCTAAAAGAATATGTACAAGTGGTGCATGGAATGAGGCTTAGTGTGTTAATTTGATCAAACCTAAAGGATATCGGTATGGCCATGTGTCACTATCTATGTTTGGGCATAGGGCGCAACTGGGGTAGGTGTGAGTGAGTGGCCAAAACATATTTTTCCCATGGTTTCCCATGTATTATGCATATTGGAATCTGAGTGTTTGGACAATTTGGACATTAGATATGCTAGGTTCCTTTTGTAGAAAGTTAGCTAGTTTGTGGTTGGAAGTGTTTGATCTCACAAATGTGGTCTAAACCTTTATATAATTGTTTTAAAGTCATCGTTTTCTATATGCAAGCTTGGTATGTGTACTATTTGCAAGGAAAAACAAATCTATGTGCATGAGAAATTTAGGAATTTAAGATGATAAAAGTTTAATGGTGGTGTGCGCATGTCTAAAATGGCTATTTAAGCACTTAGGGTTTTATCCTTACGTGGTTGGAGTTTCCCAAGAAGGTGAAATCGATGTCAACTATATGACCAAGTTTTCACTAATAATCCTTCCAAGTTTTCAATGTATGTTCTAAACCTCTAGTAAGATTGAGAGCAACTTGCAAAAAAAAGAAAACAATTGAGACATAGTCGTACCCCCTCACATTGGACAAATAGCAACATCTTCTTTCGAGCTTTTAATTGTTAATCTTGAAATATGGACTTCAAGTGTTGTATTTATTTTTGACCCCCAAAACATGGGGAATTGCAAACTATGAAGTATTAATATGTGTGATTACGGCGGCACCAAAGCTTCCAACAAACCACATAAGAAGATTTGTGAGAAAGAGGGCTAGTGTTTTTTCTCACATCAAAGACAAAACTGATATTTAAGTAAGATTGCACTAAGTTCAAGTCCAGATTATAACATGTTCACTTTTATCATAGGATCTTACAATAGGATTGTATGGTAAGATCTCCCGATCGAATATGTAGAGTTTGTTTATGGTAATATTATAGCAATTTATCTAATTATATTTTCACTATTCAATGTTCATTTATATAGATTTAACATTAAAATCTTGAAATTCTCCATCATATCTTAAAAGAAAATCATTAAAGTAATCACTGAGGATTCACATATCTCCAATAAAATTTTGGTATATTAGAAGTGTATTGATTACAAAAGCCTGGACAATTCATTACATGAGTTTCCAAGTCCACAACCAGTTCATTCCTTAACTTTCACTAGTAGGGTTGTGGGTACCAGGCGACAATTGTTTTGACTAAGTTTTTACACAATATGGTTCTCTCCATATTTGTAAATGCGAGGGTTTTTTTTGGCGCAACCCAATAAAAAACATTGCCATCGGGGTTGTGTACTAATGACCATGCACCAACCATTTATTTGGGGCTTCTTTCTCGGAGTATGGCTTGCTAGACTACCAAGGGGCCCTACTCCCAATGTCATTATTTAAATAACCATTTCATTCTGACCCCAACCCATACTTTACTGCAAATGCAACTGTAACAATCACTTGCAAAAAATTACTATATGCACAAGTAATTTGTTAGTTTTCACTTTTTTCTATAGTTAATATATGGTCGTTGTTATTACTGATATTAATTATTGTGTACAATGTTACTACATAGTTAGTGTTGTTGTTACTATTAATGTGGTTATTGTAAATGTGAAAATCATTGGATATTTCTACCAACGTTGGTGGTATGTCTTCAAACATGTGAATTAAGAATAATGGGTCTTTCCACCAAGTATTGGATGCAACAAGAAGCATTGAGTTCAAAATAAATCTAGGTTCATGCAATCAAAGCAAATGCATCATTCTACTTTCATTGAATTAACATGATGGAAGTAGAGGAAGTAAGCACCTCAAGCACCTAATTAAGTTTGAATGTGGAGTTAGAATTGCACACATCTTGGAAAAATCATCATGCTACCCATATGATCATTGGATGTCATTCAATTGCCAAAGTATAAGAATCCTTTGCTGTGAGATATTGCCAGAGTATGAAAAATTTGCAATCACTTCACATAAGCAGCAATCCTTGTAAGTCAATAATTAAATTTTAACCACCTTCCACTCGCATCTCCAATCTTGATCTTCTCAAGTGTGCAATGTGTGATTCATGAGCGTAATGTTGCGATTTGATTAACAAACTTATGCATTATTTTTAAATGCCAATAATCTTTAGTTGAGAATGACATCTCATTGCATGAAGATTATGAAGAGAATCTAATAGAAAACCTTGAATCCTATAACTTCGACCACCACAAGTCTCTCTCAAGTGCTACTATGCAACCTCAAATTTTGGAATTGTATGAAACCCTAATCCTTAAACTTTTAAGAAACTAAGTTTGAAATAGCATGGATGCACGAAAGAGTAGTCACCCGTAGAAACACTTGGAGATGTACATTCCAAAACCACAACACTTGTTGATTCCCAAATTGGCGAATCTACCTTTGAATTGACCACCAATCTTTCGCTCTTAAAGCTTACTCCAATTAAACATACTTTGGGTGCCAATACCTATGTACAACAAGAACATGGGATTTCTCAAATAAGCCCAAATGGAGAAGCTTCTCCACTCCACCCCACCCCCCCCCCCCCAAAAAAAAAAAGGGTTGCTTGAAATTGCATATCAAGAGGATTCATTTGCTTGAAATCCTAAACCATGAGATTTCGGCTGCTTGAAACCCTAAAACATGACCCAAGAGCCAAAATAATCTCACCCCACACTTAACAAATGAACATAAGGTATACATGTGTTTAAGTGGATAGTTTTTATTGTTCTACCTCGAGCACCTAACCAAAACTACTATGGAAGCTCGTGAAACCCTAAATTGTAAATAACATAAGTTTGTAGACAATTCTATCCAAACCCTATGTGGAAGTACTACTTTGGAATTGTTTGAAGCCCTCAACTCTGAAAGGGAGTGAATGTTGATTCTCATAAATAATGGCCAAGATAACATATTTTTGTGGTAAAAAACAAGTAAATGCAATTGAAGTAATAATTTTCATGAACTACATAGTAAGTAGCTTGACCTCGGGGTATTTGGTGAGGGTGAGTGAATGCTCTAGTGCCAACATAGCTTTTGGAGTTGTTGTAAAATCAATCATAATTCACACAATTTGATGAACACCCTGACCCCTAAATGGGACATGTCATGATAATAACTGATTATTTCCAAGGAAATACAAAAGTAAATCATATAGCATTGGAAGAATAAAGTGGGCGCAAGAGCTCCGAATTGTGTCATACAATAAAATAATCATCCACTGTAATGGGAGGAGGATTTGAAGTGGGCCTTAACAAACATGTAGGTACCATTTGACTACAATTATCTCAAGGTGTGTCCAAATTGATTAGGATGTAAATATGATCTTTGCACAAGTTTGTGGAAATGACACAAACAAAGTCTTCTTCAACACAAATGTGTGCATGAACCCAATTTCCCAGTGGTTGTTGCCATTGGCAAACATTCTTAGTAGCCTATTGCCTCAGCTAGCTGCCAATGGGATTGAAGTGCCATAAGGTAGCTGACCCATTCCCGGTCACCACCCCATTTTTGCAACTTAGGCCAACCTCTTTCCGTGCAACACAATATCAATCTTTGATCAATGTTGACATGTAAAGCTCAAAATCCAACTTAGGCAAATGTTGTGGCTAAGTTGTCAACTACGTTTAGACTGCAAACATATTTAGGTGCCATGAATATTGATCATGAGAATCAAGTGTTATTGGTTTTCTAATTGATTGGTGTTTGGAAAGAGGCTCATGTACTTCACTAGCAAAATATTAGCAATAGGGTGAGACCTAGTATAGAGTACTCTTTATTTGAGCAAGCAATTTTTTTGAAAAATAACCAATGTAATATAGCATCATCTCTATTCACATACTTCATTGTATATATACTATATGATAGCCTATGATGTCATGTATTTCTTTTTTTAGAACTATATATAGGGTGTTGTGTTCATGACATCATATCCTTGTCATTGTTTGGTGTCTTAATCCCTTGTCATTCCATTATTCCACCCTTTATCAACATACTTACTAACATATGGCAACCCAAGTCTTATGTTAATGGGTTGCCTTATGTTACTAAGCATGTTGATGAAGGGTGCCTTAAAACACCACACATACGGTAATTTTAAACAACACAAAAGAGTCATTTTTTGAATTATCATTGGGTTAGTTTAAATGAAAAAAATTAAGTTCAAACTACCAAAGGCTGCAAGATAATGGGGCAAAGTAGAAGCAAAAGGAAAGAAAAGGGTTTTAGAAAAAGAAAAATATTAGATAACACTGGTAGAACACTATGCCCAAAAAAACCATAGCCAAAATCGGTTGCGGTTGTTTTGACCAGCATGATGTGCAGTCGCTAATCAACTATAGAAATTTTCCATTTTTGGACTATAATTAAAATTTTTGGGGGCGTGTAATACACTGTTGGAAAGCTATTTTCAAGACATTTCCAACGGTATATTACACACCCCCAAATTCCTAAATTTTCAGTCGCTAAACCAAAAAAAATGTAATCGTTTAGTGACTATAGATCAAGCTGATCAAAACAACTGTAGCCGATTTTGGCTGCGGGCATAGTTTTCTACTAGTGTAAGTAGCACCCCCCATAAAAAAAGCTTCAACACAGATCTATACATAAACTATGAGATAGTGAAGTACATGTGAAAAGATGGTAACCTATATCACAAGCATAGGTCGAAGAGAATATCCACTTAGAAAATTCATAATATTTGGGTTATTGTATAAAATTTATGAAAAAATATGAATTGTTTCTCATGTCCATTTCTCTACATGAAGAAATTTTTTTCTCTCTCATCATACATAAACCACATATATGCTAAATTTCTCAATTGATCATGAATGGGTTGACTACCTTGCTTTACCCTTGGTTCATGGTAGCATTAGATGATAACATAGCTCATATCTAATGAACACTATTTGCGTACATTGTCACCTCGTGTAACTTAATAGTGGTAAGGGCCCCGGCTCAAAGAGGTGGGCGTCTATCTTAGCCCTAGCCATGTTATTAGGGCCACTTCACACACAAGGCTGAAGGCCCATGACCATGGCAATGTAAGAGCTCTCATTGGTCGAAAGGGCAGAGACCGTCCAAGTTCACTTCACACTAGGAGGTGAAGGCCTAAAGGCCCAAAGAAAAGTTCGTGGATAAAAAGTCTACATGGAGTCCTACATGGCAGGTTGAGGATAAGGGGGCATGGTCTCCCGGAATTTGCATCAGGCCTGACGCAAATTATGGGAGACCATGCTTTTTTTAATATTTTTTCCAACAAGACAAATTTCAAGACAGATTCCAAGATAGATTCTAGGACATACAAACACCACCAAGTAATTCTCTTAAATTGACAGAGTTTGAGACATATTATATTAAACCAAATCCTCCCCTCTTTTTTTGCCAACAAAATATGCAATGGTCTTGCAACATGGTCCATTCTCACTTCAGACTATGCTTGAGGGCCCGTGACTACACAAAACGGCTTTCCCAACACGCATGGTGCGGCCTTTGGATGAGAGTCAAGGGTCCTCACCATTACAAGGTCACGGCTCTTGGCTCATGTATGAAGTGGCCCTTAGCCCCTAAAGATGGATTTGCCATTGAAGAGATGCATGCAAGCTGGACCAATGGTAGGCGTTTCTTTCTGATTGTTTCTTTTGCCTTACAATTCCCCATCTTCCTTTTGGTTTAAAAGATTTCTTTTCCCACTGCGGGACCCACTGAGCTTTTATCCTTCCAGTGCATATTCTCTCTTAGTTCTCCAAGCGATTTGGGCGAAGCAACCCATACACTCGTCTCCTTGTTGGATGCCTAAACCCTTGCCTCCAAGGAACCAGTGTACGGGTTCAGCCTTCTCCAAGCTGACCTTACTAGGAATCGGCCAATAGAAACCCTTTCTTTCTGGGCTTATCTTATGTAATAGAAGATTGGCTTTGACTGCAACTCTATAAAGAAGGCTTCCATCCGGACTCTGCGCCAAAGTAGTATGGGTTGGCAAGTCCTTTCATATGTTAATATAAATATGTTAGAATATAGTTTAAGGTACCTTAAAAGATGGCTCCCTCCTTAAAAAATTGGCCAATGGGAACTTATTTTATTCATTCCTTTTCTTTATCACCAACCACTCATGATGGGGTTTTCTGATCAGATGGCCATAGATAGGCTATTGGGACCTATACAACCCTTAAATGCTCAAGGGTAATGTAGAGTAGAGGCGCCTATAACCAATCCCTTAAGAGATTATGCACCAAATCTGTCGAAGTATAAAGTGGCGCACATTTGTCCGTGTAGGAAAATAGAAATAAGGAGGACTGCAACTTTTTCCGGTAATATTATTCCTTAAATTGAAATTATTGTGAATTTTTGAAGCCAAAAATTGGCCTTTACATATTACTAATATGTAGAGTATGCCATAGTTGCTCATTGAAAATACTCTATAGATTGCCAATGGGGTCATGATCAAGAATAGGCGCCTCTATTATACTACTAATGTTTATCTAAATTGTGTAAGGACCCAAGCGCACTTTCCGGCAAAATACTTGCACTGATGGGTAGTCAGACCTCCTGCATGCCAAAAAGGTGGAAAACAAAATTAAAGTCTTAATTGAACCGTGGTTAGTTTTGGTCCAAGCTTGCAGTGAGGGGCTAATCACACCGGTCACTTGTGGCACCATCCGTTGGCATCTCCGATTGTAATAGTGTGAAAAGTGATGGGCCAACATCTATTTCTCAACATAATCCCAAACAATTTCATGACTGGAACCGGATGGAACGTTGGTGTGATCAAGCCATGAGAGGCTGATCACACAGGCCAGTTCAGACACCATCCGTCGGCATCTCCGACTGTAATAGTGTGAAAAGTGGTGGACCAGCATCTATTTCTCAACATGATCCCAACAATTTCCCGACTGAAACCGGACCCAAATTTTGGTGTGATCGGACCATGAAAAACCACCGAGGTAGAGATTCATGCCCTAATCACACCGAGATTTCCGTCTGGTTACAATCGGAGAGGCCGACGGATGGTGTCTGAAATGGCCGGTGTGATAACCCCTCATCAGGCTCCGTTTCATGGCCTACGTCTCTGATGATCCTACTTCAAAGTCGACGATATCAGGCGGTCCCTGCAGATTGTCGTCAAGGCAAGCTCTGTCCAACTTCCGAGCTCTCATCTCTCTGAACTCCCAGCTCTGTCAATGCTCAAGCTAAAATCTGCCTCGCCCATCTGCCTCATGGATTTGGTCGCCGAACCAGGGCGACACCGCACCGAAACTCAGTCGAGCACCTGCAACTCCGACACTAGGGTCTCCAAAGTATCAACCAATGGATACAACAATCATCACCCGAAGGAGCCAGAATCCACCAACTCGAGCTTTGAGACTCTGAAGAACAAGCTACACTGAGACTTACAAAACTTTGGCCATCTGTTAGCTCTGAAGTTCTAGAATTTTCGGCCATCCGTTAGCTCCGGATTTCTGGAATTTTCGTTCATCTCTTGACTATGAGTTTCTAGAATTTCGGTCTTCTTCGATTCGTTATTGCCTGCTTCAAGGCTCTCACTAAATTCAGCATTGCTTAAATCTTGAATCAGCCTCTCGTGAAATCAACCTTGCACAGTTCAACGTTTTTCATGAATCAAACAAATGCTCTGAGAAATTGAAGGTCACAATTATGCATCCCATTATGCGACTAGGTGCTCCGAAGCTGTGTCGAGGTTGCTCGATGGATTTGGCCAGTTTCGACGTGGGTAGGCAAAGACCTCACCACAAATGAGCTTGTTGCTGCCGAACATTGGGTCCTGTAAACGTTGCTCACATCATCCGTGTTGGGTTACTGGAGGTGTGGGGATTTCCCACCCGAACCGAGCCTACAAAGCTTGAGGATTGCGTTTCGTAATCTGCAATTGCATGTCGCAGCTCCACCCAAGCCAGTTTGCTGCAACAACGCCAAGCAGCTCTGCCCAAGCCTGTCACGGCGACTCCATTGGATAGAATCACGGCAAAAGACGCAAAGATCGGCCGCATGAACGTTACCCATGTTTTGTCCACCCAGCAATGAATCCATCCTACTTAGATCTTCCACAAACTCCCAACTATTCTAATGCTCCTAAATCTCGTTTTCGGCTCTAACGCACTTTAGATGTGGTTAGCATGCCCGACAAGGCCTCTGATACGGTCAACGGGCTTGGTTAGATGTCGGTGTTATGCAGCAATTGTTAGGGAAATCTCGCCGGTGAGGGGCCCGGTTTCGGTTAGCAAACCCAATTGTGCGGCTAGGCCCTATGAGCAAGCCCATTCATCCCCCATCTGTATCTCCATTTGCACTTTTTCATCCACAATGCAAATGCAAGCCCACTCATCCCGCATTTGCATTTGCATTTGTGCTTTTTCATCCGCAATGCAGATGCAATGCGGGAATGCAAAGTTAGTCATCCTTGCAAAATACAATAGGGACGAAAAGTTATTCAAGAATTCCAAAACTCCATGCATCCCAGTGAGATATGCAAGGAGCTTTCTCCCACTTATGGACAAGGTCATCGTCATGAAGAAAGTGACCGTGCAAGGAAATAATGGGCTTTTACCTAATAAGTACTTAAGAACATGAGCACACATTGGACACCAAACATTGACACAAAGGGGTGCTAAATCAGCTAACAATGCTTTAGAAGCGAGTGCACTAAATATTGTATTTAGTGTCACCGATTCTATTTGTCTTGCTCAATTCTAATTGTAAACCGCCCGTGTAGTGTCACCAACACCAAATGTAAACCTAATATTATTGTCATTCCTTGTTAAAAAAAATTGGGTTATACATTTATAATGTTGCAATGAAGTGTACTTACTAAGTGATATTTCATCCAAATTTCAATTATCCATGACAATATTCTCATTACACAATTATTAGGATGCAAATATACCAATCTTTGTTTCAATAATTGGCATCTAGATGACCAAACGTAAGTTGGGATGACAATACTTTGTAAACTTATTCATGAAAAGTGTCCTTAGAAAAGTTACCACAATGACATACAATACTATATGACACTAAATACAATATTTAGTGTAGTCCCTCTGTATGTCCCACAAATTCACTCTATATGAGCACTATGAATTGTGGGTCCCATGATCAAAATTAATATCTTACAATACATAAGGCTTTGCATAAAAATAATTGAAGATAAGAGTTTATTTGGTCAAACTTGATTGTGAGATATTGATAGTCGATTCCCTTATAAAAGAGTTGAAACTCGACCCCTTAAAAGTTGCATATTTGAAGAGATGGGAGACTTCAAAAGGGAGAAAGAAGGGAGAAAACGCCTCTAAATTGGTGACAATGAAAATGTGTGGCAGCATGTTTTGTTGGACTTCACCCTTAAATTGTCGGTATAGGTTTAGAGATGTCCATATTGAGAATGTGTGGTCATATTCTTTTGAACACAACGTCTATGAATGTTTGTTGAGATTTATTATTAAAGAGGAAGGTTATGAGACACCATCAAAGAATCACGTCCATGCAATTAACAATCCAACTAGTGCTTTATAATCCTTCCATAATAAATCTAGAAGTGAACACTTTGATAATTTGTCATGATGACACAAGTCCCGTGTTTTCTCTCGGGGAGCTCACTCCCTCTTTAATTGATGCATACACGTGCGCTCAAGACCTATTTATCAGGGGGCTATTTACCTTGCATAAAAGATTTTAAGGTATGGTATTTTTAAAATAAAGGTAAATGCTTGTATTTTAATACACCCTATCATTAATTATAATTTTGGGAGAATCATTTTAAAATACCCTATTTTATCTATATTGTATTTTTTCCCTTATACCCCAAGTAACCAATTTTTTTGACTTTACCCCAATTTTTTTCCCTCAAAGCCCAACTGTTGTCCATTTTTTTTCTTACACCATATTTTGTTTCTTACACCCCATTTTTTTTCCAACACACGATTCCAACACACGTTTATACATCACCACCGACAAACCAAAGCATGGCATTTTGGATGCACAAACTTCCTTAATGACTTGAAGTAATCTTAAGTTGCTTTTCATTCCATCAAGTAAGTATCCCACAATTCGAATGTATGCCCACAAGCAATCTACAAAAAGCTTGGTCATAAAGCAATAAATTAGCTTCTCCAAACAACGGGCTTTCTATGTCATTTCGGGCACACCCAGAAACCGCCATTCACATATTAACATCTAGAAATCAAAGTATGGGATATTGACTACCCAACCTTCCTTAAGGACCCGAAGACCACCCTAAATTGCTCTCTAAACATTTAAGTAACAATCACACTACCACAGCACAAACCATTGTTCATTCACTAGCACAGACCCTACCCTACACCCACTACCTCTAGTAATTGTTCAACGGTATTTTACATGTACTAACTAGATAATAGATGGCATTATATGTCATGGTATTTTACATGTAAACATGTTTCACTATTTTAAACCCCCTATATTATATGTATGTTTTTTTGCAAAATTTACCTACAATGAATATATTGGACCCTATTTTTTATCGCACGTTGTTTCTACGATTTTCACTAGTGATCTCCCCGAGTGTTTTCTATGAGAGGAAAAAAAGATATAGATTTGGCAGATACATTTGTACATTATAAATTGATGAGAAGTTGTAAGCATAAGATGATCTTGAAGTGATCCAACTTGTCTCGATGTTTCTTGAGATGTGAGCTCTTCATGAGGTATAGAAGATAATCAATGTGAAATTGTATGATCAAATGTTTGAAGGTCGTAGGCAATTTCAATAAATATGTTTTGGATTGAAATCGAGAGTCACATTTTGAGACGTTCATGCCATGGAGGGATAATCTCCCACCATTTCTCTATCCGTAGAAAACAATTTTCGCTTTCTTCGTTGATGAATCATGATACTATGATGGGCCATCTTGAAGCCACCATCTCCTTCAATATGTTTACTCAACGTTACCAAGAAAATGTAAGTTGAATTCTTTCTTTAAAAAAAATGGTGATTAAAAAAGAGTCTTTTCCTTCAAACAATTGGTTGCCAAGCATTGCACCCCAACTATAATATATAGGCAGTGCTTGAATAAAGCATGTCAAATCCATGAAATTTGGCATGCTTTATCGGGCTCACAACTCCTCAGGCCCACTTCACACATGAGCCAAGGGACGTGATCATGTAATTGCGAGGGCCCTCGACTCTCATCCACATGTCGGACCAGTTGTTTAATTGACACGGTATGACACAATTTTTGTCAGGCCCACCTCTTGGACTCTCATCCAAAGATTGTACCAGTTATTTAACTTACATGGAATGCTAGAATTTGCATCAAACCTACCTCTTGGAGGTGGACCTGACGCAAATTCCGACATACCATGAAAACAATATTTATAATCTGCCATATAGGACCCCATGTAAACTTTTCATTCATGATAATTTGTTGGGCCCATAGACCTTCACCTTCTAGTGTCAAGTGAACTTCGACGGTCTCGGCCATTTCGACCAATGAGGGATGTTCGAATGCAACGGTCATGGGTCTTCAGTCTCTTGTGTGGAGTGGCCCTAACCATCAAAGTAATGTTATGTAAAATATTTGCTGCTATATTGAATGTATATTAGTGTTGTAATTTGATTTCCTACCACTCGGTAAAGATAAAGATAGACTCCTTCATATAAGCATCTATCGAAGAACTGTTTAAGTGTCCTCTATTATATTCTTCCAGTTTCCGTTCATTTCTTTCCCCTCAAAGATTCCCACATGAACCCCTTTTTATAAACTCCTTTCTTTCCGCGAGGGAGCCAATGTGAAAGCTCCCGCTTGCAAGCCAACCCGGATTGGGAACAAGTTGTGTTGCGGGTGCATTTTGCAACGAATGGGGGGAGCACTTGCCATGGCCCACCTCGTGTACGTGAAGATAATTTCATCCAAGATACGCATGTTGAAGCGAACTCGGCGGAGATTTTTTGGTTCTTTAAACGATATTAATGTTTTTTTTGGTACTAGAAAGATTTGGGAACATTGGACGTTTCAATCGATCCCGTGACCCTTCCGTATTAGAGCATCTTCACTTCCGTTACCACATCTCCCTCTAAATACCTACTCCAAAGTTGGTGTTAAAATTTGGTGTTAAAATTCTATGGCTTGTAAAGGTAAGGACTCTTAACATTGAACTAGTTACAAATTCCTAATTTTAAGGCTTAAATATTTATAGTCATCATAAAGGCACCACCACTACAATACCAACTGCTACTCTATACGTAATGTTATAATTCCAAAATGTGTAACATAATAATTTTCATATTGATAAAGAAACCAAGTAAAGGGAATTATAAAATATAAAACCATTGAGTGTTATGAAGTGCATTGAAAGAGACTTGACTATGTCGAGAATTTTCTATATCCATACATAAACATCGAGTACCTTCTACATTGTAACTACATATATCTACATATATACTAGTCTTAGTCTCTAATACAACACAATTGTCATTTAAAGTTTTGGCGAAGTCCTCATGGGTCTTTGTGCTATCAATTTGTCTATAATGGACACATGAATGTGTTGGCATGGGGGAGGTAGAGCGATAAATAGGCACATTTCATAATAAATATAAACATTAAACAAGCTTATATTAGAATTGAAATCCCTTGTAGGATATATGTCGACGAAAAACAAAAACTCATTTTCCAAAGACACCTTATGGTCCAAGTAGGATGGCACGACTGGTGGTAACTTGGTTTGACTTTCATAAGATTTAAGGATATGGTAGGTGTAACACACTTATGCCGCGATGGTAGTGGTATAAAGTGGTGACCAATTTGCAAACTATAACATTTTTCAAGCTCTCTTTGAGTAACCCTATCTAAACGGGGTCCAAACAATGAGGGGTTAGCAATATGCAAAAAAACCAAACCTCAATATTCTTGGGTCTTGAATTGTGTACATCATGTAAGCATGGCCCTCAGCAGCAAATGTGATTGGTTGTTATGGCAAATTATGGACTTCATATAATAAATAAGTATATATATAGAGATAGAGAGAGAGTTGACTTTTCAAAACTTTTACAAAGTTTGAACTTCCTCTTTTCAGAGGCCAAATCCTTCAACTTCTTCTTCATTGCAATAAAGGGTGGGTGGGTGGGAATGTCCACAAGACTTTTTCTATGTCTTTTGCATCTTCCTATTTGATAACACAATAACATTTTGCATAATAGAGTTATTTGCAATTATGCCTAACTGGATGTGTTGTACGGTATAGACAGTTTGTGTCATAACCTAATTTGCTTTGCAAGAATGTGTACCTTACTTAGAATTTATGCTATCACATGGTATCCAACAACAAATGTATGATTTTGACTGTCCCATACCTTGGAATTAATCACCTATCTTCTTGCTTCACTTCACAGTACATATAACTCATCCACCACATGTATGGAGTACTTACAAGGGAAATGTTCCTATTAACTTCAACCAATAGATATGCATAAAATGTCATAATCACCATACATCATTGTATTGAAGGTGTGAAGGGCATGCCTCACATGTGCCCATGCAACCAAACAACAAACATTTGAGGATTAGTTACGTACACGAGGTAAATAACAGCAGGACCCAATTGTTATCCATGTTGCACACACTTAATCTACTTCAAATGCATCAAAGTATTTCAAATCACAACACTCATTGTAAAACAACATATGGGTGTTCAAACTTGTTCCTTGGCCATGATTGGGTTACTCCAAGTAGAATACTCCTCTTGGTGATGAGCCCTAGTTTCTCTTACTTTTAGTTTTAGCACGTATCTACTACCCCAACGAGTATACACGAAGTTCACCACACCTCTCACTTATGTGAATGGTAAAAAAGAGGCTCTTTTTAGGGTTAAGGGTTTATATTGGAGTTCTTACCTATGGTAAGTTCTCGTAAATTTTATTATTACCATGGATTAGAGACGTGGGTCACGTCTTTTACTATGGTTATTGCGCTTTATTCATCTACATCCTTCTTACATCCATTCCATGGTAAGTATGATTTCTTTCCATGTATGTAGACTTAGAATCTCATGAGCCTATAGTCATCTACTTATAAGGAGGACCATTGCTGGGTAGATTAATGTAAGAGTTTAAAATCAAAATTTTGTGTGGCATGGCATTGATGAAGAACTAGAGAGAGAGAGAGAGAGAGAGAGAGAGAGAGAACTCAATACCTTTGGTAAGACAAGCTTGATGTTGGCAAATTGTTTAATTAGTTATGCAAAATGAACAATGTTCAGGTTGAACATTGTTCATTTTGTGAGGGTGGCCCATCATAAGAAGGAGATTATGCTCACAAATTTCTCGACCCACAATGCAATGGTATGTTGCTGAATAATATTGTGAGTCTCATAGATGTGCACTTCAAAATAAAACATTACACTACTTCGAACTAAAACATTCTAGATACGACATGTCCACGCAAGTTGCATGCTATCAACCGAGCCTCCTAAAACGCCTCTCACGTAACCGAGCTTGGACACCCAACGAGCCAACCGAAACATGACACGTGGTCGACACGTGTCAAATTGCAATGTCGATCATTGATGCAATTTATATATTTATATTTTTTTGTTGTTGAAATTGACAACGACGTAAAGTGAAAGGGAGGAGAAATAATGGACCGAAGAATATCTAAAAGCGGGGAAGTCATAGCATTGGAATGATCGTACACAACTGCACTGTGCATTAGGGTGTGGGTTGCAAATAGTACACAAATGGTGAGCCAAAGGATTCTCAAAGTTCACAAGTACATGCATATTACAATTTTTTTCTTCTTCTTACTTTTTGTCATTTTTCGCTTCTACTTTTCTACTTTTTGTCATGGTAAATTGTCATCACCACAACATATGGGCATACTTCTACACATTTTTTGAATGGATTTTGTGGCCTTCCTACCGACCAACATACCTACTAAGTTACGTGGGTGTTATTTGGTTCATTTTTCATGTTTGCCCACTTCTGCTTATTAGATTTACACAACGCAAGGTCCGAGATGACCCTAAACTACCGGGTGATAGTGGAGAGGTACCCATTTTTGAATGGAGTGGTTGGCGGTTTGATTCCCGCTGTGAAATCTTTTCTCTACTTGACGGAAAAACTTAGCTAAGTAAGTAGGAAGCCAAGAGCCCACCCACCGCAAGGTAGGCAATAAACCCCACCTTGCACCAAGAGGATTCTTGAGCAGGGTAGGGCCAACGGGCTCAAATTCACATCAGATTACCTTACATTGGTTATTTATTTATTTACATAACACAACTTGTGTTGCAGTAGCAAACCTACTATGAAACTTATCCAAATTTTGGATTGAAATCCAAATCTCTCCTAATTTAGTTACGGTTACCAAAAGTGCATGTTGGTTGATTTCTTAACTGGATACATATTGTAGGTCCTCCCCATTGTGTTCAATATTAAATGTAGAGTAGTTATTAATATTTGAAGACGTAGTCCGATCTCTTTTAAAACATGTGTCTTTATGATGCTTGCTCTTTGATCCTCACCTAACTACATATCAGTAAAATACAACGGTCCGATCAAGAAAACAAGTCACTTAAGACTCATATGCCTTATCTACACTAACTCTCAAAATTGAGTTGATAAGCAAAACAACAAATTTCGGGAAGCCATGTCGAGTAGCACATGTTGTTTGAGTGCCCAACTCCATGCCACCAAGTCAAGGGGTTGTCTAGAGCTCCCTAACCATATACGAGGATGGTTAGGAGGCCGTTTTCTAAAAGACCAAATGAGCACAAATTGAGATTTATTTTTAACGATGCCCGCAAAGCGAGGACCGAAGATGGGTGTATGTTGTAGAGAGAATGCATTCGGGGAGGCGATGATTTGGCCCGTGATTTCCTAGGTGTCAAGTTTCTCCAAAATTTCTCGGCGCATGGGCCAAGATTCATCAAGCTTTCAAAGGAAACATGACTCTAATGCAACCAGTTGTGTGTTTATGGATCATATTCTGTCTTTGGAGACGTTGTTGTGTGAGTTGAAGGCTTGCAACACCGATTGCGTCTCGGTAGCAGAGTCTTTGTTATTGCACTTTGCTTCCGAAATGAAGGTGCCAAGATTTTCAGATGCAAGCACAAGATAACTCGAAATTTTGAGCTTTTTAGGGTTACTTCACACACGATACTGAGAGCCCGTGACCATTACACTTCAAGCACTCTCATTGGTGGAAAAGGCGGAGCCGGTCCAAGTTCAAGCTTCACACTACGCTTGAGGGACCGACGGAGTATGTGAATGAATGCAAGATGTATGTAAAGTCTACATGGCATCCAATGTTTCATGGTCACTTGGACTATTTTCAAAAACCACCTCTTGGAGGTGGGCCTAACACAAAACCGGGAGACCATGGCACTCCAAACGCTCATAACCGTTGGGTTTATTCTATTTTATCATGTGTGAGGACCCGCATGAATAGAAATTCATTGAAATGGCAGTTGGTTGAGGGCCCGGTCACATATGACTTCACACTACACTTAAGGATCCGTGACCACACTGCATGATTTTGGGGGTGTCTTGGGACGGCCTTTGCACACTTTCTTTTGGGCTCTCACAATTTCATGGTCACGGCTCTTGGCTCGTGTGTGAAGTGACCCTTAGATTGGGGGCAGCAATCTCAGTTGTATATAGAAAGCCAATACCCCTGAAATGAGGCCAAGTTGAATTCACACAACTAGAGCATTTGAGCATTTGATTAGCCAAATTCATAGCCATTCGTGAGAATTTATGGGCAATCGAGTAGGAAATTAAGCGACGTGCTTCTTGATCGATAGTGAGTATGCTAAGCATCTAAAATATGGATACAATGTTACCGGGCATGACCTTCACACATCTAGTCCTCCAATTTAGAGTAGACATAGACAAACAAATTTTCTCTCTTCACTTTGTAAGTCACCCTCTAGAGTAGTTTCGTGTGTCTTATTGGAACACGTAGTGACAAAGACATAATTGCAACACGTTGCTATTAATCAACACGTGGTCTAGATGATTTGGTCACACGGGTTGATTAGAGCTCACGGACATTATCATAGTGCAACATTAAAGCCATATACCACATACAACAAAGGAAGTCAACATAGTTACAAAGGAAGAGTTCAAATGAACCATGTATTTATAGATATTGTGGAGGTGAGGATGAAACACACTTGAGGTTGGTGCACTCGTCACCTTGGACATGCTTATTGCACATGTCAATGATGGGAACCCGATGAGAAGACATGCAATATACAACCCACAAACAAGTGCACGTGGGGTGTTAGCCTTGGGTGTTTCATGTTTATGAAACATTGCAAACATGGTTGGTTCTAAAATATGGGGCCACATGAGGAAATCATGGTTCATAATTCAGTCCAACCACCTCTTAGAATTTAGCATTCTTGACGCTTGCATTTGGTGGCATTATGAGATGTCTCTAATCGGGAGTGGTTTTTCCTTACATGAGGGCGAGAGAGTTGAACTCAAAAGGTTTTAGAAAGATGGATGACATTTGGGATGGTCACACAAAGGATTTCATATGTTGGGAGGTAGTTATGCATAGAGTTAGCCTCTTACCGGAGGAGGAGGAAGTTGCTTGGCTTACTATCACTTGCCGAGCCTTGCACGCTTGGCATAAAATTTTGGAGAAGGACGTGGAGTTCACTACAGTCCTTGCATGTGGATGGGTTTATGAAATGGTCAAGACTAAAATCCGTTTTTTTGGTTCTTAAGTGCTCCAACGATCTTTGGCCCCTTGGGTTGAACATGCTAAATTATACTCTCCGAGTCATGGGAAAATGCTTATGTACTAGTCCACAAACCCATATCTAGTGGATTGGCAACACTTTAATGGTGGGGTTGAGGGTTTGTTCCATGAAGTTAGAGTCATCGAGACTACTATATACCATAAAAAAAACTATATGTTATTTTGTTTGTTTCTTTTTTGCCTATGGCGAGGTGGCCACCCTCACATGAGACCCCTCTTGGTGGGTGTGGAAAGTTGCGTTTGCCTTCTCGGATTACACCACTACGATCGGGAGAGCCCTTCTTATGGACAAGGTCCTTCACACCAACCTCGTGGTTAGAAAATGGATTGGTCTACTCCTTGACAATCATGGTTTATGTTGGTTGAGTTTATGGGACCCCAAGCATTTTGGCAAAGAGGTTGCTTTCATCTTGTCCATTTGGCACCATGCAGTGACAATTAATGTTTGGAGGGCTAAAATCTCCTCAACTACCATTTCTACTCAATGCATCTTTTGCCTCCCCCATACTAGTGAAACAATTAAGCACACATTCGGGATTGCATTCAAGCAAAGATGACATGGAATTGGACTCCCTTGATCGGGATGAAACTTAGTGGGGCCAAGGTCAACAAGGAGCTTAACCTTCACTTGAAGCAAGGCCTCTTTGTTTGGGGAAAAATTCAAGAATTGGTTCAAAATTTGGCACCTTGTACGTAGTATCATGTTTTGGGCTTCTTTTTGAAGCAAACCTAATTATGTGGTGTTTAGCCAAATTCAAGGGCATGCTAACAAGGTTAAATACATCATTTGGGATGAATGAATCCTCTATTGGAAGATGGCGTGGGTGACGATCTTCAAGCACATCAAAATTTGTTCGATTGCAAAAGCTTTTGATTGGAAGATCCTAATTCTTAGGCAGTGGTTTGGCCTGGGGGGTGGAGTTTTCATACCACATATGAACTAAACTAATGTAAGTGTAGGAAGGGGTATTATTTGAGGCATTAGTGTACATGGTATATATAAGGGAGATATATGGGTTTTCTCTAGTGTGTACATTTAAAAAGGCTATTGAGAAATTTGAACTAAAGGTAGATGTACAAATGGGGATCATGAGGTTTAGAGGAAAATTGACATTAGATGTGCTAGTTTCATTCGATTTACCTTATTTCATCCAAATGACGTGTGTTTTAGGGTCATATTTTTATGGGTTATATCCTATGGATGGAAATTGTTCAATGACTTTCTTGTTGGAAAGTGAAAGTGAATTAGTTATGTAGTAAAGGTCCATTGATTTAATGATTTATATTTGTGTATATAGTGTAGGCATTTATCACATTAAAATAAAAAAACTTAGTACAAAAGCTTAGTATGAGTCCAATTTCTAGCCCATTGTTAGTACATATACATTTTTTTCTTCTCTAGAAATGTATGTATACAAGGGGTTTTATTTCAATCACCCATGAACGTCATTTAGGTTTCCAATGAAGAGTCCACCCCCATGTGATTTGGTTGGTGATGGGTTGCGGGGTTGTCCTTGGTGGTCGGTTTATGCATAACTCGTTCGGTTCTTTCTTTATGTGGTAGTGTGGCACGCTTGAGAGGCCCTGCTTCCCCTCCAAGTGGGTGTGTTTTCTCGGTTCTTAGTTCATCATGGGTATTGATTTTTTGGCCTTCAATCCCACCTTGTTTTTATGCTAACTACTAGAACCTCAAATAGGTAGTCAACACGATTGGGAAGACTTGTATGATCATTTGAGAAGAATAAAATAAAGATATTCACATGACCTACAATATGCCAATTTACTCGTTGCCATGCCTTTTCTTTCCCATACAAGGAATACAACCTTCATGTTGTGCCATAACCTTCATAATTTGTTCCTAATTGAACTTATTGATACTAGTTTTGTTCCTAAAGAGGCGATCATCTCATCCCTTTGACCAATCTTGGGGTGCGCGGGAGATCCTCTGTCTTTTCTTTTTTTTGACACAGAAGGCCGATAGGCCAGCGCCAAAGCACAGGAGGCAGTTGACCACCTGGCAAGTTTTCCGTCAGGTAGAGAGGAGATTTCACAGCGGGGATTCGAACCGCCAACCTCTTCCTTGAGATTTGGGTATCCCTCCACCATCATCCGGTAGTTTAGGGTCGTCTCGGACCAGAGATCCTCTGTCGTAGAGACACGACGAACGTTATGGTATCCTAGCCTATGACCGAGAGCTACACATTGGTGAATTTTCTTGATGACCTCTTCTATGGTAATGAACGATTTAAAATTTTTCATGCAAGGTAAAATGAAATGTTTGTCTATTTCAAAAATTTGGAAATTTTTAAAATTAATTTTGAATTAGATATGATTTTTTAAAGATGTTCCCTAGGGTATCTTATGATAGACCTAAAGAAGACTATGTCAAGAGACATCCTAAACGAACAACTAATCTCATCCAACACGTTGTGGCAAGGTCTCATGTGCCTTGAACCGAGACCTATGGGCCTCAATGACCACCTTCCTCTCTCCCACCACACCTCTCATGTGCCTATGACCGAGACCTCCTTCCCCCTTCCCCCTCTTCCTCCTCCTCCTCCTCGGGAATGAGTCAACCTAGGGAACATTATTGTCTAATTTGTTCCCTAGAGCTCGGTTTAAGGTCAGGTGTCGGTAATAGGCTAGGATACCATACTTGAAACTGGAAAATGGTTAAAGAGCAGGAGTTGTGGCGGCTTAGAAGGTACCCTTGCCGTGGCAGGTGGTTGTCTTGTGGTGCTCTCTTCATGTAACGGTGTGACGCGCTTGAGGGACCCTGCCTCCCCTTTGAGATGTAGGTGCATTGTTCTTTTGTTTGATTCTTTATGGGCATTGGCCGATTATCCTTATGCTTATTTCTAAAAACGCCACAAATTATGAGAAAAATGGCTTCATCCTCAACTTGGATTTGTTGATAACCTCCTCCTCATCGTATGTTGAAAGAATCAGGCTAACTGGAAATCATGTCTGTTTTAGGCCCACTCAACTAACATGATTTTGCGGAAGATTAACCAGGCAAAGTCAGTGCCATGCATAAGCGATCCAGATCCTTGTGTTTCCAAGTCCAATCGGTTACATGTTGACATCTTCTGGTTCATCTTTGTTAATTTGCAGTATACTCTCTAAAACCCTCTAAAATGATGGGGTAATTTTCGTCGAAGCCTTGAACTTCAACTGGTTGTTTCTCAAACTCGATCTGTAACCAGCAGTCGGTTCTTCCCATCAGTGCCTGGGAAGTTTTTGGGCATATAGAGTCGGTCAAGATCCTAGTGATTCTAAATCCAGCCGGTTACATGTTGGCATCTTCCAGTTTTGCTTTCATTCATTTGAGATAGCATATTCTATAGATTCCTCTAAGTGATCGGTAATTCTCCAAAAGTCTCCAACTTCAACCGGTTATTTCTCAAACTCAACCAGTTCATCTGTAACTAACAGCCGGTTCTCCCCGAGCCCTGTTCCCGTTCATTGGGCCAAGTTATTTCTCAAGCATATATATTCTTGGATTTTTTTTTTTGAAAGGCTGGACTTGGTGTTGCAAGTGGCTAATTTTGCTGTGGATTTGGGAACAAGGTTGTCAGGTGTTTTGGAGACACTGGATGCCCTTTGTATATTTGAAGGCATCTCACTTGCATTAAGAAATAACTTACACCACCACCACCACTTGCGGAAGTATTCAAACGGCCTCGCCTCCTAGGGTTGGATAACTTTAAACACGTGCCGTATTTAAAGTTTGTTTGAACATTGAAATGCTTTGGCAATTGTTGACTTATTGAGGCCGAGGAGGAATTAGTTGAAGAAAACCGCGCTGCTTATTCTTGAAATTTTCCGAGAGAATGAAGATATCTGTAAACTAAAGGAGATGAAATCTTTGTTTAGTTCCAAACCTTGAGTTTTATGAGGATCAACACAAAGTCATCCAAGTTTTTTTTAAGCTTAAAATAACATACACAACGAGTGGTGTCGGGCTATTAAAAACTAGCTTTCTAACTTATCCTAGTAGGATGGGTGGGCCAAGCTAAGCCTTGGATAGGCCAATCTTGAATTGAGGACAACAAGTCCCATGTACATACTCTATTCTAAATCCTAAAACTCTCTCGAAGTTTGAGATGCGGAAAGAGGAGATCCCAAAAGTTTCACCCAACTTTCAAAATAGGGTCCAGCGTACGACGAGTAACGAGATCTCAATGGAAAGTTTTCTCAAAGAAGGATCAAACCCACGATCTCGTCCCTCTTTGAGGGACTCCATAGATACTCTAATATCTATCAAGCTACTACTACATCTTTGTAGACAATTAGCATAGAGATTTGGCAATACCAATGTACACTAGTGAATGTTCACAACACCTACTGAGGGGAGGGCGAGGGTGAAATCATTGATTATTATAATATAGTCTAATAATTCTCTTAAAGTTAAATAAATCATTAAATTGGGTCAAAGGCCTTGGTTAGTATAGTCAACTTAAATTAAGATGAATTAACAATCAACCTATATGTAGGGGCGTGTCATATGTTGAGCCTATGTTACCCCCTCGGTAGGTGTTACAAAACCAAACTGGTGTACACCCACTAAAATTGGTTGTATCTAGCTACGTGGGTACACAAAAAAGGAGTTAATTGAGACTAGGGAGATACAAAATACATACAACTACATGGTATTTAGTTGGGCCAAGGTCGGCGCCATCGCACTCATTGTGTGTGGCACCGATAGAGGAATAAGGATTTGTCTTATAGCCTCGCTCAATAAACTTGGTTCAGGGTTCACATATGAGCTCGCAGCTATCATCAAGTTAAGCATCTTTCATCCACGCTAACACAAGGGGTTGGTGTGTTCTCTCTCTCTATCTCTCTCTCTACAATATTAAGTTATTTTCTCTCTTTTTTACATATATTAGGCTATTTCTAGTGCAAATAAGAGTTTTAAACTTACACCGAGGGTTATAAGCATCATGGTTTTGGGGAATATGTATGTTAGACATTTCATTAGATTATCATATTTACCAACTTGTGTAAATACTTGAGGCTATCCCTTAACTATAAGTTTATATTTTTTTGTGGCCTAGAACTTTTAATATGGGAGTATTGATGTAGGGGCAATGTGCACGCATTATTTTTTTATTTTTTTCTCAGTTACATGTACACCCCGGGGTGGACTTATAGATGTCTCTTTAGGAATGTCTAAAATTTTGGGCATGTATGCCAAAATAATAATATATTTTGACCACTTCATGTGCAATACTCGAACATGTTGAAATCTTGGAGATGATAGATATGCATTGTTAGTGAGTGAATTGTTTGACGGCAAGTTAGTAGTGTCGAGTAGTATTCTACATGCAATTAGAAGTCATGTACTAATCAATCCTTTTATTGTACATGTTTTATGGATATATGTTCAGTTGCAAAATTATATAAATATCATGTAAATCTATTACACGTTGGTGTTCTTCATGTATTCAACAATTGTTTGGTTTTTAATTTCTCTCAAAAATCAATAAACTTGAAAAACAATGGTTTCAAGGCAAGGCATGTTGAAGCAAACAACCCACCCAAAGTCAACACCATTAAATATTGCACAATAAACACATGTTGGTTTTGAGAATGCCCACTGCCTTAACATCAACGCTCCTGGGTTTCTATTGGGTTATCTACTAATAAAACTTTGAACCCTAGTAACTTTTGCATACATTATCCAAATCAGAATTTTTTTGATGCATTTGAACCTCTCGTCAAAATTTTGCTATCAAACATCATTTGTGATCTAATAATAATATATAAGATCGACGCTTAAAATGATGGTTTGAGCACCATAGTCTACCTTACACCACACCTTATCGAGCTAGGTTTTAGTACTACTAACACCCATACGAAACGCACGTTAAGAAGTCCGGCCCTCTATTATTAATCCCTTGAATCACGGGACACTTGCCTGCCTTCTCACAGGATAGGTGATGGTGAGATAGATACGTATCCGAGCACAGACAGGAAACGAAAACAAAAGGCTTCAAATCTGTCAACTTCGGGCTCACAAAAATCCCCCACCTACCTTCACAGACAGACACAGAGAAAGAGAGAGCTCATCAAGTCGATTTCGTCACCAACGAGAACTGAAACCGCGTGTAAGTTCATCACGGACGCTTTCGTAAATTGAAGTGACAAGTGCTTGATTCTCAAAGATCGCAAAATCTTTGAGCAGTATGACCGAGTCGCTCAACGAACGAGTGAATAAATAACACATAATAAGTACTCGACTTCGTCGCTGTGGAAACGACGAAATCGATTTTGACGTTTGAGATGAGATCATAAAGCTTCTGTTTTGGGGTAGATGTAAGGTAGATGTTTTGCACAATGAAATTTGAATCGACACTGCTACTAGGCCATGTTTGTTGGATGGATATAAGGTAAAAAGCTTGCGAAAAAGAGTATGAATTGACTCCCACTGTCGTGCTCATGCTCCATACTCTACGGACAAGTTGTCGACGTCTTTCACATATGGGTTGCAATTGGATGGAACTTTGGTGGTAATGTATTAAATAATAGCCGTTGGGTGGTTACTTTGTCGTGGAAATTAGAACATGTGGATCCTTGATGCTCGAGATCAAAAAGTGTTGGATTGACCATGTGGCAGTGTTTGTTGGAAGTGTCTGGAGTAGATATAAGCTAAAAGCTTTGTGCACGATGAAATTTGAATTGACGATGCTACCGGCCTATGTTTGTTGGATGGATATAAGGTAAAAGAGCTTGCAAAAAAGAGTATGAATTGACTCCCACTGTCGTGCTCATGCACCGAATTCTACGAACAAGTTGTTGACGTCCATATTTGCAGATGGTCGCGGTTGGATGGAACCTTGGTGGTAATGTATTCAATAATAGCCGTTGGGTGGACCTGGCCAAAATGGCGGGTGGTTACTTTGTCGTGGAAATTAGAACATGTGGATCTTGATGCTCGAGATTAAAAAGCGTTGAATTGACCGTGTGGCAATACTTGTTGGAAGCGCCCGGGATAGATATGACTTAAAGCTTGCAAAGGAGATTTGAACCGACACCACTACCAACCTACATCTGCGGCGCAATATTTGTTGGAACTGACCAAGATGGATATATGATAAAGCATGCAAAGGGAGTATGGATCGACATATGTATTCTACAGACATGGGTGTGGACGTCTTGCGTAGCTTGTCGTGGTTGGATGGAACCGTGGTGATAAAGTATTGGATAATGGCCATTGAGTGGACCTAGCCAAGTCCAAGAGGTGGATGATTACGTTGCGGTGGAGACGACAATATATGGATCTTGATGCTCGAGATTAAAAAGCCTGAGCACGACCGCGAAGTTGCAATTCATACGCGAGTATGGAAGCGATTGTGGCATGTATTAGTACAACTTTGCACAAGGAATTTGAATCGATGCCACTATCACGCTCACGTTCCGTATTATACGGACAATGTGTGGTATCTTTGGTAATTAGTTGTGGCTGGATGGAAACATGGTGGAAATGTATTAGATTATGGTCATCGGATGGACCTGGCTCACTTTGTCGTGGAAGTGACACATCAATCTTGATATTCAAAATCAAAATTCATGGACACCATGACCACATCACCATTGATGCCAACAATATGTTGGAAGGGATAGTGGCATATATTTGTAATGCTTGCAAGAGATGTTTGAGTTAATGCCACTACCGTGCTCATGCATTGTATTATAAGGTATGCAAGTGTTACTCGTTTACTTTTTCTTGGTCTTCATCTATGTTTTCAAGTTTGTATTACATTAACAGATATACGATGGAACACCAACAAAAACCAAATTGAAAATCAGACCTCCCATGATTTAGTTATGGTTATCGGAAGTGCACGTTTGTTGATTCCTTAACTTAATATATAGGTCTTCCCAATGTGTTCACTATTGAGTGTAGGATAGTTAATAGAATTTGAAGACATAATCCAATCTCTTTTGAACACGTGTTTCTATGATGTTTATTCTTTGATCCTCACCCAACTACATTACAATCAAATATAGGTGTCCGGTTAAGAAATGCATGAGATTCTTTCTCATTTCTCAAATACTGTTTCAAATCATTGATTTTTAAGATTTAAAAAAATTCAAGTGAAAAAATACCCACAATTAGTGCAAATCACAATTCGGTGGACTGCATCTAAGGTAATTGCACCTATTGTGGGCACTTTAACGAGTCTAGATGCTTAGAGTGATCCAACTAAGCCAATTATCTCATTAGATTACCAATCCATAGTGGATCTAGAAGCCATACACCTCAAAACATTTGAATTGTTTCTCAGTTTCTTGCGGATTTTTGTAAGTGAAAAATTTTCAGGACCTGTTGGGATCACATAGGAGCGTCCATTTTGTTTCCCATCTTGGTCATGCCCCATCTTTTGCATCTCAAACAAAGTTCTTCTTCAATAACCTATATTATTGTCTTGTCTAATATCTCACGATTGTGATAGTGTGGGACCAGAAATTACATGCCACACTTGCGTTTAACGTCTTATATATGGTTCATTGAAGTGTGAATTTCACAAAGCCGTGGCCTCCCCTATTTTGAAGCCTCCACTCACTTGTTAATGTCATGGTGTTCTACGTATTGGACTTACAGTGTGTTCATAAGTAGGTCATGCTATGCCTCCACTTGGGACTTATTTACAAGGGACCGTTTAACACATGCTCTGTGTCCAACTATACTTTCAATATTTGGAGGTGTCTATATTTGGTCACATACTAAAATAGGTGCACATAGCTTGCTTCTAAATATACAAAGAGAGGAAATTGTTGCATACGAGTGTACCTCTTGTTCATCCAACACAAAAACCCTGAAATAGTATGCAACATGAATGCTACTTTATTTCGTTTATTTGACACAAAAATTAATTTCTAAATTCTCGGATTAGTCTATTCAAGGTCAATCGAGATGAATAAGCAACAAATATATATGAGTTCAAGGTTTTATGTTGGATGGATGAAAGGGCCACAACTCAATTCCTCAGTTGTATTTTGTGAGACCGTTATTGGGGTGAGAATGATTCTCCTTTGATTCCAGGGATCCATGTTTATGGGGAGCAATCGGACTATGTACTGTGGAGTTTTCAACAAACAATTATAAATTCATATTCCTTTTAAATCGCAGCCTCGTTCTTTGGGAAAGAAACCATCATCTAGATGCTTAGTATTGTTACGGAAGTTTCTAAATAACGTGAAGGAGATGCTTATTACCTACTAGTGCATTCTACTTTGGTTTCAGACAAGTGATAAGCCTCGAGCATTTGCCATGCTACTCGTGTCAATCACATCGCTTGAAACACGCTCAAATCCCATGTGGAAAACTCTATATTTTGGCGTTGAGAAAGATGACCAAGAATGCACCTTGGGTCACGTGAAGGATTTTGTAGGAGTATTATGATATTGGGCTAAAATTGCTCGTTTTTATTTCTTCTTCATTCTCCCTTTATCTAGATCGGGGGTTGTGTATTGTAGATATAGATAGCAACATGTTCTATATTTAGCAACATTGTAGGGCTATATTTAGCTCAAATTGTACCCAAGTTCAAGAGTCGCACACACTATTTCAACTCAAACGTTGTGGGATTGTGGGACATCTAGTAGTAAGTTAGGCATCCCCAAAAAACCAAAAGTGGTTGAGAATGTTCTTCCTATACATACGAAATATTTATGTATTTATTTCGAGGTTTGTGTAACCTTTCAATTTTATGTTCTTTGGGTTTCTAGTTCAATCAATAGTGAGTTTGAGTCCCACTCAACCAAGTTAATTCCATTTTATAGAGGAATTTGAATTGGTTAACACTTTGCATTTTCTTATTTGTTGTTGAATTTATGATGTGAAGAAAGCATCGTAGAAGTGACGCTCGTTCATCACTAGAGGGACAAAGCTATATAGCCACCCATATAGCAAGGTGGTTAAGCGCATGTGTGGCACTAAAGGGTTGCTAACAAACCACCCTAAGCCTTGTGAAGGCTGGTCGTGGGGGTTGTTCCAAAAAGAGCTGCATGATGCCTCCTAGGGACATCAACACTATTGTAATTGTCTAAAATTAAGATGCTTCCCAATTTGGATGATCAAACTACAGATGGAAAGTGATCTCAAGGGTTTTCCCATTGTGTAAGGAATTCCTCAATCAGACAAGGAATGCAACCTACATGTTCCATCAACGTTTGCAAAGCCATCTTTATCATACACACCCTAACCTCCATGATGTCACCCTCTGCAATGTCACTCCCTCTCTTACATCCCAAACCCCCAGGGAATAGATGTGCTTAGTTTAAATATCCCTCCTTGTTATCACGTTTCCCTCCCATATATCACAGGTTTGACATTAAAAAGAATCCACCAAAGAAATCAAACCACACACTTGCATGCATCACATTATCATCATCGTCATTATTGCAATGTTGCACTTTGTGTCATTCCATAGTGTCACATGCTACACTAATCCTCTATTATCATGCACCCATGTTAACCTTGCAGACCTCCTTAATACCACGTGCACTTTGGTTGCCACAAGGTGTGATATTAGGGAGGCTAGAATGTACTACTACTTACGTGACTCATTTGAACTCGCGAGCACTCGTCATTTGCAGAGAATGTGTTGATCTGAAAGTTCATTGTAAGGAAGTGAGTGACAATAATTTGGAATTTTACTTGCGTACTGAGCTTCGACTTTGACCATTGAGGGCGAGCAGAATGGGATTTTATTTAAGGCAAGCAGCGGTTAGAATTTGGGTCAAGTCGTGTAATTGTGGTCCTTAAACAGTACTTAATAAGTCACTTCTATCCAAGTCCTCAAGTATCAGATTGAGAAGATTGTCCATTGACTTAACAGTTGCCAATCGCGAGGATTGTCATTTCAAATCTCATAGTTGGAGATTAAAGTTGAGATGCAAAATTTATAAGTTCAGTCCAAGCAAAGATTCCTATTATATTCTATTATATTCTATTAAAGTGGTCATATAAGGTATGCAGGTGTTATTCGACAATTTTTCTTCATTGGACACATGTATTTGAGTGGTGTTTTGTTAGGTATGGATCTCATAACAAACATCATAAAGAGACGTGTTTCAAAGAGATTGGACTACATCTTCAAATATGATTAACTATTTTACATTCAACAATCATCACAAATGGGAGAACCTATGTATTCACTTAAGGAACCAACGTCCATGCAAGGGAGGTCCGATTTTCAATCCAAGTTTTGTTGATGTTTTATGATACATTTGCTAATGGATCGCAAACTTCAAAAGGTAAAGTTCATCAATAGAAGATGGAAACAAGAAAAACGAGCCACTTGACACCTGCATATCTCAATTGTGTTAACTATTGAACTTGGAATGGTGTTTATGCTTTAAGCACCTCTTCCAATCGTATGAACACATGTTTATATGGTGTTCATTTTCAACTACGAGCCTTGTTATATACCACTCAAACAATTAAGAAGGGTGATTGCATAAGGCCCACATGGTCGCAACCCAAACCCACGCTTAGTTCAAAAATGACACGTTCTGTAACAATGGCAGCTGCCAAGTGAGGCTCAATGAATTCGCAATGCCTCTAACTCTACAAAACCAAGGCCATGCACGAGTTCATCTCATTTCCTTCAATAAACCCAAGTGCGGAGCGCATGGCATACCCCCCGCTTCGAGATACACTAGACCCTAGTACTAATAGGGTTTCAAATCACGAGTAACCCGTCTCGTGGTCTCGAGGACATGCCGCGAACTTCCCAGAAGCTACAGTTCTCGCTCAGTAGCCTCGTGACCATCTCGTAGGAGTTCATGCAATGCCCTCACTGGTGTGGATCGTTGAGGAGACCATATGGCTCACCGAGACTAGTCATATTAGTTTGGGGAGTAGAGGACACCAACTGTGACTTCAGTACCCTTCCCCACTCTTATAAGTTTATGGTCCTCCATGCAAGAGCCCCACCTCACCATCAATATAATGGAATATTCACCCCAAATTGAGGCCCGCTACCACTTTTGGAGCTAAACTTGTAAATTTTGCATCTCTAACTTCAATCTCCAACTATGAGATTTGAAATGACAATCCTCGCGATTAGCAATTGTTAAGTCGATGGACAATCTTCTCAATCTGAACTCGAGGACTTGGATGGAAGTGACTTCATGTACTGTTTAAGGACCACAATTACCCGACTTGACCCAAATTCTAACCGCTGCTTGCCTTAAATGAAATCCCATTCTGCTCGCCCTCAATGGTCAAAGTCGAAGCTCAGTACGCAAGTAAAATCCCAAATTATCGTCACTCACTTCCTTACGATGAACTTTCAGATCAACACATTCTCTGCAAATGACGAGTGCCCGCGAGTTCAAATGAGTCATGTAAGTAGTAGTACATTCTAGCCTCCCTAATATCACACCTTGTGGCAACCAAAGTGCATGTGATATAAAGGAGGTCTGCAAGGTTAACAATGGAAGCATGATAATAGAGAATTAGTGTAGCATGTGACATTATGAAATACACACAAAGTCAACATTACAGTGTTGACAATGATGACAATGTGATGCGTGCCAACGTGTGGTTTGAATTCTTTCATGGATTTTTTTTAATGTCAAACCCTATGATACATGGGAGGGAAACGTGATAAGAAGAAGGGATATTTAAACTGAGCACATTTGTTCCCTGGGGTTTGGGGTACAAGAGAGGGAGTGACACTACAGAGGGTGAGATCATAGAGGTTAGGGTGTATGATAAAGGTGGCCTTTGAGATCTTCAATTGTGTTGCAATGATAATTATGCTCCCTTGTTTGTGTTGTAGCATGTAAGCACTACGATGATTATCCCAATTAGTGCATGCTACTATTTGGAGCTACACAGTGCTATAAGTATTTAATGTGATTTGTAATATTTTTACCAAGAAAAGTCATTTATGTTCTATAATGTCCAAACAACCTATCGAACTCATGAGGAAGACAAAATTGCAATGCGTAACTCCGTATAGTAATACACACTAATTGGGATAATCGATATAGGCTAAAAGATCTCCAACATTGTATAAAAGATCACTTGTTTGCAGTATGGTAGAGAGGGAATGATTGTGTACGAGCGTACATGTCATTCATCCAACATAAAAGCCACGGAATAATATGCATCCCAGAGGTTGCTTTAAAAAAAATTATTTGATATGAGAATTAGCTTTCAAGACCTCGAATTAGTGTACTCGAGGTCATTTGAGATGAATCGGCAACAAACCCATGATATATGAAAAGAAATGGACAATGTTAAATCGTTTCTCGTGAATTTAACAAGTAAATTGCCTTCAAGTGCCCACTAAAAGCTTTAGGGTTATGAATCCGTCAACATTCATGGGGAGATCCGACCGTTAGTTATAGGTGAGTCGGTCGAGTTTGAAATATAACCGGAGCAAGCTCAAGACTTTACCTTGGATCAACAAAGAAAAACTAAAAGATGTCAACATGTCACCGGTTGGAAGCAAAAACACTTGGAGCTCGACTAATTTGGTCCAAAACCTTCCCGGACTCTACACCTCATACTATCAAAGATAGCTAGGGTACTAATGCAAGCATGTTTAATTTGGTAACTTATCTTAAACATGTATTTATATCTTAGTGGTGTCAATAAACCCACTATGAGTTCACATATGAGCTCATGGCTATGATCAAGGTGCAACGTTCCTCATTCACGTCATATTCGTTTTAGGAAGAAAATGGCTTGTAGTGCTCAATTCATGTTTTGCATGTATATTGACAATCGGAGGAGTTGAAGTATGAGGGGCCACAAATCCACGATAGGGTTTGAAGAACATTATGCCAAAATTCGTCAACAACTCGTGTAAATTTTGTATGTAGTATGATCTTCACCAAGTGGTTTGATTGGTCATTGTGGTGTTGTCGCGTGTTGTAATAAGTTGAACCTAGTATCGTATTCAATGAGTGTGCAAAATGCAAATTTGAAGCGTCCATGTTTTTGAAAACGGTGGGACCCACGTTGCTTATGATCCCATCACTAAACTCGATAGTGAGACAATGAATGTGTATGGAAGTCTACCACTTTAGTTTGGATTTTGTTATAATAATGCATAAGATGAAGCATGGGTTTCTTGAATCTTCATTCCAAATCAATATGTTCAACTAAACACTAAAACACAACCTAATGAAAGGAGGACTTCAACTTCATGGGTGAGTTCCGGGGGTGCACCTTTCATTGTAATCAAGGATCACGTGTGTTTGCAACTTACTATAAAAAAACGTCCTATATACACAATGTTTTGGTAAAATTAATCAATACATGTACAATTTCAGGGAGGAAAAAAAGTGATAATATCTATACATAGAAAATGGCATTTTTTTTATAGTCATCAACGTAAGTACACAAATGTGTTTTTAACTAACAATCAACCCCAAATTTATGTATAATGCAAAACCCTAGTATTTATCAATAAAGTTGTTAAAAAAATTCATCGCTAGATGTAGCTTATAAGCATTATAAGTTTGGAATATATGTCAGAATAGCTAAAATTGTAATTATTATTTGTAAGTGTACCATCAAATGATTAAGTAAGATTGTATCCCCACTTGTTGTTGGTTCCTTTTTGACACCAACATAACCCAATAAAATATGTGTTCCAAGTGATGAAAACTTTGTATTTTATCATCCTGAATCTTTGGACCTCGTTACACTAACTATCATGATTGTTTTAATGGCACATGGATGTCTCACAACATTGCAATAGCCCTAAACTAGATAATTTGGCAATTTGTGCCAAAAAAAACTTTATATGTCATTTTGAATATCGCACACTTCAAATAAGAATATGACGGTTGATAATGCATAGTCATGAGGTGATCGGTTGACTAGTTGTCGAGTGATACTTGAATTTACACACATTTAACACAGTCCAAATCATATGATATTCACCTGACTCACACTTGATGGAGTGAGGTGGTCAACATGATCATATAATTGGCAACTACGGCTACGACGGCTATGAAGATCAACATCTATGACCGCCAATGTTGGAGCACATGTCATAAATTCTACAAAAATGGACTTATGATTTTGAAACCTGCCCATAATATTGATGTATATGAATTTCATATTGTCATTATAAATAGGGGATTGTTAAATCTACCATGTAGTTTGTTGAAACAACACAAAGACTTGTTGCGCGGCCGCATGACATCTTAAAAGTTTGTTTTTCATCCCACACATGAAGAGGAGCAAGGTATCAACCTTGTATCAAGATGGGTGGACGATCTCAAAGAATCAAATTATGGTAGGTCTATGTGGTCGATTTAACCACAAGGATTGTTAAATTGACCATATAGTTTGTTAAAATGATCAGAAAGACGTGTTGCGTGGTCACATGACCTATCAGAATTTGATTTTTCATCGCACACGTGAAGAGCAGCAAGGTGTTAGCTTTGTGTCGTAATCAATGAACTTGGTTGATTGAATGAATCAAACAGCTTGACCAATGCTTTTGTATGCATCTATGTGGTCGATTTAACATCATCCATGCACTAGCTTTATGTTTTGCACCAGATATTCATATATTCTATATTGCCCCTTAAGAATACTAGAACATAACATTGTTTAGCTTGCTATCATATGAAGATGCAACCAAACCCAAGTTGTCAAAAATGAAAGTAAAGATTGTGCGATACAATCAATAAGTTACTCACGATCTAGAAATTTGTTGCGAAAACATGCATGATGAAATTTGTGCATGTTGTGCATAAAAAGATATCCGAATGTAAAAATTGGCACCTCATTTTTATTACAAGTTCACAAACATAAGAAAGACATTGATCAAAGGGGGGGGGGGATGGGAGACAAGGGCTACTAGTCTCACAATGAACATACACCTATGCTAGTATTTAGACATGTGGAACTCAATTTGGAATGTATATTTTCAATACCCCGACATCTACGACCACGTGCAAAGTGGTACCGATTGAAGAACGATGAAATCTATTGTTTAAAAATTTTACCTTGTTAGAAATGCAATGGACCATCTAAGGCCCAAATATGCTTATGAGTTCTAAATATTTTTTCCCTCTTTATTAAGACACGTTTGGTCGTGCAAGAAAAGTGTCATATTATCCGAATGTTGTATTCTTGGCAATATGACATGTTGGCATCAAGTGTTGTACTATCAATATAGTTTCAAGAAAATGTCATGTTTTAAGCGTAAAATTGTCATTTGATACACATAGTGAAGATACATGTGTATGAAAGAACATACGTATTGAAGAATTATGCTCACAACGTTCTCCAAAGTTTCTCAAGGTTCCCCAAAGTTCCCTTGCGTGTTCCAAAATACTAATTACATACGAACCTTGAAATAAATGTGGGTCCATCACATATGCACAATAATTAACTCTATCATATGACAAATCATGCGTAAAAAATGTCGTATTACAAGTGTCGTAGTTGTAGTATGGAGGTAAATTAACACTAGAATTTTGGTTGACGGGAAATGTGTCGTATTGGCGAGGTGTTGTATAATCAAGTGTTGTAATGAGGAGGTTAGATTGTAATGTACAACTACGAATTTATTTAAGGTCGAGGCATCCATAATTGGCCACGTCCATTTAACTGCTCACTAGGTTACATGTATAATGCTGACACAAACGATATCTACACTTAGACGAACGGAGTTAAGGTTTATGTGGTGGCGGCTTGTGATTGGTAACCCTCGTATGAGTTATGACAAAAATCATTATTTAGATGAGCGGCTATGGTTTAACATATAGATTGATTGTGTGTTCCCCTAAACTTTACCGCTTCAAAATTTGTAGCTCCCATATTCATGAAAATGAAAATAAAAATAGAAAAAATTTGCAGTCTCCATAGAATTTGTTTGTCTTCGCAAGCAAAATATGCAAACTCTCTTATTTGATCCGTTATAGATGCCTCAACCCTTGATGAGAAACTGGATACCCGGACACCATGCAAATCACCCGGGCGGGTATCAAGCGGCCGGGGCATGTGCAAGGCGAGAAGGGAGGGGGGGTGCCAGCGTGGCCGACCGGAACTGTAGCGTGTGACGTAAGAATGGCGGGACGGCCACGAGGCCGTTCAAACTGGCAGGTCCGGGTATAGGGAAAGAGGGGAGGTATGTCAGGGTATAATAGTCGTAGGGCGGATGTGGACGGGTATGGAGAGATGTAGGCATAGGGAAGCTACACTTGTCCCGGCCGGGTGTAGGCTAGTCTAGGCCGTCGCTGTACATATAAGGGTTTCCCTCCTTTCTTCCCCGCCCTTCGCTTTCCAGGCTTCTCCTGCGCTCCAATCTGTTTCCAGTTCCTCGCCTTGCAATTCCATCGCCACCGAAATCCGTCCCCGGAGAACGCCACCACCATGAAGTTCGTGGGATTGCCCTTCCAACGCCGTGCGCGCGGGCGATTTTGAGCCCGTATCGAGGCCAGGGAGGAGCGTGGGTGGAGTGCGAGCGGGGGAAATGCAAATATTTGCAGTGTAAATATCAATCCAGGGAAGCATGGAGGCATAATTGTGGAGGACTGAGTGGGAGGTCATTTCTTGCCACGTTTCTTGGGCGCCTGGAGTCCTTCCCGCCATTTTGTTCATGTCATTGGTGAGGAAAGAACGTTCGCCTCGTGTAGCGATTATCTGTGAGCGACGCCGAGTTGCGTACATACTTTTTTTTCCCCCTAAGCCTCTCTGGTTTTGCGTGCGAAACGCGCTACCGAGCTTTGATCCGACAAGAGGAGAGCATTTGCGTAAGGAGTTTGGATACATGTAGAGATTTTGCGAGGCCCGTGACCATTTTTTAATTTGATCAAATTGAGGAGGAGTATTGGTTGGCCTTCTTTTTGACTTGTTGCGGATAGTTGGACGGGGTTCAAAGCGGAGGAGTGGTTGTTGTCAATGGGAATACAGGAAAAGTTGTTGGACGGTTCAGGTTCGAGTTCGGGTATATTATTAGGGTAGGGCATGGCGAAGCAGAGGACGAGTGGTAAGAAGAGTGCAATAGAACACGGCGGAGATAGTGCAGCACTGGCTGGCGCGCGTTTGCGGCCTATGCAGGAAGTCATTCGGAACTCGCCTCGTCCAAAACGGACGCCGAAGAAGAAGCAGGAGAAAGACACAGGCAGGGATATGGCCGACCCGTCCACGAGCAGGGAGAAGGTAGTTGTTGCAAGTAGAAGTTCCAAGGAGGGGAGAAAATTGCAAACGCAAACACCGAAATCCAAAAGTAACGGGAACGTGGAAAAGATTCACAACAGCAGCAAGGACGGAAAAGATAAAGATAAAGATGGTAAGGAGGATGAAGGATCCGAAGAATCCAACATTGATGACCACCATAATGAGAACGACGACGACGAAGATGATGATGGTGACGAAGAAGACGAAGAGTCCGATGAAAATGAAGAAGAGTCTGAATTTGAGGAAGTGCTCGGTGAAGGAATGTATGAAGTGGAGGCCATAAGGAAGAAGCGCACCCGAAAGGTAATTTTTTTTTATCTCTTCTTCCATCTTCTCCTTGATGAAAACATATTTGTAACCAGTAATAACATTGTCAAATTTCTTGTGTCTGCTTTTATCATCATCTTCACTTGAAATTTAAGAAGTTTTGAAATTTGTTCTTCACCGCAACTTCAAAACAAAACGTGTTCTGTTAAACAAGTCCATAGGAAGGTACGTACTCCTGACAGTCTTGCAACCTTGAAAACATGTCCCCACATTTATTATAGCTACAATATATTTCTGAAGGTTCAACTCCAATCCCGTAACTCTTTCCGAGTAGAAAGCATTGATGCTTGTGTTCTGGATTTCACTTTGTCTTGAATTAGGAGTGTTATTATACCTTACCCGAGTCAGTGTGAAGTTGCAGTCCTTGCATTGACATTTTTTCTCCCTTGATAGTACTGCAGCTAGTCTTCTGTTGAATATGAAAGTATGACTGAGCACCCATATACAATTGTAGTGATGATGCATTCAAAAAGGACGGGCCATTTTGATAAAGTCTTCATCCCTCCCCTGTTGTTTTGCCCTTGTGAGCTAGTTTATTCAACACAGAACGGAACCAGAAGTGACATTGCATGGCATTAAGTTGTTGGTGATCTTGGTATTGTTATTTGAAGCTTGTATCGTAGCTGACATTCTTGTCCTGTTTCCTCCATCAGGGCAAGAAGGAATTCCTTGTGAAGTGGTGAGTTGTGGAAACCAGGCTCTATGTTTATGCACTGTTAGGGTGTCAGCAGTAAGTGGTTATTATAGGTTAGTGTGCATCAAGAGTCAGGACATTACCTTAAACTTGTGGACAGATTGGAACTATTTTAACAATTTAACCCTAGTCAGGTGAAGGTACCTAAAAGGGAGATGGTCCACTGCAATTGAAGCTCCATCACAGACTGTCTTGCATTCTCATCCTAAATACTTCTCTCATGTCTGAGGTGTCAAATATCACAAGCACCTAACTGTTTTTCTTTTACACAGGCGTGGTTGGGATGAGAAGGACAATACTTGGGAGCCCTACGAACATGTAGCCAAATGTAGGGACATTCTTGAGGACTTTGAATCCAGGTATCCTTGCAATTCTTCCTCAACAGAACAACATTCCCTGGTATGGTAGTTATTTCTAGTCACAAGTTATGGGGATTCAATCTTAAGAATCTTCGTAAATTAATGTTTCTGGAGCTTTACTTAGCCACTTGTTGCTTAATAGCCTATTTTTTGACCCTAATTGCCGGCAGTAATTTCACTATTGTACAGAAATGCTATTTATGAGTGGTTACACGATCCACAGTCAAGATATATTGCCAGTTAAAAAATGAAGACTCTATGGGGAAAGAAGTCTCTGTTTTTTTGTGCCCCTTTAGTATCTATATCTTATCTTGTATATATTGATTGATATGCAGTCAGAAGGCACGCCGTGGGAGGCGCAAGTATGGAACGTACACTTTAGACCCTGGGAAGAGGAAGCGGAGCTCTATATCTGTAGTTGATGAGGATGGGCCTAGTCATAGTGAAGGAAAAGACACCGTCAAATCGTCTACTGATTCCTATGCTGTGCCATCAGAAAAGGAAGCAAAGGTCCGCCGTCAAGATGGAGTAACTGTGAGAATGGCTAGCCCCTCCTCTGCTGAGGCAGCCCGGACATTGTTAGACTTACCTGACGAACCTCCAACCACTTCAAAGCCTCCCACAGAAAATCCTTCTGCCACTCCTGAAGCAAGTAAAGTGCTAGAAGACATAACTCCTGTTTGTGCAGGTGAAGAAAATGGGGCTGATTCTCCAGGCAAAGCAATGGTGGTAACCAAAGAGATGGTTGTTGCTGGACCTGTAGTTGAGACAGATGTGAAGATGGTTGATCCACCACCAGTTACATGTCCAAAGAAGTGCAGCAGTCAGGGTGTGAGTGTGACAAATGGTCGGCCTGATGGAGCTGTTACACGGCTCTCATATATTGATAACCATAGACTCCCCTTGCCTTCATCTCGAACATCCAACAGGAGAGAGAATGAAAAATCAAAAACTCTGGCAATTGTAAGTGCTGAAGGCTTGGTGAACCGGGGAACAACAGAGGAAAAGAGGCTGTCTGAAGCATTCAAAGTCCCAGATGTTCTTCATATGGATGAGGAATTGGAGGCAAGAAACATAGGTCTAACAAAGGATTCAGTCCAGGGGTCAAGATCTGAGGGAGTGGCTACAGGAGCAAAGAAAAGGAAAGGTGGAGTTCCACGGAGAGTGCCACCAGAGCAGGATGGAGTGCAGACATCGATGGAGGATATCAAGAAAGAAATTACACAAGGACCTGAAGGAACTGACCCTGCAACTGCAATTGTGAAATCCATAACACCAGAGAAGAAAGAGTATATATCCGTTCTTCAAGATACCTTATCAGGAAAGATGACAGCAGTTGTACCTGTGAAGGAAGTGGACACCGGAGTGGCCAGGATTCCTCCAATCACCCAGATTCTGAAGGCCATCAGCTACAGTAACAATGTCACACAGGAAAAGCATGATGTTTCAGTCCTATTTAAGGCTTCTAGGTTTGTGTGTTTTCCCTAATGGTCATTGGAAGCTAGTAGAGGCTACGGTGTCATCCAAGCTGCTCTATACTTTCTTTCAAAACTGACCTATCGAGTGTTCTCTAAGTAACTTTGTAATAACTCCCCTTTTGAAGATCTTTCTGGTCTCTGAATTCTTAGTCTCCTCTGTCTAGTTGACCTCTGCAATAGCAAATTGTGCAGTGATTATGAACAGGGAGGTGTGTTTAGTTTTCTAGATTTGAAGTTGTCTGACTGTTCAAGATGAAGGCCCTCTTGGTAGCATAACGTTGAAACAAATTGATACTGACATGACTTGCTGGATGGCCCAGATATGATGGAGAGGAGGTGGTGGTTGATAACAAGTTTATGCGGGAACACTACCCTCTTCTGGTAAGATGCTTGCAAGACATTCTATTTGTGATGAAATCACATGAACAGGGTCAAGCATGGCCGAGCTAGGGACTGGGACACACTCTGCAATGAATTGGGTGTTTGATTGTTCTTCACAATTTTGGCAACAGAGGAAATTTTATTCTTGTCTGAACTGGGATTTATTGTGTGTTCTGCAGCTAATAGACTTCTACGAGCAACATCTGCGGTACAGCAATGCATAGACGTGAATTATAGAAGCAGTAACATTATTTAGTTGTGGCCAGGCTGGTTGTCTGCAACTGGGCCCAGGCACCAAGGTGTAAATTGCAGGCTGGCCTGGTGTGCGATGAAGGTTCATCCAGGGAAACCCTTTTTTGAGAGGGCGTGTGGGGGGAATGGGGGAACTTGTGGTCTGAGGTCCTGAAAACTGAAGAAGGCGGGGGTGTGTGTGGGAAGAACCCCAGCTCTTCTGGAAGAGTCTATGTGTAAGTACAGTGTGTTCCTTAGCGAGTAATGAGGCCTTTGTTCATCCAACGAGAAGCTTTTAGGCCTTCTCTGTATTTCGGCAATTCTTCACTAGTAGAGGCCAGTGGAGAACACACCCACTTTTGTTGAACATGTGGCTAGTGCACCCCACATGGTAATGCAATCCCCATACCTCCCCAAGAGCCATAGAAAGCAAATCCCTCCCAGGCAGCTGTTTGGTGGTTTTCCGAAATCCCCTGTCTCACGCGGAGTTGACGTTATCAGCCAAGATTGTGTCTCTGTTTGTGGGCTCTTCCCCTTATTAGTGAACGAGACTCTCCAAAGGTGTGCACGTATGTCAAGAATATCCATTCCTTCCAGATGTAACAAAGCTCAGGTGACTTTTGAAGTAGTCGATGTAAGAGAGAGAGCATGAGTTTTAAGATCTCAGTTTGAGACATGTTGAAGGCTCTAATCTTCTGTACTCTCATAGCTTGTGAACTTGTACTTTTAAAGATTGCACATCTGCCTCTTGTCCTTCCAACTCATATTGTCGCCAGAAGATGTGCAACGAGGGCCCTGACATGTTTGAGGAACACCAGGTTCCATGATGCTCTCGAAGTATGTTTTGTGTTTTTATTGTATCCTCCCTTGCAGTGATGTGTCCATGTTGGCCTTGTTATCTATAGTTTGTGATTATCAAGGTGACAAAGCGTGATATTATGAGGTCCAACTTCCATCTTTCAGATCACTTTCAGAAAATGTGCTAACCTCCAAAGCACAAAGGTTCATGGGCCTAACACCTCTATTTGAGGATTGTAGTTAAGAACGGAGACCACAAAGACACGTGTTACAACAGGATTAAGATTATGTGCGCAAGTATGTTAACCATTCTAGGTTGAATAGTTAACACAATTGGGAGGGGGCCTATGTGATCACTTACAAAGAAAGCGAAGCTCCATTCTGACCTCCTTACAACTTCTGCACATCAACTCCAATTCTGAAACCTGAAATAGCAATTGCTAACCAGATCAAACAAAGTTTTGATCAGATCCAACTCCCAAATTTCTATCTGAAGTTGAAAGTGGCCACAATATGTTATCCGCATCAACTAATCGACAGTGTTGCAGGAATGTGCTGTAAGTAATCCGTTGTTTGCGTTCCCAGTGCTGCTGCGTTTCTTTCCAGACCCCATCACGTGTCGTGAAACTGATCGAATTTTTTTTAGTGAAACTGGTTAAAATGCATTGGGTGTTGAAAGATGTATAGGTACGAGTGATTGAACTGGTCACGAAGTAGCTTGGAAAGTGCAGAAAACGGGTACACTCTTCTGGTGTGGGAGAGCTTTCTTGAATTTGAATTAAAGTTTTGGAGGGGAAATGGACAGGGATAAGGTCTGTTGACATTTAATGGAGGTGAAGCAAAAGTTCTCGCTCAAAAGTGAGTTTTGGTCCTTGTAAGGTTCCAGGTAGATTGCACTTGACCAACAACCACGATCATTTCTAACAATTTTTGTGGAACACCTCGGCTGTTTTTTTGGGCACACCAACAGTCATTCACTCTTACCAGTATACCTCCTACTTACAACTCTGTCATCTAGAATACTAGAGGTGGTGAACGGACATCGCATGTGAGTGTAAAATGAACACTGGCGTTCCTTTTTCTTTCTTTTCTGTCGTGCAGAATACGTCAGGCACAAGATTTTGACCATCTCTGACACGGACACAACATATTGTTCTATAGTTTTTCTTGCCGTCGGCATCCAAGTGAGAAGAATTCCCACGATGTGTGGATGTGTGGAGCAAATGACGCCTCACATGTATCCTTAACTTGTCTATCATGCAATTTGGGAAGGACACGGCATTATTTAGTATAAAGTGGGTGGACCTAAAGTGGACAGTGACCTAACATGATTTTCTAGTGTATAGATATGTACACATGGAGTCAAATCAAAGATGTTCATCTTTGAAACTTCTCCAAATAGGAACAATGATCAATTCTCATGTTCTTCATTTGGATTCACTGATGCGTTCATATAGTTTTTACTTTGTTATCACACCCCTTACCTATGTTGAACTTTCCACAAAGTGTCAATCATAGATGCACTCAATCTTAATTTGAGTGAGGTTGAATTGTAGGCTTAGCTCCACCACAAACATGCCTCAACCGTACCCAAGCCATGCAACACAAAAGTTGGGTTGAGAATCAAACTCAACGATAACCGATTTGACTATACGTGAAATGTGGGTCCTATTATTGGTTAAGTTTGAAGGCGTTTCGGAGACCACATACAACAAAAATCTCAGTTCATGACACCTTGCCATATGGGGTGTAGTAAACCTCTTGCAAATATGTTATTAAGTCTATTCCAAACAGATCCTCGTAGACTAAATCGGAGTTTCTGACTCCGATTTAGGGATCATTTTGACATAAATTAGAAACTTTCAGGCTATGAAATGCTATTCTGCGTTGTCACCCTCCCTGATGGTATCTATCACAAAATTTGACCCATATAATACTAGAAGAAAACATGTCCAATCCAACCATGCGTTGCAACTCATGACAAGAAAATGCATAAAGAAATCCATTTGGTTGCCAATTGAAGGCTTTTGATTGCGGTTTTCAAAGAACTCGCAAACCGAAACCCCCAGTTCACAATTACAACGATTTATTCATGCATTTTCTCGCCATGAGTTGCAATAAACAAGTTGCAACGGATGGTTGGAATGAACAAATTTTCTCCTAATGAAGCTAAGTGTGGATAACCTCAAACGTGATGTGAAAACTCTTAGGAGAATCTCTTTATCCACGTGGTCAAAGTAAGACTTAAAACTTTGACTGAAGCCTAATTAGGAAACCATGCCGTGTATATATATACTACTTAATAAGTTAATTATTTTGTAACTCCGAAACTGAAGTTCCATGTGTGCACGGGATCCTCTTAATTAATCAATTAAGCCTCCCGACCACTACATCACCTCAGAAAGCTACTACAGGTACTGTGTTTAAGTAGTGTGCTTATTTGATGATGGAAGTTATTTATGCAACCGCGAGGCCCCAACCGCAAAGTGTACTTTAGCGGGGTCTTTTCCTCATCATAGCTACTTATTGTGGCGTGTAAGTGAAGTATTAATTCGGAGGAGCTTCGATATGGACCAAGAAGTCACAAATCGGTCAAGATGGACTACTAAGTACGTATACTAATTTACTCCCCTTGCCCGTGAGCATCCAAGAGGCCTAGATTGGGCCTACCAAAACATGTATTCGAGGTACATATTTTTATGGTAGCTAGTTATGTCGAAAGCGACCTTGTCTAAAATCAACTCATTTGTCAAGTGTACTTGTTGAATCGGTTGAATATCTTCATGTTATCAAAGATTTAAGCTCAAATACGCAGCTTGTGTGTCCTTGGATGCGAATGCATATGTTGTGATTTGATCATCAATGACAAGGATGATTATATATATTAATCTTCTTCTTGATACAAGACAATGTATATAAAAAGGATTTCAAACCCATAAATATGTGAAATGTGGTTTATGAACTTGGTGAGGCCCAAATAAATCGTGTATATGATTGTATATTGAGACTCTAAGTCTTCTAATGGTTACGATGGAGAAGACCTAGTAGCCATGATGAGGAAAAGACCCCATGGAACCCTAAAAAGGATTTACATGAACATCTTGAAGATTCACTATCTCAAGATGTTGACATGAGATGGGGCAATGTGTGGGATAAAATGAGAAGCAAAGAAGGAGGGAGAGAAAGAATTATTGCATATGAGCGTACTTCTCATTCATCCAACATGAAAGCCCTGAAATAATATGCAACCCATATGTTACTATTTCTAGTTTATTTGACACCATGATTGGTTCTAAAGCTTTGAATTAGTCTAGTCCAAGTCATTTGAGGGCACAATCCTATAGGGGGTCCATTTTTTTAATATTGAATGGACGAGAGGTATGCTTGTATGCAATAAATTATTACCTTGAACTCCAAAAAGATGGGCTTTCACTAGGGCCCTTTGGCATAAGGTAGTTGCGGTTAACTCTTGGAGAGCAAGATGTATTATGGAAAGTGAAGATAATTGTCACGTGTGTGCACATGATATTCCATAAACCGTTGGTCATCGGTTTTGGGACTTTTATAATTGCAAGTAGACTTGGGATTTCTTTATTGATAATGAAATTCTATGGGGACTAGACTAACTTAGAAAGGGCCTTGGAGAGGCCTTGATTGGCACCATGGGATCTCTAGGACAAATAATCACCTTGTCACTTAGGAAATACTCCAAAATTTGGCTCCTCTTAAAGGACGTCACTTTGTGGACTATTGGATTAAAGGGAATGAACGTACCTTCAACGACACTAGGTGAGATGAGAACTTGACAAGAGGAAAAATTCATCAAATCAATTGGTAAGGGCTCATATATTTGATGAAGTCCAAAAAAACCATATTTGGGCTTCAACATGATTTGGGGAGCTAACAAACTCCTCTATCATCTAGGTCAAATACTAGGAAAAATTCATGAAACACTAGAGTGCTACTGTGGGCATTGTTGAGCATGCTCAAGTTGTTTACCCTCCTTGGGGTTATGATTCCACCGGGTGCACCCAAGAGAGTTGTTGTTGTTGTCATCATCATCCCGTTGCATGTTTATTTCGCAATGAAATAAACTTGTTTCATTGGTCTCCAAAAAAAACAAGATTTACCATCTCAAAGATTGCATATCAAACTGATTATATGAAATAATTTCAAGAGGTGTGGAGACCAACGTGAAGCTCTACAATTTATGATGTTGATAATATTGGCAATATAATTGGAACTTAAACATTCATTTCACTTTTGAAATTCTTGATCTATCTAGGATTAAGGGTAGAGTAAGGATAGAGTTTCGTGACACCTATTGAGGGGGAGGGTAATGCAAGGGGGAGGGTAATGCAAGGGGGGGGGGGGAAGAGTGAATGCCGATTCCTTTGTAGAGCCCGATGTTCTAATTTAAAGCCAAATTATCCCATAAATTAGTGTCAAAAACCCCAAAGTAATCTACTGAGATTAAATTGGGATGAATCAACAACAAATCTATATGAGATATGTTTTTATTATCCCCCCCATAGGAGGTGTTGTGAAACAAAACCCTAGATATCATACATGTGATCATCATATGATCATCTGTTGGACTAGTATTGGGGTTGTTTGTTAATGGTAGGTTGAAATTATCTAGGGAAGTCGAATTAACTAGTAAGGATAAGGGGCAGTAGTAAAAAAATGACTAGATAAGGATAATGTAGAAGATATTAGTGAAGAAGAACCACTATTGAAAGTGTGGTTAGAATTAGAAGTAAGAAGTTTAGATAAGAGTAGTAGAAAGTATTTAAGAATGGGTGGAATAGTGGCAGGTGTGCCCAATGTGTATAGAAGTCTTGTGTGTGGTTACCAATTTAAATAAAGGAGTGAGGATGTTGTTGGAAACCCTTACTGTGAGGATGTGTATCTTGAATTCAGGATAATCTAGTAGTTGGTGGTGTTCTAATAATTTGTGTGATGTTAGCCGTATCAAGGATCTTAAGCTAGCTGTAAAGTCATTATTGCTAATGAGTTGTTGGGTCCAAAAGTATATGGGGTTGGGATACGATTGGAGGTAGAGAGCAATATTTTTTTAATGTTAAATGGCAATTTTTAATTATTGGAGGCAACACCAATTCTTTGGACGAGAGTTGAGATATTTGGAGAGTTGGGGTTTTTAAGTGATAGGTGGTCAATGTGGAAACTGGCATTTGGAAGTAAGGACTGTAATAGCAATGGTGGGGAAGGGGCTACTGGTACTTGGAGTTGGAATAGCTAGTTAGGTATCCCTAGGAGTTATGAGTAATTAGAAGACTTAATAGGTGAGGGAGGGGCTACCGGGTATGAAAGATGATCTCAACTATTGGAATTGAGTGTATGAGAAAGGGAGAGCGAACCGGCCGGTAGTCATAGTGTATAAGGATGTACCCGATAGTATTGATAGTAGAATTAGACCGTTAGCGAGCCGGTGTAGGGACCTTGATCGGTAATCTACTAGAGAGAGATACTGACTGGTTACAATAGGGATGGGTCTACCAGTTGCGTGACCAGTAGAACTTAGCAGTCTAATTGTCGTACAATAAACCTGTAGCCTAACCGGTAGAGGAAGCACTAGGAGATAGGGAGCCGGTAAGGTCATTGTGGTTACTGTGGGTAAGAGAGAGTAATCCTTTAGCATTATTGAACCTATACTGGAGTGAATTACATGATAATTGATCAATTTTTGATTTCATTCCTCTATGAATATCCTAATAGATGAAATTAAAAGAATTCTATGTATTATAAGAGTATTGACATTTTGCAAACTAAAAACATTCTAAAATTGTAGTGCTTTTTATATTTCATTGGAGTTGTGTTCTTGAATTCAATATGCAACCACCTATGGCATATGCGACTTCAAGGAAACATACTATTTTTCCATACACACACTATGATTTAAGATGAGTAGTTTGTGAACACTCATACAGTGCTCAGGAACATATCTTGCTTACACATTACAACCATGTTAGGACCAGGAATGTGTTGACTAAAAATTATTGGCAACAAACTGAAGTCAGGGTTATATGAGAGTGCGTGTCCACAAGTGGTCCAAGGAGTAAGGTAGATGTGTGTGTTATTCGGATACCTCTTCTCTCTTCTTACTTCTCATAGGATATGAAACACGCAATTAGTGCGAGATAATTAGAAAATCTGAATTGTGTTTGCATCCATTTGCATCATAATTCCCAGAGCTCATGTGTATATCTTTTTCAATATCAACTGACGATTCTCATGTTCATTAAGTGTTCATATAGCCCCCCCCACCCCCCCAATCATGTTGACTATTGATCTTAGAATGGTTAACATATGTTGAGTATGTAGTCCAATCTCCTTTAAACACATGTTTTTTTGGGTGTCCATTCTTAGATCCACAACCAACCAACATACCACTCAAAGATAAAGTGCTCATATTTAAATTGTTGTGTTGGAATTGTGCAAGGAGCCATTTGGCAAGGCCTTCTTGACTGTGTACTCAAGGACTCCAAGAGAGCGGTCAGTTATGATGATGTTCTCACCAAATTTGACATTGTGTGGGGAGGGAATGAGTTCCTTAATAATCGGTCGAATCACAAAACTGTGTGGCATATTTAGAGCACCTAATTATGTTGGCTTAGTTACTTATGTCTCGGCTTCTTACCCTTCTTGAGGTCATGTGGTTCTATTGCGAGCACCCGAGAGAATTCCCCCACCCTCTTTTCCAAGTCCCAATAGCCTTGTTTGGATTTTGGCAATGAAATAAAGTCTCGTTTCATTTGTCTCAAAAAGAGAAAGAAAGAATTAGGCACGTTGACCTTAAATCTAATGCACCACTGTTGGCTCTGTCTAGACTCCATATGAACTCGTTCATGTAAGCAAAAAATCAATATGTGTACATAGGGATAAAACCTTGAGGGAATTTTTTTTCTCTGCCTTCTCTTTGATTGTTGATTTTTAAAATTATGTTTAATAAATTCAAAATTTCCAAACAAATGAAACAAGTTTTATATCATTGCCCCTTCTATATGGTCCTCAAAGCTCTAGCCTTGGCTTGTGGTGGGTATAAACAGAGTTGTCCAAATACACAGAAAAAGCAGGAACCGCGTTCAATTTCCACCCAGTGTCCGGGCAGATTTTTTGGAAATAGTTGGTCGAAATCCTAGTTCAATTTCCAAGCCCAATCAGTTACACATTGACATCTTTCGATTTTTCTTCATTAAATTAGGGAATATTCTACACATTCCTCTACAATGCTCGGTAGTTTTTCCTGAAGCCTTGAACTTCAACCGGTTATTCCTCAAACTCAACCGGTTCATCTGCAACTAGCGGCCGGTTCTTCTCCCCATTCATTGTTTCCACCTGTACTCACCACCAGCGTAGAAGAAGCAAACACATGGACATCATTTGTCAAAGAGTTTTAACTGCGTGTCTTTGTCATTACAAGACATGCACTCAACCAATGCGCTACCTACTCCCACATACATGTATGAGGAGTGGGCCATCAAAACTTCCAAACTTAAGAGAGATTTAAGTTCTCTTAAGAAAGCCTGCCCATTTAGCCCCAACAGGGCTTTGTTGACAAGAAAAAAAATGGAGGGCATTTTGTCATTGATTAACTTCATCTTTGTCACGAGTTTCTTAAAGTCGAAGTGATTTGTTTACTTTTCCTTTTCAAATTATATCTTCATATTTTCAATGAGTTGAGTATGCAGTTGAAAGTAGGGTGCAAATGCAGTCAAGTGTGTGAAGAATCCAATGAATCTTTCATGGGATATTTAGCGTTTTGTCATTTTAAAACTTGGTTTTCTCTTTCTGTATCCTTCGAACTGAATCGAGCCATATGCAATTTTTTTCTTTGAATAAGATCTTGTGATGGTTTGTTTATATATGTATTTTAGATTAAAATCTCATACATGATTTTTTGGATGTCAAGATCTTAAATTTAGCTTTTAGTTCCATGGATTTGGTGTTGAAGTGTTTTGTAACAACTTTTCATTTGATGTAAGGAAAACAACTGAAAATTGAGATTTTCCCATGTTAAGTCGTTTCAAAAAATATTGTTTACCTTTGAGGGTTAAGTCCTGTATATCCTTCTCAACAATAAAAACGACGTGAAGTTCACCAACTGATTCTTTTGATTTTAATGGGCACACTTAATTTACTCCCATATGGCTTCTTCCAACCAATAATTAAGGAAAACAATCAAAGAGGTTTAGAACATTGACATTTTCTTCTTCTTCTTCTTCTTCTTCTTCTTCTTCTTGAGACTAGAAGCTATCATGCATTTTGAGCATTGAATCATCTAGGATTGGCGTGAATATTGACAAAAGACTTGTCTAAAAATAAAGATGTATATGAAAGCACCTCTCTGGCATCTACCAGTTGCTTCCATCATAGATTCTTTGAAGTAAATCTAGAATTATAAAAAACTTAAGTATATTTGGACAAATCACTTGTTCAAAAATAATAAGGGATGTGCACTTGTGGGGGAAACAAAAATCACATGACAATAGCAAAAGCAACAACAAAGCAACCATAACTTCGAATCTTTCAAGTTTGTATTCCATGTTTGCCGACCACCATATTTGTGTAGTTTTGTGATCTAGTGTACGTCATATTGGCGGTTGGAATTGTCCAATAAATGCACGTATACTCAATCCTAGTTTTATGCATGTATTTTAGACATACTAAAATTCTATCAAGGTTGCTATGGTACTAGAATTGGCAAACACTAGTCTTAGATGTGGTCTGTGGACTGCATCTCTTGTTGTAAAACATGTTCTTATTCGAATTCAAACTAGCATTGAACAACTCCATTATTCAAGCTTTGACTCCCTAAATCTCACATCCTCAAAGCATTTTTAAAAATCTTCATTATTTATTGGTTCTATAGAGGCATTGTGGAGACTACCTTTGATTGGTAATTAGGCTAGGGTAATGCATGTTAGAACTTAATGAATAAGGTTTGGTGAAGCTCAGTCTATGGAAACTCAGTGGAAGCTCAGCTTGTGGAAGCTTAGTGGAAGCTCAGTGGAAGCTCAGTGAAAGCTCAATGGAAGCTCAATGAAATTTCCATTATATAATGAAAAGAACTAGTAATTAAAATGATTACTTCTAAAATGTCATTTTAGGACGGCGCCTCTCATGCATGGTAAAGCCACATTCCCTTGTTTTTAATACATTGACAGACAATGTCAAATGCGCTAAGTGCTACCCTCCAGCATGTTCATCTCCCAATCACAAACTATGAGAATGTGTCTTCATCTCCTCGTATATAGTGCCCCCCCCTACTTCTCTCACCCTAGTTTAGTATTAGTTCCACATAGGGGGTTTAGTCCTCTTCACACTTGTTCCAAAACTTATCTAGGTAAATATCTAAGTCTCATGGTCTCACAATAAAACAGGATAAAAACACAATACTTAATGCAGAAAAAGTATGTTAAAAAATGGATCACAAATGAGCAAATCAATCATGAGCTCAGAGAAAAAATATACTTTGGGTTTGTTCTCATGCCTCTGTTTATGCTCAAATTACTCCAGTATTGTTGATGCATGGGGAATTACACGAACAGCTTATTTCGGCCCCAAACTTTCACCAAACCAAATTATATAGTATGTTACAAATTGGTAATAGATGCTTGGCCTCATCCAGGAATTGCAAGACACAAGACTGCCACACATCACATTTAAACACAATTTTCAAAAATTTGAGAGTTTTCCAGTGAATTGAGAGTACATAAAGCAAATTATTAATCCAAGAATGAAGTGAAAACCAGTGGAGAATTGTAGAGTTCAAGAAAAAAAAGCCATTTGATTTCCCGCCGTAAATTGTGGAGTGATGTGCTGCCTAAAATTGACCATTTAGGTCGACTCAACCTAAATTGATTAACATATTGTCCTCATTTAAGTCGACTCAACCTAAATTGATTAACATATTGTCCTCATTTAGGTCGACTCAACCTAAATTGACTAACATACTGTCCTCATTTAGGTCCACTCAACTCAACCTAAATTGACAAACATATTTCCTCATTTAGGTCGACTCAACCTAAATTGACAAACATATTGTCCTCATTTAGGTCGACTCCACCTAAATTGACAAATATATTTCCTCATTTAGGTCGACTCAACCTAAGTTGACTAACATATTGTCCTCATTTAGGTCGACTCCACCTAAATTGACAAACATATTTCCTCATTTAGGTCAACTCCACCTAAGTTGACTAACATATTGTCCTCATTTAGGTCGACTCCACCTAAATTGACTAACATTCTATCCTCATTTAGGTCGACTCAACCTAAATTGACTAACATACTGTCCTCATTTAGGTTGACTCAACCTAAATGAGTCGATTCCCCAACTCAACATACTCTCATTTTAATGGAAACTACACATCTGAAATATAATCTAGTATTTATCAACCTCACATGACTTTTAGGTTGACAAATGGACAATATTATTTTGAGAGGATCCCACTCTCTCAAAATTTTGAATATTGTGTTATTTCTAAATTCTCTTCAAGTCTTGCACTCACATTGATAGTAAAACCCTCATCAATGCAGGCTCTAGTAACAATAAACATCATGACAACACTGATAATATGCTACCTTGGCTGTTAAGTTGCTACTCTAACACATCAAAATGCACTTGTTCATGACTAGACAAACCCTGATGCAAAGACAACACCACGTATTGTAATACTAAGAAGGGTGCTGATACGTAAGTACATGAACATGACCGTGAACTATCAGAGTCACTTTGTTTGAAGTTTATGTCTAGAATCACAATGTACTGCATACTCTAATTGAAGAAAATTCTTGACTCATTCAACTGTCCGTCGAGATTTGTTCCCTGCAACACCTGATTGAAATATATAAAAGAAATAAAATTGTTGTCAACAACAGCTTTTTGGTACCATTGGAACGGTAGATAATTAAATTTAGTTCTTGATATATATTTGATCGACGAGTTGCAAGAGACGGTTGAATCAAATGAGTAAGATTGCTTCTCAAGTGATAAAAACCAGTAAAAGAAAATACCAACCGCAGTTTAAGACTGCAACTTGCAAATTTATCGAGTTAATGGAATATCTGGTCAAATGAGCTTTGATCGGCTTTCAAGCCCAACCGTTACCACGATTTATATGAGTCCCCAACTCTCAAGCTCATCGCGTGTCCATCTTGTGCTTCTTGATCACAACTCTCCAATCTCAACGTGCAAGGCTCGTTGAGAGTGCACTTTGCAATGACATCCAGAGGAGGTTTGAGGTCAAATCCAATGTATTACGTTAGTCATTAAACTAATCCAACTAGAGTTGACTCGGAAAGTAATAGAAACTTTGCAGCAGAACGATCACATGCTGCTGTTTAGTTATTAGACCTGTCGCAACTTATGGAGTGAAGACTATAAGTGCTGCCCTGGATCAACAACCAGAGGTACGTTGGCAGGTTGACTGTGTTTATATATCCAAATGACTAGTCCTGCATCGTTACTAAGGGAAGAGAGTGTGACCACACTTACTACATGAAGAAACATGAGAAGTCCACTGCATGCACCACCTTTCTCTTGACTCCAACGTATGTATTCCGAGTGTAGAACATTCATGTTTGAGAAAGGTCACTGGCAACATTCATGTGGAGCGCGTAAGTTGCAACGCATTGTGGTTCAGTGCTCCTCAGATGGGCTAGTGAAATTCCCGCATGATGAGCTAGTTCGTGTAATATCGTAGAAGAGATTTTCATCGATCAAGCTGTTGCGTTTGTCGATCATTGCAGCTCGGAGAGTCTTTCAGTAGCGTGCAGTTGTGGTTGGACTTACTAAATCGAAGCATCATGGCTCGTTCACGAAGATCTGCATCTTGCGGTGTGCACTGCTTTGTATTCAGGGCTCTGGTCGTCATCGGCATGTTGTGGGTTTGCGATGCTGCACCGGAGGCAAGCACTGGGTACAAAAGGCCCGCCAACTTAACATTCTACTTGCAGCAGACCTTCGGTACCACGGTACGCACTCTTGTTAGCACCTCCGAGGGGGCTTTGGCTGTCTTGAACCAGCCCCTTACGGCCACCGCCTTGCCGACTTCGCAGATTATGGGGTGGCAGTATGGGTCATCCTGCGGTGGTGTTGATACCAATGGCACGACTATGTACTTCTTGACAATGGACATTCACATCAACACAACGGAATACCAAGGAACTTTCTTGATCCAGGGCGCTGGAGACTTCGCTCGTGATCCCAGGAACTCATTAGCCTTGGTGGGTGGCACTGGAGACTTCTCGCTTGCAAGGGGCACTGCAACCACTAGCCGTGCAGCAACGTATATCAACAGTGTCGCAATCCAATATCAGGTGCAATTCCAATACGAGCCAGGTTCATAAGAAGACTTTTAATTATGCTTGCTGGTGCATCTCGAACTAGCCACGTCAATCTTGGATCGCCTCAGATGGTGCTGAACTCGTTGGCCGACAGATGAGTGATCACAACTACATATGCTGGAAAAATTACCTGATGATTTAGTTTGATGCCACCGGACTTTACAGGGAGCGCTAATGCGTTGTTCGCTGTACATGTGAGTTCGAGGGCAAATTCAGTCTAGGACCTCTCGGATGAGATGCCTTTATTCTACATACTGGTATGTTCATATCCACTTTGTTGTTACTCTCAAGTTTCATGAACTGGCCCAAAAGTATAAGCAGTGACAAGTTATGAATATACAGAGTTTTGAATTCTATAAGATGTGTTGAGCATGGGCACCTTCTTGGAGTATCACATGTACTAAGAGCATGCCGGGTAGGGCGTTGCCCATTCGCGTTTGTGACATGCTTTGGTCTCCTTTTTGGGTACGTACTTCATCCACATAGGTATGTCTCTACAAAGAGAGCACCTGCATTTCCCACGGTCATTGCAATCTCCAAAGCTGAATTCGGGTCGCCTTCTGTAACTCAAACAGTTGCAGAAATTCCTTTATTTTATTTTATTTTATTATAATTTTTATGAGAAATGACCCAACAGTTACAGAACCTCGTTCTGAATGTTATCACTTTCTGGATTCCTATCTACAGCAGTCAAATATTGCCCTCGAGAAACAGATGACCAGTTCTGTATCTTTGTATAGAGTGTATTCGAGTTTTGATACGTACTATACCCGTACTATATTACTATGACAAAATCATCTGGCGGTTTGCCACAAAATTCAACATTCTAAGTCACAAGTGAAGTAGGTTGCAAACTAGGGGAAAAAAAAACATACTGCCTTCTGAACTGCAAAAATGTTCACTTGTCCAACAGCAGTCGTTTTCAATAACCAGTGCATGATCATCAGCGCTAGATTTTTTTTCTTTTGAATTTTTTTTGTTTTGTTTTAGACTCCAATTGCAATGCTTTATTCATTCCCAAATTTTGCACTGGACTTTTGCCCACTCTTTGTAACGTGTAGTATTCAATATAACCTCTAGCACTGTACGTAGACTCTGATTCGATTTTCTAAACATGAGATAATCCCAATTACTGCAAGTTCTTTAGGGCGTCTCAATGATAGTGAAAACGATTAAAATGCAGTTGAAGTTCTGTTGACGTTAGTTTGAGACATCTGACACTCGCACTAGGGGAACCAGACACATGTCTGGGAATTTTGGGCAATGTACCAGATAGCGAAACATATGGTTAAGTGAACAAAACTTGGTGGATAGGCTCCATTGACCAGGTTTTGCCACTTAAATAGATATTTCCTGAATGGTAGATTTCCTTGTGAGAACGAGGGATGAGGAAGGGAGAGGGGACATTCTTCCTGTCTGCAATGTACATGCATCACGCCTAAACTAACTCCACGACCACGCCTAGACGGGGCCTAAACCAGCTCGTAACTTGGGCACAACGATGAAACAGCTGCGATCAATCAAGAATCCTGGATATAGTCTTACCAATATTATCTTGAATGAAGTTCAGCGGTACGTACCTTCTCAACAACAATTTTACACAAGATGAATTAACGGGCTGTCGCCTATCATTAACGTGTGGCGGACGGCACGTACTCTCTCCATGAATCCTGGACCCTTCAGCATGTGGAGTTCTCAGCTTCACATACGATGACATAGAATCTCAAGAAGCATCGAACAACAGAGATTGAATGCAATCCACAAGCAAAGACGGCATTCTGAAACAATGAAAAGGTGAGCCGGAAGTATGCCGGGGGTGGGGTGGAATGGCGTCTCCCACCTTCATGAAACGGTCCTCTGGCAAGTACCATGTACCACGCAAATCAATCTGAAGGTATACGAAGTGAGAGAGAGGTTAAAAACAGTGGCAGACAAACCAAGATGAATGTCGACCTGGATAGACACACCTAAAGTGACACAGTGAGAACCTGCGAGACTGTGACGATTATAGATATCTTGAGAAAAAATCCTCCAGGACCAGTTCAAATGAGAGCCTTGTGTATTCAGATGATAATAAACATTGACAAATGAGAGCTTTGCCCATCAAAACGCTCTATTCTACAATTAGGATCCCAACTGCTTTTGTTCTAAACTCAAGCTCGCGAGAGCGTACATCAAAGAAGCTGCGAAAAGAACTCTTGTAATTGAAGTGTAAAAAAATGTTTGTCTCTACTAACAAAACGCCCAGATATTTCAACATATTAGTTGAAATATCCGGTGAGCTTAAACTCCGATAGATCATCACTTCAATTACTAAATCAACTTGACTCAATAGATTGCTAGAGAGAATATTGATTCGTAAGGGATAAATGGACACCAGCGTTCCGGAGCTCAAGATGTTCAGAAACTTGCGGTGGCTGGTTGGATAGTGGATCCAAGGCTTGAAAACCTGCTTCAGATCTCAGCGGATCGACGTGGCGGCCTACTTGAGGCTCGGCAAGAGGATTATGATAATTACGCCTCTGAAGGTCAGCAAATGCGTAAGCGTGCTCCTCATGTAGCGACGGCCCAGAGTCTGCACCGTAATTCATGACCGCCCTGCTGTACGGGTCGGCAGCCTCTACTTTGAGCTGCTGCCCAAGCATACTGTGAAGTGCTCCTGAGCCTTCTCCAAACCTGCACAAGTTAAAAGAAGGTGCTCAGAATAGCCAGCCACATAATTGATGATACAATTTGTGTAGAACAATCCATGCTAACCGTTCCCTTCCAATTGGCACTTGATGGAGACATCATAAGTTACACGTTAACGGAACGCTCCATGAGAAGCCTTGATCAAGTACATGAAGAAGACCTGATTCACAAGCGGAGATACATCCGCGCTTATAAATTGCATAGATCCCTCCGGTCTACTTGAATTGTTCCACACTAGGTCCAGAACAGGTGTTCATTCACAATTTAAAAAATTTACAAACCTAAAATTGCAAGGCATAGTTTGGATACACGAGAACGTGATGATTTTCAACGTAATAAGTAAAAGAATTGAATGAGCCTTCTCCAAACCTGTACAACTTAAAGAAGGTGCTTACAATAGCCAGCCACTTAATTGATGATAGAAATTGGGAAGACAGTTGAACGATAAAACATAATTATCGTTTTTCCTATTCCTTTGTACTCAAGACAGATGAAGGATGATACATCCTTTTGTACAAATGGTAAGATTTGGCAAAACTTTATTTTTTTGGTTTTATCCGAAGTTCAGAAGGTCCAAACAAGAGCTCTTCTAAAACTGGGTTTCAGTCGCTGCTGCCGTTTCATGCAGATCCTAAGGCAAGTTCCTGTTGTAACTTATCATTTCGTCCAATAAATTAAAGCAGGAGCTCGCCCTATCCATGTTCCGTGACAGGTCCCTAAATTCTCACGGTTATAACGTAAAAAATAAATTCAACAGTGATTCTGCCCCCCTGGTCACGGACAACTCAAAACACGGAGTCTATATCTGAGCTTCTGACTTCCATTCCTCCAAAAGTGAAATCCGCTGTAGGTAGCTACAACTTCAATTGAGGTTCTTGGCCCCTACATACTGACATGGAAACGTAACTACATAGTGTCCCACATGGATATCTCTGATGGAGGCTATGTGGTGCCATCTCCCCTTCACAAATATTCATACACTCACACTGCGTTATGAGCCTTCGAATCACTTAGGGGAGTCCGATTTTCATATATTTGGTTGGTGATCATAGCTCTCCTTCCAATTCATAATGTTTGAATGCTTCACACACACTGTGCAGGTGCTGGATGACAGGCCTACATGTTTATACATGACACAGCCCAGCGCTAAATAGTGTCTGTTTTTCTCACCTGGAATGATCATGAAATGCTGGTTCTGCAGAACCGATTTCTTGGAAGCTCATCGATTGCCCAGCCGGATTGTGGTAAGTTCCGGTCTGGTGCGGTGGCATATATTGCTGTTGTAGTTGCTGGTGTAATTGCTGTTGTATTTGCTGAGGGATGTAGTATCCCTGCCCGCCTCCATGATGATGCCCATAAGGCTGAAGGATGGAGGCTTGATGCTGTTGCTCCAATAGATAAAGTTGTTCACGGGCTATAGCGAGCTCCTGCTTTAGTTTCTTGACCTGCTCTTGCAGCACTTGGATAACCCCAAGGCAGCCATGCACTGGATCTTTTTCTCGTGTGTCCGCCTCGTACACAATGGACTTCACTGCGTCTTCACGTCTGTCAGGATCCACATGGCGCAATATGCGCAGAATACTACTTACGCCGAACAACCTGTGCACATTAAGAAACTTCTTCGGTTGGTCGGGAGGAAAATAGGGCGCCAATGGACAATCTGCAGCACACTTCCGCCTCTGGTACTTGCATGCGGCACAGGCGATATTCGTAGTCATACTTGATTGTCCAGGACCACCTACCATAGTCTTCTTCTCTGCGTTCTCAACATATGAAGTTACACACTGAAATGACTTCAGAAATATGCATTTAGCTCTACAATAATCGATTAATAAATTTGCAACTGAAGGGTAATTGGTCGAGATGCATTAACTTAATTGACTGTAAGATAAGTTAAAGTAGTCACATTAAATATGATCCCAGGTGTACTCAAAGAAAACGGCAAGGCGTCGAAAGAGAACAATGCCAGAACTCCGTGGGAACGCGGAGTCACAACATAATTAGCATAACTTAGCACTACATGATGATGATCGGCATTTAAACATCAAGGAAATTCAATTAACCTGACTGAACGTCCTTCGAGTGATCTCCACTCATTTTGTCCAGCGTTCAAGCGAATTCAGGTCTCGTAAGAACATGCGAGAATTCGTCTGCATCTTCGGATTCTCTTGAGATGGTTGGCCAAGTCCGAAGACTTGGAACACAGAAAACTTTGTCCGACTGATGCCAGACCTTAAATAACAGGAGAGAAGAACATTGAAATTGCCGTTTCCCAGCCAAGGAAAAAAGAAGAAGAAGAAGAAGTTGGACTGCCTGGTATCTGCGGGTTAACTATGTCTATTACTGCCTTGCTTCACACAAAGCAAACAAAACTAGAGCGAAATGTAATTCAGACGTAAGGATAATGCGACATTTGTGTGTGAATTAAGGAAAAAAGCAGAAACATTATGAAATAAGCACTACTCTCGCCTCCCACAAACTCCCAGATATCTTAATTTCGCCAACAAGCGAAACTCCCAAAGAAAATGACGTCAGACGGCGAGACGCGTCACGCGTCATCCAGCGATTTCCGATTTCCTTAAGAACCTACGGACGTTGCGATCTCGATGCGACGGCGGCAAGAGAAAAACACCGCAACTTAACCTGATCCGAGTCGAACAACCCCCGCACTGGACCAAAAGAAGACACGATCCAACAACTAACCACCAGACCACCCGCGCGCTCCTGCTTCTCTAAACCCCGTGCTTCCTACATCCTCCGACGCGGCTAAAACAATGCAGAGGAATCGGCGAGAATGTCCGAGCGCCCGCGACCGAAAAAAAGCGACGAAGCGCCGGTACTAACTTCGCAGGTTACTAACTAGACGGGATGCAGCCACCACCAGCAGCCGCAGCAGCAAGGGTTGCTTGTTGCGAGCGTGGCCGAGTGCAGCTGGCCAGCTGGAGCGACGGTGAGAGAGAAGAGAGAGCGAGAGGGAGAGAGAGAGAGAGAGAGAAGGCAAGAGGGGAATGGAATCAACCGGCGAGAGAAAGGAAAGAGAGCGAAAGGGCGAATCGGAGCTGCTGCCTCGGAAGGACTGCAGTCGCCGGGAGGCATTTTGTGCGGTGCCGAAGTTCACCGCCCCTAGCGTCCGCTTCGGCCGCTGCTTGCTTGTGAGGCCTGGAGCCCTTTCCCGCGCAGCCACCTAGACCCCCCCCCCCTCCTCCCTTGACGCTTGCCGGCGGCGGCCCCTATTGCCGCTCACCCTTCGACGTCACTCTTTTGCGGCTCTTGGGCTACTGGTTCGCTCTCCTCCTACGATGACCTGGCAAAGTAAATGAAATCAAATGAAAATGAAATAAAATCCCAAACTCGCCCCAAAATCTTTATTATATGTTAATGAATGAAATGAAATGAATTCTAAACTCGTCCCTAACTCAATTTTTTCTTTATTATTATTATATGTGGGCATATTTATAATGTGTAAATGCCTTCCGAGTTTCTGGTCGGTTGTTTGCAGTGCTTATAGTCCACCCACACTTGCTGGTGTGGGCCACCAGTGGATGGTTCCTACCAGCAAGGGTCACTTTTAGAGTTGGTTTAGCCTATGAGAGTCATTGGATGTAACCAGTGCTAGTACTCACTGTGTGGTGGCCCGCACCAGTAGGTGTGGGGTGGGCTATTAATAACATTCGCTTTTTTTTTTAATGTTTTAGAAGGCCTTCTCTCTAGCATGGCTTTCTACAAACAAAAGGCCAACCCTTGGGCTTTGCCATGGAGAGGGTCCTTATTCATGAAAATTTTGTTTTTTCACAGTTGACTATGAATTAAATAACAAATAAAAATTTCTTTATATATTTTTGATGGAGTACTGAAGTTTATTATGAGCTCAAGGAAGTTTAAAAACATATTAAAATTCAAAAGATTTAAGGTTATAGAATTTTTCTATGGATAACAAAATCAAATGTAGCCATTTGTTAATAACATATTTCTGAGTATCATTCTTTGAGAGAATCATTTTCTAAAATCAAATAAATGTTATAAATAAACAAATTTTAAAGACATTTTGGTATTGGTCGATAGCTTTCCATCAAAAAATTGCAATTTTAGCATAAATCCAAATATACTTATACCCTAGTTTTTAATGAAAGCTAGAACCAATCTAAGAAGGAGGCCTTTTGACCCCATCAATTCATTTGAGTTTCAGGCTTGTAGCCGTACTCCCCAAGTGGAGTGTTTAATACGTTAGCTGGGTCCCTGATCAACCAATTTGCATACAACACATACCAAGAACGAACACTCATCGATTACGGTATACACTACTAGGGTCATATTGAAGATAGTTTTCATAGAGCTCTTCATTGACACCATGGCATCTTTGGGAAGAAAACCCCCTTGTCACCTAGCCAATAATATGCTACATTGTGGCTCATACCTAGAAGTATTACTCTTTGCATTAGTTGAATTCAAAGAAATGAGCTTACCTTCAGGTTTCAACGGTCCATACTAGATGGATCGAGAAGAAAGTTCATTAGCCCATTTGGCAAGACTAGCCTCCTTGATGATAAATTATGTGTGCATATATGTGGGAGAAGGCCTTAAAAGAGGCAGAAAGATGTGCATCTTTGATGAAGTTCTCAACAAATTTGATGTGATTTGGGGATCCAAAAAATTACTCTTAGATCATAGGTCGAACACCATGAAGATGATTGGATTATTGGAAGCCTAATACATGCTTAGCTAACCTTGCTTAGGTTGGTTATTTTTCTTGCCATAGGGTTTTGTGGTCCACCATGGTCTATGAGCACCCAAAACTTTCCCGGCTTTTTTTTGTTGAGATATGGTGGCCTTGTATGTTTTTTTGGCAATGAAATAAACATGTTTCGATTTCATTTTCAATGTCTCAAAGAAGAAGGAGAAGTCATCAGAGTTCCTCATATTAGGGCCACTTCACACATGAGACTGAGGGCCCGTGACCATTACACTTCAAGCACTCTCATTGGTGGAAAAGGCGGAGCCGGTCCAAGTTCATTTCACACTACGCTTGGGACCAATGGAGTATGTGAATGCAAGATGGATGTAAAGTCTACATGGATTCCTACATGGCATCAAATGGATCATGTTTCATGGTCACATGGACTATTTTCAAAAACCACCTCTTTGGAGGTAGGCCTAACACAAAACCGGGAGACCATGGCACTCCGAATGCTCGCAACTGATGATTTATCCTATTTTATCATGTGTGAGGACCTGCATGAATAGAGATTCATTGAAATAGCATTTAGTTGAGAGCCCGGTCACATATGACTTTACACTACACTTTGAGGGTCCGTGACCACACTACATGATTTTGGAGGTGTCTTGGGACGGCCTTTAGACACTTTCTTTTGGGCACTCACAATTTCATGGTCACGGCTCTTGGCTCGTGTGTGAAGTGGCGCTTAGACTTATGCTATCCATTTGACACGAGTATCTCTTGATTGCAAGCTTCATATGTGATTAATTTGCCCCCTTTGTTGATATTATGATATGATTGTCGATACATGCAGAGAGGAGAGCTCCAACCTCCTCTTGCATTGGCATTAGTTGCACACAAAAGAAGTAACAAAATAAGATGCACCACTTGCTCTACTACATTATCTCATCTTTACAAAATTTGGGGACAAAATGTGAAGCATGATTTCACCCTTGTCAAAAGAAACATATAAAGCCATTAGGACAGGAAATAGAAAGTGGGCCCGCAACTCTCTAGCCTACTGCACGAGGTGGAACTACTTATCACTCAACTCCGAGAAGAGTGAGAACTTGATACCTAACCATGATCAACATAAACAAAATAAAAATAACATCGGTGTTTTTTATTTGCACCAACATGAATGGGAGCCCGTTTTTCCTTACTTTAATCCCGTTTTACCATGTGACAAGGTAGGTCTACTTCCTACCTTCTAGGAATTGGGCTCCTTAAAATAATAGTTTCAGGGGAGTTGCCGTTTGTGAGTTTTTGATGAATTAGGTGTGGGTGTTTGGGTTCATGGGGCCATGTCAACTAGGGATTGGTTGTGGTCGAGCTTCTTTTATTGAGGACAAGGTATGTGATGCAATTTTTAATGTCTAAATGAGGGGATCGTATTTGTATTCTTTCTTCCTATGGCAGTATTTGGGAATCTATCATGCAGTAGGTGAATTCTATGAATTGTATGGTGTTTAATGGGTTTGGGGGATGGGTGTATGGCTATCTATGGGAGCCCCTAGTTTACTTAATATGTCAGGTTTTAGCCGGACCATGCATGTGCATGTGTTAGGGAGGTATACCATTATCTTAATCATTCTGAGATTGTGGTATCTTAGGGTTGGTTGTGTTGGTTGTTGACATTTACTAGGGTATAACACCTTGTGTGTTTGTTGGATTGGAGTGTGTGGGCTAATTGGTAATTGCTTTGTTGCATTAGGCTATGTGAAGGTCTTTTATGTATGGGTGGGCCTTCTAATGCAGTGATATTGTACATCGATATGTTTGGTGTGATATTGGTGTGGGATTCTGTGCAAGTATTGCGCATCCTTGATTATCGTACATGATGGATGTTGGTCCTTCTTACACATATCCCACATCCGCTAAAAGTTGCCTAGGCCAAACCGCTTCCTTCGTGCAATGGCTAGTACCCATGTACTCCGCCTCCATCGTAAACAATGCAATGTTTAGATACGTGGAGCACATCTTTGATACAAACTCAGTTGATTTCACCTCTCACGATTGCTTCCACAACGATGGCTTCAACAACACTATTATCATCCAAATGCACATTGTATGAAATGATTACCTCATACGTGTCGAATGTGGCCCTATGCGAAGTCATATGCTTTGTGGCTCATGAATCCATGATCCACATGCTCTTAGAATATGCTCCATTGCGCATTACAAATGCGTAGTCATCATCATCATTCACATTCTTTGCATTTTCCTTGTTCTTTGCTTTGTAACAAAAATGCGCAATATGATCGGGTTTGGCGTAATAAGAGCATGACCTTGCATCTTGGCGCAAAAGTTAATTGTCCCCTTTGTTTTGCCGCAACACCATGGTGACATCCTCACCTTAGGGCTCATTCTCCTTGCGTTTCAACATCTTGTGCATCAAATGCACCGTTACGTTGTCCATCGTAAGCTCCTTTATTGGCATCGTCTCCAAGGCGGTAATCAAGTACTCGCACGACGCCAACAAGCTCTCGAGCAAAGTCATGATGATGTTTTCGTCTCTCACGAATATTTTAAAGCAAACGAGTTAATCCGCGAGCACCTTGACCTTGATAATGTGGTCCAACAAATCGTCGCCTTCTTGCATCTTGCACATGAAAAATTTGCGGCAACGAAGAGGAAGTTGGACAAACTCTTTATCTCGTGGATGTTATAAAGGATCTTCCGCATCTCCGCTGGTTTTTTACAACTTTTGATGTACAAAAGTTGGTTGTCCGCCAAGTTAATGCTGATGATGGACATGACATTTTTTATGCGTCTTTGATACTCCTTCACATTGGGATCCAGATTGGAAGATAGAACTTCCTCGGATCCGTCCATAATGTCCTAAAGATCCATGGATGCCAACAATATTTTGATTTTGAACTTCCAAATATTGAAGTTCTCTCCATTGAACTTGTGAATAACTCTAGCAACCTCGCTCTCAAATGATGTCATTGTATATTTGGATATACTCTCAAAACACTCAAACCAACTTTTTTTGGCCTACAATCAATCCAATCCAAACTAAAAGATAATCTTTGACACTCAAAATATATGTTTGCACCTCTATGTAGTGAAAACATGTCCATATACTTTCAAATAGGCCTTTTGGTCTTTAAAATGTGTTTTTCACCTTAAACCACTCAAGACAATTTTTATTTTCCTCAAATAAATTTTAGCACATTCAAATTATTCAAATAAGATCTCCTTCATCTTAAATACCTCAAGTCAAATCTTCTACACCTCAAGAGAAGTCTTAAGATATTGAAATCATCAAATAAAATCTCCTTCACCTCAAATATGTCTTAAACTCTGAAATACCTCAAGTCAAATATTTTAGACCTCAAGAGAAATCTCAAGATAATCAAATCACTCAAACAAGATCTCTTTCACCTTAAATATGCCTTACACTTTCAAATACCTCAAGTAAAATCTTTTGCACCTCGAAACATTCAAACAATATTTCCTTCAACTCAAAACACCTTGAATGGTTTCAAACAAGCCTTATAATACTCAAACCTCACAAATAAGCCTTAAACCACTCAAAACATTCAAGTTATATGCTTTTGAAGTCTAAACACCTCCAAACCTCTCAAATCAACTTTGCAACACTCAAGCATCTCAAGCCATGTGCTCTTGGAGTCTAAACACCTTCAAAGCTCTCAAATAAACCCTTAAACGCTCAAAACACTCAAGTCAAATTTGATGTCTAAACACCTCCAAACCTCTCAAATAAGCCTCTCAACACTTAAGAAACTTAAGTCACATGTTTTTGCATCAAACATACACTCAAGCAAAAGCAAAAGTCAAAGAAACACTTATAGTAACCAAATGTGCCCTCGGAACCCTCCAATGCTCCGAAACTCCAAAGTGCCAACCCCTCAAGATCCACTTTGCAACCTCAAAGCATTCAAATCTCTGGGCATTTCACTTACATGTGTGGGCTCATAACCTATTGGAAGTCAATAGGACTAGAGATAAAATTGCACAAACATATTACACATACACAAAAGCATATGAACAATGCTTGGAGTGAGATGGTCTTATGCTCTCCTTGCTTTGCTTTTTATTGCTCTTTTCATTTTTCTTGGTTCATACAAACAATATGGGATAACTCTTATCCCTCTTCAGACTAGCATTGTGGCCTTATTCTAACCTTATTGTTTATCATGCCTCTTCCATTACATTTCTATTGACTACAAGCAATCTAATGCTCTACCTTCCACAAACTTATTGTGCTCATGTCTTTGTTTGATACAATCATTGAGTTACATGCAATGAATGAAAAACGTTCAATGACTTTCTCATTGAAAAGTGAAATCAAATCTTATGTGTTTTAAAGGTTTATTTAATTCATGATTTATATTTTGTATATGTACCGGAGGCATTATCACATTAAATTGAAAAGCATATTATAAATAAATGAGTCCATTTCCTAGCATGCCGTTAGTATTTATACATTTGTTATTCTCTATAAACTTCTTATAGTGACTTACGCGCATCATTTGGGTTTCCAACAAAGAGACCAGCCCCCCCCCCCCCCCGGGGGGAGGGGGGGATCGTCATGAGTAGGATGGCTAAGACATTTTGGAGATTGACATGACATGATGGAACTTTGAGATCAATAATGATGTTCAATTGGCAAATAGTGGAATCAACAAGGAACATACTTGGATATGATTATAGATAAGATTGTGTGTTGAGTTGAATTAGGCTAGGCTAAACATTAAAGCTAATTAGTTTATGACTAAGTGGCTATAGCCTATAAATCTATATGGTTGCTTTGGAGATATTGCTTTGGAGAGTTGAGCAAGCCTTTGTGTGTTGTGCAACAATGAAGAATATGAGATACGTGAATTCTCAATGGAAACTAATGGAAAATAAATAAAATGAAGAAGCAATTCAATGCATGTTTATATTTATTTGGATGTCATTCCAATTAAGAAAGGAATACTAACCCCAAACATATTAGAATCTTCGGAAGATTATGGCCAATATATAAGGACAATTGTTGATACAAAGACTATTGCCAAAGATGAAAGAGCTTCAACATTGATGTAACTTAGGGTGGACATTACATTGATAGGAGCCCACGCACATAGGATGGAACCATTTACAACTGAGAAAGCACCAATGAACCATAAGAATGTGAATTAAGCCCAATGACAAAGGAATGAAGGAGTAAAAGACATATATTGTTATTAGGAACCTCAATCCAACGTGACATTAACCCTTATAGACATTAGCTCAGTCTTCTTTGAGACCTAGTACCTTGGTTGTTTTCCTTGGGTTAGTTTGGAGTGATCCCAAAACTTTAACTACAAACACCTACACCACACCATCGAAGGAAGGAAGGATGAGGTGTGATCTCAAATACACATTGTGCCCAAGGGCCGATTGAGATATGTTTGTAGAACTTGCGTAGATGATATACTAGTCATGCAATACATTGTGTACATTATCTACTTTCATATAATCTATAGATGTTTACAATATCACACTTTGTGTAAGTTGCTCTCATGGGAACGATTTGGGCAATATCATGATACTAATTATAATATTTTTCTCAACATTAGGATGTTAATTAGGTTTGGAGAGAGAAGGGTTCATGGCAAGTTGTTGGTGACCATTAGGATTCTACTTATTTATCTTTATTTCCCTTCCTTGCTCATGCAATTCTTCTTAACAGTGCCCAAAATTGCGGATTGTTGTTGTGGGTGCACCTTACACCTATTTGGAAATGAAAATCCAATGTAAATTGTAACATACATGTTCATTTATGGTAATTTTTGTTGCATTTCACATCATATTTCACATCAAAATGATGATTTTGAATTTTTTTTAGAGAGCATGATACACCTCATAAAACTCTTTAAAACTCCCCTAATGATCGCGTTAGAGAAAAGCTAGGAGATTTGACCCAAACAAAGACAAACAATATACATAAACTGACATAATAGCCAAAAACCAATAATCTAAATAGTAGAGCAAAATGCCACAAACCAAAGGCAATCTCCACCTTAATGAATAAATAACCAACATCAGGCAATCCGACGTTGAGCCCGTTGGCCCTACCCTGCTCAAGAATCCTCTTGATGCAGGGTGGGATTTACTGCCGACCTTGTTGTGGGTAGGCTCTTGGCTTCCACCTTAGTGGCAAAACTAACAACAACTCCCTCAAAACACAATTGTGAGGTATGAATTGCAAGCTACCAAACCACCCATAATCAAGTGATACATGAGCAAACTGGTTGGTGCACATGAAGTCACTTATGAGCCAACTGGTAATTTGAATTTTCATATTTTTTCTCTTGCATTTGAAATCAATATAGCGTCATTTAAAACAGAACAATGGATGTAATCTTTCAACAAATTTATTTGATGATTTTTTAGATATATTTTTATTGCAAAATACAACATTTGAGAAAGAAAGAAAAACATAATATATTTACGAGCTTGTGTAATGTTTCGCTATTCCCAAGAAGTTACGAGATTCATAATCATAGTCCATGAGGTCAAACATAACAATTTTGATGCATCTTGGTTGTAGTGTAGTTACTTTTTTTAAAGGTAGATTTTTTTAAATGATTTCGCGGAGATCAAGTCTAACAATAGTTGTTTTTTCTACACATGGAGTCCAATGAGCTTCATGCGTCGCCACTTGAAGTGCACTTGAAGCTTCTTGACACCTCCTATCCTATCTAGTATGTAGAACTAGATGTATGGAATTTTTGAGAGTTAGAAGAATAACTTGGATTGGCAATGACAAGAATCAAAGTATCATCATGGGAAACGCCGTTCTTTTTGGACACATGTTGTCGGACCTATAGATTCTTGGCGCTTATCCTATCTACTCTATAAAACCGAAGGTATAGTGTCTTCCAAAAACGGTATACTTCTTTTGAAATCGTTTTTTGGTAACATAAATTGCTTGGCTTTGTAGGACAATATGTTTTTTGAATGTTTATGATTTTCTTTTTTCACAAGCTTCAAAGTTAGCATAAACTAGGATTTAGGTATATCTGGATTTACGCATGAATTGCATACATTTTCAATTGCCAATCCCGGGGGTGCACCTTTCATAACACGTATGAGTATACATGAGTGTCCAAAAGGGGCATGAAATTGAACTTTTATGTATTATGTATACATATGCCACGCAGATTATAACTCATAGTTAGTACTGAATGGAGGACCACTAGAGAATACATGACATTTTTTACTTGTATGGCAGGGTCACTAAACTTTATGGGATAAATTTTTAGTATTGGATGAAACTATGATGAATGATTTCCTCATTTCCTTGTTTCATCCATGTATGCATGGAAGAGGCAGTATTAGGGTTTTGGAAGGGGTGGTTGAGCTGAGAACAAGCCCACTTCTTGCTTAGGGTTGCAAGAGGAATGGCCATCAGTTCTTTGTGGCGCTTCTTTGTGGTTGATGCGGGTGGTTGCCAGTGGTTGATGCCTTTGTTAGATCATCGACGTCATCGAAATTGCATAGGTGTTGATTCCTAGGTGGGTTTTCTCTCAATTGTTTTTCATATCATCAGTAAACCTCCAATGTGTGCAACGATTTGGATCAAGCATTTAGGATTGCAATTGTTGCCAGTTCTAAGGGTTGCAAGTTCTAGGATCATGCATGGAGATTGGTTTATGTTGGTATCAAAAAGGAACCAACAATAAGTGGACTTATGGTCTTACGGATCATTTGATGGTAGATTTAAAAACAATAATTGCATTAGCTTCTATGACATATATTGTAGACTTAGATGCTTATGAGTTACATCTAGGGGATGAAAAAGTCTTCAACGACTTTACTAATGAATGCTAGGGTTTTACATTATACATATGATAGGGGTTTTTTATTATTCAAAAGTACATTTGTATACTTATGTTAACGACTCTATATGAATGTAACTCTCTTTACATATACATATTGTCACTTGTAGTTTTATAATTGAATATGTGTGTATATTGCTTTTACAATACAACAACTAGTCTATAGGGGGTTTTTAGAGTATGTTGCGAATGCACATGGTTCTTGGTATTTAATGAAAGGTGCACTCCTCAGGCCACCAATATGACGTACACTAGATCACAAAACTACACAAATATGGTGGTTGGCGAACACGGAATACAAACATTCGGAGTTGTGGTTGTGGTTGTTGTTGTTGTTGTTGTTGTCGTTGTTTGATGATTTTGTCCCCACAAAATGCACATCCCTTAGTATTGTTGGACAAGTGGTTTGTCCAAATATGTTTAAATGTCAATTCACATAGTTTTGAATCAGTTTTTAAACCTTGGCAGGGATCAAGAGTTGTCCACTATACTATGCACCCGATTATCATGTCTTTTTTCTTCTTTTCTTGTCATTGTTAGACAAACAAAACAAACTATCATGTCTTTCCACCATCAACTACAATCTAACCTCCATATTACGACACCTCGACTATACAACGCAATTCCCATCGACCAAAGGTCTTTCTAGTGTTGACTTACCTCCATACTACAACTACAACGCTCGTAATACAACCTTATTGGGCTTGATTTGTCATATAATAGAGGCAATTAATGTGCATACCCAGTGGGACCCACATGTATTTCAAGGTTCATATGTGATTCATACTTTGGAACGTACAGAGGAACCTCGGGGAACCTTGTGAGCATGGGGAACCTTGAGAAACTTTGGAGAATGTTGTGAGGATATCTCTTAGATACAAATATTCTTTCATACATATGTATTCTCATTGTGTATACAAAATGGTGGTTTACATTGAAATACATGCCTTAATTTGAGAGGGAGAACAGTTGACGAATTTCTCCTTTCTTAATTTGGGCTTCCGTTTTGTTGTTAGTAGCTTTGGAGCAAGCTTTGACCTTGAAACTAGGAAAATCCCTAATATTTTCCAAGGGCAAGACACATGTATTGGAATGGACTTCTTGAAGGTGCAACTCCCATGGGATAACTTATAGACCTTAAGTTAGTGGAAGTTTGGGAGTTTTTGAGCCTCTTGAATACACGCACCTATAACTCTAGAAGGGTCCACCGTGTTATTAAAAGACCCCCAACCCCTTGACCCTTGACCCTTCAGTCCATCCTTTTCTAGTAAACTTCAAACGACTTCTTATACATAAGTTAGGAGACATAATGCCACCGAGCAACATTAACTTAGGGCCACTTTGCACACGAGCCAAAAGCCATGTCCATGAAATTGTGAGAGCCCAAAAGAAAGTGTCCAAAGGCCGCCCCAACACACCTCCAAAATCATGTAGTGCGGTCATGGACCCTCAAGTGTAGTGTGAAGTCATATGTGACCGGGCCCTCAACCAAATGCTATATCAATGAATTTCTATTCATGTGAGTCCTCACACATGATAAAATAGAATAAATCAACGGTTGTGAACGTTCGGAGTGCCATGGTCTCCCGGTTTTGTGTTAGGCCCACCTCCAAGAGGTGGTTTTTGAAAATAGTCCAAGTGACCATGAAACATGATCCATTTGATGCCATGTAGGAATCCATGTAGGCTTTACATCCATCTTGCATTCACATACTCCGTTGGTCCCTCAAGCGTAGTGTGAAGCGTGACCTTGGACCGGCTCTGCCTTTTCCACCAATGAGAGCGCTTGAAGTGTCATGGTCACGGGCTCTCAGTCTCGTGTGTGAAGTGGCCCTTATGTCCAGTGATCGACTAATACTAGGTAAGGCATCCTTTTCCAAGAATATTAAGTTTTGTTGTTCAAAACCTCGTCTTTAAGCATTTCTTATAGAAAAAGGAACCCATCCTGAAATAGGCTAAATTAATTCTTTTAGTGATTGATGAAATAAGTTGAAATTATGGTGCAAGTACATGAACGTTTTTCCAATGTGCAATTCCATGCAAATATCCAATGTTTTGAGTCGTTGTTTCTACACGTGGTTGTATTTTCGGCACCTTTCAAACCAAGTTGTACATAAGTTAGCTTTGAGCGTTAGGACAAAATTTCATTTGATGATACCTTGCTATGAATGTTTCTAACGTAAAACTTTATCCATGGATAATTGGCATGTCAAGATGTTCAATCTACTTTTCAAGAATATGAGTATAACAAGTTTTCTTTGAATGGAAGCAATAATTGAGCACCAACATTCTTTCAATCTTTGAGTCATTTAGATTATCAAAAACACAAACACCCCTAGACCTTTAGATGTTAACCGTTCCAACTAGGCATTTGACAAGCTTTCAGACCTTGGACAACTAACCAACTAGTTCAACTATTAGTTAACTAGTTGTCTTTAGTAATTATAGTGTTTGCGATTTGACATGTCAAAAAATGCAGTTAACTATAGTTATATCTAGTTAACTAAATATTTAGTTTAACTAAAGTTGAGTGCAACCTATTCACAAAAGTCTGTGTAGTGTTGTAGTGTCACTAGTGTGTTATTTGTGTTGGTGTACAGTGGGGTGACACCGAAATTGGCACCTTGTGCAATTCCAAGGATAGTGCCCACACTGTTGCCAACTTTGACACCCTCCCGAGCGCTGGAAAATTGTTATTTATACATGAAATTTTAGACACAAAATCATTGTTATGTTGACAACATGTGTATCAAATTTCAAAGCTAGAAGATTGACAAAAAAAAAGATATTCAAGATTTACTAACAAGGGGTAGCTGTAAGAAATGTTCCACAGCTGCCAACTTTGACACCCTCCCAAGGATTGAAGAATTTTTTTTTCACATGGAATTTTTGGAGTAGGAACATCTTTATGTTGTTTACACATGTGAAAAAAATTCAAGTCCAAAAGACCCACAAAAAAAATGATATTCCAAATCTACCAACAGGTGTAGTGAGAAACAAAGGGGAGAATCGTTTCACAACGTTCAACTTTGACAGCCTCCCTAGGACTGAGAATCTGTTATTTTAATATGAAAATTTTGTCACATGATCTTTATGATGTTGATCACATTTATGAAAATTTTCAAGGCCAAAAGATACACACAAAAATAGTTATTCTATATCTACCAACGTGTATGTCCTCCATTAGCATCAATCACTGCTTGTAACCTAGAGGGCATAGAATGACATAATTGAAGGAGCTTTGTTTCACTAATTGACTTCCACTCTCTTCCAAGAACTACCTTCAACCCATCTATGTTTCTAGGAAATGCCTTGTTACGTTGTATTGCATCTTTTAGAATCATCCACAGGTTCTCAATTGGATTGAGATCGGGAGAGTTTGCAGGCCAATTGAGCTTTTCAAGAAGGCGTTGTTGTCTCCATTCTTCACATATTTTGCTACTATGGACGGGTGCGCCGTCTTCCATGAGCACTGCATTTGGAACTTTAACCATGAAATGAAATAATTTCCCTTCGTAAACCACTTCCACAAAATCCTTTGCAGAGCGTCGATCTTTAAGCATAAAAACAAGTTTTGACTTTTGGCCTCCAGCAAATGCGCCCCAAATCATCAAGGAAGTCCGTCCACTTTTAAAAGTAGGAACTATACAATTTGATGAATACCGCTCATTTGCAGTTCTCCAAACACGATCTTGTCTCGAATTCTTCCCAATTTCAAAGGTAGATTCATCCGTCCAAATAATACGCTCCCAATCTTCTGCGCTCCATTCGCGGTACTTCTGAGCAAAAAGCAGCCTTTGATATATGTGACGAGGTGTCAAAAAAGGTTTTTTGATTGCAATTCGACTGAAAATGCCACTTCTATGTAAGAGCCTTTGAATGGTACGTTCACACACTGGAGTAGGGCATACACTAACAATCTCTGATATTGACGCGCGACGATTATTTTATGAGAAATGCAAAATACTACGCACATCTCTATCACTAAGTTTTGGAGTGTGACTTTGACCACAAGGTTCGTGCTTGTAAGTTCCATTTTCTCTAAACCATTTTTTCACCAACCTCTTAACTGTTCTAACGGAAACTTTGATAGTGGCTACAATTTGAACTTGAGTACTGCCTCCCTCACTCATACGTATAATACGTCCACGAATTTCATCGGAAATTACCATCTGAAATATGTTGAACTTTCTTTTACTAGCCTAACAGAACCTTAAACTCTCACTTTGACGCTGATACGAGTTCTCATGTTCAAGCTGGGTCGTATCTAGAGTGATGGAATTTGTAGCAACTCACAGAATTGATCATTTAGATGAATATTAAGCAGCTAGACTTGCCAAGAATGAAGCTCACAGACAATTGAAAGCCCATCTTCATCCTGCCATCAAAACATAGAACCATGCATTTGAGAAATCAATGCTCTCCAGATGATCCAGTACTCATGCATCACATCACTCCATGTCTCACACAGAACACATTTTTTCTCTCTGCTCTCACCATTACTCCAACATCCAATGATCACAAATCACATGCAACATTCCCTTAAGTATACACAATGGTGCTCAATTGATATTTAGAGGTGGAAACTTCGTTATGCGTGTATGATACAAGTGGTTTCTTCTTGATGTGACAACTCCACACTTCTACATTTGGATGGTACTGATTTTCCTTAGATGCATTTATGATTAGGCATTGTGTCAAAAGGATAAGTTCAATGAGGAAGCATGAGGTGTCAAAGATATTTCAATATTTTCACCATGTCCTTGAATTGGTTATTGTAATTATACACGTTGGTAGATATAGAATAACTATTTTTGTGTGTATCTTTTGGCCTTGAAAATTTTCATAAATGTGATCAACATCATAAAATCATGTGACAAAAATTTCATATTGAAATAACAGATTCTCAGCCCTAGGGAGGCTGTCAAAGTTGGACGTTGTGAAACGATTCTCCCCTTTGTTTCTCACAACTACACCTGTTGGTAGATTTGGAATATCGTTTTTTTTGTGGGTCTTTTGGACTTGAATTTTTTCACATGTGTAAACAACATAAAGATGTTCCTACTCCAAAAATTCCATGTGAAAAAAAACTCTTCAATCCTTGGGAGGGTGTCAAAGTTGGCAGCTGTGAAACATTTCTTACAGCTACCCCTTGTTAGTAAATCTTGAATATCTTTTTTTTATCAATCTTCTAGCTTTGAAATTTGGTACACATGTCAACATAACAATGATTTTGTGTCTAAAATTTTATGTATAAATAACAATTTTCCGGTGCTCGGGAGGGTGTCAAAGTTGGCAGCAGTGTGGGCATTATCCCTGGAATTGCACAAGGTGCCAATTTCGGTGTCACCCCACTGTACATGGAGGTTGTTCTTGAGCCCGACACTTTGAGGGATCGTATAAAGACGTTTCTTGACGATCCTCAGTGGCTCGAGCATATTAAAGACCCTCAATTGAAGCAAATCAAGAGGAGAACTTCTTTGAATATATAATAATACCTAAATTTTTCTAGTTAATTATAGTTGTTCTTGAATTTGGTCTTAAAATTTTCTAGTTAACTGTAGTTGTTCTTCAAATCGGTTTGAAATTTTTCTAATAAACTATAGTTATTTTGGCAGTTGTCTAAGGTTTGCAAGCTTTCACCTGAAGTTCAACTTGAGAGCAACATTCTTCAAGCTCTCAATACCTATTTCGAGTGAATGTTAAGTGGTTGTGCTAAAACTAACTCGTATGTCAAAAGAGGTGAGGGAGGGGGGGGAGATATCTCATTAAGTATCCCCATTAGCCTTTACGGCTTCATGGACTTTAAAATCAATTTCATTTCATTAAAGAAATATGTTTTCATGACAAGCCAACAAACAATTTTTGACAAACTGAAAGCTCGAACCCATAACAATCCCAAGCGACCTCCATCATGTATATTAGAATTCAGACCAAGAACTTGCCAAAAACGATTGATATCTTATTATGGACTTGTTGCAAAGGTGCCCATAACATTACACGTCTCCTTGGCTGCATTTCGTGTGACCAAGTGTCACATGGAATGACATAATTCTCTTGAATTTCGACATTCCCTGTTTTTGGGGAGCACTCAGGTTGTAAAGTACAAACTTTTTGACAAGCAGTTGTAAATTATCAAAGTTTTTTTAATCGCATCTTCTTTCTTTGGAAAGAGACCATCTTTCCAAAGAAATGTTATGCCATGAAAGAGCCATCTACGTTTTGCTCGGGGGGGACACTTCACTATACTTTGTGTGAACACGTGCGTTAAAGGGGTATTTAATGTAGGGGTATTACGTCTAGATGTTAGATTTGAACACACAGTTTAATTATATAATTCCCTAATATGGTGTATTATTATGATGCCTTACTATAGTTATAACTCACATAAGATTTTTTTTTTCAACCCTATGTTCATTATAAAAAATTAGCTCACCCTAATTTGTGTTTAAGGATTGCCTATGTTCATTACAAAATTCATTTGACATGCAATGAGAACTAGCATGAACAAGCATCACCACAAATCAATAACAATGCAAACAATCATCACCACCATGAGAATCAATGAACTATGAACTTGAATTACTAGCATGAACTACAACAATGTTTGTGTTTAGAAACACAAGTTTGTGCACTGCAGTCACAAGCAGACCAACAAATTTAGAACTTTAGGGTCCAAGGTTTAGGGTGAACGAAGTTGGCTGCAATCTATTGCTGAGAAAACAAAGTCTAAACAACATTGTTGTTTTCCAAAATCAACACTTTAGTCTGTTGCACACAAGTGGAAGGAAGAACTTCAGAAACAAACTATCATTCTATCAAAATCCCTATGCTATATTATATCTAAAATCTTGATAAATTTCAATACTTAGTATACCCCAATATTATTTATAATATGGATTTTCAATTTAAATAGTCCATAGTTATATCCAATAATTTTCTAAATTTTATTGCTCATGAATAAAACACACCCTATATTTTAACGCATCATGTTTACTAATTTTCCTAAGTGTCCCCCTCGAGACGTTTTGTACACCTAGCAAAAACTTTGAGCTACTTACAAGCTCGAGTGACTAAGAGGGGTCCGGCCAATGAGAATGATCCTTTAAGCTCTCAAGCTCCCAGGTGTAAAGGGGGGCTAAGTTACACGAAATAAGACACCCATAAATGTGCCTGTGAGGTTTTGACACGAAATATAAATATTTGGCACATGTCAAAATTGCATTCGTCAACAGCTCAAAATCTTGTGTGGTGGACAAAACTTTGGTTATTTTTAGACCACACTCACATTCTCCTGAGCCAAAGGTAATAACTTGCTCCTTGATATTAGGCATTTGTTTCCTCATGGTATCTAGTACACCGGTTTGTCTAATTAGTCTGGGTCACACTAATTCCCAATTACTCACACTATTTTTTGATTACAAATTTAAAGTGGCCCACTGCAATTTTCAATGTGAAAAATTAGTGTGGATTTTTTCGTCTGCATATTTGGATGAGAATTCAAGGTAGGATGAGTACTATAAAATTAATGTGGGCCACACTCAGGGCCGCTTTACACTACGGTGGAGAAGTGCACCGGTCGGTCAAGAATTTCAGCCCAAGACATGGTTATTTGAGGCGAGGGATGGTATGCCGGAGAAGATGAAAAGACAATAAAAAACTGCCTTAAGAAGTCTTTACCGGCTGTAGTGTAACCACCTAGAGAAGTGTATTGGACAACTTCACCAAGAGGAGAAGTCCACCAGACAACTTCACAAAATGGTCATAGCCGGGCATAGTAGAAACCTTACCCCCTAAATGACCATTCTATTGAAATTAAAAAAAATTGTATTGATCAAAAAAATAAAATGTATATGGCAATGTCTTAGAACATCTTTCATGATACGAATTTTTTGAAAATGTTCCAACTCTATGATACATCCAAATTAAGGTAAATAAGTAGGTAACATTATTTTCTTATTGATTTTTTTAAAAGAAATTACATGTTGATACATTCTAACCTCGTTTATATGACACTCGTTTATACGACACCCTCCATATTACGACACATTTTTGCGAGACCAAACTGTTTGGTTCAAAACTCCCTCTTTTATACGACTACAACACTCGAATAATGCGACATTTAGAATCTCCGTTTTGTCTTATTAAAGAGGTAGTTAATGCTACAATTCCTTTCATCTCTGTTATGTACATCTAAAATACATCCATTTTCACTTGGGGGCTACTTGGGAACTTCACTTATCATTGGGAACTTAACGATAATTAGGGTTACTAGTGTAGAATGGACATGGTTAGGGTTAGAGTGGCCTCTTGCCTAGTATGTTGCCTTGTACATGGGTGATATAATATCACCAATATCTTGATGCTAAACGTCATGCATCATTGTTGTCTAGTTTCTTATTAAAGAACTATTTATATTTTGGTGCTAATGAAATTATTAGTTTCCAAAAGTTAGTTGGGAATTTAGATAAGATGACAGTTGCTAACTTGGGTAGGCAACACCAAAGATCTTTGGACTCTTATTTCAAGAGTTCTTGAGAATATTTGTATTTGTTTGGAGTTATAAGTTATTATTTCATACCATCTATATTGCTTAAACTCGTTGTATACATTTTTAAGCTCGTATTACTTATGTTTTCGTATTCCCTAAATAATACGACAATTGTACGCCATTTGTCATATTAATGAGAAGATGACACCTCGATAATACAACTTTTTTTTGTGTTTCCCAAACGTGTCATACTAAAGAGGGAGAACAGTGTTGCAAAGATTTCTCTAAGGAAAAAATATTGTATTCAAGTTGGAGTTCTCCGGAGGCCAAGTTTCTTGTCCGAGGCTTTGAGGTTGCCCATGAAACTAGACCTCCGGAGAACTCCCCTTCAAAAAAGTGTCGCCACGTTGGCATCCATGTCATTTTTTCATCCATGTACAAAGTTCTCCACCAAAGGACTCTTGGCCGTAGTGTAAACCACCACTAGACAAGAGTGTCACTCTCAGCCAATCAAATTTCAGAATTCCCCTAGAATTCATGACTAGTGGACTTCTCCACCGTAGTGTAAAGTGGCCCTCAATTCCATCCCACGAGAATTTCCCACCCACACTAAAGTAGACGAAATTTGGAAAACTCAAAAACTATCTACACCGTAACTTGGATAGCCCTCTTGCTTGCCAACAAAGTAAATCATATTTTATTCTCGACACAAAATGGACTATGAAGAAACTTCACTTACATATGTATCATATTTTGGCATCCTATGGCGTAGGTGGGTGGAGTTTGGATGCCGACTAGCCACTAGTCCAAAGTGTCAAAACCACGGGGGGGTCACTCCATTGTCAAGTTGAACACCACGTGCGGCCAAAAAAAATCTACTTTTGGTAAGTTGCATCATCAAAATGGGTCAAAATTTTATCAATTTTTTTTCATGGGTATATACACGGTATCTATTACATAGTAAAAAATGGTAACCAAATTTGATCTGTTTTTTTAATAAAATATACCGTTTCTAACTAGAATGACGCAGAATTGAACTAAAATAATTACTACAAAAATGAAGATGACTAAAAAATTCAAAATATATATACAAAAGATATTATCAATGGTTATGTATATGTAGAAAAAATATCATAATTTTTAAATTTATCTATTCCATGTAATATAGGGGTAGCAAACTTTGTCCGCACGTGGTGTTCAACTTGACATGGAGTGAACCCCCCCGTGGTCAAAACGGTGACCCGTCAACAACAAACATGTTGAGCAGACGGTTCTAGGATGGTATGGGACATTAATTCATATGTACGGGTACAACGGGCCAAACCGGCCTGCATCCAAACCTACACTAAATATTGTATTCAACCGTCACCAACTCTAGCTGTCTTGCTCAATTCTAATTGCAAACCGCCGATATAGTGTGACCAACACGAAATATACACCTAACGTTATTTGTCATCCCTTATAAAATGTTGAATTATATAATCCAACATTTTATATTCAAGACAATCGGATTCGAGTGCACTTGAACGCCAAGTGTCATGAGGTGACACTAATGATGAAGTAGTTGATTATTAGTGTGACCTAGCATATGCCTCAAAATAGGGTAAGTGACACTATTACGCACGTGAGACTAAGGGCCACTTCACACATGAGCCAAGAGTCGTGACCTTGTAATGGTGAGGACACTTGACTCTCATCCAAAGGCCGTAGCATGGGTGTTGGGAAAGCCGTTTTATGTAGTCACGGGCCCTCAAGCACAGTGCGAAGTGAGAATGGACCATGTTGTGGGACTATTGCATATTTTGTTGGCGGAAAAAGAGAGGAGGATTTGGTATAATATATTATGTCTCAAACTCTATCAATTTGAGAGAATTACTTGGTGGTGTTTGTACGTCCTAGAATCTGTTTTGGAATATGCCCTGTAATCTGTCTCCATGTAGGACTCCATGTAGACTTTTCATCCATGAAGTCTTCTTTGGGCCTTTAGGCCTTCACCTTCGTGTATGAAGTGAACTTGAATGGTCTCCACCCTTTCGACCAATGAGAGTTCTTAGATTGCAATGGTCACGGGCCTTCAGTCTTGTGTGTGAAGTGGCCCTGAATACCACAAAACGGTGTAGCACGAGGTGAAACTTGTGTGAATTGAGCCTAGTTTTTGCACATGTGTTAGGCAACAACAGGCTGTAACTTAACTTAGCATAATATCCAGTTGTCATTGAGTTGCGTTCACACTTGTTTTCACAGATAAGGATGGTGAAATTTTACACCACGGAACTGGTAGCTTTTAAGCAAAGCATCCAGGGCAAATATGGGATTTGTTCCCTATTTTTAGTATTTTCAAGTAAGAGTATCACTAGCAAGAATGGGTGAAATCATGGAAAATTTGTAATGGTGACGATAAAATGAAGGTAAATTTCAAATTGTGTTGGCAAGGACAACATTAGTATAATTGCACTCTTATTAGAATCACTACATTTGTTAATCAAAGACTTTGGAAAGTTTCAAAATAAATGCAAATGTGTAAGATCTGATTCAATTTCTTATTGTGATGACATGTATTTGTGCCAAATTGATTAGTGCTACCCATGCAAATCGCTTTATTAAGTCACATTAAATATATTTTTGTGCTTTTCTTTTTAATTTAAAAACCATGCCCTTAAATAGTCTCAAAATCGTGAAAAAGTCTCCAATTATTGAATATAGTGATTTGAGTTATCTGTAAAGTGTCACAAAGCGGACAAAACCGTGGGTTTGATCCTTCTTTGGGAAAACTTTCTATTGAGAGCTTGTTAGGTACATTGTTTTGTCTAATTAGTATGGGTTACCAATTGGAGTTACACATTGCTCTCGGGGGGGGGGGGGGTCCACTCCCTTGTGTTTAGTGGAACACGTGAGAACACAAGTTATTTTTTAAGGGGTAATTATATTGGAGAAGGTAAATATTGTGAACCCTACTATTATGCAATTTTCTAACATTCAATTTTTGGTGTACCTTATGGTAGGTTAACTTGGTGTTTATTCTTCTTTTACCTGGGCATATAATAGTTATAAATTATAGTTTTTCTCATGTAAAATTCAACATTGACACATACAAGATCATGATTCCTACATCAACACATGAACACACACATGCACACAATTTAGCTTCCTATTTATGCACTTTATTCACTCAAAACATTCACACATGGAAATGGTGATAAATTGCTTGTGTTAAAAAACACATGCAAATGTGTCCAAATTTTGCGTTTAAAAATGCAATTGCGAACATACTTGTAGCATTATAACACAACTGGCCAACAACAATCACAAAGTTTGTTTAGAGTTTACACATTTAGATATGAAGCATTTTGTTTTGTCATTGTTCAAGTTCAAGTGGTTAGAACCACTCAATGCACAACATCCAACTTTTTGTGCTCAAGACAGAAAGTCCAAACCCGGACTCTAACCCCAACGCTCCAAACTATACAATCTGCCAAATACATTGTCACAACCTCTATCTAGAATCCTACCTAAAACAATTCAACAAGCAGTTGGAGGTTTTATACTCCTGCATTTCCTCAGACAAAATAATTATGCAATTCTCCTCCACAATATAGTAAGAATCACATAGGGCATCCATGAGAACCTTCAACTCGATGGCATTCAAGTGAGCTAATGGCTCAGACAACAACTGCACATTTGAGTTGCTTTCATAAATGGTGTTCATTTTGAGCCAACCACATTCTACACATATTGGTTGCTCACGTGCTCACTTGTTGTCACCCACAATGCCCCTTGACTGCATGTTAGATCCCTAATAGGACCTTACTTCCTTTGATTTCGGATCCCCAACTAGAGCAAATGATTTGTTCTCATCGGCATTAGTTTTTTTTTGGCACAAATTGAAAATTCAATTGCAAAAAGAACCCAAAATACAACCAACCCGGCCGAAACAACGCAACCCGAGTGGAAATCAAGAAATAATGCTCATCTGAGGCCTATCCTTCCAAGTAACGACTAAGTTGCTCTGGGTCACAATAAGACCTTTGACCCCCCAAGTCAAATCAAATTTGTTAAGAATGTCATGGTAGGCCACGTCCGGGGCTTTTTCCAAGTCCCTAAGCGTTTGTTTCCATTCAATCCTCCCGTAATCCTGCAAGGCATCCCAAATGATTTGACGTGTTTTCTCAATGGGCCATTGCAATTTATTAAAAATCAGATCATTCCGTTGCCGCCAGATGACTCATCAGCATTAGTTTCATGCACTGCACTTCAACCACTAGTACTTGATGATAGTTTGCGGTCAAGACAATAGACTTCCCTTTAGAGACTTGTAATTGGGTCAAACGCAATAGGCAATAGATCATGGAACATTATCCAAACAATGTCATGTAAAACATAAGGTAAATTTTTAATCCATTCAATATTCTTTTGTCCCTGTCACGTGAGGTGACATCGGGGGCTAAGTCACGTCAAATTAGGAGTAAATGGACTCCATTAGGAGTCCATGTGTGTTTGGATGAGTAATGGACTCCATTGGAAGTCCTAGTTAGTTGTTCATCCACTCCATGGATGAAATCCACATAGGCGGGGAGGTTATGTGGAGAGGAAGGCATCTTCACTTGCCATTGTTGTCAAGTATGAGGGTTTCTCTCTCCAAGCTCAAGAAACTAAGAAGTCTCCTTACAAAGCTTAAGAAACTCTGAAATTCACACACAAGAGTCAAACTATCTCTCACTCCACGAAAGGAGAATCCAAGAATGCAAGTGATGGAGAAAGAATGCAAAGGCTTTACTCATGATCTACTACACCATAGCCACAAGATAGCAACAACAAGCTCTCTCTCTCAAAACACACTCACAAGACTTGACTTGACAACAATGGCAAGTCAAGATGCCTTCCTCTCCACATAACCCCCCCGCCTATGTGGATTTCATCCATGGAGTGGATGAACAACTAACTAGGACTTCCAATGGAGTCCATTACTTATCCAAACATACATGGACTCCTACTGGAGTCCATTTACTCCTAATTTGACGTGACTTAGCCCCCGATGTCACCTCACGTGACAACTGTCGTGTAAACTAAGATCGTTAAATACAACAGATCGAGTGTCATCATCAACATCAATTAGCAAAATAAACATAGCAAAATAATATGCTAAACAACTACACATCTGCTTTTCCGTCCAGTTGCCAAAGATATCTTTCTTTGAAGGCATAACCGTGGCACAAGCATACTCTCTATTGGAGAGTTCAATCAATTCCGCTGCCAATAATCCTTGACATCGAGTTTGAACACCCAACCTTTCAGATGTACTAAGTCTGTACGGCCGTCTGAAAATATGATGGTCATCCTCGAGTTGAATACGAACAAGTTTATCTTTATATTCTTCTAGATCATGAAGACTAAAGGCAAAACAATTACGGTAAGAGCGAATAAATACCCGTACCTTTCGTGCTTCGGCACCAGTAAGTTTTGGCCCCACTTCAATTGGCCAATCGTCAAACTCCGTGGTTTCCTTCTTCATAGAAGGATTGCCACTTAGTGCCAGCACAACATGTGATTGCTAGTCCGTGGAGAGGGCAACACCTTTGCCCCCATCATCTGCACTTGAAATCAAATGCGTCTTTTTCACATTGTGCAGCAGGAGCAGCATATCTTGCAGATGTTTCTGCAAGATCTGCTCGAGAGCGACATAATTTACAACCTGGAGTTGTACGTCTGGTGAACGACAAAGCTTTGTTTGTCGTGTCACGCACAAATAATCCCGCTATTCGTGCTACACCACTGAGAGTTATGATGGATTCTGGTGCTCAACCGGTTATGATTGGCAAAGGACTTGCTGACAATCTGGGTTGATGCCAGCGAATTTAGATCCTTGTCTATTCACAATTGTGACTTCAGTAGGGGGCACTGAACGTGCAACATGTTACACCAAGACACCTCTCCGTTTGATTTTTAACGTGGGGGCAGGACCTACCTACACTCATTTGACAATGAAGTGTGTTGTTACCAATGCAACCAACTATGATATACTAGTTGGTCAGCAAGTTCTTTATCCACTTGGCTTTGGTTTGGATAATTGGACCGAGGAGGCGTGGATTAGACCGGGATGGTCTACTGGTGATGGCAGGAAGGTATTTATTCATGTAGCATTTGCAGCTACTTCTATGACTATGGTTGCGGAGGCAATGTTTGGTTGTAGTGGTTTAGTTTCAGACTTGCCTTGTTCGCCAATTTTGTTGGAGGAAACATTGGCCTACACTTGTAATGTAGCAGAGCAACAAATTTTTCCATGTACCGAAATTCATGCTCGACATTTCAAGGATCCATCTCCACCATGGCGTACTCCTAAGGAGTTATCCGACCATTGTCAACACATTGTAGCAGCTTTGGAGCTTGGGGAGACACCTCTAATATCATCCTCATTTTCTTTTGCCCAACCCATTCGTTGGCAACCGTCACCTGAAGGTATTGTCCTTGTAGAAATCTTTGGGGGCATTGGCACAAGTTTGGCTGCAGTAATGGAGGCTGGGATTACAGTTAGGCGGTATATTCATGTGGATAATGGATATGCAGCCAACAGAGCCGTTCGACACCACATCCAACAATTGTTGTTGAGGTATCCCACACAATTGTCAGCCTCTGCTATTCATGGATGTTGTGGTCAACTCCCTCAAGACGTCACTATGATTAGTGATGAGGATTTGAGAAGGTTGGGCCATGTGGATTTGATTATTGCAGGATGGCCTTGTCAAGGCCATTCGTGTGCAGGAACTGGCCAAGGTTTGGATGACCCTAGGTCTAGTTTGTTTGCAGATTTGATGCGATTGATATAATGGTGGTTTGCCCACCAATCAACTCCGTCATGGTACATTTTGGAAAATGTGTCATTATTGGATGATACATGGCACAAAGTGGTGAAGGATGGTGAGTACATTAACCAACTTTTGGATACTCCAATATTTCTGGATGCTGCATCTTTGGGATCCTTTGCTCACCGGCCTCGTTGGTTTTGGACCAATTTGATATCACCTCAAGTGCTTTCAGCGGCAGTCGCTCGAATTTCTCGGCTTATGAATCGCAAGGTGGATGACATTTTAGATGATCATCGTATTTCCTTGGTAGTTACCAAGGATGACACCTTGCCACTTGCAGTAATTAACAAGGTGAAAATTCCGCGAGGAGCACTACCGACTTTTGTGACATATCCACGGTCTTTTGCATTTCGATCTCGTGGACCAGGCATGGTTTGGAATTTAAAATCCCAAACTTACGATGAGCCTACGGCAGATGAACGGGAACGAGCCATGGGTTTTCCTACATGTACCACAGCTGCTCACGAGCTTTAAGAAGGTCAGAGACGTTTTCTATTGGGACAAGCTATGGATCTCAATAGCATGGTGTGGATTATTGGAATTTGTCTTGCTGCTCAACAATATTTTCATGACCGATTGCTTACTCTGAGGGCAGAGGACAATGGTCAGGGGGCAATGGAGCTGCAATCCAAATTTCACATGGAGGTCAATGATGCTGAGGCATTATTTTCTTTGAAGCAGCATGCTGCAGAAGAGCTTCGAGCTCAACGTGTTTTTGCTGCTTTGGCCCAAGATTTTGGTATGTCTGATTGTAGTGGAGAGGATACGCATTTGATTTCAAGTGCAGATGATGGGGGCAAAGGTGTTGCCCTCTCCACGGACTAGCAATCACAGGTTGTGCTGGCACTAAGTGGCAATCCTTTTATGGAGAAGGAAACCACAGAGTTTGACGATTGGCCAATTGAAGTGGGGCCAAAACTTACTGGTGCCGAAGCACGAAAGGTACGGGCATTTATTCGCTCTTACCGTAATTGTTTTGCCTTTAGTCTTCATGATCTAGAAGGATATAAAGGTAAACATGTTCGTATTCAACTCGAGGACGACCATCCTATTTTCAGACAGCCGTACAGACTTAGTACATCTGAAAAGTTGGGTGTTCAAACTCGATGTCAAGAATTATTGGCAGCGGAATTGATTGAACTCTCCAATGGAGAGTATGCTTGTGCCACGGTTATGCCTTCAAAGAAAAATATCTTTGGCAACTGGACGAAAAAACGGATGTGTGGTGATTATCGTCCAGTCAACCGCAAGACCAAGTCGGATCGATACCCAATGCCGATGCCAGAAGAGTTGTTTGATGCATTGGGATTTGCTAGAATCTTCAGCACTTTGGATTTGAGGTCTGGTTATCATCAATTACCTTTGTTGTTGGGTAATCGGGTGAAGACCGCATTTTGGGGAATTGATAAAGATGACAAGGATCAACTTTATCATTGGAAATTTTTGCCATTTGGTCTCAAGAATGCACCAGCTGAATTTCAGAGGGTGATGGACCAATTATTGGCTGGTTTACCGTTTGCTAGATGTTACATTGATGATGTTATCATCTTTAGTAATAGTCCACAGGATCATGTAAGACATTTGCAAGCGGTATTTGAACGGCTACAACGCTGAGGACTCTGTTTACATCATGGAAAATGTAAGTTTTTCCATGATCAACTGCCCTATTTGGGCCACATGATTGTTCATGGCGGTCTTGGTGTGCAACATGCAAAGGTGGATGCTTTGCACAAAATTCCCGCACCTAGTGATGTACCACGACTTCGGGCATTTCTAGGATTGGTAAATTATTATAGAAGGTTTGTCAAAAACTTTAGTTTGATTGCCAAACCTCTCACCATTCTCACGGGGAAAGACCAACCATGGATTTGGAATCGGGAACAACAACATGCATTTGATACATTGAAGCAGAGGCTCGGTTCAGCGCCAGTGCTTCGACGCCCGGATGTGTCTAGAGCTTTTCAATTGCACACGGATTGGAGTGCAGTGGGATTGGGAGCGGTATTGACACAGAAAGATGACGAGGGAAAGGAATATGTGGTGGCTTATGCATCTAGAAGCAATAATAGTGCCGAATCTAATTATTCTTCTTATGAAGGCGAGGCCTTGGCGACCATTTGGACCATTGCACATTTCCGACCTTATTTATATGGGCAAAAATTTACTTTGGTGACTAATCATCAGCCTTTAAAATGGCTTATGGAATCAGATAAACTCACCGGGAAACTTGCTAGGTGGGCATTGTTACTTCAAGAATATGACTTTGAAGTTGTCCACCGAGCAGGAATTGCCAACTTGGATGCAGACGGATTGTCTCGCAATCCAAGTCCTTCAGATGAGGATTTAACTGGAGTCATGTGGCATGGAAATTGTGATCGTGAGGCGGTGGCGGGTTGGCATGCTGCCACATATCTCACAATTATGTCAGGATTGGCTGCTGAGATCCTTGTGGAACACCAAGATGAGGAGATTGATAAATCTCTCATTGTTAGTGATGTGTGGGAAGACCATGCGGTCTTGCACAAACTTCAACAAGGGACATATCCCCTTGGACTATCCGCTATGGAGCGAGATAGAGTTAGTCACCGAATAACAAGGTTTCATTGGACAAACGGCTTGTTATTTCGTGTGTGGCCGAACGGAACGAGGCGCATTGTTCCAAGGCCAGATCAAAGAGCTTCTTTAGTACGGCAAGTGCACGAGGAGCTTGGACATTTTGGAGTGCGAAGGACACACTCTATGTTGCGCAACCAATATTGGTGGACTGGTATGTATCAACAGGTTGCCACTTACGTTTCTCGGTGTGAAGTATGTGACCGAGTCAGGTCAAGTTTTAATACTTTATCACCTCAACTTCAGCCTTTACCTATTATGGGCTTGGGATATCGTTGGTCTTTGGATTTTGCCGGACCGCTTACTGTCACTCCACGTGGGGCAAAGTATGTACTTGTGATGGTGGAGCATTTTAGTAAGTGGATTGAACTCGTGGCTCTTCCCCAAAATTCCTCAGAATTGGCAGCTATGGCATTTCGTGATCGAGTTTTGGTACGATTTGGAGCACCTGCAGAGGTGTTGACGGATCAAGGTAGAGAATTTTTTGGATCTTTCGAGGCTTTGTGTACCAAGGCTTTGATTGATCATCGAACAACCTTCAGAGATCACCCTGAGACAGATGGCTTAGCTGAACGAGTTGTTCAGACTGTCAAGCGCGGTTTGCGGAAGTATGGGTTGCTTCATGACAACCATCGCGATTGGGACTTGATGTTACCATGGATAGCAATGGGTTACCGTTTCAGCAGGCAAGCATCTTTGGTATCTTATAGTCCTTACCAACTTTTATATGGTCGGAAGCCAATTTTACCTAGCTCTGTGCGAGAGAAATTGGCTCCTGTGGTAAACTTGGATGATCCAGATGTTTGGGCTAAATGTCTTCATGATCGAGCAATGTTCTTTCAGAAGGCCATGCCTATGGCCATGGAGAACTTAAATATAGCTCAACATCATGATACATTACGGTATGCCCGGATCCGCAGTGGCGCTTATCGACCTCAGGTTCGTAGATTTTTCAAGGGGGATTATGTTTACTTGCAACGGGAGGCGCCTACGATATTGGATGTCAAGGCTGGGCGTACAATTTTGCGGGTAAAAGATGTTTTACCAAATGGTATATTATTGCTTGAAGGCAAGGATGGACATGAATGTCGTGAGTATTCAAAGAAATGTGCTCCATGTCACCTTCCCATCGACGGCTCTGTGCATTCCGAGTTGGCGGTTGTATCACAGGGCTTGCTTTGTTATGTGTGTGGAGAGAAGAAAGGAGCTGCAACAATGTTATTGTGCGACCAATGTCAACGTGGATGGCACATGGCATGTTTGACACCTCCTCTTTTGACTCTTCCTTCTGGCAATTAGGTTTGTCCTCGTTGTCGGAAATCCTCCCACTCCATGGTTGTTAATGGTCATGATTGAGGACTTTGTGGATGTTTGCCACATGTCTTAGTGGTGAAGTTGTTATCTAGTTGATCGGTAGTTTTATGGGATTCAAAATCACATTGGGAGAGTTATCAAAGAATTCAACATAAATTGTTGAAGGCGATTAAGGATGGGGCTCACATTGCACCCAGCCTACAGTTCTCGGGTTACTTCCTCAACCATGAGTTTAATTCTTTAGATTACCACTACACAAACATGGATATGTACAGATGTAACAACAACTTCATCATGTTCAACACCTCTACCGATGAGTGTGTTTGTTCCTAGCTGATTGGAGGGGCTCCTTATATGCTAGGGGGGCACTTGAAGATGTGGTTGTTTAGCATATTAGTTTGCTATGTTTATTTTGCTAATTGATGTTGATGATGACATTCGATCTGTTGTATTTAACGATCTTAGTTTACACGACAGCTGTCACGTGAGGTGACATCGGGGGCTAAGTCACGTCAAATTAGGAGTAAATGGACTCCAGTAGGAATCCATGTGTGTTTGGATAAGTAATGGACTCCATTGGGAGTCCTAGTTAGTTGTTTATCCACTCCATGGATGAAATCCACATAGGCGGGGGGGTTATGTGGAGAGGAAGACATCTTGACTTGCCATTGTTGTCAAGTCAAGTCTTGTGAGTGTGTTTTGAGAGAGAGAGTTTGTTGTTGCTATCTTGTGGCTATGGTGTAGTAGATCATGAGTAAAGCCTTTACATTCTTTCTCCATCACTTGCACTCTTGGATTCTCCCTTCATGGAGTGAGAGATAGTTTGACTCTTGTGTGTGAATTTCAGAGTTTCTTAAGCTTTGTAAGGAGACTTCTTAGTTTCTTGAGCTTGAAGAGAGAAACCCTCATCTTGAAGATGTGGTTGTTTAGCATATTAGTTTGCTATGTTTATTTTGCTAATTGATGTTGATGATGACACTCGATCTGTTGTATTTAACAATCTTAGTTTACACAACATCCCTCATGCCACCATGGATCTCGTGTAAAGTGAAATTTGATTGTCTCTAGCTTCTCAACCAATCACTTACACTTAAATTGTATATCGCGGGTCAAGGGCCCTCAAGCTCTAACTATCAAATTCTCAAGGTGACATGTGTGATGACATGTGCAATTAGTTTTTAGAATACAAAAGTATTGAGGGCCCAACACTACAAAAGTCAAACTTCAAATTTAAAGTTCAACAAAGTTATATTTTGTCATAATATCAACGTTTACAACACAATTTACATCCAATGTATGAAGAAATGTAATAAAATAAAATAAAATAAAAATAACGTCGGAGTTTAGTTTGTACACCGACGTGAATGGAAGCCCGTTCCTCTATACCGTGTTCATGTTTGACCAAACGTCACCGTAAGAGTACTTCCTCCCTCTCGAGAGGTGGGCTCCTTTAGTTTTCGAAAAACGCAGTACCTAATATCTAGGGGGAGTATATGGGGGGTGTAGAGGAGGTCTGTGGGGGGGGGTCTAGGGGGGGCCTACGGGGGGTTGTTTATTATCTAATTTCCTTTTGTTTAGTATTAAGTATGTGAGGTATTTGATGGCGATTTGGTGTAGATGTTTCATAAGTGTTTTGATCTCATTTTTGGGTATTTTTAGTTTTTCTAAGTCTTTGATTGCTTGTTCGTGGATGGCCCCTCTCACACCTGCTGTGATGGTAATGAGAGGGTTGACTTGCCAACCCGCTACTTTGAGTGCGTGTATGAGTGGATTGTATTTAGCGGTTTTTTCACTGTGAGCGGTATTTGGGAATTTGTCATGGCAGTAGGTGAATTCAATGAATTGTATGGTTTTTGATGGGGTTGGCAGCAAGGGGGGTTGGCTATCTGTGGGGGCGCCAAGTATGCATAGTATGTCTGGTCTGAGTCTGGCTAGGCATGTGCATGGTGTAGCGGGGCACGTGCATTGGAGAAGCCATTGTGGGACTGTGTTGTCTTGTGGTCTAGAGTTTTGGTTACCCGCATTTATGAGTGTATAGCATCTTGTGTGTTTAGTTGATTGTAGCGTATGTACAATTTGGTGGACTGCCTTGTTGTGGCGAGCTATACACAACCCTTTGATGTGTGGGTTTGAGCATGTGGAAAGTAAGTGTGGCCATGTGTCAATGGTGTTATTGTGGCATATTATACAGTTTGGATTTGGGTATAAATTGGGCCATAAGATATTTTTTCGGTGGTTACCCATATATTGGGCGTATCGGAGTTTTAAAGTTTGTGTAATTTGGGCGTTTGTGGTCTTGGGGTCTTTCCAAAATTGGTTGGAGAGTTTATGGTTGATTTGGTCATTGGATGTCCATTTGTCTATGTATGCGAATTTGGATTGGGCTAGTCTTAGTTCTTGGTTCCTATGTTCTTTGCTGATGTATGTTTGTAGGTTGCGTATAGCACCCGTGTGTGACCCTGTTGGGACTCCGTTGAGCCAGTATGGCGTAGTATGGGCCGTATGTATTTTGGGGGTGCCGGCGGGTTTGTCTCGGAGGGCTCCACTATTGGCTAATTGATCCGCGATTTCATTGCCTATTATGCATGTGTGTGCTCTGACTTTTTGAATTGTGATTTTGTGTGTGGACCAGGTTATGTGGTTGACTATGGCGGCGATAAGTAATTTATCTGGATGATTATGTTGGGATGATGGGTGTCTTATGTGGTTGTGTATTAGGTATATACTATTGAGGCTATCTGTAAAGATGTGGGTATTTTGCGTGTGGTATTGTGTACCTTGGATTGCTATTAGGATGGCATTTAATTCGGCTCTTAGTATGTTTTGTAGGCCTGGAAGTCTCTCCGCAACCCGAAGGTTGTTGGCAGGGGAGTAGACACCTGACCCAGCTGTATTGCCTATGTTGTGTTCGTCAGGGGGTATAAAAGATCCATCGGTGTATATGCATTGTTGGGGCTTGAATTTAAGGGGGTGGGTATTGTATAGTACTGTTGGTAGGGGTGGAGTTGGGTGGTTATTTTCCATGTGGTGATATTGTGGGGCTTTGTGCCATGCGCGTGAGTATTTCACTATTTTCTTAGGGGGGGTAATTTGGTGTAGGTGATTTTTGGTATTAATATTGTATAGTTCGAGTATGTTGGCCGTGATTATGTTGGGTATTTGTAAGTTGCACCATGAGGGACTTGGGTTGTTTATACTTAGTATGGTGGTGTATTGGTTTTCTAATTGGTGTAGATATTTTGGCCATTCCGATGTGGGGTTGTATTGTATGGTGTTTGGTGGAATGGTTATTATTGTGTGGTTTTCTATATTGACGAGGGGGAGGGGATTGTCTTTATGGTTGATTATGATGATGGTTGTGGTGTCATGGTTTTCTTGGGCTGCCATGCGGGCCCACTGGATTGATGTCATAGCCGTTTTGAGGTCTGGGGGGTGGGCTAGGCCATTTCCTTTCCACTTTGAGGAGTGTGCGAGTCCTGTCGATCCGAATATTATGTCTCTGTTATGTGGGGAGTTGTATTGAGTGAGTGTTATTGGACATGTGAGGGGTGAGGAGTAATACGAGTGTGTAATTTTGTAGGTTTCTATAAGGGTTTGTAGGGTGAAGGGGTGTAGGGTTTGGTGATTGTCATTTGGGTTATGTCTTTTTGGTTTTATTTTTGGGAGGATTGTGACGTATCTTTGGGTTAGCCATAGGATTTCGGTGGCGAAGTCTTGTGGTGGGGGATTTAGGAAGTGAAGCATAGGGTGCGCTTGGCTTTGGTTGTATCTTTCCCATAGCCATTGTAATCTTGTGCTTGGCATAGTTAGGATGTATGCCCCAGTTTGGTCATAGATATAGGATTCCGTCTCTTGTATTTGTATGGTAGGTTTGGTAGCGATGATATCTTTATCTGGGTTGCATTCCTTGGTGGTTAGTGTGAGATTTGGAGCTATGATGGGGGGGCGAATGAATTTTTGGTCCTTAGATTGTAGGAAGTTTATACATGAGTTGTATGTGTTTAGGGTGTTGGGTTTGTAGGAATTTGTGGAGTATGAGTATGTTGTGGTCTAAGGTGATATTGTCATGGTGAAGGAGTAGGGAGGCTTCTATCCATTTTGTCGTGCTAATTGGATGGGTATTCCATTGGCATAAGAAGTGTTGCTTTATGGCTTTGGCTCCCCATTTGTCTTTATATATTGTGGTTTTGGTGTTTATTATGGCTTGTATGGGTCTTCCGCTCGTGGGGTCCATCTGTTGTGGTGACCTTGTGATCACTTGGTTATTGGTGTTTATAGCCGGGGTGTTGATTGGTGTTTGTTGTGGAGGGGGGTTGTGGGTTGTTGGTGGGTTGTGTGGAAAAAGTTGTTGGGCTTGTGCCAATGCTTCCTTGATTATTTTTGGGGTAGCTTTGAATTTTATTTTGAATTCCTGGGGGGATAAGATTTGTTGTGTGGTTGGATTTTGGATTTGGTTCAGGGTAGTGATATTATACGTGTGTAATTTGTTGAGGTATTTTCTAGCATCTTGTTTCTGGTGAAGAAATGTAATGGGTAACATGAGGCATAAAACCCCAAAATCAACCATGGGTTCCGAGAACTCTACTTAGGGAATGAGGTTTCTCCTAATTTGTCGTAGGTTTTTGGTCACCAACTACACTTCTTATTGGATTGTTTAGGGACGCTTTAGATGGGGTCCATGGTCCAAGAACATAGGGACCAGTTTGAAGCAATTTGAGGCAAATTGAACCCTTGAACCAAACCCTCCCTTGGACCCTACTTTCTCTTGGTTCTCCAAAACAATAGCTCTCTTTTGAGCTTCATTTCTTAGTTCAGACCATTAGTGTTTCCCTCCAAAATATGCCATGTAGGAGACACCTCACTTTGCCTCTTCACTAGTAGAAAACTTGTCCATTACAATCATCCATTGCGACTTTGGCCATTGTTGCAACTCATGGCAAGAAAACGCATAAGTAAATAATTTTGGTTGCACTTTTTGGACAATTGCCGGCCAAAACCCTCTAGTTGACAACCGAGATGATTCATTTATGCATTTTCTTGCCATGAGCTGCAATGGCCAAGTCAGGGATGTACAAATGGACGTGACGCGGCCTAAACGCGTCACGTCGCGTCACGTCCAGGGTGTGACGCCAAACGGACGTTACTGTAGTAAAAAAAATTACTAATGGGATTTTTCTTCTTCAGATAAGTAATTATTTCGACATCAATACAGGCAGTCGTCTACCATGGTCGACTGCTATATAGGCAGTCGACCACTTAATCGACTGCTAACTCAGCAGTCGACTACAATGGTCGACTGCTATATAGGCAGTCGATTACCATGGTCGACTGCCATATAGGCAGTCGATTACCTTGGTCGACTGCCAATGTAGCAGTCGACTATCTTCGTCGACGGCCAACATAGCAGTCGACCATGGTTGGTAGTCGACTGCTGTGTTGGCCGTCGACGAAGATAGTCGACTGCAGTTGTAGCAGTCGACCATTGCCGTCGATTGATACTATTAACAGACAAATGCAGTCAACATCATATGTTTGTTGGGTTAAATTTTAATGGTTTGGGTATAGTGGAATATGGATCGATGGAAGTAGTTTAGGAAAAATGTGATTAAAGCCAACAATGATATGTAGAAGAAAAAAAAACCGCGTTGTATTAAAACAAGTATATCGTAAAGATATAAAAAATATACAAAGTTGTCCATATCAATGATATACGCATACTACCTTAACCCCTACGATGTTGCCTAAAAAACTAAACAGACTAAACACTATCCTTAACCTCAGTTCTCCAGCAGTCTATGGGCTCATCCCACCCCACAAACGGCATCTGCATCCGTAGTTTGGCGATGGTCAATGAAATGCGGTTGGACACGTTCTCGCATGTCAATGCACTCAAAGTGACATCCCAAATTTTCCTTCCTTCATTGGCAAAGAGAATTCGGTCATCACCATCGTTGCAAAGTTGTCGAGCAATCATGCCGACCGCATAACACTCAGCCTCCGCGGTGTAATATACATCGGGATCCTGATGTCTCATGTTTTGGATGTAAAACAGTTCCGGCGCCACCCAAAACTTCTCCTTCCTCAATTTTTTCTTCGCTTCTACGGTTTCCGCATGCCATAGCGATAGGACATCCTCACCCGAATGCGTTGCACATCCCCAATCGCACACCCCAATCTTGAGGCTCCCGTCCGATTCCCAATGCAACATAATGTTGTCAATGGATAGATCGTTGTGTTGCACATTTGCAGCGTGCAAAGCCTCCATGATCCATAACAATGCCCAAGCCAACTTTACCCTCTTCGCCCGGAACTTTTGGACTTGGTCATAGAGTTGCCATTCGGTTGCGTCCATTGTCAAAATGTTGGCATTTGGGCGGTGGGCTCTATCCCGGATGAACATCTCTCGTAGAGTGACCCCGTTCCACCATAGTGTATAGCCCGCATTGGACACACTGTTGATTAACCAAAACTTGATGAAACCTGGATGCGTGCTCTTTAAAACGCATGCCTCCGCACTTACTTGGATACGAGCTTTTTGCCTATCCGACGTCTTTGGGGTCTTTTCAGCCCACGTAATCTCCGGTGGGAGACGATCGTCGCCCTCGATCCTCACCTTCCTCACCTCCCCGTAACCCCCACCTTCTTAATGCTCTTCAAACTCACGACATTTGCCGTATCGGGAATCCACAATAGTTGGCATGGGCCCGACACCCTTAGCCACTTCTCCAATTTCTCCGCCTTCCAAGGAATTATTTTGGAGGCCGTCTTGGACAATCCTTTGGCCACGGGATCCCACCACAAAAATATTTCCCGGATTCTTACAGCTCGAGGGCTCAACACCTCGTCTGTTTCGCCCTCCGGAAACATGTTCTCAACCAATTGCTTGAGGTTGAAAATACCATTTTGGGCCTTATTCTTCACCCATGAATCGAACCCTGCAAGATTCCTATCACCGCTAAACTCGGGGCCATCCACTTCCTGTCGAATAGCAACCTCCATGTCCCTTTTAATTATCTCAACCCTTTTGTGTTTCGGCTGCTCCAAAAAACGGAATTTGATGCCGGCCTCCCCATTCCTCAAATACCAGTCAACTATGGCTTGGTGGACCTTTGCCGTTATCGCATCCGAGAATTTTACCCTTGGTTTCCCGCTCCTACTCGACGACCCTGAGGCCGCGGAAGCCCCTCCTTGGCTGCTCGTAGGGGCACCGGCATTTGGGCGGACGGGAACGGTAGTATCTGAACGGGGGGTAATATTGGCTCCCGTTCCCGAAGCACTTCCTGATCCCACATCGGAATGTCGTTGCCGCTTAGGGGGCCGTTTGTGCACCTTGCCGGGTGCATCCGGCTCGTCCTCCGGCATCCTCCAACTTCGATCCTCCATCGTGTTTAAAAACACGCTATTATTGTGTTCACAAACACAACTCAAATGTGTTCACAAACACGGCCGTATTCACACCGCTCCACCGCAAAAAATCGGATCCAAAATTGGCAAGAGTTTGCACCCTAAACCAATCTTCCAACCGCCCCCTAGGCCCTCTCAAAACATTAGGCAAAAGGATGCTAGGCATGTTTAGTCCCAATGTCCCGCTTGAGGAGGGGTGGTTGAAAAATGATGTCAATGAGGCCTCCCCACTTATATATATAGGTTGGGTGGGCCTCACACCGACGGTACGACTGGACGCCGCGCCCCTGGATCCTGACCGTTGGACCGTGCATCATCCAACGGCCAGGATGGATGCGACGATTGGTCGACTGCTATACGGCAGTCGACCATCCAGTCGACTGCCAGATAGCAGTCGACTCTGGATAAGGCAGTCGACCGCGGCGTCGACTGCTATGTGGCAATCGACATGTGGGCCGATTGCATTTAGCAGTCGACTGCCATGTCGACTGCTAGTTTGCAGTCGACCCTGGAAGTCGACTGCCACGTCGATTGCCAAGCAGCAGTCGACCCCCGATGTCGACTGCGAATGGCAGTCGACGTGGCAGTCGACCGCCACATCGACTGCAAACTAGCGGTCGACTGCGGGGGTCGACTGCCATGTTGACTGCTAATTTGCAGTCGACTGCCACGTCGACTGCCAAGCAGCAGTCGACCCCCGATGTCGACTGCGAATGGCAGTCGACGTGGCAGTCGACCGCCATGTCGACTTCTAGTTTGCAGTCGACCCTGGAAGTCGACTGCCAAGCAGCAGTCGACCCCCTATGTCGACTGCGAATGGCAGTCGACGTGGCAGTCGACCGCCATGTCGACTGCTAGTTTGCAGTCGACCCCGGAAGTCGACTGCCAAGCAGCAGTCGACCCCCGATGTCGACTGCGAATGGCAGTCGACGTGGCGGTCGACTGCCATGTCGACTGCTAGTTTGCAGTCGACCCTGGAATTTGACTGCCACGTCGACTGCCAAGCAGCAGTCGACCCCCGAAGTCCGCTGCGAATGGCAGACATTGGACCTCCCCCCCTCCAAACATAAACAAATTGCTTTTGCAATGGATCCTATAGCAGATTACTCTAAACACTTTTAATATCATAGCATCTTTTATATTTAGTGCACATTCAAGCGTCGGGACTATAAAGGGTTCACCGCTCATTAGCATTCATCATTCCCCCTCGCTCTAGTTGGCCTTGATTGCCTTTTGGCATTCGTTGCAAGTGGAGAGAGGTAGTAGGTTATATTGGGATGGGCACACGAAACGAATGGAAGCCTTGGTTTGTGCCCAAGGAGTGGACTCCAACGTCCAAAAATGTCGAGTGCAAATTTTGCGCGTTGGAATTAGTTTATAGGAAGGACCGCATGGTTGCCCATTTGGGATACCAAAAAAATGACGGCAAGATGCGGGGGGTGGCATTGTGTCAACGTCAAGGGCCGATTGTAAAGTCTTTATTTTCGAGGTGCGGCGGATCGTGGCCGCCAATTCCGGATGACTTTGTGGACGAGTGCGTTGAGGACGGGGGAGAAGTTGTGGTCAGGTCCCAACAACAAGCGTCATGCGGTGTATTGTCGAACGCGAACGGAAGCCAAACCGCTCCACCATCGCCCGCACCGTCAGTGGCAAGGGAGTTGGTGTCCGGGACGACTCCCGAACCCCAACGGCAAATGGGACTAAAAGAAGGGTTGCAAAATTCGACAAAACGAGACTTTGATACAAAATGGTCGCAAGCCTTTTATGAGGCTAATATCCCCATTAGTATTGTCCGCCATCCCGCGTTCATCCAGGCCGTTAAGGCAACCGCCGAGGCTAGAATTATGTACAAACCCCCAACATACCATGCAATGCGCAAGAGTTTACTTGACGATGCACGGTTCAATACACAAAAAATCGTGGAGTTGAAGACAACATCATCCATCCATAAATATGGGTGCACTATTTGTTCGGACGGATGGGAGAATGTTGTCCACCGCCCTTTGATGAACGTCATGCAAATTTGTCCGGCGGGCGACGTGTTCCTTGGTTCCATCGACACCACCGGTAGCACAAAGGATGCCGCCTACTTGGCCACCGAGGTCAAACGCTACATCGTTGGAGTGGACCCCACAAAGGTTGTTTAAGTTTGCTTCGATAATGCGGCGGCCATGAAAACCGCGGCGAGCAATATTAGCCGGGAATGGCCACACATATATTGGCAAGGGTGTGCGGCGCATTGTTTGAACTTGTTGTTGAAGGATTGGGGTAAACAACGATGGACGAAGGACGTCGTAGACAAGGCGAAGGACATTGTCAAATACATCCGGGTCCACCAATGTCCGACGGCGGTCTTCCTCACCTACTCGCCCAATTTGGGCTTGAAGATGTCCGGGTCCACACGATTCGCCACCAACTTCCTCATGATTGACCGGCTTCTAAAGGTGAGACATGCTTTGGAACAAACGGTTATTCATCCCGATTGGACCGCCTACGTGAACAAATTAAATAGAGGAGGCGATGATCGAAGGAGAAGTGCAATGGAGGCACGTCAAATCAAGACAACGGTTAATGACGACAATTTTTGGACAAGTTGCGATAATTACCGCCACATGTCGGAGGAGGTGTTGAAAGCATTGAGAGTGTTTGATGGCGTTGAACCGGCAATGGGCAAGGCTTGGTTGACCATGAAGAACTTGGAGAAACATGTGCTTAGCCTAAGGAATCCTCCTTTCAACCTAGCACACAACCTCGCTACCTTGGCCGAAGAAGATTTCTACAGCCGGTGGCGTATGATGACCACGGACCTACACCATGCCGGTGCAATCTTGAATCCTTATTTATTGGACGACAACGTCGTCCACGAAGACGCGGCCGTTAAATCCGGATTCTTGGACGCCATGAGGAGGTTGACCACGGGCAAGGACGGTCATTACGGTCGGGTTGTGGCCGAATTTCAAGCATTCAAAGAGCGTAGGGGCGCGTTCGCCAATATGCCCCTAGCCATGGAAGCCAACATCCCACCCCACGAGTGGTGGGACCTCGTGGGCGAAGGTGGCACCCACTTGGCCCCTTTGGCAAAGCGAATATTGGCCCAAGTGTGCTCCTCTTCGTCTTGCGAAAGGAATTGGAGTAGTTATTCGTTTGTGCACAACAAGACTAGGAACCGGTTGAGTTCGGCGAGGGCCGAAAATTTGGTGTACATTTATACCAATTCACGGTTGGCACGGGAGAGGGTTGATCGGGACTCGGCCGCATGGTATCTAGTGAACATGATGTCCGAAGACTCCGAATATTCGGCCGACGAGGATATAAATGGTGACCCCCCCGCGGAACCCGGCGGGGATTCCTCGGGGCCTTCGGACAACGAGAGCGATGGGGGACATGGTGGAGGGAATTTGGGCCTTGACAACCACAATGATCCGTTTGCATACGATGGACTTGACGCCGAGGACGATGGTGATCTTCACATGTGGGCCAACATAGCCGGTCGGGAGTTTCTCTCCACTACGCATGTGCGTCCCGCTACGCCGACAACTACAATACCCGATGTACCGGTAGACATTCAACCCGTAGTGGATGAAGATGTAGTGGCCGAACCACATGTGAATGAAGCTCTTGAAGCGGCTCCGAACCGGATGGACATGGACGAAGTCCCACCACATACTTTCCTCATTCATCCACCGACGGATGTTGTGCCCACTCCTATTGTGCCGACAACATATGCACAACCCATGCAAACTACACCACCCTTTCCCGAGCCCCATGGAGAGGGCACGTCCAATGTTGTCCTTAACACTAGTCCATTGCGAGATATTAGGCAATGCCCGGCCGTTGCGCGAGCACCGGAATCCGACTCGGATGACACATTGGCGCAACACATTGCGCGTCGGGCCCCAACAATACCACGCATGGGCTCCCGGTTGGTTGGTGCCACCATCGGCATGCGCGCCTCATGCCCCACACCGGCTAGGCCACCCCCTAATATTGCATTGACAAACTTTGGTCGGACCACGAGAGGTCAAAAAAGAAAACGACAAAGGGATGTGCGAGAATGGAGGACTACCGGGGCCACCCCACTTGCACGTCCACAAACTGACGGCGTTATGGATGCAACGGGTTCAAGACCAATGGTATCGATTAGAATGCCAAGGGCTGGCACACGGCTTAGTCGAATTCCCGGCCCGGCAATTGATGGCCACGAGTCCGACGCCCGAACAGATGACAATGCCAGCACGGACGATGAATCCGGCGTAGGCAAAGCTCCCGATGATAGTGATTACCAAGCACCGCCCCCAAGGGTAGCTGTGGGAGGGCCACGCAGGACAAGGAATTCTATTCCTCAAGACAACGATAATGCCCCTTCATGAATGAATATTTATAATAATGTGAAATGTCCTATGGTGTTCAATGGGTTTAGTTGTATTGGTGATCAATTTTTGTAATAACTATTTTTTGGTATGTTTGTTGAAAAATAATGTGAATTTCAAATTTGTATGTTGGATGTTGACTAGAAATTGAGCCTACATGTATGATATAGGGTTTAGGAAATGAATGTCCAATGTGCACTAAGGTTAGGACTCATGAGTAGGACACATGGAATTGATTTGTAATGCCAATAGGCCCTATGTAGTGTTGCATTTTTTATTCTATAGGTCGGAGGCGGCATTATAAAATAGTTTTAAGAATATTTAAGACTATTTTTATGTTTTTATTATTGAAAATCATCGAAGACATCAATCCGTGAGGTCCTTTATGGCAAATCATTGTCGAAAACATTCCCCTCTTCTAGGATTAGGTCATCGAGCTCTTCTCCGCCCAAATATTGATCCAAAAATGATGACATTGTAAATGCAGACCACCATTCACGACTTGTCCGATGTGCCATGTGGGGCGTTATGTATTCCAATATTTGCCAATTTGTGTGGCAAATTGGCAATGCTCAAGGCTCAAACATTGCCATTGAGTTTGAATGTACTAATGCTATATGGTAATATGGAACAATTGTCAAAGTTGAGCGTGTCTATATTTGCCCTATTGCCATGGATTGGCTATAGTCGTGAACTTATAATAAAAAAAATTTAAAAATGCCGTAGAAATTTGTCGAGGATTTTAAAATGCATTTTAAATGTGTATTTTAAGATAAAGTAAAAATAAATGCACCTCTAGCCCTATGTCATGTGGAAGGATGAAATGAATGTCCAATGTGCACTAAGGTTAGGAGTAGGACATATGGAATTGATTGTAATGCCAATAGGCCCTATGTCATGGGCGAGGATGGAATTAATGTCCACACACACATATATATATATATATATTGCAAATACCCCCAAATATATATATATATATATATATATATATATATATATATATATTACACATACATCCATATATATAGCGCATACGTATAGAACATACGGTATACCGGGAACCCACATATATATTGCACATACACATACATATTGTAATTTGCACGTACACCCATACATGTTAGACATACATATTGCACACGGGTGTAGCTAATAAGGAAGTTATCATTTGTTTAAATAGCGATCCACTTTTATTTCACATTACGGATCATATCTTTTACATAGTGCGATTATATCCACTAGGCCTAAACACATATACACGGTGTTTGCTAGGATTAAATCGGCGAACTATATAGAACATGAACCGCTACATCTACATAGAAAAATTATAATGGCAATAGTCGCTCCGAAGGACAAATCCAAAAGTTGGTGCATCGACGATATTCGGCAGAACGTTTGTCGACTTGAAGCCAATATTCTCCATTCTCCACAAGCTTATCCCGCAAGTATTCAAGTTCCATTATGAAAATATCGTTGAGCCGAGCATGCTGAACTTGCCATCGAATTGGGATGGCAATGCGTTGCGTATGGCTGAACATGAAGAGGTTCAGTCGGAACGCTCACAACAATTCGGCGAGCTCCGAAGTCCCTCTCACGCCCCTAAATCGATGCCCCATTGGTATGTCTACGTCCCAAATCGACATACGCAACGCATTGTAGACTTCTCCCATACCAAAATGTTCCCGCCAAACTTTGTTAACTCCCATGTATTTAAAAATACATATGAGAGTTAAAAAATGCGCCCTCACTTCACACCCCCGCCCATACTCTCCTCGGTGATATGGCTCCAAAATAGGCTCTACGACCTTCGGCAATATGTGCTCCCCCACAATTTCCGCGGTCAATCCGGGTAAAATGGTCGACGGTGCCATGTTTGGCACAACCCTGAAATAGCAGCTTCTCCGCTCCTTCTCCCTTTGTTCTCCGTTTGCAAAGCTTGCTAAAACAGGCTATGGCCAATGGAGAACTTGGGAATGAGGGAAATGGGAGGTTGGATTGCTATATATATGCATCCTTTGTCATGATTGTATGCATTTAATGCATGATTTGACTAAGCTAACGCTCTTCCCAAATCCTAACGCCTAATTTCGACTGCTGGGCAGCAGTCGATTGCCATATTCGACTGCTGGGCAGTAGTCGATTCGCATATTCGACTGCTGGGCAGTAGTCGATTCGCATATTCGACTACTGGGCAGCAGTCGACTGTGGATGGTCGACTGCTGGAAGGCAGTCGACTGTGGATGAATGACTGCCTTCCAGCAGTCGACCATCTTAGTCGACTGCTAGGAAGCAGTCGATTTTATCAGGCGACTGCTGTGTAGCAGTCGACCAGCCACAGTCGATTGCTGGGCATTTATCAATCGACTGTTGCCCAGCAGTCGATTTACATAGTCGACTGCTATGAAGCAGTCGATTTGCATAGTCGGCTGCTGTGTAGCAGTCGACCATCCACAGTTGACTGTTGTGTAGCAGTCGACCATCCACAGTCGACTGCTGTGTAGCAGTCGACCATCCACAGTCGACTGCTGTGCAGCAGTCGACTATGCAAATCGACTGCTACAAGGCAGTCGACTGTGGATGGTTGACTGCTACACATCAGTCGACTGCCTTGCAGCTTAATTTAGATAATTAATTAGACACACCCGTAACCCAACCTGCCAACTCATTGGATGCCACCCGAGGGCCCACACTGCGATATCCCTATAAAATCAAGTGTGCTACCCACCATGAGGCCACCTTGCCTCGTAGTGATTTTGAGGCACGGGGGGGTCACTCCATTGTCAAGTTGAACACCACGTGCGGCCAAAAAAAATCTACTTTTGGTAAGTTGCATCACCAAAATGGGTCAAACTTTTATCAATTTTTTTTCATGGATAGATATACACGGTATCTATTACATAGTAAAAATTTGTAACCAAATTTGATGATCTGTTTTTTTAATAAAACATACCGTTTCTAACTAGAATGACGCAGAATTGAACTAAAATAATTACTACAAAAAATGAAAATGACTAAAAATTTCAAAAAAATATACAAAAGATATTATCAATGGTTATGTATATGTAGAAAAAATATCATAATTTTTAAATTTATCTATTCCATGTAATATAGGGGTAGCAAACTTTGGCCGCACGTGGTGTTCAACTTGACATGGAGTGAACCCCCCGTGTTTTGAGGACCTTGTATGCGTCGCATACATTGCCCAAGATCAACTACGGTGTGGGCAATCCATAGGATTGCGATGGCTGGGAGTGGCAAGATACGGGATGCGGGTGGTTCGTCAAGAAGTATGTATTACAATCCCCGACACGCATGGGGCTTGCCGGACGAACCGGACGAATTTACACCCGAGGTGGTTGCAGAGAACACTCGAAATGAGGACGATTTGTGCAGTGTTTTACGTTCGATTCAAGGGTTCACTGAATTCTATTGGGTTCGACTGCCTAGGAGACAAGTTGATCGTCACCACCGCGGATACTTGGACGCCCAAGAAAGGCCCGCATGCCGCATCGGTTACAAGGAAAAACTTTTCCCATGGCACTTGTTTCAGGACCTTAGCGACGTTCTCACGAAGGGGAAAAATCAATTGTATTTTCGAAAAAACTATGGGACCTTGTGGAGGTTCTACCAAACCATAAAACACTCGGTGCATGACGCAATTCATTGGGGGTTCAACCGGTGCACCGCGCACCAAAAGGAATACCGGGTGTATAGAGAGTACACACTTAGGTCGTCAATGTAAGATTTGCCCACAAATATGGTGAGAGCGTAATATCAAGTTTGTACTTGCACGTATACTTACGTATGTTGGTAAGTTGGAAATGCGCAATATATGAATTCCCAGCAATATTGCGGTGATGTTTTCCGCTTGGTGTGAACTTATAATCATGCCACATGGAATCATTGTCACAGTTATTTGCATCGATACGTGTTTGATTCAAGTGCAAATGCATGTAGATGCAAAGTCCATGGTTTAATTGGATGTTTGTGGCAACCGATTGTGTGGGCAAACATAAGAAATGATCATTGTGCGACACTTGTACATTACTCCCAAAATTGATAGTGAACAATAATTCACTTATAAACATTTCCAAAATCATGGTTTTTCCCGCATTGTGTACAATTCAGTATCAAATAATGCCTCCTAGTCCAACGCCTATCTCACAAACACTAGCCAACATTCCTAATCCGGCTCCGAATCACTATCCAATGCAATGGGGGGTCCGCGGCTTGAGCTTGCACCGTTCAGATTTGGTGGCCATAGTGTCCGGCGCCTCGCCTCACGCCTGCTCTCGGTGATGGCCCATAGTTCTTGCGCCGCAGTCTCCCGGTCAGCTTGTGCACGAGCGCGCGCGCGGTCTCCAATGTGCAACCCCCTCGCGGCATTCGGATGGCGCAGGACGTCTTGCATGGTGGGGCTAGAGGCCCCGTCACGGATGTCCAAAAGGCCGTTGACGTATTTCCACTCATTCATCCGGATTTGGACGTCCACCTCATTGAAGCTACCCTCTTGTGTAACGGCCTCCTGCCTCTCTAGATCGGCCTCAAAACTTGTTGTGTCCAACACGTGTTCCACATCCCAAGTTGTTTCCTCGCCCGGGACCGGTTCCCGTGGTAATACCCCTACTGTCACATTGCCGTTGGAGTCATACACGTATCCGTGGGGGTGAGGACCTGGGACGTATTCACCCGTCTCTCCGGCATGCCCACCCACAACACGGTACAAAAATGCCCTCAAACCTACGGCCTGAGGAGAGGAGCCGGGGTAAAACTCATGAGCAACCCTTGTGTACATTTCAGGCGTGAAGTTTGTCGGGTAGCCTCGTAGGTCCTTCAAATACCTCCGTGCACACCAGCTATAAGCAGGAGGATCGCCGTATTCTGCGGGCGGCACACCATGGATTATTGTGTATTCAAAATCGGGAGGCATTCCCCATTGCACTCCGAATTGCTCGTACAACCTTCGATGCAGAGGGGCTTGGCACGTAGGACAACGGCGTGTTTGCAACATGTGTGGCAACAAACAATTCGGGTGGACCATGTGACCGCACGACCCAACGATCCATGCGCCTTCGGGTCCCCAAGGATTGGAACAAATGGGGCACATGCTCCCGTCCTTGATCCAATCGGGGACGCATGGCCACAACAAGGCTGGTCTGGCCGGGGGTATCACGATGCGGGATGATACTGCGGTATCCCATTGGAATTCATCCTCGGGCCTCTTGGTCCACGCAATACTGGGGTAATGGTCGTCATCGACCGGGAGGTTCTCAGGATACATGAAATCCAATGGCGGCCACGAGGTAAAAAGAAGCCGTCGTTCGGGCCACTGTTCGCCATGGTCCCTATAGTGTGTCAGCTCGTCCATCAATGCCCTCTCACGCGTGGCGAACATGATAGTGGCTGTGACCATGCCCATGTAATCGTCCTCCAACAACCAGTTCCTCCTAATGACCCGGTCGTAATCAACCCTCATTGCCTCCAAGTTTGTTGTGGGCGACGGCTCCCGCCCTTGTCCATCACTACCAGACATTGCTTGCGGCAGTTGTGGCGCATCAGCCCTCGCAAGTTCAAGGTTGGTCAAACGTGCAATCTTGGCCTTCAACCCTTGGACCTCCTCGGCGTGTGCACGTCGGACCATCTCCAATTCCCGTTCGTGGTCAGATTTGCATTTTGCCAACTCCGCCCTCAATGCCTCCACAACGTCGTTGTCGGCAACTACCAGTGGTGGGGATGGCACCGCCGATGCCATCTCCACATCAACGGGCGAAGATGGAGGACAAACCAACCGGGAACCATGTGGCGGTGTCACGTGGACCCTTTGTCGCCGGCTAGGTGGTTCAACCGGCAACCCTCTCGGGGAGATCACTCCATTGTAGAGTTGAACAACCACGTGCGATCATTTTAGATGTAAAAAATGTAAAAAATGTAAAAATCATCACCAAAATGGGTCACAATTTTATCAATTTTTTTTCATGAGTAGATATAAATGGTACATGTTACATAGTAAAAAATGGTGACTAAATTTGATGATTTGTTTTTTTAATAAAACATACCGTTTCTAACTAGAATGACGCAGAATTGAACTAAAAAAATTGCTACAATTAATGAATATGACTAAAAATTTCAAAAAAATATACAAAAGATACCATCAATGGTTGTGTATATGTAGAAAAAATATCGTAAAATTTAAAATTATTTATGACATGTAATATAGGGGTAGCAAACTTTGTTCGCACGTGGTGTTCAACTCTACAATGGAGTGATCTCCCCGAGGCAACCCTATGGCAATGTTGTGCTCGTCCATGTTTGACTTGGCGGCCGGTGGAGTCCCCACAATTTGATGATCTGGTCCCGCAAGGAAATCAAAATAAGATCGGACCCTCAAAGGATTCATTGGAGTTTGCCATGCCAATGGAATCGGACGGCCAGCGTTCCGTCCTAGCACGGCACTTGGTATGACCGTGACCCGGCGTGCCTGCCTCAAGTCCGGGCTCGTGCGGGGTATGGTGGACCAGTCGATATCCACTCCCAAAATTACCTCCGCGTAGACCATTTGGCATAACCACATTAGCATATGCCCGCGATCAAATTCCCTCGGTGCACCCCACAAGAAATTCCACACCTCCTTGCACCGTTCTCCAAATATTTGATGGCTCACCTCCCTCCATATGCCATAGCGTTGTCTAGACATCCGTTCAGCATTCGCGCTAGGAACGAACATCCTCGTCAAATGGGTCCACTCTACGTACCTTCGGACCGTGCTATACAACCACATGCCCCTCTCATTTTGCCAGCCGGGATTGGCGAGAATGTTCGGGTCCCGCGCCACCTCCAAATTGATTGGTTGCGGCCTGCCCCTCGGCGCATTGCCGCGTCTTCTAGCGCCTGCCGACCCCGGTGTCGCTTGCGGAGTCCCCCCCGGATCCAAATCCCCGCCACGTGGAGGTTCCGGCGGCAAGTTATCTTCGTCTGCCATCGTTGCCCCTAACCCCTAGCTTTGTATGCCTACTATAAATTAAACCTAATATGGTAGCACTTCCAAAATAAGCGCCACCACCCACAATTTTTTTTCCAATCCACTAAATCCAAATTAAGGTCGTTCAAAGTTCAAACTACATAATTAGATGTAAACCACTTTCAAAATAAGTGTTCACATATAACAATTTCCGGTATGGTTCAAACTAACCGCAATGGGGTACAATGTATACCGTATGTAGGTGGGTTTCAGTACAATACAGATAGTAGGCAGATATAGTATACCGTTTGTCCCGTATACGTATTTCAGTACGTATGTCCACCTGTAGCCCTCCAGCTCACCTCTATCTCCAAATGGCAAGGGCTGATTAACAACCTAGGCCCAAATGGAGGGAGGTGGGAGTGAGGGAATGAGGGAAGTGGGGTCCATATATACCCCAAGGAGGCGTCCTTTCGATTAGACGCCCCCTGGACCAACCCATGGACGCCACGTGCCCATGGGTGTCTCTACGCGACTGCTCGTGAGCAGTCGCACCCCTTCGTCGACTGCTGATAGCAGTCGACCATAGGGTGCGACTGCCGACCAGCAGTCGTCCGCACTTTGTCGACTGCTATTAGCAGTCGACTTGGGTTGTCGACTGCAGTTGGGCAGTCGACTGTCCAAGTCGACTGCTTGTAAGCAGTTGCATCCCTTCGTCGACTGCTATTAGCAGTCGACGAAGGGGTGCGACTGCCCTTCTTCGTCGACTACTAATAGCAGTCGACGAAGGGATGCGACTGCTTACAAGCAGTCGTCTGCCCTTCAAGTCGACTGCTATTAGCAGTCGATTTGGGTTGTCGACTGCAGTTGGGCAGTCGACAGTCCAAGTCGACTGCTAATAGCAGTCGACTTGAAGGGCAGACGACTGCTAATAGCAGTCGACTTGAAGGGCAGACGACTGCTTGTAAGCAGTCGCATCCCTTCGTCGACTGCTATTAGCAGTCGACGAAGGGGTGCGACTGCCCACTAGCAGTCGTCTGCCCTTCTTCGTCGACTGCTAATAGCAGTCGACGAAGGGGTACGACTGCCCACCAGCAGTCGTCCGGACTTTGTCGACTGCTATTAGCAGTCGACTTGGGTTGTCGACTGCAGTTGGGCAGTCGACAGTCTAAGTCGACTGCTAATAGCAGTCGACTTGAAGGGCAGACGACTGCTCACAAGCAGTCGCCCGCCTGTCGTCGACTGCTAATAGCAGTCGAATTTCCATGTCGACTGCCCAAGAGCCGTCGACAACCCAAGTCGACTGCTAATAGTAGTCGACTAGTTATGGTAGTCGACTGCTCTTGAGCAGTCGACATGGAAATTCGACATCCGTAAGCAGTCGACACACCTATACGACTGCCCTTTAGCAGTCGATTCAGTGTGTCGACTGCCTAGTAGCAGTCGCTGTAACTCGTCGACTGCCCACTAGTAGTCGACACTGTTGACGACAGTTTACCCTGTGTGACGACAGGGTAAACTGTTTTACCCCCCCCCCCAAACGGACGTGACGTTTTCATGTCTGCCGTCACGTCGCTGTCACAGGACGTGACGCGACGTGACGTGTAATCCCTGGGCCAAGTCATAACAAACAGTTGTTATCAACAAGAATTCTTCTAGTGCTTCTTGGTCTTGGACCCTCATCTAGAGACCTTCGGTCCACTTTACACCTCTCATACCTTCCCCCTTGGACCCCCATCTAAAGCGCCCCTTGGTAAGGATGGGATATTATTGTGGTCCACTACAAAGTTATTTGAGGACTTTGTAATGTGGTACCAATCCTCATAGGAGAAGTGAGGAAATTAATTTGACCTCCACTAATTCTGCACTTCAAGAATTAGCATAGGGATTCACAATTAGTGTGGACCACATTAAATTTGATTTAATTGGTAGGGTAAAATTTGATACATATTATTTAAAATTACAAGAGTTAACAAGAACTTCTATAGGGGTTGGAATCAATGTAGGAGCACCCAATTCCAACACCTATTTTGGGGCCCTTTACATGCAATTACCATCCTTGAATATGTTCGCACCCCCATGCAATTATTTTCGTCTTGTTAGAATTTGTGATGTTTGAAAGAGACTTCATTACCAACAATTGTTTTGCTTGCAATCTAAACCTAGGGAAGTTGGCATGGAACTCAATTGATTTAAAACCTTAAGTTGAATTTCATAATGCACTACTCTGGCCTAAGGTGGGTTAACCTCAGAGCTCCCATGGAATCCAGGTTGAGGCCTTGGGCTTAAGCCTGCCTTATCATGTTTCCACACCACCAAACCCCTCCAAACTTGCCATAACTATTCAAACCGAAACTAAAAAAAACAAATAAACATCAAGGCTTTGTTTACCTCAATGTGAATGGGTAGTCATTCTCGCTTTACCAGATCCTTGGGGGTGGACTCTTCATTGGAAACCTAAATGACGTGCATGGGTGACTATGAAATAAAACCCCCTATATACGGGACATTTATAAAGAAAAATAAATGTATCCATACTAATAGTAGGCTAGAAAATGGACTCATGTATCTATACCAACTTTAATGTGATAAATGCATGCACTACATACACAAATTATAAATCATGAAATAAACGGGCCTTTATAACATATATAATCCATTTTCACTTTCCAATGAGAAAGACATTGAACATTTTTCCATGTGTAGGATGTAACTCATAATAACATGACCCTAAAACACACGCCATTTGGATGAAATAAGGTAAATTGTATGAAATTAGCACATCTAATGTCAATTTTCCTCTAAATCTTAGGGGCCTCTTTTGTACATCTACCTTTAGTTCGGAATTCTTAATAACCTTTTAAAATGTACACACTAGAGGAAAACAATACCTCTCCCTTATATATACTCTATAAGCTAATGCCTCAAATAATACCCCTTCCTACACTCACATTAGTTTGTACATGGTTTGAAGAGTCCACCCCCGGGACTTGATCATGTTTAACCAAGCGTGATTAGGTAACGTTGTAGGCTCACGAGGGCAGGGGTATATGTATCACCTATGTCCTCAAAGGAATTAAGACTAAAAAATCATCAAAGCTCGTAGCTTAGCTCCACAAGTTTCAATGTCACCTCATTAAAATTTGGCCCAATTTTGATTCTACTAAATGCATGTGTCACCTAAGCCATCAAAAGAGATGGAGATCTAAAAATAACAATATGGGAATTTGGTCATGAGAGTTGAGAATTGAAAATTGTCCCCTCTCGTAGCCCTTAACCCCTATACTAGAGAAGCATTCAACAATTATTAATGTTGGGGCCTTGTTTGGGTGTTTCCTACTACAACCACATATAGATTTATACTGGAAAGGCTAGAAAATTCCAAAACACAATGGAATTTTCATCATGTAACATCATGTAAACATATTCAAATTATGGCCTTCTAGAGGTGGTCAAAGTCGACGACACAAGGGGAAAATCTAATCAATGTTCATGATGAATGAAATGATAATACCTGGAAAAAAAAATGAGTTGAGTTGGGTTGATTATTCTTATTCTTATTCTTATATTTATTATTTCTAGGCGGCCCAAAAATTTTAGATGCCTTGGAAGTTTTCAGGCAACTCAAGAAACGTGCAAGTTAGACTTTAGGCAAGTGATTATGGAGGCCTCACGAGGGAACTTGCAAAGCATGGTGTATTTGGTATTCTCTAGGCAACAACCTACTTAAGGGTGAAGAGACTCTTCATTTACTCTTGCTTCATGCACTTAGAGCATGACCAACCATGCTCATTAGAGTTGGTTGGAACATTTCTATTCCTGGTTCAACCAAAATGGGGCACCCACGCGCTAACCCCAACTGATATTGTTGCATTAGCAGGCCCTGGAAAGTCTCTCCCAAGCCGAAATAACTTGGGCATTATTTGTGGCCCGGTTTTCAACCCCTCTATTAAAAAAAATCAACTATCAATATCTCACAATCTTTGATCAAATAGAATCTTAACATCAACTATTTCCCAGTAAAGCCTCGTGTATCATAAGATATTAGTTTTGATCAAAAGACCCACAACTTATGCAGCACGTATAGAGTGAACATGTGAGACATATACCAAGACTACTCCCCTTCCCTCTAAAGTAATGTCACCTGATTTAGGACCCCTTTGTGTTTGTGTTTGGTGTAGAATATGTGATCATGCTCTTACCCTTGCTTCCTTCCTTCATATACGCTTGCTTCCCCATGAAGCTCACATTTCTACCATTTCTATCGATCCATTCTTAAGTCACTTTTGTGCAAAACAAGTTCATTCATGCTATATATATAAATTCCGTTTAGATATCTTGATACTTACATACAAATACGGGTTGTAGGATTGTGTCCTCAAATTGTCGTGTTATGGGACCGGAGGAGCTGCTTGAGATCGCGTGAAGACATAAAATGTGATAGTGTAGATTTGTCATAGCAACGCTTACCAAATGATCTTGAAAGGAGGCGCCACGCCGGAGGTGTTGGTCCCCTCGAGTGAAACGTCCAACATGGGTGAAATTGGTAGGATTAAGGGCCACTTCACACACGAGCCAAGAGCCGTGACCACAAAATTATGAGAGCCCAAAAGAAAGTGTCCAAAGGCCGGCCCAAGACACCTCCAAAATCATGTAGTGTGGTCATGGGCCCTCAAGTGTAGTGTGAAGTCATATGTGACCGGGTCCTCAACCAAATGCTATTCAATGAATTTCTATTCATGCGGGTCCTCACACATGATAAAATAGAATAAATCAACGGTTGTGAACGTTCGGAGTGCCATGGTTGTGTTAGGCCTACCTCCAAGAGGTGGTGTTTGAAAATAGTCCAAGTGACCATGAAACACGATCCATTCGATGCCACATAGGAATCTATGTAGACTTTACATCAATTTTACATTCACACACTTTGTTGGTCCCTCAAGCGTAGTGTGAAGCGAGCTTGGACCAGCTCCGCCTTTTCCACCAATGAGAGTGCTTGAAGTGTAATGGTCACGGGCTCTCAATCTCATGTGTGAAGTGGCCCTAAGTGTCTCTCCTCTTCTTCGATGTCCTCATTGAAGGGGAGGCCACACATGTTCGAAAACACCAGGTTTCGAAACGGAGTTTGGTAAGCCAAGGTAAAAGAATGTTGGCCTTTACATGTGCCTAACTTTGAGGAGCTAGGTTTTGAGGTTGGTCCCTCTTTTATTGGGTAGAATCGTCCGTTTTCAACTTCGATCCAAAACAACGGTTTCAAAAGGTTTAAAACCTCTATTTTTTATCAGAGTTGAAAATGGATAGATTTAACCAATAAAAGGAGAACCAACTTTGAAACCCAACTCCTCGAAGTTAGGCACATGTCGAGGCCAACATTCTTTTACCTTGGCTTACCAAACTCTGTTCCGACACTGGCGTTTTCGAACATGTGTGGCCCTCCCCTTGAGGGGCATTTTAATTTGACATCGTGAATGTCTACTCCCTCTCAATTTCAATAACTACTACATAATCGAAACATTCAGGGAGCATACAACACTGGACTTGCTCCCCTCATGTAGACCTTTCTATTTTGAGTTCATATGGGTTTTGTGGACAAGCGGCCTTCAAGAATGCAAGGGCAAGTCTTTTTTTTTGGGAAGTCGGGTGAGACGGGCAACGTTTTTCGGTCGGGTCAGAAAAAATTGAAATTTTGTCAGGGGCTGCCCCAGATGTTGCGGGTCGCGGGCCCCGCACCTTATCCCAGCCTAGACCCGTCCCCTAAAAAGTTCCCTAAAGTTCGTAGGCGGAGGAGGCTTAACGTCGGCCGAAGAGGCGGAAGACTGCTCCCTTTGCACCAATTTTAAGAAGCCGCTCCTTTTTGGTGTTTACCTGCCGAGGTGGGCCGGGTTGTAGGTGGAGGCTTGCAGTGAAGAGACAGGGCAACCCTCACCAAGAGTGTCCGTCAAATTCTCATCAAATCCAGAGGAAGAAGGGAATAATGGAGCAGGATTTGAGGGGGCTTGCATGCCTCAATTCCAGGGAGATGAGAACAACCCCATGTACGCTTACCAATGCTATAAAGCATCTGAACATGACTTCATTGGAGCTTATTTGATTGATACGGAGGTTTTAGGTTTTCTTCGATGTGGTTCTTTGCATGTTTGTGAATCCAGCTGAGGAATGAGGATAGTGCTTATGTCCTGCTATGGAAATTCAACATGGGTCACACGACCAGATGTTGCACAATTGTCGCTCACCATTCTTTAGGGCTCCTCTTTTTGAAACAGCTCTTTTTACTATGGCAGTTTGAATATTGTCACTTCGAAAGAGCTGTGCTATAGCACCTGGCAAGGCTGCCTGGATAGATTATCTGGTTTGTAATGAGACCTCAGATTATCTGGTAGATGAAGTCATTCGCATTCATGGTTGTCTAACACATGACGAGTGCAACAATGTGTTGGAAGAGTGTGACGAATCCAGAAAATCGCAACCTCCGCTTTCTACTTGATTGACAAGTACATGCTTTTTTTTGGCATGAACATATTCTGCATCGTATAGTCTGTGTATGCAGGCATGAATTGTTCACCAGATTTCCTGAGGTATATTTGTGTGTCTCTTGGTACTTTACCAGCTGCAACTGTCTATACCAAAAATCTTTGGCATCATAGGATAACCTCTCATCTGTTCATGTGCACTACCTTATTTTACACTGGAGAAGCTTACAGTACTGTCCTTCATGTTGCACATGAGCAGTTGTTCGCCTTGGATAAATCCTAAGTCGTTTCGCAAAGTATTGTGGTGCTACGGTCAGGACACTGATGAAATGGCCAGTAAATACCTTGCAACTGAAGAGTTCCCTCGCTGCTTCTTGGAATCAACCCTCCAAGTGTCTAAATAATATTCTGTCAAATCATAGGGTCATATATTTTTACTCTAGAATCAGAGAAACTGGACCAGCAAATTTAGTGTTTTTGCCCGAGGTACTTGGTGTGATCCGTCTTGCTGGGCAGCCTGTAAGCTCATCCAATTGGATTTGGTATCAAGAAGCTCCAGATCATGATGATAATCGAGGATGACAAGGCCTCACTTGACATACATCTATTCTCAATGGCCGATTGCATAGTTATCCTACTTGTGTAGGTTCAGTCATTAATGCCATGATACGGTATTCTTGTCTGTCGCGTTAGCACTCGTGACAAATGTGGATCAACAACTCTACTTAATGGGCATTGTGGTGCTTCTCCTCGACTTGGATTTTTGTGAAGATCACATTTCTCATATGTGCCTTACCGCAACAACAGTACTTTGCTGTCCACTGTAACTCATCCACATGTTGCTGCTTTGCAAATGCACTGAACACCAAACCCTAATCGGCACACACTTTCCGAGCTCCATTCAATAGCCTGGTATGTAGCTGCGGTTGGTGCACATCGATCACAGCAACAAATCGGTGAGCGAAAATTTTTCCCGAAGAGATGCACATCAGAACGGTATGCAACGAAATCTGCTTGAGTTAGGGTGCAAGGGACTCTTCTCTTCTCAGATCTCTTATTTAACCTAAATTGCACCCATGTCTCAAAGCAAGTGTGAACAATCCAGACAGTGGCGGTTCCAAATGGGATCGTGCTAGAAGACTATCATTGTGTTTGAGCTTCATACTCAGCGGGCAGCACTTTGCAATTGCACTGGAATTGCAGCAGTGGTTTCTTTCACGGGTTGGTGCATGATGGGATGTGGAATGCCATGTGTTCAAGGTGCTGGACTTCATCAGCATCTGCGGTGCAACGCCGGCATGCACTGGGTAAGTTATGCGGATGTTATCCGGTTACTTTTCTTATTCTTATATTTGATTGGTGTGTTGTCAAATGGGGATCAAAGAACACCCGCCATAAAAGCACATGTTTAAACAATATTGGAAACGTCTTTAAATCTCATTAACTCCTCCACCCACAATAGTGAACCCAATTGGAAGGACCTATGGATTCAGTTAAGGAATCCACAATCATGCACTTCCAATAATCAAATTAGGTGAGGTCTAATTTTCAAGTCGTTCTTTGTTGATGTTTCATCGTAGATTTGCTAATGCAACACAAATTTGAAAATGTAAATCAGATCAATAGAAGATAGAAATAAGAAAAACTAACCGAATAACACCCACATACCTTAAGCACAAGAACCCACCAAACTCGCATTCTGTTCGCAGCGAACCTTTAGCAGAGAAGTTGAGGACCTTGAATGTTAAACCAATCCCTTATCACTCCTTACTTAGCAGCTTGCGGGTAGGCAGTAAGTGTGATACACCCAGTGGTGATGCTTACAGCAACAACAAAATCATGGTACATTTTTCTCGCAAAAGAATTCCACATCTAAAAAGAACATAATGCAGTAGAGCTTCAGGATGCTGGAGACCATTCTCTTCCCAATATCTTTTCTAACCTCAACTGCAATCACCCTTTAAGCAAGACAAACAGTCAACTGAACCTTGATAAACCCGTGTATCAGCGCCCGAACCTTCTCACGATTACCTCGCAAAAATTGCACAACCAAAACTATCTGCCAATCTTGTCCAACTTCTGTCTCTTGCCGTGATGCAAATTGAAGGCATCTCGTTGTGTGACGTCCTGAATGTTAGCACTGACTACGTAGTATTGCTATTGTTTGCTCCTGAGAATGTGTATCGATGTTCGGTAAGCAACAAAATTTCTAAAATTAGGATCACCGTGAAGAGGCAATCCATCAAAGATAGTCAGCCTACATCCCGGTCTCCGTAGCAAGAACAGACCGGAGAAGGCAATGCTGAATGCGTTTGTACTAGGTTGACTTCGGGGTTCCAACACCTGACTGTGCCATGATGAAGAATGTAATTAACATGAAGTCGATGATAGGTCTGAGACGTCCTTGATTGAAGCAAATGCAAAACGCACATAGAAAGAGAACTCACCAATGGAAGGATCAAGTTAAACGAAGGTTTATTCCAGGCGCGGCAGTGTCTGAAAGGGTGGAAACGAATTGAGACATGTAAATTATACAGAAAACTTACTGAATATTCTACATACTTGTGAAAAACTTCTCCCTGGTAAATTGCTGAGTAGGACATTGCCACGGACTTCAGTCGAAACGATGCGACGACGAGCGAGCTTCGCCATCCCAAGCCACAAACATCACATGAAGTTGCACCACTTTTGCAACGACAACAATCTGCTGTACAACTTGACATCCTAAATTACATTATCAACTTAATGAATCTGAAGTGAGTTTACCTTGGCACTTTGCATTGTCATTTAGGGTTCAGCTTAGGGTTCGACCTCAGAGATGATATGTGTGTCCTGTATTCAGATGCTGAATCGGAGTCGCTGAACTTTCTGCCGAGTGCTAATAAAGGAAAAAATTTAAATCATGTCTAGCGGCTAAGATTGCTTGTAGTGCTGCATTTTATTACATACTTCGCTGTACTTTACCTACGTAAGATTTGCAAGTAGATTCAGTCTGAAACATCTGCATTTACTTCTCGTGATCAAATTTCCTCATTGCCAAAGACACTGCCATTCATTCATGATAGGAATATTATCGCATATTGGTATGTAAGACCAGAAATAGTCGATTACGTAATCTGACTCTGTTGTCTATCTATATTCGTTTTCTGCCACGAAAGATTGCTGACTCACAACTGAGGAATTAGGGATTTCCCTTCCGAATATTTACCTATTATGTAGCTAATTACCCTCTCTCCAATGAAGTACCGGCCAGTAAATTTAATCTGGCAAATCCGCAGCAGCTCCTTTGGCATCAGGTAAGTTAGGAGCTGAGAGATTAGCAAGCACCGGCCAAAAAGCCTCTATCCCTCCAGTCTGGACTACAAGTTCATTAATGAAGAAATTAAACAAAAGAAAAACGAGGAGGGAAACGTGCTTCTATTGACAAGCCAAATAGTGGTCTCTTCGAATCCAGACCGAACCTTTAAAGCTTGCTCCAGCTTCAAATAGCAGGTTCCGCTTTGATGAGTGGCAACAACAATTAATGCAGCTTCCTTAAATCTCCCTTTCCCCATATGCCTCTCAAATGCCTCAAAACGTCTCATTTAAGTCAAGTATGTGTCATCAACTTGGCCGGGTAAATATCTTTTCACTTTCTGCTACACAATCAATGGACACACACATACTTTGGAGTTTGAGCGCAACGAGTTGCCCTCCGACTACGCAGTTACCGCCATTCATGGGAGGGAGCTTCACGAGAGTAATAAACTCTGTTATCTTAACGGTGTACATTTGAAAGATTAGGAAAACTTCTAAATGGCTCCACTCAAGTGCAGACAATAGGATCTTCCCAAATCGCACTACACTAAACATCATCTGATTTAGTGCGGCACACATTATTCATGATCAACCCGCATTTTTTATTATTGTCTTACAATCACTGGGTTGCAACTAGAGAGGGGACATTTGGTGCTACATGACAAGTCACAATTACCACTCTAATTAACATGGCACATCATTTTTTATACCACACTTAATCAAATGTCGTTCAGTGTACTTCAGAGTTTCCTTTGCTTCACACCACAATGTGAGGAGAAGATCCCAAGGACTGCAGTAGAAGACAATTTCAGAAGCTCCTCTCGCCAAGTTTTGGTTGTTGATTGACCTGGTAGAAACAAACCTATTTCCATTAGTGGAGAGGGACAATTCTGGTTGTCCTATTCGTTACTCGCTGACCAACCCACATGATATGGGCATGTCAATTTACTTCTCTATAATTTTATATGTTATGCTTCAACTAAATGGCACGTGGAATTAACAGTACACGGCTTCACGTGTGATGAGCCATTGTAATATCTTAGTGGGAGTCACGCAATGAATTCCTCATCACCACAACAAAGAAATAAAATTTACAGAACCTAATTTGAATGTAACTGCACAATTGATGTCCATGAAACTGCCAACATCCATTGCAGGCAAGTAGAAATTAGTAAGTAGTGTAACACCAGAGTTCACGATCGGCTCGCTCGCTGTTATGATTCTAGTTAATGTCCCTCCTAATTATTATTACTTCAATCCACGATCACCTTGAGCACTGTGCCATGTTGACTTTCCCTACAAATACTCGCCACCAAATCGGGTCAGCGTCTGAGAGGTAGGCACGTGTCCTGAATGGCCCCACTCTTAATCTTACTTTAATCGGTTATGTGAGATACACAGATCAGCACATCGTTTTGATCCGTGACACTGTTCTTGTACTTGAAGTGATCCGAAACAGAAAACTGAGTGCATTAACTTATCCACTACTATTCAACCAAATTTTTGATGTAACAGAGGTCTGGATGATGTTGCGGAAAGGGCATTCTGCTCCAGGCGACTTTAACATGCGGCATAGTAATCTTTAAACAGCACCCCCAAATTGGTAATATGCCTTTCACAGGGAGGTTCATCGTGTCCACACCACAAATATGGGCTGCGTTGTTGATGTTGTGTGCACATAATCTGGCCCATTTGACACTGCCTGAAGTAGCTGTTCTGATGAATAAGTTAGTGGCTTTTGCCGTTCTGTGATTTTACTCTGATGAAGGAGTGCAAGCATTTTGATATAGTGCATCATGATATGGTTTGACATAGTGCACCATAATATGGATTGATATAGTGCATCATGTGTTTCATTGTTTCAACTTCATGCCAAAGTGCTACCCACAATATATATATATATATCCAAGTTACAGGTCAGCTAGTACTATCTGAATTTGTGTATTGATAATAAAGGTTGACCTAGCTTTATCTATTTACCCAGTGCAGCCACAACCAAAAGTGTCCTTTTGTGCGTCGATTGGGGAGCCTGAGGATACTAAAAATGGCGGCTAGTGTGCGTTTTGTGGCACCTTTTGTTGCCGCTGTCTAGCGCTGCCCAGTGAGTAAACCAGAATGACACTTCATTGAAGCTTTTATTGTATGTTAACTGAATCCGTGCGAGATCCCGATTGTTGGCCGCAGGTGTAGGTGGACACCCTGTAAAACTTTGTCTTCTCGGCGATCTGTCTTCAAGTTTCCACCTGCTTCCCTATCGTAGCCATTTTCTGTGTCTTTTTCTTGAATATGGGGTGGTGCCAGAAACCGTGTCCCGCAACACGTCTCAGTGCACAGTATATCGTTTTTGGGTGTTTCTGTACGAATGTGGAGATAGTGAGGAGCTTGCTGCTTGATGCCAAGGATTGCTTGCTTGCTTGCTTGCTGCTGTTACCAGAACTTCTGACTTAGGTCACGGCGGAGAATCTAAACCCAGAAGAAGATGTGTGGGACATTTATCTGTTGTCTGCTGCATGACAGATAATTTCTGCTTGCGTGCACAATGGGAGCCAGTTTAGAGTCCAAGTTGATGTCAAGCTTTTGGTGATGGAGGAGGGTGCACGAAGCAGCGCAATCACAATACAGCTGACGGAGGAGTTTCAGTTACAAAATTGTGGTAGCTGCCGATGGGAATTTTGTACTCTACTTTTTTCGTGAGGGGGTTTGTGACGGACACACATTTCAGTAGTGACAGCGACATGGTGGGTGGTTCTGCGAGGTCTCCAGCTACCATTCGGTCGGCCCGTCGCTCCATCAATTTCTTGGTCTGTCAACTACCCCTCGCTTCGTCCCTCCTGTTTGACGTTAGTACCTGGTGTCACGGTTCACTGTTGCACATCGTGCTCTACAGATCCCTTCATGCAGGATTTGAGCTCGCAACACAGTACTTATTGTGTAGTCGACTGTGTTATAAGTTTATGTCCATCCATCGCTCCATCAATTGCTTGGTCTACCAACTACCCCTCGCCTCATCCCTCCTGTTTGAAGTTAGAATCTGGTGTCACGGTTCATTGTTGCACATCGTGCTCTATAGATCCCTTCATGCAGGACTTGAGCTCGCATTACAGTACTTATTGTGTAGTCGACTGTGTTATAAGTTACTCTCTATCCATCAACACATTGTGGACCTATCTATTTACATTGTCGTTCCTGCGAAGTTCAGTACTCTTCTTCGCATAGTGAGCCTTTCAACAACGTGTGGCAATCGGGGACACAAGCACAGAGTACTGAGTCTTTACAATGACATACTTGGAGAGAGTTGTTCATTGAACACTACGGTGAGTGTGGATGATCAGGTCATAGTGCGCATTCATGAGCCTGGGAAACAGTCATGCGTTGACCCGCGTTGCCCCACCGTAAGGTTTTAAATCAACACGACTCGAGTACATGTGTACCCTCAACATTAATTCGTGATGCAACATCAACTAGAGCTTCTTAAACCACGGTTGTAGAAGCCATAAGCAGGAATAGATTTTAGAACTAGATGGTGAGGGACATGGAGCTCAAAACGCATTATCTCACATCATGTCTAAGTTGACCTAGGGAGAGCCAGGCCTCAAACCAGTTGTACTATTTCCGTTGTCAGACTTGTAGTCTTGCAAGCTTCTCCTGCTGAGGATTTATTACCAGTGTTGGATTGGACTGGTATCTACAATGAGGATTTCACATTTTTGACACCAGTAGGGTATGGGTAATTGACAATATTTTTGGTTTTTATACCATTAGGTCTACATACCATGCAAGAACCATCATACTTAGGGTAAATTTATTGCCCTAGTTTCAATATGGTTTAGAATGTTATTGACCCAAATAATAACTCAGGTACATAAAGATTTTCTCACCTTGACATACCCACCAAATATCAATATTTCACTGGTAATTCTGTTGATGCCCATCGGTAGGTTCTTTACACCATTATTGATGTGGATTATTGATACCATGCATTCACCTATGTACCAGACCAACACTGCTTATTCATTACTCTGACAGATACAAATATAGGTTATTCCAAGATCAGTTTCAAGTAGGGGACCGGAGAGGATATTGAGAGAAATATCAGAGTACCGAGCTGCACCATGATCTTCAACTCGCTCGTCAGAAGCACCCACACAACAGTTTCCAAGTCCTTGAAACATGCACGTGTGACCCAGCTCATGTAGTTATGTACCCACCTACTTATTTTCTCATGCATGATGGGTGATCATTATGAAAGAATGCAGGTTTGAAACATCATTGAACATCCTGGAGGGAATTGAATTAAATTGAATTGCGCCCCAACTGTTGGAGTCTACATGTTTTCATCTTCTTACTTTGCCAAGGAGCTTAGAGTTTACCTTAACCTCTCTGCCGTGAGAAATCATTGCGCTCTGATTAGGGCACCTTCTAAACACCCACTATGCAGAGGTAGGTATATATATATATATGCAAACATCGTGACTCCGTTACTGATAGAGTTGAAAAGTTGAAGGCATTAGTATTGATCCGAACTGGGCATCATCCGACTTAGTCGTTTGTCGATGATGTAACCCAGAAGATATCCAAGCTAGCGTAAGCATGGCTCTGGATCCACTGGTCGAATGGCTGTGATTGTAAGTGACAACACGGTCAGATTAGCGTCAGAGTAATAGTCTCCAAAGCTACAAGTGGCACTAGAGGCCCATACTCTATCTTAGTCTGCGGTACTCATGAAGGGGCTATAATTTCACAGTTTCAGCCCCGTTCAGCTCAACACAAGACTTCCCCATAGTACGCAACCCACGGAAGAAATCAGGTCTCACACCCTAAAATAGTCACCGAGAATACAATAACACTGACTGGGTAGTGGTGGAAAGTGGTGCACAGTGGCATCAATTAACCGTGGATTTGGAAGGTGAACCCTATTTTTTTAATCACATACATGTCTTTGGTGCCACTGGGATTCTTTGAGCTCACATGGTTCACTCAGGTCATATAGTTTATAAGATCGTGTCGGCATTTTGCATTGCAATGTTGTGATTACTGTGCTTGAAGGTGATGATGTTTTTATAGTGTTACAAGGTAAATGTGGAGGTTAGACTGTCGACATCAACAAGCAAACACCACATAATTAGTGGAGTTTCTAGATGATGTGCAGGAAGATAGAGTAGGAAGCAAGAAGATTAGTCCTACACTGGCACCCCACGGCGAGCTGTCGACGTCCATAAACTGCCTAACTTTCGAGCCTATTGAGCTTCCGATTGAGCCAGAAGAGCTTGATGAGCCAATACAGTGTCCAACAGCCGAACCCAGCATCATGGAGGTATGATCTGTGATGCCCTGACCATGCAACAATTGTTCCTTCAGTGCCAGCACCTACCTAGTTCTACATTATATCTCTATATATTTCTTGAGGCTCGATGATTTGTCGTTGTTCAGAATCAAAGGGAACTTTGCGCAATCTACCAGCTAGGGAAACATGTGGTAAAGTGGACAATGCTTAAGGAATCATGGGGTTATTCCCATTCCCCAAGCTTTGTCCACTTAACCACATGTTTCCCTAAATGGTAAATTTTCCGAAGTTCGTTGTAAATGTCAAACATGCCCCCAAACATGCCTGCTTCAAGTATTCCTACCATCATAGATTGAGTCAGCACAAGACATGGTACATTGTGAAAGTTGTTAGGCTTATAATTTGATGCAATGTTGTCAGGATGGGAAGATGTGGAAGGAGAGATTAAGCTACCGACTGCAACGGCGTCGAAGAGTAGATTCGTTTACGTCTCCATCATCCAGAGAGCGGGCTGACTCCATTGAACTAGTACGTGTAGATCACAGAAGTATTATCTCAAACACGAGATTGGGAAATTCACCCATGATTTATCGTCGGTCCTTTGAACATTTCTTGTTGGCACCACACAGCTCACCTGAGTCTGATGTTAGGAGCCGATTGTTAGATGACCGATCTATTTCAGCTTCACAAATAATTTAGCCATTCTCGAATGACGGCATCACCCTAGCCCTTCTTCATGTACTGATGATGCCCATGAGTAATTGTGGGCAACTACTAGGATCAATGTTTCAGCTTTCAGAATATGAATCTATATAGCATTGTAGTTACTATCACTGGATTAAAACTGCAGTATTTGTGGTACATTTACCACCATCGTAAACATGCTCCCTATAGGTTTGTTGCTGATTCATCCCAATTTAAGCTCACTAAGGTAGAGGGTGCTTAACCCTTAAACGTCGGAGAGGCCCTATTAGGGCCTCGTTGACCCTAAACTATTTGACCATAAGATAGCGTCAAAACATGTCGGAATTGCAAAAAAAATTCCCCCAAAATGTGTATTTCAAAATTCCATATCTAAATATATATGCCGATCGCACTAAAAGAATTACATGGAGGTCTAAAATGGGGTAAACATAGGCTGATGGGAGAGGCCCTCTCACCCCCCCCCCTTGGACGTTTAAGGGTTAAACCAACACTTTAAGCTATTGCACATACATATGGGTATGTGGTTGATATAAAAAATATATATTCATATTAGCCTTTGGGCTCAACATAGGTATCAAGAAAGAAAAAATATTTTTAGTCTCAATTGAATATTTGATGAATATTCAAAGTCAAAACTACTAGCTTCCTTAAACCAATCCATAGGCCCCGTGTATGGTAACCTTGCATATGATGAGGACCCCCACCTTCATTGCCTAGAACCAACACAACATAGTTGGGTACTAGACCCAAACTACATCAAAGCCCAAGTAGTAATGGTATGCAAAGCCACACGGCTACCTCCATGATCCCACCCGGTTCGCTTGCAAAACCATCACCTTGCATCCTGGGAACCGACCTCCTTGCTTCCCGGGAACCAACCCCCTTGCATCCCGGGGAATGACCCTTTTGTGCTTTGTGGGCCTACCTCCTTGGCGTTGTGAATAGAATGGCTAGAATAGGCATTGACAAGCCACCCTAATCCCACCTTGAACCAACCCGAGATAGAGTGGAGCCCGTTAGCTACCCTACGTGGAAGTAGTGGAGGCCGCTATGAGGTGGCACCACTAATGGCACCCAAAACCGTCACTCCGTGGGCCCAGACACTCCTACACCGCCGGGTAACGGTTCAAGGTTGTAGAGTGTTGGCAATTGGGAGGCGTTTATAGGTGTTGGTTTTGGATGGGGTGTTGGATTTAGCACCCTCTACCTTAGACTATGTACTATGGGTGTTTGACCCCACATCATGGGTTCGATTAAATGCTCAACTAAACAAATTGTCCTCAGGCTCTACACTAACAATTAATGTTTTCACCCTCCCTCCCCCGGTTCACCCTGATCCCCTTCAGTAGTTGTTGTGAACAGTCACTCCTGACACACCAAACCCAAAATCAATCTATTGAAAACATGGAAACAATCCCCCAACCCACTTTCTCCCCTCCCAATTGAAATATTGACATGGATGAAATACTTGAAGATGCAAAGGAATTGGTAAGTTGGAGAAGAGAAGCTAGGACATGAGCATGAGCATCAGTAGGCCCCAATTGCCACTTTTTGGGGACATGCCTGTAATTTATGGGAATTATGTGTAAAGTGATCCTTAGACCCCCCCTATAACCAAGTTTTCACAATAGTTACCTGTTGTAATTTTTATGTTGCATGTTTCTTGAACATGGTAGGCTGTGACAAACGGGGTTGGATTGATTTGAGGAGGCTCACAAAGAATGTAGATGAGAGAATTTCATGAATATTGACAAATAAATAAAAATCGGAGTTTGTTTGGACCTCTTGTGAAACTTGGAAGGTTGAGGGCTTGAGCTCAATCCTAGTATTGCACAGTATTAGTCTTGAATGGCAAAGCTCATATACATGTAGATTAGTGAACTTCATGAATATTGGAAGAAAAGAAAAAATTAAAATCGGAATTCACTTGCGCTTTTTGTGAAATTGTAAAGGTTGAGGGCTCGAGCTTGGCCCTAGTATTGCATAGCACTAGTCTTGAATTGCAAAGCTCATACATGTAGATGAAGGAATTCAATGAATATTGAAAAAATAAAATTGAAATCAAAATTCATTTGCACTTTTTGTGAAATTTTAAAGGTTGAGGGCTTGAGCTTGGCCCTACTACTACACAATACTAGTCTTGAAGGGCCAAGCTCATATACATGTAGATGAGAGAATTTCATGAATATTATTATTTTAAAATTAATTCATTTGTACTTTATGTAAAAATTAAAATTGAAGGTTGAGGGCTTGAGCTCGGCCCTAGTACTGCACAATACTAGTCTTGAAGGACAAACCTCATATACATGTAGATAAGAGAATTTCAATGATACTGGAAAAATAAATTGGGATGTGTTTGCAATTTATGTGAAATTTTGAAAATTAAGGGCTTGAGCTCGGCCCTAGTATTGCATATTGATTAAAAAAAATTAAAAATCAAACAAATTTAAAAAAATGATTTTTAAAAAAAACACCGGCCTTGATTGAGGCAAGCATGAATGAAGAGTGATTGCACCTGCGGGCTACTACCACGTTTCAGTGGTGGACTCTATGTAAAGGACTAGGCCAGGCGTAACCGGTAACGAGAGGAGTAGGGGGAGAGAGTCGGAGGGCTCTTCTAGGGAGTGCATGTCTTGGTTTCAAGTTTGCAATTGTTAAGGATGATGGCAGAGCGGGAGCAAATGGCAGTGGTGTGTAGTTGGGTTACATTGTTTTGATATGCCTAGGTGGGAGTTTGAAGCAAGTTTGAAAGGTTTTGAGGGTGGGAGTTTGAAGCAAATTTGAAAGGTTTTAAGCGTGGAAGTGTGAATTCATCCTCGTTGGCCGGTGGATAGGACAATAAGTGGTTGAATTTGCAAGCTACTATCAGTGAAGGCAATAATGAGATGGGTTGTATTTGTCAATTTTCCGTTGTTCGGTTGTTCATGGGAAACGGTCATGGCAAGAGGTGAGTTCGATGTAGTGGAGTTTGATGTTGGTATTAGGTTCTCTGGGAAAGGGTTGGTGGGTTTGGAGGCCTTCTATGAGACGAATGTCCAGCCGAAGGCATGATGAGTAAATGCATGGGGTAGAAGGCCAGATGCAAGGCAGTAGCTAGTGTGGGATAGTGTTGTCATTGGGGGTAGCAAAAGAAGAATTATTATTTATGAGACATTCCCATCAAGTATGGTGGTGAGAGAGTATGAGTTGTCAAATGTGTTTGAGACCCTTGTTATGCCTATCTATGTCTAAGTGTGGTGCTTTTGGGCACCCCCCTCCGAGGGAGCCTAAAAGTACCGCACAAGCCCTTCGGTGAGGGTGGCCTGCCTTAGCAGGTGCTCGAGCCGAACCCGGATGTTATGATTTTTTATAAGTATTTAGATTTGTGGAGGGATTTGTTAATCGCGTCGTGTCCTTTCGGTAGGTTTTCTAACCTAATGCCTAATCTATCATAGTCTACGCGTAGACGCACCAGCCTTGGAATTAAGGCAACCTAACCCTAATGAATAAAATAACCTTACATTTTACCTTGGCCACCTCTAATTCTTTACTTGTTATGAATTAAATTCTCTAAACGGGGGGACCTTGATTAAATCCCACCCTCTCAACCTTCCTTCTTAGTTTAGGGTTGATTAAACAAAACCTATATCACTAAGTTCATATATTATGGCATCACCACCTACCTGTTTGGTGCACGCCCTAACCCGAACCCTTCAAGGCCCTGTGCGGGTCTCTTGAAGGTCGATTGACACTTATACCCTCCGATCTTTGCCGCCGGAAGGGATAGTATCAACCTTTCGAGTTAAGTTCCCGGTTGATTTTTGCCCACGGGGGTTGTACAAATTATGTTGGTTATTAATTAGTTTAAAACGGTTTGACCACGAAACTCAACTTGATGGGACTGGGGAATAGGGCAACCTGTGTGTTCAACCTGTTGTACAATCTTCAAGGGTTGGGGCCATCACCTCCAACCCTTGGGGCCAACAACATGATAATAGATTCGTGGGCCATTAACCCCACATTTCCATCAACAACATTCAGAGTGGTCGTGTCGGTGATTAACCCGATTTCACCACATACGAAACTTTCTAATAAATGTAGCTACTACCACAAAACATACCAAGGGGCCCGAAGACAATGAAGTTGGGTACTTCCTTTGGCGATCAAGTGATCAAGCCACTTGACCTTACGAGATAGGTGAGTGGGGTTAGAGATGCATACCTTAGCCGCGCTCCCTCCAACCCTAAATGGAAGGCTAGGGTTAGTAAATTTACCTCAATTCTTCTCGGTTGATTTGGGCTCGATGTAGGCCGAGCCGCTACCTCCTTCCTTGCTCCACTTCCCGGGCGTCGACCTTGCCTCCTTCTTTGTAACTAGTTTGATAGTAAAGCGTACCTTAGTTAACAATTAAAATATAAAGTATTTATTTTGCACTATAATGTAGGCCTAAGCATAATATATTTACTTAGTGCACGTAATTATCTTTTCAATGATCTAAAAATCACCTTAATCGGATAAGAAATGTAAAAGTTATGAGGGTTGGAAGTGCGAGGTCGATTCAACCGATCCTTCCAACCCACCTATCTAACTTCTAACTTCAAAAATTCGTAGTGAATTCGTTACGACTTGGATCTAGGCTTTCCTTATACCATTGGAAAGCTATCAACAAGTTCTAACTAGGAAAATTATGACATCAGCAGATTAAGCCAATACAAATTCAACAGACTCCTTGTAACACAACAGTCAACCAGGAAGGCTTAAACTATGTATCTCGCCTTCAACAATTCATATCTAATTCAAATGTTACTAAAATCAAACGTTCTATATAGCCATGGAGAGGTATTAAAAAGATCTATTTGATAAAATATGTGATTGACAAGTTAAGCCAAAGTGAATTCAGCAGACCCTCTGTAATGCAGCAGTCAACCAAGAAGTCTTAAACTATGTATTTCGTATTCAAAAATTCATATCTAATTCAAATCTTACTCAAATCAAACGTTCTGTATAACTATGGAGAGGTATTAAAAGATCTATTTGATAAAAATATGTGATTAACAAGTTAAGCCAAAGTAAATTCAGCAGACCCTCTGTAATGCAGCAGTCAACCAAGAATTCTCAAACTATGTATTTCGTCTTCAAAAATTCATATCTAATTCAAATCATGCTCAAATCAAACGTTCTAAGCAATTTTGGAAAGCTAGACAAAAGTTCTACTTGGAAAAAAAATATAACTTTTTAAAATTAACATTTTGATTGGGCTAGCAGGTCTGATCCAGCAGCCACTACCCATAGGACCACCCAGTTTTTCTACTCCATCTTTGAAAATCCATAACTAATTGTCATCTTGACCAAATCACAAATGGGAAATGGCTATAGATAGCTGTAGAAAATCTTTCTAAGAGAAAAATGATAAGTATTTTGTTCTAGCTTCTGAACTAAGCCTTCAGGGCATTGGCAGCTGAGGTCTACAATGCCTTCACTCGAAATTCTACAATCCAACCTACCTCTACAAAAGAAAGGAAGAATTTTGTTGGTGTGTTAATAAACACACATTCTAACTAGGAGAGAGAGTAGAAGAGTTTCTCAAGCCTTTCTCTTAGGCCATTGAGAATGGATGCTAAAGGATTTTTTCCTAACTACCTTGAAGCAGGGCTTTGCCCAAACATTAGAAGAAGAGAGGGTTTGTCTAACTATATTGATGTAAAGCTTCGCCCGCTAATCAAATTAAGAGGGGATTTTCAAGGTGGAAGGAGGGGGTTTTTAAACACTTTCACAAAGGGTTGGACCCCTCCGCCACCGGCTCCATTTTTTTGACCCCTCCCGAAATTTTGGCTCGGGGGTTTCCCGGTCGAGGTTGTCACCCCGTCGCCGAGGTGGCTCCGATGGAAATCTTCCAAATTCGTTCTAATTTTTTATAGCAAGTTGGCAAGGGGGCAAGTGGTCCCCTTGTTATTTTTCTTCAAAGTCTTCGCGTTAATTTTCCTCTCACGCCGAGCACCTCCACTTGTCTTGCGTGACCCACACTAAGTACTAAACTAACCCTTGTCTAGCTAGCTCTACTAATTTAGTCCTCTTAGCTAGTTGCTTTCACTAACTACGTTTTTCCTCGCTAACTAGGTCTTGTCTAGATAGCTATTTTTCTTAACTTAGCTAATTTCTATCTCTAGTTAGTTTTCATTTTTACTAACTCTACCTAAAACTAGATTTTTCCCTTCATGGATGAAGGTCCGAAGTCCTCGGTAATTTTCCTTCCCCTTTTTGAACTAAACGCTAAATGAACTAATTTTTCCCTTAATTCGCTATCAATCCTAACTTTTAATACTAAAATCCTAACTAAAGTGACCCCACGGAGTGGTGGACCACTCTGGTGGTTCACACTAAGCCCTTAAGGATAGGGTGGGTGCAGTTTGCGAGAACATGAGGCCATGTGTTGTGGCAGGAGGCTCTGAGGGGGTTGGCCATTGTGAGTTAGACGGGGAGGGGACTTTTTTGGCTAGAAGAGGTGTTTGCGGTAGTTACCCATAAACTGAGTATTTTAGAACTTGAGTGTTTGGGTGATGTGACAATTTGGGATGGTGGAGTTGTTCCAAAAAGCCTTGGAGAGGTTATGGTCTAGTGATGTGTTGTTGGTCCATTTATGAAGGGTTGCATGGTGGCTGGCTACTACTTGAATGAGGTGTTGTTTGTAAAAGAGGGGAAGTTGTATGTCAAGGTTTCGGATGGGGCCTTTCCAAATGTTTCTACTATGTAGGTATTGGGGGTAGGGGTGGTAAATGTGAATGGCGTTGCCTTCGAGGGTGTCAAGGGAGCCTTGGCCCCAAACTTGGCAAGGTTGTTGGCCACATCATTGCCTTGGACACCCGTGTGTAATCGGACTTTGAAGATATGTACCGGCTGTGAATGAGATTATATGTGTCTAAGGATGTCATGTAGAAAAAATTTGTCACAGCAATGTTTGTGGGCCGTGGGGGAGTGTTTGTAATTCCTTAGGAAGTATATTAAGACAAGGATGTCAATGAAGATGTAGGTTGTGAGGTGGGGGTAGAATAATGTGGTGGCTTTTGTGCAAGGCCATAAGGTCCACGCAAAGGGTATTTTGGCGCCATGAACAATCCACTCCCCAAGAGTATTGGTCTTGAAGGGCGAAGCTCATATACATGTAAATGAGGGAATTTTATGAATATTGACAAGAATTTGAAGGTTGAGGGCTTGAGTGATTCCAAAATGATTGCAATTAGCCGGACACACCAATCCCAAGGTGTCATGCGCCGTCGCCCTTCCAATGGCACTCTTGTTGGCAACAAAAATCGTGGTGTGTTTGCGCATAACTTTGCATAAAGCAACGACAACCTTTTTCTAAACCGATATAGGTTGCCTCCACTTGTTTACTTGGCCTTTGAATGAAAGGGCCCAAGTCATGAACCAGCATGTCAAACATCCTCCTCTTCATCCTCATAATGTCGTAGAACATGTCCGGAGTATAAATCTCAAATAGATACTTCTCAAACCAACAAGACAAGCATGGTTTGATGTACCATGCATTGTCCACCACCCCAATGCGCCAAGCCAAAAGGCCCATCATTTGTTTAGCATGAGGAGACTCCATCCCCAACTCATCCATTGTGCACTTGTCCATGAAGTTATTATGGCCAATGCAGTTGTCCTCCCCCACATAGGTCCTTGACCTTTTCCTTGTGCCGAAGGACAACCCACTTGGGTCCAAGCCCAAAATCACAAGTTCCATGATGGACATTGCCATATGTATGCAAGATAGCAATAGTGGTAGGGCTTCAATGAATTCCATTGAATGTGTGCTCATTGTGGCTTCTAGGGGGATGCTAAGGGGCTCGTATGAGGGAAATAGTATGGCAACAACTCGGCGTCCGCACCAAGGTGGCGGTGGAGAGGGACCACAAGGAGGACTAGGAGACATGTGAGGAAGGCACTCTGCATGTGACAACATAGGGGAGGCTAGACCACCCCGTCGAGCATGGGAGAGGGAAGGAGAAGTTAAATGCTTCTTCACATATTTGCTAATGTAACACAAGTTTTGTTGTGTAAATCTAAGGGCCACTTCACACTTTGGCCGAAGGTCGAGAGGCCGTCGATTTCCACCAATCAAATTGCAAGAAACCAACAATTCGGCCTCTTGACCCTTCACACTAGAGGCCAAAGTCCAAAGGTCGTCGCTCTCCAAAATGCCTACGTGGTAGTATTTTTTGACCAAGGCGACGGACTCTCGAAGGAAGTTTGGGTTGGGCAGGAAACCCAAACTATGGTCGAGAGGCCGTTGATTTTTTTCATTAAAAAAAACAAAATAAAAAACTGACAAGATCTTGGCCATTAGATTGGAGGGGTTGTTTTGGGCAGGGAATAAAGTGGATAGAAGCCGGACAAATGGTATGGGTTTGGACTTTGAGCTCGGCCTTTGGAGGCTTCACACTATGGCTGTCCGAGTCAAGAGGCCGTGGGATTCATGGCCAAAGGTTTGGACTTTGGGCTTGGCCTTTGGAGACTTCACACTACCCCTGGCCAAAGGCTCCAAAATTCTTATATTTTATTAGCTATTTTCAGCCCATTTCTATGGACTCTCAACAAAGTTTGCCCATTCAATTGCCACGGCCTCTTGACTTGGACGGCCATAGTGTGAAGGGGCCCTAACAGGTAGAAGCTGAAAGGACATGAAAAATGAACCGAATAACACCCACATACCTTAATTCAGTCACGGCTACATATTACCCAAGCTATTCTAAGTATTGCAACACCTGACAGACTCAACGCCCACATTACTTCATCCAGATTTCATCCACATCCACTCCCGCTAACGGGAACCGCCATAGTTGGCATTCAAACGTATACATCATTCCGTCTCTCACACATCCATCCACTCCCATCCGCTCCCATCCGCTCCCATCCACATATTTAGGGCTCACGCGTCACCAGCCATCCAATATGGATGGATGTCGTCGATGATCTTCGTTCGTCATCCCCGATTCGAACGTTCCCGCTAATCTTCAAGCTTCCCGCCTTCAAGTTTCCCCGCCATTGCTCTGATCGTCCACAACATCTTCGCCAATCTCACTCTTTCTTCTCCCCCTTAGGGAAATTCTAGCCCTAGTTCCCTCATTCTGTTGTGCTCTTTCTTTCTGAAATTGGTTTACATTGCTGGTAGTTGGAGCCAAGTCTGCTCTGTATTTGTGTGCCTCTGCTGATTGTTTGAAGACGAAGTAGGAGCTTGGATTTGTGAGTGCTGAGCAATGGCGGATGCTGTGACTTCGAATGGCGTGGCCACAATTTTGGCCAATCCTTCTCCTGACAGTTCCTCTCCGATCAGTATTGTGTTGCAGATTGTGCAACTCGAGAAGAAGGCATCTGGCGGGCGTTACACGTGAGTTTCCTCTGTTTTGCTTGCCTTGTGAGGAATGGTCGCTGTGGCACTTAATTATGCTTGATTGGATTCGTCTCACCAGAGGCAGCGTGCCTACTGATTTTTTCCAATGATATACTCAAATGCGAGTGTTTGCTGCTTTGAGACGGTAGGACACAACGTTGTGTAGAAATATGTTAGGTGGAGCGTGTTCCCAACGAAGTGGCCGAGATTACCTAATTGGTGTTCATAAGGTGATGTCAGCCTCTATTGTTTCTTAGTTCGGATCGATGGTTGCCAGATGTCGTTATGGTGAAATGGTGGCATTTTTGTATGATGTTTGTATTTAGTGATTTGTTCTTTTGTATCCGCAGTGCACAAGTGACCGATGGAATGCAAAAGATCAAGGCAGGTCTGAACCTGGAGCTGTCCAAAGACGCTGAGTCTGGCCAGTTGGTAGAAAGATGTCTCGTGCGAATCACAGACTATGTTGTCAACAAAATTGGTGGAAACACGTAAGTTCGCCTACGTGTCCCTCGTGGGACAGCTTGAGTTCGCATCCAGTTTGCCCCATTGCCCACCACTCTTCTTGTGAATCTTACTCCGCTGCTCATTGGCAAGTGTCTATGTCTTTCAATTTTAAGTGCTTTTTCTGCGTCTATCAATGTGCGGTATCATTAATCTGAGGAGTGTTTGTTGCGATCATTATTGATGGGTTTTCCCTGGTGCAGTATCCTGGTAATTGTCAAAGGTGAAGTGGCAGGACCTGCTTTGGAAACCGAAGTTGGGGCACATGAAGACTTGAAGCCTGTTGGAGGCATTGATTTGAAGCCGAAAGCTGGCAACTATGTTAATAGCAAGACTGGGGTGAATAAGCAAGTTATCAAATCCGCAGCACAGATTGTGCAGGAGCAGCGTGGGACGTAAGTCTTCCTCCGTGTCTCAACTGGATTCCTGAAATTTATATTTGGTGCTGTAAAATAGAGTGTGAAGTGACTATTATCTATGCAGTTTTGTACTTGGCGATGTCCATCGTGACGCTCGTGCTCTGAACGTCGAGGATACTTTAGGAAAATCGACTAATATCCTGGTTGGATGCATGGTTGGCTGTGCACTGTGCAGTGCTTCTCCTGCCACCCAAATGGGGTCCTCCAGGAGGGTGTACCCAATCGTGTCTCTCAATCCTTATCAAGGAAACTGGACGATCAAAGTGAGAGTCACCAGCAAAGGTCCTCTTCGTACCTTCAGGAATGCACGAGGCGATGGCAACGTTTTCAACGTCGAGCTCACTGACGAAGACGTACAATGCTATCCCTTTTTTTTATCTGAGCATCCATTTGACTGGAGCTATCTTCATTCTAGAGCACATTGAAGCACAAGGTAAGATTCGATTTTTACAAGTTGTAGATGTGAATACAGGGTACTCAAATTCAGGCGACAATGTTTAAGGAAGCGGCTGACAAGTTCTTTGACAAGTTGCAGTTGAATAAGGTGAACTTTGATTACTCATAGCCGCTGTGGGTTTGCTATTTTCTTGCTGAATCGATTCGATTGATCTTTCTTAGCTGACTCATTGGTTTAAAGGATCGATTCCTTAGGAGTGACAATACCTCTCTTGGCTTCAGGTATATTTCATCTCCAAGGGAAGTTTACGAGTGGCCAACAAGCAGTATGCTACAGTGAAGAATGATTACGAAATGACTTTAAATTTCAATTCAGAGGTCGATGAGGTTCCTGACGATGGTACCACAGCGAAATTGCCCACAGTGAAATACAACTTCATCAAAATTGATGAGCTTGGACCATATGTCAATGCCAGGAGGCTTATAGGTATGTTCCTAGCCTCAAGTTCATGCTTCTGGGTATTTCTAGTTCATTGGTGCCCTTGTTGGGTTCTCAAAGATGTCCACCTGCCCGTGATATTTTACAGATGTGATTGGGGTTGTTCAAAGCGTAGCACCCTTAACACTCATTCGACGAAAGACAACCAACGAGGAGATACCCAAGCGTGAAGTTACCATTGCAGATCAGAGGTTTGTCATCCCTTCACTGCAAACCAAATCCCTATTGGGATTCTCTGATTTTCCTTCGTTTGAGGCGGTTCTGAGATATAAGCATTGAATTCTAAATTGCGGTTGTGTGTATTGCAGTCAGAAGACAGTAGTGATCACTCTTTGGAACGATTTGGCAATCAAGGAAGGGGCTACGCTATCAGACACCTTAAATGATGCACCAATTTTGGTGGCCAAAGCACTTCGTGTTGGCGACTTCCAAGGTTAGTGCTGTTTTTGAGAAGTAGCCTCTCTGATCAGAGGTAGTCTGGGTGATGCGAGGGGGCTTAGTGGGTTTGCCATATGCTTGTAAGTTTAGTGAGACTCTCCTCTTTAACTTTCTGGGAATGCATTGCAGGCGTCTCACTTAACACCACTATCAATACGGCTGTCTCCATCAACCCAGAAATTGCTGAAGCTGATGCTCTACGTGCTTGGTTAGTGATCGACACAATGCATCCGGTTCCTTTGTCTATGCAGTGTATACCGACAACTATGGTATTTCTTATTTGGGTAGCAATACTCTGTGGCCCACTATTGATTGATGCAAATTCTGCACACTAAATTTGCGTTATAAGTGGTTGATACTGTTGAGATGTTGGCCATGGCCAGGTATGACCAGTGTGGGAGGAGTGCCTCGATGGTTTCAGCAGGGGCCAGCCTTCCTGGAGGGCTTACTCAAGTAGGTTCACGCAACAGCTTTGCAGATCGTGCTGTGCTTTCAGAGATCACCGAACCATCTGTAGGTGAAGGAAAGGTAAGCACGTGATTTTATGTCACGCAGCCAAAATTCGAAGGAAAACCATTTCTGGTCAGTGTGACGTTTACGTGTTGCAGGGATCCTTTATCATTACAGTTGCAGTCTGTTAAATACAATGTCAAGGTGAATTCTTCCAGCCCGCATCCTAAAGGAACGTTCCCATTTTGCAGCCGGCTTACTTCAATGTCAGGGCCTACATCAGCTATATCAAACCAGATCAAGCTATGTGGTACATGGCATGCACAGCGTGCAATCGCAAAGTTACCGAAGAAAGTAGCTCAAGCTATTGGTGTGAAGGCTGTCAGAAGCATTTCGACAGTTGCAATCGCAGGTAGGTGGTCCAATCTGTTCGGCCCAGTTCCTTCTTGTACGAAGACTTTTTTCTGCAGAAAGTTCTAAGGGAAGTGCATGGTCTACCATTGCAGATATATCATGCTGGCCAAGATGTCAGATTCTTCTGGGGAGGCCTGGATCTCAGCGTTCAACGAACAAGCCGAGAGTCTACTTGGTCAAAGCGCTGCAGATCTGGCCATCATCAGGAACCAGGTACCACATCTCTTCCCGTCAATTTGTTCTCCTTAGCTTCTTCATACTTGGATCAGAAACCTCTTGGTATCACATCGCCTTCTCTTCCCAATCGTGTTTGTTGCACTTCGCTGCTACATTTGTTACACTTCGTTTCAACACTTGTATCGTTATTCTTAGAATGGGATTCGCGGTGCACAGGACGGTGACGGCAAGCCTTATGAAGCGGCACTACGCAAGGCCATGTGGGTACCTCACATTTACCGTATCAGTGTTGCCCAGACAGAGTACATGAATGAGAAGCGACAACGTTTGACAGTCCGTACTGTAGGACCAGTCGACTGGGCAGCTGAAAGCAGACATCTCTTGGAGAACATCGCCAAAGTGAGATGATTAGTTTGCACCGGTCACGACCGATTCTGTCTCAGATATTGCAAGATTACCTGACATACACCAAACTGATTCTGCAACTTGCTGTTCGAAGTTGCCTTGTTTATAGTTTGGAATCTACCACAAAGTTTTGCTCGCGTGCTCCAGAAGTTTTCGCCTAATCGCATGGCATACATATCTAGTCAAGACGACCTGAAAGGAACCAGACGCAGCAGCATAACAAGAGTAGGTACCCCATTTTGTAGACCACTATTTCTAGGAACCCACTTGCGCAGTGGGTGATATGGCTTGAAAGGCAGGCATTGAAATTAGGGTAGATCCTTACCGAAATCCTGTTGAAATGGTTACACGACCTATTGTGAATAGCTCTCTTTTATCAACAGCTTTGCTCTAAGGAGCGAATTCGTTACCTGACTTGCAAAATCGTCTGGATTATGTTGTAAGGCAGTGCTACAATATAATTGTGACCAAGCTTCCTTCAACCAATTGCCCTGTGGGTATGTACTCACACCACCAACAAAAGCATCGCCTCACTTCCTGACGTGATAATCTCAATAACTACGCATCCAACGATCGTGAGGACATTCTCTGGAGGAATCTTATGAGCATGTCCTTGGACACAACTAGGACAGGTCGTTGTACACCTGGGTGATGGTAAAACTTCCTGACAGCCATGCCATCCACGGCAATCTGTACCAAAACATTTGTTGCCAATGTTTTGTCCTGCATGAGTAAATGTCTGAATTCTGCAATTCATTATTTGCCTTCAACAGTTCTATACTGCAAGGCCTCTCATGTTTTGTACGTGGTAGGTCATTACAAAAGTAGGCTAAATTATGGTTTGTTGAGTAGGCTAACTTATGGAAATGTTTTCATCACTATGGGAATTTGGATTCTGTTCCAATTGCACTTCAAAAACCTACTAATGCTGATAAATAATGTGATGTTGACTAATAGTGAATGTGACACTACTAAGCTTGTTCAGCATCAGATAGTCAAGACCGTGCGTCAATAGTGTATGTGAGATTAAATACCATAAATGGTGTAGTGGTGCATAGTCCACTAAGTCTGCAATCTGTGACCAAAGACTTGAGAACAATGAATAGGGAGAACCGACTGATAATTTGAGTTTGAGGAATAACTGGTTCAAATTCAATACTTCAGGAAAATTACCAATCCATGTAGAGTACACTGTTTTTGTCTAATTAGTGTGGGCTACCATTTGGAGTTAAGTGTTGCTACAACTTTTAGCTGAGAGCATCATTTTTATCCAAATAACACAAGCAGTCAATATGCACACCAAATTCAACTTAGTTGGTAAAAAACGACAATGTCAGTCCAAAGTTATAGCAATGTGTATATCCAAATGGTAACCCACAGTAATTAGACAAAACAGTGTAGTTTACAGAATATTCCTTGATCTCATAAAGAAACACCAAAAGATGTCAACATGTACCGGTTGGTCTTGGAAATACTAGGATCTTGATCGATTATGCTTAAAAACCTCCCCAGACACTGCTCAAGAACAACTCAAAGATATTATATTCGATCCAATACTCTATATCTGTACAATACTCTGCACCAAAAACAATTGTTGTCAATAGGTGTGCACAGTGTTCAAGTTTGAAGTGTGCACATGCATTTCAATGTGAAGCGCTTCAAAATAATCACACTTCACTCAAACTTTCAAACTTTTTTGCAAAACTTCACAGAAAAAACTTGATATTGGTTGTTTTGTATTGAATATGAAAATAAATTGATGTCTCACTATATTGAAGAAGTACATGCAAAAAAATGATGCACTAAAATTATTTAGATTCCCTACATAATGCACTTAATCATCATCCAACTCCAAAGGCAAAGTTATCCGGGATTTGGTCGATTTCCAAATGTCAAAAATTCTAGCCCAATCTATATTTTCCATCGGAAGACCACATAATGACACTTGCATCAATGCATCCAATATTTCAAGTTTCAATCGACTTCTGCAATCACTCTTCACCCAATTCTATTTGAAAAATCCACGTTCACATATAGCTGTGCTTGCCAAGCCGAAGTTGCAGAGTCGAAATTGTAGGAGTTATTGAGATTTGGAAGTGTCTGCTAGAGTGCCAAGATTGGAGTCCAGCCATGTTTCTATTTGCAAATTGCAGCCACTATATTTTGTGACATGCAATTTTTGGAGAGGCCTTCATTGTGAAGGGTGGACACTTTGCAGAGCACATTTTTGTGAAGTGTCCACCCAAAAAAATACTTTTTTGACGGCCAAAATGGCATTTGACAGGTGTTGAAGACTTCAATATTGAACACTGGGTGTGCAGCACTGTCCCGGGAGAACTGTCAGCCAGTTACAGATGAACCAGGTTGTGTTTCAGAAATAACCGGTTGAAGTTGGAGACTTCAGAAGAATTACTGATCTATTTAGAGGAATCTACAGATTATACCTCAAAATGAATACAGCAAAACCGGAAGATGTCAACATGTAACCGGTTGGATTTAGAATCGCTAGGATCTTGACCAACTATGTCCAAAAACTTCCCGGTGACTGGTGTGCAGTAGGTCATTCAATAAAGTAGGTGAATGTTTTGGTTCGCAGTCTGCTGCAGAGTCTGCAAATTTCAGTAGTCAACTAGGCAACGTTGCAATTTCTTGGGGACAGTGCATCTGGAAATGGAATGCAATTTGTGTGTGAAATGCTCTACATCATCAAAACAGGCTGTTGCCAACATTACTATGTCCTGGATAACTAAGCTGAGTAGATTTCTGAACGCTGCAGTGAGGAGTCATCAGTTACCTATAGTCCACAGGCTCTCTTGCAAACTGAGGTGCGGAGAGAGGGATTGTTGTATACGAGCTTACCTCTCATTCATCCAACATAAAAGCTTTGAAATAGTATGCAGCCCGCAGATTATCTGTTTTTCAGTTGATTTGACACCGGAATTAGCTTTAAAGACCCTGAGTTAGTCTACTCAGGGTTATTTGAGATGAATCTATTAGGAGTCAAGTTTTTATGTCTGATGGATGAGAGGTATGCTCGTATATGATAATTCTCTCCTCTCTTAGGCACTAATGTATTCGTGAAGCAAATAAAACCACGGGTTTAGTCCCAAACTCTGAGTTTACGAGAATCAACACAAAGTCATCCAAGTTTTTTTAATGCCTAAATTATCATACACAAAGAGTAGTGTTGGGCTATTAGAAACCAACTTTCTAGGTTGTCCTACTAGGATGGGTGGGCCGAGCTAGCCTTAGACATGTCAATCTAGGATTTAGGACAACAGGTCCCACTTGCATACCCTATTTTTAATCCTAAATTTCTCTCAGAGTTTTGAGAGGTGGAAAGAGGAGGTCCCAAAAGATTCACCCAACTTTCAAAATAGGCTCCGATACACGATGAGCTAACGAGCTCTTGATAAAAAAAAATTCTCAAAGAAGGATCAAACCCACGGTTTCGTCCCTCTTTGAGGGACTTTACGGATTACTCTATTGTTTGCAGTCTCTTGCTGAATTTGTGTGAATTTGTGTGGATGTGTAGTATACACAGAGCTGAAGTGTGGAGAGAGGAAATTATCGTATACCATACCTCCCATAAATCCAGCATAAAAACGTTAAAATAATGTGCAACATGGAGGTTACATTGTTTCATTGATATGACACCAAAAATAACTTTAAAGACCCCAAAATAGTCCACTCAAGATTATTTGAGATGAATCGGCAACAAACCTATAAGAGGTCAAGTTTTTTTATGTTGGATGGATGAGAGGTACGCTCGTATACAAAAATTCCCTCTCTCCCTTAGGTGCTGATGTATTGTTTGCAGTCTCTTGCATAATTTGTGTGACTTGTGTGGATGTGTAGTATGCACACAACTTCTGTAATAAGTCAACTGGGTTATGTTAGACCCAAGCAACCTTGCAACTACTCCCTTACCGGAATCGGAATTTGTGCATTGAACAAAAACAGCTCTGAATCTCTGATACATCATCCACATTGACCAAAGACATAAGGTAGAGGGCTAAGGATTCATGGCACTCACTTAAAATCATCCATGCGGATGAAAAAAACGCAGGAATAATCTAAATGACTATTTTTAGGAAATTGGATTCCGGAAATAGAGTCAAAGGCCCCGAATTAGTCTAGTGATGTCACATTCGAATGAATCGGCCCTCAACCCCATAGGGGGTTTTTTTTTATTGGAGCCACTTCATCCACGATATCTAGGATGGATGATTTTAAGTGAGTGCCACGAATCCCCAACCAAGGTAGAGGGTGCTCATCTCAACCCTCTCCTAAAAGAAAAAATAATAATAATAAAAGGAATGTCAATGTGTGTACGTTGACATGCGATGTTTTGTTCACCACCTCCTGTCCATGCTCGTGTGAGTGTGGGGGAGCCAAGGATGACATAGTGTCTATGTCAACAGGTGGACGTATGTTTAATATAGTATTTTTAGAGCTTGTTTCATTATAGCATTGGTGGGTGAGACTGCAATTAATCCAGTGGGATCGGGGATTGTTTTTTTTTCCTAGTTTCCGTTTCTTCAAGATGTCGAGTGTCGTGTATCGTATAGAGATTGGTGATAGATTTTCCATGAGTTTGTGGACTTTGTGGGCAGGTTGAGGAGGTTTTTGATGGTGGCGTTGTGAATGGAGCCTCTGATGCTAGTTGTGATGATTATGGGGGTAAGGACTTCCCAATCTTGGTGGGTTAGTGGAGTTTTGGAGCATGTAGTATATTTCCAATTTTCTGGTGGTGGTTGCTAGAGGGAATTTGTCATCGTGGTTTCAAAGATTTGTGATTTTAGGTTGGGGTGTGGTGTGAATGGGGACTTATTTGTGGGTGACCTCCTAAAAACACATATGACCTCCTATGCACGCTTCTTAATCCCATTACAGGAGCACACCTTTAAATTGGATTTAAGTGACAAACATGGTGACTCTGGGAGATTGCGGGCTTGGTTTTGGGCGAAGGTGGGGTTGGATTTGGGCAAGGGTCATGATGTAGAGAGGGTGGGTTACTTGTATGTTTTTATTAAGATCCCGTATGCAAAATCTTAAAAGGCTCAATTTTTATTAGGTGGAGAGTTAGTTTTAGTGCAAGGCCAGTTTGGGTGAAAGGTGGGGATGATTTCGGGAGTGCCGGGACGATCCTGGGAGCCATTTGCAATGGAGAAAGTGTGGGCCTAGGGAGACTAGGGGCAAATGACTTCAAAAATTTGTTGCATCTTCTTATGATGTGCATTTTTCTTCTTCATTTAGTTTCCACCATGTTTAAGTCAAATTGCATAGCCAATCATGCATACCACTAATTCAAACATACTCCAATAAAAGGCTAAAATTAGCCAAATGCTTTGTTTAAGCACCCTCTAGCTTAATGTCTTGGTTTCTCCTATTTCTCATTTCCTATTGAGTTTTATTTAAATCATTCATTTTGGTTTGTTGTATCACAAATTTAGGGTTGACTTACATGTGCTATGCTTAAGCGGTCCTTTGAAGTGACACCCCAAACACTTTGAGTAGATTTAAGGGCTTAACAAGAAAAGGAAAAGTTTGGAAAAAGAATTGGATGTATTACCAAATGTGTACTGAACTTCAAAAACAAAATAACGAAATCAAGAACTTATATGCAATCCATGGAAATCAACAAAGGTGACTGTCACAAATTACAATGGATCTTTAGCCACTACATACAAAGGTTCATTAATGTCTAATTGTTAGGTGACAAAATCAACCATGTAAACGTGTGGGAGTCTTATAATACACTACGGCATTGTTTCACCTTTTGTTAAACATTTCTACACTAGCTCATGGAGCCATTGGCCGGGGGGAGGGGGGGGAGTGCATGAGGTCGATTTTCTATTGTTAAAGTGATGGCTTTCACCAATATGGTCAACAATGCATGCCATAAATGTGCCCTTAACCTTTAAAGCACCAAGGGGCTCATGAGTCATTGTATAGCCAAGCACAATTTCTACAAGGCTTGTCAACTTTAGCTCTCTCTTTTTATTGTTTTTGTATGCTTTTTGGTTTTTGGATATAGATTATGCATTATCCTATGTCAAAGAGAACTGTTTATATATTCACATGTAAAATTGATGATCAAATGCTAATTGTGTATCTACATCCAAGGGCACCTATGTTGTGTCATCAAAAGAGTTTGAAAGGTGCACTATAGAAGGATGACTTCATTTTGATAGGCTCACCTTTGACAAATTGGTTAAAAATGAAAACATAAGCTCAAATGTTTTTTTTTTGTGCATGGAAAGGGCTAGATTGACCCTCTTAGACGCTTAGGAATTGAGTTAGTAAGTGTCAACTTTATAAATATGTCTTTAGTAAGTCAAAATCTTGATTAAGGTTGAAATAATATACCACATGTGTAGAGAACCCTACAAGGCACGTGCAAGACTGTTCAAACTTTTATTATTGATTATGCTATTGAATTAAGAAACTGGTTGTTGAGAGAGAAAAATTACATTCTTATAATGCATTTGTGGAGAATCTAGATAAAAATACAAGGGTCATCATGCATACATACCTATGATATATAGTTTGATCATTAACATGATTTTATATTAAAAAAATTGTTCGCTAATATGTGCACTATACTAAACATATGCTTTAGTGTGGCATTAAAGTTGGTGCACCCTGTTAATTAGAGTGCAAATACAATGGTTTTTATGGCTTGTCATGTAACACCAAATCTAAAATGACTCTCTAAGTTCTAGTTGCCAATGACGGATTGTAAGACAATTATTGTGGGTTGATAAGAAATGTACTTATTTGTATTATGTTAGTGAAAAATATCTCCTTATTATAAATTTTATAGCATTTCGTTACACCACATAGTTACCCACACTACATCAATACAATAGTTGACGGTTGTTGATTTCCACCTAGAAGGCTTGAAGACAAGTGCAATCTTCAAAGCAAAGTGAAATAGGCATACCCAAAACTCACTCATAACCTTAAACCAACCTAATGCACCACTATCACACATTCTAAGCCCTTATACTTCAAATGTTATGATTGTGGTACATAGTGTTGTTTGGTTTGGGCATACACATGGCCTTACTACAAATGTCTACAATATCTCTCTATCTTGAAGTCTAATGAAGTCCACCCTAGAAACCTTTTGAACACAAGTGATTTAGAAGCTTACGTTATGTCTAGGGAGTTCATTACAAGCACATGAGACTTAGACAACTCGTCTTGTTGGTGAATTTATGCAAATCTACTACGATGATAGAATTTAGGGTTTTCAATGATGCAAGACTGACGAAGATGAGTTGTCTAAGGCCCGGTTTAGACTACGGTGAAGAAGTGCACCGGTCGGTCAACGATTTCAGCCCAAGACAAGGTCATTTGATGCATCAGTTGATATGGCCGACAAGATGGAAAAAATTATATATATAAATGCCTCAAGTTGGAGTTCTCATGAGGCCAAGTTTCTTGTCCAAGGGTTTGAGGTTGCCCAAGAAACTTTGACTTCCGGAGATCTCCCCCAACAATAAGTGTTGCCATGTTGGCAACCATGTCATTTTTTCATCCATGCTTGAAGTTCTCCACCGGAGAAGTCTTTGCCATAGTGTAAACCCTAGCCGGTGAAGAACCCATTTCGTAGCCAATCATATTGCTCCATTCCCCTAAAATTCTTGACCAATGCACCTCTTCTCCGTAGTCTAATCCGACCCTAAGGGGTTGTTTACACCATGGACCATGAAGTCGTCCCAAGGCCATGTACAATTTGTGATTGGTTGGTGAATTCATCCCAGGACCACTTTGGTTTACACCAAGAAAAAAATGTCAGAGTGACCATGGAGTTCGAGGTCCCCAAAAGACACATTTTAAGGCCCACATTATCCATTGACATGGTCCAATGAGTTTTGCGGTGGGAGAGGCAAAAAAGGTGCTCTGGTAAAAATAAAAAAATAAAAAAATAAAAAGAAAAAAGGCAAGGGGCCCATGGCAAAGAAATGTTGTTATAATAGATTTTCAGTGAAAATTTTTTTTAAGGAAGAGAAGACGAAGACAAGAGAATGGTCAAACTTGACTTTTTTTTTTCTTTTCTTTTCAAAACTACCCTTTTTGGTGCATGGTCATTCCTCTTTATCGATATTTGATTTACACCTATTGAGGGGCCCAAAGACTATGTAAACTGATTTGTTAAGAAATCGGACCATGGAAGTTGGACCATCAAATCGGACCATGGCAAAAGGCCATCTTCCATGATCCAACTTCAAAACCCAAGTGGTTACATGTTGACATCCTCTGGTTTTGCTCTATTCATTTGAGGTATATTCTTCTACAGATTCCTCTAAAATGATGGGTAATTCTCCTGAATTCTCCAACTTCAACCGCTTATTTCTCAAACTCAACCGGTTCATCTGTAACTAACCGCCGGTTCTCCCCGAGCAAGTGGTCCATGGTGTGAACCGGCCCTAAGTCTCATGTTCTCGTAGTGAAGGGGCAATAATGAAAGTGGCAATTGAGGGTGTAAGAAGTAAGTTAAGTGTTTTCTTATCATCATCATATTTGGATCCCAGAGTGACCAGATCGCAGGGCTAGAATTTGTCACCATCCACAGCTTTTAACACCGTAATTTTAAGTACCATCATCTTCTAGACTCCTTCGTTTTCTATTGCCCTGGCCTTCTTACCTCGCATGTGCGTAACTTAATAAAAGTGAGGCCCCAGTCACCCCAGTGCTGCAACATTTTCATTACTCTTGCAGGTCTCTGAAGCCCGTAAAGTTTTTGGGACACCACCGACCACTGGGCAAGGCTGGAAAATGCAGAAAGGATGGTGTATAACCCGATGGGTTTTTTTCTTCCTTTTTTTCCTTTTTTTAATGTCAAATTAACATAACATTATTCAGATCCATAACAATGTTCTGTGGGACTGATAATATTTTGCAGAATATTCTTTGCATCACACATGAAAGATGGAATATTCCATAGAATACTCTCAGTCCCACAAAACAATGTTATGGATCTGAATAATGTTATGAACTTCTAAATCTAACTGAGGGCCATTTCACACACGAGCCAAGAGCCGTGACCGTGAAATTGTGAGAGCCCAAAAGAAAGTGTCCGAAGGCCGTCCCAAGACACCTCCAAACTCATGGAGTGTGGTCACGGACCCTCAAGTGTAGTTTGAAGTCATATGTGACCGAGCCCTCAATCAAATGCTATTTTAATGAATATTTTTATTCATGCGGGTCCTCACACATGATAAAATAGAATAAAACAACGGTTGTGAGCGTTCGGAGTGCCATGGTCTCCCGGTTTTGTGTTAGGCTTACCTCCAAGAGGTGGTTTTTGAAAATAGTCCAAGTGACCATGAAACATGATCCATTCGATGTCATGCAAGAATCCATATAGACTTTACATCCATCTTGCATTCACTTGCTCCATTGGTCCCTCAAGCGTAGTGTGAAGTGAACTTGGACTGGCCCCGCCTTTTCCACCAATGTGAGTGCTTGAAGTGTAATGGTTACGGGCTCGCAGTCTTGTCGTGTGTGAAGTGGCCCTGAATGGGATACAATTGAAATGAATTAACAACAAATTTGGAAAAAGCAAGTACCCCCAATGTTAAGGTAGGTGAGCCTAATGTGGACACCTCCACCTCTGTGGAATCATCCAACCGATGGATTCGAGCATTAGAATTTTGAGCAGGTTAGCAGTTGCAAATCGAGACCAAATATTTTGAAATTGTTGAAATCTGAGTTGAGGAAGGTGTTGATCTAGGCTCCGGAATCAAAGATTCTCCACTTTCCAATCTGGTGTTATAGGAGGGAACTTTTACCATTTAATGTTGTGTAAGTGGATGAGATCGTTAGTAGATTTTACACAGGTCATTTGCTGATGAGAAGCAAGTTTAATGCCCATATTGGACGTGTCATGTCTCTAAAGTGGTCATGGGTAATGTAAAATGTTGCCAGATTGGCTTTTCATCAAAGAATACTCATAATACAAGTTGATCGGCACCTCACAACCACATGCCGCCCCCTAATTTGCCCACCTTGTCCACAAAAGTCCAGAGTGTCATAGCTTGGTGGATAGCACTCCTAACTGTGGAGGATGGTGGTGTAGTTTGATATTTGCGAAGGTGACTAACCCAAATATCATTGAGGTGGCAACTAAATCACCATTTATTACTCACCCACCGAATTACAGCAACTGTACTGTCAATTAAGAGCCAATAAAAAGGTGTCCGCTAAAGGAAGCTAACTGCATTAGCCTCATCTACCTTAGGTGTTGTCAACCAAAATCTCATTGAAGCATGCAAATCTCACGTAAGGATTGTGTTGGTTACATGAAACCCATGTGTATGCGGTTTGAGATTTGCAGGATCTACTTAAGTTCAATAGTCATAACATTACTCAACGTTGTGGGCCCTTGGAATATAACAGTGGGATGTTGGGAGCTCAGTTAAAATGTGAATACCCCTGCATAGATTTCCGAGCATCCCACTGTTATATTATGAGGGCCCACAAAACGATAAGTGTTGAATAATGTTATGATTGTGAAGGGGCTCCAATATAGACAAACCCTCTACATGTTGAGGATCGATTCGTTCCTACTGCACCTCACTAGACTACACTAAATATGATAGTTAGTGTCATATGGTATTTAGTGTCACTATGGTGACTTTTTGGATGACACTTCTTATGAATAAGTGAACAAATATTGTCATGGATGATGGATGAGTCCATCCATTGGCCAAAACCCTACCTTCTCTTGTCAGCAACTTGTGATGAAATATTGTGATGGATGATTGAAATTTGGATGAAAAAGCACTTGGTAAGTGACAGTAATGACAATGCTGTAAATCTATAATTGCCTAGAAAATTTACAAGGAATGACAGATAATGTTGGGTCAACATTTAGTGTGGGTGACACTATACCGTGGTTTACAATTACTACTGAGCAAGACAATTAGAATTGGTGACACTAAATATGAGATTTAGTGTAGTTCGAGGTCTCTAATGTCATTTGTGGGATTAATTGTCTCAAAATTAAATTTTTAGGCTAAAATTAGGTCATTACATTCCCACCTTCCTAATGGATGGGTTGACATAGACGTCACAAATTTTTGGTTGTTGTTTGGCTTGGCAAGAGGAAATTGTTGCATATGAGTGTAAAACTCATTCATCCAACAAATATGTCCTAAAATAATATGTGGGTTGGAGGTCACTCTTTGACATTGGAATTAACTTTAAAGTCCCCCAATCAAATTACCGAGTCACATTTTTAATAACTACAAAATTATATGGGGTGGGTTTTTAACATGGATGGATGAGAGGAACTATTGTATGTTACCCTGCCCTATTCTAGTGTTCTACATGCTGAGCATTTTTTTCTAAATAAAATAAAATGTACATTGCCATTTGACATGAATTTTTTTCCCATGTAGAGGAAGTGAAAGAAATATGCCATAATTTTTATTGAATTTAATTTATCAAATTTAATTATACATGAAATTTCAAAGTGTTATGCTAGACTATGCTATAATAGAGTTCAAAGGATTTCATTCAAGGCCTCTTTTTGCACCCGTCACAAGCCAAAAGAAAGGCGTATAAAATCTGAAATTGATCTTGCCCGTCGAAAGAAAACCGAAAATGAAAAAATTGCATGTCACATGGAGGGGATAAATTATTTTATTTTATTTTATTTTTAAAAAGGGTCAAAAGAAAGGTCCCCTCAACCATTACCCGTCAACCATATCCCATAACTATAAGCAAACAATGTCATATCCCGTAATATAAAAGCCGCGCTTAGATTTCATAGTGACTAAGGAGATACAAGTCAACTTCTACACTTGTAAGTGACACCTAACTGAAACCCAATTTGAGTTTGTGTTGAGTTTCCAATGTGAAAGTGATCACAAACAAGAGTTGAACATAAATTTTGCAAAATGTGATGTGTGCAAGGGAGCTTGAGTACTATCCAGGGAGGAAGTAGTTGGTAATAATATTTAGGGCTCGAGGTCGAGGGTTTCATTGAAGAGTTTGAGAGTAGAATTGAGCTAGTTGAAAAATGCAATGATTCCCATAAACTAAGATCCACTCATGTTTCCAAAAGCAATAGCAAGTCTCAATGACAATACAACCTACGGTATATAAACAAATGCTAAATAATGTTATAGATCAACAACATGTGAGGTTAGTTATGGTTTGCTGTAAGTTTGAGTGTTTGGCATCAACTAGCAGAGGGACTCCTAAAGAGGTTGGCTAAATAGGTTAATAACTTTTGCACTTGCATCTTACAATCAAATTAGATGCAAAGAAACTATGAATCGCATCTAAGTCACAATTATAGTTTGGTGTGAGATGGGTCTTTAGAAGCAACCAGCAAGGGCAAAGCCTAGCGGGGTTGGCTAAAAGGTCAGTAATTGTTACATCTGGCACCTTACAAATAACTTTGATGCAAACTACTATTAGGCCGCCAAACTATTTTTCAGTCAACTAATGTTACAATATGTGTGTCATCTTCTTTACAATTATGCTTCAAACTTGACATGGGATGAACTCTCGTCGAAGAATTCATGCTTGAAACATCACATGAAACTTTGGTGAAAAATACTTGCCATTCCTTAAAGTATTGCAATTTGTGAAAGGGGATTTTCAAAACAAAGTGCTATCAAGAGCCACTTGCGAGCTTCATTGAAGTTGCACACTTTGGATGCTTTGATGCGAGTATCATTATGTGAGATAAAGGTGGAAAATATGAATTGGAGGGCAATATTTGAATTATGACGAAGCATGAGGAGTCGGAGAGTTCTTAGTTTGGACTAATTATTGCAAGAAGTTCAAACTTCTCTACATTTATTACCAACATGCTTATTATTTTTCAATGTTTTAGTATTATTCAATTTTAAGTAATTAGTTACAAATAGCATAGTAACTAGGGTACATGATTTTAAAAGGGAGGCTATTGAAAGTTCTAAAATGGGTGAACCAAAGGGGTGGGGAGGGTGAAAATGCTGATTACTATCATAAAACCACTAGATTATTATTTTTAGTTGAATCACCCCTTAAATCATGATCAAAGTTTCAAAATTAGTCTACACTAATTATCCGCAACTAGTGCACGTTACTATTTGGAGTTATAAAATAATATAACTATTTAATGACAATGTAGCATCGTACCTAGCAGAGTCATTTTCGTTCTATAATGTCCACACAACCCATTGAACTTTTGTTAGTAAAAATTGAACTTTTGAGTAAGACGTTATTGCACTACGTAACTCTGGACAATGACATGCACTAATTGGGATAATTAGTGTAGACTAAACTTAAATTGGATGAAATATCAACCGGCCTATAGGGGCTCGATTCTTACCATTACCCACATGGTAATGCATTGGGAAGCCAAACCCGTTCTTAAAATCTACTTCGATCGCATGCCAATGCCGGATGTGACTTGTGAGTTTGAGCTCGTCAATGGTAGCATTCAAGGATGGCTCTAAGGTGTTACTCTAAGGAGGTACGTTCGTTGATATGAGCCACTTAATTATTTCTACTTCTACACACGAGTACAACTTTCGGCATCGTGAAGTAGACGAGGCTCCAACTAAGTTGAGTTATTCCATTATTGCCAAGCCCTTTCAAGCCTCTAATGTTGCCAATAAGTAACAACCATTAAGGTGGGTACACCCCTATGATGTGAGCAATGATTCATGTTGGTTAATAACGTATAGGTACCAATGAAATGAACGGGGAGAAACGGGCGCTAGTTACGGATGAACCGGTTGAAGTTCAAGACTTTAGGAGAGTTCGCAATCATTTTAGAGGAATCTATAGAATATACCCTAAGTTAATCTAGAAAATACCGGAAGATCACAACATGTAACCGGTTGGACTTGGAAAACACTAGGTTCTTGACCGATTGTGCTTAAAAATTCCTTAAACACTGATAGGTACATATCCAAAATAAGTCTAAAATGTTCGTATCCAAAATGAGAACCATCACATTTCATCAATGAATTTACATTTCAAGAATTCGTGATATAGTGACATGGACATAACATGACTATGCGGTTACAACTTACATGACGGTCTCTTTCCAAGAAAAAACTTGCGATCAAAAACGTTGATAATTTGGAGTTGCTTGTCGAAAAGTTCACAACACGCAGCTTGAATGCTCCTTATAAATAGGGGATCCAAGAATTAGAAGAGAATTATGCTCATGTGATACATGGTCCCATGAAACTTGGATCCCATGGGAAATCCGAGGTTCATCTTCAACTTTAAAAGTTAAAAAGTTGTGTTTAAATGTGTGACCTTCCCAACACTTGATTTTAGATGCACCTATGACCTATTGACCACCCAATCATAGTGAGGGTCCAAGTATCCAAAACCCAAGCAAACCATACATTTTTCAACCAACCATGTAGGAACCTAAGGGCTTGCTTTTGTGGGAGATAGGTGCATGTTGATTTGTCTACGCAGGTTCAAGATGATCACCTATGAAAGGAGGCAATAATCTTCGAGGCCCCTCAAATTCTCGTGATGCTTGTTACATAAACAAATATGGATGTGGACCACCTTGAACACAAAGCAACACCATAATTCACGTCATAAGCAATATCAGAGTCATATCTTACAATTTACATAAAGATCTCCCATTTTTTCCCCTTTCTTTATCCCATAAGTAAGATGTTTGCCATTTTATCATCCCGAAGATCTTTTGATCTTGCAAGCCACCTAAACCCGCGGGAGATGAAGGAACCTTCCATGTTTTTTGGTATAAAGAGAAAGAAAGTGGAGGTGGAAATTGATGTTCCCCATGGTGTTCCACATTTGAGGATGCCATAGGGAACATCAATTTCCACTTTCATACTGCTCCTTATTACTGGAAACCCTTGGAGAAAAAATTGGGAACACCCATGTTTCACACCATACCCATCCTGAATCGCTTCTATAGTATGCACCACTGCAAATATTACATTAATTGGATGTAAGGGAGTATTCAATCATGCACGGACCTTGAAGTGATGTGGATGGGCATATGTTGACATGACTATTTTTAGTCATATGCAATAAGAACCTTGTTGGCAAAGCATGTTTGGGAATCTCAAAGCCAATTAGACTCAAAGTCTTAGACCTCAAATGTATTGGGGCCAATTGAGATGAGTAACCATGAATCTCCAAGGGGCATGTGTTTTGGTTGGATGGATGCTAGGTTGTCTCAATGAACGGTGGGTTAGAACGAAAATGGTGTTACTAGAGGGGAATGAGAATCTCAAAATCTCAAAAATAGTGTCCAATTGGTTCAATTAATCATGTGAATCACGGAGAAGAAGCGCCACTTCCCGGCAAAATCTAAATCAACTTGTGGATAGTTGCTCGTAGCTAGTAGCTAAGATGACTCTTAAGTAGTTCAATATCCACAACACTCGGATGCTTGAGACTGGAAGACATCTGCCAAGTAGATTAGTCACCGCATCATTTAGATGCTTGAGAAATGGAAAACGATTATGTGCACATGTATAAGAAAGCAACCTTCTTCAAGAGGACGTCTCCTTGGCACTATTGTAGTACACTCACAAGTGGGCATTTGAAACATGTGATTAGAGAACTACTTTGCTTTGGTCATGACGTGGACCCTTTAGTGTTTTCTTCTTCTTCTTTTAGTGCTAATAAGGGTTGGTTTACACAATGGACCAGGAAGTTGGACCATGGAAGATGGCCTTTTCCATGGTCCAACTGATGGTCCAATTTCCATGGTCCGATTTCTTAAAAAACCAATTTACAAAGCCTTTGGGCCCCTCACTAGGTGTAAACCGAATGTGAACCAAGAGGAATGACCATACACCACAAAGTGAATGTGTTGATTTTTAATATATGCCCAAAAATGGTAGTTTTGAAAAATGAAAAAAAAACCCCTCAAGTTTGACCATTCTCTTGTCCTCTCTTGTTTTCGTCTTTTCTTCCCAAAATAAAATTTTATCAAAAAGTTATCATAACAACATTTCTTTGCCACAGGCCCTTGCCTTTTCCTACTAGAGTACCTCTTTTGCCTCTCCCACCACAAAACCCGTTGGACCATGTCAGTGGATAATGTAGGTCTCAAAATACGTCTTTTGAGGACCTCGAACTCCACGGTCACTCTGACATGGTTTTCCTTTGTGTAAACCGAAGTGGTACCGGGACGAGTTCAACAACCAATCACAAATTTTATAGGGCCTTGGGACCACTTCATGGTCCATGGTGTAAACAACCCCTAAATGAAGTTATGAGAGAGGACCCAACAAACAAACAAGAGTCCCAAGACAATCATAGCTGTCGTCAAATAACACCATATATTTAGTACAATCGAGTGTGTGCACTGTGAATCAACCTGGCACTCACTCATGTCTTCCTATTGTGAATGTTGTCCTCTGATAGAGAGATTTGTGCCAGCAATTTTCTCGATGTTTTTCCGAGACAGTTAGGGCCACTTTAGGGCCACTCCACACACACGAGACTGAAGGCCCGTGACCATTGCATTCTAAGATCTTTCATTGGTTGAAAAGGCCGAGACTGTCCAAGTTCACTTTAGGCTAGAAGGTGAAGGCCTAACGGCTCAAAGAAAGTATCACGGATGGAAAGTCTACATGGATTCTTACAAGGTAGACTATGAATAATGTTTCATGGTCTACCGGAATTTGTGTCGGGCCCACCTCCAAGAGATAGGCCTAACACAAATTCCACCATAACATATCAGAGTCAAGGGCCTTAGATAATGGTATGGTCTTGGATGAGAGTCAAGGACTCTCACAATTCCATGGCCATGGCCCTTGGCTTGTGTGTGAAATGGCCCTTTACTCTAAAGCTTGAGGGTCCTTGAACCGTGATCAAACCTATCTCATATGTTGACCCCCTACTTCACATGATTGGCTCAACCATCAAGATGCTTGAAAATACCAATCAAAACTTCAATGACATCGACGAAGCCTATTTTGCTTTACCGGAAATCTACAAAAGTTCAATTGGCATTGTTCCATTCTTTCGTTTAGACGAACTTGAATCATAGTGTGTAAAAATTCAAAGTAATTACCAACAAAAGGCATCTATGTCATTTCTTGCACCTTTCTCGTGCAGTGTATGGGGAGATTTTTGGGCATAATCAGTCAAGATCCTATTGTTTCCAAGATATATTGGTTACATGTTGACATCTTTCGATTTGTCTTTACATAATCTAAGAATACTCTAAAATACCCTCTAAATCAAACAGTAATTTTCCCAAAGTCTTGAATTTGAACTGGTTTTTTTTTCAAACTCAACCAGTTCATTTGTAACTACACTAAATTGTCCTCGTAATTAATTATGGGTTACCATTCGGAGTTATGTGTTGCTATAACTTTTTACCGACATTATCATTTTTTACCGATTGAGTTTATACCATATTCTTCAGTGTGCTTACTAACTACACTAAATGTGGCATTTAGTGTCATGTGGTATTGTATGTCACTATGGTAACTTTTTGGATGACACTTCTCATGAATAAGTGAACAAATATTGTCATGGATGATGGATGAGTTCATCCATTGGCCAAACCCCTACCTTCTCTTGTCAGCAACTCGTGATGAAACATTGTCATGGATGATTGAAATTTGGATGAAGAATCAATTGGTAAGTGACAGTAATTGCAACACTGTAAATCTATAACCCCCAAATTTTTCACATGGAGTGACAAATACTGTTGGGTTAACATTTAGTGTTGGTGACACTATACCGCAGTTTACCATTAGTATTGAGCAAGACAATTAGATTTGGTGACACTAAATATCATATTTAGTGTACTTATGTTGTTTGCGTGAAAGATGATAACCCATTATAGCAATACATAACTCCAAATGGTAACCCACACTAATTAGACAAAAAAAGTGTAGCTGTCATGTTCTTGTGTTGTTGTTATCCCCAAATTAAGGTTAGGTTAATTGTAACAAGATAAACTATCAAAAGGGAAAGTGGATTCACACATGTGAGCTCCTAGTTCGACAGACTATAAACCGGTTGATTGGGAGGCCGTAATAAAGAGCTTGGCAATGCTCGCATTGTGGATTCTAGCAAAGCTACAAGTGACCTAAAAGACACCCAACATTGGAGCCTCAATCGACTCATCACTTAAAGCCGATATACACATGTGACCAAAGACCGTGAGAATAAATGATTAGTATTTCTCGTGCTCGTAGTCAGCCAGTCCACAGCCATGTCTACAAGAAATCCTAAATCATTTCTTAGATGCCTTGGTCACGGGACATAGTGTAAAGCGCACTTAGACCAAGACACGGTGTTTTGATTTAAAATTATCAAATTAAGAATTAATTTAAATAATATATTATTAATAGATGTCAATTAAATAGGTACACCATTTTTCTTAGAATTTTTTTAAACGGGTGCTTCATTGTTTGCTAAGACGACCTATTTGGATTGTCTTGTCATGAAATATGGGAGATCACCAAATGCTGCTAGTTTTTGGATAGTGGAATTCCATGTCGTTTTTTCATTTGTTTTATGACATGGTCAATCTTATTTATGGTGGTCTTGTGTAAAGCGAGGTGAGACCGCCACTCATTTCTTGACTAATCATGAAAGTTAGAAAGCGGGGGTTGTGGTCTATGCTCACTAGTGTGGAGGATTCTATCATACAATTCAATCAAGTTGCAATTCTAGATTGGCCTTGGTCTAATTTTGTTTCTATATCATTGAAATGCTTTTTAAAGCCCTTACATGCGGTATTTCAAAATGGTACATAATGATGTAGATTGAGATGTGACTCTTTGGTACATAGGTAGCACTAGCTTATTGTCTTGGAAGGTTACCCTTTCCAATACTTACATGAAGTAACTTGGCAAACTTTGATGAGTTGCATGCCATCCATTGTAAAGAGAGGAATGCTACACAAGTAAATAAAAAAAGACTGTCAAATGTGTTCATGGGTCAAATGTTATACACCTCAAAGGGTTTTAATCTAAGGCATAAAAAATAAAGAGGTAACATTAGTCCAACACTAGTGCCTCTTAAATATTTTTGTGGTTCACTCTAACTCATTTGCACCCAAATGCACTACACTATCAATGGTAGTTAGTGTCATGTACACTATTTGTGAAAGCTTGGAAATGTCACGCCTGTTATTTGTCAACATGTCATTGTTTGTTGGTCAATATAAGTAAAATTTTAAATTAATGTTTTATTGCACTATGTAGCACATCGGAGTACTTGAGATGATAGTTTTTACATTTTAGTATGCAAGAGGAAGATATTGTCAAGCATAGTAGTGCCAAGTGTCATGTGTTTAGAATTTTAATATGCGAGACAAAGACAATATTGAGCATACCAAAGGCAAGTGTCATGTGTTTACACTTATAAGTTATGGTCAACTTGTTGACCATTATGTAACCTAGGCATGGGCTAGGCATAGACCTTGTTATATTGTTGAGCTTACTGATGCCAAGTGTCATGTGGTTACACTGATGATCAAGTCGTAGATCATTAGTGTAACCTATACATAGGCCTCATAGTAGGGTAAGTGACACTATTAAGCTGGTGACACTAACTATCATAAACAATGTAGACTAACTCATGAATCTAGTACTAGATTTAAAGTAAAAATTTCATTAAAAAGGGAAACTTCCAAACTAAATGGGGTACTTCATATTTTCTCCTTCAACTTTACATGGTTGTCACAAGTCATTAGCCTTGGCCACAACTTCCCTCAATTTACAACAAGATGAATCGTCAAAGAGGTAATTATTCTTTAACCCCTGACTTCCCAAGCAACCCATTTGGGTTGATGGATGATTTCTTCCCTACATCAACCCCATCTAACTCATTCATCCACACTCAAATAACTATGAACATCAATCCAGCATGGATATCAACTCATAAACTCATGACTAGTGCAATTTGAAGATGACTGGAATGTGTAAAAAAAAATGTAAAAGTGGGAAGTGGAGACGTGAAGCAAAGCGGAAAAAGTAGGCAAAGACCATGAATCTTTGCAAACTTATGGCCTCTATCAACCCGAAAACATGCAAGCAATTCATGTTTTTATTGTGTCACATGTCTTAGACTTATAAAATTTAGGTGTATTGAAAGTTTATTGACAAATCCGCCATCATAAAGCACACATGAAGTCCATATTTTGAGAACATGTCCAAATTTACTTAAATACAAGCTCAAAGCCCTTGGTCCTTGCTAGATGCTTGTTAAGGTGGATGCCCGATCCTTAGACATACAATGCTCTCAAATGGTTTCTAACATTTAACTCCAAAATGTATATATTCAATAAAAATGTATTATGTTTCATGTTTGGACTTATGAACATATATTAACATCTTCAAGAGCATATTGGAGGAAGCAAACATTCCCCCTCCGATAAGGGGATGAAGCCTTGAATGCCGGAAGAGCGAATTGTCATGTACCTCTCACTCATCCAACATAAAAGCCTTGAGTTTAGTATGCAGCCCGGAGGCTCTTTTTTTCAGTTGATTTGACAATAAAATTAGCTTCAAAGACTCGAATTAGTGTACTCGAGGTCAGGTCATTTGAGATGAATTGGTAACAAACCTATAGGGGGTGCAGCTTTATGTGGGATGGATGAGAGGTACACTTGTATACAATAACTCCTTCTCTCTTTGAATGCTTGTTATGCTAGGCCACTAGCATGGACACCACACCTAACATATGTGGGTCATGTGCGGTCACTCCCTTACTTGGACGACTATATTTGAGAGGTAAATGACAAGGTTTGTGATTGAGAATGGACACCCAAAAAACACATTAGGGGTTGTCACACCTCTTTCTTCCCATTCTCAATCTTCAGAGAATGGGGACGTGGCACGCTCTCCTTGAAAGGCGGAGGCCCATTCTCTGAAGATTGAGAATGGAGAATGGAGAAAACTTCTTCTCATCCACGGGTGAAGAATGGAGAATGGAGGAAACTTCTTGTGTGAAAGTTTTACCGCAAAGCTTCTATTTTTCACATGGGGTCGCTTCTTTCACCGCTGGAGGTGCTTCTTGCACCGCTTCTTGCACCGCTTCTTGCACTGCTTCTTACCACATGTTGACTCACGGGTAATTCCCATTCTCCATTCTCCATTCTCCACGGGCCACAATAGGGGTGTCACACCTTTCTTCATGGAGAAGCTATCCTATTGGCTCCTCTTTTTCCTCATCCTCCATTCTCCATTCTCCATTCTCCCATTCTCCATTCTCCGAGGAGGTGTGACAACCCCTATTTATTACAATGAGAGTAGACTTTGTGCTCAAAACTAGGACACCATTGTAGGTTCAATTGTTAGCACAATTGGGAGGGCCTATACAATCACTTAAAGAATGGGTTGATCACTCGAAATGAAAGAGAATCTTCACTTTGACCTCCCATGCCTTTTGCATCTCAACTTTATTTGTGAATCTTGAAATGATGTTAATTCGATCGAACAACCGAAATTGTTTGTGGAGGTGGATGTGCTTACAATATGGCCACGTATCTTGATTACCGTAGGTTGATAGCTGGTCCGACACAAATAATTCTAAAAATAAATGTCGGATCATTTTTGAAAATAATAGACACAATTTGTCAGAACTACTCTAATTCACCTTATGCTTTTTTTTCTTCCAAAATATGGTAAATTCTAACTCTACACAAGCTTATGTATTGTTAATAATCCACTATAAGGTGCTACATAGAGGAGGGGTTCGCATTATATTCCAAGTTATCCTTAGTCATCGCAAAGAATATGGGTTAACACGAGATTGCAAGACTATGTACTAAGAACTTGGTCTTTGTCCTTAATAAATTTATGGACCTCAAATCCACATAGAAGTTATTTAGAAATGTGTCCAACTAGAGAAAGTCCTTAAGTATTGTGTCTAAGAATAACTTCGTGATTTGAAAGTTTTGTGCAAAAGATATGAACAAATTTCAACAAACATTTTCAAGAAGTGAGGAGGTTTGCTGAGAAAAAGTGTTATGAATAGATTTTGGAGCTTGATCGTGCTAAGAAGAAAACTTTTGTTGGAGTTGTGTTAAACTACATAAACTACGTAAACTTAGAAAATCAAACATAGTACCACCTCCAACAAACAAAAGTGCAATTTAAATTTTTTGTACATAAGATACAGACAGATACATACAAGAGGACTACCAGGGCTTCATCTCTCAGGTTTACATATCCCACATGGATTGTGGACACCTCATGTAGAGGACTTCAATGTGACAAATGCCTTCATCACATACACAAATATAAATCACAAAATAATTTGGTTGTTATTACATATACAGTCTACTTTCACTTTCCAATGAGGAGGTCATTGAACACCTTTTCATCCATAGGATGTAACTCATAATACTTTGACCCCCTAAAACACATGTCATCAAAGCTAGGGCAATAATAACGATGGATGAAAACATAGATTGGTTGAAACTAGCTTGTCTATAGTCAATTGTTTATATAGATCAATGACCTTTTATTTTTTCCATCTACCTTTACTTTAAAATTATCAATAGCCTTTTGAAATGTACACACTAGAGATAAACAATACCTCTCCCTTATGCATATTATGTACGATAATGCCTTGAACAATACCCCTTTCTACAGTCATGTTACTTCATACCTCATACTATGAAAGAGTCCACCCCCGAGGTTTTGAGCGGCGTTATTATCCAAAATACTAGACCTCCTCAACTGCCATCTCGCGTGCGCCGGGGGGGGGGGCAGGGATTCGTGGTTGTCTATGTAAACTCATCCATTATGAAGGTGAAAATGTAGTGAACATGTAAATGATTATTTGAAGACAATTTGACTTCAGAAATAAAGTCAAAGACCTCGAATTAGTCTAGTGGAGTTGAATTGGAATATATAACCCTTATGCACATTATCTACGATAATGCCTCGAACAATACCCCTTTCTAAAGTCATGTTACTTCGTACCTCATATGAAAGAGTCCACCCCCGAGGTTTTGAGCGGGGTTATTATCCAAAATACTAGACCTCCTCAGCTGCCATCTCGCGTGCGCCGGGGGGGGGCATGGATTCGTGGTTGTCTATGTAAACTCATCCATTACGAAGGTGAAAATGTAGTGAACATGTAAATGATTATTTGAAGACAATTTGACTTCGGAAATAAAGTCAAAAACCTCGAATTAGTCCAGTGGAGTTGAATTGGAATATATAACCCTCAATCTTATAGGGGAATTTTTGTTTTGTTTTTATTTTATTTTTGTTTTTGTTTTTGGTACTGAAGCCCTTTCATCCACGATGGATGAGTTTATGTAGACGCCACAAATCCCAAGCTGCCACCATTTGGGGGGTCCCTTGTAACAACCCCCTCTCTCTACCCTTACCTAATACAAAGTAGTGTGGAAAGTTCATAAATTAGTGTGGGGCAACCTAATTGCACAGGTCATTAGTGTAAGAGTGGATTCCACCAAGGGTGGTCGGTGCCAATCCCAGTCGGCAGGGGTTCGAACTGAGGGTCAAATCAAGGGCCAAAACTGGGAACTGGGATTTAACCCTGGTTAAGTTACTACGTTAGACTGGCCTCCTCCGGTTAACTCAACTGCTGACTCCCGCCTTTCACACAGCTCTCGTAGATATAAAATAAGCTAGATTTCATCCCCGCCAAATCAATCAAGAGTTCGTAGATCCCGTGCCTCGAGGCACGTACTACAGCGACTCGTTCTTAAATGTAAGAGTTTCGTAGATTTCGCTTCTGCCACCTCTCCTCTGTTCCCACCATGCTTCCCGTTACTCTGACCCACATCTGGGCCTATGTGAATATTCTAGCGTAACGCTAGATTTCCCGGTGAATTCAAGAAAAACCGGAGATTTCAGGCAGCCAGGTGCGCTTCGCTCATACCTCCCCAGTCTAGGTCCACGCGTAGACATCTAGGAGGATCGTAGATCTCGCTCCCCCACCAAAAACGCCCAGTGTACTACAGCGCCGGTTCTGGGATCTAGGCGGGGGGCAGATTCCGGGGCCCCTTCCAAGGTGGTCCTGGTGGTGCATGAGAGTGCGGCTGCTGGGAGCGGGCACTGTGTTAAGTTAGTGCGCGTAATAATGTAGGCGACCAGCTCATGGCTGCTGCTACTGCTGTTAATGTTGTTGTGGTTGTCGATGTTGTTGTTGCTGTTGTCAATGTTGGTGTTGTTGTGGTGGTAAGCATTCTTCTCTCCTCTTGCTGTTCCTGTTTGTGTCTGTTGATGAGCGTGGTGACACCAGAAACATCAGCAGACTCTGCCATAGCCACGGTTTACTCATATTGACAGCTTTCAGATCAGTGGGGGGAGGCTGTGGTTTGTGGTTTACTTGTGGGTTTTGGGGGGCGAGGGTTAAGTGGTGGAAGTGGTGGTGGCGGTGGTCGGAGGTTTGAAGCTTGCAAGAGTGGTGAGGGAAGTAGCTTTGGCATTGCTGCTGTATGAAGTGGTCGTGCGTGGCGGGGGTGGGATGATGATGTCGCCGGAGGTTTAGTTTGTAGTGTGGCTGGGTGGGTGGGTGGGGGTGGCGGTGGGATCTGCCGGAGGTGGCCGGACTGAGGAAGGCATGGAGGCGAATGGAAGCTTAGTGGCGGGGTCGCATAACCGGAACGAGCTGGTCGTCATACGGCAGGATGGCGATGGGGTAAATGCTCAGTCTCACATCCTCGCATTTTCACGTGTAACTCAACCCCACATGTTTTGCATGGACTTGGTGAAAGATAGTGTCGTCTGGACACGCAAACAGAGGATTGAAGCATTGAAAATGTGAATGTGAACCAAATGGTGAGGGAGAGGAAGGAGGAGATAGGTACTTCTCTATGTCCTTCCCTCCCTCCCTCCCTCGCTCAATCCTCCATTACCCTGTTTTCCGGAAGTGCAGCAGGGATGAGGCCCAAGCAGATTATGGAGGTCGTAGTGTGACTGAATGGTGAGAGAGATGCTTCTGTAGCAACTCATTGCACTCGCATACCCGAAACAGTAGGCGCACGCTGGGGAGTATATATATATGCTGTAGTCGTGTAGGAGAAGCTGGCGATGGACATGTAAAACGCGGTTACAACGCTTTCTCCGACCAGGTGTTACAGGAAGGCAGGATGAGGTGCAAGGGCAGAGTTTGTGTGCTTGACACATTAGTGTATGGTGCAAGAATACATGAGGATGTACTATTAGCGATGTGTCGAGGACAACATAAGAGTTGAAACCTCAGATTGTCGACTTGTTTGTGGGAGGAGTAAGCGATACCTGCACAGGTAGAGAGAGAGAGAGAGAGAGAGAGAGAGAGAGAGAGAGAGAGAGAGAGAGAGTTGCAGTCTTCACAGATGCCTTCAGTTCAGGAGGTATGATGGATTCGATGGGTTTAACCCACGTTTATCACCATCGGCTGAGGCAGATAATCCCGCAGGCCGGCATCATTCGTATAAGTCATGGTTCAACTCCTCACTTTTATCTATTCGATGCACATGAGCTCAAGGTCATGAACTTGGGATATGTCCTCCGTGACTTCCCTTTCTAAAATGGCGGCTCCATGGAGTTCATGGCAATGTCCCCGAACTTCACACTGTTTTCATAAGTGGTGTGCCTAATTCAGAGTGGAGAAACAAATAAGACTATACCACCTCGTAGGCAGCACCATACTTTGGCTCGAGAATACCTATTGTAGCAAATTGAGTGAAAGTTGATGTAACTCTGGGGTTTCTGTGTTTGTCATGTGCAGCCGAAGCCGCTGAACAACGTCAACGGCCACATTTGTCAAATTTGCGGTGACGACGTCGGTGTGACCGCGGAAGGGGAGCTTTTCGTGGCCTGCAATGAGTGCGCGTTCCCCGTGTGCCGGCCCTGCTACGATTATGAACGAAAGGATGGAAACCAGTCGTGTCCGCAGTGCCGGACCCGCTACAAACGCCACAAAGGTAGTGCAATGAGCGGCTTGATTAATGATCTGTACCACATTTTGGAATATGTCTTGGCACTCTTTATGCCCTGTTTTTCAGGTTTGGGTGAAGTGGGGTTAGCTCTTGCGATTCCTTCGTTTGTTTTCAGTGAGCATGTTGGAGTGCACTGCAAGGCAATAGCTTCAACTTCAACATACAGATGATGATGTTGCACGTCACTAATTTCTTGTTGGGTCATTGAATTCATGATCACGGGGCGATAATGGCGTGTTGATATGTGGGAACGATATGGGAAATTTGGCGCCCTGTTGAACTCTGGCGAAGTGGGTTTAGCATTTGAGGTTCCTTCGTTTGTACTCAGTGAACAAGTTTGTGTACATTTCTAGTCAATAACTTCGACTTCAATATACAATATCGATGATGATTCTCAACGTCAATAGTTCTTGTTGGGTCATTGGATTGGTGAACCTGGGGCGGTGGTGACCTTGCCAGCAATTGATATCTGGGAACTACATGACAAATGACAATTGAAAGTTGATGCCCTGTTTGACTCTGGCGAAGTGGGTTTACCATGTGAGATACCTTTGTTTGTTTTCAGTGAACATGTTTGTGTACATTGCAAGGCAATAACTTCAACTTGAACATACAGATGATGATGTTCTGCGTCATTGATTTCTTGTCAATTCGTGATCATGGGGCCGTCATGGCCTTGCCGGTAGTTGATATGAACGATATGGGAGATTTGGTGCCCTGTTGGACTCTGGCGAAGTGGGTTTAGCAATTTAGATTCCTTTCTTTGTGATCAGTGATCATGTTTGTGTACATTGCAAGTTAATATTCAACTTCAACACACAGATTATGATGCTCTACGTCAATAGTTTCTTGTTGGGTCATTGAAATGGTGATCCTGGTGCAGTGTTGGCCTTGCCAGCGATTGAAACCTGAAAACTACATGATTTCATGGCAAATGAAAGTTGATGCCCTTTAATTTGACTCTGGCGAAGTGGGTTTAGCACTTGAGATTCCTCTGTTTGTTCTCTGTGAACATGACAAATGTGTACACTGCAACTCAGCCACTTTAATCTCAACATACAGATGATGTTCTACGTCAATAGTTACTTGTTGTGTCATTGATTTGGAGATCATGGGACGGTCATGGCCTTTCTAGCAAATGATGTCTGGGAAGTACATGATTTCATGGCCTTTGAGATTGAGATGACATCTGACAGTGTCTGCAAATGTGGTTATGAAGGGAGTCCACGAGTAGATGGTGATGAGGAGGAAGAAGACACAGACGACCTCGAGAATGAGTTCAATTACACAGATATCGACAAGCAAGACAAGCAGCAAGTCACTGAGGAGATGCTGCACACCCACATGAGCTATGGCCGGGACGGGGATGTTATGATGTCTCCTATGCAGCCTCGGTTTCTCCCCCTTCTCACGAACGGGCAGATGGTGGGTAGACTTGCATTAGTAATCTGATACAATTCCTCCTCATTTGAAGTTCACCAAGTCTAAGTTTGCTTGTGAATTATTGTTGAATGAGTTCATGCAAATATCTATCTATAAGTTTACCAACTTCCAGCTTTTGGGTTACTTCACCTGGATGTCTGTAAGTGTTTCGAAATCACGTGTGCTTATTCTGATCCCAGGATCTGAACACTAATTGAACACTTATACACATCAATGATAGAAATGTCTGAACCAGGTTCAGTCTGAGTAGTGGTAATTAAACCGGTTTGCCATTTTCGGAGTGCTGTCCTCATGAGTGCGACAATGTCCTCAATGCAGGTCTCTGGAACAAGTGAATCCAATGCAACTTCACCTGAGCATCATGCTCTTGTCCTTCCACAAATTGCAGGGGGCGGAAAGAGAGTTCATCCGATCCCTTACCTTGATAGTAGCATCCCAGGTGAATTCTGTCATCTGCACTAAGAGATTGCAGTGCTTTGTATAGATCATACCTGTACTTAATTTACACATCTCAGCAGAAAAAATGCCATCTGATGTAAATACTACCTCCATAGATGGAAGAGTGTGTACGATCTGCTGGTTTGTTACCAGTTAACAATCAGTATTTTGCTGCTGTTGGATCTTTGAGCTAGTATGTGATATGATGCTGACCACTCACAACATGTGATACTCTGTGACTGAATTATTACATGCGACTGCAGTCGAGGCTCGGGCCATGGATCCTACCAAGGATTTAGCTGCCTATGGCTACGGGAGTATCGCGTGGAAGGAAAGGGTGGAGAGCTGGAAGATTAGGCAGGGAAAATTGCAAATGATGATGACGGAGGGTGGCCAACTCCAGGCCAGTGGAAAGGGTGGTCATGACGATGGTGGTCCGAATGGCCCAGACTTGCCCATGTCAGTGCTTCGGTTCAAATTCTTGGGTTTTGTTTACTGTGAATGTGGGAGATGCCCTGGCATAGATTTCCTATGTTTGATAATATCAGCTGTGCTTCTCAGCTTAATACGACTATAAACACATGTTGACTAGTCCAATTGATTTGTGACTTTAAGTAGGATCTTTCCATTTTGAAACCTGGAGCTTGCTGAACTTACCTTCAAGTGATGTTCAATCAGGAGTGAATTTAGAGAGATTTCTTGAGCTAGCTTTGGTGAATTGTAATGGTTGTGAACTGCGACTAAAATCAAATTTGTGACCCTGCTTTTGATTGCAACAGAATGGATGAATCAAGGCAACCACTGTCAAGGAAAGTTCCGTTTCCGTCAAGTAGGATTAATCCATACAGGATGATTATTGTCATTCGTCTTGTAGTAATAGGCTTCTTCTTCCGATACCGCATTTTGAACCCAGTCAATGAGGCGTATGGGTTGTGGTTAACATCTGTCATCTGTGAGATCTGGTTTGCTGTATCCTGGATACTGGATCAGTTTCCAAAGTGGTTACCCATCAACCGCGAGACTTACCTAGACCGCCTTTCCCTCAGGTAATTACAGTTTCACTTTCCACTACAGTATGCAGTTTGGATATGCGAGGTTCCTTCTGTAAACCTGTCGTTGTGTTGTCCATGCTTGTTGGCAACGCTTCATGTCCTACCACACTTTGCTAATCAGTAAGTAGTAATGCTCATCAAGTACCCTTGGATCCTTATTGTGGGTTTTATAGAGTCCAACATATGTCTGTCCGTTCTGTTTAGGGTGTGTACTTTTGCATAGGTTTGTATAGGATGAAGCAAATCTCACTTTTAAAACCTGCACGTCATATGGCCTTTTTGTCTACAATCATCTTCTGCCAATATGTAGAACTAGTAACTACACGTTCATGCCTAACTAGGGTCATGTCCGTAGGTATGAGAAAGAAGGCGAACCATCTCAGCTGGCTCATGTGGATATCTATGTGAGTACTGTGGATCCTACAAAGGAGCCACCTCTGGTCACAGCCAACACAGTGCTGTCAATCCTCGCTGTAGACTACCCTGTGGACAAAGTGTCCTGCTATGTGTCTGATGATGGTGCAGCTATGTTAACCTTTGAGGTTCTTTCGGAGACATCCGAGTTTGCCCGGAAATGGGTGCCATTTTGTAAGAAGTTTACCATTGAGCCTCGGGCACCCGAGGTTTATTTTGCTCTGAAGATTGATTACTTGAAAGACAAGGTGCAGCCAACATTTGTGAAAGAACGCAGGGCTATGAAGGTTTGAACACTTCATATTACACTTGTATTGTTATCTTTGTCTGCACACTCTATTTTCATATGAGTCAAATGTCTGAAAGCAAACAGCTTGGCTATCCCCTCTACTGCAAAGACAGTGATGTAGGTTAACAGAGGTCATTTTTGCATTTGGTTTCAACAGGGTCCTCTCCCACTTATACAGAAAAGCTCAAACTCTGAGATTTGTATGGGTGGGGGAGTGCCTTGGGAGCGTTAATTAAGTTTTCCTGATTCAGAGCATTGTACATTCTTGCAGAGGGAGTATGAGGAATTTAAAGTGCGGGTAAATGCCTTGGTGGCAAAAGCTCAGAAGGTACCGGAGGAAGGATGGACAATGCAGGATGGTACACCTTGGCCAGGAAACAATACTCGCGACCATCCGGGAATGATCCAGGTTGACTCTTTGCCCTCTTTGATGTACACCAATGTGTGCAGTTAGGTTGCCTATTTACCCATGCATGTTACCTTGGGTTAAAATTAGATCACAAAAAATTATAACTTTCATATGTATAGCAACCACAGTAGAAGAATATTTACTGTATTTTGTCACTGTGGCAGTCAATGTTCAAAATAGTCTGGAATGTTGATAAATTAGCTTGGGGCAACCTAATTTCATATATCAGTGTAGAAGGCTCCAGGTGTAAAACTTTTTACGTCATTAAAGATTGATGAGCATGGATCAACATTGGAATAGAGCCCCAACCTCTCACAAGTCAGTGTTATTGATTTTTGCATTTAAATTGTTGTGGCAGGTGTTCCTGGGTCATAGTGGTGGCCACGACACCGATGGAAACGAATTACCTCGTTTGGTCTATGTTTCCAGGGAGAAACGACCAGGTTTCAACCACCACAAGAAAGCTGGTGCCATGAATGCCTTGGTCCGAGTGTCTGCAGTATTGACAAATGCCCCTTTTTTCCTCAACTTGGATTGCGATCATTACATCAACAACAGCAAGGCTATCCGCGAAGCCATGTGCTTTCTGATGGACCCTCTGGTGGGGAAGAAAGTTTGCTATGTCCAGTTTCCACAGCGGTTTGATGGTATTGATAGGAATGATCGATATGCCAACCACAACACCGTTTTCTTTGATGTAAGTAATGCTTAATGCTTAATATTACATATTCAGATTGTGTATTTTGATGTTTTATGCAACAATATGATGCTTTCTACAAGTGTGCAGTGGGCAGTAGTAAAATTTTCTTTGCTCTAAGCACTTTGTTGAACTTGTCAGTTGTTACTCGGTAGTTTTAAGCAACCATATATGTGTCTAATCTTTCAGTTCAAATACGTGTCTGTTGTTGTACCACTTTTAAATGTAACCTAAGTTTCATTGATTTCTGTCTCGCAGATAAACTTGAAAGGTCTTGATGGCATTCAGGGTCCTGTGTATGTGGGCACTGGATGTGTATTCAAGAGACAGGCGTTGTATGGTTATGACCCTCCTGCAAAAAGCAAGGGCACGAAGAGTGGCAACAGTGGCCTTTGTCCAACATGGTGTTGTGGACCTCGAAAAACAGGACCCAAAAAGGCCAAATCTGCAAAAGGAGCGAAAAAGAGGGCTCCGACAAGAAGCAACTCTAATGTCCCCATTTTCAGTCTCGAAGATATTGAAGAAGGCATTGAAGGTAGAACTGCACCTGTACTAAATTCCTAGGAAAGCTTGAGCTACACATCACTGCAAATGATGCAGCATTGTTTATTACCTGATTAAATTGGTTCTGGGCATAACTTAATGCTGTGTATCGATGCAGGCATCGATGAGGACAAGTCGTCCTTGATGTCTCTGCAAAATTTTGAGAAGCGATTCGGTCAGTCGCCTGTATTTGTGGCCTCTACACTGCTTGAAAATGGAGGTGTGCCGCACTCTGCCAATCCAGGCTCCCTCCTAAAGGAAGCTATACATGTTATCAGTTGTGGTTACGAAGACAAGACAGAATGGGGGAAAGAGGTGAGTCCACAGTTGCTGAGGAACTGAATGATAAGTTTCTCTGAATGGACCGGTGATAAGTTTATAAGAACCTTCAAGTCTAGCTCATCCTATGTATTATGATGTTGTTTATACAGCTTTATCTTTATACAGAAGCCACAGAAGTCAGAACTAAGATAGTAAGGCCCTTCAATTCTAGCTCATCTTATGTATGATGATGTTCTTTATACAATTTTCTCTATAAGAGAGGCCACAGAAGTCACGACTAAGATGGTAAGAGCCTTCATTTCTAGGTCATCCTATATTACTGTTCTTTATACAGTTTTATCTCTATCATCTCACAGTGAGGTTCTGCTCGTTGGCCAGATTGGGTGGATTTATGGCTCGGTAACGGAGGATATTCTCACAGGCTTCAAAATGCACTGTCGAGGATGGCGTTCCATCTACTGCATGCCACCACGACCTGCATTTAAGGGTTCTGCGCCGATCAACTTGTCTGATCGTCTGAACCAAGTTTTGCGTTGGGCTCTTGGATCTGTTGAAATTTGTCTGAGTAGGCATTGCCCTCTTTGGTATGGCTATGGTGGTGGCAGCGGCGGCGGCGGCTTAAAATGTTTGGAGAGACTTGCATACATTAACACAACAGTATACCCTCTCACATCTTTGCCTCTCCTAGCTTACTGCGTTCTGCCTGCCGTCTGTCTGCTCACTGGAAAATTCATCATTCCCACAGTACGCACCTACTCCACCCACCCTGAGGTTCAATTTGTTCTTTCATGGAAAATGGCCCTTTGTTTCAGAGACAATTTCTCAATTTCTTTATCCACTCTGTCAGAGAGATTCAGTCCGAAAGTTCTCAGTGGTTGCCAACATCTCATACCTTTTTTCTGAGTTCAACTGCTGAATCTGTGATCTGATTAAGTTTGACGAAGTGATTCTGTTTTTTGGATGACCTGTGCAGATAAGTAACCTTGCTAGTTTATGGTTCATTTCTCTATTTATTTCCATTTTTGCGACGGGTATTCTGGAGATGCGCTGGTCAGGCGTCGGGATCGACGAGTGGTGGAGAAATGAGCAGTTTTGGGTGATTGGAGGCGTGTCTGCTCATTTGTTTGCTGTCTTCCAAGGACTCCTCAAGGTGTTTGCGGGTATCGACACCAACTTCACTGTAACGGCCAAATCATCGGAGGACGAGGACTTTGGGGAGCTTTATGCCTTCAAGTGGACAACCCTACTCATCCCTCCCACCACTCTCCTCATCATTAACCTGGTGGGCGTTGTGGCCGGGATCTCGGACGCAATTAACAACGGGTACCAATCTTGGGGACCTCTTTTCGGCAAGCTCTTCTTCGCGTTCTGGGTCATTGTTCATCTGTATCCCTTCCTCAAGGGTCTGATGGGCCGACAAAACCGGACACCGACAATCGTTATCGTTTGGTCGATCCTCCTTGCGTCCATCTTCTCCCTTCTTTGGGTCCGCATTGACCCATTCCTGTCCAAGGTGACTGGTCCGGATCTACAGCAGTGTGGGATTAACTGCTGACGAATCATTTTCGCGGTGGGTACGTAGCCATCCTGCACCGACTGACTGTCTTCTAAATCTTGCGCTCTCCTCTGTGCATTTGCCCTTTGGAAGTTCCAAGACCAAATTCTTTCTCTGCAGCGCAAAAGCTGATAGATATTATTCCAACATCTGCTTGGCGACTGCAGACAAATCCATCTATGTATTAGTTTCGACAGTGTTCTGTGAGGAGCGGCAGGCTATTCCTGCTGCCGTCCGTCCGACCGGCTGGAGGAAATTATTAAGAGGTTTGCTGTAGATAGTGATTGAGAGACTAGGTTAATATGCCAGGCAGGGGACTGTGTACTTTTACATTTAAGGATCAAAAAGTTTTCCTCCATTGTGTTGCCATGACAGGATGAGTCTTTGCTCAATTTTTGTTGCCTCTGCCATCGCATGTATGTAGTCTCAGAATCTCTCTTCAAGCTAATTTGATATAATGCTGTCTCAAACTTGTTTGCCGTCTTGAAAATATGGATCTATCTATGCCACTCCATTGACCCACTCTTGCTCCACCTCATACATGGCATACTCTGCTTCTGCACATCTGTTTGTATGTTCAACAGGGAGAAGATTTACATCCTTGCCCAAGGCCTGCCCAAGGTCTACCGAGCAACTTATGTTCTGCAATATAGCTGTCACCGTTGATGACTTCTGCTTGGTGCAGAAACTTACGAGTATCTCTAACCTCTGATTGTGCGAACTTTTGTATAACCGTAATACTGTGTGATGCAAGAGAGAAGGTGAGCATAAATTCTGCCAACTAGGTAAGATTGTAGCCCAAACCCACATCTGTAAGGGTCTGTTTCAATATATTGAGGCAGTAGTGTGATTTGGAACTGATGAAGCAGACTGAAACTAGAATTGCAGATCTCCACCCCTCTCACATTAGAATTGGTCAGTTCGATCATTGCAACATCATACATATAAGCTGCAATTCAGTTTGCAATACAACATTCAGCCGCCTCATGAAGATGCAAGTTGCACCTTTTTCGCTGCAAAAATTGGCTAAACATTCTTGACTTCATTATGTTCTTGATGACAATGATGAGTGACAGGCACTAAGCTCAATTGACCTTCAAAATTCAAAATTTTAGATTCACTGAATAAGAGTGCTGGCTAATTAAGACTTCAAGAAAATTACCCATCATTTTAGAGGATTCTGTGGAATATACCTCAAATTAATAAAGAAAAACTGAAAGATCACAACATGTAATTGATTGGACTTGGAAACACTAGGATTTTGATTGATTAAGGTCAAGGCATCCATAGTCAACCAAGTCCATTGTCAAGGAATTGAAAATTAATGTTGAGCAGGGTAGGGTGGTAACAACATTAAATATAATCAAACACTAAATATTCTTTTTAGTGTAGTGATTATGGGTTAACCTTATCGGCTATGTGTTATTCTAACTTTTATTGCTTCAAAATTTGCAGCAATTTCCATATTCATGTAAAAAATAAATTTTATTTTTTCCTTCTCCTTAGAATTTGTTTCTCTTTGCAAGAAAAATAAATCCCCGCCACTGCTCGGGGAGAACCGGTGGTTAGTTACAGATGAACCGGTTGAGTTTGAGAAATAACCAGTTGAAGTTGGAGACTTCAGGAGAATTACCAATCATTTTAGAGGAATCTATGGAATATACCTCAAATGAATAAAGCCAAACTGGAAGATGTCAACATGTAACCGGCTGGATTTAGAATCACTAGGATCTTGACTGACTATGCCCTAAAACTTCCCGGGCACACTGATCCCCACTATCAGCGAATAAAATTGAAGGGTTGTACCCCTTATTCTGGGGTGCAACCCTTCACTTTCCCTTCAATAGCTGGGCCAGCCCTTCAAAAGGGACCGGCAAAAATTCCAGGAAATCTTCAAAGGGAAGGGTAGAAATTCCAAGAAACCTTCGAAGGGAAGGGCATTTTTAAAACAACCGGTCCCTTGGGCCTTCATACCCTCAAGAGATCCGGCTAGCTCATTTCCCTGGAGGCTCCGGCTTGTGGCTGATGCAGTCTTGGAGATACGCTCATACCCTCGGGAGAACTGTAGATACCCTCCCACACCCGGTGAAAACTACAGGCCGCTCTTATCCTTGGGGCCTGGGCGACGGGAGAATGTTTTTCGACACAAAATTGCTTTTGTTATGTGAGCTCTATACATGAAATAAATATATGTTCTAATCATATTTCTTTTCGGATTTTGTTCCATGTAAATTACATTTCACTTCAGTTTACAATATAACCTAAGATTCAAACATTACATTGTGCATTTTTGAAAGAAAAAAATTGTAAATATGTGAAGGGCAATTTTTGAAATAACCCTTCATTTTGAAAGGCAAAATTTTAAGTAACCCTTCCCCATGAAATACGAGTAACCCTTCAAATTTTCTCGCTGCCCACTATTACTCCTCCTAAACAGATGCAAACTCTCTCTCTTACTTTATCGGTTATAGATGCCTCAACCTCATATATATATCTCGAGCACTGAATATAAAATAGCATAAATTACGGCACTGTCTGGAGAGAACATTCATGTGCCTGGAAATCCGACCTGTTATTGAGGTCACATGCCCACGAATCTGCGACTCCAGAACCTCACGACGTCCCAGGATTCAAGAAGCTTTGTCTGTCTGTCTGACTTTGAAAGTGTGGCATGAGTCGTCAACATTGACTGGGTGGCAGAAATTAACAGATACCTCTTCACAGTCAAGATCCGTTCCTTGATTGGGTTTTACAGATTCTTTGAAAGCTCAAATACCTTAAACAATCCATGCCACCGTAGACTGTGTGATCGAAATTCAGGCCTCAAGTCTAGCTTACGGTATAAGTCTAACTTACGACACTAAATATTGTATTTGGTGTCATATGGTACTTTATGTCAGTATGGCAGCTTTTCTAATGACACTTCGTATGAATAAGTTTACAAACATGATATTATTCAAATTCATAACAATGTTCTGTGGATCTGACAGTATTTCATGGAATATTCCTCATACCCATATTGAATGTGGGGAATATTCTATGGAATATAGTCAACCAATATTGAAACCAAGTTTGTTGTGTTCAACATCCTAGCATTTTTGTAATGAAATATTGTCATGGATGATTGACATTTGGATGACAAGTCACTTAGTAAAATAACAGTACCTGCAACATTGTAAATCTATAATGCCCAAATATGTTTACGAGGAATGAAAAATAGTGTAAGGTTTACATTTAGTGTTGGTGACACTACACACGTGATTTACAATTATTGTTGAGCAAGACAAATAGAATTGGTGACTCTAAATGTAAGATTTAGTGTAGTTTGATCTACGCCATCCCGGTTCATTATACATGTAGTCCCCCCCCCACCTCTTCAGAATAGTGGGGAACAGTGGGACAACAACCTCACCATCAACACATTGTCCATTGTCATGGGGTGGCAATATATGTATAGTAAGTAGGGGTTATCATCAATACAAGGTTTTGACAGTTTATAATAAGTTCATAGTCAAGCATGAAAATGTTATAATTAAATCATTACATATGAAAATAAGGTATAATAAGGTATAATTAAAAGCACTCTTATTTGATGAGGATTTGGAGGAGTCTTATAGTATCTTAAGACTTATGCATGATGGATTTCTTTGTTATTATCTTATTATCCATTGCATGCAGGAAAATATGCAAGTCAACTATGTCAAATAAGACACCGTTGGATTCATCATTGACTTGAGTTCTTTGCAACACGGCCGAATTCATTGAGAGAGTAAGATTTCTGAGTGGAAAAAAGGCTCATAGTAATAAAATAAAATAAAATTGTTTTTTTATAAAAAGCATGCAATTGTCCTAGGGTCATTGTATACTCGATTTCTTATCCAATTTCCATCATATACACTCTAAACTCCGTAGTATCACACCTGTGGCAACAAAAGTGCACGTGATATTACAGAGTTCTGTAGTGTTAACATGGATGCGTGATACTAGTGAATTAGTGTAGCATGTGACACTATGGAATAACACAAAGTGCAACATATTAAATGATGTGGTGTGGTCCACTCCGCTTCGCCTTCCTGGACGATGTGGCGGATGCATGCACCAACATTCAACAAGTGGCAGAAGAAGAAGAAGAATAAGAATAAGAAGGTGACACTCCACATATTGACACATGATGCAATGCAAGGGTGTGGGTTGACTTCTTTGGTGGTTTGCATTAATGACAAAATTTGTGATATAAGGGAGAGAAAGGTGACAATAAGGAGTGAGATTTGAACTATGCACATCCGTTCCCTAGGGTTTCGGGATATTAGAGAGTGAGTGACATTATGGAGGTTGATATTACGGAGATTTTAGGGTGTATGGAGTTTGACTCTCTCTTCACTTGTTTAATTCATCACATTGAAGTTAGATGATAGGGTTCGATTCCTGGCTGTGAAATCTCCTCTCTACTTGACAGAAACTTGCTAGGTGGTCAACTGCCTCCTGTGCTTTGGCGCTAGCATGTTGGCCTTCTGTCTCATAAAAAAAAAAGTCAGATAATAGGGTCTCTAGGACCCATGGCGACAACTCCCATATTAATTGTACGTAGGGATCCTCGGCATTGTAAAAACATTTAGGGGTTGCTTACAGTATTTTTTTAAACATATAATATGAAAACTAAAAAATTAGAGGCTGGTTTTTGCTTAGAAATCAAAATTCTTATATGAATTTATAAAAAAAATTGAAAAAATTAGAGTTTGGTTTTACTCTAAATAAAAATGATTAATTGAACATTAAATCAAATATTATACAAAAAGGCCACACAAGTTATATGCTATGGGGTCACTCTTCTTGATTGGACACCTATATTTGAGCGGTACATGGCAAAGCTCACTGTTGAAAGCGGATCTACACTAAAGAGATGATTTAGTGGGGATTTAGCATGGGATTGTAATGTCTTAAATCTTGAACCCCCTTGAACCACTGTAACAATAAAACATTAAACATATGATTTAGTGTGTCACTAAAATTGATATGCCATATCGATTAGAGCGGCCTTTGTGAGCTGTCATGTAGCACCAAGTGTCATGTGACACCCTTTTAAAAAACCACGCAATAATTGCAAGACAATTAATGTGGGCTCATGATTAATAGTGTGGGCCACACTAAACCAACTATTTAATGGAGTTTGGAAATGAGTTAGGGGTGTATGAGATTTATGCCAATGTCAAATAAAGATAAAAGGTGCAATTTCTAAACAATCTAGATTCCAACATCTCCAAAAGACAAATTGAAGATACCATTCAAATTTTCTAGGGATTGATTTTATGAGACTATGAGAATGTGCATTTTCACAAAGCCCACGATATTAACTTTCAATGGTGGCTAGTATGCACTTAATACGAGAGGTCCACCCCAACACACAAAGTCGCCACATTTGCAAAGCACACACCAAAAGCACCGCGCACTTTTGAAAAAGAAAAACCAAAAAACCGACTTGGCTCTTTAGGTTAGTCTTATGTAGGAATCCGACAAAAAGGTAAACTATCTTAGACTCCTTCATGTACATTGATCATCAACTTTCTAGCGTCGTATGCGACTCCACATGCATTATGGGTGGAATATGGTGAAGTTCTAGAAGCTTCTCTATCGAGGAGTCCCATACCCCATGCATTGTACCTCCGTCTAACGCGATGAATACTATCATGATTGAGCAAGAAAAAACATTCGTGCCTACGACACGACTATTCTCGTTTCATCATAAACTCATCCATTTCGGTGCTTCCTAAACTCAAGAGTCTAGCCCCAAGTCCTCAACTAAGTGCTCTTTGATTTGCATTCAAAGCTCCTCATTTGGTTAATACTACACTTGATTATCCCAATTAGTGTGTGTTACTATTCGGAGTTACGCATTGCTATAACTCTTTATTATTGAGAATGTAACATTTTACTGAGCAAAGTCAATTGTGTTTTATAATGTCCGAAGAATCTATTGAATTTTTGTTAGTAAAAATTGAAGTCCTAAGTACGACGTTATTCTGCCCCGTAACTCCGAATAGTAACACACACTTATTGGGATCTCAACCCAATTTTTTTTCCTTTTAATCCTTGGAAATTGGGAGAGAGGGAATTATCATATACGAGTGTACCTCTTGCTCATCCAAGGCTGGGGATTCGTGGCACTCAAGTAAAATCATCCATGCAGATGAAAAAAACGCAGGAATCATCTAAATGACTATTTTTAGGCCATTTAATTCTGGAAATAGAGTCAAAGGCCCCAAATTAGTCTAGTGATGTCACATTCGAATGAATCGGCCCTCAACCCCATAGGGGGGCTTTTTTTATTGGAGCCACTTCATCCACGATATCTTGGATGGATGTTCCTTAGTGAGTGCCACGAATCCCCAACCCTCATCCAACATCAAAGCCTTGGTATTGTATGAGACGTGCATATTAGATTAGTGTATTCAAGGTCGTTTGAGATGAATCGACAACAAACCTACAGGGGGTCAAGTTTTTATGTGGGATGAATGAGAGGTACACTCGTATACAATAATTCCCTCTCTCCTTGAAATTGAAGCAAACTATTCAAGTAGATGAGTTGCATTTAAGGGAGGGCACTTTTCTTTATGGTATTTGGGTGATACTCACCCTCTATTGAAACCTATATGTAAATTGAAATTCATTGTCAACATGTTTTCAACAAAGGTGACAATTAAACTGAACTAAAAGTGAGTTTGGAAATTTCAAAAATAAAAATTCATACACGTAATGACACTCTAGTATTGCAAACACAGATAACATTATTCAGATCCATAATAGTGTTATGTGGGACTGACAATATTCCACGGAATATTCCATTCAATATTCTCCCACATTCAAATTGAATGTGGGAAATATCCAAGCATATTTTGTGGAATATTGTCAGTCCCACAAAACATTGTTATGAATCTGAATAATGTTATGCACATGAAGAGGTCTCTCACATGTGATGGATCAACCTCAAAATGCCACAAGGCTCCTTGCTTCACTCCTCGTGTTTCACTCCTTACACTCATCCAAAATGTGCAAAGTTATTCATGTCAAGAGATAACTTATATGGAAAATTAGTGACCATGAAATTTCCAGGGTTGTATATAATGCAATTTAATTCTTCGCAAAACAATGTAGTTCACATGTAGCCTTAAAAGCTCAGAAGGACCCTTTGTTCAAGTGAGACTTTTGTGAATGGGAATGCAATATATTTTCTTTTGCTTTAACATTTTGTGGGCCGATAAAGGACATATGTACCTATATGTGAGTAAAATTTGGATCAAGAATTCCATAAGGAGTCCGACATTTCTTTGTAATTGGAAATGTGCTTAAAATCTATGTCCCACATGTAGTTCCTTTCTGCTACATTTGTTATAGTAAATGATGTGTGTGCATGTGTATAGTGTTGACTTTTCCTTTGTAACCCTATATTATGGCCCACAATGTACATCATCAAGCATGAAAATAGCATGTAATGCTTGCTGCACTTGAATCTTCAACCATTGTGGTCCAAGACGACCCTAAACTATTGGATGATGGTGGAGAGATACCCAAATCCTAAGGAAGAAGTTGGCAGTTTGATTCCTGGCTGTGAAATCTCCTCTCTACTTGACAGAAACTTGCCAGGTGGTCAACTGCCTCCTGTGCTTTGGCGTTGGCCTGTCGGCCTTCTGTCTCAAAAAAAATAAAAAATCTTCAACCATTGACTATGTTTTCATTCTTTCACTTGGAGTTGTCAATAAATTATTAATTGAAAGTTATTAAGCATGTGAAACCAAACAACATAAACTCTCTTCCTAAGTCCAAGAATTGAGGGAGAAAACATTAATCGACATGAAGGGAACTTGAACTACGAATGGTCATTGTGGCTAAATTGGCTAAGTTTATAAATCAATCATAGTGTTCATAGAAAGAGTGTGAGAAACTCTACGAGGTAGATTGTTTGGATTGTTTTGGAGGAGATATCATCATTTGATGTGGTTGGAGGTGGTTCTTAAAGGTAGGATTTGGTGATTTGTGAATGGTCATTGCACCCATTGACAAGTTCTATGACTTATTTGGGTTTCTTCGCATTCAAGGTGAGGGACACTCATCATCCAGCCAATGGGATTTGACGACCTCTAGAATAGGCATATGAACTTCAAATTTAGATATTTGAAACATCACATATGTGTATTCCAAATACTTATATACATGGTTTTTATTGAGGATTCTCATCCATCATGTAGTCCAAATTAGAGAAAAAAAAATTACCAATTACCCCAACTTGAGAACTTCATTTTTGCGACCGTTGGATCTTCTAAAACCATGTTAAAAAAAAGGTTTTCACTTTGAAGATTTTCATAAAGGAATTGGTTTCCACTTACAAATGGTTAATCATATGTTAGTGATAGTGGGTTGAATTACCTTTGAAATCAAGGGTGTTATGAAAGTTTCAAGTTCATTGGAATGTAGCCTTTACCTCGCCGGGGGGGGGTTCACTCCTGTATTTTAGAAAACTATGTGAGAACAAACATAGGGTCCATTTCAAAGTTGCAACCTGCAAATTATTAAACATGTAATTGTAACAAAGCTCAAGTTATATTTGAACCCCATGGTATAAATAAATTAGGGTGATTACAAATTGATCGTGTTAGAGAAGTTTTAAAACTAACATAGCCTAGGGTTTGGAGGGTGGAGAATGAAAATAATATATATTAGGGCCCCACACTTTGGATGAGCACAATCGGGTGGCATCTCATGGATGTCTCTTGGTAGTTGGATGTAATCTATTAGGTTAGATGCGGGAGGGGCTCCTAACATATTTGCACATTTTGTTTGGCTTTGTGAGTTCCTAATTAGGGTTTGCAGGAGCTCTTTGAAGTTTTCATTTATCTGCACACTCCCACCATCTTGCAAACTTGGCCCATGTTGATGGTTGATTGTTGAAGGTTGGACAATAAAAGCACGTGCATAATTGTGCTTCTCAAGTGCGCCCATCCCAATCTTCATCTTTCCTACCTTCAGTTTTTTGCTCGCTTAGTATATGGGTAGCGTCTAGGGCTTCTAATACTTGTTGTAATTTCTCACATTCTTTTGGGAGCATTGTTGACGCATAGGAGGGGGTGATGTCAACATGAGGCGTTTGTGTGAGTGATACCGACTACAACTTGAGGTACTCGGTTCTAGTAAGGTTGTTGGTCACAAATTAGGTTTGCAATGTCTTTGAAGTTGAAATTGTTCTTACTTGCTTATGCCTTTGCTAGTCTAGAACTTATTGGATCTTGTAAGTGTGTTGAGGGCAGCACATATGCAAAAATCATACCACTTCTTGAAGGTATTTATTATTGTAGATTGGCCCTTTTAGTTCTTTGATATTGAGAGTATATGTAGGATTAACTACAAGCTTGAGGGGTTCAATAAAGTTTTTTTGGATGTATATGTTATGCCACTAGCTAATCCCAACCTTGAATCTAGAAAGCGCATGCATGTGACTTAGATTTTTTTTTTGACTCCCAACAAACTCTAGAGTGCATAGCAGAGGAGGTTGAACTCCAAGATCTTACCCCTCTTGTTGACTCTGACCAACCATTACCTCCACATGTTGGTTTCTAGAGTTAGTGGTGAGAGCACTAACCATGTGGCATCTGACCTGAAGTTCACATTGGTGAGTGTTGAGGTTATAGCTAGACACTTGCTAGCCAAAGAAAAACTTAGGAAGGATCTTAAACTGATAATCCTAGAGGATCACCAATTGCACTTAAGGTCTTCATACCATAATTTTGTGGGTGTAGTAAAGGTGAACTTTGTGGAGTGTTGTAAAGAGTTTGGATCCACCACTGGAGATCATTCCAAGAACACAATGCACAACCTCTTTGCCAAATAATTTTTTAAAAATCACCTCATGTCTAACATATATATTTGAAATTGATGCCAAATAAAGGGAGTCTAGTTTAGTGATCATCCCCAATTACAAGCCTCTAAGGGAAGTATATTGTCTTGACTGCATCTGACCACCAAGCACCAATGGGCTAAAGGCATTTAGATACTAAGTGCGAACGGAACTACGTAGTGCCGATGAGAAGAAGAAGAAGAAGAAGAAGATGAAAAAAAAAAAAAAAAAAACCTCCATTTGCTCTAGTTGGGAATCATGAATCAAAGGAAGTCCAGTCTTGTTGGGGATTTGGCAAATTGTTTAGGGGCATTGTGGTCGATAGCAAATGAGTACATGAGCAACCAATATGTGCAGAACATGGGTTGTTTCAAGAAAAACCACCGCTTATCAAAGCGATTCAAATTTGCGGTTGTTGTCTAAGCCATTAGCTTAGTTGAGTGTCATTGAGTTGAAGGTTCTCTGGGATGCCCTATGTGATTCTTACTATGATGTAGAGGTGAACTACATAATTGTTTTGTTTGAGGAAATGTAGAAGTACATACCTCCAACCGCTTGTTGAATTGTTTTGGGGAAGGATTTTAGGCAGAGGTTGTCACAATGTTTTTGGTAAATTTTATAGTTTGGAGCATCAGGGTTCGAATTAGGATATTGACTTTCTATCTTGAGCACAAAAAGTTGGATGTTGTGTATTGAGTAGTTTTAACCACACGAACTTGAACAATGACAAAAAATGCTTCATACTTGAATGTGTAAACCCTAAATAAACTTTGTGATTTGTGTTGGTTGGTTGTAATCTAATGCTACATGTATGTATGCAATTGTGTTTTTAAACACAAAATTTGGAAGCATTTGGATGTGTTTTTTAACCCGAACATTTTATCACCATTTCCATGTGTGTATGTTTTGAATGAAAATTCGCATACTAGGAAGCTAAATCTTGTGCACAGAGAGGTCACTCCATTGTCAAGTTGAACACCACGTGCGAACAAAGTTTGCTACCCCTATATTACATGCCATAGATAATTTTAAAATTTATGATATATTTTTCTACATATACATAACCATTGATAGTATCTTTTGTATATTTTTGTAAATTTTTAGTCATCTTCATTTTTGGAGTAATTTTTCTAGTTCGATTTTGCGTCATTCTAGTTAGAAAGGGTATGTTTTATAAAAAAATCATCAAATTTAGTTACCATTTTTTACTATGTAATAGGTACCGTGTATATCTACTCATAAAAAATGATAAAATTTTGACCCATTTTGGTGATGCTTTATGTTAAAAGTAAGAATTTTTAGATGTAAAGTGTTCGCACGTGGTTGTTCAACTTTACAATGGAGTGACCTCCCCGTGATCTTGTGCATGTCGTGTTGATGTGTTGATGTGTGATTAATGATCTTGTATGTGTAAGCGTTAAATTTTACATGACAACAATAGAAACTACATTTATAACTACTATATGCCCATGTAAAAGAAGAATAAATACCAAGTTAACCTACCTATAGGGTCCTCAAAATAATGAATGTTAGGAAATTACATTATAGTAGGGTCCACAATATTTACCTTCTTGAATATAATACCCCCTTAAAAACACCTTGTGTTTTCACATGTTCCCATTAAATACAAGGGAGTGACCCCCCAAGACCCTTTGGCAATAAAGGGCTAAAGATTCAGGAAGTTTGATGTGCAAACAAAGGCACCCTACATTAGAGGAGCATTACATCAACCCCACACGATCATGACTTTGTATAATTTCCACTCTACACTAGAATGATAAATATTGTGAGTGAAACCTATAGCGGTTCATCATGGACTATAGTTACACTATATGTCTTATTCAAATGTGGCACTATAATTGGAACACTGCCATATTGGTTAGAGTGGCCTCCATCACTTGTCATGTAGCAACAAGTACCCTATGGCACTAGGTTCTTACACTAGGAATTTAGGATCGATGATGAATAGTATTGGCCTAAGGGACTTCACTGGCGATTCACGTAGAAATAACATGTGGAAAAAAAGGTATGATGGAATTTATTAATAAGACGTAAATTTTATATATTTTTTGGATCTACATTAGGCTCTATTAAATGTCACAAGTAATTTATATATAACATACGGTACTATAAAATGTGCTAGTTTACTTCTATTTTGTGTAAAAATAGTCTAACAAAAATTAGAATGATACATTTTTTGCGAGGATGAGTACATTTGGAGGGTATGTTAAGTGATGCTAAAAAATAGCGGGGGTTAGTTGGAAACATGAGTGGAATTTAAATCAATGTAGATGAGATTTGGTTCATTGTGGATGGCCTTCGGTCCAATGTGGATGAACTTTGGTTCATTGTGGATGAAAGTTGAAACAAGGAAGAAAAAAAAGTTTTTATATAGTTAGAAGCACGTTGAGCTAGTTTTCTCTTTCCATTATCATTTTGCACAACTCCCTCAGTTGCATAATCACACCATATTCATATCATTGACATGTTTTGTTATTTTGCTATGTTTCCTTACATGACAAACATCAACAAAGAAGTAACTCCACACCAATACCACGAGGAAGTTTTGGATTCCTACTTCTTATAAATAAAAATAGGGTGCAATTTATTGCATGATTGTGGAATTCATAATTACACCAGTGTGGAGGAAAATGATGATAAATAGGAGTTTTGATAATCATAGGGTCCAAAAAAATTCAAATACTAAGATAAATAGCCCCTAAACAAATACTCGGTTCTGGCATGTGTATGCCAATTTTCTATAGAGGTGCCTTCCCAAGGTGTGGGCAACACTAAATCAAAGTGTTGTGATACACCCTAACATTCCACAACCTACTAGAGTTGGTCTCTTTTTCTATAATGGGAGCCCAGGGAATGCTATCATATGAGCGGTGAGTGGTAACTTGTGAGTGGTAATGGAGTATAACCATGCGGAAACACACATTGTAGTATCCTCATGGGGGGTGGACTCTTCATTGGAAATCTAAATGACGTGTGTGGGCGACTATGAAATAAACCCCCTATATGTGGAACATTTATAAAGAAAAACAAATGTATATTTGAGCCAAAATATTAGGCTAATAGTTTTGCTATAGACATTTTAGTGAAATTTAGATGGATGTTGTACTTCAATGGATGAAAGCAGTGAACTATGAACAGAGTTAGGCAATTAGAACTATAATAATGGGCTTAGGAGCCCCCAGTCAGTTACAACTATCATCATCCCCCTTGCCCATGAGGGACATGGAGGGGAGAAATTTCTTTGAACCTTTTGCCCGCATTGTTAAACTCATAGTCTTGTCTCCCTCGGCACATGGATTGTGCAAGGTCAGTAATTCAACTATATTTTGTAAACAAATTAGCAATTGCCACAATAATTGCGGGATTGCAGCTTTGAGATTAAGTTTATTGTTATTTTGAATATGAGCTACAAATTAGTGCCAACAGCCGGCTAAACTATTTTCATGTATGTGAGATCGTAAACGATTGTCTTCTGTGGTGAATGCAATTGATTGTGTCCAAAGTTCTGATTGAGATGTCTTCACATGAATAGGAAGTGTGAACAAGTTTGATTATGAATATGAGAGGTATGGAATTGATAGGACATGAATTGAGTTATGTGAAGCTAAGAACTATTGTCCTTTTGTTGCGATAGCATTGGAGTGAGTTTGAAACTATAGAAATAGTTGATTAAGTTGAAACTATGAGTGAGTTTAGTAGTGAATGTGAAATAGTTGGAATTGATAGACTTGGACTAAGCTGTGGAACCGTAAGTTTGCTTGCCTAAGAGATTAGTGATAACAAATTGGGATTAACAAAGGTCGATTGAAGTCACAACAATGTAAGATTGCGAGAATACTTGTTTGAGATGGGTAAGAGCAAATTGAAATTGACACAGAGTAATGTGAGGAAAAATCTGCATGGAGAGCAAGAGTGAATGATGCCCATTGTGTGAGAGAGAAAGTATTGAAATTGAATCAAACTGAGAGTAAATAAAACTATCAACAAGTGTTGAATGCACTTTTGAACTTCAGAGCTTTCATTAAACTATTGGCTGAGGAAGGCGATATTACACAAAGTGTGTCGAACTATAGCTTGCTAGTGCTCATAGACATAGAGGCTTGAGTGACTAGGACAAAAAGTGTGCAGAGAGCTAGTTCAATTGGTGCAGAAAGCAAAAACCATTATAAAGTAAGATGGATAGGGAGTTACCATGTGATGAAAATGAAGAGTTGTTGAGGTTTACCTAGGAGAGGAGCCACTTGAGAAAAAACTAAGTCTTGTGAAAGGCATATGAAGCATTAGGAAGAGAGACTGTCAAGGGTTAGTTTAAAAGAGAGGCCACTTGACTATTGTTGAAACATGTGAAAGGTGAAGAGCATGAAGGATCATGTTATTAGGTTTGTGATAATAGTTGAGACAAAGACTATAGTATTGTTTATGAATTTGTAGAAGTTGAGACTAGTGAACCCTTCTACCAACTGATGATGATGAGAATGGAGTTCCGATCAATTGGTTCAATTGTTGCATACCATAATGTTTTGGATTATCATAATAAAAATTGGCAAATGACTTAGTGTTCTCCAACAATCCATGGTAATAGGCCCCCTTGATTAGTGATTTTCATGTCTACAAGTATATCACATGAATAAATTTTGTTAATTTAATGTAAAATGTAGAGTAAAACCCCTATAGTCGTGTGAAACTTACTATATTTGAGTTCAACACTCACATATTATGGTGCATTGCTCATGTGTTACCGCTCATCGCTCAACGCTCTAATACTTGGCCACAAATTGCTCACGTTATATTACAGTGAACCTTGTTGGTAGTGCGACAATCCTAGCCACCAAGCTAGCTAGATGACTTCTAAAATACTAAGTTGGCTATTAATTTTGATGACTCAAATGATCAACAACCCACATGTATGTTCACCCTTGCAAAGTGAACAATGGTCAAGACGAGCACTTTTTATTTTGCAAGGGTGCCCCAACATAAATGAAGAGCCATGCTTGCAAAATTCTCTGTACTAGGGGTACAACACACTAGTGATGAGTAATGTTATGTCAATAGTAGGGCATTAAAAAAAATCCAAGGGATTATTGCTGATGCATTATGTAGTGGAATACGCCAACCCTTGTGCATTTTACGGGTAAGAACCTTAATCATGACCCTCATGACCTACTTTGATGGTCGGTTTACACCATGCACCATGAAGTTGGGCCATGGAAGATTGCCTTTTTCCATGGTCCAACTTCCATGGTTTGATTTCTTAAAAAAAATCAATTTACAAAGCCTTTGGGCCCCTCACTAGGTGTAAACCGAATGTGGACCAAGAGGGATGACCATGCACCAAAAAGTCATTGTGTTGATTTTTTAAATATAAGTCCAAAAAGGGCAGTTTTGAAAAAAAATTCAAGTTTGACCACTCTTTTTTCTTCTCTTGTCTTCATCTTCTCTTCCCTAAAAAAATCATTATAATAGTGTTTCCCTACCATAGGCCCTTGCCTTTTTCTACCATAACACTTATTTTGCCTCTCCACCGCAAAACCTATTGGACCATGTCAGCGGATAATGTAGGCCTTAAAATATGTCTTTTGGGGACCTTGAACTCCATGGTCACTTTGACATTTTTTCCTTTGTGTAAACCGAAGTGGTCCCGGGACAAGTCCAACAGCCAATCACAGATTTTATAGGGCCTTGGGACGACTTCAGGGTCCATGATGTAAACAACCCCTGAGAGAGGGGCAATTATTGCATACGATCATCTATCCAACATAAAAAACCTTTACCCCCTTATAGGTTTGTTGCCGATTCATATCAAATGATCTTGAGCAGATTATTCTAAGGCCTATAAAGTTGACTCCGATGTCAATACAACTAAAAAAGATAACCTTCATAATACATACTATATCAAAGGCTTTTATGTTGGATGAATGAGAGGTACGCTCGTATACAATAATTCCTTCGCTCCCCTTGCTTTGGGCTGATGCAACCAACTTCATTGAATATTCTCGTACCTTAGAATTATTACTTTAACCTAAAAGTCGGCTTGGACCAAGTGTGGGCCTTCACATTTGAACCGGTTAGGCACCTTATTTTGGCATGTTCTAGAACTTGATTCTACATTTGTGGTAATCTGACTAGAATATGTTTATGCCTTCATGCATAACATTTCTAAGCATTGTGCGTTTGCTCATTTGAACCCCAAGAATATAACCATGGGATGCCGCAGCTAATGCACATTCACACTAACTTTGCACTAGTTGTGGTATCCATGGTTATATGCTTGGGGCCCACATGAATGAACGCACGCTGCTTAATAATGTTATGTGAGTGTGGAAAGAATAAATGTTCCTTTTTGTATATTTGTGTGCCATTCTCGCATCACTCTTGTAAACGTCCACATTTTAAGGTAGAAAAACTTAAAAACGGTGGATGACCACTATTGGTGCACTAGACTAGGAGTAGATTGATTCTTGTGTGGACCCAAAATGGATAATTATAAAAGTGGTGGCCCACCAAGGATGCAGTGATAGGCTAGATGAAGTAAAAAAATCCGTATTACAAAGTCAAACTGATCTCTTTAAAATTTGTTTGTGAAACTCATAGACGATCATGAGTCTAAGTATGTGGCCACTTCCAACTCCACACCACGGGGGGTGCAGTGGCGAAAATGTAGAAAACCACGTGCGAGAAAATGTAGGGTGGATTTTATTCAAGACACATAATTTTTACATTTTTTTTAGATATACAATAGCGTCCTCTAAATCTGAATTTGGGAATTATATATAATGTATAGTGTGTTTTAAGTTGTGGTATTTATTATTATTTAGATATAAAGTAGCATAAATAAAATAAAATTTAGTTTTTAAAAATTTATAGGTGCAACATAAAACATATGCCATTAGTGGCATTGGATGAGAAATAGGCAAATTGTATGTGAACATGTGTATGGATTTGTTGAAACGGTCACCTTTGGATGGAAGTACCATCCTTAGGTTTTTGTTTTCTCTCTAGTCGGTTGCTCTGCTTCGGTTTAGGGTTTCTTGCTCACTGTGCTCACTCATGTGCTCGCTCTTGTGCTCGTTGTGCTTGTTCTTGTGCTCATTATGTTCACTCTTGTGCTTGCTTCTGTGCTCATGTGCTTGCTCTTGTTCTTGTCGTTGGAAAATGGTGACCGAAGGACTAATTCTGGCCTTTTTTGGTGGTGCTGGTGAGTCGAACTGTCTCTGGAATTGCTAACACCTGCTCAACACTAATATTTTGTGGCCTCTATATGAACACTTAAGACAACTACATCTATGTTCCTTGAAATCCATCCCAAATTGGCATTTGCCATTGCATAGTGCACTATATGGGTAATGTATGTGTAGATTGTTCACACAAAATTTCTACTACTTATAAATAAGATAGGGTGATTATTATTATGTGACTCTGTAATTTATATATAATGATAGGGTGTTAGAAAATACAATCCAGTAGAAATTTAGCTACTTATAGGGTGGAAAATATTCAATGAAGGAAGGTAAATACCCCCTCATTAAATAGGGGGTTCTCGCACGTGTATACATAAAGCAAGTGTAGGTGCACCCCCCGTGCTCCACACACAATTTTGGCGGTTGGATCATCTCGGATTTTTTCTCCTTTGATTAACGAGTGCAACTCACAAAGTTCATCATTCCAAGTTTTGAAATTAAAATCAAAGTGCAAAATTCATAAGAGATCAAAATGCAAATTCTCTTTCTCTTCAAACAATCACATATAGCTCTTCAATTATGTGAATTTCTTGAACCTAGAATGATTGATGCAGTTTGAGCACATAGATTCATCTCATTGTAACACGTGTCCTTTAATGTCCGTTCTTAACTATAAGGCTTGTCAATTCTGATACCGGTAATTTGATACCAATGTTCGGTCAAGTTATACTACTCAAATATGAGGTAGAGAGCAATGTGCTAAAACCAACACATGACCCAAAACCAACACTCAAAAATATTGCACTATAAGTACACATTGATTTGAGACACTATGCCCCCTTGAGATCAGGCTCACGTGCTAATTTTTATTATCTATCAATAAATTTTTGAACCTTAATAACTTTTGCATACAAAATCCATTTTTTGGTGTGTTGGAATCCCGTCCCAATTTATAAAAATAAATATTTAGACCTTTAACAATCTAATAATTTAGATACATTCAACACTTAAAGTGTTAGTTTTAGTATCACAAGCCTAATGTAAAGAGTGACCACACAAAATCCATATACCTTAAGGTAAGTGGGACTAATTTGGCTACCCATTGTAAAATGGACACTTACATTTGAGTGACTTGTGGTTAGATGTGGATCAAAGAACATACACAAAAAGACACGTTACTTAAAAAAGATTGGACCTTGTGCTTGAAATTTGTTGACAACCGTTCTAAATCCACTACGACCACTTTCAAAATGAATAAGATATGCACATGAGCTTTGAAGAATATGAGAAAAATGACTAGATTTGTTATTCGTCTTGCAATAATTCCGTCTTTCATAACTAACCGCTTTTCCAAGAACCAAAGAGTTTTCAAAACTCGTCATAAATTTTCATCCATGAAGTCTCAATATCATCCATAATCTCTAGATGATCTCCATGAATTGATTGCTTATGACTAATAACCAACTTGAGCAAGTAGATGACGAGCCATGCTAGTTATCTAGTCCATAATTAGTGTGTTGCCATATTGATTAGCTGAAAATGCCACTACACCCTAACCTCGATAATGTCACCCTTGTTTATAGAACACCTTGATATTGTCACCCAAACCTTCGAAACCAAATTTTCTAGTGTAAAACTCCCTCATTATTATCCCTATCACCCTTGATAATGTCACTATTTTTTTTTCCAAAATTTGTAGTGTAAGTGTGATAATAACAAGTAATATGGATGAAAAAAGGCCGGATGGACAACAAATTCTATGGATGATGTCGGCATCTCCGCCCGCCTTTCTGCCTGGATCCCGTAGAAGTAGACCCATTGATTGATGATAGCAATGATGTTGAGTCTAAGGTAGTGAAGTTAAGTGATGCACAAAAATATGTTAAAGATGTTTTGAATTTGATGGCTAGTGAAGGTTCTCAAATTTTCAACACTATGGAGTTGTTAGGAATGGAAAAAATCCATGACAAGCTCATTAGAATTGGTGTTGCACATTTAACATCAATGTCAACAAAACAATGTGACATTAGGAGCTTCTTTGTCTCTAGTGAGAGGTCCTTACCTGATCTCAATGACACATTATGATGTGCTATCTTTGTTATTCAAGCTTTTGAATTTGATTTTATATTTTAAAACATTGAATTCTCACCTTTGTTATTTTCTTTTGAATATTGTAATTTTTATTTGTTTTTCTACCTATTTCTTTGATAATATCACATTATGCATAAATCTTCCAAATGTGACATTGTCAAATATGTCACACCTTGTTTATATCACACTTTTTGGTGAAACGGATGGTGTGACATTATCGAGGTTAGGGTGTAATATGTCATTTAGTGGTAAACGGATGAGGCCATTAGCCGTTCTTTTTTGGAAGGGAGGGGGGGGGTTATGACGCATTTTGTGCTTGGGTTACAACTGCAAGCCGTGTGCGAATTGTGATGTGGTGAAGAAGCCTCTATGGCTAGCATGTCTACAACTGGCGAGCCTTGCTAAGGCCCAACCCACACGAGAGGCAGAGGAAGTACCCCGGTTTAAGGAGAACCAACCACTTGCTCATTTGAACCAATGCTATTCATCCAACTCAGTGCCATTCATGCAAGTTTCCTCCCGTGTGGGTTGGGCCTAAGTTTTGTAGTGGAAGGCGGTGTTGCAAAGCAGTGCCTAGGAAGTTTTTGGGCATAGTCGGTCAAGATCCTAGTGATTCAAAACCCAACCGGTTACATGTTGATATCTTCTGGTTTTGCTTTATTCATTTGAGGTATATTCTATAGATTCCTCTAAAATGATTGGTAATTCTCCTGAGGTCTCCAACTTCCACCGGTTATTTCTCAAACTTAGCCGGTTCATCTGTAACTAACCGCCGGTTCTTCCAAAGTGAAAATGTCTGGGATCTATGTCCGGGAAGAACCGGCGGCTAGTTATAGACGAACCCGTTGAGTTTGAGAAATAACCGGTTGAAGTTGGAGACTTCAGAAGAATTACCGATCATTTTAGAGGAATCTATAGAATATACCTCAAGTGAATAAAGCAAAACCGGAAGATGTCAACATATAACCGGCTGGATTTAGAATCACTAGGATCTTGACCGACTATGCCCAAAAACTTCCCGGGCACTGCTTGGTACAGTCAAACCTCTATAAGTGTTACCCCTATGAGCGTTATCATTTCATATATGTTAAGAAAATTTTACTCCCCTACAAAAACACAATTGGTAAGACTAGTGAGTGTTATGTGGACCAAGTTGGAGACTCAATTAAACTTTCCCTTTTCCCAATTTGAGGATTGAAGTGAGTGTGGCAAAAACATATGTTCCTTTTTTTTGTTCTTCTTCTTGCAGGCATGTCACTTGCATTAGGTGGTCAAACCTATTAGCGCCCAAAATTTGACAAACTAAGATCTCAAACAATTGACAATAATGTTAATTTTGAAATTAACATAATTGTGTGCGGAACAATTTTATTCTTCAAAAAATAATAAATAAAAGTGTTATAACATGCTCTACTCCCTTCTACTTTGTTAATTGCACCTCTATAAGTGTTAATTTTGAGAAAATCAAGGTAAGAATATATGAGAGCATACATTTAAAACATGTAATCACATTTATCCCATATTCTTTGCGAACAAGTCAAATATTCTCTCTTATTTAGAGATCCTTCCTCCTTGTGCACTTTTGTGAGCCAAATATGGTGCTCACATGTGGTGTTAACCCTTAAGTTCCGTAAAACTTGACTTTGATAGTTCTTCAATTACTCAAAATTATAAAAAGAGTGAAGCTTTTGTGTTTTGATTTAAGATTTAGTTTGAAGTGATTAGCGGGTGTTGTGTGGGGATTGGAGTTAGAGGAATTAGTGGGTTGGTTAGTGTGAGCCACTCAAACCGCTCACTGTTTGAGTTTAGGCTCACTGCCTACAAGAACAAGGAAGTTAATTAGTTTGAATGGTCAATATATACATTGTTGTTAGATTTTGAGACATCCGCATGTGGATGCGAGTGGTCTAAGAGACTGGTATTAGGTCTGGACCAACCCGGGTTCGAATCCGGGTGGTTACATTGACCGGTGCTATCCCAAAGTTGAGCTAGTGGTAAAGCAGGAATAATCCGTAGGTGGATACCGAGAAGAAGTTACTACGCGCGTGTGCGTTGAACCCTCTCAATTATATTATCTTTTAGAAACATTCTATTTACCCGCGTAGACTAACCAAACCGCTCGCGGTTGGGTTAAGGTTCGCACTCTAAGTAGGAGGGGAGTTATTGGTTCTGAAATTAGACGTAAGTCAAGTGTTAGTGTGAAGAAACGTGGAGAAATGACATCGTAGAACATCGTAAGACATGGTTGAATGAATGCAGAACATGGTCAAACGACTGCAGGACATGGTCAAACGATTGCAGGACATGGTCGAACGAATGCAGAACATCGTCGAATGAATACAGAACATGGTTGAACGAATGCAGAACAGCGTTAGACGAATGAAGGACAGCATTGGACATCGTCGGATGGAGAACGACGACGAACGGAGACGAATGGACGACGACGAATGGAAGTGGACGCCAAACGGATGAAGGCCATTGGATCTAACGGTTGGCGAAAAGAGACCGTTGGATCTAGGGGTTGGAGAAGGGCGGCTAGGGTTGTGACGGCCGTGGATGCCAACCGTTGGATCTAGGAGTTTTGATCAAGGGTTAGGGTGGTGACGGCCGTGGATGCCAACCATTAGATGTAGGTATGGCTTGATCTACGGTGAAGAATGCTTTGTGGTTGGAGGGGGTAGTCCCATAGAGGAGACCACGGAGGCTCATTCTCTTCTCTCTCATTTCTCTCTCACACACTAGGACCTCTCTCACTCTAGGATCTCTCCTCTCATGCATTAGGAGCACACACACATTAGGATCTCTTGCATTAGGATCTCTTCCACTAGAACCTCTCTCACTAGGATCACTTCACTTGTTACTTGGGATTGCTTACTCTCTCCCTCCTTTCTATGTAGTGAGAGCAAGGAGTTTGTAGAAGGATATGAAGATGAATGTAGAACAAGGGGTTTGTGAACCCTATGAGTGTTGAACAAAAGGGTTTTTGAACCCTATTGAAGAGTTATGTTATTGCCTAAGTCACATTAGCTTTGATATCATGAGTTGGTAATGGTATAAATTATTATCTCATCTCTTCTTCCATTAGTCTCATCCTTAGTCTATGCATTAGTCTTTTGCATTCCATTTCGCATTAATTTCTAGTATTAGGCCATGAACTAGTGTTCTGCATCAAACTCTACATTCTATTATGCATTAATCCTCTTATTTAGGCCCTGAACTAGTTTTTACTCTGCATTAAACTCTGTATTGCTGTCCTGCATTACACTCTGCACTATGTTCTGCATTAAACTCTGTGCTGGTGTTCTGTATTATGTTCTACGTCAAACTCTGCACTTCTATTCTGCATTAGCCCATGTGTACTAGTGTTCTGCATTACACTCTGCATCATGTTCTGCATTATATTCTCGCATTAAACTCTACATTAATCCTCTGCATTATGCTCTGTATTGATATTCTGCATTACATGTTCTGCATTACAGTCTACATTATGTTCCGCATTACAGTCTACATTATGTTCTGCATTAAACTTTGCACAACACTCTAGGTTGGTGTTCTACATGAACGTCCTACATGCTACATATTAGAAGATCATTGCTTGGAAGGCACTAGAGTAGAACACCCCTCCGGCCAATCTTGTGGGATTATTACTCGCTCGGAGTGGCAATAGTCACCACACATTTAAATTCATTAGATCATGAGTGTGGAGTTTCCGAGGCTAGGGAATGATAAAGACATGTGAGCCATAGACTCCCACTCGGACTACAGACGCATAAGGGTGGGGATTTATGGCTGACAACTTTCAAGGGAGTTACCACATCGACAATTCAAAATTGTTGGAGGCACACGGGTGTTCTTTCGATCTATTGAGAGGGAGATAGAGGAAGCTAGGCGCTTGGTAGAGGTTGATGAAGTTGCTACTCTACTTCATCAACTGACGTTGTTGTCATCTGATAGTGAGGTGGGTGACGTGATGAATGCTCATGAATACCTCAATTATGAGATGGAGTTTGATTTAAACAACCCCTATGAACCTACCGATGAGGAGTTTTTGGATATGTATTCCTCAAAACATCAAGAAATTGATGTTGATGAGGTTATGGTTGATGTGGTAGGATTGAGTGTTGTTGAGCGTTCTCTAGAGACTTTGAAGAAATACTTTGAACAAAGACCAAATGATACCCTATCACACATCATGAGCATTCAAGGACTCCAGAAGGAAGTTTCATCTCATCATTTGGAAGCTTCTCGTCATACCATTATAGACTCTTTCTTCCCGTTAGTTTACTTGGAAGAATCTCGTCAAGTTACTACTACATAGATTATTTCTTTCAATTAGTTTAGTTGAATTATGTATTATCATTTGTACTTCCATTATTTATTTATTTATAAAACATCATGTTCTTCATTTATGGAAATTTTGAAGTGTTGTTTCTATAAATGTTATTAATCATCAGTACGAATTCTATAAGTGTTACTTGTTATAATTCTATATATGTTATTTTTTTGCTACTCCCAACCTGTAACATTTATAGAGGTTTGATTGTAGTCGGTCGGTCAGATACTGTGGAATGATTGACAGCCGGAGGCAAGTACATAGTGGCTGTAGGTTAGGGTTACTTCGCTAGTGGAGTAACTTGTGAGTGTTGCTTGTGGTGCTATATTCTGTTGATTGATTTTGTGTTGGGAGTTTTTTTTGGGTGTTCTGTGATGCCTCAAAGAATGAGAGCTGTAGCTTTTTAGGACCGCTTCACATTATGGCCATCCAAGTCGAGAGGCCGTGGGATTGAGTGGCCAAACTTTGTTGAGAGTCCAAAGAAATGGGCTGAAAATAGCCAATAAATTATAGTATGTGGAGCCTTCGGCTGGGCATAGTGTGAAGCCTCCAAAGGCCAAACCCAAAGTCCAATTGTTGGCCATGAACTCCCACGGCCTCTCGACTTGGACGGCCATAGTGTGAAGCCTCCAAAGGCCAAGCCCAAAGTCCAAACCCAAAGGAGCATTCCACTTTACTCCTTGCTCAAAATAACCCCACCAATCTAACATCCAAGATCTTGTCAATGATTGATTTTTTAATGCAAACAAACCGACGGCCTCTCGACCATAGTTTGGGTTTCTATTCCCGTCCGACCCAAACTTCCTTCGAGAGTCCGTCGCCTACTTCAAAAAGTAATCATTTTAAATTGCGACGGCCTTTGGACTTTGGCCATAGTGTGAAGGGTCGAGAGGCCGAACTCTTGGTTCCTTGCAATTTGATTGGTGGAAATCAACGGCCTCTCGACCTTCGGCCATAGTGTGAAGCGCCCCTGAGAGCTGTGGCTTTTTAGGACCGCTTCACATTATGGCCATCCAAGTCGAGAGGCCGTGGGATTGAGTGGCCAAACTTTGTTGAGAGTCCAAAGAAATGGGCTGAAAATAGCCAATAAAATATAGTAAGTGGAGCCTTCGGCCGGGCATAGTGTGAAGCCTCCAAAGGCCAAGCCCAAAGTCCAAACCTTTGGCCATGAACTCCCACAACCTCTCAACTTGGACAGCCATAGTGTGAAGCCTCCAAAGGCCAAGCCCAAAGTTCAAACCCAAAGGAGCATCCCACTTTATTCCTTGCTCAAAATAACCCCTCCAATCTAGCGGCCAAGATCTTGTCAATGATTGATTTTTTAATGAAAAAAAACCGACGGCCTCTCAACCATAGTTTGGGTTTCCATTCCCATCTGACCCAAATTTCCTTCGAGAGTCCGTCGCCTTCTTCAAAAAAGTAATCATTTTTAAATTGCGACGGCCTTTGGACTTTGGCCATAGTGTGAAGGGTCGAGAGGCCGAACTCTTGGTTTCTTGCAATTTGATTGGTGGAAATCGACGGCCTCTTGACCTTCAGCCATAGTGTGAAGTGCCCCTTAGCCTATTCTGTTTAAAAAAAATTGAGAAGAAAGTTGGTTTCCTATGCTACGTGTCATTTTTAGTTGTTTTCTTTGTTTATTGTTTCCATTGGGACCCCCTTGCCAATTATGTAATGGAACTGCCCACAAGAAGCCTACGCCATAAGAGAGGTGCGTGCACTGCTAAAAGTGTCCGTTTAAGGACCTAGGTCGTCGCTAATTGGGGGGGGGGATTTCAGGAAGTGTGAACAGGGAAGGTTCGGCAGGAAGCACCTGGGAAGGCGCCTAGGCAACGAATGAAAAGGAAGACTAAGCAGAAGAAGAAGTAGCGGAAGAAGGCATGTAGCTTCGTTGTTTGCATTTCTTTCAAGTACGTTGTGAAGAATCGCGTCGTGCTCCCCCTCCTCCTCCCTCCCTCCTCCTCCCTCCTCTATCTTTCTTTCTTTTATTCTGTCTTCTTCTCCTTCGCTTTCTCCGTCGCATATTCTTCTGAGTATCACTCGCTTAACATTTGCATCAACTACATGACTGTTGCTTAATTTGTAGTTCCTGGTTCCGGCTTGCAAGGGCTATGAATTCCGCTTGAATTGGACAGTGAGGACGTCGATTTCTGGCTTAATTCAAAATTTTCAAGAACCTGCGGCCATCTTCCCTGCGCCAGGTATTCCTCTGTCACGGTGGAGTTCAATTTTTGTTTAGAAAACGCTAAGACTGAGCTTCTTCTTCTTCTTCTTCTTCTTCTTCTTCTTCTTCTACTTCTTCTTCTTGTGTGGCAGAATATATTGTGAACTGCAGCCACAATCTTATTGACTAGTTGCTTGGACATGGGGTAAGACTTTGCCCTGAAGTCGACAGGAGGAGTTTGATTTTTACATTTACAAACCTCTTACAAGAAACTGTTTTTGAGTCTTTTTCTTCTGCGGGAGATGTTTCTTTTCATTTTTCTATATAGTGTGCATTCAATAGTTTCTTGATCTTGTGCATGGGAGATAGGAATTTGATGTCAGGGTGAAGTTAAGAGTTCTCTAAAGGTCAGTTACGATCTGAGGTGCTTCTTTTCTACTTCTTCTGTGCAGGATATTGTCTATTTGCAGCTACAACATTCTTATGTCAACACGTTTCTCGTAGTTTCTTCTTCATATGTGGATGCGGTTGCGAAGTGAAGTTCGACAAGGAGAAGTTAAAAGATTTCGCAGCGCCTTGCGCTAGAGGCAGGCAGAATTGCACATAAAGGCGCATCGTATTTCTTCTGTGGGATTGCGGCACATTTCTTGCTAAGAAAAGCTTGCGTGTGGATATGGACAGGTGGTGTTGAATCGGGGACCTCAATTTCGGTTCTGCCTTCAGAGAGCATGTTTACTGTGTGGAGAGGAGTGATGTTGAAGGCAGTGAAGGGGACTTTGGGATGAGGAGAAGGCATGCCATTGTTGCGGTGCCGTGTTTGTGAGGGGCGTGGAAGTTGATGTGGCTCTTAAGGTAAACGTGCCTAATCTGGTTACTTATCTTAATAGGTCACCTCTATTTGAGTGGTGTGTAGTTTCAGATTACATGACCGACGAGAGGAGAGTACTAGATGATGCGACGAGTTGCTATCCAATTACTGCAGTCATAACTGTTCTGCTCATGGACAGAAACCGGAGTTTGTACATGGAATATTGTTTGCGCGGATAAAAAAGCAGGGGAGTCTGAAAGTGTTCTCCACTTGGTCGAGCAACCGGTTATGTGTGAATCTAAGAACGGATACCAAAAAGACATGTATTTGAAAGAGATTGAACGACATGCTCAAATTTTTCTAACCATTCTAGGTTTAAAAGCCAATATAATCGGGAAGGAGCTAAATGGTCGTTTCTGGCTTTGACACTTTTAACTGTGAAAAATCATAACAACAGCATGGGAGATCATTAAATTCTATGATTTTTTGCTAAAATCCCTATGACATTCGCGGATCCAAAAAAAATTGTAACTATGAAGTCCAACCAAGTTGAGAATCATGGCAAACAACAAAAACTAACCATTTAAGACACGTTTACCTTAGTACTTACAAGCCATAATTTATTCCGTGCACAAGAATACTTAATAGTAAGAGGGTGCGAATACTTCGAATTGATGTGTAAAAAGTGAGGAGGGATATCAATAGATGAGCGACAGTCTGCTTTTGTGTACTTTGTGTGACTATGCCGCTCTAACTTATGGCTCCGGTAGGTGATTTGTATCACCGAAATAAGAAAGTGTTCTGAACGAGTTTTATGCATGAGGAGCCGCATGAGTTCCTTGCGAATAATTCTCCCTGCGTTGTACACAAGCTTTCGTAACCAGAACATCAGGAAAATACTTCCACTTAAATAGCATAGGATAGAAAGAAGACATGTAGAACGTGAGAACCGAATTGAAGGCGAAACCTCGGCAGTTGAAAGGAGGCGTATCAAATGCCAACTGAATTTTGGATAGTCATTGACAAGGCAATTAACATCGTTGGTATCTTTGTTTTCTTTTGCAGGCCGATTACCGCTGAAAGTCTAGAGGTTAAGGTAAGCTTTCGTTAAAATTATCAATGGAAAGAGCTGAAATATTGTTCAAATCATGAAACTCAACCTCCCGATTTAAGAGATTTGAATGATTGGATTTTCTCCGTAACCAACCAAATGCGAGGTGCTTACGGCAATCCTGCTGGATCTTTGTAGACTGTTTGTCTAGGACATATATTACTCAAGAAAGAGACTGCCCAAATATTCAATGCAGTATGTTGTTTTGGAAGTGAATTAGGGCCTTGAATTGAATCCATTTAAATTGGCGTTATATATATTGTAGGGAGATACCTTAAGTGTGTTGACAAGTTGTTCGGTTTACTATATCTATTTTGTGGAACAGATCCTATGTTTAAAGTAATTTTGCTAGATTTGAAATATTTGAAATAGAAGTCTATCTTATTCTTTGTAATCACTGCGTCCAGACCTAATGAAGAGTTATGGAACCTTTTATTACAATCACAAAATGTTACGATCACAGAAAAGAGCTTGTAGGCTGGACTCCAGCTGAACTGGAGCATTATTCAATTCTTGTAGTGCATATGACTGTAGGAAGGCGGTTTGCAAAAAGGAGAGCTGGGGGATCATAGGCACAGATAGGTGGTTGCTGTGCTTCATCTGCTGTCTGCGAGACGATCGATTCCGGTGTCCTGCCTGAGAAAGGAGTAGGGATGAAGTAAAGAATGTACCAGTATATCCAATTGCAGAATGCTTGCAAATATACTTTACCTATCTGAAGGGAGGAGTGGCTTAATGGTTCAACAGAGGCAGGATAAACTCCACGCTGAAGACTCTTGTCAACGAATCTTTTTAAAAATGAATTGGAACAGGTGCTGACCACACCATGTCGAAGGTCTTTCCACGGCCAGAAAGAGTTTACGGAAATAGGTGTGTATACTTTCTCACGAGGGCACATACATTCTCTGTCCACTAGGCTAGCTAACATTTTTCCATGTGAGACTTTATGTAGGATTACGAGGCAGCTATTGAAATCATGTGGAGGATACTCATCGTATAAACAAGTGTATCGCCCAAAAGTAGATTTCGTTACGAGGTTCACAAAAGACACTTATTCACTTAGAATACTACTAGAATTTGATAACAATGAGTTGATGGAAAATTTTCCATGTTGATGGATTTGGAATTTGGAACAGTTTATCCAACATGAAGAAAAATCGAGATTCATCAAAATTTTCAGGCAAATCATATGGTGAAAGCATAGAAGATCCTCAGCTCTGCATGTGTACTGGAGAGGACTCGCCTGATTTATTGGACAGGAAAGTATCGTGTGGTCAAGGCCTCGGTACTGGCTTCTTATCCCGAAAATGGAGCATCAGGTCGATTTTCACATCTGTGATGCTAAGTACTTAGCTCTAAAGACTTCCTTACATAGAGGTTGAGCACGGTCCACTAAAATCTCATTACAGCATTTTCGGTGCAGTAATAACACCTGCTATTTTTCCTGATTGGAAGCTACTCGTTGTAATATGGAAGTCTCCTGTACGAAATGTGAGGTGGAGCGGGCCTGTCAGTAGTTTTACACCTTCTATCATATGATCTGAGTGTTGTTACTTGATATTTATTTTTCTCTTCATCCTTAGAAAGGGCTTTCCTCAAGCTGGTGGTCAATGAGATTGTCTTACGCAAAATTGTTTCTTTGAGAAATTGATGTGTTGCTGCTACAAAATGTCTTGGCGCCTGACTATGAGATTGCTAGACATTGCAAGCTTGAAGGTTCTACCCAAATGTGGTGCTCTATTCAATTTCTTTTGTCTGGGATGAAACTTTGCACCTGCATAAATTTTCTTGCAAACCCGACGCCAGGTGAAATATGATTCCTTGCTTTTTTGGGGAAAAGGCCGGATTCTTTAATTTGACTGTGGGAAGTAATTTTTCTTCCTCTGTTCAGTGCTCGGAGCTGTGCAGCAGCTCAGGACAGATGGATTTTCGGCAAGGTGTTGGATCCCCAGAGTACTGGAATGCGACATTGGAACCGTTTGTTCCTTCTCTCCTGTGCTCTTGGGGTTGCTGTGGACCCTCTTTTCCTCTCTGTGTTCTCAATCAACAAAAAACTATCATGTCTTTACGTGCAAAGGAGAAACCTGATTGTACTGACGACCTTGAGAGGTTTGGTAGATTTCGCATATTTGGTTCAGGTATGGCCAGTGACCTAATCTGCCAACAAGCTTTTTCATTTCTGTTGGACATGTGATCTTAAGTATCACATACTGCACGTTCTTTAGTGTTCTTCATATTAGTGTATTTGACTTGTGAACATGCCCCATTTCTCTCATTTCTTCTTTGTGGGTTATTGCACATAGTTTTTAATTCTCGGTCAACCCTTTGGGACCCAGTAATATAATTTCTGACTGAAAACGGGATTCCTTTTTCATAGATCTGGTTGCAGCTGAAAACTGCTTATGTTTCCAAAGAGTCCCTTGTGCTTGGCCGAGGTGAGCTCATCTGGGATGCACGCAAGATCGCACAGCATTACCTGGGTCCTCTCTCAGGGTTCATATTTGACGTCTATATAATCCTGCCAGTACCTCAGGTACAATTAACATGTCAATATATGCTTGCACAGATGCTTGAGAATCTGCTTGCACAGATATGATGAGATGTAAAAATCTATTGCTGGCCTAGTATTAATACTAGGTTCTTCTGTTACACCATTTGTCTAGACTATCATGTGAAATTGTATGCAAGTTATAACACAGCTTGAATTCCAATCATGTGTGTGAATGCCATGTATAGGTACTATATAACGTGATATATATTTTATTGTCATGATACAAATATGAGTCTATAAATTTATGTTGAGATATCAAAACAAGATAACTGACAATTCTGTTGACTATTGTTGGCTCAGATCATGTTATGGGTGGTGACGCCAATGTTGATTGCACATGGAGGAGATCCTACAAGAGTAATGACATTCATATTTTTCACCTTCCTCATACAATATCTACCCAAAGTGGTACATTCAGCTTTGATGGTGCGACGTCTACAACGTGTGACAGGCTATGTTTTTGGAACTGCATCATCAGGATTTTTTCTCAACTTGATCACTTATTTCATCGCTGCACATGTGAGTCTCAACAATTCAAGTGCAATTGTAGATTCACCTCGTTTAAAAACATTATGGGCATCAGATGTATCTAATTATCATTTTTTTGCAATAAGATCCACATGCTTCTCAATTATGTAGGACATTTCTCCAGGCATTATTTCGTGTTGACCCTGGTTGTCAAATTTTGCAATATTAGTGATTATACTTCTGACGCTGGCCACCAAGTATGATGATCTGATGGTATTTGTAAATTTTTTAGATCAACCCGTGGTGTTGTGATGCTTCATATGCTACAGCTGTCCACAAGGGTTTATTTAGTGTCCAAACCATGATTAGTTTGCATATTCCTCATCTTCTTATGACTAATTTTTACTTTGACATTTGCAGGTGGCTGGGTCTTTCTGGTACCTCCTCACAGTGCAGCGAGTGGAGTCATGTCTCAGCGTACAATGCGAGGCTATGGAGCATTGCCCGTCAACAAATTTCGGTTGCCCTTTGCCCATAGCGTACCATCATCAGCCTGATGTAGCACTTCGATTGGCTTGGGCACAAAATACAACTGTGCAGTCGTGTTTGAACGCTTCTGCAAGTAATTTCTCATTTGGCATCTATTCGTGGGCCGTGCCATTAGTGACTGATGGGCAATGTGTCAACAAGATTGTGTACCCTCTTTTCTGGGGAGTCATGACATTCAGGTGAATTTTATTTCTAGAACTCCAAGAACATTGGATTTCAAAATTTCCATGTTGCTTTATCCTTTGGCATATTCAAGCACATTTAATGTTGTGAAGATCCGTTTGTGACATATAAATCGTTTTCTGTATCGGCATAACCTCTTTCTTTCTGTTATGAGCTTGCATATGTCAAACTTAAACGTGCATCAGAAGCCAGAGAGACTTTTCTTTAGTTAAATCTACTTGCTACCATCAAAATCATGCATGCAGGTCTACAATTGAATGGATCTGAAAGTAGATTTTAAGGTTATTCATTTGCATAAAGAAAGGATTACTGAGACATTGAAGATGTTCTATATGTGGTCTGAGGGCTTCAAGAGCTAGAGGCTCAATTTTACTCCAAATTTTTTGCCAGAATGACAAGAGCTCAATATTGTATAGGCACCTATCAACTTTGGTTGGCATAAATCTAATAGTAGAGGTGTGATGGATGCTGGTCTTCACAATGGTGTGCATAAACTACAACTTTTTGGTTCTGATTTGATGTTTGCAATTGTTTCTCCAGTTCTTTTGGGAACGCATTGGTTCCAAGCAACAATGTGTACGAAGTTCTATATTCCATCGTTGTTATCACTTGCGGTTTACTCCTCTTCACACTTCTAATTGGAAATATTCAGGTTGATCATCCTTACCTTTATCATCGTATGTGTGATCTTACTTGTCTGTGTAGTAAGGTTGTGAAATATGTTTCTTTTAAGTCAGTTGTGGAAGGAGTGATTTTTCTAACTGCCTTACCAAACAATATGTTAAGTGGGTAAAGTATTGATTGTGTGTCTTTCTGTAGAGGCCATACATACTTTTGAGAACAATGTACATGAGGCTTGTTGTTTCCTTGGAGAAAGTTTGGCCAATTTCAAGAATTTAGAACTTGCCACATAATATAGTGTTTAACTCATTTGAATGCTCGATTCCATTTATTTTATTACAGGTGTTCTTGCAGTCCATTACTGCCAAGAAGGCAGAGATGCAAATACGAAATCGTGACCTTGAGTGGTGGATGCGACGAAGGCAACTACCAACAAAGCTCCGGCTTCGTGTTCGACAACAGGAGCGGCATCGTTGGGCTGCCACACGTGGTATTGATGAAGAGGCACTAGTTGGGGACCTACCTGAAGGCCTCCGCCGTGACATTAAGCGTCACCTTTGCATAGACCTTCTTAAAAAAGTGCCTTTGTTCGAGCAACTTGACGAATTGATTCTCAACAACATCTGCGATCGGCTGAAACCTGTTCTCTTCAGCAAAGGAGAACCAGTAAGCCCTTCTCCAGTGAAATTAACCTTACCGGAAAAGTGTGAAACACCAAAAACGCCAACCATTTCAATCTGAACATGTTACATGTTCATATGCCCGCCTTTGTTTGCCATTGTCTTGGTGATGAAGTACTGGAATGTGCGCCATCATCCACTTCCCAGAACTTCACAAACCCTATCATTTGATAGGGGAGGTGCTTGATTAAAGGGGATAGCACCTGCCAATTGACTTCCTTAGATTATTCAAGCCAATTCATCCATATGCATCAATTTAAAGAAGAACTTGAGTTTTATAAGGAATGTAAGAAAGTCATTAAGAGAGAGGATGCTTGATACTAACATGTACACCTATTAAGCAAATTGTTGGAGTTCAAAATAAAATTCTCTCAGCGGTACACTAATTTTACGAACCATCAACAATTCTAAAGTTTGTGTTAACATATTATTTGTTACTGCTTTTTTATGTTGACCTTGACAGATTATACTTGAAGGAAACCCCATACGACATATGTTGTTCATGGTGAGGGGAAGCGTCCTCTTCAAGTATCCGCTCCATAACAACCAAATGAGTAGATGCACCCTGGGTCCGGGAGATTTTTATGGTGATGAGCTCATTTCTTGGTGTCTTGAAAAATCGGAAGGAAGACTACCCTTGTCGACTGCAACTTTGACCACTTTGGAAATGACTGAAGCTTTTGCTTTGAAGGCACACGATCTTAAGTACATCACTGATCACTTCAGGTAATTAATCTAAAATCTTCATTCTTACCTTGGTTCTTGTCATTTCATCGTTTTCATTCTACAAAGCGTTCTTAAGTTGTGTTTGATAGCCTTAGTTCCAACACAAGTTAGCACAGGAATCAATATTAGACTGAAAAATGGTAACTACCGAGTTAAGTGACCCAAACATGTTTGAATTGGGAGTGAGACCACTGCACATTTTGGTTAAATGCATGACTCATCTCAGTAGCTGTTGCGAACCTGTGGCGGTGACTATGATTTCCTGCCATTATATTCTGAACTCTAGAGGGTAGAACGACTTGAGAATTGGTTTCATTTGGCCTCAGGCTCTGTTGAGGCTCTTCTTGGTGTCATACTATGATATTTGCAGGACATATTGTTGAGACTAAACGTACAAAATATCCTCAAATTTTATAAATGTATCTCGCCATCCTGGTTTGAGCTGCCAGTCCATATGGCAGACAGGATCTTGTGCTTGAAGACGTGGCCCTTTTTTGATGTTTAGAACTGATAAAGAATTTATTTACTTCAGGAACAAAGTGGTCAACAAACAACTGACAAGAACTACGCGATATTATTCGTCGACATGGCGCATGTGGGCCGCAGTGGCTATTCAACTGGCATGGCGGAGATTCAAAGCACGCCGGAGTAGCAAATTTTCAGGGCCGTTGAACCTTGCCCATGTTTCTGTTTCAAAGGGAGGAGATTGTGATCTTGATGCAGAGCAACAGGACCGTCTGCGCATGTACACAGCTATGATCACCTGCCCTAAGCCAAAAACTTCCTAGAAAAAGTACCAAGTTGCTGTCAACGAGCAGCACACATATCTCAGGTGGTAAAGCTTGAATGTGTTATGCACGCGGTCATGGGTTTGGGAAAACTGTTCCAGAGGAGACTCCATCCCTATCCGCCTGCTGCAACCTTCTACTCTCACTACCTCCCTACTGCTCAGCATCTACTTGCTCATTGTTTACTATAAAAACCTCAAACAGCGAGGATCAACCCCTTGAGATTCTGTGCAAAAACCTTAAAACAAGACAGCCTGCACATCTAAGCAACTGGGTGGCCTTTTCAAGCCCTCCGTAGGGTTTGCATGGTAGATAGCAAGTGACCTACCTCAAGAAACTACGGACAGAGAGAGACGAGGATGTGCTTATTCCTCACAGTCGACCAAAGCTACGACAGGTGCGATTTGGCCCAATGACTCTCAATGAATTCATCGTCCCCAATCACCAATACTAGAACACCAATCACTTGGTTGTTCATCTACTCATCTAGATTGCTTAAGGTCACTTGAGACCTTTCAGTTTGAGCTGCCTTAGACTCTTCAAATTCCAACACATCCTCTGTGAACTTGGGTTTGACAGCACAAGGAAAAAGTACTAGGCACTTGAAAACAACGTATGATTCACAAGGAGTTTGTGTTGGCCCTGGGAAAATGCACGGGTATCAAGGTTACCGACAAGCACAACAGTATTCTCCTTTGCCACATTTTGTAGAGTGAAGGGGTTGCCTCATCCACGTCACCGATGATTGGCCAGCAAGTGAACAGCAGCAGGTGATTGATGTGCATTTATGTTCAAGCCCGGAGAGAGCCCGGAGCTTTAACACAAGATCTTGTACAAATTGAAGTAAGCACTGTCTTCATTTGTTTGGATGTGAGTAAGTTGAAGAGTGTGGCTGCAGGAGTCTTAAGTATGACTACCTTCTATAAAGGTCGCTTAGTTTAGTCTACCCGCATTTCCAAATTGACTCACAGGATTGTGTGAATCCTCATGGAAACGTCACTTATGAGCTCGTACTTGCTTGAAGTTCTATAACAAAACTTGCACCTTATTTGAGTGCTTGGTTGACATGTCTCGGTTCACACATTGGTCTTGGTGATATGTGATCAAGGTCCTGTTTCTTTACTCGCTGCAACATGTAATAGAGATTGTACGTGAGGAGCTCTACTACGGTGTGTAGCAAGGTGTTCCCATGTTACCTACCGATTTGCAGGAGTGATGAGATAGGTACACGAGGAGCCCTGCTACAATCCCTAGCAAGGTAATATCTATATGGTATTAAGTGTAGCACTCACCATGTCTTGATGGTTGCTTGCTATGGTCTATATTCGTCATGCTCATATCTAATGAAAACACGAGTTAGTGGGACCTGAGATGGTGAGTGTTTAGTGGGACCTGAGATGGTGGGTGTTGTGGAACAATGTACGGATTCTAAGTTTTGTGAGTTAAGAGTATCTGGGCAAGCACTTTTTATTAGGATCAAAACGAATGTGCGTGTCACCTTCAAATTATTACCCATATACACAAAAAGAACATTGCAAGAAAACCAAGTATATATATATACAACTGTAGAGATTACATATAACCTCAAATATATGTACGTTAGTCCAAAATATATGCATCACTCATGGCTAGAATGATCCTGATTTTGCATGTCATGTTTTGGGTGATAACGCCTTTGTGGTTTCCCAAATTAGAAACATCACATCATGATCCGAATTATACATACAAATCTAACCTTTAACAATGTCCCTCCTATGCATACAATGTATGGAAGTTGTTTCATTGAAATCCCTTTTATACACCCACGTGGGTAAGTATAGCAACGTGGAGTGCACCCCCCAAGTTCATGAACATCTTATAGTACTTTGAAACTTTATTCATTATAAAAATTCAACTAAAAATATGTATTCGCAATCTCATTAATTGTTCATGTGTCACTACACTAAACTTGACAATTTATCGTATTTTGGACACAGGACAATTTGAGTAGAACAGACTTCGAAATAGCATTGTGGTGGCCTACATTCTCCTTCTTCCTTGTTGACAGGGTTATATTTCACTAAACATGTGTTGATCTCTGAGAAACAATTATCGAAGTGCCATCACTGGACCCACCTGTTTTCATCCCACAATGCCCCGGAGCAATCAGGAGGTAACAATGACAGTAAAATATCATTGAAATCTCCTTCAAAACACATTAGATTATGCACATCATGTTTCAATGCATGTGGAATTCTACTGCAAATACTAGAAAGATTCTAGATATGAATAATTTTAACAATTCTGTCCATTCTTAGATAGCTCTATTGTTTCAGTCCAGATCTGCAAGCTTGCCACCATGTCATCCCCACACACTTGGATTGCCTTGCAGATAAAAATCAACTGTTTAGTTCCTTCGATTTGTGAGCATTTTGTGAACGTTAAGCTCACAAATGGTTTCTGAATTTCGATAACTTAGCACCAGGTGGAAGATGATACACCCAGATATAATTCATATGTGTATCAACCCAGATAACGTCGCAGTCCTGTTACAGTGAAGGACGTACCATCCAATTTCATTCAAAACACAGCTTAAGTACATCGTCTCTCAAGTGGAATAAACTTGCAAATATTGAAAGCATTCTAGATACAACACATTGTCACAATTCTATCCACTGAGTTTATAGAGGAATGTACTGCTAGTGGAAATTAAGGAGAAACATGCACTGATGATGTGATCACTGAGGTTAACAATAGGCAATTATGTGGACGGCATCATGGGGTATATCTTATTGGGAACCCCATGACAACTTAACACCATCAAAATTCACATTGATGATCTAAAGAAGGCTTTTCTTGCTAAAGAGTGGAACTCTTTCCATCTCTTAGGTGAAGAAACTAGATCACCTCCACTTCAAGGATTTTCTCAAATACAAATGTGAATTGTACTTGAAGCAATCAATGACACCACCACAATGCAAGATTCTTGTTGCTTACCGCACCTCAAATCACAGACTTGCCATTGAAATTGGACGATGGTCGACAATTGTTATATCTAAAGATAATAGCCACTTCTGCTCTTATAATGTAGTTGAAAATGAGGTACACTTTTGTGTTGGAGTGTCCCCTATATAATTCCATTAGAGTTAAGTATCAATCACTATTCATAAATGTACTTTTAGGGAGTCCCAAGTCTTCCTTTCACTTGGACCATCAAGTCGATATTAGGCACAGGATCCCAAGTCACTTGAGGCCAATCCATGCAATCTCAGCCGTCGAGAGCATGGGAATTGGGACTTAACCACTTCACACATGGCCCCAAGTCCTAAGTCCCAACTGTGACATGGATGCCTACATGGCAACACTTTTTGGAGGTGAGGCTTGGGACATGTGTTGCAAGTTGGGTCAAGCAAAAACCTAGACCCAACTCTCAACCCAAGTCCCGCAAATGTTTTTGCATACAATAATCAAGATCCAACTTTATTGATAATTAATCATATTTTAGTGGTTACTTGAGGCTCACAAGTCGGGACTTTGCCTCCATGTTGGGACTTGCTAACATGACTGAAACTTGGGACCTGGTGTGAACCGGCCCTAAAGCCTCTATCTCACGGAGGCTACCACACACCGCCATTCTAGGGAATTAGACGGTTTGACTCCATCCTAATCTACTAGTAGTTCCATAAGCCTTCTGGCTTCTGGGGACTTTAAATCAAATTCATTGCATATACCTACTAAGAGATCATAGGTAGCCTTATCAGGACCTTATTAATTTACTGCCAACATCAAGCTTGTCGACATGACATGATCTCGAGTGACACATTTGAATTACCAAGTGGAAAATGCTCAAACTTCTTCCTGAGCATTTTGCGAGCACCAAGCTGCTCACGGACGGTTTCCGAATCCTGGGTGGACTTGTGTTCCAGCAGAGATCGTCTTCTTCAGCAGTTGTTCCAGACCAAGGTTCCTCCGTAATTCGCCACCCTCCTCTGCACGTTGTAGGAGGTGATGTCTCCCAAGGTTCCGTCGACACGGTAGCACTGGCCTTGCACTCCTTGGTCGCCATCCCCAATTTCGTACCAATTGAGGTTTATGCAAGAATTTGTAAACGCAGCACCGTCGACGAGGTTCCCGTTGTCGTTGCCGATGTGTGCATTCAGGTTCAACGAGGCTCTGGTGTAACCTCCACGACCATCACCGCATGTCGCCAATAGATAACCGTTCTGCACTCTTGCACCGGTGCAGGAATCCGCAAAGCCACCACACTGCACGTTTAGGGTTTAGAAATCTAATTAGGGTTTTGAAAAAAGAAAAAAGAAAAAAGAATTCAATAAGAAGGATATTGAACACAATTAGGTAGTGCCAAAGATTCAGGTATGTGAGCCAGCTTGACGTGACAAACTCTTCCTGATGAAAGTAGGCGTTCTTGGCAGGGAGGACTTAGTATACACTGCCAAGAAGTGCGATACAATACTCCGAGATAGACTGCAAAATTGTGATGAATCCATTTATGAGTATTTTTCCTCCGAATGATAATCACGCGCAGCCCCTTGCAAACTCACGAAGCGCATTCTGATATTGAGCCTTTCATCAACACACAAGGGGGACGCTTCCACTCATAAATTGCATGAATAAACATTGTGTTCTTAGGATCATGACAGGGCTAGGCACTCGTTCGGCTTCCTTCCTGTACCACTTGAAATGTACATGACACATACGTTTGAGGGGGTGGTATCCCCTCTCTTCAAGTCATCCCATGAAAATTCTCATCGACAAGTATGACATCACGTGTAAGCTTGACAACCATCTACAATGGACTTGTAGTCAGGTTGCTAAACTGGAACCATATTAATCAATTTCACTGACTTATAGAAGTTCAACATCAACATTCAAGACTCAGCTGTATCGATTGCCAGATCCAGAACCAATGGACCAGTCATGAACTCTTAAACCCCATAGATTACATCCCCATTGCAACTCTCAAAGGACATCAAGTAATCAGAAGATTCAGCACTGCCTCAACATATCAACTCGAGAGCAGTGCAAATGCCTATTTCAACAAAATTCAAGAGGCCAAACAATTGGCAGATCCAGAATAATGGATTTTCAAAGCCATGATTGGCATCTCCTGCAAGTCTTGAAATATAATCTAATGTGTAATACCTCCTACATAATTCCAACACAACAATAAATCTGGACACCTATATTTGAGTGGTATGTGGTTAGGTGTGGATCTAAGAACAGAGACCAAAAAGACGTGTGGTTAAAAGAGATTGCACTACGTGCTCAAAGTATGCTAACCATTCTAAGAGCCTCAATGGTCAACATGATTAGCAGGGTCTATATGACCACTTAATGGGTGCAAGAATCTTCACTTTGATAATAAAATAAGACATTCATATGAACTTCAAACTCATGAGGAAAGCGGCTACAGCCTCGACTTGGGTTTGCTAACCATCTCATCCCAACCACATGTTTCATATCCTAGTGGAAGTGGGCTAGTCGAAATAAAAATTAAAAACCATTTAAGACCCATCTACCAAGTTATCATAAACAAAGTAAAGAGCTTCAAAGAAAATGATACATGACGTACGTCTGCTTGAGCATAACTCGAGACCAGTGCAACTATGCACATGATCAGTGCAGCTGTGACAACTGATGGTGGCGACATCTTAGCCTTGGTGATCAAGTTTTTGAACCAAACCAAATCAGCTTGCTGGAGCAGTGTACATGTACTAGACACAACTCTTGGATGCTCGTGCCAAATGATGAGCTTCAACTGCTAACTGAGTGATAACCAAAATCCTTGGGCAAATTATATACTGAAATTTCAAAGATCATCAAGGAGGCCTAGTTGAGTAGACCCAGTTGACTTTTGACTGCCACTGAGGCTTCAACAACACTCATCATACAACCAATCTTAAGGTATGCAGATGTTGTTCAGTTACTTTCCCTAAACAGACTGTTATATTTACATGGATTTTTTGAGCACTGGCCTGAATTAGACTTTAAAAGTGAGATAAGGTGGTGCTTAATTGAATGTCAGGTGAGTGGACTTTTGAGGAATGAACCATTAACGACACCAATGACTCAATGAGCCATGTGAAGATGGAGATACACCACACATTATAGTGCAGACTTTTTGTCACGCCAGACTTTATCCTTGGGACATCCCTCCACTAAGTAGGACATGTATAGGCTGGGGCGAACCAACCCGTATATTGGCACCTTACCGGGGAGGGCGAACGGCTGGGGATTCGTGGCACTCACTTAAAATCATCCATCCTAGATATCGTGGATGAAGTGGCTTCAATAAAAAAAAAGCCCCCCTATGGGGTTGAGGGCCGATTCATTCGAATGTGACATCACTAGACATCTGGTAAGGTACCAATGTACGGGTTGGTTCGCCCTGGCCGACATGTATATTGGGACAAATACCAATTTGTTATCACACCAACAACATAACATTATCCAACTGAGTTGTATGCTAGGCGGGGCCGGGAATAAGCCAAATTCTATTCAGATTTATATTTTATTTATTGTCTCAACAGTGCTCTACCTTGGGTATTTAGCCTAATAATAGTCAAGTGAAGTAGTGTACTGATATTATTGGAATGGAATGATTGTTAGCAATTGGATAATGCTATGAAAGTTCACTAAGGTATGTGAAGAACAAAAATCGTAATGACACATGTTTAACATAGATTGGACTAAGTCTTCAAATTTACTCATTAACTACTCCACACTTGATAGTCAACACATTTTTGGATGACCACAACTATATCAAGAGAGGTCCGATTTTCAATTGATTTTTGCCAAAGCTTCATTGGAGAAGTGCTAGTACAATATAAGTTTCGTTGTGTAAATATAATTGGTAGAAGACGTGTTAAAAAATCAGGTTTGTGAGCCGTGTGATAGGTAACTATCTCGCACGGTTCGGTTGGAGATTCGAGAACATGAAAATCAAACCAAATAACACCCACATACCTTAGTACACCTGATTAGGTTCAAGGAGTTGACAAATCTCTTACTTTTTTTTTGCTACAACACTACAAATTTGGCAATGTTGGAGGTTGAGCTGATAAATAGACATCTAAGAGATCCAACCTTCATGTATTTAGGAAGGCTCAGAGGAAGATGTGTTGCACCGGATCATGATAGACTCATGCATGTTAAGCTTACATGTGGCACTTGCAGGTCCAGTGGAATTCGAGGCAACGTGAACGAGATTCATTCAGCACTTCGGAGATTGCTTTAGCTGCCAAATTGTGGGTAATGCAAAGCCTGTGAACCTGGATTTTTTGAGCACTGGCCTGAATGAGACTTTAAAAGTGAGACAAGTTGCTTATTGAATGTCAGGTGAGTGGACTTTTGCGGAATGAACCATTAACGACACCAATGAGTCATGTGAAGATGGAGATGAACCGCGCTTTATAGTGCAGACTTTTTTGTCACGCCAGACTTTATCCTTGGGACATCCCTCCACTAAGTAGGACCTGTGTATTAGCACAAATACCAATTTTTAATCACACCAACAACATAACATTATCCAGCTAAGTTTGTATGCTAGGTGGGGCTGGGAATAAGTCAAATTCTATTCAGATTTATACTTTATTCTCTCAACAGTGCACTGCCTTGGGTATTCAACCCGATAATAGTCAGGTGAAGCAATGTACTGATATTATTGGAATGGAACGACTGTTAGCAACTGGATAATGCTATGAAAGTTCACTAAGGTATGTGGATGTGACTCAGTTCGTTTTTCATGCTCTTCAACTTCTGCTGATTAGATTTACCCTATGAAACTTGTGTTGCATAAGCAAATCAATGATAAAACATCATCAAAAATCGAATTGAAAATTGGACCTCCCTTGATTTGGTTATGGATATTGCAAGTGTATGTTTGTCGATTCCTTAACTCAGTACATAGGTCCTCCCAATTGTGTTTAGTATTGAATGTGGAATAGTCAGTAAAATTTGAAGACGTAGTTCAATCTCTTTTGAACATGTGTCTTTATTATGTTTGTTCTTTTGATCCTTGCCAAATCACACCCCAATCAAAATTTGGGTGTCTGATTAAGAGAAGCAATAGCATAACACCTGCATATCTTATATCTAGACAAAGTTGATCACATCAACACTTGCACTTCAATTTTGAGTCTAATATGATGCAAGTCTAAATTAAAACTATTATATTTTGTGACGTGAGGCTATGTCAAAAACTCAGTAAAATACTATTATCAATTTCAACTCTTAACCCCTGATCGATTGCACCTAAGTTAAATGATTGCCTTGGGACACCACTTTGGTACATACTCTTTGGAAGTAGTGCAAGGCATGTTCTAAGAACTATTCAATGAAAACATATGGTAAAATGAAGCTACATAAGGAGATTTTGTGTTTCTCTCAAGGTGGCTTTTGCTTACCAAAGGAAATCTAAAATTCAATTCTTTGAAACTCAATGACAATTTGTGCTTGTAATATGCACAGAAATAGAATATGAGTGAAGACCTTAGTAGTCTACATAACAAATGCAATTTCCGTTGGTACAATAAGTTTTTTGTACTAAATTCCACAAAGTTCAATGTTAAAAAAAACAAATATTTATCATGTGGCCGACAACCCTACCGACTCTCTACAAATTGAGCTATTTGTGAGTCCATCATTGATGGGTCTAAGGCATTGTTCAATTCTTATCTTGGTTATCTTGCTCGAGGGGAAAATTTTCAGTTTTGAGTGGTCAAATTGTCTATGAAGTAGATGTGTCCACAATAAGGGCCGCTTTACACCTAGAGGCGGGGCCAAACCCCCTTGAGGCCGATTGCATGAAATTTCAGCCCTTTTTGGGTTGGAGGCCGGCCTCAACTACACATTATAATAAGATTATAACGGGGGCCAATTTTCCCATATGTAAAGGCCTTAGGGTGCAAGCATAGTAAAGTGGACCAAAAAAGTGCTCCGGTATATGAAAGCCGTGATTTTCTTGGTCAAACGTCTATAAGTAGTAGCAAAATGTTGTTTAAAATATATTATTTTTCATGATGACCTCTATTGTTAAGTTAGGTACTCAAATATAGAATATTAATATGAGATCTTCAAAACCTATCATCAAAAGTGACGCGTAGAAGCAACTGACTAAATATAGTTTTGAACGTAAATTTCATGACCTTAAATATTTTGAACTTGGAATTTCTTTTCATATTCCTTGAATTCATTATAAACTTGAGGTCATCGTAAATTTTTTTTCAAAAATTCATCAATTTAATGTAATGTAATTGTATTTTAAACAAGTTTTTGACAATTATCTTTTCAATGACACCCACTTGCACCACCACTTGCACCGTCTTCTAAAATACATATACGTTGTTTGAAGTTGTTTTTTGTGAACATAAATTGCTTGGCTTTGTAGATTCATATGTTTTCTAAATGTTTATGAATTTTTATTTCATAAAATTCAAAGTTAGTATATTGTTTTGGATCACTTTCACTTAATCCTGAGCAAGGATCAAGAGCTGTCCACTTTACCGTGCTTGCACCCCTTAGGGCCAAGAAGCTAGGCCGATTCAATAAATCTAGCATAATCCAACGGATCTAGCATAATCTAGCATAGAGCCGTTTAGATTTCCACATAATCCAACGGATCTAGTTCGCCAAAAAAACTCATACTTTATTTAAGAAGGTTTTTTTTAGTGAAATATGACATTGGCCCCGAGGCCAAGAATTGGCCCTCCATTTTGGGTGCACCCAATTCAACAAGCTCAGACCATGTCATAACATACATTTTTTAATTAAAAAAAGCATACCACCAAATCGGCCCGGCCTCTAGGTGTAATGGGGTTGGGACCGATTTGAGCCTTTATCACTATATTCGTTAATTTGAGACTTTCTCTTGTCTCAAATTAATATATGGACAACAACAACATGGTCTAATGTTTGGGTCGTCCTACCTAAACCATCTTGATATGAGTTCTTTATTGGGTTCTTGATTTGAACACCCGCTTCAAAGTATTTGCATCTTACAATATTCTCCAATATCTGTGTGATTTTATCCATGTTCTTATATTTGTAACTGTCTCAAAATGCCGAAAAAGTCCCAAATTAACGAATATAGTGATCTTTTGGCCAATCACAAGTGAGGATTTCAAGCCTCATACACAACGAATTGGCCCGGCCTCTAGGTGTAAAGCGGCCCTAAGGCCATCATCAAATGCCTTATTGTTGGGAATTTTTGGGGATTTCAACTTTCTATTCCGCCAATCTATATACAGATTGCTAAATTCTAGCCAATTTTGACCAAGGATTATAGGATACTTTGGATTATGCATGACATTAAAAACCACCTTCAATCCTCAATGTTAAGCTCTAAAGGCTCTGTTTCATGGGTCGCTAAGATAGTTGAACCACCGCCTCCAACATTGACACGCATGGTAAGGTAGAAATACCATAAGCGGTTAAAATAAGGTGATTCACATTGAAGATATAGTCTAACAATCAAGAGACAATTTTCAAATATAGACGAGAAGGATTCATGAAGAATGCAAGTTGTTTCATATTTTTTTGCCCTATATAAAAAAATGCTACAGTTTTTCAAAGTGGAAAGTTGTCAAACCCCCTACCCGTTCACTAGATTCTCCCTACACCGAACACGGTAATCCGCATTTCCATACAGAACATCACCTAAACCGGTTAACCCATAGTGCTTAAAACTTGACTCCCATTGGCTACACTTAAGTGTGCACGCATCAAAGTTCGCGCCGAGCCATGAACCGTTTCAGAAATGGCACTTCACCATTATGACGGCAGTCTAGTGCACGGCTAGAGGGTGGTTAATTGCTTATGGCATTTCTACCTTATGTATCCTTGGCTTCAATGCTATATTGTGTTGTTGCACAAAACTTGGATCCATAAAACAAGTATTTGCACCCGAATCCAAAAGTGCAACCCCTTCAATACTCTTTGTCCCACATATCTTGATAGGTAGAATAAAAGTTGATATGAAAGCCGATGTTAAAATTAGTTTGTTATTATAAATGTCTTGTTTTTGTGTGCGTAGTTTGTTTTGGAGGACGTTAAATACCCCCCCCACGAATTGTCAGATCGGGGTGTCAGATCCAGGCTGGGGCAACCACCCGTCTAGAAAATCCAGATTTTCTAGACCCGACCGAAAACTGTTGCCTGCCCGCCCGACTTCGAAAAAACCATTGCCCTTGCATTCTTGAAGGCCACTTACTCACAAATCCCATATTGAGTGCACTTCACCTTCAAGGTCCAAAATCCAATATATATGTTCACTTCCATTGAGTAAATAAGCAATTGATTAGGGTTTCATTATCAAAGTGAAACTGTCAATAAAACATGTAATTAACTTGGAAGTCAAAAATATTACAAAATCCTCATTAGCACTGAGTTTAATGACTTGCCATTGAAAGGGTCTCTGTCATTCTTAAAATGGAACTAAAATTTACTTTTTTAATTTTTAGTATGTTAAATATTTTAGTATTTTAGTATTTTATAATATTTTAGTTAATACCTTCTACTTTCACAAAGTTTTCACATGCATGTAAACTAATTAAGTGTGATTGAATGTAACTAAGTCTAATAAATTTTGATTAATCTTAATTAAGCCCAATTATCAGAAAGTAGGCTTACCAAATTAATTAAGCCTAATCAAATATAAAATGTACTTACTGGAATTAATCATGATTTAATCAATGATAATGAGGATTTTATAATATTTTTGACTTCCAAGTTAATTACATGCTTTATTGACGGTTTCACTTCGAAAATGAAATCCCAGTCAATTGCTTATTTACTCAATGGAAGTGAACATATATATTGGATTTTGGACCTTGAAGGCGAAGTGCACTCAATATGGGATCTGTGGATAAGTGGCCTTCAAGAATGCAAGAGCAATGGTTTTTTCGAAGTCGGGCGGGCGGGCAGGGTTTGGTGAGATTGGCAGAGATTTTTGCAACTGAGCTGGCCGGGCCAGGCAGGGTCGGATGAGTTGGGCAAAGATTTCTGCAACTGAGCTGGCCGGGCAGGGTTTGGTTTCGGGCACCAGGCAGACCTCGGCAATCGAGGAGCGCCTAGTGCCGAGGGTCTCCCTCCTTATGGGTATCGAATCCATGTGCCGCTCTAGAATAGAAAATCTTTAGATTCAATGCATTGTCGTCACTTGATGACTCGTGTGCATAACTGAAGTGACTCTTGTCTGGACATCGGCAACTTCCAGTAAGCTTTTCAATATCTCTCGCCACTGGTCCGAGATGACCCTAAACTACCGGATGATGGTGGAGGGATACCCAAATCTCAAGGAAGAGGTTGGCGGTTCGAATCCCGGCTGTGAAATCTCCTCTCTACCTGACGGAAAACTTGCCAGGTGGTCAACTGCCTCCTATGCTTTGGCGCTAGCCTGTCGGCCTTTTGTCTCAAACAAAAAAAAAAAAAAAAAATATATATATATATATATATATATATATATATATATATCTCTCGCCACAACCCTGGCGTAACATTGAGAATGAGTAATCTAGAGAGTATTGTCTGGACACGCAACAGCATTGAGTATGGGTAACTTTTTGGATGGAACCGACCGTTGCGAAAGAGGTTGCCACAACTTATGGCCTTTTGAAAGACACAGTTTATGTTTTCTAGCATGACACTCTCAACTACGCAGTCATCAGTTTTTTGTATCTAATTTTTTTTTTAAATATGTACATGAAAATATGAAAATTCTTGGAGCCGTTACAATGATACTGTCAAAACCTACAACCTTGACCTAGGAGCAACTAATTGCAATCGTGTCATGCAATATTCATCAGAATTTGAATGAGATTCTTAGGATTCTCTCCTCAGTTTTTTAAAGAAAGATGATGATCTCCATGAGATGAGAAGTATCCCTAAAAGTAGGGATTTGAAGAGGCCACCGAGCAATCTTGACAGTAAAAGTGACCACCAAATCATCATTCCCACTATGTGGATGGTACGTTCCTCTCTAGAAGGAATAATTATATGAAATATTCTGGGAATATCCCATGTTGAGCTCGCATCCATATAAAGCATACCACCATAGCAGAGTGATGAAACTTCAAATATTTACTTCGATTGAAACATTTCATAAGGGTTATTTGAAACTTTTCAAGAATATCATTGCAGGTTCACAGAGGCATAACATTATTCAGCTGAGTATGTAGGGCCAGGAATAAGCCATATTCTATTTGGAATTATACTTGTTTATTCTCATAGCATAGGGAGGACGTTAAGTTCCCCCCTACGAACTTTTCGGACTATCAGAATCGGGCAACGGCAGCCGCCCGTCCAAAAAATCTGCTGCCCGCCCGCCCGACTTCAAAAAAACCATTGGCCCTTGCATTCTTGAAGGCCACTTATCCACAAATCCCATATTGAGTGCACTTCACCTTCAAGGTCCAAAATTCAATATATATGTTCACTTCCATTGAGTAAATAAGCAATTGACTGGGATTTCATTATCAAAGTGAAACCGTCAATCAAGCATGTAATTACCTTGGAAGTCAAAAATATTACAAAACTCTCACTAGCACTGAGGTTATAATTTTTGTGACTTACGATTTGAAATTGTCTTTGTCATTCTAAAATGACAGTTAAATTTAGTGTGCTCATTTAGTATGTATATTTTTATAATATTTTAGGTAATGCCGTCTACTTTCACAAGTATTCATACGCAATAATTAATTAATTATTATAATTAATTCACTGGAATTAACTATTACAATTAATTCATTGGATTAAGTGTGATTGAATACAATTAAGTCTAATTAATCTTCATTAATCCTAATTATTCCCAAATAAACCAGAAAGTATGCTCACCTAATTAGTTATAAAATGTACTTACTGTATTTAAATAATTTCTAGAATTAATTCCAGTGAATTAATTATAATAAATTTAGTAAATAATTTGAGTAAATAATTTAGTACTTTTACTGAATTAATTATAATAAATTCACTGAATTATAACAAGTTACTAAATTTACTAAATTTATTATAATTAATTCACTAAATTCTATTTACTAACCTACCAAATAATTTAGTAAATTATATTTAGTTATATTTAGAAGATAATTATATTTACTGAATTAATTATTAAATTTAATTAATTAATTAAAATAAATACACTGAATCATACTAACTTTATTATAATTAATTTAGTAAATTTAGTAAATAATTTCAGTGAATTAATAAAAAAAAAGTATTCATTAGAATTAGTCCATTGGAATTAATTCTAGAAATTATTTAATTACAGTAAGTACATTTTATAATTAATTAGGTGAGCATACTTTCTGATTTATTTGGGAATAATTAGGATTAATGAAGATTAATTAGACTTAATTATATTCAATCACACTTAATCCAATGAATTAATTGTAATAGTTAATTCCAGTGAATTAATTATAATAATTAATTAATTATTGCGTATGAATACTTGTGAAAGTAGACGGCATTACCTAAAATATTATAAAAATATACATACTAAATGAGCGCACTAAATTTAACTGTCATTTTAGAATGACAAAGACAATTTCAAATCATAAGTCACAAAAATTATAACCTCAGTGCTAGTGAGAGTTTTGTAATATTTTTGACTTCCAAGGTAATTACATGCTTGATTGACGGTTTCACTTTGATAATGAAATCCCAGCCAATTGCTTATTTACTCAATGGAAGTGAACATATATATTGAATTTTGGACCTTGAAGGTGAAGTGCTTTCAATATGGGATTTGTGGATAAGTGGCCTTCAAGAATGCAAGGGCCAATGGTTTTTTTGAAGTCGGGCGGGCGGGCAACAGTTTTCGGTCGGGTTCAAAAAATCTGGATTTTCTGGACGGGCGGCTGCTCCTGCCCGATTCTGACAGTCCGAAAAGTTCGTAGGGGGGAACTTAACGTCCTCCATAGCATAGTACTACATTTGCATATTCGAGTTGGAAAACTCGGGTGAAGCAATGTGTTGATTTTATTAGAATGTAACGACTAATAACAGCTGAATAATGTTTTGGGTGATGAAGATAGGTAGTGTTAAGAAATTAATTACACACTAAAGTCCATAATATCAACCTACGTAATGTCACTCACTCTCTAATATCCTGAAAGCCTAGAGAATGGATGTTCTCAATTCAAATATCATTCCATATTGTCACATTTCTCTCCCTTATATCACGGGTTGTGCCATCAATGCAAACGACCAAAGAAGTCAACCACACCCTTGTAATGCGCCACATGTCTACACTTCTCAAACTGGATAAATATTTTGAGGGGTTGGGAGGTCATTGGTGTGTCGGGGTTGTGGTGATACAATGGAGGGTTTAAGGTTTTGTAGTTTGGAGGTAGTTGGTGAGGAAGCTTGGATTGATCGAGTTTAGGAAGAATCTAAAGCTCAATACTCGTCCCAAAAAACTTGCAAGATTTTGACAACAAGTATTAAATCATGCTGACAACTGCAACAGTCAGGTGTGATTTTAAATATGCAAAACAATTGATCATAGGGAGTTCAACAAAGAGAAATTGTTTTGTATTGTGTAGCTAGTGCACAAAGTGTTCAATTTCCAAGGATTCTGTTGTACAAAACTAGCAAGTGTGGGAAGCAAAACCTCAAAATATCATTGATCAATTTGATAGGGAGCTCTGAGATAGTAGGAGCGAGAACTTGGCAATTTGCGAAACTGTGAATTTCAAACTCCACACAAACCTCCTGCACATTTGGGGGGTTGCACACCATTTTCCCACTTCAAGGTTTTAGCTTCCAGGCAAGTCTAGATTCTAACGCTAACAACGATCTAAAGTAACTCCTCAAATTCATAATACCTATGTGCAAAATCCTTGTGGAAGAAACTTGAAATGTAGATGTATAACGTCCATTGCAGCAAATTAATTATATTTTTGTGATATTCAACAATAGGATTCGTGAGGTGAGAGTTAGAGGTGGCAGCTATGTTGGGCAAGGTTTTAGGGTTTAGCATGTGTTCATGAAGAGAGAATCATCATTGTTGTTGTCCATAGTGATCTAAATTTGCTCCTTCAAATTTCCCACACTTCTTGCTGTAGGGAGTGCAACAAGTTGTTTTGATTGTGCCTTCATGGTGATCTCCATCTTGTATTCTTATATCATTTGAGAGGATCAATACCGGTGCATTGTCAGGTAATCCGCACCAATTAGTATCATTTATCCCAAACAAGACAAATCTTATGTGCATACTGAAATTCATCCACGCTCACTATAATCGAAGTGTTGTTGATTGCTTCTCATTAGTGATGCATGTGCATCTTGTTCCTTCAAATCTTGAGATTTAAACCTTGAAGCACCTAACTTGGCCAATTGTGTGTGTCAATTACAACATGACAATGTTGCACTTTGTATTTTTCTATAATTTCACACGCTACGCTAATTCTCTATTATCACACATCCATATTAACACTATAGAACTCCGTAATATCACATGCACTTTGGTTGCCATAGGTGTGATACTGCAGAAATTATTCTACAATGTACAACCTAAAAGACAAAAAATGCTTGTGTGAATTATTCCTGCATGATTATTGCATTCTCAATTTAGAAAAAGAGCAACAGAGGGTTGCTTAGGGTGAGTTTCCTTGTAGGCTACTCACCCACCAGATTCTAGTGGGAACAAGGACAAACTCGCCCAAATGTAGATGGATTCTAGTGGGGTAGGGTTCGTATGTGCCAACTAGCTACTCTCATCTTCTCAAATCCGGGCCCACCTACGAACTGTCTTCCTCTAGGTGGTAGGATGGAGTTCTAAATCATAGGTCTTCAAATTCTTCAATGATTAGCACTTGTAGGTTAAAAGTGCTTTAGTGGGCACATAGAAGTCTAGCGGCCCATGTCTACAGCCCCCCCCGCATTCTAGTAGACCACCAAAACGTGGTTGGTTGGCGGCTTGTGGTTATCTACATGAAACACCTCCAACCCACTATAATCTAGAATCTAGTGGGTGAGTGGCCTACATGTAAACTCACCCCTTAGTAAAGTTATGCCCATGTCCTTTACTGAAAAACAAGTACAAACATAGTAGTATAGTACAATCTTACCTTGATAATACGACACCTCGATTATATGACGCATTTCCCATTGACCAAACTCCCTATGTTTATTTACCCCTATGTTTTGCCTACAACGCTCATATACAACATCTTTTAGGCCCAATTTGTCATGTAATAGAGGTAATTAATGTGCATAAGTAGTGGGATCCACACTAAAGATTTGTATGGAGTTGTTTCAAGTACAAAGTGAATTAAAAAAAAAGAACATGAATCATAATCATCAATGGGTTAGCTTAACTTAAGTGAAGTTATTTGTTTTAAACCTTGGTTTCAGAACATATGTTGCACTTTTGAATCTTTGGGATTGGATGAAAGTTGAAGCAGGATTCAGGAAGATTCAAGTAAGCTTAAGTCGCTGCTGCAAATTTCTTTTCGAGTTTGATTGAAGGTTGGGTGGAGGTGGCTTCCTTACACTAACTAGTAAGCATCTTCATTGAGTGAGCCTATAATTAACTCATTGCTACTTGGTCCAGCTATGTAGCTAGGTGCTGGCACAAGCCCTAAGTTGCTTTTTCTTTTGCCACAATGACCCTGGGCCCAATTGGCCATGCCAACAAGGCACTCTTGATGCCATTGGATGAGGCCTTGTGTCAACGGTGTAGCTAGCATGTGCCCACGACCACACATGCCCCATTCACAACACCTCATTGAAGCGGGGTTTGGATGGCCTTAATTGGGTTTTTAATTGGATTCTTATTTGGGTATGGTGACCCATTTGTCAGGTAATAGGTTTGGAATCTACTATGTCTGGCAGATGGGTTCAAAATGGTTGTTTTTCTTACTATGTTGATTATCCCATTTACTACATGTTACTATTTAGAATTAGGCAATGCAATAACGCCTAACTCAAGAGTTCAAGTTTTACTAATGAAAGTTAAAGAGGTTGTTTGGACATTATAGAACATAAATGACTTTTCTTGATAAAACATTACATTCTCATAAATAGTTAAAGCATTGCATAAGTATGAATAGTAACACGCACTAAATGGGACAATTTGTGTGGTCCACTACTTCTAGGAAACAAGGAATTAAGATGAGATGGTTAGCAATCCCAAATCGAAGTTGTGGCCACTTTCCTCATACTTTTGAGGTTCATAATGTTATCAAAATTAAGAATTGCGTGCTCATGAAGCAGTCCTATAGCCCCCCCCCCCCAATATATTGATAATTGAATCTAGAATAGTTTTCCATATTTTGAGCATGTAGTCCAATCTCTTTAAAACACACGTCTTCTTATCAAACTAAGCTTCGGGCTCATAATTTATTTCTATTTATTTCTTATTTATCATCAAAGTGTTTACAAACATTTCGATTGGTGTGTGTAGGCATGTTAGGGGGACCTATGTGATTATTTAATGAATTATTGATGTTCATAAGCATTTTTCAACTGCTAAGATGTTTCACTGGGTACACAAATGCACATCATAGAGATTGTCATTTCAAGTTCGGATTCAAATATGATTCTTAATGCACATGGTAAGAAACCAAAGAACCTGGAAGTAACAATATTAGGCTCAAATTCTGTAGGTTTGAGGGCACATGACCAAAAAATTCAACATAAAATTCAATTATAAAGTGACAATTTTAAGTTAATTACCAAGATGTCGTTTCTCAAGTGCACCAATTATCCCATTTTTTGTGTGTCATACTTTCCCAAAACACGCACTATTTTGCCAAATCTCAAAATTAGTGTTCAAGGGTTTAAAAACTTACTAAGTGATACTAAATTCGTGAATACATGCTCATTTACCATATATTTCAAGAAAAATTGTGCATGCTCTAAGGTGTTTGTAAAGTGAAGAACAAACAATCCATTCAACTTTCCAAGTATTCAACCTACAAATTTAGGATCCCTTGCAAGTTCACCACTTGAGTGGTGACGCAAGCAGTCATTGTGTTGGAACGCAAAGAGGAGTGCAACAAAATTTCCACCAAAAGGGCTACGATTAATGACGTTGACTTAATCTAGTCTTCAAGGCAATACCATAACTTGATGAGTCAGTTAGAAGCTTATGCCTCGTTCCCTGCCTCGATAAATGCTGCCAAGAAAAATGCTAACATCAAGAACGCTAACATCAAGTATCTGGTTGAATTTCCAAGGCCAACTTCAACAACAATCAACCCAAAACTTCAAAATCCTTTACCAGTGTAAAGACTTCAAGTTTTTCCATTTCGACCTTTCATCATGGTAGAATGCAAGAATGAGGGTAATAACATTTCCACCAAAAAATTTAAAGTGATCAAGGTAGCAAGTGATCATGTGTCTGAAATGGGAGGCAGAAGCCCTACTACTACACTCATTGACTCTTTGTAGTCTTCGTGGCAATGTGCACAAGTTGATGAGTGAAGTAGCAAGCAGGAGCAGATTACGCCTCGCCTGCCTCGATGAATGCTGACCAAAAAAACCTACCACAATGCTAACATCAAGTAGCTGGTTCAGATTGCAAGCTCCACTTCACCCAATTATTCACAAGAAAATGAACTAAAACACACACAACGATTTGGCCCGTCCCACGCCCAACTTCCCTCATATCTGCCTAGAAAATGTGACCTCAATTTCAACAACCATAGCAAAAGATCTAAAGTTATTTTGACAAATCCAACCGTATAGATGTTTGCAAGTTAGAGGTGACTACTCACAATCCAAATTTTAAACATTGAAGTTTTGTATTATAGGAGGTTATAATAGGAATGTTAATAATGGTCTTGAGGGGCAACAATTTAGAAATTAAATTGGGGTTGGTTTTTTGATCAAACCTCCACTCAAATCATCAACAAATGACAAAATGTTACCCTCATTCGAAAGAGGGGCAATATACCTACTCAAATCAGCTCACAAATCTTGAAACCATTAGTTTGTGATTTTTTGGGAAGCTTTGTAATAAGAGGCAACGGTGCCATAATTGCGCACCTTCCACATGGATTTACACCCACCAACACATGTCCAACTAAAAATTCCAACGGTAGATGTTTAGGATATGATATGATTGTCATGCAAATTTACAAATCAATTGGGAATCATTTCCACATAAGGATCAACAAATAACATGTTTAGGACATGCTACCTCAAAACCACGGAGGTGACAAATGTCAACCAAGCGTTCATGGACCGGTTCCACTGTAAACCAGTTGAGAGCACACTCTCATTTTTTATTTTATCCAAAAATAGCTAAATGTGTTGAGTCAAAATTATCCACATGGCAGTACATAGCACACCTGAACATGAACAAGAGTAGTTGAAACAGTCAAAACCATCCAAACTGGTTTCAAAGGGGTCAGAGCAAACTGTTCACGACCAGATTATGGTCGCATAGGACATTAGGGGTTAACAAACTACATGGTCAATTTAACAATTCCCTATATATATTTTTTGAATGATATTTTCAGTGTCCGGCGCAGGCCATCACTAGTACTATTTACATTATTGTAGCCCATCAATCTTACCAAAATTGCTCTTTACAGACTTCACACGTAGACAAATATGCAGTTGGCTCTAATATTTACACATATTTCTTGATCAGCCACTCACATGTCAGTCATACCCAACTTCCATCGGAGAACTCAGACCACCCTAACGTGCATTACACCAAGTGCATTACGCCATATAATGCACTAATAAATAACCAGATTACACAGATAATGCACACCTGGCTTTCATTGCTGAGGTGTGCCAGTACAATCTACTTCATGGAATGCACCAATACCAATGCATTATGACACAGACAATGTCACTATGCCAACATGCATTTACATTCAAACACCACCGAATGTAACACCTGAGTTTGACGAACTCAACATTGGCAGGTATACTTCACTGTACATCACATCCTGCCTGGGATGCTAGAGCACCCCTCTTACTGTACTCTGAGAAAAGCATATGTTTTGGGTTCGTCACCAAGGCTGCAAATACAGGCTGAACCCTCCAAAACTCCTACTCTCTATATCAGCAACAACAAAAAGAATTATTGTCTCAAAATTCAAATGTATGACTACAGTCCTACTTATTTTGAAGAAACAATGATGAAATCAAATGACCTTGTGACTTCCCTACCAAAAAAAACGCAAATACTACCTTTCTGAGGCCATTCCACATCCCAGATGCAATAATGTCGTTCCAAGTAACAAAGAACCTAAGGTGAACAACCTAATGTGCATCATCCCCAAAGTGCAGCTGTCTTCTTCTAAACTGTTGCACTGCATAGGCGATGTAGCTCAATGCATGTTTCCATCAACACCTGCAAGTCAGCTTGCAGACCAATCTAGAAAGACACGTACAGAACTGGAACAAGACCAGTTGTCTTTCCATCTCGTCCAGGTTTCTTCTTCCGCACCTACAATTCAAGACAAGCAATTTCAATGAGTCTGAATTGCTCAACAAGTAAATCAGTTCTTCCATCTCTTAATGCTGCAGACAAGATTATCTAATTCTAAATTTAAAAGATCTGCCAAGAATCCCTGCACTAAGCTGTTAATTGTAGTTGGACAAAACATGGCAGGGATTCATCCATCTTCAGCAAAAAGCATTGATGCCCAGCAAAGATGGATGCTCTTTGTTTGAGACTTGTTTGTAACCAATTGAATGCTATCCAAACAAATTGAATCAAGCAGCCTAAGTATTAATAAGTATCAGGCCACTGTTGACATACCGAGAACCACCCATCAACTTCATATTCAATCTCAAGGTCTTCTCCAGCTGTTAGATTGAGCTGCAATTACCATACATTAAAAATTAAAAATTAGAGAATATAACAAAATCAGGTTGATTCCAGAGTACAGGAGATAACATCCTCACTTTTGCATAGAGGTCCCAAACAACATATTGTCGAGAAAAAACTGAATTTCAAGGAGGCTAGAGATTGTAGGTATATCCTACTGCAGAACAAGGCAATTTCACAGAAATAGATGGTCTATACCTCTTCATCACCACCAGCAGTGAAGTCATAGAGTGCTTTGCCATATTGAGGCTCTTGGCGATCATCACTCTGTGCATCAACACTTGGTCGTGGAGAGTCCCGGGTAGTGCTATCAGAAGTCATTGAATCATTTCTTCCAGATGTACCAAACTTCCGTCCAGATGCCTGGTATAAGAAAATTAGAGCTCTTTGTCAGCACAGAAGACAATGTCTTTCTCTGGACTATAGACAGCTAACACCAGAACTTGAACTAAACCAAGCATACCAAAAGGTCAAAGTGGAGGATGTTGCCTTCTTCATGCATAGTTTTTTCCTTAACAAGGAATGTCCTCTATACAAGTTACATAAATGGTTGAACCCATACATCCCAAAAAGTAGTGTGAGCAATGAATAAAGAATACCAAACATGGTGACGAAGTACCATATGATTGCTGAGAAGAATACTTTAAAGTGACAATAATCAAGAATCATCAGGTCAGTGTCACCTTAGGAGAGTCTGATTTTGATGAAACATCTCTTAGCCCACCACCAACTGTAGACGGATGCTTATGAGTCTTATGATCATCCTCCTGCAAAAGAACAGAAACACAAATATTTTAAGCTTTACACATTGGATGCAGGTGAGAAACATTTGATGTCAGAGCCTCCATCCAGAAAGAAGGTTAAGATCATGTTGGAGTTGACGATTATAACATTTTCCATACACAAACCCATCTGAAATAGGTTTGCTGCACATTATTAAAACATAAGCAAGAGTATATTTTACAGTCCAAAGCATTCTAATTAGTCTTACATCTACAAGAAATCCAAAAAGCGGAACCTTCACTGTTCACCTTCTTAATATTATTGGCAATAAGTTGGCTCCACAAAGTCAATATGAAACACGAGTACTTTTTACAAGTGTAGCTTTTAGGATAAACTTTCAAAAATATCATTGCTATCCTAGTACACAGCAGAGGTTTTCTAGGAAGAAATTCAACAGAATTATGTTGGTTTGGGAAATAAGAAATTGATAAATGGATTTTTTTTTTAAAGTGGACAGTAGTGCAGGATTCAGCATATACTGAGCTTAGTAGCTAACGAACTTATGGAGAAATATATCCAGATGAGATGGGCTAGTGAGAGCTGATGAGCATACCCGACGCGTCGCATGACTGAAGGGGTTGGCAACGCCTGGAAAACGAGTACTTCCAAATCTTGAGGACGATGCAGACTCCGGTGATGACGTGCCAGATGACACGGCTGCTTCATCATCCTATCAAGCAAAAATGTGCTCATGCTTTCAGACAAAATGCTCTTACATACAGACAACAATTGCAAGCGCCCACAAATTAAAAGGGTTTCAAATGAGAATCAAGCATGCAACTTTTTGATAATTATCATGAAGCTTTTGCAACACATCAAACCCATCCAAAAAATTGAACCATGTCAGGAGACTTCTGATGGCTGAGAATTACCGAGCTATCAGAGCCATCAAGAAGTGTCTTGGCCCACATGTCGTCATATGAAACAGAAGGGCGCGCCTCCTCTTCTTCTTCCTCCTCTTCTTCTGGGGCATCAGTGCCTCCTCCTTTCATGAAGTCATTAACCTGCCAGTATCCACAAGGTTTTTATGGGCTAATAGCATGAATATGTCCTGCTCAGTAAAGGAAATTCATCACTACCATGTTGTCTGACAGTCACCAAAAGAATAATTAAATGACAACAGGGTGTCAAATGTGTACCATATCCATGCCCGGATGATTATTACCCCACTCAGAGGTTACACTTGCATCATCAGCAGTCTGAATATGGACAGGAGGATAATCAATACGGCCTCCCCCAGCTCCATAATCAAGCAGATCTGATATTCCAGTAGCTACTGCTGGGTCAGTATACCCTTTGGAAGCATCAATGCGGTGCTCATTCCGGTACAAGTTGATGAGTTTTGCACTGCCACAACAATAGCATGTCTGTGCATAATCAGAAACCCATTCACCTCACTGTAGAAGTATACATGTGCTTAGCAAAAGACAGGTAATGCATATATCTTTGTACTCAAAACCACTTGCTTTGAGCATTGATATCTCTACTTGATCATTCCACTAGATCTCAATAGCACGATTCAACGCAAATACGTAGGATAATTTAAGATATCCACAAATAGGGGAGTTGAAAAGTGATTCTGCAAATGTACCTAGTAGGCCCAAGTGGCAGATACTTGGAGCGAGGAACAAAACAGAAAAGTGAGACAAGATCTAAGAGTCTCTCATGAGTCTCATACAATCTCTTCAGGTCATCATCAGTCCACTCCTCCTTAGCATTATCATGTTGCCTCGTATCCCTACACACAAAGTAAATGAAACCCATATATCATATTCATAAAGAGACACATAGTAAAGCTTACCTAACACCATGATAATATAGCAGCTTTCCATGTGTAGCTAGACAGACTATTATACCCCTTGCATTTATTATTACAAAATGACACTAGATATGTAATATTTTAAGAAGTCCAGATTCACTACTTTCAGAGGAAGTAGACATACTTCACAAATTGATCTTGACCCTTGTACATCTCATCCAAGACCTGCAACATGGGTGCAATGATGGAGCTGAGACCAGTCCCACTGGCCCCTTGGTCCTCTCCATTAGTTGCCTCTGCGCCTATAACTTTCTCCCTTGTTCTTCCTTGAGCAAGAGTGTGCAGGAATTCGTAGATCTGGAGCCTGTACGGTTCACCTGACCTAAGAGCCACAGTCACTAATGCTTGGGCTGCAATGATCCGCACCTGTCAAACCATTGCTCATTAGAGTCTGAACCCAGCGGACCACAGTTGACATCATATGCTGCTTTCAACAGAACAACTTACAAGGATGTCTTCACAATAACCAGGTATAAGGACACATGAAACTACATTATTGTACACATAATTACCTCCCAGCTGCCACTAATGGCACAACGTTGAAGCCGAGTCACTGCTCCTGCAAGTGTTGGATTCCTAGAGCTTGCAGCAGCCACCATCTTCTCACCATCAAGCATCATAAGAGCTGTGCTTGGTGAGGTAGCTGACTCCCATGCATACTCTGCTGCTGCATAATTTGCATTTTCGCCAAGAAACCAGACCTGATGAAATCCATCTTTCAGTAAGTTTGCAGGCCAGAAGACATGCAACCAGTTGGAGACATTATTGTCTTCGTTCTTACTTGGACACAATTTCTACCATATATATGTTGCAAAATTCTTCAAACTGGACTTCATTACCAAGAAACGAAATGAAAGATGACAAACCCTGTTGAACATTAAAAGACTGTTGCAAACAAGAGACCTAGCCTATGATTTAGGGCTAATATGTCTTATTGCTCCCGAAATCAAAGGCAGTAGAAGATGTATACCGCAGCTTGGACCAACCGCTGCAGTGCAATTGCAGATTTTGGATCAGCACGCTCTGTTGCTCTCCCGCCTACCATCCCTAGTGGCTGAGGCGGGGGGAGATCCAGCACCACAGTGACTGCCTCCAGTGCAGTATGCTTTCCATCAGGTCCTGATCCCACGAGGCATGTCTGTGTGTATGTGATGCATTGTCAGTAATCAAATATATTTTGACAAGCATAAAATTGAAGTGAGGTAGCTGAGGTAAATTATCAGAATGTCTTTTCCAGCTGCAACCATCAAACTGTAACGTTGTGAACTGAATTACCTTCCACAAGAGTTGCAATACATCAGAATCAATTTTACCAGGAACCTTTGTTGCAAAAAGCCTGGATATGTCTAGCAATATCACTGCCATCTCAGGAGTGGCCTGCAAGCAAGAAGATTGAGCTCAATCAGGACCATAATCATTATATACAAGGTCTGGTGGTCTGGTGGTTATATCATGAGAGTGGTCTCATGGTCCCCCGTCATGTCGAGCAGTGTTGGAGGTAAAAAGAACAATTTGCATAGAAATTAAATGAGCTAGTGCCTGCATGTGGCATTTCTCCATCTTAGAAGGCGATAGGTAGATTGACTGGTGACAACTTGTGGGCATGACTTGCTGACCTTGAAACGTGCATGTAAAGTAAGCATTATGTCATTCAGTAATGCCGCTGGCCATGAAGGATCAGCTAATTCTCCAGTGATGATAGCCTTCAGCTCTGCTACAGGCTCATATGGACTCTGCATCCAAATCAGGGCTTTTATTGCAGCAGCACGGACATATACACATTCACAAGCCGTGGTTGTTCGGACACCTTCCATGAGCCCTGCCAGCATACTTGCAATGGATTCCTTGCCACCCGCTGACATAGACACTGTCCTTCGAGAACCTGCAGGGAAGGATAATTTTGTCATGCATCAGATCTGCCAGGTTGTTTAAGTACCTTCATCAATACATAGTTCACATTAACATATCATTGTATCATGTTGTAAACAACACGTAGTAATAGAGGAGACTACCTTCAGCATCCCCTGCATCATCATCTGCCTTCATGGCATCAGCAGTAGGATTCTCCATTGATGTGTCTGTTTGAACCATGTCATCAACATACCCCCGTACAGCAACTGCAGCTGCCCTGCTCTTTCCAAGCTCCTGTACAATTCTGACAGCACCATGGAGCACAGGTCTCGAAGAGCTCCTTAATGCTGACTCCAGTCTGTAACCATTCAGGAACACATGAATCAGTTCATTTTTAACCAGACCCTCATAAACACAATGTTTTATATACTATGTGGGATATAACAAGCAATCGCATGAAAAACCTGGCAAGACTCAATTGAAACCTCTTCCAACTTCTCATTTAATCCTGTAGGTAACTCAAAATGCAGAACTGCCTTCTTGACAAATCTTAGTGAATGCTTTCATAATTAGGTGTCCGCATACTGCTTAGAGAGATCCATGAGTTGATTGTGTACCACCTTCGCATTACTAGCTTTATGAGAGGTTGGGGTCGCCTGGGCCTTGGGGCTTGACGATCTTTGGGACCTCTGGGAGGAATCCCTTCTTTGGTAGCACTTCCATCTTTTCCAGCAGCTCCATTAGCATCTTTGGAAGGCAAAGAAGGTGGCTCTGGAAATTTAAGGATGGCAGTTGTGAGTAGGCCCCACCCAGCGGCACGATCTTCAAGGCTGCAGACAGCATTTTCATACTCAGGCGCATGTTGCACAAACATCTAGTAAGCTATGTGCTGCTGCATACAAGAAAGGTAAATGATAATAACACACACCTTTCAGTGGCATCAAACTTGCCCAAAATGCAAGTGATGGCTTCAAAACAAACTCGCTCACTTGGATCAAGAAGGAGTTGATACAAAATAGTTGTGAACTGTGTCTTCACCTCTGGCCTTTCTGCAAGGACAAGTACAGTGAGCAATCACAGCTGCCAGCACAGAATGGAATAATTGCTCCAGAAAAATTTAAAAGGTTTACAGAGTGCAGTGGATAATCTACCATCAAGAACTCGTGCTCTGGATAGAATGTAGCAAAGCCGAGCAAGATAAACACGAGCAAGAACATCATGTATCTGAAGCACTTCTTGCAATGAACCTGCCACATGCACAAAAACGTCTCTTAGTCACAAGAGAATAATTACACTCTTCTTTGTAGCCTCTGTAGTCTGTTGACAAAAAAGAGTAGTGGGTTTGATTTTTGCTTTATTGCAGCTATTTTTGAGATCTCATATGCACATCAAAAGGACCATACACCAAATTTCTAGAACTCAAGTGCTAGGTAAAGTATAAGCTACTCTATTAAATTCCCTGCATTGAAAACATCAGGCAGAAATCACCAAAATTTCACAACAGAAAAAACTAGAATCGTGATATCTAGCTAGGTGACTTTCATTATTAAGGGTGAAGTCGAACATAAATCTCAAGGGCCTGTTCAGAGAGTAAATACCTCCAGCAAGAGCAAGTTTTGCTGCACACAGAAAGAAAGAAAAAGTTCAACTTGTTAATAAGGGATGCAGTGCTAAGTCACACAATGGTGTAGCTAAAATCTGCAGATGTATTGACCATTTAGATGCTTAGGGATAAAATTGGACCAGGGCTTGATAACACACTGAACTGAATCAAGACAAAGTGGACATGTGCAAAGCACGGATTCCTGTGGCAGCTAAAATTAGAAAAATCAGCAGATACGTTGCAATCCTTGATCACATTACTTACCCACTGCCATAGCCACTGCAGTTGTATCTTTCACAGCCAGCTCTGCCACTACTGATAATGCATGTCTTACTCCAACAGGATCTGCACATGCAATTCTGCACATGCACATCACATAAGTCAGCCTAAGCTTTCAAGACAACTATCCTGAAAGAAATATTCTTAGAGGACAACCCTTACTAAAGATCAGAATGGATTACTAGTTTCTACAGACAGTTGAAGCCCATTGATAATAGGTGCAAAAGGAAAACCCTCACACACCCTTGAACAGCTCGATGAAGAAAAGCAGGATTTCCAGAGTCTAAAGGCAACCGGCGTAAAGTGCTGAGAGCAGCATACTGTAGATTACTGCGCAATGCAGACTGCCAGCACCCATGGAAAGAAATTAGGAGGAATTCCTTGCATCATATCAAACAAAACATCTGTATTCCTCACCACTGTATATTGGAATGACACATAAATTTGAATTCGGCCAGCTTTGAAAGAAATCCTTGGATCAAATTGAAAACACCAAGAGAATGATGGACAGCCATTTGTGCCAGACCACACCATTGTTCCAAATACACTATTACTTTAAGAGACCTCAATTTTTTGAAGCTGACAGGATATAATCATTGGCACTTCTGGCATGCAAAAAATAACACGTTATTCTAAATTTCAGATGAACATGACGGTTTAACTCAAAAATAGGTTATTTACAATGGTATTCATTTGGAACCAGTTCTAACCTCATAAGCATCTAACAGAAGGCATATGTAAAGAGATTGGTACACTTGATAATACTACAAGAGCTCCAATTGGAATGAGATCATATAGTAGTCAATCTTTTGTAACCATTAGATAACTTTTGCCTGTAAGGTAGACGTTTTAGGATCAAGGAGTGACGTTGCAAGAACATCTCCTTAGGAATAAGAAGACCACATCACCAAAGAAATCCTACAAAGAACCATTCACTCTCTTCATACACAGGAAAGAGAAAGGAGGGACAACATTCCAGCAGAAGTTTATACCTCCTTATCAACACTTTGCCTTCCAAACATGCCCTTCTTTCTTCTCAGTTTCCCTGCATCTGCAACCTGCATAGAATGAAATCAGATGTCTGGTTGGGGGATGATGACTTCGGTCTTACAGCACTTTTACTGTCGCATAAATGCAAATTTTACCCCACATACAAGTATATGGATTTATTTGGACAGCACTGCAGACAAAAGGAGACCTCAAAGAACTATACATTGGAAATAAAACTTTGCCAAAAGAGGGGAAGAAAGACACTGGAGATCTTTATTAACCTTGTCCAGGATGCCAAATACAATCTCATAGAGAGTGGCCAATACGTCATTGCTGCTTGTCGGAGCAAAACTAAGAGCCTTAAGAGCTGCAATGCGCTGCGGATGAACTGCAGAGACAACAGACCCATGTAAAACCCACTATCATTCCAGAAGGATAGATTTCAGTGACTAAATAAATAACATATTTATATCAGTGGCCATGACATGTAGTAACCAAATTCAGAATTTGTTACATACCTGCAGGATCAGCAAGTGCAGCATCAGCTGTAAGCGCAGTAATAATCTGTGGCACAACCTCTGCTCGTGTGACTACAGTCCCTCCAGCAAGATTCAAGTCCGCCAAAGCATCCCAATTGGGTGTTGGTATTCCTCCACCAGGGGTAACACCTTGAGCACCACTTTCTGCCAGAAGTCTAGCAAGGAAGTAGTAAACATATCGTAGGACACTTCGGTCATCTGATGTCTTATGAAGCTGCACATTCAGAAGATATCCGTATTAAAAAATCTTTGGCATTCCAGCTCTATAAGTTTAATCTAGTGCAGAGCTCTGCATTATGTGACAAATTCTACCCTCCAAAAATCATGAATGAATAAACGGATATGGAGCAGGATATCAATCATGTGAGACTCAAGAACATTTACACTGAGGAAAGTACTGAAACAAAACAAACCCTTTGAAGAGCCTGTCATGATAATTATTGGTAGAAGTTTATGCAGACACTTTTAAATAGGGGAAAAGAAGGAGTACAAACAAACAAAAAATTCTGCTTCGGTGAAGTTTGTAAAGAGGTTTTCAAGAGTACAAATTTATCTCATACCGCAAGAAGAGAGGGGGCCAATGATGGATCGACAGAGCTATACACAGCCAGCTTGGGGAATACTTGGTGAACAAGCTGCTTTGCAGCTGTTTTCTGCATATACCCCATACACCCCACATTAGTTAGCCACAAGTACTTCATTGTCACAATCTACACTTACAAAGACATTTCCCTTGCTCATTTGATGAAAGCATAACATCCAATATCATAAGCATGACAAACTCCTGGTAATTGTCAAAAATAAAAATTGTAAGCAGGTCATTTGAAATACACACCTGGTCAGGAGATGCTGAAAGTTCCTGGAGAGTTCTGGCAAGCTGCGAATAGGATACAGGCTACTCATCCCAACATGCACAAAACAAGTCAATGTTGTTTGTGAGTCACCAGTGATCTCAGGTTGGAGGAGCCAGAGAGTGTCCAAGAACGACAGAAATATGCTAGGCTTTCAAAATGCGAAAAAGTCATCCTCCTAGTAACAACATCACATGTTTTCAGACGATATAGATATGGACATAACTATCAGAGATCCAGTTCATCATGCTCCTAAAAGAAGTAATCTAAGTAAGGAGATACTAACATCCAAAAAACTAATATGTTTCAATTCTCAGCGGAGAGTAATCTGCTGGGATGTTTCTCAAATTCCAATGCAAGTGGTTCAGTGGGTGGCCAGGATGGACAAAGTGTTGGAGATGAGATAGGATGCATATTATTACCAACCATTAAGACCTTGGGAATTCATCCCAAAGACTCGCCCCAAAAGCCACAATCAAGGGAAGGAGGCTGCACAGACCTTCTCCATGCACCCTGAGACTGCTATGAGTTTCAAAAGTGCACATGATGGTGAAGGGAAGCCACAATAGTATTAATATGGTTATTTTTACAGGTATCGCCTAGAAGGGCATTCGGCAGGAAGTCAACCTCACAAGCACATGCTAAGTAACATTGAATCATAAGAACCTAACCATTTGCTTCAATGATGATATGTTATTTCAGTGTCCACCTTTTGGCATGATTTTAGCCCAGATTTTCCTCTCCTCTTCCTCATTGTGAGCAAACAGTATAATTCCACTTTGCAAGCTTGACTTGTTACTTTGCTCCAATTGGATATACTCAGCATTCCTTCTGCAACTTCTTCATTCAGTGCAATCCTAGAGGAGGTATAGAATCAAGTTTATTTTTCAGTGAATCTCTCCATAGATGAATGATATGAAGCCCTCTGAATGCTTGATCTTCTGGATATTTTCAGGAAGTTTTAGCTTGGCACCTGGTTCAAGGGAACACCTACTTGGTTCCATGGAGAACATTGCACTTCCCTATTCTGTTTTGCTTGTTACATCTTTCAAATAGTAAAACTCCCTGAAAGACTAATCCCCATGACTGATTAATTCACACAAGCCATTAAATGCACAATATCAATAGCCACAGTTCTAAATACGAAGTAAAGGTCAATGGGGCTAAAACCAACGCCCTAATATCTAGCCCTATAAATACATATTTATTCTGAAAATGTCCACCATCTTGACATCAGGCTCCTATGTTGGTTTTCGATCATCTACCAATAAAACCTTGACCCTTATAAGTTTTGCATATCGGATTCAAATAAGACATACTTTGGTGCGTTGGAATCCCCTGTAAATTGCTAGCAATTATCATTCTAAAAAAAATACAATAGCAATAGCAATGCTCATCACTTACTAAAGCAATGGTTTTAGCACCATCTTTCTTAGCAACCACTTCCAATAAGGTAAGCAGGCCTAATTCAGTTACTTATCTTTATTGGACAGAAAGGACAACAGAAAGACATGTGTTTAAAAGAGACTAAAGTTCACACTCAAAATTTGTTAAAAAATTTGTTGACCATTGTAAGCTCAATAGTCAACGTAATTGGGGGGACCTATGTGGCCTTCTTATGCTCACTGTCAGTGAAATGAAATGAAATGAAATTGATTTTATAGTCAAGGAGGCCAACAGGCTTATGGGACTAAAAGTACATCAAGATGGTGTCAAACCGGCTAATTCCCTAGAGTGGCCGGCTAATTCCCTAGAGTGGCGTAGTGCAGTAGCCTGCCTCTGTAAGGTAGAGGCTAATTTCAGTGGACTTTGATGATTCATAAGAATTGGAGATTTCTGGGATTCATCCTGGCTTCATCAGATACATTTGCAAACACAGAGATTTCAACCTCACGAATCTGAATAGTGTAAGAGTAGCAAACAACAAAAAGTAACCAAATAAGACCCATCTACGCTAAATAGAGAAATGCACCTTTTTCTTCTGCTTGAGGCTCGGACCAAGCCCTGTTCCTGCCTTTCCAGCAGCTCCAGTTTTGATTGACCCTAATAACTCTGGAGTCATCTGCACGTTCGACTTCCTGGGAGGGACATTTTTAGTAGGTCGTTCTGAAGCGCTACCCTTATTGAGAGGAGGGAAAGCAGGATTTCCAGGCGGTGGAGGATCTGACGTAATCAGATCCATAAGCGAAGTTCCGGCCTCCTGTGCCATCGCTCTACCCTACCTCCAAAAGTTCTTCCAGAAATCGTCCTTCTTCTACAACCGCATCAGCAATGGCATTTTTCCACAATGCAAGAAACGTAACCCGGTATCAAAACAACCTGCGATCACAATGCATAAGTAACAAAACCCTTAGATGTAAAATTTGATAAACGAGGGTTGTGTCAGCCATTTTATACGTGTTTTCGAACTCCTAACCGAGCAGACTTCGCAAAACCTAATTACAGAGCTCTTTCTACAACATATGAATCACTCCGAGTTCTTTTACAAGAGCATCACCAACGGCGTTTTTTTCCAGAATGCAAGAAAAGGAGCGCGGTATCAAAACAACCTGCCATCACAATGTATAAGACGAAGAAGAAGAATTTTCTAGGAGACAAAAGGCACCATAGCGTCGACCTGCTCTCGTTGAACTTAATCCATGGATGCAAAATTTGATAAACAAGACCTGTGTCAACAGAAGCATCGGCCATTTTATACGTATTTCCGAACTCCTCACCGAGTAGACTTCGCAACACCTAATTCGAAACTCTTTTTACAACAAATCATTCACTCGGAGCTTCAATGAAGAGCCGACTGTGGACCAAATCCGATGAGATAAAGGCTCCCTACAGAGTGCAGCCATTTGCACACGTTCGCGGACTTGAAACCGAGTAGGCTTCGCAACACCTAATTTCAGAGCTCCACAACAATCATCCATCCAATCGGAGCTTCGCTGTACGAACGATTCTCAACCAAATGCAATGGAGTAAAGCTTAAAATGAAGCTGGAGAGAAGATCGTACCAGAGATGTGGCGAGCTCCGATCACTAGTTAAGGAGGAATTGCGACGACGGGGTCTCGGCCGATCGGAGTGATGGAGGAGTGAGAAGGAAAATTTGGGAAAGGTGCCTGATGAGCCTGGCGGGTTCTCCTGGCCTCGTTCCCATTGAGTTCTCGTAAAGTTCCCAATGATAATAACTCCTTTCTAGGTTCGAATTGCGGCTCGTGCAAGTCCCTCAGGTCTTCCTAGAGAGTTTAGATACAGACCAATATCGTCCGGGTATCTAGGTTCAACCTGGGTACATGGACGGGTATAAAATCATCCAACGAACATATATTGATATCCGCCCAATACTTGCACATATACCATTGCAACATTCCATGGTATCATCTATATATTCTTGGACATTTTATGAGTATTTTTAATATCATGAACAATGATTAAATATTTTAATTATTTTTAACATCAATTTTTTAATCGGTCTATGAGAAAATTCCATACTCATATAAGATTGATACTTAGGACCGGTTTAGTTTACATTGAAGAAGTGCACTGGTCAAGAATTTTAGGGGAATGGAGCAAATGTTTGGTTACAAAATGGGTTCATCATTAATCAGGGTTTACACAACGGGCAAGACTTCTCCAGTGAAGGACTTCAAGCATGGAAGAAAAAATGACATGGTTGTCAACATGGCAACACTTTTTGCTATGAGAGTTCTCTGGAGGTCAAGTTTCTTGGGCAACTTCAAACCCTCATACAAGAAACTTGGCCTCTAGAGAACTCCAAGTTCAAGATCATATATATATATATATATATAGTTTCTTTTGTTTTTTCCATCTTGTTTGCCACACAAAACATTGCATCAAAGAACCTTGTCTTGGGCTAAAAGTCTTGCCTAGCCGGTGCACTTCTTCACAATGATATAAACTGGCCTTACTTAGAGCATGATATATTATATGGGAATGTACACGTGCCTTTGCAAATGCCAAGGTGGAGGGGCCTTGTGTAAGCCCAACCACTCTATATTGATAGCTAAGTTGTCAAATGGCATATGCAGTAGCAGCAGCTGGGGGGCCTGTTGGACACAAACACACTTCTCAAATTGGGGAAACAATGAGTCCATGAACAAGGAGATTGACCGTTAGTTACATATAGGCTAGTTGAATTTGAGAAATAATTGGTTCGAGTTCAAGACTATATCAAGTAAATTGTCAATCAATTCATGAAAACATATAGAATATTACATCGATGAATAAAAGGCAACCAAAAGATTTTAACATGTAACTAGTTGGATTTGGAAACATTTGGATCTTGACTAAGTTTGCCCAAAATCTCTTGAGACATTGCAATGAGCTTCCAATAATTTCTTTGGTATAATGTGAGGCGTACAAAATTTGAAAGTAAATTTTAAACACCTTCCAATGTCCTTTTGTTTCTAAGTATTTTTATTAGCATGTGTAGCTATTGTTTTTTTTGTTTTTTTTTCAAATGAAGGGTTAGCCAACATTTCAAGCTTGAAATGGCAACCCAGTAAGGCAACCTGTGTGAGACATGTGAGGAAAATGGCAACAAGACTACTACCGCAACCTACTATTGTAGAGGGGAAGGATCCATATTAAAACTATAATAACCTAACATCATGTCATTGTCATACCGGAGTCCACCGTAGTGTTTTTTTAAATAATGTTTTATGCTCTAGAGTTTCAATTGGTTAATAATGATAACCTTGAGAACGAAATTAAAGAGAACATAAAGAGTGCTTCATGAAGATCTTAGTTTGGGGTTGAATGGGGGAGACCTTGTTCCAAATCACACATGTACATGGTGTCCATCTTTAGAATTCCCTCATCTCACATTAGGAGACCTCTACATGTGAGAGGGTATTGTCACATAATCACATACATCGTTTCCATCTTGCATAAAACGTAACCCCCTAAAGATTTGAAGTTGATTCAACTCATTCTAAATCAATTCACAGTCTTTGAAACTAATCATAATGTCAATTGTAATTATAGAGTAAGAGACACCACCCTCCGGACTTCATACTATTGTTAGGGATCTTATGTTGGATGAATGAGAGGTACGCAAATATGTGATAATTTCCTCTCGCCCCATTTGAGGGCCAATTCACATGGTGTCCCAAGTCCTAAGTCCCAAGTCCTAAGTCCCAAGTCACTTGAGGTCAATTTGTGCAATCTCAACCATTGAGAGCATGACATTTGGGACTTACCACTTCACACAAGGTCCCAAATATGACATGGATGTTTACATGATGGCACTTTTTGGAGGTGAGGCTCAGGACTTGTCTTGAGAGTTGGGTCAAGCGAAAATTTCGCATAAAATAGTTAGATTCGACTTTAATGAATATAAACCGTATTTTAATGACTTCTTGAGGCTCAAAAGTTGGGACTTTGCCTCCATCTTGGGACTTGCTAAATTAACATGAGTGGGACTTGGGACTTGGAACCCATGTGAACTGGCCCCGAGTCAGGGTTGGAAATGATGGCACAATACATAGTGGGGGAATTGGATGAATGAGAATGAGCAAGGATGAAGGAAGGACTCGGAACCTAAAACCCTAAACCCAAGTTCTTCAATGGTCTTCTCGATGCCACAGGCCTGGAATTCCTGAATTTTGTAAAGACCCTGCATCACCGTATTTCCAGTGGCGGTCACATTTTGCAGCGATCAGTGCACTGCCGATGTGCACTGGTCAATGTGCCGAAGACGAATGCCTGGTCTAATTTTTGTCGAACTGGATTGGTGAGACCACTGAAGAAGCTGGGGTTGTTTTGATTTCAAGCATTCCAGGATTAGAGAGAGGCCCAACGGCGCTGGTAAAGAAGGACCTGGAAGTTTTTACGTTCCTTATTGTTACTACATTCATACAGGGAGCAGCATTTGGATCCTGGTGTGAAGTGGGGAGATAGGGTCCAGGGTTTGTGGCGATTTCAGCTATGTCAAGCAGGCACTTATTGCCGCGCCTGCTGCGACCCGTAACGCGATCAGTTACCTCAAGGATCATTACTCCCGGCTATGTTACACATCCTCAGGCTCCCCGAACACATCATGTTTTGAGACCTTCTCTTTTATCTGGCTATAGCTATGCATCCACGTCCATGCCATTAGGGTTTAGTGGCCTGTCCTCATGTAGCCTATTTCCGAATTCGGCAAGCTTATTGATTCCTCGTTACCATAGTGAGGTTCACATGGTGAGGAGGGTGGGAGATGGTGTACCAGCTTTGCCTGGCATTCTCCATGTACGTGTGCTCGGAACCTTGACCCTAAATCCTGATTGCGAATCGTTGGAGGTCAAATTTGATGACTATGTTGCAAACTGGCGTGTTATGTTATTGCCAGGTTTATTATTGATAGAGACAAGAGGCATTCTCCGCAAACCTTTTGTGGTTGGATGTTTGTAGTTTGTGACATGATGTCTGCTTGGTCCTTAGCAGTTGGAGTAAATGGCTTTCTAAAAATTTAAAACATCACTTAAATAACTAGATGATCTGCTGATGTCATACAGCTGCCTTGCAATTGCTAAAGAATCCAGCGAGCTTGGTTTTGGGAAGAAAATTGCATGCCGCTGTTGTGGAGGGCAAAGACGCTCTCTTATTTTGCTGAAGGTTCTTCCTTGTCCAGGTGCAGCAGAGACGCTCCATGGCAACTAAACTGAAGAAGACCAAGATAAAGGCGTACTCGTAAGTCCCTAATCTATCCACACTCCCTGACAGTGTTAACAGCGACAAGATGACACATACACATTTATGCATCTTTGTGCGCTGAGAATTTTGCATGTAGTATTTTATGGAATGTTACAGTTTTGCACTGAAGTAATTTGCATAGGTTGCTCGTTGATAAGTAAGTATCCATGTTTTTCTGAGTGATTCTGGACTGGGTGTAGATCATATAAGATGAGGTTTAGAGGAATGGCAAATGGGTTGTACAAACGGTGGAGATCTGGCAAACAACACAATGCTCATTCAAAGGTGTGCTTCAATCTTATGCCACAACTTTAACCAATATGATCAAGTGAATAAAGCGTGGACCAACTTGAAGATTCTCATAAATGTATCGTATGTTGAAAGCATTGGGTTAATTGTCAATGACAAAGATCTCTAAAATCTCATCTTGCCACCTTCACTGAGAATATTTTTACTTTTGAATCAGAGATCTGCCACATTTGTCAGACATCATTAACTGTGAGTGATAGTAAATAGCGTCCTTTACTTTCCCGCATGGGTCACACTGTCAATGAATAGGCTCAAAGTTAGGGTGGCAGTTGGATGTTTGACTAGGCTGTGGATGATACTTTGTCTTCCATTTTTTGCATAGAAGAGGTGGCCCACAGCATTTAGTTGAGTATCGAAGTAGCAGATGTTCCAAATAAGCATTTTGCTCACTTTGGTTTTGGAGTTTAGTGCGGCAAACAGTAGGTAGGGGGTGGTTCTAAGTACTGTTTGTGTCCATGCAGTGGCTCAACTTTCTAGTCAATGGCTGCAGTCATCTGTCCTGCTATATGTACATCTATCATCCTTCAGATTCTGTTAATAAGAGTCTCTTATAAATCAAGATATATTCTTCAATGTTTTTCAAAAAGAGAGATGTGCTGTGGTGTCCTTACAGGTGTTAAGACTAGAACTGTGCTTATTTGTTTATGTTTCTTGACTGAATTTTCTTTTGCAATCAAGTTCCTGATGCCTTTGTTATTGTGTTTCAGACAAACAAGCAAAAACGACAACTCCGAAGACCTTCAGTTGCTCCTCCAGCACTTGCCAAAGTCATGAAGAAGCTGAACTTTCTTGGCTGAGTCACACTTGTATTGCTGTTCTTTGCCCCTCAGTATGTGGCCAGAGGACAACCATTTTAAACCACTGTACGCACTCCAGTTGTACCCAAATCTTCAAATAGTTCTTGGAGATTTGAAATGGCTGTGCAACTTCTGTTCCATGTCCTCTTCAGTGTGACAGGGGGTCTTCTATTTACTCATGTTGCAATTCAAATAAAATGATGTTGCGACCTCTGATTGGTTCATTTAATCTGTAACCTCTGTTTCACTTGCTTCCACTTAGAGTGGGCCTAGAAATCATATCAAGTGATCTTGCAACTTAAATTTTCTCTTTAAGTTGTCAATCCATAACCTTATTCTTGTACCTTCAAATTTTACAGGGATTTGGTCGATCCATTCCAATTCGGGTGCTACAACTTATAAGATATTAGGCCATTGTATTGCTCAAGGGGTTACTTTGCTGGTAGTGTCCTTTAAACCTCAATGTGGTGTGTAGTAGATTTGAAAGCACTTGTGTTGACTATTGGTCTTAGAAATTGGCGCAGATTGAGCAGGCTCTGCACCCACATCCCAAATTCAGCAATTGCAAAGGATTTACATTAATTGTGTATTTCGCTACCTATGAAAAAGTGAGTGCAGAGCTTAAAGTGGTTATCTCATGGCTGTTTACCTTATACTATATGCAAATATAATGATATGGGGTTTTGTAGTTGTACAATTTGCATCTGCATACCTTAATAATGGGAATTGGGTGTGTATGCTATCAACCATGAGCAGATTGTGATGTGTCAGGCTGACAAGTCATCTGTTTCTCGTACACCCAGTAGGAGTTTCAGCAAGATATGTTTCAATGCTCAAAATTTGAAGTCCAGAAATCTTTCCTCAACCTTTTCATTGTTTTGAGGTCATCTTAAAATGAAGCTGTAAGATTGTTCTGGCTTCAAATCAAGCATTTCAATATATTCTCCACCATTTCAATCTGTATGTAATGGTGCACAACAATGTTCCCATGGGAGCATTACACATTGTGGGAGGAGTCTGCAGCCTGCTGAAAGTGTGAGAAGTATGGAGGAATTCCATTACACGTACTGTCATCCCAACTTTCTTATAGTTAATCCACTTTTAGATCATCCACTTTTCGTTTGGTACCGTAGTACCATAGCAGGTTCGTCCTAAAATAATTCTAAAAATAAAAAACGTAAAAATTAGAAAATTCTGAAGACAAAAAAACGAAAATAGAATAAATTAGTTTTTGAAATATTTTGCTATTTCTAAGCTATTTAGGGTCATTTTTACTTATTTTTTGCTAAAAAACGAAAATTGAGAAATTCAGTTTTTGAGAGGCGAACCTTATTTTTTCAAAAAAATTAAATATTCGTTCGCCAGGTGGCGAACCTGCTATGGTGTTACGGTATATTTTACATTCTAGCAAATCTGTAATGAATTGTTGCCCACAATCTATTACAAGGAATGACAAATAGTGCTAGGTTTTACATTTAGCGTTGGTGACACTACACAGGTGGTTTATAATTGGTATTGAGCAAGACAAATAGAATTGGTGACATTAAATATAATATTTAATATAGTGCCAATATGCCTCCTCTTCTCCACATCTTTGAGAAGTCTGCACTTCAAATTCTCATCAACATTTTTGACCTTGTGTGCATGTTCTTCCATGCTTTTGCTTGGTGCTTCGAGGAGGTTTAGTGCATTGTGCATTGTGCATCCCCCCTCGGCACTAGGCGCTCCTCGATTGCCGAGGTTTGCCTGGTGCCCGAAACCAAACCCTGCCCGGCTAGCTCAGTTGCAAAAATCTTTGGCCAGCTCATCCAACCCTGCCCGGCCTGGCCAACTCAGTTGCAAAAATCTCCGCCAATCTCACCAAACCCTGCCCGCCCGCCCGACTTCGAAAAAACCATTGCTCTTGCATTCTTGAAGGCCACTTATCCACAAATCCCATATTGAGTGCACTTCGCCTTCAAGGTCCAAAATCCAATATATATGTTCACTTCCATTGAGTAAATAAGCAATTGACTGGGATTTCATTTTCGAAGTGAAACCGTCAATAAAGCATGTAATTAACTTGGAAGTCAAAAATATTATAAAATCCTCATTATCATTGAGGTTGCAATTTTTGTGACTTACCATTGAAAGGCTCTTTGTCATTCTAAAATGGAACTAAAATTAGTGATTCAATTTTAATATGTTAAATATGATTATATTTTAGTATTTTATAATATTTTAGTTAATACCTTCTACTTTCACAAAGTTTTCATACGCATCTAAACTAATTAAGTGTGATTGGATGTAATGAAGTCTAATTGATCCTAATTATTTCTAATTAAGCCCAATTAAATCAGAAAGCATGCATACCAAATTAATTAAGCCTAATTAATTGTACAATGTACTTATTGAAATTAATCATGATTTCATTTAGTGGAATTCCAGTAAATTAATTCCAGTAAATTAAATGATGATTTAATTCCAGTAAATTCCACTAAATGAAATCATGATTAATTTCAATAAGTACATTTTACAATTAATTAGGCTTAATTAATTTGGTAAGCATGCTTTCTGATTTAATTGGGCTTAATTAGAAATAATTAGGATCAATTAGACTTCATTACATTCAATCACACTTAATTAGTTTAGACACGTATGAAAACTTTGTGAAAGTAGAAGGTATTAACTAAAATATTATAAAATACTAAAATATAATAATATTTAACATATTAAAATTGAATCACTAATTTTAGTTCCATTTTAGAATGACAAAGAGCCTTTCAATGGTAAGTCACAAAAATTACAACCTCAATGATAATGAGGATTTTATAATATTTTTGACTTCCAAGTTAATTACATGCTTTATTGACGGTTTCACTTCGAAAATGAAATCCCAGTCAATTGCTTATTTACTCAATGGAAGTGAACATATATATTGGATTTTGGACCTTGAAGGCGAAGTGCACTCAATATGGGATTTGTGGCCTTCAAGAATGCAAGAGCAATGGTTTTTTCGAAGTCGGGCGGGCGGGCAGGGTTTGGTGAGATTGGCGGAGATTTTTGCAACTGAGCTGGCCGGGCCGGGCAGGGTTTGGTGAGATTGGCGGAGATTTTTGCAACTGAGCTGGCCGGGCAGGGTTTGGTTTCGGGCACCAGGCAGACCTCGGCAATCGAGGAGCGCCCAGTGCCGAGGGAGGGAGACGGGAAGGAAAGAAGGAATCAAGCCTGGACCTCGATCAAATTAGCTTCGAGGTTCATGACTAGCACTTTTTCATGAATAATTACTACTGGAATCCAGTGGATTTAATGTCGTATTCATTTGTCAACTTTGTGACATTCTTAGTTTCCACTGAGAGAACCTGTCATATCTGTGACATTATTGTGCTCAATAAGCTGACACTACCGCAGTCAAAACGCAATAGTTATAAGATTGATCTTCATGTCGATCACAATGCCTTGTTCCATTCATGCATTACTTATTTACAGCCCTTGCGAGCCTATGTGATGCGCAGACTGTGATCAACATCCCATTGTCAACCTGCAGAGTTGGAAAGGTCGTCCGACTGCGATAAGCATCATGATGAGATCGACGAGGTCGGCAGGGTTGCAGGTGTGCGCAGCAGCGATCGTGGTACTGCTCTGCATGCTGGTGCAAGCACCGGGTTCAGCACTCGGAGCGATTGACAATGTGGGATTTCAGTGGACAACAATGCTGAACACTTTGATTTGCCCTAACAATCCTCCACTGACATCAAGCATTCAAGCACAGTTACATCTAGCGCAATGGCACGCGCTGCTGGCGGTGAAGGCCGCGGGCGACGGTAAGAACCCGGGGTACCAACTCTCTATTTAAGAACAGCTGTTTCTATGCTTCTGACGAATTCATGAATCGTTTATCCACAAAGTGCAGCACCATGCTTGGAAAGAGGGCATTCAGAGGAATCCATTAATATGATTAAACTAAAAGCTTTGCAATTTCAAATGTCGTTTTCCAAAGTACTTATAATCAGCAATTTCTTCAAGGCAAGCGTCACCATCCAGACCTCGATTAGGTATTTGATTTCACTTTTTTAAGAGAATTTCTAGAATTTCTTAGGATTTACAACAGTCCTGAAAATAGTGATGCTGCGAAAGCAGCTCCAGATTTCTAAAGACGGTGACCCTTGCGAGAGAGTGCTACAGGTAAGAATTGCACACTCGAGGAGGCGGCGGTGGCTTTCGCTAGCCACAGGATCCTCGCACACTACTACTCGTGGACGCAGGGGTTGGATTTGAGCATCGGTCCGCTCCTGGACCACCAGCTACGGGCGTGGGGCCTGACAGGGCCGGCAGGAGAATCTGGGGAAGCGGTTAGGGGAGGCCGTGGCGAATAGCTTGATAGCGAAGCGGTCGCCCGCGGGGGAGTTCACTCTGGGCCCCGTGAAGAAAGCTCTCACCGCAAACCTGGCCGGTGTGTTCCGATTCTACGACGCCCATTTTGTGGCAACCGTTCGTGATCCCCCACCCGGTGCAGTTCGTGAAGGAGCATCTGAGCGAGCTTAAACCCCCCGCCATCGCGTCCCAGGAGTGGGACGCGGATTGGAAGGCGCTCAAGGACATCGGGCGCGCCGACTGGCCGGGCCGCACCGCCGAGATGAACCTCATTTCCAACCTCATCGCCTGCCCCGCTTGAACAGCCCTCTCTGTAGCCGCGACCAGGCCGCCACCGCCGCGGCCCAGTCCAGCTTGCCCAACACCACCTCCCTCTACGACACCGTCGTCCTGCTCGCCAAGATCAGCGTCTCCATCCACGACGCCGAAATTGCTCAGGCCACGTCTTCATCGTCTTGCACTCCCTCCTTCCTTCGCTTTAAATCCTTTCTTGCGTTTGTGTCTGGGTTTCCGAGTCATGATTGTTCTCCAACTTCTACCCATTTCATCTACGATGAAATTTGTGTTGCATTAGCAAATCTACGATGAAGCATCACCGAAGATCGGACTCCCCCCACTTTAGTTGTGGTTACCGGAAGCGCGTGTATGTTTTGTTGATTCCGTAACTGAATAGTACATTGGTCCGATGTGCGAGCCCAATCAATGTGCTCACTTTTGAGTGTGGAGTAGTTGATCAAATTTGAAAACGTAGTCCAGTCCCTTTTAAATTGTTGTGTCTTTATGGTGTTTGTTCTATGATCTTCACCGAATCACACAACAATCAAATCTACGTATATGATTAAGGAAAGTAACCTAATAATTCCCGCATACCTTAATTGGTAAGGTTGAGACATCTATAACCGATGAATTAAGAGAGTTTGCATTTGTTAAGGAGGTTCAATAATAGCAGGAAATTATTTTTCTTGCGAAGAGAAACAATTCTAAGGAGAATGGAATTATTTTAAAAAAATTCATGAATATGGAAATTGCTACAAATTTCGGAGTGTATATTTTAGGGTTACACATAGTCGGTCTATAGGCTAACCCATAACTGCTCATCTCAATGCTACTCCTTGGCTACAACAATTGTCAAAACTCTTATGAGGGTGATCAACCACAAGCTGCCACCACATAACCTTTAACTTTTGTTTGCCTTAAAAATATTGATCTCATCTATGTCGGCATTACATGACCCTAGTGAGCGGTTAAATGGACTTGGTCGACTATGGATGCCTCGACCTTAATGTATGAGGGGGAGTGCATTATGGGGAATGAGAGCACCACACGAGGTGGTAGCCGAGAGTAGGTGCCCATGTTTCCCATAACCAATAATTGCTCATCCAAGAACAAAAGGGTAATCAAAACTCATCACAAATTTTCATGCATGAAGGCATCATGATGTTATCCATAGTTCTAGAATTTTTGTCTATGAGCTCATCGGTTATGACTGATAATCAAGTAGTTGGGAAGGTCATGATGATTATTTGCACACCTGGGAGCTTATCAAAATTGGTGCAGCTTGAATTCGTTTGGCTGAAACTCTTCAGAGCTTGGTGTTCTGGAGGAGTCCACGACGAGAGGGAATTATGAGCATACCTCTCACCCATCCAACATAGAAACTTGCATCCCTATAGGTTTGTGGCAGATCCATCTCGAATGACTTGGACGTATGAGAAGCTCCTTGTAAGTTGTCGATTGAAGCAAGGTTACTTTGCTATTGCACAGGCTACATTCAAGTATGGGTACTGGTTCTGGAGGCCCACACAAGCATACCACGCGGGAGATTCTGAGCACCCACCCATCCCGACGTGGGAGCCGTATGCGGGCAACGTCTTGGAGCCCGAGTTCCCGAGTGGCACGGTGACGCTAGTATCGGCCGGCGCGCGTCCACTGCAAAACTTCTTTGGGCAAGGTAAAAAGGTGGCTTTCACTCTCGCGTATGGCGGCACCTTCGACTGCCCGGGGTTTGTTAACCAGCCGGTGCCCACTCGCAGTTACAAATCGCTAGAGGAGTATGTGAACGAGGCGAAGCTCTCGCGCATGTTTGCGGGCGCTCATTTTCAGACGTCCGTGGATGCTGGAGCTATTGTGGGTGCCACAGTGGCCAACTTTGTGGAGAATCACTGGACGCACTCTGCCCCCTCCGGAGTGCTCCCGGATCCTGCCTTCTTGCTCACCCTCGCCAAAGGTTCCCAAACACTCGGGAGACTTTACTCCTGTCCATTTTGACCTTTGATTTGATGTACTATGTAACCTCGCAGCCTACTCCGATCATGAATTTGCGCGACTTCCCATTCGAGATTTGAATTCTTGTATAATGTGATCAACATGAATATGTGAATGGGAGGTTGTTGTACACCAAGCCTGGGGTGAAATTATCTTTAGCACTTGCTAGGGTCACTGTCAAGAAGAACTTGATAAGTTTGGAGTTGAGTTAACCCATTTTTAGGAAGCACAATTGTTCTGGAGTTGCTTCTTTTTTATGTCAAGCATGTGTAAGACAATATTAAACCCTCTTAAATTTTTGTAAATATTCTTAGATGACTTAAAATTTTAGTTTTTAATTTTCTAGAGCACATCTTCAAAAGAATTATGTACGACATGTGTGTGTATATATATATATAGAGAGAGAGAAGTTGCAATGGTCCAGTCTTGTCTTTCTAGAGATTGTATCAAGAATTCAAGTCTTGTAGCTATCTTATCAAGAATTGTTCCACATAGACACCCCTTTAATGAATAGGATCTAGTTAAATCAACAGACCATTTATCCATACTTGTTATGTAACTAGAAATATTGATGGATGATTGAATATTCTAACTACATGTATCAGTGTGTAAGCAAAGGATGACGGGAGCTAGACAACTCCCAGTTGAAGATGGATGGATTGGAGTTAGACAACTCCAAATTGACAACATGTGCACTGGAGTTAGACAGCTCCGCATTTAGTGCATTGGAATTAGACCATTCCAGATTGAGAACATGTGCATATGAGTTAGACAGCTCTCGATGAGATGCACCGGAGTTAGACCACTTCATATCTGAAAAGATAAATACTATTCATTGGAGCTAGACAACTTTCAATGGATAGATAAGTCTAATTGGAATTAGACAGTTCCAATTAGAAGAAATGATGAATCTAGTTGGAATTAGACAGTTCCAACTAGAAGAAATGATGGATGAATCTAGTTGGAATTAGACAGTTCCAACTAGAAGAAATGATGGATGAATCTAGTTGGAATTAGACAGTTCCAACTAGAAGAAATGATGGATGAATCTAGTTGGAATTAGACAGTTCCAACTAGAAGATTGGATGGATGAATCAAGTTGGAATTAGACAGTTCCAACTTGAAGAATGGATGGATGAATCCAGCTGGAATTAGATAGTTCCAACTGGAGGAATGTGATTGAGCCGGAAGATGGAAGAAGGTTCTAGAAGAACCAAAGATAAAAGATTCATAGTAGAACTAAAAGATAGAGCTATGAATAGCATACTTTTACTATATGTGAAAGTAATAAGTAAAAGTAATGCCTTTGGTAAATAAGAAAGCTCGGGGGAGGAGAGAGGATCTTTTGTATCTCTCCTATGGTCGGGTGGTTGAGCTTAGACCAAGACTTACTTGGTCCATGATTGTAATCAGATGCAATAAGGAAAATAAAGAGAGTTTTGCAACTCATCCTTTTGATTGATAGTTGTTGTTGTGAAAGTTGGTGGCAAATCTGTAGAGGTTTGTTACAATACTTCTTAGAATCAAGCCACTAACATTTTCATATTAAGAGATGTTTGAGCAGGGCACTATCCATGCCATCATATGATACCAACAAAAATCAAGGGAGGGCCGGTTCACACGGGTCCCAAGTCCTAAGTCCCAAGTCACTTAAGGTCAATCCTTGTAATCTCAACTGTTGAAAGCATGGAAGTTGGGACTCACCACTTCACATGGAGTCCCAAGTCCTAAGCCCCAAGTATGACATGGATGTCTACATGGCAACATTTTTCGGAGGTGAGGCTTGGGACTTGTGTTGAGAGTTGGGTCGAGGAAAAAGCTAGACCCAACTCTTAACGCAAGCCATCCGAATATTTTACATATAATAATCAAGATCCGACTTTAATGATAATACACCATATTTTAATGGTGTCTTGAGGCTCACAAGTTCTTCAATTTTAGGTTATTGAAAATTCATATTGGAATATATTTTTATATTTCAATTTTTTTTTAATCAAATATGTATGTAGAGTATTTCATAAATATGCTCATTACTTTACAACCTCCCTCAAGATACCTCATAATCTCAAGTGGTTCATATCTCTACAATGGAGTGACACCCTCTTCAAGATGTTACGATAAGTTTATGTAGAAAGTTAAGGGTCTGTGTCTTCCATTTTTATTACTCTCAGTGTCTCACTCTTGAGTGGATCGAGAATGCTTCAAGAAGTGCAAAGTACTGTCGTTCAAAATAGCCTGGAGAATATTTCCATAGAAATTGTTGTTGGAGACATCCCTGTTGCAAAAATCAAAATACACACAATAAACCAAATACAGTGGGACAACAACATCATATATGTTACTAGCAGCTTAGCAACATCATTCCATGTAGTAACTACTTAAATAATAGTGTGCAAACTTTCTAACTAGGAAAGCTTAAATATCAAGTTCTAAATAGGAAAATTCATGTCTTCAGCTCCAATTCAATAAATGGGGAGAAACCGGCTGCTAGTTACAGATGAACTGGTTGAGTTTGAGAAATAACCAGTTGAAGTTCAAAACTTTAGGAAAATTACCAATCGTATTAGAGGAATCTATAGAATATACCCCACTTTTATTGAAGAAATGCCGAAAAATGTCAACATATAAGTGGTTGGACTTAGAAACACTAGGATATCGACCAGTTATGCCCAAAAATCTCCTTGAACAATGCTCCAATTTCTTATTATTGTCTATTTTTCCATGGTATCGTGTAGTAGAAAATAAATTTAAAGAAATATTTAGTATCTTCCTTTCTTTTTGATTTGAGGTTTCTAAATGTACCAATCTACTGAGATATCAATCTAGGGTGACTTTTTGGCCTATCAATGGAGTTATCCTCTAACTTGACATGATTTTTGGATGCCCACGTTGGTTGTTTTGCATATAATGCCTTCCAATTTTGGAAATTTTTGGTACATGTTTGGAGGTAGTGTGAAGGTTTGAACGATAAATATTATGTTTCGGTTCATAATTTGAGGGTCAAAATTATTTTGGCATGCCAAGAGGTGTCCAAAGAGGGATTCTCTTGCCCTTGACACCATGAGCACCAAGTTGTCCTAATTAGAAACTAGGTAACTTATGTTCTTATGAATGTTACTTCTTTCATGTAAGTGTCTTTACATTCTCTAAATGCAAGATATCCAAGCTCCACCTAATTCCAAGACCTCCTTCCATCACTTGTTCATTGTATTGAAACCTTTGGACCATAGGAACTTGATTTTCCATCTTGTTCTCTAAACCTTAATTGCAAAACACCCCCTCGATCAGTATCAAGGCTTACACCTTAATAATCATACCTAAATGTTAATAGGATGTACATACTAACCCAATTGAAAGTGATGAATTTTAAATTTTTCTCAAAGGAAGACTTGTGACCACCTTTGGCATAACTTATTGATATAATAGTATATCTCCTTAATTCTATTAGTGTGGCTACACATAGTGCTATAAGCTTCTTATTGACGAGTACAACACAACAAAACATTGACACTGAAAATTTACATTCTTTGCAAGAGATTACAACTCTACTTTGTAGTCCAAATTTTGGTAATTGCACTTATTGAACTAAATGTAGTTCATAGTCTACCCCTGGCATGCAATTTATAGTCTACCCACTTCCATGCACATAGCAAGCCCGATACAGCCATGGGCCCATGAAATGTAACTAAGTTGACAAAGGGAGCTCACGAAACCACACAAACACGTTATGTAAAAGTTCAAGATCTGATCACCTCAGTGCCAGGTAAAGAAGGACTCACAGTAGACTTAGGTGGTACATTGTTGAAAAATAACTTGGAATCTCCCCTGTCAGTTGGTTATTTTTGAGTTGTCTGTCAAATTGAGAATATAGCAACACAAGTTTATGTACTTGGTAAGCATGTTTGATAGGCAAGTGACCTTGAATGCCAAGTTCATGGCAGGGTTCGGGAGACTTTTGAGCTCAACCAGCTAAAATCCGCCCCTTCACAATTTCTACCAGCTTTTTCAGGATTTGACCGGTTGCAAACTTGTTGTCATTAATTTGGACTGGCCAATATCCTATATTTTTTTTCAAGTGCCGGCTAATTTCCTCTTCATTGTAATGACAACCGGCCACAAACTTGGGCATTCATAAGTAAGCCAATTTTCTAAATGTAGTAAAATTATATCTACAAACAACATACACCATTCAACAACAACGTCCAAAGAACATATCAATATACAACAATAATATGTAATCTGCCTCCCGATCGTAGAGCCTCTTGTTCGATGACTTCGATCGCAGTGCCTCCCGATCACAGTGCCTCTTGTTCAATGACTTCGATCACAACGCCTCTGTGTTTGATCTAAGAAGCACGTATGACATCAACTCTGTTCAAGGCTTCAAGCTTTGTGTCCGATCTAAGAAGCACGCATGACATCGAGTTCCTAGCTTTGCAATCGACGAGCAAATTGCTCGCAAAGAGATTTCCGCAAGCAAGTGAAAATTTGAAGAAATCGCTTGAGTTACAAAAGGGAATGTGGAACCGAAATGCGACAAAAACAGGAAAGACATGCGGCAACGAATTAACGAAATAAGCAAGAATGAGGAGGTAGTAGCATCCACCGTAGCTTAGCCGTCAACAGTGAAATGCAATAATGAAACAAAAGCTTTGCTTGTTCGCCATTCACCAAATCGCTACAAGCCTACAACGGATAGAATGAAGACAATGAATGTGGCGCAGTGGCGCACTTTCATAGTTCAGGCTCACTGACGCGCTTGCCAATGAAAGAAAGGTGGCAGCACGGCTAACCTAAACCTTAGACGTCGTTTTTTCCAATTTCATGAGGACAGGCCAAGGTGTCCTACATGCACTACTTTGCATCTATTCTAAAATCCGCCATGTCATCAATAGAACCGGATGATATCCGGCCCTAGATGAATCAAACCATATGAAATCCGCCTAATATTTGACAATTCATCCGGGTAAAAATCCTCCTCCTCAAAATGGTTGCCGGTTGAAATCCATTTCTTTTTTTAAAGCACCGGTTTCACATCCTCCACTTTCCCAATTCAACCGGACTTTTCACAAAATCAACCAGCCGCCATTACACTAAATACCGGTTCTCCCCGGACATTGGTTCATGGTTGGAGACAGTTCTGTTTGTAGTGGTGGATGAGACGACGGATTTTGTTACTTGCAAATATTTTTGGATGTGGCATATAGCGTCACACTGCAAGGTATTTCATAATAATGAAATCAGTTGATTGAACACATATATAATTTAATATTGGTAATGACGTGACTCGATTTAATACGCTTTTGCGAAGACAGAGCAAGTGAGAAATACCGAAGGAGTCCCTCACGCAGACAGCACACATTCTCCAACTGATACACTCTGATGTATGCTGCCCCCTCAGAGTGAAAACCCTAGGTGGCACATCGTATTACATCACATTCATTGACGACTATTCAAGAAAAACGTGGACTTACTTCATCACAAGGAAGAAACCTAACATATCAACTTTTCACATCTTTGGCTGCACTGTTTATGTTCACATCCCAGGCTCTCAACGATCAAAGCTAGACTCTCATACTCCAAAGTGCATTTTACTTAGCTATGACGAGCATGTCAAAGGATACCATTGCTTTAATCTGCCAAAGAAGCAAATACTCATCTCGGGCAACGTCTGTATCCTTGAGACAACCGAGCCTATCGCACGTGCAGAATCAGAGCCAACAGAGTCTCAGATCTTCCACAAAGGCCCCTTCTTGAAAATTCCGCCGCTCCATTCAATCAACAACCACGTTCCTCTGGGAACAACCCTCGTGTGGTGAGCACAGTGAGCCTGTCTTGACAATCCCGGCTTCACCCCAGGAAACCGTGGCACATATTACAATCCCGTCGGGCAGCCCCGACTTTCCCAGCGCCGTGGTCTCACCCATGCTTTCTTTCGCCACCCCCACTCCTGGTGTATCAACGCCGAGCACCCTCTCAGCTCGCGCCTGAACCACTAGACAATCTTCGTCGCTCTCAACGTCAACACACTTTCAATGTCAAATTATCCGACTTTGTAGCGTCTGCTGAAATTTTCACAAGCTTAATGGAAGGAGGCGAGAATCACTTGTTTTGGAAGGCAGTTCAACACTTACATTGATGGGATGCCATGAGAGCTGAATATGACTCCATCATGCTCAATGAGACATGGTCCTTTGAAGACCTCAAGGAAAAAACCCATCACCGCACGCTGGATTTTTAAATGAAGCTTGGACTCCCGATCAATTAGTATGATACAAAGCCCAACTCATCGCCCACGGATTCCAATAACGCCACGGGATCGACTATGAAGAGACATTTGCGCCATGGTGCGATGGGAATCATTTAGAGTGGTGACGGGCATCGCTGCACAAAAGAACTGGCTTATCCATCAAATGGACGTCCAAACTGCATTCCTCTACGGATTCCTCGAGGGCTTCGAAGTTTCCATTGAACAATCTGAGGGCTTCGTGTGCCCATGCCAAGAATCCAAAGTGTGCAAGCTTCATCGTGCATTATACGGGCTCAAGCAGAGTCCGCGTGCCTGGTACTTACGTGTTGATACCTTTCTTCGCACACATGGCCTTTCCATGTCATCAGCGGGCCCAACGTGTACTTTCAACACAACCACCAAGGCATGATAATTCTCATACTCTACGTGGATGATCTGATGATCACTAGCAGCTGCCTTTCACTCATCCGTGACCTAAAAGCCCTTCTACACTCCGAATTCCGGATGATGGACCTTGGTGAGATCCAGAAGTTTCTTGGTGTAGACTTCACCAGAACACCGGCATATATTTTCTTCATCAGTCCCAATATGCCAAACAAATCCTTGCCGACTTTCGCATGGAGGACGCCCATCCGACTTATGTCCCGATGACCGAAGGCCTGCAGCTACGTAAAGACACCCAGACTCCTCCATGCGACCCGTTGCTCTACCGAGCACTCGCAGGCCAGCTTCAGTGGCTAACAAAAACATGCTTCGACATTGCCCGTGTAGTAGGCAAAATCACAAACAACCAAGTTTTGCATGATAGACCCAAACATTCGAAACTGATTCGCATTTTATTAGACAGAAATTAGAGGCGGGTGAAATTAGGGTTGAATATATCAATACCCAAGAACAACCTGCACACATGCTCATGAAACCACTAGGGAAGAAAATATTTGAACTTGCGAGGGAGAAACTAGGAACTCTAGCTTAGCCTTGAGCAGATCAAAGCTAACCCTGATTTCGCATAAATCTCTCTGCCTCTGACCTCGTCCGGAAACTCTTGTGAACCGCCCCCTTGAATCCTCTTACCATCGGCTCACATTCGCCCCAAGTGGAATAGATCCCCGGGTTCACTCCAACTCGAACAGCATAGTATCGATTCAACCGGAATTTTCCTAACTCCTCATGTCTCTCGGATTCTGGCACCACGGTGGGGACTGTCCCCGACTCCATTGTGGGTAACCGCGATTGGGGCCCTCGCTCTGTCTTCACCAACCCTCCATCGAGCGTCCTGAAGGCCCGTCTTTCTACACTCTTCACCAACCATTCAAGAACTCGGTGAAAGCACATCAGAATTGTCCATATCATCAACCACAACAACCGACCTGGAGCTGCGTTACGTAAGAGCTGCTCACCAGCCATCAAACCAGAACCTCCTTCAAAACAGGTTGTCTCCGATCAGGAGGGAGTGTTGGAGATGATCGTTCATCACACGTTACTTTTCCATTCATTAAACATCGTAGCATCCACAGTTTAATCAGTTTATAGTTTCTGGCTCTCAGCCTTGCTCTTTAAGCATTTTGGCTTCCTCTAGTTTCTGTGATTGTCAATTAGCTGGAGCATAGTTTAACAGTGGCAACACGAGGATTGCATTCCACAGAGCAGGGTTGGTATGTCTACTCCGTTTCAAAGGCTTTTGGGTGGGAACTGATATGAGATCCTACTCATGAGATTCGTACTAACCATCTCTTTGAGTCCATCCACATACCAAATACATCAAAATATCACCAAAGATAGTACAACAACTTTGTGCTAGAGACTTAAGAGTAACTTAGAGGTTCGGCACAATTCCACACAACACTGACAGCTGCAAATTCCAGAACTTTCCAATATCAGGCTGGAAGAGGAGGGACAAAACAGAGTGATGTTCCTCTAACCTTGAGGTTGAGCAACAGTCCCAGGACAACTCATGATCGAGAATGCCCATGAGCACTTGGAAAAGCATGTCAACTACAGTCAGTGTTCCTGTCGTGAACATCCGCATGAGTTTGTCAAGAGATCATACTAGCTGAAATATTCCTTGGCACTCTGAGGCCCTCCACTCACTTCATGCCAACCGAAGTTACAGAAAAGCAGATGTCCAAAGCAAGGGACTCCTACATAGTACATACATATCCGTAACTGTTATGGTATCACAATTGCAGAATCCACTGTGCTTCCGGCCTCCAGATAAATTATTGGGCATCCTTCTTGCCTGTGGTAAACATTATATATGTATAATATTCTCATTTGATTATTTTCTTGCCCCTGACTCTCCGACTGTCATGTCCCTGTACATGTGCGGTAAGCTTGCCACTGGAACTGCAAGGTTCATTCTTTGTACTTTGTGTTCTTGAATCTTATAGGTAGGTTTTGCGCCCATGAGCATAGTCGGTACTCATTATCAAGCGAGATACTATTACTGCTCAGTGCACACAAAACAAACAGGAAACCAGAATCAAGAGAGGGAAAACAGAAACAATGCTCTCACAGGCCAGTTCAGACACCATCCGTCGGCATCTCCGGCTGTAATAGTGTGAAAAGTGGCGGGCCAGCATCTATTTCTCAACATAATCCCCAGAAATCTTACGGCTGGAACCGGACGGAAAGTTTGGTGTGATGGGGGCATGATTCATGGGGGTGACGACTCTCCCTTTTACAACAGCTGCTTCTAAATCACTTCTCATACTTCTAATGGATCGATGATTTGTTTCTTTTGTGAAGAGGAGGAACATTCTTCGAAACAGGGCATTGAGAGGAATCCATTCATGCAATTTTTGTTTGAAATATAGAAGAGTAACATCTTCAATCTCAGGTCAAGAACTACTTAAACGAACAGGGGTCACCATCCAGACCCTTAGATGGTTGAATTCCACTTGTAAGAAATTCATAAAATTTCTTAGAATTTTTAGTCTTAAAAGTACTTGTATTATATACAAAAGCAGCTCCAAAGAATGACACTTGGAAATAGTTTAGCAGCTCCAAACCAAGTTCTAAAAACAGTTCACCGGACACTGTTTCCATTTCCATCTCCATCAGGAAGGGATTCTGTACAGAGCACTCTTTCCAAGCATGTTTCTCGTCTTTATGAAAGAACAAATCATCGATCCATTGGAACCATTAGAAGTGATTTAGAAGCAACTGTTCTCAAAGAAAGAGTTGTCATCACCCCAGGAAACAGTGAGAGCATTTGTTTCTGTTCTTGCTCTCTTGATTCTGGTTTTCCTTTCTGTTTTGCACTGAGCAGTTGCAATAGTATCTCGCTTGACCATGAGTACCGACTATGCTCATGGGCGCAAAACCTACCTATAAAATTCAAGAAAACAAAGAAGAAAGAATTCATGAACCTTGCTGTAGCAGTGGTAAGCTGAAGTGCACTGTTTCCATTTTTCCATCTGGAAGTGGATTCTGTACAACGCGCTTGTTGAAACGCTTTCCAGTGTTCCCCGGTGGTCGCATTTTCTCTTGCATGGGATTCTCTAACTTATTATTCATGCATCCCGGCCAGTGAACGGGGATAAATTTGAGCCAACTCGGTCGCTATCAGTATTGAGATCGCACCCGTCAAATGCCCGTCACACCCGTCAATGTGCATCATGTATACATTTGGGGTTTGCAACGGGTGTAAATCTCAACCCTAGTCGCTGTCAATACTTCTTTATTATCAACCAATTATTTATTGAAATGTTTCGATTATTCCTTGTATTGTAACTTAAAATAGTATCACTTTTCCAAAATATGGTTTGGTTCATTTCCTAGATTTCAGATTAACTGAGATTTAAGTCAATTTGGATTTATGCACTAATTTTGGACAATTGCAACTGCCAGTATGACCTAAATTGAATTGAAAAACTAGAAAAATATGGTTTTTTGCTATTCTGTATGCGTGGTATGTTGGGCATTTATGTTACTAGGTACATACACATATATCATTGTATCACATACATATTATAAACATAGATTTTGGGAACTTCTTCCACACAAGAAAATTGTGATTTTTACAAGCACAACACCTACAACCTGCACTGATGGAACTATCAATGAGTAGGCATGCTCAGAGTATGCAAGTTTATATATTGTTCTTCTCCTCTAAACTTCAACAAAAAAAAAATTAGATTTGAGAGTTCTAGACTCTACTACATTTAGTATGGAGGGGACCTCCACATCCACACATTCAAAAGTCACCAACAAATATGGAGCTAAGCTACCCATATCATAAAACAAAATCATGTGCCTCTCGGTTTGTAAATGCGGTTCATTTCGTTCCAAAGTCACCATCCATATACATTGTTGAACTACCAAGAGATTCACAATTTCTTGCCTTCACCAATAAACATATATATATATATATATATATATATACACACACACACACAAAAAAAAAACTTTTGATACATGTGGCTTTTCCTACTTGTATCGATGGTGCCACTGATATCTACAAAAAAATTGTCCATGCCATCAACATTGTCCACACTGAGGGAGCTACAATATGTCAAACGTTCCTTGGCACATGACTTAGGAAAAATACATACACTTAAATTGTTGGACTATGATATTTAAGGTGTGCTATTGGATAAAGGCACTGATTTTGAACATTACAAGATATTTTCTTTCTCACCACTTGCTATAGCATTTGGTATCAAATGTGCCATTGATACCAAGTTTGGTTTTTTACGATGCTTGCAAAATATGAAGCCCCAAATTTGTCCCTTCTCTATGCCAAGGTTAGGAATTTCACATCAGTGTCCATCATGTCACATCACATCATGTCATGTGATGGCAATGTGACGCCGGAACCAAAAACATCACATCAGGGGGAGGGGGGCAAAAAAATTTACCTTGGGATAAAATGTCCATTGATGGTGAGCAGTAGGTTTCTAAACTAATCCATTGCCACCATACAGTCGACTTCAAGTTTTCAATGACGGCTACTTCAAAGCAGTCGTCCTGGTGTGTCAACTGTTAATGAGCAATCATCTTGGAAGTTGACTGTGTAGAAGCAATCGTCTTGAAAATCGATTGTGTAAAAGCAGTTGACTTGGGAGGTCAACTGCACAAATGCAGTCGTTTGTCCAAATTGATTGCAGAATAGTAGTCGCCTACATGGTCAATTGCAACCAATGCAATCAACAAAGCAGACGTTTGCTCATGAGCAGTCGATATGTGGACTGCATGTCCACCCAATAGCACGTGACATCCATGGGCTGGGTGGGGAGGGGTCACATCTAATTGACGCCCTCCCCATGGATATATATGCACCCCACTTCCCATTCCGCCCTAACAAAAAATCCTACATGCTTGGAGTATGTGGATTTTGTATGTTATTTTGGCCCACATGGTAGTGGGCACCACCCTACACCAGTAGATACCTTTATATCCACGTAGGTTGCCACCAGGTGGATCGCAAACCCCAATAGAATATTAGGTGGCGACTCATTTCGGCTTGCTTGAGCATTTAAGGGTTCAACTATACACTTTCTATGTGAATTGAGGGGAACTAACTTGCACTTAGAAGTAAAAATTAGCATTGACAATATAATTTTTTTTAAATTAAAACTTTGTATACAGAAGTACAACTGTTGGCGGCCTTGGTCGTGATGTTGGTGTTCTTCCTCTTGATAGTCATGGACTCTCGGTGGCCACCTTGAAGGTAAGTTCTCTTCACCTAACTTTTGTTTGGGTGCATGTGTTTGGTTCTTTGGGTTCCGTTTTGGAGGTCAAATGCATGTCAATGTTGAGTTTTTTGATAGATGAGAATGTTTTATTTTTGCAGGTTTTGGTTTTTTGAAGGTGTAGGAGGTCAAATGTATGCTAGCTAATTTGGACATGTATTGTTCCGGCATTTTACACTTGTGCATATGAATTAATATCCCAGATGAACTCAACCTCATACACTCATGCACTCATATACTCATGCCCGTGCATACCCACCATATGCTCATGCTCATGCTCATGCTCATAAGCCCCTCATGACCTCCACCATGCCCTCATCAAACACTTTACAAATAAAATTTTCTTTTCTTTTAAATTCAATTCTTTGCTTTGTCCTATTGCCCATGCCATGTTGCCACCTTAGCTCCATTCCCTCCAACTCCCCCTTAGTTTCCCCAACCATGCACACCTTTTGCACTTGTAGTCCCCCACTTTTCTGCATTTGTTTTCTCTTTCTTTTGTCACATGTTTGATTTGAGGAAGAATCTTTGGCATGTGGCTCTTTTACTTTGGAAAGCTAGTCAGATATGTGTCCATCTTCTGTAAACTCCCACCAGCACCACCTCCACGAGCTCCGTTAAATACATATGTTGATAAATGATTTGAGGCCCAAGTATTTCAATTATGAGGTTTGGTTTTTTGAAGATGTAGGAGGTCAAATGTATGTTGATGTTGAATTTTTTATGCATATTTTGAAGCCCAAGTGCTTAGTTTTTATTTATTTTGAAAGTGTAGGAGGTCAAATGTATGGTGATGCTTAGATTCTAATGCATGACTTGAAGCCCGTGTGAAAGTTTTTGGAGTTGGGTTTTATGAAGGTGTAGGATGTCAAAAGTATGCTATTGTTGGGATTTTGATGCATGATTTGAAGCCCAAGTGCTTTAATTTTGTTGGATATTATTTTTTGGAAGATATAAGAGGTCAAATGTATAATGATATTTAGATTTTGATACATGACTTGAAGCACAAGTTTTTGTGAATTTTGGTTTTGTCAAGTTGTCTAGGGCTAAAGCAAAGGATTACATGTTGAATTTGGGAAGCCATTGGGCAATTTGCATTTATAGACAATGCAACAGTTGATTAAAGTAAAATATAAAAACCACATACATATACACAACACAACACAACACAACACAACACAATACAACACAAAAAAACAAGAACTTGGGCAAGCCATTGACTACAAAGACTTTGTACCTAGAAAGAGTCTATAGATTGCATTGCAAAGTATGAAATAGGTGCGTTGAGTATAGGGAGCCGGTGAATTTATTGGCTTGACCCTCCCATGGTACCAAAAGGATCAGGGGTCAATGTGGACCTACGATATTACGAACCATGTCATGGTTGATTTGGACATTGTCATTGCATTAGTCATTATGACTTTTATGGTAGTTGTTAATTCCTATGAGCGTTCATCCAATGGAAGAAATAGTGTTCAATGATTTCATCAATGAAACTAAAATTACCTAACACTAAATGTGTATTAGCCCTATTTTCCGCATCATGTTTTTGGGGTGTATGTGTATTAGGCATTTCATTATTACCATTCTTCCAACTTGTGTAAATACTTGAGGCTCCTTACCTATTAGCATGTACGTATATTATCCTTTTGTGGCCTAAAACTTTGTATAGGGATACTAATTTAGAGGCCACGCACAAACTTTATTTCTTTATTTTAATTATGTGTGCACCACACCCCCACCCACGCTAAAACCATGGTAATATATCCCATGGGTAAACAAAGGAATTATCAGCCATTGAGTAAGCAAAAGATAATCACAAATTGTTTCATCATAAGCATGACAAGAGCAGATGGGTAGTTTATATTGTCCTATACAAACCTAACTATTGAAGAGAAGGTAGTTTTGCGGTATAGGCGTGGAGACGAATAATGGAATTGGTCTAACTGTCAACTAAACTCAATGGAGACTTAGTGCTACCAAATTTTGACAAAATTTAAAATATATTCTTTAGAACAACTTTCATGTTAGATTGATCTGTGAAAAAATTTGCGTGAAAAACTAGATGTTGCTTGATTATGAAGTGTGTTTGTTCATCATGGTTATCAATTTGTTACCCTTCACTAAAGAAATTATGTATTTTGCAGGAGGATATCTTTACCCAATACTTGCAACCCACCAAAAGAAGTGCATCCTTATTCTTCATAACCCACCCAATAAAATTACCCGCGCGCCATTGGCTAGATAGTGGTACAATTGGCATTTATGTTTGGCATTAAACATGGTCTTTGTGGCATGGTGGCATGGTGACATTTGAATCGACCTAGAACCATTATGGTTGCTACATGGGTTGTCCTAGAGGTTAGAACCATAATGAAAGAATGGAAAACTAAGTAAGATTACATAGTTGAGTTAGTGTGATCTAACTCATATAATTGTATGTGGAACACATGGGTAAGGCACTACTATTGTGGCATCGAAGAAGACTCACCTAATGTCCAAGATTACTTGAACCACATTCAAAGCTTCATTGCGTTCACTTCGCTCATGTATGGCCCTTCAAATAAGTTACAAGACTTCCACATAGATCAAGGAGTTGAAACTTGGACTAGCAACATTCTAAAATTACTTGTGGAAGACACAAGTTTAACCGCTCATACAGACACATACGCTCAAGGACAAAGTTATGGGCACAAGATGCCAATGAAACCGAGAGCTTTGAAGCCCATAGAATTTGTAATAAGATGTCCTTTCTAATGGGTTGTGGGGGCCCAGGAGGGACCTTAAGGGAGGCATGACCTAAAACCAACACTATGTACCACTTCATCTATCATACCCAAATGTATGACACTTGTCACCCATAGAGTTGGTATTAGGTTCAATGTTGGTTGCCTCGAGATTCATGGTGTTAGACTCTATGTAAACTCATCCATCATGGATGAAGGGGCTCCATTAAAAAGATGTCCCCTACAAGAGGACCGAGTTGTTCCAATTCAACGTCAATAGACTAATTTGGGGTCTTTGACTCTATTTCCGGAGTCAAATCATCTAAAAATAGGCGCTTGCATGTTAGAATATAACTCACTGCGTTTTTACCTTCGCAATGGATGAGTTTACGTAGCACCATGAATCCCAAGCCATGTTGGTTTGGGGTATACATGTAGATACTTTTGGAAAGGATAGAATTTGAAAAGACAGCCTCCTCCATGCAAATGCCGTGTTCTCTCTTGTCTCTTCTTTCTCTCTCTTCCTGTGTGAAAGAGAATCTCCAAGCTGCAGAGATTCTTGTGGTCATCCTGCGCCACTCATCCCATTCCCCCGCCTTTGTGCGGCATGCTTCACACATCTGCTTATTCTTGGATGCTAAATCAACTTATGGCCCGAGGATTTTCACTTTCTTTCTCGCATCTTGAAGTCCAGCTTACAAATTTGCACACAGGATCATTTCTCATCTTCTCCCTAGCTTCACCTTAGCTCCACCTCCTTTACTTGCATCTCACCATACCTGGTTCTGTGCTGATCTTGTTCGTTTCTCGAGATCTTCTCTTTTTTCCTCCTACCCCATTGTCTTGATGACTACTTTGGCATAGGAGTTCCAATTTGCTGATGAGAACCGATGGTCTCGTCGCCAATCTTTGTTAACCCCTTCTTGGGTTGGTCCCTTCACCTCCTGCTCCTCCTCCAGTAAGTAGCAGCATCTTGATTTATGAAGCTACAGTGAAGGTTTCTCTTCTCTATTCCCTGCTTGTGAAGCTCTTCTTTCATTGCCTTGAGATAATTTGATTCAAATTTGGCTAGGATTCGAGAAGCCGTCGACCATGTTGCGTAGGTTAGCATCACCCCCATCTTCGCAAATTGAACCCCTCGCAAAATGCACCCCTTGACACTGGCACACAATTTCTGCTTATCTGCACCAATTTCACGCATCCATTGGATCCCATTCCCTTGAGATAACAGATTATGCCACTGCTGCTCTTACAATGTAGTTGAAAATGAAGCACCTCTACGACAGCTCAATTAGAGATAGAATTTCTTCCCTTTTTCAGAATGGAGCACTAAGCAGTCTCAAATCTTTCCCCCAATTGACCACGCTACTCTAGAGATTTAGCCTTTTCTGACATCATCTTGATGTACTTCTAGACCCATAAGCCTTTCAGCTTCCCGGACTCTAAATCGATTTCATTTCATTGGGTAGTGTTTCACAATGATGGAGAAGCTCAGGTGCACCACCCTGCAATTCCGGCTCACATGCAGCCCGAGCTCCACACCGCTCCACAACAATCTTCTGTCACCGGAGCAGGCATTAGGGGCGCGGGGCTCATCTCGTGCCAAGAAGGCGGAGGAGATTGCTGTTAGTAGACGAGAGGGAGGATTTCCGAAGGAAGAAGCGGGAGTCGTGGATGGGACTTGGCTATGGCGGGTGGCAAGCCAGAAATATGCACGAAGGCGGGTGCTGGCTGGCATTGGGGCCTGGCCAATTCTTGTCACTACCATGGTAAGGTAAAATTGTCTTGAATGGTTAGTTTGTGTTTTCCAAGATTCTCAACTTTGGAATTTGTAGTTAGGGGTTCTCTTGGATCCACGAATGGGACATAAGATTTTGGCAACAATCTCTGGAATTTTCTGATCTCTGCTCCTATGATTTTCAATGTCAACGACGCCATAAAATGATTAAGTAACCCCCCCCCCCCGCCCATTATAGAATGGTTAACAAAATTTGAGTGCGTAATCCAATCTTTTTTAAACACCTGTATTTTTGGTGTTTGTTCCTAGATCCACACCTGGCACACACCACTCAAATATAATGAAATAAGTGACCGAATCGGGTGCGTTTACCTTATGAGTCTCAAAATCTCCCGATCTCATCAAAATCTTAGGTGTTCCGAGTGAGTAGTTGACATGTGGATAGTTGCCCTATAGTACGTAGCGAAAATGACTCACAAGTACGTTAGTTACAACACTTGAATGCTTAAGAAATGGAAGTGCACGCATACTAGAGAGCAACATGTTCAAGAGGATGTCTCCTTTGCACTAAGTGTAATCACAAGTGTGCACTTGAGTCATGAGGTTGGGGAATATTTCACTTTTATCATGACATGGATCACGGATCCCTTGGGTTTGTTTTACTTTTTGCTAAATCTATAGGCATGGGAGAGGGGTAGTAATGAATCAAAGTATATAGGGGCCCCAACAAACAAGTAGTCTTACCATGGATATGGAAGGGAGTTGGGACCTTCATTTGAATTCGAGAAGTTTTCTCATCTGGGAACAACTGCACCTGGCTGAAATTTCACCAATTTGTCTGCTCGACAGACTTGCCCTTATCCTTCAAAACTGAAGGTAATCCACATTACTAGTTGACATCCTAAAATCTAAGATGGTTGATTTCATATTAAGAAGGTTGGCGAAATGCCCTCTATGATGGGGAATTTCAAGGTGGGCTTTGTGAGTGCATGGTATTGAGTGTGGAGGGATGCATATCTACAAACCCTACATCTCTGTGCATGTTGATGTTTTCACAATGAAGCCGACATGATTGGTGACCAAAGATGGTGTTCAATTGTGGTTTTAGGGCAGACAGGCTGTAAATGCAGTTGAGTTTCCAGAGGATCCAGCTGAGATGGCAGTTGTGGCCGCACTTGACGCTCGGGACATGCTGCCGGCTCTCTCAACATTCCTTCTTCAAGCCAAGTCGAAGCTCGGGCCATCGGTGGAATGCCAAAGTCGGCTTAAGTAAATCCTAAACTCCCGCCAAACAAGGGGTCCAAATGTGAGATGAGTTTAATTTAAACCAATCTTCTATGGGTCATCGGCTCATTTTACCATGTGAACCACATGAGGAAGTGCCACTTGCAGGTGACCTTGAAATGACATGTGGATAGTTGCCCGTAGCGAGTAGGGGAAATGACTCCCAAATAGGTAGTAACCACAACACTTAGATGCTTGAGGATGGAAGGTGGTTGCCAAATAGGTTAGTTACTAGAACATAGAGATGTTTGAGGAACGGGAGGCGGTTGTGTGCACACTATAATAAGAGAGCAATGTTTAGCAAGAGGAATTCTTCTTGGCACTTGTGCAATCACAAGTTTGCAGTTGAACCATGTAGGCAGGAAATGCCTCAACTCTTGTCATGAAGTGGATCCCTTGTAGTAGTAGTAGTAGTAGTAGGAGCTGTTGTTGTTTTTCTTTTGCTGAATCTTTTTGGCATAGGAGAGCCACAATAGTGGACCCAACAAACAGGCTGGGAAACACACTTCTGGCTGCCATCATCCATTTTGTCCAGCTGAGAATTCCACTTCAACTAGATCATCTGTGGCCAAGGTCGACATTCCTAGGCTGAGTCAAAACTCTCCATTATGTATAGAGAGCAGAAAATATCACTTTTCAGTGATGTGCTTGAAAGTGCAATGAATTGCATCAATTCTTGAACATACTAGAATGAGGGGGAACTAACTTGCGCGACCATTTTCATTTTTCACAATTTCATAACCAGGATTTGTTTGTTCATGACGTCATGCAGGTCCCTGAACCGAATATATGAGCGACTGAAGGTCAACTTACCCAGATTAGTGGAAGAGCTTGAAATTAGTGATGAATTTGCAGAGCAGGTATTCCCCTCTGTTCTACCAACTCTGCGCTTGACATCCCATAATTAGTGTCATGCAATCTGTGTGTGAAGAATAGGTTATAACTTTACCCCTGTTTGTGGTTGATGCAAATTGACCACCTATCTGCTGAAAGGAGAGATGCATGTTGGAAGGATTGGAAGGTTACCAGTACTTTAATACTAATATCAGCCATTTCCTCGGTGCATCCATGAACGGTAACATTGACATATTGATGGTGGCAAACGGCAGCTTCTGCAAGGCTTTGTTTATGTTGAAGAAGATCTTTGTTCCCGCATGATGGTTTCATCAACTATGAGTGAAAATTCAAGTATCTCAAGAATGAACATAGAAGGCTCTCTCAAGCTGCTCAAGCTAGCGCGCAATAAAGTGGATATCCTCCTCCAAAAGGTAGTATTCCTCCCACCCTGCTCCCCCCCTTCATCTGCATCAGCTTGAATAGATGCATACCTGCGAACAAGTTCCGTTTTTGACATAGTACATGTTTCTGAAGGTGCCAAGACAGCTTCTGGAGTTAGCACAACTGGCTCGTGGAGTGCGTCCAATGGCGTAATGTGCAGAGATTGTGTGTAAATATGAAACAATCTCCTTATAAACTACGTGAACTGGGTGTTTAGTGCCACACCATAATCATGTCTTGGATGCCCATGACTGACACTAGCAAATGTATATTATCTTCAAAACGTGGGAGAATCTGGCAGAATTTTGCATGCTAGTAATTCATGCTGCAGGAATTCAAAAGCTCTGTAGACATTAATTAGTCTACTAAAAATAGACAACCAATTGATTTTGTGTACAACCAATTGGAATCTATTTAGTATTCTGGAATTTGTAAATTCTCAAAATTCATTTAGGCCATCTACTACAGATTTTGGCTCAAGCTACAATGTATGGGAGAACTGATCACCAAACAATAATACTCAAAGGGAGCTTTGCCTTCATATCTGTAAGCTTACCCTTCTGTTGTGTGTTCTTGAAGCTCTGGTTCAAGTTGCTGCGGTGTATATCCAGACTCTTATGATGTGCAGAATGAAAGGCTGGAAGTCTAAGTCCTTGATGCAGATGGGGTGCTGGACATCTGCAAGATCTTTAACATGTCTTAAACCTTTGCTGTAAAGAGGAATACATACAGTCCCAGTGGTTCTGAATCGTATACTTGAGCCTCAATGCCAATTAAATGTATGCATTAAACCTCATACTGAGCAAGGCCGAGACTTCCACATTGTCTTTTAGTTGATTATAGCTGTCAGGCTCTTGAAGCAGTAAACAAAATATGAAACTAGAACACCTGCTCTAAGAGATCAGACTGTCAACCATGCAAGTAGGAGTTCTTTAATATGCTGATATCTTAAGTAGGACTTGAGATCTTTGACCAATCAGACATTCTTGTATAAAAGCTCGTTATTAGGTACAGGAACCAATGTAGGTTTCATGACCATCATTCAATTACAAAATTATGTTGATGACTTGGGTTTGGGATTCTGCTCAACCTCACGGACACCCTGACTTTCAACTGAAAGATATCCAGAATGCATGTAGATAAGGACCACATCTCATTTGCAAAGTGACTGAAACATTTGCTTTGCAGAATATCTCCAAGAGTCCAAGTAACCAAAAGAGGAAGAAAAACAATTGCAACACAGATTCTCACTTCCCACACTTCCAACTGTTACTCTGCAAGATTGGTTATTCGGTTCCTTAATTTGGGCTATTTTTCCAGCTGCCACTCTGTAAAATTTGCATACATGTATCTCAGGTGGATTTGGAAGGAAATTTGTTTTGCCTTGAATTCCATTGCAGTTTATCTTCCTCCTGTAGCCAGCACTTGTTTGAGCAAGGAGCATCACACAAATCTAAATTTCTATGAAATTCCAGAACAGAGCTTATGTATAACGGAGCAGTGTCCCAGATGTTGATACAAAACCTCTACAACAATGTCTTGACCACATCAAGGAACTGAGTAGCTGAGTTGACCACCACCTCCCCAATCTTTTTTGTATACAGACAAGTCATAAAGATAAACCTGCTAACAATGCAAGCACGAATGCACTCCAATATCTCTCCATTCAGGAAAGACAATGCAAAAGAAAGACAACCACCTCAAAAGTCTTGGTAAATCCTATCATCCTTGCAGCAGCAGAGTACATCATTTGCTTGATGGTTGCAAGTCAACCCATATTGTTAACATGACTATAATGAGATCTTTTTGGCAGTATTTACAGCCATCTCACTTGTACAAACCTATCCCTATAAACCTTTGATTTTTCTGTAAGCAAATCAAGCCCCATATGTGAATCCTTCTGTCATGGAGAAGAATTTTCAGCAAGAAGCATGGGGATCTTTGATGGTTGAAGTCCACCAACAACGAATCAACCTATTTGAACAAACTGATAAAATGGGAATCTAAATCCTAAAGACTGAAGAGTCTGATCATGATTCATTGTACATAGGCCACATGATTGGCAATACAATTGGACATCACAACCCTCGGACATCTTTTCAAGAGTTTCACGCCAAGGATGGCTTCTTTCTTCAGAATTGCTCCATAATTGCTAGTCAATGACGTCAGTTGACCAGAAAATTGGATACTGGGGAGAAGGGGGGCATTTTTTAATGCAAGCAGCCCAATGAGATATAAAGTTGTAATGAACAAACTATACTCCTTCAAGGTGAAGGACTTCCAATGCAGCAACTGGCGCAGATGCATCTGATAAAGCAGCTGCATGCAAAATAAGCCCATCATCAAATATCAACCACCTAAATGTGCACATCGTCAAGGGAAGGGTGTTCAAGGCCATCAATTTCAACAAAAAGACAGACCAAACACAAACTCAGAAGAACCAGCTTCTACTTCTAAAACTCTTCATTACATCATTTCATCTTTTGGTCCATAGGTGGGAAATGTAGACCACGAATTGACTTTGAAAACATTCATAAGTCACTCATAAAATCAATAAAAGCTATCTTGAAAGAACTCAAAGAATGACCAACCTGCCCGCGTGGTTGTTTTGCTTGACAGGCCTTCCGTCAATGCTGACATCTGTTGTCGACAGAGACTGGTTTCGGGCCAGTAGCAACCTTGAAGAGCTTCTACCAAGCGCACCACGACTTGATGAACTTCCACTGATATCTGCTGACTGTTGCAACTCAGCAACAGGAGCCACACCTGGTGTGAGGGCAGTCACACCCCCAAACATGAAACGAAATGCTATTCTTGTTGCCGACACAACCTCTGCCTTGGCTTGCCTCAACTGCACAACATAGCACCTCCATCGTAAGCTTTGACAGAGAATCCAGCTACAAAATTTTGAAACACCTAGTTCTCAGCTCGTCTACCCACATCTGATCATGACAAATCAATTCAAGATAGGTAAGAGACTGGTGATGCCCTAAAATTTAAGCAGACTCAAGTTGTCCAAATATGACCAAGGTGAACTTAAATGATATGAATGCAGGTAGGATGCCAGATATTGCGTGTGGGATAGGTTAATAGTAATGATAAAGATCTACTGACAAAAAAATTTAATGAATGAGTAAGAATTACTAAACCAGCACAATTACAGTAGGAGCCTGAAGTTTTTCTGCTATTGCATCATACACAAAAGCACACACTGCTCTTAGTATTTAGAAATGAGGAAAACAAGAAACTGGATCCATAAACAGATGACACCTGCAAATGAGTTATATAGATTAGAATAACAGTACCCTTTCCATCGTATTACCAGCAGCTTCAACAGCTGCATCACCAGCATTTGCAAACCTATTCACCCACGCTGCCAAGCACAACCTCACAACAGTGTCAGAACAGGTCTTGCATTTGTGGGCCAAAAATGAAGGACACAATCCGTCTGAACACCTTCTTACTGTTATAAGCTCCAAGTTCAAGAGTATGTGCTGGAATGTAGAGACAGATCAAGATTGTAGGAACCAACAGATACAAATCTGGGCAAAAGATCAATTTAGCAAACACCCCCCTCCCCCCCGACAGCAAGTTAAGTTCCAAAAAAATCATAGAAGGGCTAAAGGATAACGAAGGGACCCTCACACACTGGCTCATTGAGAAACTTAATGTAGTTGGTAGGTGGCTTTTAAGTTTTAATCCCCTTAAGAATATTACGTGGAGGGCCAATCCGAAATCTTGTGGGAAAAAGCATACTTGAACGGGCTGTGTGGGCTGGGTCTTAGTAGAATGATGAAAGTACACTGTCAACATTTGACGTAATAATGTGCTGGAAGAAGCATGGCGGACTTACTTGGAACCTTTTGGACTCCCAGCCTTGAGCATAACTCTTCACAGAAGTGATTGCAGTTCCGCGATAGAAGATCGTAGGAGGTGCCCACCCACTCGTTACTTAGCTCTTGAATTATCTTGTCAATCCGCACCTTAGTCAATGTGGTACATCCGAGATTAACAGTCTCCCTGTAACTATACATGGGGTTTGACTTGGGTGGACAGCTAAAAACTCCTGTTCCGAAGTCGCAGAATCCAAAAGACCATTCTTTGTTGTGGATCTGGAATTACACCACTATCACACATTAGCTGATGAAAGAATTTTATGGTTCATATTCGACCAGAACGCTTCTCCCCTTTATAATAGACCCATTAAGTACAGCATTTGAGTTAGCTTTGTAGAATGGGACCCACACGTCAAAAGTATGGAGAGTAGCACTCCTTCCCGATAAGTCTTGTATCTAGTACACGGTTTCATTTGCTTTGTTTACAGGAGAGGACATACCCACAGGCAAAGCAAGTGGCACTCTTAGGACCGTAACTGAGTAGATGCACAAAGGGCCCTCCGCGAGCGTCACTATCAACCAAACACTATGATCGTAGTAGTGTTTGAATTATAACATGAACAAGTGTAAATACGCCCAATCAGTTGAGATCCTAAGCAACATGAGCTTTAAAACAGTTGCATATAACTCCAACTTCAAAGATGCAGACACTATAGCATGACTGAAGAAATGCCAAAATTACATGTTGGAAATGGTTAGACTGAACCGGATGGAAAAAGCGTAAACGACAACAGCTTCATGTAAGAGGTTTTCTTGTATATTGCGAAAGTGTCCTAGTAGGAACTCCCGGTATTCAAACCGATGCCGTCATTTAACCTACTTTGTTTAGTTGCAGTCTTAAAAGCTGAGTTACTGTAGTTTCGTCTTCCTTCCATTCTTTCCTTGCCACATTGCAGGGTTCGTATTTGAAGACATTCTCAATGTCATATTAAAATCTCTCTATAGTCACAGACTACAATACGACATTCTTTTCGACGCAACTATTCCTCTCAGCTACTCTGCGATAACAACTGCTTATCAGAAAAAAGTTTCGCATGTTAGTCGCAGAGGTTCTCATTGGTTTATTAGCCAAGACGGCACGTTATGGGCCTCTTTTTCTTTACAACTCAGTGCTTTCTCTCTAAAATGTTGATAAAAATTTGGATCCTGAACAAAAAACAAACCTGAACAGCGCCATGAAAGATTCCACCAAGTCCAATTCCGTCGCGCATTATCTTGTTCAAGTTAACAATAGCCGAGTTCGCCCGCCCGTTCAGACTATTCGTCACATCGTACACGTGTAACATCACCTCCCCCATTCCCCTCCTCCACTTGAAATGTTCTGCTCCCTCGCATTCAATTACCAGCACAACTATCTCTTTGGTTCTTAAAGCATATAATATCCTCGATGACCTCACCAGCGAAGCTAAAGAGAGCTTACACTACAAGAAAGAGCACTCCCAACTGATTAAAGGGCAATCGTCCATTTTGCACTCTATAATTCATCCACAATTACAACTGCTGCAACTTCGAGTCATGCTGACCTTCATTTCCTTAACACAAACACGTCTCGCTAAGCGGAATGACAAGCTTAAGCTGCCTCTATATACCAAGACTCGGAGAAGACAGCCCTGTGAACCAAGAAAGAAGTGTAGCCAGCCAGATACAATCAGTTGATTGATTGACTACTCTGTGTCCATTACTTCTAGTGAAGTACAGATTGTACCGAATTGCACTCATGAACAAGGATGCCAGGAAGCCCATATACATCCCCGATCAAATCGGGAACCCTAGGGATGAATTAGAAAGAAATTGCAAGAAGCGTACCAAGACCGCAACGATGTGAAGGGACACATGAGCATTTCCACAACGGTTGGCTCCGCCACAATATCATGATGAAAACGGTCTAACTTACTCCATAAAAGGTCACCTCTATAACACGGAAGCAACCTAACGATAAGAAATTACTGAATATCATTTTGCTACTCTTAGAGGCAAGTTAGTAGACTACATCCAGGCCTTCCCCTATTGAAAAGACCTCATAAACAAAACCCCACCGCAACAGGGATCAGATCCTGTCCTGCCAACGAACAAACTCCCACCGTCCACAGAGTAACGCAGCTACGACTCGTCCTTCCCCTGTCTGCAGATCCCTGCTCCACACCGCTCGATTGAACCCCTGCTATTGAACCGAAAGAAGCCAACGAAATAGCATACAATCCCGAAATCAAGAAAACTCCCACACTCATCGATGAGGGAGCAGAGGATCATCAACAGTGACAGCAGCACTGGCTATCAACATAACCTCTACCATTCACTTCCTCCGCTTGACGATTTTTCTGCTCGCTCAATGAGCTCCCTTGCATTCAATTTTCAACGCAACGTAACTACGAAAGGCAAGACTAGGCTACACGCGCGCCCTTCGACGATAGAGAAAGGCCTCATGTATGAACACTCCGCTCCAATCGTATCAGAAACAGAGCCGAAAATTCAGGTCTGCACGACACTGTTCACGCTGACTCCGCAGCTACTACAAATCGTCCTTCCACTGTCCGCAGATCCTCATCCCTCCACACCGCCTACAAATGACTCGCCAAAGATCAAGCCACCCAAGTCACATGCAAGAAATCGACGGAGCAAAGCCTACAGGATCAACGGAGACAGCCTCGCTGGCTGCGACCGTTTGTCCTTTCGGCAGGAACTTCGGAATTCGGGGCTTCGAATTAGTCAGTGCGGCTTGAAAGCAGAGGGAACGGAGGGAGGGCGCTGATGAAGTAGCCGAACTTGTGGAACTGGAAGAAGAGTTCATGATAAGACCGGATTCCGGAGTCTGTGTATCCTTAGCTTGCCGTAGTACCTTGGAGAAAAGGCGAGGAGCAGAGTGCATCGCTGGCTCGCTGGCCGCAATCAATGCTGGCGATGGCCAGCCAAGAGGATCAGGTCCGCGACTCTCCCAGACTCCGTATGCAGTTTGGCCATAGCTGATCTTGATCCCCATACCTGTCGGTAACTTGCTTGAGCGTCGCCTCGCACCTCGGGAGGCTCCGGGGCACCCGCCGAAACGCTGGGTGGGGATCATTGCCACGTTGGAGGCCCGTGACGCCCCATTCCTTTTCAATTTTTAAATGTTGCAAATCTCCATCCAACTTGAGCAACTTATTAGGCATGGTTCACAACCATAGTTATCTTTTCTTAACATCGTAGTTATTTTTATCTACATTTGGCCCATTTGATAACTTACCTCATGTATTAAGTTACCATCGTTAGGTCAAGTTGTCACATAGGTATAACTTAACAACATAACTAGCACCTAACCTCGGTGGTAACTTTATCACATGTATACTAGAATGGTTAGCTAAATTTAAAGAAAATATACTGACTATTGACTTACTAGTGATCACATGATCACATGACATGTTGACATGATGACTCGTGGCAAGAAAGGTGAGTTTGATGATGGCCATGTGTGAATAAAAGTAGTAACCCACTCTAGATAGGTGACATCTTTGGTAAAGTTGCCTATAGGTGTGAATGAAATGACATTGAGGTTAACTTAAAGCTAGGGCATTTCACCATTATTATTATTATTTTGCCTAACAATGGTAACTTGATGTATGAGGTAAGTTAGCACTGGACCAAATGTGAATGTAGATAAAAATAACCACGATGTTATGAAAAGATACCCATGGGTGTGAACCATGCCTAAGATTGGTAACTTTAGCAATCATAATTAGGACTTACCCATAAGTGTGAACCGTCGCTTATTGAGTGAAGGACGCCAACCTATATTGCATTCTAAATTATGTGATTGGCAAAATGAAGCCCATGAAATTTCCGGGGGCTAATATATTGCTCAAAACATTATGAAAATTAATTGAGGAGTGAATGAGTAGCGTGTTGAGGCGAGCATTGGATAGTATTGGATATTCCCTCTTTGGGGTGAATGATATTGCTAATTTTTTTCTATTTTGGAAAGGTATAATTTTATTTGGATGAATGTATATTTTATTCCTTATTTTGTGTTCTTTGTCTAATAAATTAGATGTAAATAGTGTCTTCTCTCTTGAGAATATCACTTTTTGAACTTACTATAACAAAAGGTGAAGTTTTTAGTGGCCCACATTAATAGGTGTAAAAGGTGAAGTATACGTGTCTAGGAACATTAAATGATTTACTTGATGAAAAAAATTGATGTTATCGATTATTTAAATAAATAAAATAAGAAATAGAAATGTCATAGTAACATGTGGCTCCAAATGGTAACCCACACTAATAGGGCAAACATGTGAACTTGCATTCGTTCAAGTTCGCTTCTGCACCACACCATATACCCTTAATATAGTGTGGGCATTAATTATGAATATGTGAGTCTTCAAATACTTCATGATGAGACAAAAGAGACACCAAAAAGACATGTATTACAATGCAAATCATTCTAGGTGCAATACATAATTGGAAGGGCTTGTGTGATTTTAGAAATAGATAAAACTTATTCACTATTTATTGACAAGCATGTATTTTAGAATAAATTTTTAATAGTCTACAAGTACTTTAGAGCACACAATAATTTTCTTGAAATGTATGGTAAATGAGCATGTATTTATGAATTTAGTATCACACGATACAATTTCAACCCTCACTAATTTTGAAACTTTGCAAAATAGTGCGTATTTTGGGAATTAGAACCACACGCACTAATTGGGATAATATATGTATTAAACACAATTGGAAGGATTTATGTAGTCAATTAAGGAATCAACAAACATGCACTTATGATACCTTGTAACAAATCATGATGGTCCGGTTTCAATTTGATGCTTGTTGATGCTTCATAATGGATTTGCCCAATGCAACGAAAGGTTTGTTATGTAACTACTCGATGGAAATCAAAGAAACGTGAAAAATGAATTGAATAACACATGCACACCTTAGCCGGTGCCCATTTAAGATGACACACCAAATGAGCGCATCTCCTTGGAATCGTTTTTCACATCCTTGGTGGGTATAAGTATTGATAGAAAACTTGATATTTGGTACATTATGGATCATGGCATCAAACAATTAAAATAAAATAAAATCAAGAATACATGAACATGTAGGAGGGAAATTTGATTTCATGATTTTTCAATATCATGTTTAGGACGTAAACTATTTTTAAAATTCAGGTTTAAGGACTTTTTTTAGGAAAAAATGTGTCGAATGAAATGAAATTGATTATAAAGTCCATGAACCAAAAGGCTAATGGGACTAAAAGTACATTAGGATGGTTTCAAACCAGCCACACTAAATATCATATTTAGTGTCATATGGTATTTAATGTCACTATGGTAAATCTACGGAGGACACTTCTTATGAATAAGTGAACAAATAATGTCGTGGATGATGGATGGGTTTATCCATTGGCCAAAACCCTACCTTCTCTTGTCAACAACTGGTGATGAAATATTGTCATGGATGATTGAAATTTGGATGGAAATCACATTGTAAATCTATAATTCCCAAAAAAATTTACAAGGATGACAAATAACATTGGGTCAACATTTAATGTTGGTGACACTATACCGCGGTTTTACAAGTAGTATATATTGAGTGAGACAATTAGAATTGGTGACACTAAATATCATACTTTAGTGTTGTTCCCTAGAGTGACAGAGTGCAGTAGCCTCCACGAGATAGAAACTAATGTCAACTTATTGGTCCAACTGAACATTTGGGGCCTACATAACATTATTCAGATCCATATCAGCGTTCTGTGGGACTGGCAGTATTCTGCAGAATATTCCCTAATATTCCGCATTCAGTCTGAATGCGGAATATTAGGGAATATTCTGCAGAATACTGCCAGTCCCACAGAACGCTGATATGGATCTGAATAATGTTATGTAGGACCCAGAGGGGAAAAAATAACATATTTCTAAGAAGTTAATAAATAAACAAACAACAAACTTTGTGTAAAATCTGCCTAATTTGGAATCACCCCCGAAACCCCGGGTGGCCCCCTGATTTCATATGATTCCACTCTCGGCTCACCCGCCAGAACCCCGGGTGCGGGCCGTTACAAGGGCCAGCTCCGATTCCTTGTTTGAATTTGGAACCGCGAGCCAGCGATTGACTGGGTCGATTTCGGGTGGTAGGTAGTGTCAGGTTGGCAGGTCAAAGTCATTGCCACGTGTCAAGTTGGCAACTGGCCTGGTGGGTTCCTTGAGACAGGGTGTGCCAGAGCGGACCTTGAGAATGTTTTTTTCACTCTCTAGGTTTTTCTGTGAATGTAGGGATAATCATTGCACGAATGTTACCTAGTAGTACTAGGTCTGACTGAGTCGACTCTCAATACACTCTAAACTCCGTAGTATCACACCTGTGGCAACCAAAGTGCACTTGATATTACGGCGGAGTTATGTAGTGTTAACTAGTGAATTAGTGTAGCATGTGACACTATGGAACAACACAAAGCGCAACATATTAAATGGTGTGGTGTGGTCCACTCCGCTTCGCCTTCCTGGATGATGTGGCGGATGCAAGTGGCATCAGAAGAAGAAGAATAAGAAGGTGACACTCCACATATTGACACATGGCGCAATGCAAGGGCGTGGGTTGACTTCTTTGGTGGTTAGCATTAGTGACAAAATTCATGATATAAGGGAGAGAAAGGTGACAATGAGGAGTGAGATTTGAACTACAAACATATGTTCCCTAGGGTTTGGGGATATTAGAGAGTGAGTGACATTATGGAGGTTGATATTACGGAGTTTAAGGTGTATAAGAAGAAGAACAACAACTCTGGTCTCCGGAGGAGGCTGGTGTGAATAGAGTGTTTCTTCGTAATCTCTCTCAATATAAAGTTATGTATGTTCATGTTATGGGGATCGTTAAATCAACCACACATTGGTTTAAAACGACCAGTGACACACGTCGCACAATCACATGACTTGTCAAATATTGAACAATTATAATTGGAGTGTCATGTATCTCTCCATGAGGAGTGCCCGAAACACCATGGGCGCAAAGGGGACCCCGGAGTGACACTTGGGACTTGTGGCGCCGTTGGTGAGAGGGTCCAAGTGATCCTAGTGTGGATGAAGGCCCCGGGCGTTGGGAACGCCTCCCACCCACGGAGACTAGGAGGCACGAGGGTAAGGCCATATTCTAGAATGCTCAAGAACACCTTAATCGGAGGTGTGAACTAGGAGATATGGCAATTTGAGTGGGGCGCTGTCCTGAGACAGCGCCCTGGTACAGCAGTGGCTTCCGGGACTACCAAGGTTTGAACATGCATAACTTCCTCGATACTTGCCCGAATGGGGCAAGTGAGTAGTCCATCGACATCTACGTGAAACGTAGATGATGATGGAGTGGTCGATTGTTAGCATCAGATATAATATGAAGAAGTTATGGCGTTCTAAAGCTGCTAGGGGCTTCCAGTTCCAACGGCTAAGGGAAAATGTCTACTTGGCCCCAAGTGTTGGGAGAGAGACAAAAGGTTACTTGACAGTGGGGTAGGGGCCCTGCCTAGAATCTTAGAGGCTTATATGAGTGAGGTGGTGTGGCCGAACCCACCCGAGGCCGAATGGCACGGCCTCTATGGGCATTGGCCCAATGTGAGGGCATAGTTGCCTAGTATGGTTCGGGTTGTTGTAGTGTTGCTCCGGCAACACGATGATCAACATAAGATTGGATTTCTATGGATGAAAATCCACATCTAAGAATTGGTTACCAATTAAGGGGTGAGTCCCAAAAGCAAAGTAGGAGGGTTGGTTCCCCTCCTATGAACTATAAGGTCCGCGGTATGTGGAGCTAACCATTCACATCGTGGTATGCGAAGGGTTAGCGCTCGAAATCCTTGCTAAAATAAAAAATGATCAAGTTACGTAAGGGGAGTTAGCAAGGGTTGCGACATGCAAGTTGAAATGTAAGAAAGAGGAAGCATGTATGATAACCTTGCTCCTCTTCATGTGTGCAATGAAAAATCTAACTTTGACAGATCATGTGATTGTGCGACGTGTCTATGTGGTTGTTTTAACTGACAATGTGGTCATTTTAACTCGTTAGATTTACCCTTAAAGTCTCCGGATGAATTGGCTAAGAGGTGAGTTCGAGAGTGTATCCATAACGTCACCCATATTTTCTTACCAAGGCTTAACTTAGACTCATAGAAAAAATAAATTAAAAGTAAAGACAACTATGTTGTTGCCGTCATTGACATGAATTATGATGTTGCTTCATTTTCAAGTTGGTTTAAGGCACGTAGAAGTGTTATTTGGTTATTGTTTATTGTTCCTACCTTATTGTTTATTGTTCCTACCTTTTGGTGAAACATCAACAAAAACCTTATTTGAGAATCAAATGTCCCCTTATTTAATCATGGTCATCAAAAGTGCATGTTTGTTGATTCCTTGACTAAATACATAAGTCCTCCTAATTGTATTCGTTGTTGAGTGTGGAATAATAAATAAAAATTGAACACCTAATCCAAGTACTATTCCAACCTTGAGCAACTTAACCTTGGAGTTCCCATTAGATCCAAGTTAAAGGCCTTGGGTATAAGTTGACACCTATACAAGGACTCATTATAAACTTGAGACGAGGAAGACAATACATCTAAGATCATGACTTCATAAGAAAGTATGTGTGTGTGTGTGTGAGAGAGAGAGAAAGAGAGAGGTGTCAACACTTTCCCAATTTTTATTTTTATTTAACAATAGTATTATTTGCTTATGTATTTTTTTCCATTAGAATGATCAATTATATTCACAATAGCTAACAACTTAACATATTAGAAAATGCTAACACTTAAATGCGTTGATATACTTTTCCCAACCTACATGACGATTTGTACAAGGCCCTTATATTCCAATACCGTACCCGGCCGTCAGGGTCAACATCTCATGCCGAATAATTAATTAAAGTGGAGAAAGTGGGTCTGGCATGGTAAAAAATAAATTAATAAAAAATTCAAAAATTTCAAAAAATACTTGTAAAAGATTCGGCGCTTTAATACAAGGCTAGTTCACAACAATGAAAGATTTCTTATTTTTTTCACCTTTTGTGGCGGCCTTGGTGTGTTTAACCTAATTGAATGCCCTAATCTCAATTAGTGGTCCTTTGTATGTGTTACTTTTGGATCCTAAAACGCCACTGCAACCTCTGGGTTTGCCATAATTTTGGCCACAGGCTCTTTAGGGGTTAATTCAATTTGCTCTGCAAACAACAGAAAATTCGGGCTCATAATGTCCGGTTTAAAATATATATATTTTTGCACGAACTAGTTATGATGCTACGGTATGCAATATTTTGGGATTTTACTACATGAAGTTGGCTCAATTTTGTAATATTCGGCATGCTCTTCAATGAATACTTTTCTTTTCAACTCTCTTCTCCAATAATTTCCAATTTTTTTCAACTTCTATTTTTTTATTTAATTTTTGCCGACCATGGCGGCCGGGTACGGGTAGTTCACTTTACATGTTTGTATGTTATGATTGAAAGAACATGTGTGATAAATTGCTTTGTTACATGTTGATAAATATCTTTAACCTCTATTTACACCACCTTGAGTGGGCTGCAAAAAATGCAAGAAATCTTATTTTCTAAATTCCAAAATGCGCTACACTTGTGCAAAACTGAACAATCGTAGACATGTGTCTTTCAATCATAACTTTAGTTGTAACACTATTCACCGAGTCATTGGTGTTCATTTTCCTAATGTGACATGTGCATAAATCGTGGAGAAAGGTTGAATAACCGACATGTAGGGCAACTATTATTGATAGTAGGGAGGACATGCATCCATGATTTGGCAATGTAGTGGGTTGTGTGGGTTGTTATAGGCTAGCGCCCATGCAAATTTCGGTTCATAGTCTCCCTCATCTACATACCCGGAAAGTCACCTTGATAACTCTTGAAAAAATCCAAGGCGCATCTTCATTCCAAGCACAAAAAGCCCTTTTAGTTGGTTGAGCCTCAACAAGAAACCAATAAAAACACGTGCCAAATAAATAACCCAAATAATAGCTATAAAGCTCAAGAGATATATGAGAAGATAAGGCCTATGTTTGCCAACTATCTTGCTTGCATTGCTCTTGCCAAAATTAAGAGGTGGATTTTTCTTCTTTTTTCTTTTTCTTTCTCCAATGGCTGTGATTTGGCACCTTGATTGCACATTGTTCATCCCCTGCAAAACCCCTCAATATAAATTGCAAATTTCAAGATGATTAGTTTGATCCGATGATCTCCACAATGATTATGTGGACCATAGCATGTGACATTAGCATAGCTATGTGGAAAACGGAACCCGCACCACTTGCAAGGGTGGAGAAAAGTCTCAAGCACTCAACCTATTGGCTTGATGCTTGTCATTAACTTGATAATAATACATTAACACCAATTACCCATGCATCCCAACATTGTCATATACCCAAGAACCCACCCCCCCTCTTAAAACGCCCTACATGACTATATGTCATGCTTACATCTCAATTGAATCTACACCCAATGGTGAAAAGACTCTCATTTACGTCAAACTCCAATTGATAACTCTCTCTTGATTTGGCTGTTCATAGTTCCACAAACAAGTGACATTCTTTCCAGTAGGTTCCTCAAGTGCTCCTTCATGAAATGCAACAAAAAATTGGTTGACTCAATTGACAAGTTGTTGTCTACAAATATTTGTTAGTCGATCCCAATAATATTTTGAACTTGGTTCTCGAGGCATTGATTGATTGATTTATTGGTGATGATGATGATGATTATTATTATTATTACTATTTTGATCTTTAGTAACAAGACATCTTGATAGTCAAAACTCATTGTATCGAAATTTATCAATACAATGGTATTATGCAGCTCATAACATTATTTAGCTGAGTGACAAGGTTGGGTGAGCCCGGGAATATGTCATGTAAGGGGTTAGAATCATACCTTGTGGATGCTTGTGTGTAAGTAGAATCAACTTGAAAAACAAGTGAGATTTGGGTGAAGCGCTATCATTGAATATTATTAAAATGGAACGATTGATAGCAACTCAATAATGTTATCAGGTAAGTGGGCCTAATTCAGTACCTTATGCTATGTGGACACTTATATTTGAGTGGTGTGTGGTTAGGTGTGATCTAAGAACGAACACCAAAAATACATGTGTTTAAACAATATTGAACTATGGGTTTGTTAGAAGGCTCAAAATTGGGAGGGGGGGTTTGCTAAGGGTGAGTTTCCATGTAGGCCGCTCACCCACTAGATTCTAGTGTGAATAAGGACAAACTTGCCCAAATGTAGAGAGAATATGGTGGGGTAGGGTTCGTATATGCCAACTAGCTACTCCCATCTTCTCAATCTGGACCCACCTACTAACCTCCTCCTCCTGGTTATCAAGAATGGAATTCTAAACCAACATTGGTTTTCTTGAAATTGTAATCAATCTTAATCATTCGGTGACTGGCACTTGTCAATTAAAGATTCTCTAGTGGGAAATCTAACTCACGGCCCTCCACATTCTAGAAGACCACCAGAATGTGGTTGGATGGCGGCTTGTGTCTAACTACGACTCACTATTATCTAGAATCTAGTTGGCGAGCGCGGCCTACATGGAAACTCACCCTAAGCTTATATGATCGAGTGACCGAGGATTTGAGGAACGTCTTCCCGCGCTTTTAGCCCGCGCTTAGCCACGCAAGCTCAGCTTCCGTGGCTATGGCGACAGTCTCTCTTCGTCTCGCCCTGCATACGATCTCTTAGCATCATTTCGTTAAGTTTCGCAAATCTGTTGCCGACAGAAGTTCTCGTGGCTTCTCGTATATGAAATTTCACTAGGAGCATTTGTTTGTGCCGTTCTGCTTCGTTCTGTCATCGCCATGGGAGCCGATGGCCACGAGCCAATGGACGAAGATCGTCCCGAGGAGGTCAAGCCTGAAGTGCGCCCGGCGTACGAAGGATTCAGTCCTGAGTATTTGAAGATTTATTACGGTATGTGATGATGATGCTGTTTTTTTGTTTCCCAATACATTGTCTATTCGGTTCGTTGTTTGGATTCAGCAATGACGGTAGGGTATGATGGGACGGGTTCTTTGGTCTGCCATTGCCAATTGAGAGCCTTCGAGCTGAGTTTCTTAGGAAATCTAGTTATGATATGATAAGTGCTTGCCAGAACATTCATAAGTATGTTAAGATACTTATGTATGCTTTTCTTTTAACTCAGTGAACCTTTTCGTCGGGAGTTGGTGCCCTGTGATTTTTTTTTGGTTGCTATGCATACAATTTCAATAACTTCTTGTCTGTGGTGATGGTGTATGCTTGGAGGTGGTGTTTGAATTGGAATGAAGAGCAACCTCTTGGCATGCCAAAATGAGTTTGACCCTTAATGAACCGATATAGAATGTTCTGCATTCAAACCTCCATACTACCTCCAATCATGCACCAAAAAATTACTGTACATGGAAGGTGTTGTATGCAAAACAACCAATTTCTGATCAAAAGAGTCAGAGAATAACTCTATTGTATGATATAGAAAGGACACATATCATACAGAATTATATTATTATATTTTAAGTATGATATACATAAGTAAGCACTTATCATAACATACCATCTTACTTTAGTACATCATAAAATACATAAGTGTATTATGATGTTTTTGAGGTGAATTAGGATTGAAGCTTTGCTGATTGGTTGATTTGCGTGGTATTTTGATGTAGGTGGTTGTTGTGTGACTTGCTGACTTCTGATGGTTGTGTTGTGCATTTACAGGGAGGTTGTTTCCGTATGAAGAGATGTTTAAGTGGCTGTCTTATGGAAATGGTGAGCCTTCATACTTGGACCACTTCAAGCCCTCAGCTTGAATGTGAACTTGAATGGGTCCTTTTCATTTCTCGTCTCTGGACAGTCTTTCTGCTGGCCTGTGTTGTTTTCTTGCTCTTTAAGTAGCCGTTTATCTAAATACAAAATAACTGTGAAACCTTGTGATAGAATGTACTGAAAGCTTGTGTCTTCCATTTCTGATGGTTGTTGTTGAGGGTTTCTTATACATTCTCTTGGTTTTGTTCGTCAAAAGCCACAGCTCTCTTTTTTAATCCTTCTCAGTGTGAATTTAATATTTTCATCTTTTTGTCTCTTAAGACTCATAATTATTGTGATTCGTTTGAATATCCACAGATGGAAAGCATCCAGGATGTGATGCATCCATTATGAGCAGAAGGGAGTTCTCATTTACTTTGGAGCATGATATTTATGTGCGCTACTTATCTTTCCATGACGTTGCTGAGATGGAAGCAGTGATCAAGAAGCAGTGCCCCCACAAGATTGACATAGGAGCTGTCTACAATGTTGAAGTGAGTATCTTCACCTGAGATGTGCAGCAGGGATTTCTGCAATAATGGATCTCAGAAGGATGTCTTTTCCTCTCTCATCCTGATCAAATTATGCACGACCAGCTTTTGACTTACATCTATGGGGCATGGAAAGAAGTTAGTAATCATTAGCTAGGTCATTAGAGCACGAATTTGGCACGAGGGGTACAATCTAAAGTGTGAAACAAGGATACTTGAGAGCACTAGAGTGGCTTTTGTCTCTGTGATGTTTCTCGTTTTGGCTTCCTTGTCTCAGGTGCTTCTTTTCTTACCCATAGTGTTAAATAAATATATTTGGTGACTGCAGCCTCCAAAGCGTGCTGCATATTCAGGAGGATCTGATAGAGTCTTTGCCCCAGTGGACAGGGAGCTTGTATTTGATGTTGTGAGTACCCACTTGACTCTGCATATTGTATATTATCAATCTATACATTCTTATAAGCCGGATTGCAGTATTCTCTTGCTTTTGGTAGCTCTTAAACACATGATGAAGATAGAAGTTAAGTGACTCGTATCTCTGGTTTTGAAAGAATGGTTTGTTCATCAGTTAAGAGGATGGATGGCAATTTGCACCTGATTAAGCCCACTTCTATGTGGGCCTAATTCCTGAATCACCTGACCACGGTTCTCTGGCATTCACAGGATATGACAGACTATGATGATGTTCGCACTTGCTGCAGTGGGGCAGATATATGCTTGAAATGCTGGCCTTTAATGACAATAGCCATCAAAGTATTAGACATTGCACTTAGAGGTTGTCATCCATCCTGATATATTGAGTAGCTGCCCATCAATTTAGAAGGTGTTGTGTTGAATGTATCCTATCTCTATCGTGTACAACTTTCTGACACAAACTCTGTTTTGGATCTGGTGAAAATCCTTTCAAGCACTTAACAAACTTACTACTCCTAAACAGTATGACCTTTTCATCTGGATGTGTCTTGCTATCCTACATGAGTAAGTGCTGACATTTGATTATGCTTGCCAATTTAGGCTTTTGCCTTTGTCTGCTCAATAATGGGGTCCTCTTTTGAACTTTGTTCATGACTTGTAGATAATAATAGTGTTTTGCGTTACTTAAGTTTCTAAAATTTACCTTTATTGTTGGAAATACAGAGGATTTTGGATTTGAGCACATATTATGGGTTTACAGTGGTCGGCGTGGCGTCCATTGTTGGGTGTGTGATGCAAGAGCTCGCAGGTGCATACTTTGCTCTGTCTCAGCTTCAAAAGCCACCCCGCATGATTCCTTGTCTTCTGGCAGTTAACCTTTTGTATAAACACTGTAGGGATGATGTGATAGGCAAACTTGTTCTCTGCAAAAAATGTGCAGATTGAGTAATGAGGCAAGATCAGCTATCATCAAATATCTCTCCCTGTACAAGGTTGGTGTACTCTCCCATCAAGCTTTTTGGATCACAGTTTTTGCATAATGATGGGATATATTTCAAGGGACTTGAAGAAAGGCATAATCATGTTCTAGCTCTGCTTGACCATCACAAGGTCAAGACTGCAGCTTGGCTTTGTTTCAAGGATTCCTTGAAGCAGGACATGTATAGAGGTTACCTTGAGGTGTTTGTGTGGCTTTGAATACAAGATGCAAATTTTCATGTAGGTTTTGCAAATTGCAAAAATTGGTATCCCGCTGAGTTTGGAGATTTCAATTCAATGTTCAATTGGAGGGTTGGTGCAGGGAAGTGAAAATAATACAAAGAAGGTGTCACTGACAGGGACATGTCTACCTCCTTCACTTGTGTAAGATCTACAGTGTTGTCACCTCTTTGATCTCAATTTTTCTTTAGTCACCTCCATGTGCTATATAATACCTAGCAACTTGTTAAACCTCTTCCCACTTATTGGAGATCAAATGCTCAAGCGCGTGTCCTAAGCGTGTCTGTTTAATTCTCAGCAATGTGTATTATTATAATGGGATATGGGAATTTCATTGCAAGGTGACAGATGGAATTTTTTGGATTTGAACACAGTTGTCACTAAAGGCTTTTGCCTACCTCTGGTTCCTAGGCTTTGCACTAAGTTTAATGTCATGGTGCGGTCATGGGTTTGGCCTGTGCCTTTATTTAGTCTAAGTTAGTTACAAATATTTCCCTTTTTTGCAGACGAGCATACGAGATTTGCAAGAGCTATTTTGAGGACGAAATTTTACCCAAGCAAGACTTGTTTAGTTCTGAGGGACATTTTGAGAAAGTATTGGAGCAAGTGGCAGATGAGAGTGAGTAGCATCCTGCTACTTGCAAGTTCTGTTTAGATTTTTTTTTGTCAGGGCTGAAATTGGTTGACATATAAATTTCTGGGCTGCAAAGTGGACCTCTTAGTTTATGATGTAACTGGTCAATTCAATGCTGTGTCAAAAATCACGAATCGGTTAGAGACCACTTGTTTCAGAACCAGGACTGACGTGTAAGTGCCATTTTAGATGTTCAAGAGCTAGTGCACATTGCCCTAAGCCACATTTTCAAGGTGGAAAAAGATTTTTGCCATCCTGGTCTGAACTATTTGATCAGGAGCAAGGTAGGGTTTGCTGTCTGTAGATATCAATCCTGTCCTTTGTAAGCTTGCATGGTTTCTCAGATACCACATTGTTCAAGCACACTCCTACTCTGCAAATGGAACTTTCAAGGTTTTGACAACTTGTTTGTGCAAAATTGCGGCACTTTCTATCCTTCACAAGAACATTTCACGTTTTTTTGCAGCGGTGAGGGCTACCATGAGAGATCGGTGGCAAGAAAATCGACGTGCATCATCTGCCAAAGATGATGTAAATAGTACTCGATGGAGGCAGTTAGTAAAGGCTATGGAAGTTACTGGAAGCAAAAAGCAGGTAATCTCTGGCAATATGGAAGGGAAACTTGTACATATGGCTGTCCTACTTTTGGAAGAAGGTTGTTCTAGATGAAATATAGTGCACTTCACTTGAGAGGTATCATATTGACATAACCCATGTGAATGTGACAATGCTTGTATGCCATCTTTCTTCAACGTGCTGGTAATGTTAGGTCTTGCCTGGTTAAAATAACACTCCAATTGGTGTCTTCTGCTAACAGATTGTTTTGCTGATGTATAGGGACATATGAAAAATGATTGGAGGAAGAATGTGGAAGAAATTGTCTTCTCGTACACATATCCCAGACTTGATGCAGAGGTGACGACCCTTGAGCAATGCACTCCTGTTTATGGTCATGTCTATTCTCGTTCCCTAACAATATTTATAGGCGTATAATACAGAAGTAAAGCACTGTACTGTTGGTGGAGCAATATATGGGGTTGCCATGTTAGTGATTCCCGGATTGGTATGCCAGAAATAGTACACACCTGAAACCTCAACTAGGTTCACTAGCTTGGACCTGTGCGGTCATGGTCCATGGCACCCGTGGTCCCCTTCCTTTTCCGGAATGGTGAGGAATGGCCCCACCACCACCACGTTGTTCATTGTATAGTAGTTGTCAATTTCTGGGTCTTTCCTGTGAATGTTGTTTCCAGTTCCCTGTTTGATTGATCTTGCATTGTTTTGGCATTTCTTTTCTGTTCATTTTTCTAAACAACTCAAGTTTGCTGACTGAGACTGGACCTTGAATGTCTGGGCTGTCGTGAGTTGTCAAGTTTGTGACCTTCATGATCTTACTCTATGCATCATCATAATTATGAAGAGAACAGGATCTGTGCTGAAAACTATGAGCAGATCCTCAGATAACAAGGGTATTGTATGCTATCTCCATGTGGTGCTTAGAGATTCTATATGTATACTTGTTCAGTGCCTAGAAACTTTCTCAATTTGGGGTTTCTCTTTCATTCAGGTCTCCAAAAATATGAATCATCTGTTGAAGGCACCTTTTTGCGTCCATCCTAAAACTGGTGAGATTTGACTTTCAGCATCAATGGGGTCAATGCAGAGAAGGTCAAGTTTGGGCTTTTTACTCATTTCAAGCTGGTTCACATCTGACTTGATATTATTAGCTTTCATCAATTACTATCACAATTGAGGGAGTCTCTCCTTTCTTCCACTTACTGATTTTTTGTGTAGTCACTTCCAATAATTGCACATCATTTTGCTGATGGTTAGTGTGAGATGTTTCAATCAATGCGATCCTAATGGGTGATGCATCGACTTAAAAATTACCCAGGTCGTGTATGCGTGCCCATTGATCCACAAGATTGTGATAATTTTGATCCCACAACCGTACCGACTCTGGCTCAGGTACACTGTTCTCAAAATTGCTTGAATTCTGTGCTTCTGGTGGTCTCCTATCAGTGAAATCACTTGAGATTGCTCTGCACTTACTTGATCCTGGCATTGCACATGTTTGTAGCTGTTGAATGAGCTCAACCAAAATGAGGGAGGAGGTGATGCTGGGCAGAAACTAAGAGGTGCCTGACATAACTTTCTTATATTCTGGCCTTCGATTCTATGATTCAAATTTTTATCGGAGTATGTGTTTGACATCCAAATTATCATGGGTGTTTAGATAGTATGGTCAGAATATTGTGGTCAACATTAATAGTAATTGCAAGGCAAACCGATAACCTCTGTAGAGTCCCACCACAATATAGGGGAGTCATCTTCTCAACTTTAATAACTATTCATGCATTAATAGGTTCAAATGGAGTATCTTGTGTATTTACTGATTAGTGTGGCCAATAGTAATGTGGCCCACACTTTCTAAAGTGTACGAGATGCAATGGGCCCCAGTAATGGGCAATATTAGCACTTAGTGTGGGCCACAATGATGAAAGTTTCAAAGTGATGTCAAGCATTTTCTCTGCAAAATGAGAACTCTATTGCTATTGATATCATCTCTTAGGCTGACCTTAGTAATTTTACATAGTATTTGGTTGTCCCTTGACAATGAGGTCAACTTCAAAAGAAGTTCACCTCATTTTTGGGCTCCACTCTATCCAAACCAAGCAGCCTCCATATCCATCTTTCTCATTTTCGTATACTGTACTTTTACCACGAGTAACCCAGCAGATATACTCGTACATTTGAACACAATGTTCTCTGTACAAAGCTATATGATATCTGGCTGCAGATGTATTATAGTTTGGGCTTTGGATGTGATTCAAGATATATTTCCCTAAAGTGTTGATATCATGTTTGTGTCTGCTGTACATTATATGATACAGAACAATCAAATTTCAAGCTACTAGATCTGATGAGACCTGCTGACTACTTAAGACTCTCTAAGAGGCACATGTTTTCTCAGAAGCTTTATACACTTAGTATTCCACACTCTAGATTCCATGTACTAGCTTTTCCTGGGAAGGGCATATTCTTCACATATGACGAACTTCAAGTCCAATTAAATTTTCATGTCAAATATCCCCAGTTTGAAATGGTTACACACTCCCTCTGGCTTAGGCTGTATAATGATATGAATTTGTAGACTGTATTAAGATAAATGTGTAATTCAGACTTGGAGAAGACATCATTGCGGGCATCATTACACTTCTTCCAAAGCAAATTTCTAGAACCACTTCAACGAGTGAACAAGGTAATCAAATCATCCTTTATTGTACCTAGTCCTCTAGTTTCATGAGTGGTTTAATGTACTTGAAACACCTCACTATCTATAATATTTATTTAATGACTAACTGCTCAAATAATAGAAGAATCAATGTGTCTTTGAGAAAGCTCTGTATGTAAAAGACTACTACGTGGTTGCTTTTACAGGCTGCAATAACAACATCCTATCAAGAGAAGCTTCGTGAAGCAGCTACCAAACCAACACTGAGCTGGTGATGACCTCTGTCATAATAGTTAGGATATCCCTGGACATCTTCAAATTGATCCATGATCTCTACAGAAAGTGCCGTGCAGAGTTGATGTAAATTAGTGTAGGGTTTTCCATGGTCGTGTATATGCAAGGGACGACCACATTGGGGAACAAATATCCAAACTTTCACTTGAGCTCGAGGAGTGTTACTTCTTTTGAGTTGTCAAAGCAAACAAGAATGACACACCGGACTATGCTCTTATGGAATCATCCGTGTGATGAATGCTACGTCTATGTGAATCTTCAAATTTATTCTTGTTTGAACTACAGCAGGCTACATCACCATTCAAGTATTTTGCTCATGTGGATTTTACTCCTTTACTTGGTGGACAGTGAAGAGTTTACATAAGCCATTTGAAACATGTTTTGGAAATATCTTATAATATGCAGTTATTTGGAAGTGAAGATGGTGTCGCAGCTTCACAGGAATTTTGTTGAAATTGGGAACAATGTGTTTCCTTGAAGTAGTCCAGCCAGTCTACCACCCAATGCAATTAGAAGCATAAAGAGAGAGCAGTGCGAAATACTCTCAAGAACCTAATAATTCAAACTAAGTTAGTGCTAATGTGGATGAATTAAGCAAGTTTGCCAAGAATTGGCTCAAAATCCTTGTCATTACGATACCCCATTTCTAGTTTGGAGTACTAAATCGAAAAATGTTATTTTTTCTCAACATGCTAGAACATAACATTAAGTAGCAAGCTTGGAATGACCTTCTCAAAAGAGCGTCAAACCGGCGAGTGCCAGTTTGATGCTTTTTCAAGAGCAAAGGTAGCGCTACCTTTGAGTTTTACTTAGGCTATTTTTAATCTATTTGGGTAGTTACTTTCAATGCTTAGAATTAATTATGTCGGTTTCTAGGACATGCCAAGTGGTGGTAAAGGTTCTAATCTAGGCTAAATTACGATCTAAACAAATCTAAATAGCTATAAAGCAACGGGAAAGTTGGTGAGGTTAAAAAGGTAGTTGCACTTTTTGGAAAAGTCTCCCAATACCCGCATTGGAAACCAGAGTCCGGGGAGTTCTGTAGAGAAAACGGATAATTTCCTAGCTTCTAGGAGGTGGCTCGGATTTTTCAAATTTTACCCGGAAGTGGGCCTAGAGAGTGCAAATTTTATCAGTTGATATCCCCCATTTCCTAATGTATTTAGGCAATTAGCCGACATTTTTTTTTCATTTATCCAGTTTCCTAAATGTTTAAAATGGGGCCGGTTTTGTATTTTGGTGGTGGATGTTTTTTCCCTCTTTATTTTTTTCCTTTAAGTTTCATTGTCATTTATTCCTTCTTTTTTCCAAGTATTCATGGATAAAGAATGTTGGCATTCAGTACATATATTTTTTGTCTACATAGTATCCTTAGCAGGAGTTGAACCTGGCAAAACCCCTACCAGCTTAGGGCTAAGGATTTAGCCTTCAGAAAATACAAGCACCACAAAAGGTCCAGGTAAAGTTAACAAATGTTCCCAATAGTTGTGTTTTAGTTGTTTCACGAAGGATGTAATCACAAGTATTGATTGACATTCTTGTTACATTTAAAACCCTAATCACACAGGTCCACCACAACGTTCCCATACATTGTCAACTTACATACCAAGCAACTTAGCATATAGTGCACCATTCTTTCAGACTGGTGCTTAGATTACTAACTGCGCATTAGAGATCTCGAAATACGATCTCAAGACTACTGAGAAAAGCCGTGGGAGATGCAACCCTAAACATACTCAGCCGCAACCAAGAAATCACATGAAACCAAGAAGTATACTTTGCATGAAGGCCAAACAGTGGCTAACTGGATGCAAGGGGACTCCGATGGCGGCTACGTGCGCTGAGAGCTCCAGATGTGAAACAAGAGATGTCAGAGTGGCACACAACCCTAACTCCTGCAACTGGGAGTCTGCACAAAAGACTCACACATAGTTAGTCACTCGGCGATTCAAAAAGTCAAGTGCAACTCTGATTAGCTCTTTTGTCTCTTAATCACGTGGTCCATATTACTGAAGATCTTTCGCGTTCTAAAGTGCGCCATTCTTTTAGACTAGTGCTTAGATTACTAACTGCACATTAGAGATCTCAAAGTACGACCTCAAGACTAATGAGAAAAGTCGTGGGAAATGCAACCCTAAACATCCTCGGCCGCAACCAAGACATCACAACTAACCAAGACATCACAGGCTAACCAAGATCTTTCGCGTGCTAAAGTGCGCCATTCTTTCAAACTGGTGCTTAAGATTGCTAATTGTGCATTAGAGATCTCGAAGTTCGATCTCGTGACTCTGAGAAAAGCCTTAGGAAATGCAACCCTCAACATCCTCAGCCGCAACCAAAAAATCACAGGTTAATCAAGAAATCATAGGAAACCAAGAAGAATACTTTGCAAGAAGGCCAAACAATGGCTAACCGGATGCAAGGGGACTCCGAAGGCGGCTCCGTGCGCTGAGAGCTCCAGATGTGAAACAAAATATGTTGGAGTGGCATAGAGTCAGTCACTCAACGATTCAACGATTCAAGAAGTCAAGCACTCAAAAACTCGGAATGGAAACGAAAATGCAAGCTACGGCGGCAAGCAACTAATCCTAAACCACAAGCTAGCAAGGCAATGGTAACTCCAAGTCTCCAAGTCTCCAAGTCTCCAAGTCTGCATAGTATTAAAAAAATTCCTAAAAAATATATGTATGGTCGGCTGCCCGCCGTGAAAAATACCTTTCAATCGGTAATTTGCCGTGGATACTCTAGGACAACTTGCCTAAATGCCGGCATTTTTTTCTTCTAATCGGCCCATTTCCGAAAACCTTGATTTTCTTCCGAATCCCTTCCTAAACATTTCTATTTCATTCGGAAATTCTCAAAATCAACCGGCTAGCTTGTAACTAAATGCCGGCACTACCCGTTCATTGTTGGAAACCTCTTGATACCTTTTTGAAGCTACTATATTTGATTAATTATCCATTCATTCACCCTTTCTTTGCAAGCTTTCCCCTTCTTGTTGAGGTAATATTGCGGGTACTCAAAGGGTACCCTCCTAGCATTGCTACTTAATGTTATGAAATTAAATTTCAGTGGCATCTCACATCGCTAGATAATTTTCGAACTGTCAGCTTGATAGAGCAGTAATTTTTTAATTAATTTATGATTTAAAAAGAAGAAGACAGAAGGCCGACAGGCCAACGCCAAAGCACAGGAGGCAGTTGACCACCTGACAAGTTTCTGTCAAGTAGAGAGGAGATATCACAGCCAGGAATCGAACCGCCAACCTCTTCCTTGAGATTTGGGTATCTCTCCACCATCATCCAGTAGTTTAGGGTCGTCTCAGACCTGATAGAGCAGTTCTGGTGCCATGACTTAGTCTTCAAACTACTATGGACCACCGAGCATTGACTAGTTTAATTATTGGTTACATCGATGGAGTCACCAGCAGGCTCATTAGTCAATCTCATCTCCAACCTTTACTCTGTTGCCAAAGTGGTATTAGACTCGGATCATGACACTCTAATGCAATTCTTTCTCTACAGGAGGAACATTGATTTTAGAAAGAAGCCTGCATCTAGTCTAGAGATTTTGTAGAGTGTAGCCGATTCACCATTTACTGTAGCTGTGAAATATAAAGCAGTTCACAGAGGATGAGGCACACTTTACGATTCTAGCTTTAGTGGATCGGACACTGATTTGAACTTAATGGCCGGCTCTCGATTGTGCAACTTAGCATGTTGAGGTTAGCATTAGAATGTAGGTGATGCACGGAGGAGAAGGGTGAGGACCCACGGGGCGGAGCACTATGAGTGTCCACGCAAGAGAACGCAAGAAGGCGCAAACAAATGCATAGATCTTGCACCCTAACCATGGACGGGATGCAGAAAACATAGCACGAGGAGGAGAAATGACGCCTAGGAGACACCCAACATAACAAAGGCAAGCACATCCAACAGTCGACAACTAGGGAGAGGCTTTCAAATCAACCATTTTGCTTTATTAGGGTTTGTGTTACATACACTACTTAGCCACAACCAACCAACTACATCCTACAAGCACCATCCTCACTACAATGCGTTCACCATCCCCCTCCCCTCTCTCTTAGATCCCTAAACAAGCACCCTACGAACTCTACACCGAACTCGGCCGCTGCCAAAGCATAGATCTGGAGCAGATGGAATCACAATGGAAGCTCCCTCAACGGATGACCGCCCCAACATACACGCCACGCCATCATACACATATCCACCAACACCCACTTGTTAGGATCTGCCCCAAACACTCAAAGGTACCACAAATCCCTAAACCATGAAATAACATTTTGATCCACCACACAACAACCCACACCGTCTTGCAATCAAGCAACTCCCACACAATGCAATGCCACACAACAACACACACAAAGCCACCAACTAGACACCCCCCACCACCAATCAAGCATCCACCACCAGTATGGAAGGGAAAACATCACGCTCCAACCTACCATCAACCACCAGCCTCACACTCAAGCAACACTCACACAAGAAAAAATCACACAACAACAAATACATAGCACTCCACACAAAAAAACACACAAAGAAAAAAAACCCAAAAATACATGTACCTCCAAACGTCATCAACCGGCCACCTCCTACCTCCACCTGACCATCCACCTCAAGCCAGGAAGCGAAAATAGCAAGTCCCAGTCCGCCACCAGCAACACCAACTAGCTTCACATCCAAACGCCATCCACAAAAAAAAACACCACACTACAACGTACACAAAGCCGCACACACAAAGCTGGCACAAAAAGCCACTAGCTAGACACCCCCCACCCCCAATTGATCACCCACCACTAGTTGGGAAGAAACACTAGTACACTTGTGAGCCCAAATTCGTGCTCACAATTCGGATAACATTTTAAAAACATTAAAAATATAAAAATTAGTGATGACTAAGTTAGTCGAATGCTTTGTTGGGGGTAGACTTCGAGTTTATATTTAAGTGGAGTTAAGGGATTGAATTGAGTTTTGCAGTAGGAAATTAGAACCGAAGGGGTAAAAGGGAAATGCCCTTTGACCGAATCGGAAATGTTAAGGTTGTAGGTTAGTAAGTTGGTGGATGAAGTTAGGATCAACCAATTCAAGCAAAAAAAGTCAAGCGGGAGAAAAAAAGAGAAATTCCGGAAACGGCCAAGAAAAGAAAAGGAGGTGACAACTACAAGCGTAAGGAATCTTGCCAATTAGGGCAAGAGGGCCATGTTACCAACCTTGCAATCCAAAATGAAATTCAAACCGATATTGAAAAGCCTTTTTTAAGGCTTGAGGCAAGTGGGTGCGAGGTGGCGGTTGTCTTCTCCCATTCACCACCGAGGGCTTAATTGCCACCAATCAAGGGACGGGCCCCTCGGTTGAATGGAAGGGAGAAGGGGTCCAACCCTTCATTGAAGGGTGATAAAAACCCCCTCTTCTCATTTCATTCTTCTTTCCGATTTTCATTTTAGCACGGCGAAGCCCTTGCAATTTCTAGTTAGGAAACTCTTTTTCTTTCTTTTCAATTCGTAGGAGAATCAAGCAATCATTCATATATATAACTTAGAATTCTTACCATTAGAACTCTTGAGAGGAGGTGGTGTGTTGTTGAACACACCCCTAAGTAGCTGGGCTACTTCCAATCAAGTGTAGTGGACCCTGAATTTATAATTTGGCCTTCAGATTTTAGGTGAATCTAGCCTTTATTGTTAGCTTTCCAAAAAGTCTAAGCTTGTTAGAATTGAGGTTGGTGAGCAAAAGTTATGAGTGGTTTAATGAAGATGTATCAGTTGCCTCCTAATTTATAAAGAGCTGACTTGAAAACCCACACCTAGAAGAGAAATTATGCAATTGTTTTGATATGTGCATGAGTCAAAGGTTTTGTTTTTAGCTTTCCAAATGACTAGCAAGTATTCCAATTGAAGCTAGTGAGCGAAGGTTGTGGCCATTCACGTGAAAGGGGCTGTTGCCTAACGAAAATGGTTCAATTCACCCAGTTGGGAGCCCCCACGGGCGTTCGCCCGTGAGCTTTGGTGTGAGTGTAGATCTTTAGATTAGCTTTTCAAAAAGCCTAACCTTATAAAAATCAGATTTAATGTGCGGAAGTTGTGGCCGTTGGCGTAAAAAAAGGCTGCTGCCTAACGAAAAGGGGGCAATCCACCCACTTGGGAGCCCCCACGGGCGTTCACCTGCGGGCTTTGGAATGAGTGTAGCTCTTTAGATTAGTTCTCCACAAAGCCTAACCTTATAAAAATTGGATTTCGTGAACGGAAGTTGTGGTCGTTTACGTGAAAAATGGCTGCTGCCTTGTGAGGAGGGGTCAGTCCACCTATTTGGGAGCCCCCACGGGCGTTCGCCCGTGAGCTTAGTGAATGTAGCCCTTTAAGTTGGCTTGTCAGAAAACCTAGGGTTGGTAAAAGTCGGAGTTGGTGAGCGAAACTTCTGGCCGTTAAAGTAAAGGGTGTATGCTGCCGTGCGAGGGAGGGGTACTTCACCCAGTTAGGAGCCCCCACGGGCGTTCGCCCGTGGGCTTTGGTGTGAGTGTAGATCTTTAGATTAGCTTTCCAAAAAGCCTAACCTTATAAAAATCGGATTTAGTGAGCGGAAGTTGTGGCCGTTGGCGTGAAAAGGGGCTGCTGCCTAACGAAAAGGGGTCAATCCACCCAGTTGGGAGCCCCCACGGGCGTTCGCCCGTGGGCTTTGGAGGGAGTGTAACTCTTTAGATTAGCTTTCCAAAAAGCCTAACCGTACAAAAATCGGATTTCGTGAACGGAAGTTGCGGCTGTTTACGTGAAAAAGGGCTGCTGCCGTATGAGAGAGGGGTCTTTCACCCAGTTGGAAGCCCCCACGGGCGTTCGCCCGTGGGCTGTTACGCACTTGCACGGATGCACCCAGGGATTACACGTCACGTCGCGTCACGTCCTGTGACAGCGACGTGACGGCAGACCTGAAAACGTCACGTCCGCGGGGGGGTAAATCCGGCAGTTACCCCAGGGGTAAACTGACGCGGTCAACCCCCTGGTCGACTGCTAAGTCGACTGCAAAAAAAAAAATTTAAAAAATTCCAAAAAAAATTCTGGACCGTCAGATCTTCTTGGCAAGAAGATCTGACGATCCAGAATTTTTTGTGGAATTTTTTAATTTTTTCTGGCAGTCGATTGCTAATTCGACTGCTATTTGCAGTCGACTTAGCAGTCGACTGCAAAAAAATTAAAAAAATTAAAAAAATTCTGGACCGTCAGATCTTCTTGCCAAGAAGATCTGACGGTCCAGATTTTTTTTTTGGAATTTTTTAATTTAATGTTTTTTTGCAGTCGACTGCTAGGTCGACTGCTATTTGCAGTCGTTTGCTAAGTCGACTGCTAATAGCAGTCGACTTAGTAGTCGACTGCAAAAAATTACTTTTTGCAGTCGACCAAGACCAGTCGACTGCTAAAAGCAGTCGACTTCAAGGAAAACCTAAAAATAAATAAAATAAAAAAATTCTAAAAAAAATCATGGACCGTTAGATCTTCAATCCAAAAAGATCTAACGGTTCAGATTTTTTAATAGATTTTTTTAATTTTTGTTTTCTGAAGTCGACTGCTCGTAGGAGTCGATTAGAGCAGTTGTCCAAAAAAGTAAAAAAAAAGTTACAAAAAATTGGTACAATAACTTTTTTTTACCACGTCAGTGTGCGTCACGCCCCGACGTGACGTGACGTGACGGCGTCACGTCATTTGTGACGCGACGTGACGCAAAAAGGCCGCGTCACGTCCATTTGCACATCCCTGGATGCACCGACCATCGCCAAACCAAAAGGGGAGTCAACAGAGTGTGTTTTGCATCTAAATTCATTGGAGCATGAGCGGGGAGTTCTGAGGTTAATAGTCAACAAAGACATGTAAGCCATAGACTTCCACTTGGACCACAGACGCAAAGGGTGGGGGTTTATGGCTGACAACACCACCTACCACCATCGACACCATTTACTAGCCCACTACCCCAAAACCCAAACGAACACAAATCACCAACCGAAGCACACAAAGACCAAAGACCTAGAAAATCCCTAAACCCCACACTAGGAACCACACTTAGCTAGACACACACACCCACAACGACTAATTAAACTACACCCACAAAATAGGGTCTGAACTTCCCACAAATCCGCCAACAACACCCACAAACCGCCACAATTAGCCAATCAACCCAACAAACTCAAGAACCTAGCAGACACCCCTCAAAAAAACAAACAAAGACTTCCATGTAGTCACCCATATTAGCATACACACACTCCTACTTAACACACCCATTCCCAAGCCCCACAACACTCACCCCTTTTGTCTCACACACTCTTCTACATACACAACCCACCTCCCATCTCTAACATCTCACCCCCATCACACTCCCCTCACCCCCAACACACTCATCTCATCTCCAAAATCCCCCTCCTACACTCCCCTCAGCTCCCACACACCTCCCACCTCACCCGCAAATGCCTTACCCCCTAGTGACCAACAACAAGCAACAACCTGACTCCAACGAGCAGCAAACCGACTTCAACAAACAACAACAAAAGAGAGGACTCTTGCCAACCCCCCAAGCCTACAACAGGTGAGAACCCAACTCCAATGAGCAACAATCCAACTTCAACAAACAACAACCTAAGGAGAAGACGCCCGTCAACCCCCCGAGCCCGCAACAGGAAAAAAGACGAAAAGACAAGACAATAGCTGGGATAGTGACCAGCCGACCCCCTTAACATCACCAGACACAACTAGCACCGAAACGAAGAGGCAACACCAACCACACCCACCCCCCTTGCGCACACAACGGACCAACGAACGAGGAAACGCCAACAACTGCTGACACCACCCATGGCCAGGCCTCGCAACACCATCCACCTGCGCAAGCCACACCACAAGTAAGCAACAAACTCCACCCACGACCCACTCACACCTTAACCAAGACTACACCTTCTCACCAACTCAACCCATGCAGGACACACACGAGTGAAGAAAAACCCCAAGAAGTGCTGCCCAATAGCCACACAAGACAACACACAGGACACACAACCAACCTCGACACACCGACCAGGGTTTAGCAAGCAACACAGAAGTCTAGCCCTCAATTGCCCAACAACCCGACCACACAACAACCCGGACACACAATAACCTGACTCCAACGAGCAGCAACCCGACCCCAACAAGCAGCAACCCAACCCCAACGAGTAGCAACCCGACTCCAACGAACAACAACCAAAGAGAAAACGCCTGTCAACCCCCTGAGCCCCGCAACAAGTAAGAACCCGACCCCAACGAGCAAAAACACAATTTCAACGAACAACAACTAAGGAGATCGAAGACACTCGCCAACCCTCTGAGCCCGCAACAGGTGAGAAAACCAAAAGACGAGGAGACAGTTGGGCCGTTGACACCAACCCAACGGTCGTATATCACACATGTGGTTGACAAGATCCCCATGACACGACCCCCAATGGCCTAGGCTAGCCACCAAGAAGCTACAGTGCCGCCACCCATACTCAATGAACAATACATGGAATTCCGGCAACAAGTACTAGCCCAACCGCCTCCCCTTCACAACTCACAACTCTCACATCAACCACTTCACCCACACGACTTAGACGCCGAAGAGGACTTGGACATGGATGCACAATTAGAAAACGTGTCACCGGAACGGGGGGGGGGACAACTCCCTACAAGTGTCATACGAACGACACACAACACCCGTCATGCAAGCAACACCACTCAAATCCGTGCACATTGCCGAGAGCACACCACAAACATTGCAATATCGCAATCCACAAATTGAAGACGCACTGGAAAATCAAACCACCAAAAAAGAAAGGCCGACGATTACACCACAACGTTTGCCCCCGCAATACCAAGCAAGACCACACCGCAACCTCCACACACAAGATCACAATGAATAGCCACCTTGGGCATCGACATGATCGGCTATGTGGCTAGGATTCCACATGCACAAAGTACTATCCATACAACAAGGCAACTAGGAATTGAAGGAGAGACGTACCGACGATGATTTCACCGCCACCGGAACACCCGCCAACGAAGTCCAAGAATTCCGATCACTTCGTCGCGTCTTCCCAAGGACAAGTAAAGCAAACAACACCATTTTAATTAAAATGAGACTTTTCAAAGTCTCATTTTGCCAATCACCTTAATAGCGTACATTAAGGTGAATAATTGCGGAGGATGTGAACGTGGTGGGGGAACACTGTAGGGAACTTTTGGTACTTTATCATTGGGAACACTATGTACCCCATTGGAACTTGGCTTATAGGAACAAAGTTCCCCTTGGATTTCACCTTAAATTTCCTTTAAGGTGCCTCGAAATTTCACCTTAATTTTTTGTCTCAAAAAGGCCAAATTATCTCATTTTAATTAAAATGGTGTTAAACTCTCTACCCCTCCGAAAGACCGGATGCGGTACCCGGCCAACACTTGCACTTCACCCACATCCCCATGTACGAGAAAATCTCCCAAGACACGGGCCTCACTGACGGTGGCAACTTCTACTACATAACCCATATACACCTCAAAACCTCAAAAATCAAATTTGAACAACTTTACACATGGAATAATGCTACACTAATCCTATTAGGTGGAGACGTAGAAACAAACTTGGGCCCACTCTCGCACATCCTCAAAAACCTCCCTCAAGAATACACCCATCGACAAAAACAATACTTTACGCCAAACACACTAACACTCAAAACCCACTACGTCCACCTTGAAAAGCTATTCACATCTTACCTAACCCAAACTACTCCCAACATCTGAAATCAAGACCTAACCCACCTTCCTCTCAAGTACCCCACACACCACCAACTATACGCATTCATAATAACTTACAGCCCAATACCACAAATATGTAACCAACAACTTGCGGGAAACTTAGACCCAAGATGCCTCACCATCCTACGAAGGCTACATAACATATTAGAAAAAATGCACTCAAAAGAAAAACACATAAAAACCCACCCCACCAATACCACACAACCAACAACCATGGTACAAGCCTACACACACATCAATGAGAAAATCGCCCAAGGCAAATCAATAACCATAACTACCCTAAGAAAAGAACTGCCCCACCTCACACAAAACCTACTACAAGAAATAACCAAATGTACCCAAAAAGTAAGGGGATACCACCCCATCCAAAACACTACCAACACATATTACACCTCATTGGATAACATAAGTACATATACCTACCACACCACAACCTTAAAAATAATCACTTGGAACACCGGCCACATCAGCTCTAGCCTACCAGGTATCCAAGAACTCATGCAAACACTACACGCAGATCCACACATCATCCTCATACAAGAAACCAAAGTCCAAAAATTCAAATCCACATCATATATAGATCGTAAGTTCCAGGATTACAAAATCATATACAACAACTCTAACAACACATTGCACAAACACAATTGATACATTGGACCCACCCCAACTCGAGGAGGTGTACTAACAATGATACCCAAATCTATATACACAAATGAAGGGTGTAAGCACGCTACACTAGTACAAAAATGTTGTCACAAAGTACATTTTCAGAGGAATGTTGCATTCAATTGGGTGTAGATTTCAAAGTAGCATCTCTTTGAGGGATAAAATGGAATAATTTGTTGTAGATATAGATGAGCAATAATTTTTCTAGTTTCTATCAATAAACTCCTCATGGTTTGACCGTGGTGAGTATATTTATATGCCAGTGGTTTCCTGTCACACAATATATTTTTTTATGAAAAATGACTTCATTTTGTGGGTTTTAGGTTATATTTTTCTATGACTCCTTTGTGACATGTGTAATATATATTTATGAATCATATTTTATTAAACAATTCCTACATTTGCAGTCCACTCAACGGTTAATGAAAGAAAATGGGGTTATTTTTGTAAGTGCTTAAAACATAGGAAATCAAAACTTTTTAATGCATTTTCACTTTTGCCCATACAAAACATAGAGAACACTACGTGGGCTTCCTGCATTTTCATGCAACAAAAGCTTTTTCCTTCGAGATATCAAAGCATTGCTCCAAATTGGTGTACAAAACATACTTTGATTTTTGCCCAAAGTGTACTAACCCTAGCGTGCTTCTACCCTGAAAACATTACTAAAATCCCAACCTCCAACTCAATATCACCATACCTCCAAGCCATTATAATCAACAACAAATCCATCACACCCATACTCATCCTAAATATGTACATGCCAACACACCCCCAGGATACCCACCTCACACAAGAACTCCAAAGCCAAATCCAAACCTTGGTAAATCAACACCCAAAACACCAAATCATCCTAGCAAGAGACTTCAATTGGGACATACTACTCAGAGGCAGAACATCCAATGGTATACCATCCCCCCCCAACCAAAATGACCATGACTGGGCTCAATTCACAGGTAGCATTGGCCTAAACAAGATTAATAACACAAATAACTTTACAAGACAAGGATGCCATAATTACACCTCAACAAGCCTCATAGATAGATTCTACTCTAACATCCCCAATCATAATAACATACAATGAACACAATATTCAAAACTTTGAGAGTTTTCTAGTGAATTGGGAGTACATAAAGCAAACTATTAATCCAAGAATGAAGTGAAAACCATTGGAGAGTTGTAGAGTTGGGTGCAAGCATAGTAAAGTGGACCAAAAAAGTGCTCCGGTATATGAAAGCCATGATTTTCTTGGTCAAACGCCTATAAGTAGTAGCAAAATGTTGTTTAAAATAGATCATTTTTCATGATGACCTCTATTGTTAAGTTAGGTACTCAAATATAGAATATTAATATGAGATCTTCAAAACCTATCATCAAAAGTGACGCGTAAAAGCAATTGACTAAATATAGATTTGAACGTAAATTTCATGACCTTAAATATTTTGAACTTGGAATTTCTTTTCATATTCCTTGAATTCATTATAAACTTGAGGTCATCGTAATTTTTTTTTCAAAAATTCATCAATTTAATGTAATGTAATTGTATTTTAAACAAGTTTTTGACAATTATCTTTTCAATGACACCCACTTGCACCACCACTTGCACCGTCTTCTAAAATACATATACGTTATTTGAAATTATTTTTTGTGAACATAAATTGCTTGGCTTTGTAGATTCATATGTTTTCTAAATGTTTATGAATTTTTATTTCATAAAATTCAAAGTTAGTATATTGTTTTGGATCACTTTCACTTAAACATGAGCAAGGATCAAGAGCTGTCCACTTTACTGTGCTTGCACCCAGTTCAAGTAAAAAAATAACATTTGATTTCATGTCGTAAATTGCGGAATGATGTGCTACCTAAAATTGATCATTTAGGATGACAGTTCAGGTCGATTCGACCTGAATTGGCATGTATATTATGGCTGCAAATATAGTATTCTTAATATTTAGGTCGAGTCAACCTAAATTGACTAACATATTGTCCTCATTTAGGTCGACTCAACTTAAATTGACTAACAGGTTATCCTCATTTAGGTCGACTCAACTTAAATTGACTAACAGGTTATCCTCATTTAGGTCGACTCAACTTAAATTGACTAACAGGTTATCCTCATTTAGGTCGACTCAACTTAAATTGACTAACATATTGTCCTCATTTAGGTCGACTCAACCTAAATGAGTCGATTCCCCAGCTCAACATACTCTCATTTTAATGGAAACTACACATCTGAAGTATAATCTAGTATTTATCAACCTAACATGACTTTTAGGTGTCCAAATGGACAATATTATTTTGAAAAGATCCCACTCTCAAAACTTTGAATATTGTGTTCTTCTAGCTTTAGTGTGTCTCCTACTACACTTGTATCAATATTGCGAAGCTATAAATCTATGCTAAAAAATGTAGACCAAATCTCCACTCACTTACCCATGTTAAAGTTTTATAGAAATCATGCAAACAATTCTCCATGGCATGGTTTAATGTACTGTGAGCTTTGAAAAGTTATTCTCTTGCATTGAGGGAATTTGTGTAATGAAAAGTTGATTTGGGGAGTCTCCCTGTGCAGGTCCATATTGCCCATCTCCGGCTTATTTTCCTACTACCATGAATTTGACATGTTGACATCCTTTCATTCATATTCATATCATCTATTATATAATATCATGAAGGCTGGTGTGCCTTTGTGCTTTTGAGCAGAAAGGCAAGAATATTCAAAACACACATTTCCAGATCACACAGATAAAACTGTAGTATACATGAGAATTTAAGTCAAAATGCAGGAGATCTCAACTCTTGTTGTAGAAACACAATGCACATCATTGGTTACAACGCGTCGCAGTACTGGCGGCGAAATCCTACAGCTAGCTGTCACTGAACATGTAGAACGCCACATAATAATCCCAAACAACAGAGGAAATCATCCCACCATTCCCATCAATGGCCTTGAAATTGATTCCGCATGGAAGAATCTATCTATATAGTAACGCAGAGATGGTGAATATGAATGTTCTCTAAAGACAAGTTTTGTCCATCCTTTCACTCATATTCTTATCATCTGTTATGGAATGTCATGAGGGCTAGTCTGCCTTTGAGCTTTTGAGCAGAAAAGCAAGAATTTTCAAACAACGCATTTCCAGATTTCACAAGCTAAAACTGTAGAGAATTCAGGTCGAAATGCAGGAGATCTCAACTCTTGTTGTAGAAACGCAATGTGCATCATTGGTTACAATGTGTCGCAGTACTGGCAACAGCTGAATCCTACAGCTAGTTGTCACACCTGTGCATGTAGAATGGCACACAAGAATCCTGAACAACAGAGGAAATCATCCCGACCTTTTGAGAATTTCAACGTCCTTAAGGTTGATTCCGTATGGAGATACCTATCTATCCAAGTAGTAACGAAGAGATGATCGATCCATCCAGTCTACATATTGTCTTCTCAAATCTCCTGTAATTGGGCGTGTGCATTGGTGACTGATCTCAGCTCCGGGAAGACGGAGTCAGGGTGTCGGTAGCGCTTGTGCAGGCTCATCCAGTACATGTTCCCAGACATGATGTCCTTCACACCCTCGACGTATTGGCGCACATGAGAGCCCCAAGGCTCGGAGTCCCAAGGCTCGGGCAACTGAGACTCCATACCCATGACGACGTTGGCGTACGACTTCACCAAGTTCACAGCCCTCCAGGCCGCTTGGGGTAAAGGTTTTCCCTCGCAGTCCATCAAGATCTTCACCAAGTTGCGGGGGTTCTCCTCCTCAGCCACCTCCTTGGGATAGGAGAAGATGTCGTTCGCAAAGGCCGCGTGAAGGCCTGCCGCCGTAGACAACTCTTGAATTCTGGCATCCTTCCGCACTTCCTCCGGAAGGAAAGCATCCTTGGCGAGCTCCACGAGCAGCAGGATCGCTCCGCCTGCGAAGTTGCCGTAGCGCATTTTGGTGTACGAGTCCAAGTCTTCGGAGCCGAAGAATCGGTCACCTGCCATGTTGAGGTGACTGGCGATGCACATGGTGTGATGTTCTGTGACAGCCTCCAGGAAGGCTTGGAACCACTCCGGGGTGGACAACCGCCGGATGTCCCGACCCACTTCCCACATCATCTCCTCGATGGGGGTGCAGGGATCGACCGGAGGCTGCTCCTGCTGGAGGATGACCTTGAGATTGGTCACAAATACTTCCATCTTGTGAGGGCTCCTGCAGATGCTGCCGTCGATGCCATACTCCTTGGCCACGGAGTCGTTCGGCGCATCGAAGAGGAGCTCATCGAGGATGATGAAAACGGCGTACGCAGCCGCGATGACCTCCAGGCGGTCGGAGGTGACGACTCCACTGTACAGAAAGCTCGTAAAAGAGACTGAGAGACGGTAGAAAAGTTCCAGTGAGGTGATGTGCGGCCAGCGCTTCGCATTTCGCATCAGATATTCCTCGGTGGTGACTGCGTACTCGCTCTGCCGCTTGGGAGGGAGGCCCTTGATGGCCATGCAGCGCACAAGGGGTGGAAGCTCAACTGCAGCTTCTTCAATCGGAGGAGTCTGGATGGGTGCCTGGTCTTCGTTGGTGATTCCCTCGTCCTTACAGCTGCCAGGTGCTGTGAAATAAGGAGATTGATTAGCAATCCAGAAGAGACGGGTCGAAGGGTACCGTGTTCTTAACATTACCGGTCGCTCGTGGAGGTTCCCCGGGGTGGCGACTCTCCCCTTTTAACCAGTCGTTGCTTCTAAAGAATCGACGATTTGTTATTTCACAAAGAAGAGCAACGTGCTTGCAAAGTGGGCCCTGAGAGGAATCCAGTGACAACGCTTTAAACTTTGAAATGTCAATGGCAGCATCTGAAGCACCTGGTTGGAAGCAGTTTTTCTGAATCGGAGGCCACCATCCAGAACCCCTAGCTATTTGTCTAAAAGTTTATATATCTTCTAGAATAATAGTCCTAAAATGCCGGTAGCACAAAAATTGGACCCAAATTGATGCTTGTTTGGAATTAGCAGCCCCAAATCTCGTTCTAAAGACGCTGACCCACGCGAGCGATACAGGAAAATTCCCACGCTGGGGGCGAGACAAAGCATACTATATATCCTACAAATTCGGCAACAGACCATTCTGAGCGCTCACCATAACCTGAAGCTGGGGGTACATTATTCGGTGTGACTCGGTGATCACCACAGCCAATGCAGCAAACGCCTATACTGATGTGAGAAGTCGAAACCACTCGAAACTAGCTGGCACGATGATGCCAATATAGCTTTCTCTGACAACGGAGGGTGAATTGGCACAATGAATGGCCGTACGCTTTATTACCTGGTGACATCGGCATCTCCTTGGCCATAGCAATGGGTGTGGCAAGACAATTCTGAGCTATAGAATTCATCGACTTGCAGCCCTTGAAGTGGGCACCGTAGGAGGACTCCTGCAAAACATTTCACCATGCCAGTCAGAGAGAATCTACAAATCGGTCCATATTCCAGAATCGAGTATGTATATTTAGTTGTCCACCATTCACAAACTCGAAACGATCCACCATGTCACAAACAAACTATTGGCTTCCCTTAATGTAGAAACCATCTCATGTCAGCCGTTTGATTCGAAGTGAATGAATACGGAACCATGAACACCCAAACTTCAGCACTCTAATTATGAGACTGGATAATGACTCTGCGATCCATTTGTACAGAAAGAGCGACATCAGCCATTCCAGGGATACGGTACAGAGAAACAAAATCGCTTTCTGTTTGCTCAAGTCACAACGTATCAGACCTGCCGACGACAGATAAAAAAGGTTGCAAAAAGAGAGCTGAAAATGATCGCCGTTTATTCATTCACATGTTTATCGGCTTCCTATCCTTTTGCTAGTGTATATTGCTGCGCCGACAACTGCATGACAAATGGAATCCAGGTGCAGAGAGCTAACAGAGACGCAAACGATAGTACCGAGAATCGACTTTCATCGCAAGGAACGTGCTGAAATCGAATTCAGTTCCAGCACATGCGATCTCCATAGTATGACCTATCCTTCAAAAGGTGATCCTATCGATCGGTGCTCTCCATCTTTTCAACTATGAGCTACGGACATTTCCAATTGGGAAAAAGAAGGCATCTACCATGCAGAGAAACTGTTGATCAGCTTGTAATCTGCGAGGCAAAAGGGCCGAGGCTATACAACATGAGAATCCGAAGATGGCTCACAAGTATGCACATTACTTGGAAGAAAGAAAAAGGTTAATGTGCTTATCAGCTGCACCAACAAACCTGGAGCAAGGTCGGCAGCGTTGTGCGTCTAAGGTAGGGGAGCACCAGTAACGCCTCTCGCTGCAAAAAGCGCCGCAAAGCAACCCCTCAGATGCAAACAAACCTGCCCAAGAAAAGACTTACTCTTTAGGCACTGAAGCACACAGCACAGATTGTTGGTGCCCATTGATCTCAGGAGAGCAATGGCGACAGGCAAAAAGAGAGCCGAATTCATTTGCATCGTTGTGTCGAGCTTCCTATGCTTTTGCTAGCTAGTATGCATCGCTGCGCGACAACTGCATGCCAAGTGGAATTCAAGTACATAGACCCTTGCAAACATACTGTTCCCAAGGATCCACTTTATTCTTAAAGAGCGTGCTGAATTCGAATTCAGGTCCAGCGCATTACACCTCTCCAGTAAGATTCCATAAATATAAAACAGGGTCGAAAGAAAGATAGAAACACTCCAGTAAGAAACATTCATCGAAAGGTCGTACTGTCGATCGGCGCTTTATATCTATTTCACTACGGACGAGGACCGGAGCATCCAATTCGTACAAAAAGGAGCAGCATCTACTTTGCGAAGAAAGCCTCCATCAGCTCATGATCATGAGGACGAAAGCACCTGGCAGGCTACACAACATTAAAGGCGGCGCCGACTCACAAATGTAGCAAAGTACATGAAAGAGAGAGGGTTAAGCTTTCTTATAAGCTGCACAAAAACCCTGGAGCAAGGACGTCGGCGGCGTCGTTTGGTCCACTTCACAGCCGGGGGATCACCTGTCACGACAACTGTCAATGTTGCTGCAAAAAGAACGCCGTTGCAAATCCCTCACATGCAAACGAAGGTGGCTGCAAACAACAGTCAGGCGCTAAAGCACACAGCACAGATCTTTGCAAATGAAATTCGATCAGAAGAGAATTAAATGCTATTAGCAGCTACCAGCGGGCTGCATCCACAGGCTCCATTGGAGCAATTGACCACCACCGCAGGGATGCAAGTGAGGCGGGAATTGGGTACCTGAGGGTTCCTTCAGAGCAGAAGCAGAAAGGTGAACTAGCCTCGATGATAAAGTCGACGTGAGCCCTCTACCGGGAGGCGTAAAGTTAAACATGCATTAAGCATGTTTCTACGGTGATATTTTTAGAGGTAATGGCGATTACGTGGGAGCATTGGGTTCGAACGTCATTTTAGAGCATGTTCACATGTTATGATAATACAGGGCCCTGCAACAGGATAGTGGACCACGCATCAAGCCCATTGCAACCGCTATTATAATGTTGGTAGGGCATGGAAAGCTATCCTGGGCTTGAATAGCTTGGGTCTATTGTGGCTTAGCTTTCAACTCCTCTATAAGATAATCAATTATAAATATACTCTAAACTCTGTAGTATCACACCTGTGGCAACCAAAGTGCACGTGATATTACGGAGTTCTGTAGTGTTAACATGGATGCGTGATACTAGTGAATTAGTGTACCATGTGACACTATGGAATAACACAAAGTGCAACATATTAAATGGTGTGGTGTGGTCCACTCTGCTTCGCCTTCCCAGGCGATGTGGCGGATGCATGCACCAACATTCAACAAGTGGCATAAGAAGAAGAAGAAGAATAAGAAGGTGACACTCCACATATTGACACATGTTGCAATGCAAGGGTGTGGGTTGACTTCTTTGGTGGTTTGCATTAATGACAAAATTCGTGATATAAGGGAGAGAAATGTGACAATAAGGAGTGAGATTTGAACTACGCACATCTGTTCCCCAGGGTTTCGGGATATTAGAGAGTGAGTGACATTATGGAAGTTGATATTACGGAGTTTAGGGTGTACCTCGTAATTGTTGACCAAATGAAATCTTAGCTTCAATTATTTCTATGTAAAGTCAAGTTTGTGTATTATAAGATATCAGATTTGATCATGGGACCCACAGTTTATAAAGCTCATATAGAGTGAAAGTGTGCGACATAAAAGTGTGTGAACTCATTCCAACTCCCTTCAATGTCCAAACAATCGGGATGCTCCAAAAGGTCAGCGTCGAGAGGAAAATATCCTCATAACACTTGGGTGTCACTACAATTGTGGAGTTCTACACTTACATATAAGTGTGTGGACTGATTTTTTATTATTCCTTAAGATATTTACAATGTAGTGAATGAACATTTCCGCAACTACCCTACCTTGGGGTTAATTGGGATTGTATTTGGTTCTATCTAGTATTAATTTTGCATTTGCTTGGAACTTATGTCTACCTAGGTTTTTTTGCTCCAAGGTGTTTCCACTTTGTTTAATTAATACAATGTATTTATGCCAACCTCTTTCAGGTTTCATTGTTTGAAATTTGGCAAATGCGCTTCGCATGCATTGCTTCTTCTCTTTCATGATTTCTACATTTCATTTATTTTGCAACGGGCATTTTTTATTGTTTCCTTGTTTCTTTTTCAGGTTCATTGCCTTCATGGCTCCATCAAACATCATTCATAGACATGCTTGTAACCACCTCTTTGAACTAACACACAATCATAGACCTCCTTCCGTCCATCACTTATGGGATTTTCTGATGCTCGTGTATCTATTACCCTTGCCATTTTTAGTATATTTTCCACAATAAAAATGTAATAAATAATACTTTACTCTAGTTGTTGTTGTGATGCGCAAAGAGTGTTTTTCAAGCAGGAGTCTAGAAACCTAACATTCAAACAATATAATTCCTTGCACATATTATCCTCCGAAACATATAGTTCATCAAACCCTAAAAAAAACTTACAACTCAATTATCGGGAGTCGGGCAACGTGGCTCATGATTTGGACCTAGTGTCACTAACTTTAGCATTAACTAGCACTAACAAAAAAATCTTTTGGTCACTAGAAATGATTCTCCCTATAGTTTACATGCTCCAACTTTTGGGGGGTAAGCCACATGTTCCTTCCGTCCACAAAGCCCACAAGTTTTCCAAGTCTTGATTGCCACCCAACTTATTGAGAGAAAGGCAACATCCTAAACCCTTCCTAGTTTTCTCTTGGCAACCATGGGCAACCCATGAAAAAAAATTAATCCTTTCTTTGTCAAAATTAGATTTTTCAATTTTTTCAATTTTTTTAAATTTTTTTTGGGGGGGGGTGCCCATCCCATGGTAATGGGAGCCTCCTCCACGGACATGAAACACCCTTAACATGGGCATGTTCATGAAATAGAATTTCATGTGCCTTTCGAGGTTGCACTCAAGGGGGGTAACCGGCACTCCACTAGAAAATGCGGTGCGATAAAAGATAGGATCCGGATGATTTTAAATGTTTCAAAATACAAACTATAAAAATATTCGAAACATTCGAGGTACTAGAAATTCGTTTTTTAAATAATTTCCTTGTATTCCAAGGATATTCACCAAATATGTGATATATCCCATGAATATATGCATTATTTCATAGTCCCATTGAAAATACGTCATCATCACACGTGGTTCATATCTCTACGAGGAGGTTTACCCCCTCTCCCCACAGTTGCATTGTATCACCCAATGCCATTTACATTTTGCAAACAAAATATTGTCACATGGCTTGCCTATAAACTTTGGAAACATGCTCTACAATAATGTTGATGAAGGCTAAGGTCGAATATGAGTAGGTGCTCCTAGGAAGGTTAATCCATATATGCCTTTTTGACACCATCTTGATGTACTTTTAGTCCCATAACCCTTTTGGCTCTCTGAACTTTGTTATGAATTTCATTTCATAGGCATCCATGTTAGGTGCCGCAGTGCTGCTCAGGGCAATAGGGCCAGGTAGAACATGTGGAAGCATTTCTTGCAGATTTCAGTACTCGAAACATTCGCAGTGAGGCCTTTGTATTCTAAGTTGTTATACCTTCATCCTGTTTGGTGCACGCTGTGTTTCTTAGTGCACTCAAACTAATCCACTCTTCATTGCAAGAATTTGCAATGACCATATTAAAGGAAGGTCAAGGAGACTCCACACTGAAGTTGCTTCCCTCTCCAATCATTGCTGTTCAGAACAAAAGTGACTTTATTGAGGATGTTGATTACTTGTAAACATGTGGGTTAAATCCAAAATAAGCTTGGATACATGAATTCAAAGTGCATTACAGTAATATGTACATACTATTATAGACATGAAGCATTTTCCTTATTCATTGTGGTAGTAAACATGCAATATGGGGTCATTTATGGCGATATTAAAACAGAACCTGGTTTTGTAATTATTGGTATTATGAGGTCATCCATGTTTTGTTCTATTAGTCTAAATCTCTGGTGCCTAGGTTTCCATGGTCTTCCTATGCAAAACTCTCGGGATGTCCTGATTTAATAATGCCCCTCCCCACCTGACTTTAGCTAAACCTAAAAGTTGGTTCTAAAAACACGGCCTTCACACCATCGACATTATCTAGTGCCGAGCCTAGTTAGCAAATGATGGCATGGTTTAAAAGTGGAGGTTTTAAGCCTCAAGCACCGACCCTCCCATTGGTACCTAGACAGGAGGCAAAAATGTAGGACCTTTAAAAGTGTCGCCTCCCGCCCTTGTGATTGGTTGCTTTTAGTCTTAGCTATGAGGGCACGAGGAGCTTCATTAACAAAAACCGATGGTAAGATAGATGAGTAGTAAGGCATTTGGGGATGGGACAAAAACTATCCAACATTCATTGCTTGGTAGATAAAACAATGACCATGTGTGAAAGCTACTTAACTAAAACCTACTCGACAATCTCCAGAGCAAGTTCTTGTAGGTGCATTGGGATAGCTGGACACCTCCGCTATAACCGAGGGAGCTTTACCCGGTTTTTAGGAAAAACTTTGGTTATTTGGTAAAGTCAGGTGGGGAGGGGGCATAAGTCTATTTAACCAGTCTGTCCATCAAGTCTTATTGAACTAATTTGTACAAGATTGCAAAAAATCACATTCTAAAATCCTTGTCGATGTCATACCACATTTCTAATTTAGACTACTACAACATATCTGCTTGTAGAAGACATTTCATATATTATACACATCACTGAATAATTTCCATGTTGTCATTGGATCACATGGACAAACCAGTTTTGATATCATCAAGAGGTCTACAAGTCCTCGAAAACTATAGAAAAACAATACATGAAACTTTGCTCAACATATGCACTATGAAGTGAGCTTCTCATTGCAGAACCCTGAACCAAGGGGAAAAATGTGATATTCATTGTACATTTCAAGAAGACCAATCTGGGCTACAATTGCGCAGCCAAAGACAGTGGTCTTCAAGTGCAAACTTGGCACTATAAATGCACTATACGCATGCTCTACGAAAGGTTGACCTTGACATGGGCTCATGATGGCCCAGAAAATGATAAAAATGGCACTGAACAGGAGCCATCCAATACTAAATTCTCTATCCTTTACAACAATGGCTGCACAATGATTACAAGAGAGCCCAGGTCATGTGGCAAGGCTGTCTACAATAAGGGGAGGTAAATGGGAAGTGAGAAGGTCTTGAGGATGGTCCATGTACTTGGAGAATGCTAAAAGCCATGCCACCACATTCACCACCTCACTGGCCAATTTGTGGCCCTCCCCTGCTGCTGGTTTGTCTGGTATAGAAGGGCTCTCTGCATATGTTCGAACATACTGACCCAGATAGCGAACATATGTAATAGTGTGGCAGGGATGCAGTTGTTGGAGGAGTGTCCCAACCCCTACAATTAAAGGGCAGCAATCAAGGGCCGCTTTCTTCATTCGGCTGGTTAGTGTCCCCAGGTGGCTGTCCAACACATATCTTGGTAGCTGAGAAATTGTAATGAGGAACAATAAGAGGGCGCAAGCATCTGATGGTATGGTTGTGATGTAGACTGAGTGCATTGGTGCATATAGGCCACATAATTGCAGCTGCTTTCGCAGCTCCCCTAGCAGGCGTCCTTTCACTTCCATGCTCTCTCCTCCAATAGTTCCAGCTGCCTTAGGATTTGAGATGTCACCCAGAACTGCCTTGTTCATTGCATCAAGAGCATACGAGATTGTGCTGGATTCGAATTTTGCGGAAGCCTGCAAATGGGAACCAATCAAGCACCGTAGCAGTTGAATTTGCCCTATTCGAGAGACACTTTCCACCCAGGCACTCCATCCTGCAGCACTAGCTCCAACACGAGTGCAGTACTGAGTGTACACCATAGGACCAGGGTCAGGGATGGATGAGGAAGGGGTCAACACACTCTTCAGGGAAACTAGGCTTTCCTTCACCATAGTAGTCTCTGCCTGGGAAGATAGATACGTAACTGCTTGTCGGATGTCACTTGTAATGCGAAAACCCAACAACCGATCCAGTCCAGTTAATCCTGCAGCTCCCAAGGTAGTTTGTAACAAGGCCAGAGAGCGTAATCCCACAAGTTCTTGGCCTTGGGCATCAAACCAACCACTCATGGGCACCAGGTACATTGATTTGGAAGGATCGGTAAGCTGCAAGAGCTTGTGCACCAAGCGCCCCATAAAATTGTTGGCCATGGACGTGTCCTTTGCAGGGGCTGGGAAGTGTGGAATAGGTTTGGCAGGATCCTGATACACACTCTGCCAGTCTTGCACTTTCCTCTTTACATAAGCATTACACTCTTGCTCAGTGCTGTAGTTGATGATTCGTGTGAATTCCTCATGCCACAGTTGAAGCCCATGTACATGCACATAGTCTTGAAAATACTCCATAGATCGCCGCTGTGCTTGTAGTATCAGCAACAATTCTTGTAATTGATCCTCAAGCTCCAAAGGTCCACCAGCAGGGAAGACTAAGCTCGTGTGCAAGGAGGCGGCCACCTGTTTCACCAGCTGTTTGCGTATCCCAATCTCCAAGAGCTGCCAGGGGTCCAATTCAATAGCTCCCATGAAGGTCTTCTTCATAGCCATAATGCCCTGCGTAAACACTGCAACACGATGTGTTGCCTTTGCCAACTTGTACCTCTCCTCAAGCTGTGCATAATCCCGAAGACTCTCCTTTTCAAGGCGTCCAGGCAGCTCATGCAGCTGCTTTGTTTGTGCTGCTATCACCTCATTGAGAATGCTGAACATACTGACAGGTATAATTTCCATGACGGACCGTACATAAGCCACCAGCTCAGATGAGTAGTACTCTGAAACAGAGTACAGGTCCATGCTCCCACACTGGGAGATTCGAAGCAGTGGAATGTCAAGGATGGATCGTAACTTGAGAAACAAACAGGACAGCTTGAGGACAGTGAAAGGCTCAGCATGAATACGCGTATGAATCTGTGGGGTGAATCCCACAATCAGTCCCCAAGCATAGGCTGCATCGCTCAATACTGAGATGGTGGCGAGAATACCTTCCTGCACATTCAGAGTGCGCAACATTTGCTGGAGCTGGGTTCGTGTTTCCCCTAAGTACTGTTTGATTTGCAGGCTACTCTCTATTTGATGAAATTGCTCCACTTCCTCTAGAGCCAATATCATCTGCTGGATCTTCTTACCAGCCCGCACTCCTTCTGACTTGCAATCCAGAGACCTCACCTGTTGTCCCATCAATAAGAACCAGTTCTGCAGATTCTCATCCTTAACTTTCCGTGACAGCACCTTTGATCCCGAGAAGAAATCAGACAGCTCTTGCATACAATCAGCTGCATGATTTTTACACTGCGCCCATTGTGCTTCTTTCCCCTCAAGAAGATCTCCATAAACTTGCTTCAACTCAAACTCTAGGGTAGCAGTTTCCAGAATGAGAGAAAGGAGCGCTTCATTGCTTGCCATCACTCCATCGTTGTTCAGTCCTCCCCAGGAGACCACCAGATCTCGCAGTTTCTTGTTTGTACTGTTATGATGCAGAAGAAGCCAGCGGAGGGTGACATTACTGTCTCGCAAGCAAGCCAGCAAGTTTGTCATGCTGCTCAAGACAAACTCCTGTGACAGCACCCCTTCAGAAAGAAAACTCCTCAACTCCGCCAGAAGCTGAGGCACATCGGAGCCATAGTTTCGTGCAACTTCACGCACAAACTGTGGCAAAGTGTTTGTTGCCAATGCTGCTTTGGCAGCTTTGAAATGGTCCCATGCCATTGACAAATCAACCATAAAGCCCATGTAGATTGGGAGGACCCACCAAACCTGTAGAAATTTGTCCACTATGTCCTTCATCACCACTGAGTCTGACTGCAAGACCTCAGGCACAAAATTGAGAAGGACAAACAAGCAAGCTGCTTGTCCTCCCAGTGCAGCGCAGCGGTGCTCTGGGTTGGGATAATGTCGCAACTGGTTGTAGAGATCATCGCTCCGCAACCGGGCAATGGCCAACCTCATCAGCCGGTTTGGCAGCGGGAACCGTGCACACATCTCCTCGGGTTTATAAAGCATCAACATGTTGGGCAGCACTGAATAAGAGTCCTTTGCCGATCCTTGCAAGAATGATGCAACTGATGCCAGTGCCGAACTAGTTCGTGGAGTCGCCACTGGCAACATCCGACACAGCATCTGAATTCCCTCAAAGTTGAGAAAATCGGTCGAACCCCGGCACCTACAATGTGCCACCAGTAGCTGCTCCCTCAGACTCCCTGGCAGCCGGTGCTCCAGTAGCAGCAGAAGCACACCATGAAGTGTCAGAGCTTCCACCAACAGCTGCCGACCCTCTTCATCCTCCAGCACACTATCTATCGTCTCCTGCATGTATGATGTGCCCCCCTCCAGTAGTTCATCCAGGTACCTCCGCAAATCCTTGTAGTACTTCACAATTCCATCAAAGAGTAGGAAGAAGCGTTCCGCCACAGCACTGCACTCTTCCCGAAACTCATCATCCAATGCCACAAGGGCAGAGTCAGCCTCAATCTGCTCCTCATAAAGCTCTGGAGACTTGAGATATTTAAAATCAAACAGCAGAGCAGAGTATTTCCCATCTTTCTGCTGTGATTGAAATGCTGCTGGCACGTGCTGCGAGAGGCGCAGCAGCTCGGCTATGAGTGCTTGCGCCCTGCTCACCAGCCCCAACAGCACCTCACTTGCAGCCGCTGCCTCTATGGCCCCTATGCGGCGGCTGCTGCTGCTCACAAGCATCCTGTTCCTCAGCGGACTACCGCCATATTGCGACATGGTGTTCAAGTGTCATCCAACCACAGGGGCATGTACAGTCTTCACCTGAAATATGGCAACAATCTGCTGTGGCTCCAAAGCCATGTTTTCAATCCACAAAACCCTAAGGGGGAGCCTCAAGGATCATGATTCAGAAACCATGTGAACTGCTAGTTGGCACTAACCCAGGCAGTGCAAGATCAATTGCAGTGCTTCTTCCATTGCTGGCATTCTTCAAAGGTTCCCCGCTCCTCTTTACGAGTCAATTATATCCTCTCCTTTTTTTGATACAATTGACAGCAACTCTAGTCAAAAGACACGATTGGGAAAGGTCAGTACACTACCAAGGAGGTCAAGCAAATTCAAGTTGGAAACTCCATACCAGTATGTCAACTTTAACAGAAGAAACAAATTCATAAGACAGTTGATTTAGTGTTCACCCTTCGTAACAGACAAACATGATTGAATCTTCCTCAGCTTGTAATTCAGCTTTGATCAATGTGTAAAACTTTCTCTACATTCCTAAGTTTTGAGAGTTATGCAAATGAAGATCAGAATATGTTGAAGTTCAGAAATTCATTCCATGTTGGCTGAATTGGTTTTGGGGCACTATCACTCCACATGAAAGTCACTATTGCCAAAATCACTGTAGGAAGACAAAAGCCAAAAACGATATTTTGATGCTAAGATACTTATAACTAGGGATACCCATTGCTAGTCACAACCTTCGACAAAAATTGTGTAAGTATACTGTAGGTGGTTGAAGAATCTAATAAGATAGGCTTTGCAGAAGATGCACCTCCCAGAGGAATCCATACCTCCATACCATGTAAGAAGCTAGGAAGTTTCCTGTGACTGCCTCATAACAAAAGAGAAAAATGCACCCTCACAAGTGTCAATCCAAGTCAATCTACAAGTTTAGAAAGCCAACACAGAACAAAAGGATATTCCAACCTCCCCTGGATGATACTAGGCCCACTTTCTTACATCTTCCAACTAGTATCACTTTGGCTACTATCACAATTCTTCAAAATGAAGAAACAGCAAGGTCAAAGCCGTACACATGTTCAAAGCACATATTCAATATTGTCACATGTTCAATTATGAGACCCTCCATAGTACTCCAGCATTGCTTGATGTAGTGCTCCATTATAACAGGACACTAACACACACCCTTGGAGGCAAGAATATTTTCTCCCATATTCATGTATATTCCGACAACTTAATATACTACAGGAGATCTGCAGGTATGTGAATATATCCAGCAACAGTGCATAAGATAAATACAAAGGCGTGTTACCACCAAATTGAGCATTATCAAACAATTCACATCAATTTTGTATATTCAAATTAGAAATTAGAGAAATCATATACTTGTTACATACTGTTCAGTTGCTGAAGTTCCTGTTACATACTGTTGAAATTTATTTTACTTATTAAAGTTCTCCCTGTTGAATCCGTTCTTACTGCAGAAATGTTTTATATTCTTATGGTCTCTACTACTGAAATGTTTTAAATCCATTAGTTTTCTTTTCCTTGGGAGTTATTCTTAATACTGATATCATTATACCGTTGGAGTTTTATTGCATACTTTATCATAAATAAAAAATCATGTACTCTGAATATATTCATTTATTGTTAAAGTGTTATTAATTGCTGATTCAATCCTCAATAGCAACTCTGCAACCCATCTGAGCCCCAAAGGACTTAACTACCAAAAACTGTCAATCCCAATCTCAATCTCCACTCCAACCACCAACCTTGACAATATTGTAAGGGTTTCAGATAAACAAAAAGAAACAATTATGTCATTTTTTAGTACTTTCTTGCTTTGTTTCTTTTCTTTTTCACTAAATATGCGCATCCAACTTCTTCATTCATCTTTTTCCATAAATCTGAATCAGGAGCTGCAAACCACATCAAATACAACATAAACTCTATTCAAATGATCAATAATCTATACATTGGTACAAAGCAATGATTTCAAGCTTATAGAATGTACATAAGTCAAGTTGATCCAAAGATGCAAAAAATTCTGCTCACATAGGGCCATCCAGAACCGCAGCTGAAGGTTGTTGGATTATGACCATTGCCTAACTTAGTTAACTGGAGACATCATCATATATTGCATAGAATTGAATCTATGCCACTCAAGTCATCAATGTACTTCAGTATGTCAGATGTATGGCCACAAGTTGACACTCATCTGTGCACCAGCTCCAAACCAAAAAACCTGTGTTGCCCATGACATAATAAAAAGCGCATGAATGCACACATTTTGTGGCTACATAGTTCTGAGAGCTTATCTAGCCAAAACATGTGAATGAATCCCTTCAAGTCTTCAAGTCCTTTTCAAAAGTGTATGTTCTCTGTCTGTTTAGTAAAGCTCCTTCAAATATATTCAACGTATAAAAACCTTAAGTTGAAAAATTTAACTATCAATCTGCTCCTCTGGTCAAACAACTCCACTACATACCCAGCTCCCAAAAAACTGACTTAAACACAGAAAGCATCATGTAAATCAATCTCCTCAGATTTAATGCTCCCTAGCAGCTGTGTCTGCAAGAAAGAAGAGGTAAAGGAAAGAAGGAGGAGCATGTGTTGATGGGTCCCAACATAAAGCTTGTAAACACTGAATCCAATGTACATACAGAAGTTAAACCCCAACGAATTTAAAGCAACCTTTCGAACGCTCTGCTAAAGTTAACCTACACAGCAATGGCGGGGCAATTTCGAGTCCTGAGGTTAAACCCTAGTCATGATAATGACAAAGATTGATATATTCTCCTTGGGTCAGAAACTCAGAGAGCACATGAGGAGTTTGCCTAACATTCTCCTTTTCAAGACAATATGATTGTTCTGCTCACAAGAACGGAGATTCACCGTCCATCTGAAGTACATAGCCTTCCTTACAATGTTGATCTAGGGAACCTCGTAAATTGTATGCTCACGTTTATGAAAACCCTAACAAGGGACGCAGTTGCGCACATTAATTCTTGAATCAAGCCAATTCCAGAAGCAGCCATAACATGAATGAATTGTTGCAGAGGCTTACTTGGATGAGCTGGAGTCGGAGGTGGGAGGTGGCAAAATGGCGAAGGGACAGAAAACCCACAGTGAGCGACAACATGAGCAAGTGAGGCTTGCTTCTATGTTGCAATTCGTGATCGTGTTGTTGCGTGCCTCCGCAATCTAAGTTCTTCAAAACCTCCTTGAAGCTTTTCCTTTTGACTTGAGATCCAAATTTTGTAAAGAAGAGAAACATCAACGTTGCACTGGGGAACTCAAATACCACCTAATGAGCTCCTATCCTTGCGAAAACCCCTTGAATTCAGTACAATTGTCAATCGAAGCACGTTCCTTTCAACCAGCTCACAAAACACTCGAAATTCCAAACCCTAATTGCAATGAATTTCGCCAATGGCATGTGACGTCTTCGCGAAAAACCTCACAAAGAGGGGGGGAAATGAAAAACTCCCAACCCTAATTGCAATCTGCTGATAACGTCAACGCACCTCGAAGTTTGAGATGCCGCTTGCTTCGGAGCTCCTTTCCTTCCAAAAAGCGATCCTGAAATCTTCAACTATCGTAGATGATAAAATATTCATTCTAGTAGATTTATGCCACCTAATTTGTATGAAAACTTGACTCCCTGGACATAGAGTTATCCGTGAAGTCTCTCACCTGGACAGAGGGACGAACCCGTGGGTTTGATCCTTGTTTGAGAATTTTTTTTATTAAGAGCTTTGTTAGCCCATTGTGTATCGGAGCCTATTTTGAAAGTTGGGTGACATTTTTAGGATTTTTTTTTTTTACCTTTCAAATTTTGAGAGAGGAATTTAGGATTTGAAATAGGATATGTGTGTGGGATTCGTTGTCCTAAATCCATGATCAGCCTATGCAAGGCTAATGTGGCCCACCCATCCTAATAGGACAAGCTAGAAAGCCAATTTTTGATAGCCCAATGCCACTCTTTGTGTATAATGATTTAAGTATTAAGAAAACTTGGGTGACTTTGTGTTAATTCTCATAAATTTAGGGTTTGGGACTAAGCCCATAGTTTCATATGCTTTACTTTACGAATAACTCTATTAAAGCTATCCATAAATGAAAGGGACCAAGCACCATGCCAAACTAAGCAGGAACTAGGTTTTCACAGCTAGTTGTATAAGGTCGGTAAGAGGGTTGAAGCCAACATTAGGAGCTATCTTGACATTCTCGAGATTGTTGGCCAGGGATTATCCCGCTATGTGGCAATTGTGAATATTCTTGACATATTGCTCACGTTCTTGCGTCAAGTTGAAACAAAGTGTTCTCATTGTACCCACATCTATTCCCAACAAACTTGGGGCCAAACTCCAACATGGCTTAAACTAGACACCAAAGTAGTTTGCACCTGGTCTATCAGTGGGCCTTTGACACGGCAACAACCCTCACGACATGCATAGTGCAAGGTAGCAAGCCCAAGGTATTTTTGCTCTTTGACCCCCTCCCTAACCTTTTATAGGTGACTCCTATGTCTAGAGAGTATCCAATATACTTTTGAATGCATTCAATTAACTTTAAACTTCTTGGCTAACTTAAGCTAATGTAGACTACTTATTAGACTTGTCTTAGCCTTTATTCCTATCCATAGGGGCCCCAATGAGAGATGGGGAGGGGGGTTTTTAAAGGAGCATTAATAGCATAGAAAAACCAATCTTTGATCAGTTGTCAATTCATTTAACCATGCGAACCAAAAAGAGAATGCACCACTTGCAAAAGAACTTGAACCGGCATGTAGACAACTGCATGTACGAAGTAAGGGAGAATAACCCCTAAGTAGTTTAGCCATCGCAACATTTACAATAGCATTTTTCAATTATGGGTGAACAACAAGTGTTTCACTCCGGTGTTGTTCATCTCTGTGCCAAATGCTTGGGAATGGAAGGCAACTGTCAAGTAGATTAGTCTTTGGAACATGTAGCTGCTTGTGAAAGGGAAGGGTTGAGGATTTAACACATATGAGAGAACAACCTTCTTCAAGAGGACCCCTCCTTTGCACTTGTGTAATCACAAGTTTGCACTTGATCCATGTGATTGTTGATTACTTCAATTTTGTCATCACGTGGAACCTTTGTTGTTTTTTCTTCCTTAAACTAATTTTCTGGTGTGCAAAACAAGTACTAGTGCTAACAAATAAGCTCTGATATGACATTCATAATCCTCAAAGGTTTCAAATTACTATTGCAAGACCCCCCCTTACATATTGTATGTACAAACCCCCAACTAGTATTAACCCCTAAATGTTGTGGCCATGTTGTGGTAGACAAATCGCCTACAAATGTCGCTTGGAGAGGGATCTAGAGGTTTTAATGAACCACAAAAGAGCTCCAATTATTTCAAAACTACATGTATCCAATCTAGTAGAAAGATGGGCTCCTTGGCTACCACATATGACATGTTTGGTCGAACTCTACATGCGCAATAATATTATGACCTTGCTTACAAAGTCCTAGTAGTTTGGTGGCCCATACATTGAGCAATTGTGTCTTCTCACATTAAATGTCACACAATGCATGTCATTAAAGGTGCGCATGTGATCACCCACATGTTTCCAAATTAAGGTACACTTGCAAACCTTCAAGAATATGAAGAGACATTGAACCTCTTGTTGATATGCAACTTGGAAGTTGAATGCGGAGATTCATATACCTTGGGGTTCTCTCAAGTGGGCCCAATGAATGTCTTTTGTCCTTAAGTTTTCCCTCTCCACTCTTTTCTCTTTTCTCTCACTCTCTCTCCCTCTTGGCATGCCTCGCAACATTGGAGTACGAAGGAGGCAATGCTCATATCATCTCATACTAATTGCGATGTGTTTCATAATATCCAAAAGAGAAGTTGGTGTAGAGTTAGAGGTGTCCATTTAAGGCTTGTTTACATCAAATATGCCTTATAACTTGCTACTGTCTCCAAACAAGCTCCTTCCAAAATAAGGTACACTTGGAAATCTTCAAGAATATGAAAAAACATTGAATCTCTTGTTGATATGTAACTTGGAAGTTGAATATAGAGATTCATAGATCTTGGGATCTCCAAGTGCCCCCCTCTCAAGTCTTGTGCCTCTACGCTTCCTCTCTCCATTTCTCATAACATCATTCAACTACTATCATCCGTTTCATTCGAATAATATTAGTACATGCTTCATCCAAGTTTTTCAATTTGAATATGCCGTGCAATATTTTGTCGTGAGAATAAACACAGTGTAATTCCAAATAGAATATGACTTTTTCCCAGCCCCACCCAACATACAGACTCAACTGAATGATGTTATGCATCTCTCATAAAGACATGCCGATTTTTTTTGCCAATCCTCATCCATCCTTTGTATTACACAATCAATAAAAATTGGGACATGTCGCATTATCATGCAATGGAACCACCCATACAATACCCGCCATACATGACTTCACAAAAAAAATCAAAAGAGCTTTATGGAGGGAAATGTCCTTTGGGTTGTGCTTATGGAATCAAGGCCCACTCGGAAACCTTCAAGAACATGACGTTTCTTGGATATCTGATGCAACTCTCTCTCTGCTTTGCAATGTTGAACTAGAGAGAACATACAATGTTAGAAATTTGGATTTGTCGTTAATCTCCTAATGATCACACGTTTCATATATGTGAGAAGCGGGTGCAGAGATAAAAGTGTCCATTTAATACCAAACATGTCTTAGAATTGTTACTCTATCTATAAACAAATTCCTTCCAACTAAAGCACGTTGGCAAACCTTCAAGAGTAGAGTTATCCGTAAAGTTCCTCAAAGAGGGACAAACTTTGGGTTTGATCCTTCTTTGAGAAAACTCTCTATTAAGAGCTCGGTAGCTCATCGTGCATTGGAGCCTATTTTGAAAGTTGAGGGAACTTTGGGACTTCCTCTTTTCCACCTCTCAAACTTTGAGAAAATATAGGATCTAAAAAAAAGGGTGTGTGTATGGGACCCGTTGTCCTAAATCCCAGATTGGCCTATGCAACGCTAGCTTGGCCCGCCCATCCTAGTAAGACAAGCTATAAATCCGTATTTCATAGCATGGCACCAATCTTTGCATACGATGAATTGAGCATTAAAAAAACTTGGGCGACTTTGTGTTATTTCTCATAAACTTAAGGTTTGGGACTAAACCCATGGTTACATAAGCTTTACTTTACAAATGACTCTAATATGAAGAAGAATTGAATCTTTTGGGTTGATATGCAACTTGTAAGGAAGTTGAAAGTGAAGATTCCTAGATCCTGGCCCTGTCAAGTGGGCCCCATTGACTGTCTTGCGCCCCTACGATTTCTCTTTCTTCTCTCTTCTCTCTTCTCTCCTCGCCTGCCTCGCAGCGTTGGAGTAGAGAGAAGGGGGAGATGTTAGGGATTCGGTTGCCGCCTTTCGCATTCCCCTGCTCCCTCCCTCCGCCTCCCTCGCTATCCCGCACGACTGTCTCTTTCCACAGCCGCCACAGCACTTGCGAAAGCAGTTGAGAAAGTTTACGGGGAAATAAGCAACAGAAGGAGAACCTGTAGTGGAGCGAGGTGGTGTGGCCGGCTGTGCTGTTTGAGATTGTGAAGGGAAGTGGAGGGGCGGAGGGGGGAGGAGGAGTAGGGAGGAGGCATCATGACGGGGAAGGCGAAGCCAAAGAAGCATACAGCGAAGGAGATAGCGGCGAAGATTGATGCGGCCACGACGAATCGTGGAGGCGGAAAAGCAGGTGTGGTGGATCGCAAGGGTTTGGACAAGGGGGGGCATGCGAAGCTAGCGTGCCCGATTTGCAAGGCCACGGCGCCCGATTCCAAGAGCATGCTGATCCATCACGAAGCGCGTCACCCGAAGCTGCCATACGAGGAGGACAAGCTGATTAACTTGCACGCTAATCCTCCTGCTGCTGCTGCGGTTGCGGGCCCGTCGGAGGAGAAAGTCAAGCCGGGAGTGCGAGGCAGTTTGAAGAAGTGATGTGGTGTGGGTGTATAGGAAAAGAAGAGTAGAGATAGAAAGAGGAGAAAACCAACGCCAGGAAGAAGCTGGTGACTTAACTACACACGCATCCAAATTCTTGACGGAAGGGTTTGGGTCCTTGTTTGAGGAACCTATAAGAGTTTAGTTTCATACAATGCGGGGCCTCTCACATTCACGTTTATCAAGGGAGATTAGTTCGTGTTTTTTTTTATGAGATGCACTTACTTACCAGGGCTGCAACGCCACGACCGGACGGCCTCACAGAACAATGGCATGTAGTAGTCTCTGTGCTGTTACTCTGAGTCGTGCGCTTGATGATGATGTATTCTGGATGATGCTCTGTTTCTGTTAGGTTTTCGGAGCCTTGGGAAAAGAAGAAGGTGAAGGCCTTCGAGCTTTTATCTCAGAGGTCGTCGTCACATATGTCGACTCTCTTTTCTACCAGCCCGGAATCTATCATTGCTAGGGCAAATAGATTTTTTTTGCCGGTCCTATATTCGTTGAGAATAGTGTTTCAGAGGAGCCCTTCAGCAGTATTAATGGAAGTGCACCGGAATGACGAGAGAGAGAATTTGTCTGCTGTCATTCTTTCTTTGTTGGACCACCGGAGGACATTCAACTCCGTTCAAATTATCTGTGTTGTGGAAGTCTTCAACTGATGAACACTGGTGTACCTTCTATTATTTCCAGTTCTCAACAAACGTGGTAGAAATCACCATTGTGATGATGCCAATTACCGGTGGATTCTACTTCGATCACACTACCTAATCATCTAAGTGCTTCTTTATCAGGTGTTGTGTGAATTTGTGATTCGGAAGGTCATGAAGAGGACAGTTCATATGAAATTTTCGTCGGTATCTTGTAGGATTGCAAGACTCCTTACAGCAATGGAGTAGCGTAAAATCCATAGTCTCTGTTATTAATCCTGGAAATTGACGCCTTCTATTGAAATTCCTTGCACTGTACTGTTTGCACTAAGGTCACGGAGGGCTTGATGATGTGTTTGAAGTGGACATGGTATACATATGAACCACGCCCTCACAACGATTGTAGTAAAATTTTGAAGGATTGTTCTGCAAATAAATGGGTGAAATCAGCTAGTCTGTGTATGCTTACTGTAGCATCATGTGCTAGTCACACAACTCACATCAGGAGTAGTCTTTTCAAACAAGGCGTTCCACTTAAGCTAATTCAGGTCTCGAGTCCCCAGGTTACTCTTGTGTGTGCAATGTTTGTAAAGAGTTTCTGATGAGAGGATGCGTCCAAACCTTGGTGGTACCTCCAAGGCAGGAGGCTGAGGTGGGAAATCTATTTTACCGCCTGTAGGGTGAGTTGGCACATGATGAACAGTACAATTAAAAAGGATTAGATTACTCATTCGAAGCAATCTTATCTTTGTGTACTTACTGGGACTGAATATTCATGTGGTGCAATTTGTGGTGAATATTAGAACAGGAAAATCGTGCTGATGATGGACACGGGTTCGAGCCTATCCTTGACGGCACTCTTTGTCTTACCTCAGTATTTTATTCACCAAGTATCTGTCAAAAACGAGTTGTTGCGCGTTGGGAGGAAGATTCTTGTCGGAGGAAAATTGTTTCCATAGGTTCTTAATGCACATCTGGTTTGATTCTATTATCATGACCCTTGCCCATGGAAATCCAAAACTTCTGGAGTCAAAACTGTTTCTAAGATTGAGAAGTCAACGCAGTAACAAAGTAAATGCATCAGAACGGTTTTCCATAGCAACAGTCTTGCTCTAGAAGGTCAGAAGTGTAGAGCAATGCGTTTGAACTCGAACCAGATCTCAAAGTGATTGAACAAGAGGCTATTGTGTGTGTGCTTCCCTACATATTGCAGCTCAGCCTTGGTCAGACGCTCCTCGCACTTCTTGGCAGGCAGGCGAGTGCAGAATTTGAGGTTATGCGACACATACAAGCGACCGTGTGGGGCGGCAAGGTGTGGCCCTAAGGATGACAGAGTTCTCCACACAACTGTGTCTGGCATGTGCAGGAATACGGCACTTGCATAGATGAGGTGAAAAGGAGGTCCGTTGAGAAGCTCAGTGGCGGCAGTCTGCAGATTCTCACCACGGACTAAGCGAGGGCGTTTGTGAAGAAGGCCATTCACAGGGAGCTCGTAAAGAAGTGCGGCCGTAAGAGACAACGCATCGCGCTCCAAGCAATGGTAGTGAGCTGGTTGCAAGAAGCGGATGAAATGCAACCCGACGCGCAAAGTGCCACATCCTATCTCCAAAACTCGATGCGGTGGCTGCAAGGACACGGCATTTGAAAGAAACTCGTAAACGTCACGGCCTCCCGCCCATGGTTCTCCGTAGTAGCTATGATGGTGTTCCACGAGGAGCTCCGCAGGACATTCCACTTGGCTTCTGCTACCATTTTCATAGTGAGAGATGCCATGAAACCTGCACACATTCCAGCCTCGCATTTAATTTCCCTCACTTGCACAACATTTCGATTCTTACATTAGCAAGCGATGGGTACCCTATCTCTGCACCAGGAATCATCAACAGTAGAGGTTGAGTCTTCCCTGATCATAAACTGGAATTGTAAGTCAAAGAGGAGCGCATCATCTTGTGCAATTCATGATTCGATTATAAATTGGAAGATTAGGTAGCAGAGATACCATGAAACCTGCACAAGCCTCGCATTTCATTTCCCTCATTTGAACAATATTCGTTACATACGGCAAGTGGGGATTTCCTACGTTTGCAACCAGGAATCATCAACAGTAAAGGTTGACTCGCTCCTGATCATAAACTGGAATGGTAGCTCACGGCAACGAGGAACGCATCATCATCTAGCGCAATTTCTGATTCAATATAAATTGGAAATTAAGGCAGCGGAGATACCATGACACCTGCACACCTACAGGCTCACATTTCATTTCCCTCACTTGCACAATGATTGATTTTTATATCGTCAAGTGATGACTACCTATGTCTGCAAGCAGGAATCATCAAACAGTAGAGGCTGACTCTCCCCTGATCATATACTGGAATGGTAGCTCAAGACAAAGAGGAGCGCATCATCTTGTGCAATTCGTGATGTGGTAATAAATTGGAAGTGAAGTAGCAGAGAAATTATTTTTGCACCTGCGGAGATCAAAAAGCTGCTGCTGGCGAGTGCGAGGGTTGATGCCCTTGCGAGGTGTCTGCCACGCTCCACCGCTTAATTGCCTCTGAGCTGGTCGCACCTGCTCCAGCAGCCATTGCAAGTCGTCCAATCGAGGGGCTCCTCGGGTGGCATAATTTGCCGATTCTGTCTTCTCAGCTTGAATTAGCGGACACTCATCACAGCCGCATCTCCATGAGAATGGCAGGAACAGACGCACTCTGTCAACCGATTGAAGCAGCAGAAGCAGAAACAGGAGCACCGCAGGGAAGACTATGGTCAACTTCAACCATACCGAGCATGCGCATTTCCGAAGCACTGGTGCAGCCATTAGGAGGAGTAATCTCGCTGCAACACAAATCTCAACTTACACATTCTTTCTCCAGCTTTACCGGTTTCATAAGACAAGACACATATATCTAGAGTCTACGGGTTTCTGTTGAGCTTCTTTCAGCAACAATAACCACCCTGGCATGCTTCCTTCGATTTCTGTATTTCGGTCGATGTCTCTAATTGCATGGAATGCCGTAAAATATGCAGAAGTCTTTCAACAGGCGTTGATTCTTGACCAGTCCACCTAATTGCATCTTCGCCATCGCCACGAGAACGAGACACTCTCAGATGTCAGAACTTCACAAGGTGAGAACTTAAGGTGCCTTAGCTGCATGCATGCAACTCATACAAATCCTTCGGTAGGGTTAGGAGTCACCAGCAGCAGCAGCAGCAGCAGCAGCAGCAGCATCATCATCATCATCATATGTTGCTGGACATCACGAGTACCTACTTGATTGCATGCATGCCTAGTCATTTCTACCATTGCTTGCATTGATATGATAACGTCATCTCCAATTCTGACAATGTCTCTGTAAAAATATTATGGAGGAGAACTTCTATACGGTATTATTTTTGACGTCACGATGAGTATTTCAGGTTTGTTGGGGTTGTTGTTACATGCCATGTCAGATTACTCACTTGCAATGAGATAATGTCCTCTAGGATGGGAATTCGAATCAGGACTTAAATCCTGACACTTGTGAAGCATAACCATAGTTGTAAACCACTTCAAAAAAGGATCCTTTGTTATTTGCGTGGCCTCATCATTGTATTTAAAATTGCATGCATTCCAGAGCAAAAACACACACGCCAAGTTGGCAGTGTGTTTCACGGCACATAATCCAGCTCCCTTGTAAGATAGTGTTCATTTCATTTCTTTTGTTTCCTTTCTTTGTCTGAAGTGGTTTTTGCTGCTGTCAGGTGGGTGGTTAACTCTACACATAAACCACTGTGTTATATACTACCTCAATCGAGTGTTCACAACAAGGTTCATTATTTATGATTGCATGTTGTAATGTCATGCTGGGTCACACTGCTAAGCAATGATAAAATGTAAGGCTTCAATTTCCCGATGGAATTTAGGGGTTAGTGTTAAGGATTATCAATTGCATGTATCAAGTCATGCCATGTCAGATTGCTTGCAATGACACGGTAAATTCTGGGGTGGGCTTACATTTATGAAATTGTCTTTGCAAGCTATGGAGATGATAGACATGGATTTAGTGGAGAGGATTCTGTTGTTACAACCGTTCTTGACATACATTGGTGCATCATGTCTCAATGGAGTGTCTAGTTGACACCTGTCTTTCATGTCTATCACAACCTACATAAAATGTCCAAGGTTGTGCACTCTGGACACACCTGTTATAGCTTTAAAAAATGTTTACGTGGTGTTAATAGAATGTTCAGCAACTGTATAGATGTCACTCGATCCAACTTAATCTCAATATATTGCTTCCCAATTCTGGTTTTCAACCTTCAATTTCCCAAACACAAACACCCCTTGAATGCTGATATCACCATAAAGAATTCAGTCAAGGTACTCACAGTTGGCCCTGGCCCTTTCCCAGGGAGGCTAGCTAATATATTGACCCATTTCAAGAAAATCTCCACTTTAACTACTCCAGCATGCACTTTGTAAATTACTCCACTAAGGGCCGGTTTACACTATGGACCAGGAAGTTGTCCTAGGGCGTTGTAAGAATGTTGATTGGCTGTTGAACTCGTCCCGGGACCACTTCGGTTTACACTAAGGAAAAAATGGCAGAGGGACCATGGAGGTTGAGGTCCCCAAAATACAATTTTTAAGGTCTAATAAATGCAGTGACATGGTCCAATGGGTTTTGCAGTGAGAGAGGCAAGAGAGGTAGTCTGGTAGGAAAAGGCAAGGGCCCATGGCAAAGAAATGCCGTTTTAATAATTGTTTAATGATTTTTTTGGGGCTTAATATACAACTCTTCCCACTAGGTAAGGCTCACAAGGCACACTTTTGCTATATTGAATCTTGAGTTGTAAAGCTACCCTCTATGTGCCTTGATTACATCATAGCCCATGAGACATACCATTTCCACCTTGCCCTACCCCTTAAACTGGCTCCCACATGTTTCACCAAACAACGTGGGACATCTAGAACTCAAGAATTTGAGTGCAGATTTGTTTTTTTGGTCTACCAGCTGAAATGTTTGGATTTTGGGGCTTGTAATATACCGTTGGAAAGGTCTTGAAAATACCTTTCCAACAGTATATTACAAGCCCCAAAATTATAAAAATTACAGTTGCAAAAAGAAAAAGAAAAATTTGTAGTCATTTAACAACTGTGGATCAGGGTGGTCAAAAGAACCGCAATGGGAAAACGATTGTGGTTCTTTTTCGCATAGTTTTCTACTACACTAAATAGGATATTTAGTGTTTGATACACTAAATATGAACGTATACACTAAATATCAATAACCCTATGAAAGTAAGTAACATTAAATGTAAACTCAAACACTAAATATCAACTATGGTAATATGTGGAAGTTACATGTTTTAATTTAGTGTTAGTAAGGATATGAAAAAAAATAACAATGATAAAAGGAGAATTCCAACATATCTTCTAACACTAATTATCAAAGAATTGAAAATTAATGTTGAGCAAGGTAGGGTGGTAACAACATTAAATATAATCAAACACTGAATACCCTATTTATTGTAGTGACAACACAAGGTACATGTCACATGTAAATTACATTGAACATGTACAAATTAAATCTCTCATTCTTTTTGTAAAAATTGTTGTGAGAAGATTTGCAAGCCACATCTTTGACACATGATTTAACAAGAAGTGAAGACAAGTGAAGCCCAAGAGAAGACAAGAGAATGGTCAAACTTGATTTTTTTTTTCTTTCCAAATTTCCCTTTTTGGGCATGTATTAAAAAAAATCAGCACAGTCACTTTTTGGTGCATGGTCATTCTTCTTGGTCCACATTCAGTTTACACCTAGTGAGGGGCCCAAGGCTTTCAAAACTATTTTTTTTTTAAAGTCGGACCATGAACTCGGACCATTGAGAAAGGCCCTCTTCCATGGTCCATAGTGTAAACCGGCCCTAAGTGGAGTGGCAACCAAAAGATTTCAGTTGTCAACTTGGACACTACCCAATAAAACGCAAAAAAAAAAATTAGGGTATGCGGTGAGCGTGGATCGAACACGCGACCTTCAGATCTTCAGTCTGACGCTCTCCCAACTGAGCTATCCCCGCATGAAGCGCATTCTCCCTTCAGAAGAAGCATGTATGTTTTCGCCCGGGTTCGAACCGGAGACCTTCAGTGTGTTAGACTGATGTGATAACCAACTACACCACGAAAACTGCGCACTTTGATGTCCAGAGGTGTGGGCTCATACTATATATTCTAGAAATAAGTCGTTTGCATGCAGCGTTGGCTGCAATGACTAGTAAAGTGAGCTGTTGTTTGTATTCATCTGATCAGAGTCCCAGTGTCCGGGGAGATTTTTGGGCATAACCGGTGAAGATCCTAATGTTTCCAAATCCAACCAATTGCATGTTGTGCTCTTTCAGTTTTTCTTTATTGATTCGAGGTATATTCCATACGGTCCTCTCTAAAATGATCGGAATTTTTTATGAAGTCTTAAGCTTCAACTGGTTATTTCTCAAACTCAATTGGTTCATCTGTAACTGCACTAAATAGGATACTTAGTGTTTGATACACTAAATACAAACGCATACACTAAATATCAAGAACCCTATGGAAGTAAGTAATATTGAATGTTAACTCAAACACTAAATATCAACTATGGTAATATGTGGAAGTACATGTTTGAATTTAGTGTTAGTAAGGATATGGAAAATAAAAAACAATGATAAAAGGAGAATTTTAGCATATCTTCTAACACTAATTGTTAAAGAATTGAAAATTAGTGTAGAGCAGGGTAGGGTGGTAACAACATTAAATATAATCAAACACTATTTAGTGTACTGAACGGTTCTCCCTCTTCATTGTCACAGTCTATCCCAACTGAATTGTGACGTTAAGTAATTGGCATGTATTTGTTAGCTTTTAAAGTAGATGTGTTTTAAACCCGGGGGGTGCATTCCATTGTCAAGTTGAACACCACGTGCGATAAAAAAAATCCACTTTTTACATAAAGCATCACCAAAATGAGTCAAAATTTTATCGATTTTTTTTCATGAGTAGATATACACAGTATCTATTACATAGTAAAAAATGATAACCAAATTTGATGATTTTTTGTTTTTATAAAACATACCGTTTCTAACTAGAATGATGTAGAATTGAACCAAAACAATTACTACAAAATAAAGATGACTAAAAATTTCAAAAAATTATACAAAACATATTATCAATGGTTATGTATATGTAGAAAAAATATCATAATTTTAAAAATTATCTATGGCATATAATATAGGGTAGCAAACTTTTATCACACGTGGTTATGAAACGTAAGGGGGCGTGATCGCCCCGAGGTTTTAAATGGTTACTTTTATGACCAACCCACTACTCCTAGGATATGAAACACACGATTTAGTACAAGATGATTGGCAATTCCAAATCGAGGCCGTAGCCACTTTTCCTATAATGGTTGAAGCTCATATGAACATCATATCCATTATCAAAGTGATGATTTTTGTGCTCATTAAATGGTCATAAAATCGTATTCTTATTATAAAATTTTCACAATAACTCAAATTATATAAATAGATAATAATTCATAACAAGATTATTAATACTTAAAAACTTGATAGATTTGTGCATAAATTTGATAGATAGTCCTTACCGTTGCAATCATGTATGATGAAGACGATGTGAGGTTGCGAAGATGTACGATAGGCCATGCATGAGACACGCTAAGGTGTGCGGGTGTTAGGTGAGGATTGGACTACCTATAGTGATTGATGTGTGGTTAGGTGAGAGGATCGAAGAACAAACTCCATAAAGACACATGTTTAGAAGAGATTGAATTATGTCTTCAAAATTTATTAACTACTCCACACTCAACAATGAACACAATTGGGAAGACCTATGTCTTTAGTTAAAGAATCAACAAACATTCGTTTCCTGAAACCATAACTAAGTATTTCAATCTGTTTTTGGTTATAGTTTCATCATAGATTTGCTAATGCAACACAAATTGGAAGATGTAAATATAATCAATAAAAGATAGAGAACGAGAAAAAAACGAACTGAATACGTCCCGCATACCTTAGGCAACGTGAGAGAAGCTAAAAGATTAGTGTAGTCTAACCTTGTTAACCCTTAAACGTCAGAGAGGCCCTGTCAGGGCCTCGTTGACCCTAAACTATTTGACCATAAGATAGCGTCAAAATATGTCGGAATTGCAAAAAAAAATTCCCCAAAATGTGTATCTCAAATTTTCATATCTAAATATATATATGCCGATCGCACTAAAAGAATTATACGGAGGTCTGAAATGGGGTAAACATAGGCTGATGGGAGAGGCCCTCTCACCCCCCCCTTTGACGTTTAAGGGTTAATACGACACTCGTTTATATGACACCCTCGATGTTACGACACATTTTGGCAAGACCAAACTTTTTAGTTCAAAACTCCAGGCTCTTTTATACGACTACAACACTCGATAATGCGACATTTAGAATCTTTGTTTTGTCATATTAAAGAGGTAGTTAATGCTAAAATTCCTGTCATCTATGTTATGTACAGTAGGGTCCAAGGCATAATGGCGTTTTTGGTTTCCCAGTGGAAAAAAATTCAAGTCTGCGCACTTTGAAAGCCTCTAGAGAGCTCAAAAATTGGTATTTTACCATGAATTTTTTACCACAGCATCATCTTTAAGTAATTATATGTATGCCAAATTTCAAGGCCAAAAAATTCACCAAAAAAAAGTTATTCAAAATCTACCAACATTGGTAGCTATGGAAATTCTTTCACTGCTGCCAACTTTGACAGAGTCCCAAAGGTTGATTTTTTTTTTTTGCCATGAAATTCTTGGAACAAAAACCTCTTTATGTTAATAACATATGATAAAACTTTCAAGGCCAAAAGACTTACCAAAAAAAAGGTATTTGAATTCTACCAATGTGTGTAGATGTGAAAGAAATTCACTGCTGCTGCCAACGTTGACACCCTTCCTAGGAGTGAAGTTTTTTTTATTTTGGCATGAAATTCTTGTCATGAGATCAACTCTATGTTAATAACATTTGGTCCAAATTTCAAAGTCAAAAGATTTACACAAAAAAAGAAATTCGAAATCTACCAACATGTGTCATTGAAAGGGACAATTTCACTATTTTTTGGTGACAATGTCACTTTTTTTTCGAATATCTTTTTTTGGGTGAATCTTTTGAACTTGAAATTTGGCGTCCATGTTATCAACATAGATTCAATCTCTTAAAAAAATTCATGGAAAAAACAAAAAAATACAATCATTGGGAGGGTGTCAAAGTTGGCAATAGTGAAACTCGTTCGTAGATTGAAAATATTTATTTTGTATAAATTTTTTGACCTTGAAATTTGGCATCAATGTTGTTAACATAAAGAGCATGTTGTGCCAAAATTTTCATGGTAAATAGACAATTTCTCGACCGTTGGGAGGGTGTCAAAGTTGGTAGCAATGAAATGGTTTCCCCCATTGTTTCCCACAACTACACATGTTTGTAGGTTGTGGATTTCTTTTTTTGTGTAAATCTTTTGACCTTGAAATTTGGCACACATGTTATTAGCATAGAGGGGATCTTGTGAAAAAAAATTCATGGTAAATAAGTAAAATTGCAGACCTTAGGAGGGTGTCAAAGTTGGAAGTAGTGAAATGGTTTTTCACAGCTACACATGTTGGTAGATTTTGAATATTTTTTTTGTATAACATTTTTGGCTTTGAAACTTGTCACAAATGTTATTAACATATAAATCACTTTGTGGAAAATATTTCATAGTAAATAAGTAATTTTTCAGCCCTTGGGAGGGTGTCAAAGTTGAAGTAGTGAAACGGATTTCACAATTGTTTCTCAAAACGACACATGTTGGTAGATTGTTAATATCTTTTTTTGTATTAATCTTTTCGCCTTGAAATTTTTATCACATGTTATTAACATAAAGAGGTTTTTGTTCCAAGAATTTCATGGCAAAAAAAATTTGAATCTTTGGGACTTTGTCAAAGTTGGCAGCAGTGAAAAAAATTCCACAGCTACCAATGTTGGTAGATTTTGAATAACTTTTTTTGGTGAATCTTTTGGCCTTGAAATTTGGCATACATATAATTAACTTAAAGATGATGTTGTGGTAAAAATTTCGTGGTAAAATACCAATTTTTGAGCTCTCTAGAGGCTTTCAAAGTGGGCAGACTTGAATTTTTTCCACTGGGAAACCAAAAACGCCATTTTGCCTTGGACCCTACTGTACATCTAAAACACATCCATTTTCACTTGGGAACTACTTGGGAACTTCACTTATCATTGGAAACTTAGTGATAATTAGGGTTACTAGTGGAGAATGGACATGGTTAGGGTTAGAGTGGCCTCCTGCCTAGTATGTTGCCGTGAATTGAGTACTCATGAGTTGGTGGATGCTGCTTTGGGAACCAATTATGCACAAGACTTTGATCTTAATATTGATCTACATTCAGTAGATCTGGATGATGTTGCTCTACCTACAATAAAGCTTAGTGATGTTGAACGTCATGCATCATTGTTGTCTAGTTTCTTATTAGAGAACTCTTTACATGTTGATGTTAATGAAATTATTAGTTTTCAAAAGTTAGTAGGGAATTCAGATAAGATGACAGTTGCTAACTTGGGTAGGCTACACCATAGATCTGTGGACTCCTATTTCAAGAGTTCTTGAAAACATTTGTATTTGTTTGGAGTTATATGTTATTATTTCATACCATCTATATTGCTTAAACTCGTTGTATATATTTTTAAACTCATGTTACTTATGTTTTCGTATTCCCTCAATAATACGACAACTTTACACCATTTGTCATCTTAATGAGAAGACGACACCTCGATAATTTGACTTTTTATGTGTTTCCCAAACGTGTCATACTAAAGAGGGAGAACGGTAGTAAGATTTATTGTGGAGGTGATGTAATAAGGGGGCCACACTTCAAACTTGCTGAAAGCAACTACACATCATATGCAACCAATACCAATTTGCACGGGTGCCACGTGCCGGTGCGGCACAGGTTAAACTGGTGTCTTACAATCTAGGCGGTTCTGGCGATTTACAATATTCTGGGGATCTCGCTACTGGGTACATACATCTTTTTGAACTCGAAGGTCTCCCTCTGTGTGCTGCTTTGGATTTAACAGTTCTCGGAGAGGTCAAGGACGGAGGCTAAAAGTGTGAGCACGAATTCCGCACCGTCAACGGTCAATGTTGCTTTTGTATACATATCCTTTCCTTAGACAAAAATTTCGAAAGACATTCTTCCTCCAGTATTTTATTTCATGTTTTTCATTACATCTCAGCACTTGTCAGAAGCTCAGAGCATGAAACAAAGCAAACAGTGAACTACCTCACATGTCGCCGAATTCTTTGAGAAAATCTCTGCTTTTGTGTGCACACAATTCTCCAGCCCCAATCGTGTGGAAGTAGTCATGGCTGTTACTTTTTAGCCTCGGTAGGCAATTTTTAGCATGTATCAGAGCTTTAAGATTGGAAGTATTTGCAGAGGTGGGGACTTTCTATTCTCCTCATCAAATCTCGAATGTCTCTTGTAAGCTTATCACCGGTGTTTTCTTCCCTTCTTTCTCCGGAAGCACTTGTGGGTGGTCGTCGTCGTCGTCGACTGTAGCACAGATTTCTGGTTTTGGAGTAAGGAAGGGGCCCTGAAATAATTGCATTATAATTGCACCTTTTGTGTTTGCACTTGTGCTCCCTTCAACCTACGAGCTCGCATTCTGCAAGTAGTTTCATCACTGAATTGGGGGTTTTGCACCTTTCTGTCAGTGACAGGTCATGGTGTCTTTGAGTAGATTGGCTCCTGATGCTTAGAAATCTAAATTTTTAAAGTTGAGGGGCTTGCATAGAAATTGTACTTTCTTCTTCTTCTTCTTCTTCTTCTTCTTCTTCTTCTTCTTCTTCTTCTTCTCCCCTTTTTTTTTTGGTACAAATTCCTTTTCTGTTTGCACTTTATGCTCCATTCAACCTACGAGCTTGCATTCTGCAAGTAATTTCATTACTTAGCAGTGAATCTTTTACTTTTCTGTCAGAGACACGTCATGGTGTTTTTAAGTAGATTGGCTCAGACTGCTGCTTTAGAAATCTCAAATGTAATTTGTGGGGTTCAAGGGCTTACATAGTTTCTTAGTTTGGTTGTTGTGTGTGGCCTTGAATTTCTGCAGCGACCTGCATCAATTGCGTGAGTCGAAGCCGAAAGGAAGCAACCTTGAGCTGTCTGTCGGTGTGTGTGTAGAGTGTGAGATTGTGAGGATTCGTTCGGTGATTAAACATTGTGGGTAAGATGGCCACAAGGCTCACCAAAGCTGTAGAAGAACCAAATAAGTCGTCACCGTCGACAGTCAAAGTCGTCACGGATGGACTCGAAGTTCTAAGATACATCGACTTCGTCTGGGAGAAGGTGAGCCCGGAGGAATTGACTGGGCGATTCCTTGTCACATCCAGGACATGCCAAGTAAGTGGATTTCTGCACTCAATACTGCAATGTGATTCATGGGTGTCACGGTAGAGTTTCTCTTGGAGATTATTGATCTGATTTGTTTCCGGAAATTTTTGGATGACGTCCTCCGCAGACTATACATCAACATCATAGCCATACCCTACTTCTCGTAGTGCATACATTTGTGAATTTTGGAATGCAAAATCATATGGATGTCACAGACTATACCGTCACCTTGTGGAATAAAGTGTAGATGACTGAATGAAATAACTCTTTCCTGGATTCTGCACTCATTCTGCAGTGTGATTTGTAGATATTGGTGTAGATACTCTTTAAGAGATTATTAATCTGACTTGTTTCTGGAATTCTTTGATGATGTCCTCCGCAGACTTTACATCCCCAACATAGCCATAGCCAATTTTGCATTTTGCATCCTACATGCATATGTGGATTTTGGAATACAAAAGCATGTGGATGTCACAGACTCTACCGTCACCTTGTGGAACAGAGTGTAAATGATAGAATGGAATAAACTTTGCAACGTGTGCTTTCACGTTGGGTTTCTCTTTTGGATCACCTTTGGGCACCTCAGTTTAGTTTCCACATTTTGCTTCACAAAAAGGCTGCTTTTGAAACCCTAGGATCTCACCATGGTGACCGGCAGTTCAACCCTCATTAAGACAGTCTCTTCAGTAATTATGTCCTCAAGACTTTTGCAAAGTTTAGGTATCAGGCAATTGCTTTCAGATGATAGAGTAGAGTTATGCTCTAATTCAATGGGACTTTTCGTCAGGAGTTCGTCACCTAAAATTTTCCATTGGTTGTTTTACATACGGAATCAGTAATTCTTTTCCACTTGTGGTCCACGCTTGCAAGTAAGTGCTTGAATTTGAATGAAGAGCAACTTATTTCGGTTGTTTGAGGGCCAGAGTCATTTTATAGCACCTCTTTGGCATGCCCAAATGAATTTGACCCTCAATGAACTGTATTAGAGTGTTCTTTGTCCAAACCTCCACACTACCTCCAAGCATGCACCGAAAACGTGCTGATTATGGTAGGTGTTGTATGCAAAACAATCAACTCTTTACCAAAAATCCCATTGAGGTGGACGATAACTCTAATGTTGTAATGATGAGATCTTCCACTTTATTTCTTAGTTACTAATTTCGCTGAATGCTGGGGGTTTGCAGCCATTCGGAGTACTTCATGGAGGCATCACAGCCTTTATATCAGAAGCATTGGCCAGCATGGGAGCTCAACTCACAGCCAAGACCAGAGTTGCAGGAGTTGATTTGATTGTCACCCATTTGTTAGCGGTGCCGATGGGTGATGAGGTATTTGTCAAGGCAACACCACTACGACTTGGGAAAAGAGTGCAGGTTAGTGCTTTTGTTTTTCCTTTGTGAACTAACATTCTTAAGTGGTGTAAGGTAGGGGTGCTAAAACCATCACTTTAAGCGCTGAGTGTAAGTACTATTATTAGATCTTCATAGTATTATTTTTTGAAGTATTTATTGTTAGCAGTTGAAAGGACATTCCCACACACCGAAGTATGCCTTCTTTTTGGATTCTATATGCAAAAATTAAACGGATTCAAAGTTTCTTTGGTAGAGTACCCAAAACAGCTAGGGGAGCCTCATGTTGTGAAAGATTTTAGGATGTTGGTTTTAGCACCCTCTACGTTAGTGGGTGTTTCTCCCTAGACAAGCATCTTGGAGAGTATGGACGCGGCGAGATTCTTTTTGGCAAGGTCTTATAAGTTGAATCTTGGTAGATGGGAGAAGGCCTTGTCCAAGGATATGTAGGTAACAATGAGGTGTCAAGTAATGCGAGCTAGCCACTTGACTTATGCTTGGCGTTCATGCATGTAATCAAGGACCTTGATTCTTGGAAATTTTCTCTTGAAGCTACATCTTGGAGAATAGAAAGTGAACGCCCTTACACATGCTTAAGAATGCTATGGAGACGGTCTTGCCGTTTCTCCCCTTTCTTTTATTTCTGCCCATTTAATGGGACGAAACTTAGCATAGGGTAATGCACCAGCCCAAGTGGCCTTACATATTTAAGCCACCCTCCATTGTTGATGTAGTTAAACAGGGAGGCTTAGATTCTTTTATTTATGGAGCTTGCTAAGTCTTTCCTTCTCTTAGGACCCAAGTCCTATTAAATTGAACATTTGAACCCACCTTGGAAACCACAGGTGATAGTTTCGCATCACGACGTTCAAATTAATAGGACTTGATGGATAGTTTCAGCAAAACCTCATCGAAACCCAAGTGTGCAATATGTAGTTGTAATTGTACCTATATTCTTTGGGCTTAGACCTGCATTTCCTGACCCGCTGCTCATGAACATCCCGCAGTTGAAATTTAATGGCTTGTCTGTGTCAATGTCTAGTGTGTCATCCATTGTGTTTTTTTGTTTTCCTGTATAATCATAGAATGGTGCCGATTTTCTTGATTCCGCAACTTCACGATCTTCAAAATGAAAATCTTCCTTAGAGAAGTGGATTTCTTCTTCGGTACTTTTGAGATGATGAGTTTTTTTTTTTTTTTTTTTTTTTTGGGTGTGTGGTTTCTGGTTTCAGGTGTGGGACGTCAAGTTTAGCACCCCTGTCAAGAAGGATGCATCAAACACAGAGCCCCAAGAATATACAACCAGTGCAGTGGCGCGCCTAACTCTTATTGTGGGATTGGCTGACCCAAAAGAAAGGGCCGAAGAAACTAATGAGGTGATTAGAGCTATTGCAAAAAAGAAGAACGCTCAATTAGCAACCATTGTGTCTAAATTGTAGAAAATTGAGTACAATCTAACCTGTAGTCATAACCTCACTCAGGAGATTATCAGAACTTCTAATTTCTACTTTTGTAACCTTCACCTAGTCTGTCTGATTACTTGGCTTCCTTTCATGATCTTGCATGAAGAGATCCAATCCTGGAATCTGCTTTTGATCTCATCAGAGGGACTTATGTTTAAACCCATAGTCCAAACCATACCAACTGATCATACGATCGCTAGCACACAATAAGGATGCATTTAGCTGAGGATATGGTTGATTAGTATAAATTACTTGCCATGGAACGATGAGTGTGCATAAGAAAATGTACAAGTTTCATTTGATAAGAGAGATGCAAGGGGACTGATCTTCAAGTTCTGAGCTTCAGGGATGTTGATGGAACAGTTGATGGGAATCACTTGATGTTGTAGATTTCATTCAATATTGTGATGTGCCTTAGATGGGCACTTGTCTCTCTGCACCCGATTCTCGTAGGATATGAAACACATCGCAATTAATGTGACATGATTAGCACATGCAAATCGTGCTTGTAGCCATTTGCTTCATAATTTTCGGAGCTCATATGAATATCTTATTCATATCAAAGTGAAGATTCTTGTGCTCAATAAGTGGTCATGTAGGATCCCCAAATCTGTTGACTATTGAACCTAGAATGGTTAGCATATTTTGAGCATGTAGTCCAATCTCTTTTACAATCCTATCGCAAACCACTCAAATGTAGGTGTCCAGATTATTGTTGTGTTCGAGTTAGGCATGTCGTTGCCTTGACAAGACTTGATATACCAGTCAAGGGGAAAAATAAATTGAAGGATAAAAAAACGCGATTGACAAGTTGGTAACATGTTGTGCCAGAAGCTAACTGTCTTGTGGTTATTGTTGAGGTTAAGAACTTTGTATCGTGCCTTGCGATTACATAGTTTTCAAAGAAGAGTGTGCTTGTGATTCTACAGGGGTGATCATACTGGTTAAGTATGCGGGTGTTTTCCGGTTAGTGTTTCTTGTTCTCTGTCTTCTATTGATCATATTTATGTTTTCAAGATTGTGTTGGTTAATGAATTTGCGATGAAACCTCAACAAAATCCAGATTGACAATTCGACCTCTCCTGATTTAGTTATGATTATCGAAAGTGCGTGTTTGTTGATTCCTTAACTAAACACATAGGTCCTCCCAATTGAGTTGATTGTTGAGTGTGGAGCAGTTAATAAAATCTAAAGATATTGTCCAATCTCTTTTAAACATGTGTCTTTATGGTGTGTGTTCTTCGATCCTCACTTAACCACACACCAATCAAAAAATAATTGGTGCCTGATTAAGAAAAGTTACCGAATAACACCCGCATACCTTAAAGGAGAAGCAAACCTTTTTTCTCGAAACCCGGTGGAGCATAGGAAGCCATTTGTAAGGCCTTGGAGGAATTCCACCGCTACCATTTACTTGACGTGTGTGAGGCCTCAAGGAGAGAATGGTTTTAATGCCTTTATCACCAAGCTACTAATCGATGTATACTGGCATTTGTGTTAGTTTTGGAACGACTTTGTGCGACAAAAAACTTTGGTCTTACCCTAAGCAGTCTGTTGACATCGAAACCATGGAAGGGAATGTTATTGTTATACTTAGGCACCACGAAGGTCTTTGCAAATCTTGCCCTGAAGTTGCACTCCTCAATCCCCGATTGATTCATATGAGTCTGCTTCACTCGTCTCTTCCATGAAGGTAAGTGAGTTTTAAACTGACTTTTTTTTGTCTCTGCACCACTTCTTGTAGGATATGAAACATGCACTTAGTGTGAGATGATTAGCAAAGCCAAATTGTACCCATAGCCAACTTCATCATATTTTTTGGAGCTTGTATGAATAACATATTCATTGTCAATCTGAAGCTTCATTGAGTTATTAAATGATCAAATAGGTACTCCTAAATGTGTTGATATTGCATCTAAAATGGTTAACAAATTTTTGAGGATTAGTCCGCTTTCTCTTCAACATATGTCTTTTCTAGAGTCTGTCCTTCAATTCACATCCAACCATAATTCACTGAAATGAAGATGACACACCAAATTAGGCACATGTCCCTTTGATATGAAGGATCTTTGCCATTATGCTTTATTTTATCGGCCATTACACTTCTAATTTGTTCCAACAAACTACATACTATATAGTTTGTACTATATAGTATAAAGAGTTTGTGCTATTGTTCAAGGTGCTCAACCGCCACCCACATGTAGAAAGGGAAACAAAGGTTCATGGCCTAGCAATGTTATGTTGAATGTGGGTCGCACAGACAATCACTCAACCTCCCTAGGACCATCAACTATTGATGGCAGCATATTGGAATTTGGATAGTGAGGCACAGTAATGAGAAATGTCTAAGAAGATTATTGAAATTTGGCTAATAATTACACATAAGAGGAATACACAATCGTGTTCTCTTTTCCCAATTCTAATGAAGTTCTGCTTCAAGTTAGAGCAGTTACCTCGGGAGAGTGTGAATCACAGTGGGACTTCTCAGTGCTCCCAGAGCGTCCAGTTCGTTTTCAAATTTTGCAACCACCTTACAAGAGCTCTGCAGTTACTTCCATATATTTCAGCGATAGAATTCAGAGACATGCATATGGACAACTTGACATATGTAGGTGCTTCCCTAATGGCCTGCCCACCAGGGAGGAACGTTGCAGGTGAGGGGATCCCAATAATTCTTCACCAACTCCCTCAAGAAGTTGGAATGCAATTTAAGGTGTGTAGTTAAGATCATGTGGCCTTGACTGAGGCAGATCAATGGAGCTAATTTGAATATCACAATTTTAACTCAGCATGACAAGCATAGTCTCCGAGAGGTGAGACTAAAAATAAGAACTTCACAGTTGTCAGATTTGCTGCATCCTACTGCTGCAACTTCGAATCTTCATCCTAAGGCAGAGGTTCTTGGACATCTCCCAGCCGGTTGAGATGCAAGTATGCGTCAGTTCCTGCAGGATAACCCACCATGTCTACACTCAGCAGTGTGGCAGGCAACAAATGTAAAGAATTAGCAGTTGTGGAACATATGGAAGAAGTAGAACCATGCACGTTTCGAGATATAGACATATGCTCTGCAATGAGCACAGAAAACTACTCCAAAGTGGAATATCTACTACATTCCCTGTACAAGGAGAAACTAGGGAAATAATCTGACTTGACAGATCAACAGGACTAACAGAAGCATTATTTCTTCAAGTGAAGATGAGAATAACTCACCGTAACCTTCCATAGAGATGATTTGTAAATCACCGCCAAAGTAGCGAGCATAAAGACGACTGATTGGGAGTCCATAACCATAGCCAGCCATAACATTGGGCATTTCCTGGTCTTGCCTACCGAGAACCACAGGATTTTGAGCTGTACTGTACAAATACGTCCAAATTTTAGGCAGGCCACTCCTTTTGATCCCACCTCCTTCATCTGAAATCTGTAAGCCCAGTCAAATAAAGACAAAACACCGAAGGTTAGACAGATGTAACACAGTATTACATTCAACCATGTGAACAGTCAACTAAATCACAACTCATCTATTTCTTGAGCCACTGCCAAACTAGAAAACATAACTGCCAAGTACTTATCTGAATTTTGAAAAGTATAGGAGAAGGTGGTATCACTTTTAGCACCAAAATTATTCAATACAAAATTCATTCTAGAATTTCACAATATCAAACACTTTATAGCAAGACTTGATTTTTAAATAGCCTCACAAAGGTATCCTTCTATGGTATATTGGCAGGACATAGAAGGTGCACAGACTAGGGAGATTCAAGTCAAATGCATATGAAGATGGTGAAGGTCGCCAACAGCCTAAAACACTTTTGATCATTCCCCAGCTCACCCATCCATTTAAAGAACGTGCCACATTGCAGGGAATCCAGTTATCCTGACACAGCTGAATGAGTGTACCTTAATGGTGACATCTTCAACACCATCAGCTACTACAACACGAACAGGAGGGCATTCATGGTCAGCATCCTGAAATCTCTCTTGCACAGCACGTAGAGAATTTTTTACCAACTCAAACAGCATCTGGTGAAGATGTGTTGGCACATATCTGCAACACCGTATACATTTACCATTAAAAACTCAAAAGGGGACAGAGGATCTAGTTTACCAGGTGCAAATCACGAGCAACTTAGAAGCACACATAAAAAGAAGCAACAGCATGGCACTTATCACTCATGCATCATCATTGATGTGTGTAATTCAGGGCATACTAGATCCAAGTAGACATTCAAGAAACTTGGAAGCAATATTGAAGAAAATGTACATACGCAAAGGTGAAATTTGGATCGCCGTAAACATGAACTTCTGGAGCACTCCCATATGTGCGCATGCAAGCAGACCGTGCATCATCAATGGCATTTTGAGCAACTTCCACAGGAGACACCCGTGTGGATATGAGGCCAATATAGCCAGGTACTGGATTAGGTTGATGTAATGCAACATGTTGCCCTAATGAAGCATAGCAAGTCAATATGTCAGTGATGTCATCTGTGGTATTACTTGAAAGTCAGAAAAAGTTATCCAATTTCTCTGTATGCAATTCTGCATCTGCTCCAATCTAAAGATGTCAAAGCTCTTGCACAAAATCTGACTCAAAAATTGACATTTCATGACGCATATCTCAAACACAAATCTTACAAGCTGCAAAATGCCCTGATGTAAACGTGCTTCAAGTAAACATGCAAAATAGGGCATGAGTGCCAGGATGGAAAACATACCGATGAGCATTCGGATACCAATACGTGACATGTAGAATCGATCAAGGAACGAGTGAATTTCAGGTAACTCATTCAGACCAACTTTTCGACCTAAATCCTCTTTTAACTCTTGGATTCCCATTGCCATTGTGGGCATGACATCATTGTGCCGCATTTTAACCTGATTTATTAGGTCAGTGAACTTCCGCTCATCCGCAGCATCTTGAATTTCTGGAAAACTTCTGAGGTCCTTGAAAGAATCAACATACCAATCACGAACCTGCAATACCACACATCAACTACACAAGTTAATTCTAAAACTAACTGCGAAAAAGATAACTCAAAACAATAATAACGTAAGAGTCCACCAAGGAATCAAACTGGGGACCACAAACAACAAATATGTTGGACAAGGAAGAAAAATTAGGATGCACTTGACAACATTTACGATAGAGTACATCAAAATTATGGCAGAAAAAGGGGGACCAGAAAATGAAGAACAACTTAAACATGAAACTATTGACAAGACTGAGAGATCTCACGTCCAGTAGACCTACTTCCTCTTAAATTCATCTACTGCATATCGACGTACAGCTCCATGCTTTTAAGAATCTACTGATGTAATAAGCACTTATGAGATACATTGTGCTAATATAAGAAGCCATAATATTCAACACAGTCGATTGTATACCTGTACTGTGTACCGAAATAGGTAATTGACTGTGTTATTTACAAGTGATTCCTCAGTAATAGCAACAGCGGGAAGCGTGTTTCCACCCGTGTTCAAAAACTACCCTGAAGGAGGGTGTGTCAAAAAAGTTTACAAAAATCATATCGTTTGGGTGACATGAAAAAAAACCCTGAAAGTGAAGAACGATTTAAACTCCCCAGTGAACACATTAAAACTCGAGGAACAGGCCAACCACTAAGAAATAAGTGACACGTAGAAATGAAGTCGCATCTCCCGTATGCTAGGCTAAGTAAGGTCCAGTGATACACAATCAAGAAACCCCAAGGGTCGTGAAAGTTAGACTGCAAGATATCTAGAGAGGGAGAATGCGAAACGGAGAGGAAAACTCATACATACCTTAAGGACAGGAGCTTTGGTGGAAAGTCCATACGGTAGGTTTTCGAGCTCTGTGACACGATGTGCGAGGCGAACCGGCAGCTCCTTGTGCAGAAAGTGAGATGAATGTAGAAGGTTTTTCTCGGATGGATATGAACCAAAGTCCATCATGTACTTGAGGCTTACTCCTGTTTGCTTCATGAAGCTACACCGGTAGATGTCGTCTACAACTTTTTCTGACACCGTCTCTGCAAGTCTTCGCACTGCTCGAGCTGCCATGGCTACAATAAATTTGAACTATTTTACTCGTATCCGTTTACCTCTAAGCCTCTCTATTCAGTCTTCAAAGCTTTCTGATGCAGTGCAACCTCGTAGTGCGCTAGAAAGAGCCAGTTCACGTCGTCGGTATCCTCTTTATCCTCTCGTCCCATGCTAATGATGCTATTGATGCCTTGCGAGGGAGTAGTGCTGTCTTTCCAGAGAATTAAGATAACTTGAAGGCCATAAACGCTTGGCCTTGTTGTAGCCCCGGATTCCCATTCCAAAGGTGTACTGTGTCTGAGCTACCTACACAAATCGGATGGAACTGGAAGCCAAGAGATCGCAGACCTGAACAAGGTTCAAAAAGATCGCAATCAGTCAGATGCAAGACCCCAGCTAGAAAGCCAAATCCGCTATGGTTCAAAAGACAACCACAGCTCCAAAATACGCATTACAACTCTATCTCCGTCTCGCAAACAGACGCGCTTACAATTGTAACCTTATCCCCTTGCTTGATCCTTCTACCCTGCACACCTTTAGAGGCCTCCAGCCTCTTTCATATGGGTTACACTACCTCCAAGTAGTACGGCACAAGATACTAGCCGCTCACGCTACCTCGAAAACACTTCCAGCTACGCACCTCCAAAAGTAAACACTCCTTAAAGAAACTGCGCAACTATTTCCCTCTCACGCAGAAACACGAGTTATTTTGTTGTATAGCACAAGGCACTGACGACGCACTACTGTCCTTAGTTTATAATCAAACTTTCGCTCTAAAGTGTTCAAAACTAACCACAGCTTGCAAGTACTCTTTCAGTACTAAGAAGCACTAATGCTTCTCCACTCTAACAACCTCGCAGAAACTAAACAATCGGCCACATCCTTGTGGCATGAAGACTGCGCGTCCAGCGAGTTCCCCGAGACCCCTAGCTCGTGGTTGGAAAATGTTGGAAACTCTTAGAAACTCCTCAAAACTCTTGGAAATTGACGACGTACTACTGTACTTACTCTATAATCACATTTTCCCTAAAGTATTTAGTAGCGACCGCAGCTTGGAGGACTCTCAGCACTAAGAAATATTAGTGCTTCTCCACTCGAAAAACCTCCCAGAAACTAAACACTCAGCCACATCCTTACGATATCATCAAGACTGCGCGTCCAATCACTTCCCCAACACCCCTGGCTCGAGGTTGGAAACCGTTGGAAATTCTTGGAAACTCGTTCCGAGTGCATGCCACCAATGCCGTGAGAGCGAGCTTCGTTCCCAACCCCCTCGATAACTTCCACGGCCTACTACTCCTCCGACCTCCTTAAGTGTGGACACTGTGTCTGGTGTGTATTAAACTGCAAACAATCTGTCTATCTTCCGCAATCCAGACATTTGGAGAGTTCAAGAATCGACGCATCCACCGCTCTGGCCCCCACTTTTTGGAGCTCTTACCGCCTCCGCCTGTCTACTATCCTCGAGATGTACATCACCAAGCATGCGAAGGGCCCCAGGAAGCCGACGTGCACAATTTGGAGACAATCGGACCCCAACTCTACCGCACTTTCACCGGCGGCCGCCAGTTCCTTTACAAGATTGCAACTGTGTATTCTACTATCGTCACCAAAACACCAACAATAGCATCGACATTACTGGGGTCCATGCACCGACGACGGAACCACAACCGCGACTATCGTCGCCCTTCGCTCGTCGACTCCTCAACCAAACGGTGACGAAACCTTGCTCTCTCTCTCGTCGAAATGTGGACGAATACCCTCAGCAAAAACCGGCGGACGAACTCTGGATAAACGATGCGCGTCACAAAGCAACGAAGAGTAGACGTAAGCTCCTCATACACTCTCTGTTTAGATGTCCAGTTTCTATTCTAGGGCCTAGTTTGTAGAAGTTAACTTTAAGTTCATCCATGTGGATGTTCATATATTTATGTCTATCCTACTAGATATCTAGGCGGATATTCATATATTTAAAGCCATCCATGTGGATATTTGTATATTTATGGCCATCGTACTAGATATCTTAAGTGGATGCAATGGTAAAAACCGTGGATTGAATCACTATTCTAAAAATGTCATTTTGGTGTGGCATTTAAAATTGACATGTCATGTTAATTAAGAGTGGTCTTCGTGAATTATCATGTAACACCAATGTCATGTGACACCCATTGCAATAGTCACCTAGGATGATCCGAGTCAAAAGTATAGAAAAAGCATGAGACTCTAATGTGGCAATGATTTCCCATTGTTTATCCTGTAAGTGAAGACTCTAATACTTATTTGCTTATATACTTATTTATTGGCTCTGTTTGTAGGACAGAGACTATGCATCAACTTCAATGTTTCAAGAGCAAATTTCCTAACCACTTTGCGTTCACACTTGGACGTTACTTGTTCCTATTATTTTTGGTCCAATATATTTAACGTGGATGGTGAAAGCTTGCATACCTTGGACAACTAACCAACTAATTCAACTATTAGTTAACTAGTTGCCTTTTGGAACTATAGTTATTCATGATTCGACTTGCCAAAAAATGTAGTTTACTATAGTTGTTCTAAAATCTAGTTAACTATAGTTATATATATATCTAGTTAACTATATTTGTTGCCTAAAATGTATTGAAAAAATTCTAATTGATTATAGTTGGTTATAGGTATAGTAAATAGCCATGAACTAGCATGAGCACAGTGTATAGCTACAATTGTAGTCTTTCATAAGAAAGGACAGAGCCTCACGGTTCTACCGTTTTCTTGTTCTAATTTGTATTCCTTCTAATTTGAGAAACTAAATTTCAAACTTGAGTCCAACCTTGAGACCAAAACTAAGGTCCACTAAGGGGTTAAGGGGTGTTAAGATCCCATGTTTCTCAGACCCGTACTTTAAAATAACCCCACCCAAAGTTCTTTTATGTATATATCATGAGTCCTTTGGCTTCCCGGACTTCAAAATCGGTTTCATTTCTTTCAAATGTTTTGTGGCGAATTGATTTTAATCGTCTCAATCAGATCACAATGTGACTACATCAATTTGGAGTTTTTAAGTCATTTCCAATGCAAACTAAGCATTAAGAAACACTTTATGAGCTGTAAATAATCAGCAATAGTTTTATTGGATGAAGGAGGAGTACATATGCAATACCGTAGAGAGCTCTCTATTCTGACATTAATTGATTATTTTCTCCTCGTGTTGTGCCACATGTCATTCCTACATTGGGTGAGACCTTTGAAACTCGCGTGGAAATTACATTCCTGCACTAGTAAAGATGAAATAGAGCAGTAACCTCTAAGGTAATCTCACAAGCAACAACGGTGCTCCTACATCATCATAAACTATATCTAGAAATACATATTCTTCTCCATCTTCTACTTAAGTTCCAAGTTCTTGTGGATATTCATATATTCATTGCGATCCCAAGGTGACACTTGAGTCCTTCAAAGGACTCTTAACTTATAGATGACTCATCAATGGAAATCGATTTTCTCAAAGTGACTAGACAATGAAGTCTTGAATTGAAGTGCTCTAAACACGGTGCTTCAATGATGCATGCACCAAGCTCTATTTGGCTCCCAACATCAATGCCATGTCACACATTATAAATGTTCGGGAGTTTGATACTTGGATTTGATAGCTTTCATCAAAGATGAGCTTGACCAAAATTTCATGCTCTCAATAGTTTAAGGAACACTTAGTGCAAAGTGGCCATGCTCAAAGTGAGATATTGGGTGGGTGGAGAGCGAAGGTTTGTTGTGGTGCAATCTTAAGTCCCACAAATAACGATTCCTTAAGAGGTATTGTAGATTTTGAACCCAAAACCCGCTCTAAAAATCTAATGTTCGCAATTTTCAAGTTGTACCAAATTCCTAGGTTAGTCTAGCCTACACTAAATCTCACAAAAACTAACAATATCCTCGATTGGTGCACGACATATATAGAGTTGTTAGATTTCTTCTTGGTGTGTATCCTCTACAACACGTAATCATCCACCCACCCACACTAAAATCAAGAATGTGAGGTAGTGGATACCTAATCTCCATAGTGATGCCCAAGAACTCTTCAACATTTTCGCTCCGACCGAGCGGCAAAATTGGCTGCACTCAAGTGGCAAGGAAACGGTGTAAAGTGGAGCGTGATTCAATGACACCTCATCGCCTCATCACCCATACCAAGATTCCTAACCATGTTGGCACTTTGCTACAAGTCAAGGAGCTCCTAGGGACTCTATTGTTCACTTATAAACAATGCCCTTCAATATCCACTCGCATCCCGAGAAACGTCTTTTGGAAGGGCCAATCTCACCCTTTGGTGCACATATCCAACCCTAGAAAGCAAGTAGGCTTGCCTTCGAGGCCCACCTTTTAAGGTACCCTTTGCCCTCTTTCACATCTTTAGCTTTCCTTTTGTCCTCGTGAAAGGGACTCAATGCTAGGGTTGTGTAGCATGGAAGGCGGAGCACTAAGGCCGGTATCCATGTCGGTAGTGCCCTCCTTCACATAGACGGCACTTAGGGCACGCAGTTTCCAACCATCTAAGTTTTCATTGGGAAGAGATTATGTTTGTGATCCAAAGTTTTGTGAGATTAAATCACACAATCAGATGTATCCAACTCATTATGGAAATGTCATGTGGTCTAACAAATCGATTTACGAGTTCTTCAAAGATGCGCACAATCTTTTCCTGATGACAATTGTGTTCAGCAATGGCCATTGGATGGACATGGCTTGCAACCACCCACATCCATCGCATTTGAAAAATGCCATATAAATTACATATGCCCAATTCGGTTACAACAATTATTTGGACACCTACTTTTGGGCCTAATTTTAGTCAATTTATGCCACTAAGAAGTCACTGCCCTAATTTGACCTAACACTAGATTGACACGTGCTTAAACGAAACTGGACCACATATCACTATATTCGTTAATTTTGGACTTTTTCAGCATTTTGAGACAATTACAAATATAAGAACATGGACAAAATCCCACTTGGAGAATGTTGTAAGATGCAAATACTTTGAAGCGGGTGTTCATATCAAGAACCCAATTAAGAACTCATATCAAGATGGTTTAGGTAGGACGACCCAAACATTAGACCATGTTGTTGTGGTCCATATATTAATTTGAGACAAGAGAAAGTCTCAAATTAACGAATATAGTGATACATGCTCAAATTGTCGTTACTTTTTCCTAGGTTCAATAGTCAACATAATCAACCAGGGGTCAGGGGGTTATATGACCTTATGACTCATTGGCAGTGGATTTTGATAATTCATTACAACTTGAGATTAGCTCCAAAACTTATGGAAGTGATTTTTTTGGCTAATTCAAATACATTTACAGATGCACAAAAGTCTAAAGTCTCACATATCCAAGTAGTGTAAGACAAACAAACAACATGAAAGAAACAAACTAAAGCTATCTACCTCAATCTAACGAATAGTTTGCAAAGTTACTTGAGGATGTGGAGTTACATGTGATGATGGTCATTGTGTGGACCCTACTCACAACCACCCCATCGTTTGGAAGAGTCCACGCAAAGGCCACGACCTTAGACACAAACTTTACTTCGGAGGCCGGCCACCACAAAAAGATGAAATCACAAAAATAAAGGAAAATAAATAAAGAAATTGTGAATTCGAGAAGGTACTAGGGATGTCCCACAATGCCATATCGCAAATATAGCCTTCGATTTGTGGACATGGTGAACCGGCGGCCTCCCATTTAAATGGAACTTTTAAGGAGTTAGGGTAGTCCACTAAAAACACTCAGGGCTACTGCAAGATTTTCTGGCATGTGCACTACCTGGCATTGGTGAGATCCAGTGATCGGGGAGATTTTTGGGCATAATCGGTTGAGATCCTAGTGTTTGCAAGTCCAACCGGTTACATGTTAACATCCTCCGGTTTTCCTTTATTGAATTGGGGTATATTCTAGAAATTCCTCTAAAATGATTGGTAATTTTCTTGCAGTCTTGAACTTCAACCGGTTATTTTTCAAACTCAACCGGTTCATTTGTAACTAACTGCCGGTTCTCCCCGATCATTGGTTATTGTATACGAGCAGCCTACCTCGCATGCACCCAACATACGAAAGTCGACCCTCTATAGGTTTGTTGCCGATTCATCTCAAAGGATCTTGAATAGACTAAGGGCCACTTCAAACAAGTTAAGGGCCGTGACCATGTACTTGCTCTCAACTCTCATCCAAAGGTTGTACCATATGTTTAACTGACATAGTATGTTGGAATTTGCGCCAAGAGGCCAAGAGATGGGTTTGATGCAAATTCTGGCACACTATGAAACATTGTTCATAGTTTGCCATGTAGGAATCCATGTAGGCTTTTCATCCATGATAATTTCTTTGAGCCCTTAGGCCTTCACTTTCTAGTGTGAAGTGAACTTTGACGGTCTCGACTTTTTGGACCAATAAGAGATCTTAGAATGCAACGGTCATAGGCAGTCAATCTCGTGTGTGAAACGCTCCCGAGTCGAGGTCTTAAACTGATTTCAGTGTCAAATCAACTTCAAAAAGTAACCTTTGGGCTCCATAGTAATCCACATATTTCATGTTGGATGAATGAGAGGTATGCTCGTATACAATAATTCCCTCTCTTCCTAATAAAACCATCAATTACGAACTCTTTGTACTAATTGAAAGTGTAGTGGTTTGGGTGTTTTGGACCCGGTAATTCTTGCACCCCACAAACCCTTGTGTAACTTAAACCCACCTTAGCTTCTTCTTCTTTTTTTGAGACAGAAGGCCGACAGGCCAACGCCAAAGCACAGGAGGGAGTTGACCACCTAGCAAGTTTTCCGTCAGGTAGAGAGGAGATTTCACAACCGGGATTCGAACCGCCAACCTCTTCCTTGAGATTTGGGTATCCCTCCACCATCATCCGGTAGTTTAGGGTCATCTCGGACACCACCTTAGCTTTTTGCAGGCCTAGAGAAACGGCTGATGTGGCTGACCTGGCATGCCACCTAAGCGCTGATCTGGCATGCCCCGCAAATCGGCAAGCAGCTCCTTGTCAACGTCCACACTCCATGCTTGGGAGCTTTTTGTGGGAAACCCAACTCTGCAAAACACCTAAAAGGTAGGTGACCCTTTAGCTCAAGGTATGCGGGTGTTATTCGATTCGTTTCTGTATGTTCTCAAATTTCTACCAGTTAGATTTACACAAAGAAGCTTTTGTTGCATTAGAAAATCTACGAGGAAGCATCACCAAAAGTCGGATTGAAAATCAGACCTCCTTTGATTCAATTATGGCTTGTGGAAGTGTATGTTTTGTTGATTCCTACTCGTAGTTCTTCTCAATTGTGTTCACTATGGAATGTGGAGTACTTAGGAAAATTTGAAGACTTTGCCTTATCTCTTTTAAACACATGTCTTACTAGTGTATGTTCTTTTACCCTCACCTAACCACACACCAATCAAATATAGGTGTTTGCTTAAGGAGAGTAATCTACTAGTGCATGCATACCTTCCTATCCCATGCCTCAGTTAAAAGGGGAAGTTGGAACCGTCCACTAAGGTATGTGGGTGTTATTCGGCTTGTTTTTCTTGTTCTCCATTTGCTATTGATCATATTTGGGTCTTCAAGTTTGTGTTGCATTAGCAAATGAACATCAACAAAAACTATATTGACAATCATACTTCCCCTTGATTAGGGCATGTTTACACAAAAACCATTAGGCCATGGCTCTTGAGAATCTTTGAATTATTATTGGTTGAGAGTGTTATGGCCCCCTGCTTTAAGTTTACATGAGGGAGTTTTTTCAGGATGGCTCTTGAAGGTAGGCTTGATGAAATTTGCAGTGAGAATTTGGGTATACACTAAGGGCTTGTGCACTCCAAAAGACTTTGGGTTATAGTCCATGGACTTCTTGATGGTCTCATCCAAAAAGTGGGGTACCATGTCCATTCAAGAGCCATGGCCTAATGGCTTTGGTGTAAACATGCCCTTAGTTATGGTTATTGGAAGTGCATGTTTGTTGATTCTTAATTGAATACATAGGTCATCTCAATTGTGTTCACTATTGAATGTGGACTAGTTGATAAATTCTAAAAATATAGTCCATTTTTTTAAAACATGTGTTTTTGTGGTATTTGTTCTTTGATCATCACTTAACTACACACCAAAAAAATTGTTGGTGACATCCAATTAAAAATAAAATTCAAATAACACATGCCTACCTTACACATGTTGAAGACATTGAATGGGGATTGAGATTTGCATGGGTAATCGTTGTTCAACCTACTTCCAAAACAGTTGGTTGTCAACAATGGCGTGTTGAACAAACCGGGCATAACATTTTTCATCCCTTGTTAGAGGGTGTTGTGGAGCTGGGAATAACATGAGTTACACTGACTCTCAAAAATGAGTCAATGATTCACTACATCAACTTTCACACATAATGTCATGCAAATAAAAACAAGAATATACAAATTTTCACTATGTTTTTTAATAGTTGTAGTCTAGTACATCATTCCAAAGTCTCATCTCTATTGCAAAACTACACATGGAGAAACAATGATTTGAAGATAACTATATACATTGACTTAGTTTTGTAACCTACATCTACCTATAGATCGATAATTTGTCCACCCTCCTTTAGAAACTAAAACAACTTGGATACGATTGGGAATGCTATGATAGGACTTTTGACATTACTTAGGAGTGATGGAATGGAACAAAGCTTGCACATGCTCCCACAATTGAAGCATTCCTTTGGTTGGCGTTAGATACTCATTTAATTTCTATTTCAGAAGTGCCCACACATGCTCAGTTGTATTTAAGTCAAGTGATTGAGGCCAAGTAAGTACATCAAATTTTGCATTGACAACCACTGCTTGACTAATTTTGCAGTATTTTTAGAATCATTATCATGTTGAAATATGACACGAGAAGGGTTGAAACAATGTCATTCAATTGTCTTCATGACCCCATCTTGAAGAGAGCTACAATACATATTTTGTGTCATCTTCCCCTCTATCTTGCACAGATAACCCATGCCACCAGAAGTCATACAACCCCACACAAAATTGCACCACCTTCATTAATTGTTTGACTTATATGATGAGCTTGTAATCAAGATTCCATCTTCACCCAACACCAAGTGTTTCAACATCATATTGAAATCGATTTATGTTAGACTCATCACTAAAAATCACCCTACACCAATCATGGATAGTCCAATCTTGATGATGTTGAGCAAATTTCAACCTTCAATGCACATTCTTCGCCATGAGCAATGGCTTCTTTTGCTTCTCTAATGACCTAAGACTCGCTTCATGAAGTGCATGCCTCACTGTGTTGGTGCTTACTACCACATTCAAGTGCTCACTCAAAGCACTCCCCACATCTACAACATTATCTAGTCCACCAATTATGATGGTTCTTACACACGCTTGTCGTTGAGCATGGGTGATGCTTCTTGGGCGCCCTCCTCTTGAAGGCTCCACATGAGGAACACACTCTCTACAAATCCTGGAGCATGTAAATTGAGAGATATCCAACAATTTTGACATTTCACATGTGCTACGCCCATGCTGTAACAAGGCTTTAGCATTGAACCCCTTCTCCTCGGTAATGCTCTCATGGGCAAAGAATACCTTCACAATTGTAAGAGAAAACGTTCTAAAAGACCACACTATTAACCAGAAGTGAGAGGAAGAACCCTAGGCGGCACCGTGAACTTATTCTTGCAATTGAAGGTGAGTTATGAAAACAATTCCAAAATCAAGTCCATTGTTAAAGGAGGTTAGTAAACATTAATTTTTAGCAATATCAGGTTGAAGTGGCTTTTAAGTTACTTTTGGTAGTAGTATCAGAAATAGCAATTAGGGATAAGATGGTGCCGTAGTTGCAGATAAGGAGTAGAAGAGTAGTGGATAGGGTAGTCCCAGTGAGTGGTTAGTATGGATTTAAAGTGATGAGGAGAAAGTACTTAAGGAGAGAGTTGTCTTTCTCTCTCTCTCTCTCATTCTTAAGGAATGTGTACTAGGATTCATATAGATAAGAGTATTGGATTGCTTGAGTAAGATACTGTTGAGTCTGAGATAAGGAACTTGTGGTTTTCTTGTAATGGTGGTTGCCTTACTTCTGGTAATTATTGTGGTGTGGAAGAGAAGTTGGCAATGGACTACTTATGTTACCAAAAGAGTCGTGTACAAGTAGCTAACGCATGGAGGGGGGTGTCTTTAGAGAAGTCTTGTGGGATAGTAGTACCAGATGTATACACTGAATGAAGGGAATGGTATTCTCTTAGTTGAGTTTTCATACTACAACATTGAGTCCTGGTAAAGAGTGGATTGTACATGGACTATGAGAGTGGTAGTATAAAAGAGAAACAGTCAGGAGTGCTAAGAAGGGAGTTCGGTAGGATGTATCATCTATCTTAGTAATAGGGTAAGTAATACGCTAACAGTAATACGGTTATAAAAACGGTTAAACCCAGTTGTGAAGTTGGGTAAAGGGAAAACTCGTGGTAGGATGTTAGAACTCTTGTAACCACGGTATTGGAGGTAGTACGGCTAAACCGGTAGATCTCAGGAAACCCGGTTAGGAACCGGTAGTGGAACCGGTAGATTTCTAGGGAACTTGGTTAGGAACCCGGTAGTGGAACCGGTAGACCCCCAAGGAACCTGGTCACGAATCCGGCAGAGAAACCGGTAGATTCCCTAGGAAACCCGGTTGAGAACCAGGTAGGGAACTTGGTCGATCCTCCGAGAATTCGGTAGGAGAATCCGGTAGGGATATTGGTCGACTCTACTGGCATAAGAGGTGTACCAACCTTAAGACCAGTAGAAGCGTGGGATACCCCAAGGAGAGGCATGGAGACTAAGATGGATGCATGGAGTGAGACATCCAACAAAAGCGGTAGCGGGCAGTACCTTAGGATGCCGGTAAGGAAAACTGGACTAAGTCTGTTCGCGTACCGGTAAGGTACTACCGGTAAGGTACTACCTGTAAGGTACTACCGGAAGTAGGGTGGTACCGATGGAACGTAGAGGGGAACCCCCTTTAACATCCATAGACCTAAGTTCATTCAAAATGCAAATTCTCTCTTGTTGCTCATGTATTTAAGCTAAAATTTGGAAGGATGATAGCCAACTTGGTTGTGCATATGAACCGATCTACAGTTTGGCAAAAAGATCAAGACTCGTCCAAATACAACTTCCCAAAAAAAATTGTTTGCTTATTGACTTAGTTTTGAGAGTTAGTGTATGTTTCCCCCCATAAGGCTTTGGGATACCCCCCCATCACTAAATTTATTGTTGAATTTGGTGATTGGGAGGTTAGGTGAGCAAGACAAATGTCATTTGCCTCATATTTGGATGTTGAACCCATGCTATTGCTACTATGATGTCATGTTTAAAAAATAGTTCACATGTCATGCCATTACATACCAACCCTAGCAATGTTAGCCATGCCCAAGTGCTCTCACCAACAACATGCAATAAACGGGATTGACTGGACATGGGATGCACTCTACATTGCGGTACCTACCCATGTGGGTGCACTAAAGGTATTACTTGAAGATGACATGTACATCGTAGACTTGAGATGGATATTGTTGAAGGCGAGGTTTGGGTGTATATTTAAGGATATTATGTGACGTTTTTAATATGTAAAAATACAATAGATCCATCATTTGGGCGGGAAAATGTAAATTTAAGATTTTGTCCATGAGTGTTTGCATACATTTTGGGCTAGAACATATAGTTGAGGCTATGTGTAATCCCTACATTTGTATGTATATTCTTGTTTTCTTACAAGAAAGAATTGACATATAGGGATATACATATGAAGGTGACATATGCATGCTATTCTTATCCTAATCATAAGAGTACACCCCCCCCCCCTTGACCCAACTGACTCTGACTTGTCCTAAGCCTATAGTAAACTATTTCAAATCCCTATCAAGAACACTCGACTCACTCTAAAATGTCCTTCCCTTGAAAAAAAGAAGAACATGTTGGGGCTGCTCAAAATTTTTATGTGCAGGGATGACTGAGACATAATTCATATGCAAGGGTGTAATAGGCCGTGACAACACGGGCCCATAGCTCACAATTCAATTACCTCACAATACAAGTGGTGGGAGTCAAGCAGATGATCAAGTGGACCAAACAAGTATGATGGTGAGGAGCATAAAGTTCATTATGACGAACTATGAAAGAACCACGTGTAATTTGCACTGTAAAACTGCAGAGTCAAATTATGGTCCCAAGCAGGCCATTATCAAGCCTATTAGTGGCCTCAACTTTGTTAGACCGTGACATCTACGTAATGTCAATAAAGCAAGTAATTAACTTGGAAGTTAAAAACATTACAAAACATGGTCCGAGATGACCCTAAACTACTGGATGATGGTGGAGAGATACCCCAATCTCAAGGAAGAGGTTGGCGGTTCGATTCCTGGCTGTGACATCTCCTCTCTACTTGACAGAAACTTGCCAGGTTGTCAACTGCCTCTTGTGCTTTGGCGCTGGCCTGTCGGCCTTCTGTCTCCAAAAAAGAAAAAAGAAAAAAGAAAAAGAAAAACATCTACGTAATGTCATCCCATTGGGAAGGTGAAAATGTAGTTAACTATCATATTGCCTATGAATGATTGATTTCAAGATTACTTGATTCAAAAAGCAATATCAGAGACCTCAATTAGTCTTGCTGAAATACAATTGGAATAGATCAGCCCTCAACACGCAGGGACTTGTTTTTACAACATTTTTTCATTACCTTTTCATCCACAATGGATGATTTTACTTTAACACCACGAATTCCAAGCTTCTACATGACACCATCTTCACGACTGAAAAATTAGAGCCACTTAGTTAGACTAGGTACCATGAGGTGCTTCTTGGTTCATCTTTTCATGCTAAACTGTACTTTCCGCGTGGACTTTGAAAGAGTCTCAAGCTATGTAAGACTGCCATGTGGCATACTTTTAATAGTGGCTATTAAGGGGTTGTTTACACCGTGGATCATGAAGTCATCCCAAGGCCCTGTAAGATTTGTGAGTGGTTGTTGAATTCACCTCGGGACCACTTCAGTTTACACCAAGAAACAAATGACATAGTGACCATGGAGTTCGAGGTTCCCAAAAGACATATTTTAAGGCCTACATTATCCATTGACATGGCCCAACGGGTTTTGCGGTGGGAGAGGAAAAAAAGGCGCTCTAGTAGAAAAAGGCAAGGGCCCATGGCAGAGAATGTTGTTATAATGAATTTTTGATGATATTTTTTTGGGGGAAGAGAAGATGAAGACAAGAGAAGACAAGAGAATGGTCATACTTGATTTTTTTTCTTTTCAAAACTGTCTTTTTGGGGCATATATTAAAAAATTCAGCACATTCACTTTTTGGTGCATGGTCATTCCTCTTGGTCCACATTTGGTTTACACCTAGTGAGGGGCTCAAAGGCTTTATAATTTATTTTTAAAAGAAATCGGACCATGAAGTCGGACCATGAAGTCGGACCATGGAAAAGGCCATCTTCCATGGTCCGACTTCATGGTCCATGGTGTAAACTGGCCCTAACTAACAACTTCAGCAAGAATCATTCTACAGTATTCCTTGTTAAACAAGAGCCCCGGGGATGTGCGTGACTCCTTGTTGTTGAACTGTATCAATAGAATAGAATCATGCGTGTCCCAACCACAAATTATCATGCATTCTTGGAGCCAAGTCCATTGGTACCTATAATCTTGGCTAGGGCCAATCAAGGGCCGCATCGAAATATTGTAATTATACGAGTGCGTACCTCTCTTTCATTCGCCGAGAACAAGCATTGTTTTTGTTATGAGCTATAACTTAACATGGCCCAACCCTCTCCACGACTCGGAGTCCATGGGCCCGGGAATATGATGTACATGCTACATTCGCCCTTCATTTCTTCATTCATCCAATTCAACTTGATGTTTCATAACATTCTTCAACTTGGTGTTGGGTCGGTGGGGCCAACAACTAGCTTGCACGATGCTTGCATAAACTCAAGAGAAATTGAATATTGGTCCCATTTACATAAGATCGAATATGAAACTGGAGACGGTTATACATTTTTTCAAGCGATAAACAACAATATGTTAAATAATGCAGGTGAATAATATTGAGAACAATGAATAATGCTGACAATAGTAATATGTGAACAATGTTGGGTCATGCCCCGATCACACCAAACTTTCCGTCCGGTTCTAGCTGTGAAATTGTTGGGGATTATGTTCAGAAATAGATGTTGGCCAACCACTTCTCACACTATTACAGCCGGAGATGTTGACGGATGGTGCTAGAAGTGGTTGGTGTGATCGGCCCCTCATGCCCCGATCACACCAAGCTTTCCGTCTGGTTCCAACCGTGGAATTGTTGGGGGTTATGTTGAGAAATAGATGTTGGCCCACCACTTTTCACACTATTACAGCCGGAGATGCCAACAGATGGTGCACGGGGGGGTCACTTAGTGCATTTTAAAAACGACGTGCGGCATAATATAGGGAGGATTAAATTCGTTTAACATAAAATTTATAAAAGAATTCCAAGTAATGAAGGGTCCATTAAAAGTAGACAATCCCATTACAAGTAAGATAGATAGGTATAAAATATGGGCCATTCCTTTTTTGTAAAAATAATATAGGGGCTAAAAATAAAGATCCTAGGATGTATGTTTAGTAGAATCAATTTTGTGCGCATGCCTCACGAGGGATGGATGAAAAATGACTCATCATTTACCCAAAAATGAACGAAATTGTAAGCTTAACCCTAACTCTCTTCCCGACACCTATCGGTGGCTTCTCTCCCTTCTCTTGGTGGCCTCTCATTTTTCATATGGCTTCTCATTTTTCGGTGACTTCTCTATTCCGACATTGGCATCTCCAATAGGTATGTTCATTTTCACCACCGCTTCTTCATAGCACACGTTTTATTCAATGATAGAGTCTTTGTGATTTGCATGTTGCCCCTGCCATATTCGTCCAACTGTACAGTTTTCTTTATTTTGCAATCTTTTTGCGAGATCATTGTGACATTGCCTTCAATCCAACTTCCATCTTTGATTGCTCCAAGCTCTCTCTCATCGTGCAATCTCAACATCTTGTAGGTAGATTCTTGCACTTTCTAAAGGTGTTGCTGACATATTTTCTATGGCGTCTCGTTGTTGCCATTCATTGGTTTAGGTCATTCATTGCAGGCTCTCTCTATCTATCTCTCTCTATGCCCTTAGATCAATTAATCTCGATGTAGTGGATGAAGTCAAGCATTTGCAAAATTAATAATTGGTAATTGGTTGAATTGTCGTTGTCCCCCTTTCGCAATCCATCGTTGTCAGGTCCCACAACCTCTTATATCTTTCTTTCTTTGTTTCCTCAATGTGACAAAACATCTGAGAAAGATTTTTGAACATGTGTAATCTGTATTAGTTTTCTGTATTCGTCGCAACTTTTTTCTTCCATCTAGATTCATGTAGCTTTGATGCTGCACAAAATTGTGGAAGTTTGTTTTCTACGTAAACTTTGCTCATATGTTTTCACCATGGTTTCTCTTAAATGAGAAACTATCTACTTTAGTTTGTGGTTTCTAATATGTTCAACTCATTCTAGTTTTACCCTCTTATACGTAGTTCTGTTTTACTGTCAGTTCACTTCTACATTGCAAATTGGGACCTATTAAGAATATTTCACTTGTTCCTATGCATCGTATTGGCACGCCCTTGCTCGTCCGCTCGAATCCGGAGCTCCTCGGACTTCATTCTCCATTGTTAGTTGTTTCTATACTTTAAGTGAATCTTGTTGACTACCAAAAATTAATTTATTCCAACTCACTCTTGTTGTGTTTCCATCCTAAGCCTTCTTGTTGTGTTTCCACTTTAAGTTTTGTACTTAGTTTTTGCAATGGTATGTATTCTTTATACCTTTTTGTTGCCATGCTTTTTCCCACCACTTTTGCATTGCATACATTTTTAAATTAACTTTTTTCTAATTAAAAGGAATGTAGACTACAAAAAATTGCAATGACATGAGCATTATAAGTAATGGTAGGGTGCAAAAAAATAGGCCATTTTAGAAAATTAAGTAATTATAGGGAGATTTTAATTCGTGCCTTGGAGGTAAATAGCCCCTAAACAAATACCCCTCCGCCGCACGTGGTGCACAAAAATCCTATAGAGTGACCCCCCCGTGAGATGGTGCCAGAACTGGCCGGTGTGATTAGCCCCTTAGGGGTTGATTTAAGGTTTAGGGTTTAGGGTTCAGGGGCTGATCACACCGGCCAGTTCTAACACCATTTGTTGGCATCTCCGACTGTAATAGTGTGAAAAGTGGTGGGCCAACATCTATTTCTCAACATAATCCCCAGTAATTTCACGGCTAGAACCGGACGGAAAGTTTGGTGTGATCGGGACATCAGACTCCAACCAAGCATAGAATCGAACCAATAGTTCTCACTGATGAATGTTATGTCATTTCGTGGGATGAGGTAATCCCATAACTGTGCATATTTGACATGTAAGTTGCATGAACCCCCTTTTTAGTTTTTTCTCTGTAGCAACCCAAGTGATTAGAATCTGAGATAAGGTTTCTAGTTTGGATGGATACAGGAGATACACTCGCATGCAACTAACTGACTTTCGGTCGGGGGACGATCGAGGAGCACTTAACTTAGACACACTTTTCAACATTGAATGTTTTGTTTTACCTCAACTAACTTGCCCACTGTAATGACGGTAAGAACACTATTGTGTGCAGGTTAGGTTAAGCGTAACTTATGATTCTCCGGGCCTCCCCCACCCCTCCTTCCAAATGCCACATGTCATGATGTGGGTGGTTGGAGCTTTTCAAAAGATGACATGGACATCGGATTTGGCAGAGACGTGCCCAATGACATCACACCGTAAGTACGATGGCAGAAAACCAAGCCTACAGCCGTGTATGAGTCAATCAGGATATCCAAGGTGAGGTGAGGTGAGGCACCCCGAGATATTTATTACTTGGCACACCTACTAAGGAAGTCGCTTTATAGCTTGGAAGAAGGCGCAGATTCTACTGGGAGAGTTTGTGACACTAATTGTAACGAGCTGTAATGGACACTGAGGGCCACTTCACACACGAGACTGAGAGCCCGTGACCATTACATTTCAGGCACTCTCATTGATGGAAAAGGCGGTGCCGGTCCAAGTTCGCTTCACACTATGCTTTGAGGGACCAACAGAGTATGTGAATGCAAGATGGATGTAAAGTCTACATGGATTCCTACATGGCATCGAATGGATCATGTTTCATGGTCACTTGGATTATTTTCAAAAACCACCTCTTGGAGGTAGGCTTAACACAAAACCGCGAGATCATGGCACTCCGAACGCTCACAACCGTTGATTTATTCTATCTTATCATGTGTGAGGACCCGCATGAATAGAAATTCATTGAAATAGCATTTAGTTGAGGGCCCGGTCACATATGACTTCACACTACACTTGAGGATGTGTGACCACACTACATGCTTTTGGAGGTGGTCTTGGGATGGCCTTTGGACACTTTCTTTTGGGCTCTCACAATTTCATGGTCACGGCTCTTGGCTCGTGTGTGAAGTGGCCCTGACTGTGGACATGCTGAATACAATATTACATAGGTCCTCTCAATTTTGTGTTCATTGTTGAGTGTGAAATAGTGTTCAGTACTTAACAGTCCACAACCCCTCCTATGATCCTTGGCTGATTTAGTTAGAAGGCGCACCTTTCAATGAAGTTGCAGAATACGCTCCGTACTTAACTTCTTTATTGGTCGAGTAAGATACTATGATATGTAGGTGTTATTCGGTTTGTTTTTTCATGTTCTCCAACGTCTACCGACTAGATTTACACAACATAACTTGTGTTGCATCGGCAAATTTACGATGAAGCATCAACAAAAATCGGACTGGAAATCTAGACTTCTTTCGATTTGAGTATGGATTTTGGAAGTGCATGTTTGTTGATTCCTTAACTGGATGCGTAGGTCCTCCCAATTGTGTTCACTGTTGAACGTGGAGTAGTTAATGAAACTTGAAGACATAGTCCAATCTTTTTGAAGCATGTGACCTTGTGGTATTTGTTTCTTTGATCCTTACCGAACCACACACCAATCGAATATAGGTGTCCAATCAAGAAAAGTAACCAAATAACACCCGCGTACCTTATGTGAAACTGGCTATGATGACATCATGTTGCTAAGCTCCACCTACCACTTACCCTAGGCATGAGAATGATTCCACCAAGGACAGGGAGAATGATTCCAACATGTTGTGGCTCTCAAAAAATGGCGGTTTTAGTCTTAGTGCCACAGCAAGGTCCCCATGGAAAGAAAGAAAAAAACATCTTTATTTAGAATGGGTGAAGGAGCATGAGATTTAGTAATGGTATGGATGTTCACAATATCTTTCAATTTGTGGACATGTAGACCACGAGCTTGGGGCCGCCCTCTCCACTAAGTAGAGTCCAACAAAAACAAGTATGATTGACATTTTGAACGTCACTTGAGAGCATGCGAGGTTTTAAATATGTATTCAACCACTACATAGGGTGGGTTTATATCAGGACCTAGGTCCAAGAAATGTGGGATCCAAAACACCCCTCAATAGTTCTTATGTTTGGATTCAAATTTGGACCCAAGCTTGAAGATTGGTTTCTCAAACTAGGAGCACTTTGTTGAGGTGGGGAATGTTGAGACTTGACAGGAAAGTCACCCCACATTAATGCCACTTCATTTCTTCATGCCTTGGACCCAAACCCTACTGTAAGATCCTTGGGTCCAAATTCTTGCTCTTGACCAACGCGATCGCTCGATTTTGGAGTTTCTTTTGGTCTTGGACCCTAGAGAAAATCCACCCATTGTATTAGGTTTTTGGGCTATGTAAAAGTGAGTCCACTCCTCTAATATTTTTTAGAGATAAAGTTAGGGTCACGACTTTCAATGGTGGTGTGGCTTCTTACCGACCTAAATCTCTATTTTAATACACTCTAACCTCTCTAATATCATGTTTGTGGCAACCAAAGTGCACGTGATATTAAGGAGGCATGCAATGTTAACATGAATGCATGATAATAGAAAATTAGTGTAACATGTGACATTATGGAATAACGCAAAGTCAACAATGCAATAATGACATTGACGACAACATGATGCATGCGAGTGTGTGGTTTGAATTCTTTGGCAGATTATTTTATTGTCAAAACTCATGATATATGAGAGGGAAACGTGGCAACAAGGAGGGAGATTTAAATCGAGGACATCCGTTCCCTAGGGTTTCAAGACGTAAGAGAGGGAGTGACATTACGGAGGTTAGGGTGTATCTTATTGGTCAAGTCCATGAGATTTGAAGGACAACAACCCCAGGATGATGGAGGGAGATGTGTGGCTGACGCATTGTTTTTTGAGTATGGATGTTTTTCTTACATTATTTTATATCTACATGCTAGCCTAGCTAAGTGATGACTCTATATACTTTACATTAGATTTTTCGAGTTTGTGGACCAACTTGGCCCACTTCTCCCGTCCATAGCAGAGGCGGGTGTGGTGGGTGGGCCTTGATCCACAAACCACCACAAGGCTCACCCCAAGTTCAACACATAAGGTAGAAGTGCCTTAACCCTTAAAGGAGGTTGCACGGGATGGGTGGTGCGCGTAGAACCTCAGTATTTTGGTGTAGAGGTGCCTTTGGTGGCTGATATTTAACCCTACTTTAGCGCGACTACTGTGCAACTTTTTTGTGGACATGGGTGTGGAAGTGTGGATGATAGCTGTGGTGTTATTTCTTGTAAAAACTTCACAGAGTTTTATTGGCACATTTCTGAGTGCGAGTGGGTCCGGGTTGTTGTGGAAACTGAATACGTATATGTAGTTGGCATATACGGGGTGGGTTGGGGCTTGAAGGTACGTTGTGTTTAGTACGTGGGCGAGTACTGGTAGGACAATGTGACGCCAGACAGGGGGTCCTCCGGTGGGTTTGGTAACCGGAGCGGCCTGTTCCCTACGGTAACCGTTGTGTGAGGGGACCCTGTGGGCAACGGGAGTGTGCCACATGGACGAATGAATAGCGGCTTCTGAACCCCCCCCCTAAGGTACGCCCCTGTCCCACGACAGGGGCATCCCAACCGATTTCCAGGACCCTGGACTGCGTCGGGTGTGTGTCGCTGCCAGATGACTGTAGTATAACAATGCACTCAGGTGGATATAACATTACATTTTAGGTGTGCTTGAACATATTGTTCATATAGACAAGGCCAAGGAGGTTACATGGATGTCCAAATGTTCAAATGTCCAAATGTTCATGGCATCACCGCCCACGGATAGCCAACCCACCATGTGCTTCCGGTTTCGGATCGCCGTGGTATCCCGGCGATATCCCTAAACAAAACCCTCCCCCCTGCGTCCTATGTACAAAACACATCACAAAGATGTTTGCTGGAACTATATATCGCAGCAACAGTCTAGTTCTATTTACACGTGCACGTCTTCAATGTGGGTGCCAGTTGTACACCCCGCAGCGCCGCGTTGCTTGTCCACTGAGCCTTTCCCGTTCTCCACCCAACATCATCGCCCGTTCACACCTTCCTCACCAGGAATTCGACGGGACCAATCTTCGTGAAACACACCGTGTTGCCGAGCTGCAGTTTGTTGCTGGAACAGAAGCCTGCCCAACCCTTTGTGAAAGAGCAGATGGTCTGCTTGCCGCACGTATGTGTGGATGTCTTCACAGCCCATGGCACCAACGGACCGTGTAGGGTGTACCAGACGCCGTCGAACCCCTCCAGTCCGTGAGCGCGCCAATATGCCGTCGGGACATCCTGCACACACCCAAGCACCCTCGCCCAGCAGCAAACAACTCAATGGCCGACTCGATGATATATCCCACCCCAACACGCCAGACGTGCATAAATGGGAGAACAAAATGGTGGATAATTGCACCACCAATGATGCAACCTCCACAAAAAATGTTGAACAATCAGACACCATATATGCTAGGTCCAAGTGGCGACAAACACTTTTGCAGACAAGTCCGCACTGCCCAAAAATGTCAGACAACCTCCGTATAACCCTATGCAGACTCACCTATGGGATTAGGTAGGGATTAGGTGGGGATTAGGAAGGGATTAGGAAGCAGAATTGGGGTGGGATTACCATCACATCTGCAACACGGAAATTGACTTCATAGTCATTGGTATTAGAGGATCATGGCAGCCCACAAACTGGAAACATCATCAATTGTAGGAGAAGAGAGGTTGTGGCTAATTGCACATTATCATACTCTCCTGACTACATGTGGAGCCCAAAACCCTTAGGGCCTTGGGATTATAGTATAGGATACAATTGGGCAGGATGTGGTCCCTCACTTCCACAATAGTGCAATAGTGGACAGACAAATATGTTAACCCCAAAATCTTCTAAGCATACATAAAAGGAGATAAATATATCTACTCTATTCATGATGGCTCGTGGCAGCTCCCATGAGTGGATACATCAGCAATTGCGGCAGAACATCAAGGGATGCTGGCCATTGCTGCAAGTCCTGTTACTCTCTGGGGAACCATATTCAAAATCTCGCACCAAAAACAGCTTGAATTCCACAGTTAGGTTCTGGATGTTGTGGTTCCACTTCTACAAGCTGATTGCACATACATCCGCATGTCAATGAATACTACTGTAGTGAGCATCACAAGCACAAGCATGTAACTCGGGATGAACTGATATGCGATGCACCACCGACGCAACACTCCCCACATAGCGAAAACCAGAAGCAAATCAGCGTAGCTGCAGAATCAATGTCCCAAACGGAAGATTGTGGCAGGTGCCGATGATCGATTCATAGTATCTCATCCTAACAGCGGCACTGAACTCTCAGCATCAAACCTAAACGGAGGTCTAAAAGGGGTCGTCACGGCTCATTTCTCTAAAACCCTGAATGACTTAATCCTCCCCTGAGCGAGGAGAGTGCAGTGTGAGCGAACGAGCTTATAAATGACCACAATGCCGTGAATGGAGGGTCGCACTTACAAGCCTGCTGGAGTCGTACTTCAAGGTGTGCGTTTTCCGCAGTTTTTTGCAAAATTGGGCGCGTTCCACGCCATGGGCTTCGGAGAGCAGTGGCGATCGTGTGAGCTGACTGTCGCCTGCCTCTGGAGGCTGGCGTTCAAGGAGATCAAGCATTTCGTCGCTGTCGCCGTGGAGCTGCTGTGGCTCCTGTAAGTCGTCTGGGGTGCTGCGATTGTGGAGGGCCACTACAAGTCGCCGTTCATCGACGACTTCGAATGTCAAAAACGCGCCCTCCCCAAGGTTCTGGTCCTGCAGAAATTTTGCCCACCCGCCTCCGATGCTCACGGCTGATACCCCTGGTATCACATCGTCGAGGCGCCGGATTTGAAGGGGCCACTCCTGCCGTGTGCTCATCGACGTGACCAAAGCGCACTCCTCCTCGCTCGGCCAACCCGTCTCGGCGGTGAATGCTGTTGGGATCTCCTGCAGCATGCCAACCCACGTACCCTGCATCAGAATGCAGGGATGAAAATGCCCGATTGCCCCATTCACACCACGATTTGCGATCGCAATGTTGGGTGCTTCGCGTTGCCAATTATGCCACCACCCGAGGCTCACCAGGTAGTACCGCGAGCGAGGAGAGTGCAGTGTGAGCGCGAAGTAGCGAGCATTCGCTTCATCTAGCTCGCGCAGCACCTCGAACGCCAACCATGGATCCGCCATTTGGTGGTTTCTGCCTCTCTCTTGCGCCCACCGAAACAGGGGTGTTGCCGGTGAATGCGCGTCCACGGCCAAGTTCGACCAGAATACCTGTAGAATACGGCGGCCACAGAGTGCAGCGTAGGTGATTAGTTCTCAATGTGAGAGTGCTCGTGTTCCAAAGATAAATATGGTCTATAGGCCATGGCCAGCTCGGGTTCTAAGTACGCCTCCATGTGGATTACCATGATGGCCGAATCGGATCGGCTTTGCAGACATCATGCGTATCCGGGCCACTTCGACCATCATAAGGGATGCACAGTCAAGACTTCAAGAATCATAGCAGTCCTATGATCGGGGAGAATCGGCAGATAGTTACAGATGAACACGTTGAGTTTAGGGAAATAACCGGTTGAAGTTGAAGACCGTCCAAAAATAATCCATAAAGTTGAGAGGAGTTTACAGAATATGCCCCAACTTAGTGAAGGCAAACATGACTATCTTGACATGTAACCAGTTGGACTTGCAAACACTAGGATCTCAATGCGGGTATGGCGAAAAATCTCCCATCACATTGTACCAGAACCATTTCGAGGAATTTACAGCACATTTGCCCACAGACTTAACCAAACAATGCATGTCACCTTGTGACACCAAATCTGCATAGACATTCATCACAACATCCAAATTGCTAATAAAGATACTCGAGGATTGATCCAACACAGCAGAACGGTCATTGAAACCGGATGATGGTGGAGGTGACAAGCTGCGCACGGAAGGCGTGCAAAAGGGCAGCGAGGAATTACGTGATGCATGTGGTCTCTCCACCTACAGTGCTTCCCACACTTACCCAAGGAAGAGTTGCATGCCTGAGTAGATACCCAAGAAATCCCCCCCCAGATCTGACTCATTCGGAAGCACCATGATCGAAGTCCACATTAATAATGCGACCAAATGTTATAACACCTAGACCGAAATCCGGGAAGAACCGTCGGTCCGTTGCAGTGGTCACCAAACTGCGAACTGGACCATCACACCAAGCACATTGGCACACAAGTGCCACACATCAAGCGAATACATTCAAGCCCAAACGCACAGAAAACCCTAAACACCTGAACACGGGCCATGGCGAGCCTACATGCAGGATGACTTACCTGCTCCGCATCGATCAGTTTCGGTGGCGATCGGTCCTTCGGAGGTCCCACCCGCTGTGACCCTCCCCGCGCCATCCTCGCGAGGCGCTTCATCCCGTGCAGCTTGCGATGGAAATACGTGTCCACGTAGAATGGAGGTCACTGAGTCCGGGAACCTCCTGCGCTCACACCAACCAAGAATGCGAGCCGCGTGTCTGTACCAAAGATAGCGGCAGCGTTCTTGGACACCAAATTCACCCCTCCGATTCCACCGGCTCGGGCGTGGTTGCGCGAGGAGCCTGCTCGCATCCAGGAGCTGCACCGCCCGTGTAGCGCCTTCCTTCGAGACACCCTGCCCTTCAAACCACACATGCAACTCACACTCCAAAGAAACGCGCTCTGCGCTCGCTGAGGTGCGGCAACTCTCCATGTAAACCCCTCCCACGCACTGAAACGAGATTGGAGACGCACAAACGGATCACATCCAGAGTTTGAAAATGGGGATCGGACAATGCGACGCAACGATCCCGTCTTCTTCCGAATGCGATTGGACACCATTTCCCCCCTGTCCCACAACCCGGTACCACAGACGTGGTGGTCACAGTCGAATTCGCAGCCTCCAAACATCAAAATCGCCGGAGCCACGACGTCCTTGAGGCACTCAACAAAAGACCAGGGATCTACAAGAACCGTAGGCACAGAGTGGAGAAGGTGGAGCGCGAAGCAAAAGCGGGGGAATGCCCTCGCGCTCCCCTTGTCCACACGAGCGTGTACCACCAACGACACTACCGGCCCTCCCGGTCATCAACGGCCACCAGAAAATACGGTGCACCTCGCGCTGTCCGTAGCCGCAGAGCTCAACCGGTGTATGTATTCCCCCGCGCAGCGTAGAAATACTCATACGTGGTCACTTACGTCGACGCCGACATCGCCACCAAGCTCCGAAAATTCTTTGGCAAATCAGGTTGCCTGGCTCTAGGCAGTGCCGAGGCATCTCCAGTTCGGAGCTTACTTTAATACGGCGAATAATGCACACACGCAGCCCAATAGTAGAAACCGTAGGCCATTTTGGCCTGCAACCTCTTTCAACACATAAGGTAGATGAGGGCCACTTCACACACAAGCCAAGAGCCGTGACCATGAAATTGTGAGAGCCCAAAAGAAAGTGTCCAAAGGCCGTCCCAAGACACCTCCAACATCATGTAGTGTGGTCACGGATCCTCAAGTGTAGTGTGAAGTCATATGTGACCGGACCCTCAACCAAATGCTATTTCAATGAATTTCTATTCATGCGGGTCCTCACACATGATAAAATAGAATAAATCAACGGTTGTGAGCATCCGGAGCGCCATGGTCTCCCGGGTTTGTGTTAGGCCTACCTCCAAGAGGTGGTTTTTGAAAATAGTTCAAGTGACCATGAAACACGATCCATTGGATGCCATGTAGGAATGCATGTAGACTTTACATCCATCTTGCATTCACATACTCCGTTGGTCCCTCAAGTGTAGTGTGAAGCGAACTCAGACCGGCTCCGCCTTTTCCACCAATGAGAGTGCTTGAAGTGTACTGGTCAAGGCTCTCAGTCCCGTGTGTGAAGTGGCCATGAGGCTAATGTGGACACCTCCATCTCTTTGGAATCATCCAACATATGGGTTCAAGTATTAGGAGCTCGAGCATGTTAGCAACTGCAAATTAGGATCAAAGAATTTGAAATTGTTGAAATTGGAGTTGAGGAAGGTGTTTATCTAGGCTCCAGAACTAAAGATTCTTTGCTTCCCAATTTGGTGTTATAGGAGGGGGGGAATCTTTTATCGTTCAATGTTGTATAAGTGGATGACATTAGTAGCAAAATCTATATGTGTCATTTGCTAATGAAAACCAAGTTTAATGCCAATATAGGATGTGTCATGTCTCTAAAGTGGTCACGGGTAAGATAATATGTTGCCATATTGGCTTTTTGTTATGATGCCCACAATACAAGTTGGTTGGCACCTCACATCCACATGCCGCCTCCTAATTTGCCACCCACCTGACACACCAAAATCAAGCATGTCAATGCTTGGTGGATGTCACTCCTAAGTATGGAGGCTGGTGAGTGTAGTTTGATTTTTGTGAAGGTGACTAACCAAATATCATGAAAGTGGCGGCTAATTCACCATGCATTACTCATCCACTAAATTAGAGTGATTGTACTGGCAATTAAGAGCCAAAAATAGGTTGTCCAATTAAGGAAGCTAACCAAATTAGCTTCATCTACCTGAGGTGGATATTTTTCTTTTTGCACCCACTTCCCGTATGATATGAAACACTTAATTAGTGCAAGATGATTAGTAAGATCCTAGTGTTTCCAAGTCCAACCGGTTACATGTTGTGCTCTTTCGGTTTTTATTTGCTAATTTGAGTATATTCCATAGATTTCTTACAAATGATCGATACTTTTCTTAAAGTCTTGAACCTCACCTACACTAAATATGATATTTAGTGTCATCAGTTCTAATTGTCTTGCTCAATACTAATTGTAAACTGCGGTATAGGGTCACCAACACTAAATGTTGACCCAACATTATTTGTCATTCCTGTATTTTTTTTGAATTATACAATTACGGTGGTGCAATTACTATCACTTACCAAGTGATTTTTCATCCAAATTTCAATCATCCATGACAATCTTTCATCACACATTGCTGACAAGAGAAGGTAGGGTTTTGGCCAATGGATGAACTCATCCATCATCCATGACAATATTTTTTCATTTATTCATAAGAAGTGTCATCCAAAAAGTTACCATAGTGACATAAAATACCATATGACACTAAATATCATATTTAGTGTAGTTACTTCTCAAACTCAACTGGTTAATCTGAAACTAGTGGTTGGTTCTCCCTGTTTATTGATTAATATCTTTCTCTCCGCACCACTTATATAAACCACACAATTAGTGCAAGATGATTAGTCAATCCAAATTGTGCCCATAGTCATTTGCCTCATAGTTTGTAGAGCTCATAAGAATATCTTATTCATTATCAAAGTGAAGATTCTTGAGCTCGTGAAGTGGTCATATAGATCCCCCCCAACAGTCTTGACTATTGAGCTTAGAATGGTTAGCAAATTTTGAGCATGTAATCCAATTTCTTTTAAATACAAAAAATCTTGAGTTATTTGATTCACACCTAAGCACATATCACTCAAATATAGGTGTCTAGATTAGTTTTGTGTTCAATTTAAGCACATCTACCTTATTGAAGATTTCGAGTTGTACTTACTGAAAAACTCTAGCTCATACTTTAGAGATCAATTTAATATCTCTTCTTTCTTCTTTCTCCTTTTTTTGAACCTCTTTTCTTGGTATTTTGATATTTTGATGGTTTGAAATTAGGGCAATTTCACACACGAGACTGAGGGCCCGTGACCATTGCACTTTAACCACTCTCATTGGTGAAAAGGCAGAGCTGGTCCAAGTTTGCTTCACACTACACTTGAGGGACCAACAGAGTAAGTGAATGCGAGATGGATGTAAAGTGTACACGATTCCTATATGGCACCAAATGGATCATGTTTCATGGTTGCTTGGACTATATTCAAAAACCATGTCTTTGGAGGTAGGCCTAACACAAAACTAGGAGTCCACAACACTCTGAAATCTCACAACAGTTCATTTATTATATTTTATCATGCACAAGGACCCCGCATGAATAGAAATATCTTGAATTAGCATTTGGTTGAGGGTCCGGTCACATATGACTTCACACTACACTTGAGGGCCCATGACCACGCTACATTAATTTGGACGTGTCTTGGGACGGTCTTTGGACACTTTTGTTAGGGCTCTCACAATTCCATGGTCACGGCTCTTGACTCGTGTGTGAAGTGGCCCTTCCTCGGGGAGATCACTCCATTGTCAAGTTGAACACCACGTGCGAACAAAGTTTGCTACCCCTATATTACATGTCATAAATAATTTTAAATTTTATGATATTTTTTCTACATATACACAACCATTGATGGTATCTTTTGTATATTTTTTTGAAAATTTTAGTCATCTTCATTAATTGTAGCAATTTGTTTAGTTCAATTCTGTGTCATTCTAGTTAGAAATGGTATGTTTTATTAAAAAAACAAATCATCAAATTTAGTCACCATTTTTTACTATGTAACATGTACCATTTATATCTACTCATGAAAAAAAATTGATAAAATTGTGACCCATTTTGGTGATGCTTTTTACATTTTTTACATTTTTTACATCTAAAATGATTGCACGTGGTTGTTCAACTCTACAATGGAGTGATCTCCCCGAGGGCCCTTCTTCCATTTTACATGGCACGAGTCTCCCCTTACCCGAACACTCCCGAATCATGACAAAAGTCAAAGACAATGTTCACCATCTTCAAGTAAATGCTAACTTAATATCTGAAGTTTTGACAAGCTCCAAACCCTAAACCCTAAACTCCAATTCTTTATGAACTGTCTGGAGCATGAAGGTAGTACTATTAGGTCAATGAAAACTCGTGAAATTGGAATAGTTTCACGGGACCGGGTTGCTATGCAATTAGTAGGCTGTAGGCTGCCAACTACATTCATAAATATCAAGAGGAATGACCCGAGATATGTAGGAGATCTTTTAGATCTTTATGCTAATTAGTTTAGTACCATAGCTTCTACTTAGCCAAACGAGGGAATGAAGGGAACCGATTGTAGCAGTGCCCGGGGAAGATTTTTGGGCATAATCGGTCGAGATCCGAGTGTTTGCAAGTCCAACCGGTTACATGTTGACAACTTTCGTTTTTCTTTATTAATCCTTGATGTCCTATGCGACCATGATCTGGTCGTGAGCAGTTCGTTCTGACCCCTTTGACACTAGTTCAGATGGTTGCTGGATTGTTTCAATCATTTCTCTTGTTTATGTTCGAGTTTGCTATGTTTTGCTATGTGGATAATTTGGATTCAACAAAGTTAGGTGATTTTTTGGATTAATTCATATATGGGAGTGTGCTCTCAACTGGTTTACAGTGGAACTGGTCCACGAACCAAAACTTGACATTTGTCACCTCCGTGGTTTAGGGGCAACATATTGTAGATATGTTTCTTTGTTGATCACCATGTGCAAATGCTTCCCAATCGATCTCAAAATTTGCATGGCACTCAAACACAACATATCCTAAACATTACAATTGGAATTTTAGGTTGGACATGTCTTGGTGGGTGTAAATCCATGTGGAAGGTGCGCAATTATGGCACTGCTACCTCAAATTGCAAAGCTTCCCACAAAATAATGGTTTCAAGATTTGTGAGTTGGTTTGAGTAGGTATATTGCTTCTCTTTTGTCATTTGGAGATGATTTGAGTGGAGGTTCGATAAGAAAAGCCAACCCTAATTTAATTTCTAAATTGTTACCCCTCCGTACCACTATTAACATTCCTAATATCTTATAATCTCCTACATAATAGAATAACAACGATTAAATTTGGACTATGAGTAGTCACTTCTAACTTGCAAACATCTATACAGTTGGATTTGTCCAAAAACTTTAGATATTCAAGTATGGACTCTAAAATTGAGGTCACATTTTATGGGCAGATTTGAGAGAAATTGGGATGTATTTTATAAATTCCTCTAAAATGATCAATAGTTTTCTAAGTTCTTGACCTTCAACAAATGTTTTCCTCAAACTCAACCGGTTCTCCCCATCACTGGATTGTAGATATTACTGTAGTACCTTTACCACTTTGGCTATTATTATTATCATAATAATTTAAATTCAAAAATCCCGGATTTAAAGGAAAACTCTTTTTTCCATGTTGATTTTTGATATTTTTATGAAATCAAAAAATTGTGGGTTTTCTAAAAAATAGTTTAATTAGTGCCGAAGTGGTAAAGGTACTACAATATTAGAGTTATCCTTAAAAGGACTTGTCTGGTGTTTGGAGGTGCATTTTGTTTTTGGTGTATTAAGCCCAAACCACAAAGATTGGAAGTTTTTCAAAAGGGACATCACCCTTTAGTTAAGAGGAGCAAGTAGCTAGCCAAGTCCCCAACTCCCACCAAAATGGGAACTGCATGGAGACAAAGGAGGCATTTGGGTTGTCCCTACCGATCAAGGGCCTAGTTTTTTTGATCCGAGCAACTAGAGGATCACGAGATTTATTTGATTTTAACAGCTCATCCTTTAATGGTTTTGTTCCCAATGATGCCTCTAAGCATTGAGCCTAAGAAGAAGACAACTCCTAAAGTAAGATGGTGTTTGGTTGCTATGAAGGGGATTTCGAGGCATGTTCAAGGTGCGCTAGCAGCCTTGCGCTTGAGGCGGGTAGCCATGTGCACATTCTCCAAGGCCGATGACAAGAAAGTGGGTGTACATTTTATTCAAATAAAAAACATCAATTATCCGTAGCATGAGGTGGGGACATAGATCTCACTGGAGTTGCCTTTGGGAACTTTGTCCCCACCTCATGCCACGGACAATGATGTTCCCCAACCTCATTCAACATCCATTCACCTTTTCATTAGCTGCATGCCTGTCATAAAATGCAATTCACATGGATGGCCTAGGTGTCCCTTTCATCCCCGTACAAACACCCATTTTTATGGGAGTAGGGACATGGAGTAGCTACCATATGAGAGGAAGGAAAATGGTGTGGCCCTAGTGACTCATCATTATTATTATTTTGGCTTGGTTCTAGGTGCAAAATATTCATATGACAAAAAGGTAAATGGCATGGCAATGGAGGAACATTTAAAAACTTCCGAAAACTAGCGCCTGGAAATCTTTAAATTGGGGAGGAAAAATAAGAATTGAAAGAGGGAGATGTTTATATTGAACATCATACTTCATAATGCCAACAAAGTTGCCGCCCAAGCACAAGAAGACCTCCTTTGTCTTTTGGTCATGTGGTTTGGGCCTTAGTTGGAAACTCTATGGATCCAACATATGTTCTAAATATAGAAAATCTAGACCCACCAACCTCAAGGCTCCCAAGAAATTATGAGGCTCGATATACATGCTTTCAAAAGAAAAAAATGACCAAGCACGGAAATAAACTCTGGTGAAGCTGAGAATGATAGAAGAACCTCTTTAAACATGTGACTATTTATAGGTCCTAACACGGCATAGATAAATCACACAAGAATAGAACTTCCCATGAACACCTTCTATTTGACCTTTTCAAAATAACTCTTATATTCAGGGATGAAATAACTTACACCCGAGAGAGAGCTGACTTTTCAAAACTTTTTCAAAGCTTGAACTTCCTCTTTTCAGAGGCCAAATCCTTCAATTTCTTCCTCATTGCAATGCAAGGGTGGGTGGGTGGGGACTTTCACAAGACTCTTTTCATATCTCTTGCCTCTTCCTACCATAACAATACCTTACATAATGGAGTCATTTGTAATTACGTCTCCTTCTATGTGTTGTATCATACATCCATGTTGTATCACACCCTATTTTGCTTTGCAATAATATGTACCTTACTTAGTCCTTTTTGCTATCATATGGTATTCAATGCCAAATGTTTGTTTTTGACTACCCTATGCTTTGGAGTTTGACTGCCAACCTTCTTGCTCCCCTATCAAGTATAGCTAACTAGCCCATTACATGTATGAGGTACTTAAAAATGAAATGTTTCTAGTAACCTCAACCAATAGAGATGCATAAAATGTCATAATCACAATACATTACTGCATTGAATGTGTGAAGGGCCTGCCTCACCTGTGCCCATGCAACCAACCAACAAACAATTGAGGATTAGTTATGTACACGAGGTAAATAACAGCAGGACCCAGTTGTTATCCATGTCACACACACTTAATCCACTTCAAATGCATCAAAGTATTTCAAAATTCAACACTCATTGTAAAACAACATATGTGTGTTCAAACCTATTCCTTGGCCATGATTGGGTTACTCCAAGTAGAATGCTCCTCTTGGTAATGAGCCCTAGTTTCTCTTACTTCTAACACGTATCAGTTACCCTAATGTGTGTACATAGAGCTCGCCGCACCTCTCACTTGTGTGAATGGCAAAAAAGAAGCTCTTTTTAGGGTTAAGGGTTTATATTGGAGTTCTTACCTCTGGTAAGTTCTCGTAACTCTATTTTTACCCCATTCATCTACGTCTTTATTACATCCATTCCATGGTAAGTATGATTTCCTTCCATGCTTGTGTACTTAGGATTCTCTGATTTTATAATCATCCATTTTACATAGTTGATTAATGCTAGGTATATTAGTGTAAGAGTTCAAAACTGAAACCTTTATGTAACATGGCATTAAGAGAGAGAGAGAGAGAGAGAGAGAGAGAGAGAGAGAGAGAGAGAGAGAGAGAGAGAGAGAGCCGCGCATCTAACTTATCCAACATTAAAACCGGTCCCCATGCAGAGTTATATTCAGGGATGAAATAACTTACACCCAAGAGAGAGAGAGAACCTCTCATCTAACTTATCCAACATTAAAACTGGTCCCCATGCAAGTTTATGGCCGATTCATCTCAAATGACTTGAACTAGATTAACTTGAGGTCTTTAAAACAAATGCCAGTGTCGGGAAAACTGACTGCAAATGGAAACCCCCAAGCTGCATACTATTTCAGGGCCTGTATGTTGCGTGGATGGGAAGTGGCGCTCCAATAATGCGATTAAATCCAATCTCTCCGGTCAGGAGTCGGGACTGACTGACCGCTAGAGGGGGGCCCTCGCCGCTTCATGCAGACCCAGTCTGCTGTAGGATATCTGACTTTCCTTCCCCTCATAAAGGATTCTCTCATCCACCTACTGTCTGTACGTAGGAACTTTTCGTACTGAAACTTATTAGTACAGATGTATAGCTTCGCATGAACCTTTTTGTGGCAGACGGAGTTCACGAATTCAACTAACTTTGCAGGTGCCAAGAGTTAGTGGCTGATGATCGTATGCTCCTCGATTGCTTGGATCGGTAGTTGGAGTTAGATTTGGTGCTCATCATTCTTTGACCAACCGTGTCCTCAAACCTAAAGCAGCCTCCCTGCAGCGACGAAGAACGGAGAGAACCCTGACCGCTAGTTACAGATGGACTGCTTGAAAGATCGAGACTTCAGGGAATTACTGATCAGTTTAGAGGAATCTATAGAACGGAATATACCTCAGATTAGTAAAGAAAAACCGAAATAACACAACATGTAACCTGGTTGGACTTGGAAACACTAGGATTTTGATCGATCATGCTCAATATCCTCCACGGACACTGTCCTGCAGGTGACTGAACATGTTTTGTATAACTCAAGAAGTTATTAGAGTATAACTACATTAAAGATGAGAAAGGAGCTTGGTAGATTAAACCATCTAGTTTACTGTGGCATTAAAATTGGTGTGGCATGTTAATTAGAGTGGTTTTCATGACTTGTCATGTACCAACAAGTGACATATGACACCTTTTCTAGTTGTTGGCAAGTGATTGCAAAGAAAATTAGTGTAAGTCAATGTTGAATTGTGTGGACCACACTTAATCATATAGTTAGTGTAGTCGTGAGAAAGTTGTTTGAGTAGATACGGTTCATATTTATTAACGTAGATGCGTTTGATTCGGTGTTGTATCTTAAACGGACACCTATATTTGAGTGATGAATGATTGTGTGTGGATCTAAGAATGGACACCAAAAAGATATGTGTTGAGAAGAAATAGAACTATGTGCTCAAATTTTAGTAACCATCTTAGATGCAAAAGTCAACATAATTGGGAGAACCTATACGAACACTCAATAACTCAAAGAATCTTCACTTTAACAATGATTAGCATATTCATATGAGGTCCGAAATTTATGAGGAAGGTGGCCATGGGCACGATTTGGATTTGCTAACCATCTCACACTAATTGCATGTTTCATTGTATCCTTAAAAAAAAGTGGGTGTAGAGAGAAAAGTGTCCGTATAAGACCCGCTTACCTTAGGGCGCCTTAGCGAGTTATTTAGAACTTGAAAATAGGATGTCTACGTGCTTCGAAGTTCTCACACGGATCTTTTGTGAGCTTGCAATGTGCCTGCAATGTGTGCCAAAATAGCTGGTTGGGAGAGATAGAGAGAGGGGGGAGTCTTTGGGCTGTATGTGTTTGGCTACTAATGTATTAGGTGTGTGGGTGTAATTCGGTTTGTTTTTCATGTTCTCCAACTTTTACCAATTACATTTACACAATGAAACTTGTGATGCACTAACAAATCTATAGTGAAGCATTAGTTAAGCTCGGATTGAAAACCGGACCTCTCACGATTCTGTTAAAGTTATCGGAAGTGCGTATTTGTTGATTCCTTGAATGAATTCAAGGATTGTGTTCATTTATTGAATGTGGATTACTTGATACAATTTCAGGACATAGGCCAATCTCTTTTAGACACGTGTCCTTATGGTGTTTGTTCTTTGATCCTCACTTAACCACACACCAATGAATATCTGGTGGCGACCTGCTTGCAATGTCATGGTATGCATTGTTCTTCAGCCTCTATGTATAAAGCACAACCATATGCCTTGTCCTTAATATTTGGATGCAAGGTTTCAATTTGAAACCCACATGAGGCATGTGGCCTTGATAAATTGACACTTTGAACTTCACTACAATTTTGGCTGTTGGATCATATTAGAAAGTGTGTAATACATTAGCATTTGCAATCACAAAGATTGTCATTTCAAATTTTAGAATTGGAGTTCAGATGCAAGAGTTATCCGAGATCAAAGTGTTACACATGCATAGGCAAAAATTGCGTAGCTCGTGTCTTTAACCCTTAACTTTTTGAGAGATCATTTTCCAGCTTATGAATGACTCTTGAAGGTAAATTCATCCAAAAGGAATGTGCTAGGAAGGCCACAATAGGTATCATTGTGTTCTTCAAGAAAATTTCCTAGCAATAAGCTCAATAATTTAACCCACAATATTTACTATAATCAATGTATATTGTTTCTTCTCTTTAGTGTGGATACTTAAATAGCATGCCATCATTGATTAGGTTGAATTGCTTCAATTGACAATTCTTGGTGAAATAAAGTGTGTAACAAAAATAAATGTGGTTTGCATGCGTCACTACATGGGGATTTGGGCAAACCAACCCATACACTCGTTCCTTGATGGATGCCTAAACCCTTGCCTCTAAGGGACCAGTGTATGGGTTGTTTTGCCCCAGCCACTACATGGGCATTTGCCACCAATGTTTAACCAATGCTCCTTCCACACCATGTTGTCACCACTCTCCCCGGGGTTGGACTCTTTTTAGTGCATACAAACTAACGGGGTTTTATTTGAGGAATTAGCGTACATAGTATACATAAGGGAGAGGTATTAACTTTTTCTAGTGTGTACATCTTAAATGACAGTTAAGAATTATGGAAGTAAAGGTAGATGTACAAAAGGGGGCCTTCATGTTTAGAGGATTTTTTGACAATAGATGTGGTAGTTTCATCTAATTTGCATTTTCATCCATTATTGTCATATGGTAATAGTCCATAATGACTCCCTTGGGTTATAGGACAAGTTAGAGGCTCTTGGAGACCTCATGCCTCCCTTGAGTTTTGCTCCCCAGATTGTGGCTAAGCTATTGTGCTCTTGTCTTTGTTTGTTTGATGTAATCGTTAAAGTACATGCTATGGATGAAAAATTGTTCAATTAGAAAGTGAATATGAATTTTACATGTAATAAAGGCATATTTAATTTGTGGTTTATATTTTGTATATGTAGTGGAGTCATTTATCGTATTAAATTGAAAATCTTAGTATAAATGCATGAGTCCATTTTATAGCCTATCGTAAGTACGTATACATTTGTTTTTTCTATAAACTTCCTGTATATAGGGGGTTTAATTTCATAGTGACCCATGCACATCATTTAGGTTTCCAATTAAGAGTCCACCCTATTTGGCCACTCTCAAGGTGATAAATGCCTCTAAAAACCTAAAGACAGCTTGTCACGCCCTCATATTAACAATTGGACATGAACATCACCTTTTCAAAGTCCACATGAAATTATGCAATATAACTTTAAATTCATGTTAGATTGTAGAATGTAATGTCTACCACACTACATTAATTTCTTTATTTTGTAATATACTATAATGTTCTACAATTATATGTACCACATCAAATCAAGCTAGAAAAGGAAAAAAACAAAAAAAAAACGTTGGTGTTCTAACACCAACGTGAATGTGAGCCCATTCACCTTATACCAATCATGATCATCCATGATGCAACAACGCATGACTCAATGCTTTCCTTTCATAAGGTGGGTTCCACAAATCAAGCTAACTAATAACCCGCCCACACTTACTGGTGTGGGCCACCAGTGAACGGTGAGTACCAAAACTGGTTACATCCAGTGGCTCTCATTGGCTAAACCAACTCTAAAAGTGACCCCTGCTGGTAGGAACCGTTCATTGGTGACCCGCACCAGTAACTGTGGGTGGGCTATAAATTAGCTACAAAAGTTTGAAACAATAAAAACCCACACTAAAGAGAAGAAAGAGCATTGTCACACCTAGCCTTTGTAAGGGAACTATTTCCACAAGTAAAGTATGACATGCAGTGTGTGGACTTTCTTGGAGAGTTGTTGTTCTCGTGCACCGGGACCCGCCTAAATGGAAGATAAGTTAGGTACATTTTATAATGTTTTATAAGTGTTCTAGCTTTGCATGTGGCTCACTTGCACAGGCTTCTGCCAGAATGTGGAAACCATGACATGCAATTGGTAGGCAGGAGCTTTGTGCTGGTGGGTATGGGAATGTTTCATCTTACCCTCCTTGGTGGAAACAAGAGGCGATTGGTTTTGTTTGAATCCGTATATGTAGCTATAAACAATGTGGCTAGGGATTCGTGGTGTCTATGTATAAGGGCTGCTTCACACTATGGCCGTCCAAGTCGAGAGGCTGTGGGATTGAATGGCCAAACTTTGTTGAGAGTCCAAAGAAATGGGCTGAAAATAGCCAATAAAATATAGGAATTGGAGCCTTCGGGTGGGCTTAGTGTGTGAAGCCTCCAAAGGCCAAGCCCAAAGTCCAAACCTTTGGCCATGAACTCCCACGGCCTCTCAACTTGGATGGCCATAGTGTGAAGCCTCCAAAGGCCAAGCCCAAAGTCCACAGGAAGAAGGAGCATCCCTCCAATCTAACAACCAAGATCTTGTCAGTTTTTGATTTTTTATGAAAAAAATTGACGGCCTCTCGACCGTAGTTTGGGTTTTCATTCTTGTCCGACCCAAACCACCTTCAAGAGTTTGTCGCCTTGGTAAAAAAATACTGCCATGTAGGCATTTTGGAGAGTGACGGCCTTTGGACTTTGACCTCTAGTGTGAAGGGTCGAGAGGCCAAATCCTTGGATTCTTGCAATTTGATTGGTGGAAAAACGACGGCCTCTCGACCTTCGGCCATAGTGTGAAGCAGCCCTAACTCATCCATCGTGGATGAAGGGGCCCTAGTAAAAAACTCGTCCCCTATTATAAGATCGAGGGCCGATTCAGCCCAGCTAGACTCCACGACAACTAATTTGAGAATTTTGATGTTATTTCCAGAGTCAAATCATCTAAAAAGAATCGTTGACACTAGAAAGGCCACATCTCCATTCATGTGGATATCTGAATGGCGTGGTCAAGTCAAACGCACAGATAATAATTCCTATTCCGGGACCTCTAATCCCCTACAAAAACACTAACTTATCGTATCTTGGTGTTGGGAACAGGCGGTGTAGCAGCCTTCTCTGGGTCTAAGAAATGTTTTATCAAGAGACACTGCCTATATTTATGACAATAAGGAAAACTGGACATGATTCTGTCAGCATGGCCGAGTGGTTAAGGCGATAGACTTGAAATCTATTGGGGTTCCCCCGCGCAGGTTCGAACCCTGCTGCTGACGTTTTTAGCTTACAATTAAACGTTCTACCTAATCCTTTATGAACCTTTTAGATAAGGTTGAGGCATCCATAACGGATATAATAACAGAGTTTGCATCTGTTGAGGAGGAAGTAACAGTGGAAAATTTGTTTTCCTTGCAAGAGAAACAAATTTTAAGGGGAGAGAGAGTGTGTTTTCCCCATGAATATGGAAATTGCTACAAATTTCAAAGCAGTACTATTAGGGTAACACATAGTCGATCTACAGGTTAACTCATAACTTCTCATCTAAATTCTAATGCTTGGCTATGACAATTGTGAAAACTCTCGTGAGGGTAATCAATCATAAGCCGCCACCACATAAACCTTTACTTCGTTTGCTTAAAAATTATATATCTCATCCATGTTGGCATTACAGGTACCCTAGTGAGCAGTGAAATGGACCTAGTCGACTATGGGTGACTGGACCTTATCAGTAGACATTTTGTTCCATCAACTTTTTCAATGTCGAGAAAAATTGAAACTACAAACTTCAAGGTCAAGACATCCATAGTCGACCATGTCCATTTAACCTTTCACTAGGGTACTTGTAATGCTGACATGGATGCGATCTATATTTTTTAGGCGAATGGAGTAAAGGTTTATGTGGTGGTGGCTTGTGATTGATTACCCTCATAAGAGATTTGACAATTGTCGTAGCCAAGAATTAGCATTTAGATGAGCGGTTATGGGTTAACCTATAGATTGACCATGTGTTTCAATAAACTTTACTGCTTGGAAATTTGCAGCAAATTTTCATATTCATGAAAAAAACTTAAAAAAGAAACTTGCACTCTCCACAAGAAAATAATCCCATCCTATTACTCCTCCTAACAAATGAAAAGTATCTTATTTTATCAGTTCTAGATGCGTCAACCTTAGAGGGATCTCTCAGGCTTCCCACTTCATCAACCACTTTGAGTACATGCACCTAAGGTTCAAGCACCCAATTGTGTCAGTGACCCCAATTCCAGCACCTACCCCCCCCCCCCTCCAACGACATGAAATATAATTGATTTTAAGGTCCACGAAGGCAAAAGGCTTATGGGACTAGAAAAATAATTAGGGTGGTGTCAAACCAGCTAAGTCCTTAGAGTGGTGGAGTGTGGCAGCCTCCATGAGATAGAGGCTAGTATTGACTTGATGGTCCAATTGAAAGACAAACTGGAGACTCCGTAATACTACATTCTCAAATAGTGATTGAAACTTATCCCAAGTGGAGTTATGTAGGGGATCTCACTCTAGCACAAAGTATGCCTCGTTTTCAACTACATTATAAGAGCAAAAGTGGCTTAAATATTTATCTCTAGAGATGGGTGTAGTCGACCACCGTCTAGTTTCAACGACAAGCCTATGATTCGAGGTCCAGTAAGCAACAATGATTTTGCATTGTGGTAGTGTCAATGGTTGCTTCAGATACAATTCACATTTGTATTTGAGAAAATCTTTGAGGTGGAGGTGATTAGTTTCTTCCCCATGGAATGGAACAACTTCTACTCTTTTCCAAGAAAAACCTCCTTGAGATCATCAAATGTGATTTTTGATGGTGTTGGGTTGTCATGGGTTTCCCAGTGAGATGGACCCCATGTTGCCTTCCACATGCCAATTTATGCTAGGTAGCAAATCCTTGTTTGGCAATGTGTTGAGAAAGTGAGGCTACTTGACTGACTAACCAAGAAGAGGGTAGGTGGGCAAGTTGTGGTTGAAATCTTATAGTTAGCTCAAGAGCATATAGTTCCATGGGATGTTCTCCAAATTCAGCCAACAAAATATGGTAGGTTGTCAAAGAAACTCGACAGCTATATACTTTAACATGAGAAGTTATTGTATCACTCTGAAGATTAAAATTATAACTCATTGGTTGAAGAAGACAAAATGTCAATGATCAACATTGTCCACTTTGGAAAGCTTATGTAACTAAGAAGCGTAAAATTGAGGTTTGTGATCTTAAACTTTGAAACAAAAATAAAAATTAGATATGCTCTAATTTATGTAAGCTTAATATTGTTATGCTCATACCAAAATTGCTCATCCAAATAAAATATTGGAATTGTTTGGGTTAGTGCTTGAACTGCACAACTTCTACCTTAGTGTTAAATGGAATGGCCATGCTTGGCAAAACGTACCAGAAACAGACTACTACTTCATTTTGTTGACCTGGGGTGCATTGGGATTGATTGCAAGTTGTGGATAACTTCCATGAGAAATTTTGCTTCTTAGATTCATCACTTTAAACACTTTACTTCATCACGGGTGTGGTCCCACCTCTCTGTGCAAATGGATACCTTCCTGCCATGATTGAAAGACCTCTCAAGGACATAGTGACAATTAAGAGTTACAGTACAACATATTTAAAACTAAGGTAAGCACACCTTAAATGGACACTTTTAGCTCTGCACCCACTTCTCGTAGGATATGAAACACAATCAATACAAGATGATTGACAAATTTAAGTTAAATTATGGCCGTAACCATAATTCTCATAAAATTTGGAGCAGATATGAATATTTTATTCATTATCAAAGTGAAGATTCTTGAACTCATTAAATACTCATACAATCCTCTCAATTAAGTTGATTGTTGAACTTTGAAGGGTTAACAAACCTTGAGCACGTTGTCCAATCTCTTTTACACACTTGTCATTTTGGTGTTTGTTCTTGGATCTACGCTTAACCACACACTGCTCAAATGTAAGTGTTTGATTAGAAAAAGTAACCAAGTTTGACCTACACAACTTCAATATATTGGACTAAGATAGAGGGTGCTTGAACCAACACTTTACACAATGCAACCTATTTTTGGAGTCCATTTGGATTAGTGGTTTGCATGATTGACTTAGCAAATTGACTTAGCTTAGACATAGTAAATATATTGCACATCATATGCATATAATAAAATATTTAGAAGTCACTTGCCCCTAGCATCCTAAATCCATCCCTAGATCCCCAATTTTTCCATTGCAAATGCTCCCAAAACTGCCCTTATACTCGCCCAAAACCACTCCCATTTTTCACCCAAAACCGACCCCGCTTTCTGCCCAAACCACCCCCACCTTTTGCCCAAACCATCCCCACACTAAAACCAACTTTCCACCCGTTGAAAAAGTCAAGCTCCTATATAACTTTTGCATGTGGGATCCTATTTGACGTAAGCCACGCCTAGCTATGTTCCGGTGCTTGCCTAAACCAAATCCACTTTCTCTCCTCCAATCCGAAGCAAAGTAAATCTGAAATTGGTTTTCAGTCAAGCCTACGTTTCAGGTTTCTTGTGCTTGCTTTAGTTGTGTGCAAAACCATAAAGGCAAGGAAGTGATGATTGTGTACAAGGAACAGCTTTCTCGTTGTTGGGGACATGACCTTCTGATGAAAACACCACTTATACCCATCCACGTATACTTTCTTTCAAAGTGTGGGGTAGCTGGTAGATGTGCTAGTTGCATTGTCTTTTTCGCTGATGTCATTCTGCTCACCAACCAGTCTAGAGATTCACACTAACGTATGTGGGTGTTATTCAGTTACTTTTCTTAATTGGGCACCTATATTTGATTGGTGTGCTTCAGTGATTATCAAAGAAGAAACACCATAAAGACAAATGTTTAGAAGAGGACTACATTTAGCAACTACTCCACTCAATTGTGAGCACAATTGGGAGGACCTATGTATTTAGTTAAAGAATCAACAAGGATGAACTTCCGATAAATAATACTAAATAAGGGGAGGTCTGATTTCCAATTTATTTTTGTCAATGTTTCATCATAGATTTGCTAATGCAACAGAAAGTTGAAGACGCAAATCTGATCAATAGAAGATGGGGAACAAGAAAAACTAACCGAATAACACCCGCATACTTTAGTATCCCTCTGCTCACGCCTTTAATCCATACGTGCTGGAAGGACCTAGTCAAATGATAGGTAGCATTTTGACGAGTGAGTGGAAGAGAAAAGTTTATTATCATAAAGTGGGTTGCAATTTATTATCATAAAGAGCAAATAAATGTACACCACCCATAGGTGTCCAATTGGGTTGATGATCTGACCTATCTGTGGAAACATATAATACAATGGTAGCTCCACAATTCCTGGAACTTGTACCAACATTACAGAAACTTTCATGAAATTATGTGTTTCCATCCTCCAAAATTTGGGCAAGAGCGTATGGACTTCCCATTGACTTCCTTTTTTTTGCAGGACATTCAGTGAGACAAAATGGGCTGTGACGAATTCCCGAACAGGCGATTCAGGATTGCAGCAAGCCTCACACCCCCTTGTGCTAATCTTGCTTCCACAATAGGCAGCCGAGAGAGGAAGTAATCATCTGCAGGCAACAAATCAAGCAAGTATGTTATTTGTAAACCTAGATGCTCATGATCTGTCTTCACAATTATCTTGATCTGTAACCCTCATGAGCCGACTTCTTGAGAATTCATGTACCAACGTAGCAATGTACAGGGCACATTACCTCCTAGAGTGGATCCTGGGGTAGCATTTCGGTATGCCCATTGGCAAGCCAGCCTGATGCTTTCAGTAGCATATCTGCAGCAAACAACAATGAGAATTACTTCACCACTCTCTGAGTTTCCAGTCAGTGTTCAGATTGATGCTTAGAATGAACCAGGCCTTAATAGTGCATGGCCAAACAAAATCCTACGATGTACACCAATGCTAGTGTAATCCCTTAGGTATCAACTCTTAGACATATTTGCCGAACATTACTCTTGAGATTATTGTATCTATGGTGGAGATAGAGTTTTGACTCTCTATTCTGAGCATCAGGTTGGTTGCCACATGTTCAATAAAAGAGGAAAGAAGCTGAAAGCCTCTTAAACAAATTAAAATAATTTATATAAACACTTGCAAAGCGTGAGAGTAAGAACAGGTGGGCCTCCTTCTGTATCAACAGTGAAGAATTGGATTGGCAGTGAAGAATGTGAAGTTCACAGATCTATACACAACTTGCCATTTCAATCCATCGGGAAAAAGCCAGAACATGGAGTTCAACTTACACGTCAGGGCATGCAATTGCTCCATCTGAGCATTCACTCCACAGTTTTGCCTGTCCAACCCAGTTGTCCTGGATACAGTTCGGAGTGAACGTCGCTTGTCAATGGAGAGAACAAGATTAATGAATTTGAGGTTTTTCATGTGTTGGGTAAGATTACATGCAAGGGCTGTAGCCGAGTGATTCAACACTACTAACAATTCATAACACTTGCTATCAAGTAGAAAGGTAGTGTAAAAGGAAGAGCAGGAATGAAGAAATGCAAGGTCCTGGGGATACCGTTATATTGTTCAGGATTGCAGTAGTCATGATAGCAAGACTTCCATTATAGTAGAGGTCCTTTGCCCTGTTAATGAATTCGTTGTCCCAAACCTACAACATCATCCAAGACCTCCATCAGTTATGAGACACTAAGATTCATGATCCTCTGCACTATAGAACAGTAGAGCTCGGAGGAAAATTTAAATTTACTGTAGAAAGATTCTATGACAATATATCACTGTGTTGAGCCAACATTCTAACACTTCAGGCATTCACTTAGTGTGGCGACTGAGGGTACCATCCAAGCAACACGGCAGTTTTGGTTCTTGCCAGTAGTGGACATGGAACGGAACATTGAGCAATGTTGTTTCAGAAAGCCTGTGAAGCTTCATCTTTTGAAATGACACAAAATATGATTATAAACTTCAGGCTACAAGAAAGCAGTTCTACCCGAACTTTACATCAGTTAAGATGTTAACCACATCTAGTTAGCCTGTATTCTAAGCTCGTGGGCAGAAAACAGTCTGATCTCTTCCTTTTCTTGATGAGACCTGTACTTGAGGGCCATTCAAGAGGCTCAAGAATCAAGGGACAGGAATGTGATAGACCTCAACCTTTTGATTGGTCCACAAATTCTTTAAGAGTTTCACAACGATACCTTAGAACATTTTAACCAAAGCAAAGGCAGAATATCAAGCACAAGTAAAATGCTTTGAGGCTTCAAGGGATGTGAGATTATATGCTCGTGAGATTACAAGAGAGCGTTGTACTTACATGGTGCAGATTGGCTTTGCGTCTGTACCAATGCAATATTATAGTATTTCCACCTGCATCATTTGTGAAGCCCACATGCAAAGGCTGCACACAGAAAGAGAAGCACATAGTAGCAGATGATTAACGCCAGTTCAACATGTTCAATTCAAGTTTCAACAACACGATAATACAATTACAAGAAGTCACCAATTACCAATAGAAGCCACCAACCATTGTCCTTTCCACTTTTGCCAGCATAAAATTCTAAGATATCAGTAACCCTGCATGAGAATTATTCCAAATAAGGAAGAGGTGAGTTAAACCAACCTCAACGAGGTGAGTATGACTGGACCAGAGGACTGAAACAAGAGAGAGGAGTGGGCAAACCTGGTGGATGTCCCCTACAATATGTGCTAGAAAGAGGAGGGCCTCTGTCAAGTTATCTGTTATGTGCACGAACATGATACCAACATTAGATCAACCTATTGAATATTAAAATACTAGATTTTGTTTTTGCATAGACTTCCTTAAGATGTAAATATTCAACTACAACCAAGGAACCCTGAGAATTCCCAACTAACAGATGGTTTTCATAAAGGGAGTGCCGCTTGTTGTATAATTTGCAGGATACACACACCAACTATTTGAATGATGCTGGTCAATACAAAAACCGAATGCAGCTCAAGATAGATGAGCACTTACACTGTGTCTCACGAACCTTGGTGGTAATTAGATTGGGTGGAGGCAGTTCAAACTTAGTCAGCTGAGAAGTATAGTTGTTGATAGCTCCTGATGCACAGTAGTCTTGTCTTCCATCCGCATCATGACAATCACCTGTGACATCATGCATTACAAATCTTGCTGTCATTAATCATGCTCTCCACAAGTACAGGTAGGCTCTCTGCACTAATTCCCGTGATTCTGGCAACCCTCACAGTAATCCACCAACTACATGATTATATAACTACTTTTGCTTTCTTCACATAACTTTTAGAAAAGTGAGATTCCAGTGTAAATTGTTATTTGTTGAACTATAGGGTTATCCTTTGATACAAAGGAATTTTGGTCGGGAGTTGGTCGTTTTGCATACACCACTTTTCTATGTTCAGTAAGTTTTTGATGCATGCTTGGAGGTAATGTGGAGGTTTGAATGGAGCACGTTCTACGTTGGTTCATCGAGGTCAAACTCAACTTGGCATGCCCAGAGGTGCTAAAACGAGTTTGGCCCTCAATGAACCAAAACAGATTGATCTTCATTCAAATTCAAAACACTACCTCCAAGCATGCACCACAAGTGGAAATTATCGATTTGGCATGCAAAACAACCAATAGAAAATCATAGGGGACCAGCTCCCGACAATAACTCAAATGCTCAGGTTAAAGTTTAGTTGATGATTTATGACTAAGAGCTGTTATAATTTAAGAATCAAGACCATATCTGCGAGCTACAGACCTTACGTCTGCTGAAAATCTATGCACAAAAAGAGGGGAAGAACCATTACGGTCATAGTTGTATCGGCACAGGAAGTCCGGTGTATCAATGTAATGAATAGCATGTGTCCAGTGCCACTTGTACATCCACTTGATGTCGTCTGGCCAAGTGCAAAGGCTAGCAAGGCTGCCATTTGCATATTCTGGGAGTAGAGATCTCACTGCTTTCACTGTTGCTGGCTCCAGCATAGACTGCAGCAGGAGCACACTGTTGATATAACAAATCCTTTGAAAGATACTCCTCAAGCCAGACGTGTAATCTCTAAAAGAATTCATAAACTTCATCAAAGCCCCCATACTTTGAAACAGATATTCCGAACATTCCAGTTTGCAGTGCTACTTGAGAATAAAGAATGCAACTATGAATATTTTCGGAGGAACCTTGCTGGTTCATCTGTATGAGCTCAATGCATATTGAACAGTCCGTCAAGCGCTACCCTGATAACCATGCCACCACGTTCCGATCCGACATCTGAGCATTGAGATTTTCTTGAACGCATAATGTGAGGAAATTTTGAGTAAACTAAACGTGAAGACTAGTTCCCGCATTGTACTGAATAATAGTAGAACATAGGGAGTTCGTGCAACATTGCAAAATCGAAATTCAAGTGACTGGGAAAGAGAAACAAATCAACGTGGGTTTGATTGCGAATAGGATAGGATTAAGATAGCAAGCTTGAGAATGTGTAAAGTTCCAATATGAAACTAACAAAATCGATCCTACGAGGAAACATGTCACTGTTGCAAATAGGATGAGCACGTCAGAATGCCTATCCACACGTGATACCTTTTGGTCCCCTATATACTCTATAGCAGGGAACCACCAAAGAAGGCATCGCAGGAGCACAAAAATCCTCAGCCAAGCCTATTAAAAAAAAAGGTGAGCTGCGAATGATTCTCCAGCAGCAAGACACAGTCTGGAGCATCTCACGCTGTTGTCCGACGTGTCGAACGCCATTGTGGTTAGCCTGTGGTGAGAATTCTACAGCCTACCTAATGCAGAACCGCGTCATAATTTGTTGCCAGAGAAAATGCATCTGTCAACACAAGCCCTTTCCATGGCTTCTACGGTCGCCTCTGCACTATATCTCTTCATCAAACTTGCAGATATCATATATTCAACTCATTGCAACACAATCACGCACATGCAAGGTCTCGCGATGAGGAATTCGACATTGCACGTAAACTCACCTGAGTTTATGTGCACGAGATAAAAAGTCTGATTCAGCATTGCAGGAGTACAGAATTCCTCAGTTAAGCCTATTTAAAAAAGTGTGAGCTGCGAGAGATTCTCCAGCTGTAAGACACGGTCTAGGGCATTTCACTCTGTTAACTTCTATGTGCCGAAATCCCTACCTAGTTCAGAACCCCGTCATTGTTGCCAGAACAAATGCATCTGTCAACACAAGTCCTCTCGATCGCTTTTACGGTCGTCTGTGCACTGAATCTCTTCATCAAACTGGCAGATATTATAGGTTCAACTCGATGCAACACATTCACACACATGGAAGAAGAAAGTCTCACGACAAGGAATTCAAGATTGCACATAAACTCACCTCTGCCAGGAGGCAGGTAGAATGATGACCATCAGCTCCCCAAGCCACAACAGTTCCCGGCACTAGCGCCACGAAGACGAAGGCTACAAGAGCCAATAATGCCAAAAATTTCGCTCCAGCCATGGCCGCGAACCTGCTATCCTCCAATCTCACTAGTTTCACTTCAAATCAACAAAATCTTTGAGCTAGCCCTTTACGAACACCAGCTACAGCAATAAATCGATGATAAGAGAGCTGCATTCGAGAATTGTATTCCACGTTCAAGTTCAACTCCAGGCACCGAAACAGAACTCCCTAAAATGCCACAAAATTACAAAAAAAATCCTATGAAAATCCAAAAAAATTCAGAGAGTCGCCTTAGGAGCAATCTCCACGAGATGCAGTTCTCGTGGAGTAATCGGAGCGAGAAATGGCTGCAAGGATCGAATCCAAGAATGAAATCCTTACAGGACAAGACGAGGCAGAAGAGGCGGTCTCGAAGAAAAGGCAAGGTGCGCGAGGGATGGATGACGTCGTGGATGAATAACATGGATGAGAAAGCTACGAATTGTGGAGGCTTTGCTTGTACGCACGCAGTGGGGAAGAATATTCTGAGATTCCGAGGTTTGCTTGTAGCACATTCATCCATTCCGGCTTGAGTCTTAGGCAGGGGGTTGAGTGCTGGCTTTGTGAAGGAAGTTCTCACGTCAAGTTAACTCTTCGCTAGAGTGAGTTTTTAGATTTGTTCACTTTGTTCAAAATGGCCCAACCTTTGCATTTGGTCCTAGAGTTCATTCAAGTTACGCATAATGTTTGATGCTTGGATTGTCCAAAAGATGGCATGTGATACACTCGAGGTGGATGCCAAGCTATAGATAGATATAAATGGATCCAATGGATGCCAAGCTATAGATAGATATAAATGGATCCAATGGAGCAAGGATGAATGAAATGAAGAGCCTCTTTGCCCGCATGTTATTTTTCTTTTTGGGGGTGGGCCCAAAACTACAGTATTCACGTGGCTAATCAACCATGGTGCTACGATACCGTACGTGGAAGGCAGGGTCAGCACTCCCATGTCGAATAATTATTAAAAGTTAAAACAGTGAAGGTCGGCACTTTCAAAAGTAATTATTTTTAAACCGACTATTAATAGCTAACATTAATTTTTTTCCAGCGGCTAACTGTTTTATTTATTTTTTATCTATGATTTTCATTGAATGTTATGTTTTCATCCAATTTCGGCGAAAATGGTCCAATTTGGAATGATGAATTTAATGAGCACTCTCTTTTCACTTGTGTTTCGTTCAGTGCGTAAGAAGAAGCTCTTTCTTTCTTTGTGAGTTTGGTACTCTGATTGTGGTTTAGAGTGCTCTTGGTACTTGTTTTGTTGTGGCTATGGCTCCTACTTAAAAACGATTAGATTTGGGGTTTTTTGCCCCCATCAGTAAGGAAGAAATGGAGAGGAGATCGGAGTTGGAGTTTGCCGTTTTGAATAACAAGTTGGAGAAAGAATGATCAATGACCAAGCATACACTTTCAAAGTGACCGGTGGGGAGGCCAAGGAAGGACGGAACGGCGCCATTTTTTAAGCCAAAGGTCGAGCGGATGAAGTCTCTCGTTTCAAAACCAAAGGGCAGCTATAAAAATTGGTTTACTCCTTCTCTTTGGCCTCCTATTTTCAAAGCAATGCAACAAGCTAGGAATATTACGAATGCATTGATGTACTTGAGGGCAGCTTATAGACAACCAGGATCCTTACATAACCCCTATGACTATCTTGCAAGGAGTACAATGTACGAGTGGTTCCATCCCAATGGCGATTTCAAAGAAAATTACAAGCGTTGTGTGGAACTTGCCACGTATTTTGACAAGGCCTCACAACATTGCCCTATACTAGGTGATTATCCCGCCCTTAGAGATGAGATTTGCAATGTACTTAGAAAGCAATGCGCTGGCGGCCAACCACTCTCCGTTGTTATCATCCAACCCTTCATAAAAACCCTTATCCAAAAGCGTGAGCTTCAATTATTTGAGGATGAAAAGTTTAAGGTTTCTACAAAGTGGACAAGGGTTTCTATCAAATCTGAACTAAATTGGAGTTATCGTGCTGCAACAACGGCTGCGGGGAAACTTCCAGACGACTTTGAATTGCAAGGATTGACAATGACATAAATGTGTGTTTATTTGATTAAGGTTTACAACATTCCTCAATCTCTTGTTGTTAACAGTGATCAAACTGGTATTCATTTGGTATCTACAAGAAGAGCAAGAACATGGAATACTAAGGGGATTAAACAAGTAAGTGTGCATGGGCTAGAGGACAAAAGACAAGTCATTGTAGTTGTTTCATCTGCAGCTACAGGTGAAGTTTTACCTTTTCAAGTTGTATTTCAAGGATTTACTTCTTGAGCTTTACCATCACTAAACGATGGCAGACGAGAATGTGTTGATTGTGGATGGGACCTAACATTTAGTCACAATCATTGGTCTACTATGGAGACGTGTAAGAATTTTGTCAAGACAATTTTATCAAGCTATCTTCGGTTGCAAATCACTCTCTTGGGTTTATCCAGAGCCCAAGAGATGATTTGGTTGATTGATTGCTGGGGCGTACACATTTCCAAAGAATTCATGGATTGGATGAAGGACAATTATCCCCATGTTTATGTCTTATACATCCCGAAAAATTGCACTAGCATCTACCAACCTGCAGATGTGATCCTACAACGTCCGTTCAAACATATTTTTCGTCAAGAATTTAACAAGTATACGATGAGCATGATTACAAATGAGATTGAAACAAACTCTAGCATTAAGGTTGATTTTAAAATGTCTACCTTGAAACCTCTACTTTGTTCTTGGTTGTTTACTTCATGGTTATCTGTTTGCAATAAGCAAGAGATGGTAAAGGTGGGGCGGAGCAAGTGCGGACTACTTCGTTCGTTCGACCCTGAATTTCAAAAAGATGTCATGATACAAAACATGAAGTCACCTTTGTTCAAGGAAGATACAAGCATTCAAGTGGATACAAAAAAATATAGAAAATGAAGACATAGATGTCGAGGAGAGTTTGGAAGCAATAATAGAAGACACACTTTCAAGAGTTCAAAAACTCTCCACTTCTCATGGTACAGCTTCCATGGCTTCAATCCGTGGAATGACAAGGAAAAAATAAGTATGCATGCAACAATATTTCGGTAAATGTTTTATATCAACTCAAATTTAGTTTTGCTACATTCCATTCAATTTAGAAGCCAAATTTCAAATCTGCTCTAATTTTGATTTAATTTCTTATTTATTAAAGTAACATTTAGAAAACTTACCAATCCTAATGATTTTTTGGAACGTTCTTGCAGCCCATGGATCATATGTACCTGCAACAAAGAGCCAAAACATCAAAGGGGTTTTGAGAAAGAGGAAGAAATGAATAACATCACATCAAAGAGTGAGAGCAACAACAACACAATGACGAACACAATACAACTTGACATGGCAAAAAAAGACCAACATCATCTAAGAGTCAATGTAGGAAGCCCGGTATATTGCTTCTTCTCTATACATACATTAACTTCATGTTTGTTTTAGCATTTTTGAGTAGCACTTTCTTTTAGCATTTTTGACCTATAAACAAAAGCGATGTTGTGCAAAAACAGAGGCAAATATTTCAACTAGAACTCTCTTGGTAAACACCACGTTATGTCAACTTTTATGTCAACCTAAAATGCATATTTCTTAGGAAACAAGATATCTGGGAAAAGCTAACATAAAGAGGCTCCACAAAGATCCCATGTTGTGGACTCTGTAACGAAGTACCTGAGTATCAAGACGAAGATTAGGTGCTTGCATGCTGGAAATTACTCCCTCTGTTCATGGTTATGTTAGAATCGACTCCATCTGCATGTCCAAGTTGAATTTCATGCATAAGAATATTTTTGTATATATCACATACAGTTTACATTATGAAAAGATCTATCACAAGAATGTTAATACTTGACATAGGCATTCACAACAGAAAGTGGTGCATTTCACATTCATCTCATCAGTTGAGATTTTGTGAACATGACTTACCAGAGAACAACAAGGTTACTCTCTCCACTATGCATATTAATCATCCTGGACGGCATTCAGAAGTTTGATCCTCAATTGTAAGCAACTCACAATAGCTTTGCAGAAGGTTAGCTGCAGATGAATCTCTAGTGTCCCGAGGTTTGATTCCTCGCTAGCAAATTTGTTCATACCAGTAATGAACTCAACTTTTGCGTGTACAAGGTATCTTCTTATGAAGAGACATGTAAGTGGAGTAATGACTGAAATTTGTAAGGACTAAATACAGTGAATCAAGAGCACTGAAAATGAAGTCCATCTACTTAAATAGGGCAAACTCGATGCACAGATTAACACTTGAAATATATGGATACAAACCAAAAACCCCTTAGACGACTTGTCAGGAAATCATGGGTACTGATAGTAGCTGGAGTACAATAAAGGATCTGAATTTCCTTGAAACACCACTAACTCTGCCCATCATGCCAAGCACAAGATTATAAGGACCATTTAGCAAAAGATTCAAAGAAAAATCAAAATGAAAACAAGATTTCTGTCCACACACCATAACCACTCAAATGTGAGCCCTCCAGCTCTTTCACTTCATTGATTTGAGATAAGATGGTATTGTAGAGAATGTTACTACCAAGTAGTCTAGAGATAATGTAACAGACCGCTGTAGACATGCCTCCACCCACCTCACTCAGAATAGTGATGATGTAACTCTGGTAATATACTGACAAGAGTCTTCCCAAGTTGGTATCCTACCAACATATGAAAAAGTTACAACGGCCAAAGCCTTCACAGTCCCATCTTTAAGCATGTAGAGTTGTCTTGCCACATTTGTGCTGGAGAATTCCCACCATAATCGCATACACTGAGCAGACGAACACCACCGTTCTTAAAAACATTTTTCTACACGACCTCCAAACATTGTGCACAGCTAATGTCAATAGACACCACAGTCAATCTAAGGCGGTATCGGCTTGATCTCTGTCCCTAGCTCCTGTTCAATCCGATACCTGGTTGCACATGGCCACATGTTGGTGAAATTATTCGAACAGACAAATGAGAAGAGATAATTCCCTGTAAATCCCTATAAATCCCCTCTTGAATGAGCTAAAAACAAGCCAATTCCTCATCATCACCACTCGGCTCTATCCCGTGCCTTCTTCGCTGCGGAATCTCAACCTCCAACAAATCCCAGCCGAAATGCAAACTTACGAGAACCACTAATACCGCCCAACCAAGCTCTAAACCTCGCCCTCACAAAAACAAGCAAGGAAGCAAACTGAAAGAAAAAACCATCCGCACCTGGGCTTAAGCTGTGTCAATCCAACGACGCGCAAGAAGCAGGAATCGCTGCAGGAGAGCATCCACGATCTTGCTCGGTCTTGCTTCCTTCCTCGATCTTGCTCGGTTTTGCTCCCTTGTTTTAGAGACATGCGAAAGAGAGTGCGGACGGAAAAGCACAAGCGGAGCATGAGAAGTGAAGTGTGATGAGGACTCATGGGAAGGAGAACTTATCCCCAAGAGAAAGGGACGTTGGCAAGGAATCGGTTGGTTGTGGTCAGCTGATTTTGGGGTAGGCGTGGAGCATGTAGATGTGTTTTGTTATTTTTGTCTTTTGATAAGAGAATCTTTTACAGTTGTGATATTGAAGATTTCGGCATGATGTAGACGTCGTTTTATTTTTTTTCGGCTTTTTGTTGACTTCATTTTTGTTGACTTCGACAAAATACTTAATAAATTTATTTACTTTTTTCAACATTTTTTTGGAGAATTATTTTTTGCCGACCCTGCCTTCCACGTACGGTAATCTCAAAGAAGATTAACTTTGATTTATTAGAGATTACATTACATTAGCACACAGTTTGTACATGATCATCATCCTTTTCAAATAAACCTCCATACTATCATGTGCAATTAGGGTGCCTTTGGGAATAGGTTGCATCTTTAGCTATCAAATTAGCTTGGGTTTGAATCATATTGCAAAACCTTATAGCTTTGTTCATTGATCCATATAGCAAGGTCCATAATAAAAATACTATAATGTATTATTGTGGCAATAAATACTCAAAATAGTGTGGGATATTGATAAATTAGCGTAGGGCATTATAAATGCACGTGTATTTTTAGTGTAGGATAGGGGATGACTCACTCCACCCACATAGGTTAGATTGATAGGTCCTTCTTCAATAGCTTTTCATCCAATTTGATGGGACATGGCAAACTATATTGTGAATCTATTAGAGCATCTCCACCACACCGGGTATACGCCAAATAGATTATATCATATTTTATGCCTTTGGCGAGCCCTCCATTTTTGGCGGGGCAGCTCATCTTGAGTCAAGCCCACCAAAGCCTAGGCATATCTCCGCCATAATTAGGAAGCAATCAATAAGACAACGACACCTATTATCTGACACGGGATAAAGTAGGATATTGGAGTATCTGTTATTTAAATAATCTCTTGGCGGGCCGGAGGAGGTCCGGCATATGACCCATTTATGGCGGGGGAAGCTCTTTACTATACCCGGGCCGGTTCTAAATTATGGGGTGCCGGCCATTGGTGGGACTTACTTTATGCCGGTACCGCCACCTAAGAACCCGGGATGCCCCATTTATGGCGTTGGCATGTCCCATGCCCGGGCTGGTGGGGACGCTCTTAGTACCAAATTCCACAAATTTTGGTTCATGACACCTAACATGGAGGGTGGCATGGTAAAAACACATCTTCTCCAAGTTTGTTGTTAAACCATTTTAATTGGGTCCCATTAGACTATCAAACAAGGACTTTGATCTAAAGTCAAAGGGTCAAACTCTTTCTAAACTTAGAAATCACTAGGTTATACAACACTTGTCTATGCTTTCACCCCCCCATTGGTAGGTGTCATGAAACTTTACCCAAGTTCCACCAACTTGCCATGAATCTTACCACTTCTACCATGTGGTCAACATGGTGCAAGGATCATGATTAATTGTGATTATGTTTCCTAACACCTACCAAGGGGGAGTAATAAAAAAAGTGTCCCTATAGGTTTGTTGTTGATTCGTCCCAATATAAGCTCACTAGATTAATTTGGAGTCCATGACCCCGATTTAGAGGTTAACATTCTAAAGATAGAAATTCCTAGATCTACAATAATCATCAATTTTTTCACCCTCTCTCTCCCCCAGTTTACCCTCCTCATTGGTAAGTGTTGTGAACATTCACCCAGTAATTGAACTTGCGAAGTTGGTCAAATATGTTGAAATCACAGAATTTTGGATCAAATGCTACAATGTAGTACCAAAATGTCTAAAAGTTAAATTAATATCATTATGATATCCTCAAAAAGCATCACTGAAAAAGTGTCTCCAAAAACTTTGGCTATACAGTATTCGGTACCAGATGCAAATCACTAAGGGCCACTTCACACATGAGCCAAGAGCCGTGACCTTGTAATGGTGAGGACCCTTAACTCTCATCCAAAGTCCGTACCATGGGTGTTGGGAAAGCCGTTTTATGTAGTCATGGGCCCTCAAGCATAGTGTGAAGTGAGAATGGACCATGTTGCGGGAACATTGCATATTTTGTTGGCGGAAAAAGAGGGGAGGATTTGGTTTAATATAAAATGTCTCAAACTTTATCAATTTAAGAGAATTATTTGGTGGTGTTTGTATGTCCTAGAATATGTCTTGGAATCTATTTTTGGAATCTACCCTTAAATTTGTCTTGAAATATGTCCTGCTAGAAAAAATATTAAAAAGTCATGGTCTCCCGGAATTTGCGTTAGGCCCACCTCTTGGAGGTGGGCCTGATGCGAATTCTAGTAGACCATGCACCCTTATCCACAACTTGCCATGTAGGACTCCATGTAGACTTTTCATCCACGAACTTTTCTTTAGGCCTTTAGGCCTTCACCTCCTAGTGTGAAGTGAACTTGGACGGTCTCTACCTTTTCGACCAATGAGAACTCTTACATTGCCATGGTCAAGGGCCTTCAGCCTTGTGTGTGAAGTGGCCCTAATATGTGCATTTTTCTCCTTTTAAAATGATAATTTCAGACGGCATGTTTTTTTAGTATAAACAAACATTCACCAAATTCAGAATTAGTGTGCAAAATTGTTAATTCATTTACTGAACCTTTGTAGGGTATACAAGTGGTCAAGTTTACCACGCTTTCCACTTTAAAGTATATATAGATTTATGACATAAAATTCATTTAATAGCGTCGATTCTGATACTGATATGGGATTAATATATTTAATGCCTATGGAATCAAGTCATCACGTGCATTTTATTATATTTATATCAGTATGCATAGTGAAGGCGTTTAATAATTAAGCAAGCCTATTTTGATTGTACACGTCCTTTCATAATGCAAAAGGTAAAAAATAGCAAAAAGCGTTTGGCTCTCAACTAGAAGTGCCTATAACCTTGGAAGAATCTGTATCATGTACACTCTACATTCCGTAACATCAAACTCCTTAATGTCACTCCTTCTCTTATATCCCGAAACCTTAGAGGATGGAGGTTCTCAGTTTAAATCAGAGCCCGACATTTTCCTTCGAATTTGTACCCATACCCACCCATACCCATCAGCAACGACCTATGCCCACCCATAGCATGACCCATGCCCACCCATGCCCACCCATGCTATTAAAATTGCCGCCAATGTATTCAAAAATTGTGTAATGTGTATTACCCGCCTACACCAAGTCTTGGCCCACCCATGCCCACCCATGCCCACCCAAAACCCATGGGCATGGTGGGTTTGGGCATGGGCATGGGTATGGGCACCCAATGTAGGGCTCTGGTTTAAATCTCACTCCTTGTTGTCAGGTTTCCCTCACATGTATCATGGGTTTTAACATTAAAATAAACAAAAATTCAAACCACACGCTCACACGCATCATGTTGTCATCATTGTCATCATTGCGATTTGTCATTCCATAATGTCACATGCTGCACTAACTCTCTTTTATCATGCATTCATATTAACACTACATAACTTCTTAATATCACGTGCACTTTGGGTGCCACAAGCGTGATACTACAGACTTGAAAGTGTATTGATTTGGTGTTGTTGACTTTTGGGCACCACTTTGATAATCAAATTATTCAACTCATAAAGCAAGCATCGGTGGGGAAAAAGAAAATCAACTCCATACAGTCAAGACTCTATAAGTGTTACCCCTATAAGCGTTATAATTTCATATATGTTAAGAAAATTTTACTCCCCTACAAAAACACAATTGGTAAGACTAGTGAGTGTTATGTGTTAAGTGTTATAACATGCTCTACTCCCTTCTTTGTTAATTGCACCTCTATAAGTGTTAATTTTGAGAAAATCAAGGTAATAATATATGAAAGCATACATTTTAAACATGTAATCACATTTATCCCATATTCTTTGCGAACAAGTCAAATATTCTTTCTTATTTAGAGATCCTTCCTCCTTGTGTACTTTCAAGCAATTTGGGAGAGGAGATGGCAAACAGAGGAAGTATGGGAGTTGGGGTGCTTGTTGGGTGCTAGTTTGTTAGTTGGGGCTTACAGTACTTGATATAGCATCTTTCAGGCATAGCAATCAGGGTCAACAATCAGGCGGGTGTTCTTTCGATCTCTATTGAGAGGGAGATAGACGAAGCTAGGCGCTTGGTAGAGGTTGATGAAGTTGCTACTCTACTTCATCAACTGACGTTGTTATCATCTGATAGTGAGGTGGGTGACGTGATGAATGCTCATGAATACCTCAATTATGAGACGGAGTTTGATTTAAACAACCCCTATGAACCTACCAATGAGGAGCTTTTGGATATGTATTCCTCATAACATCAAGAAATTGATGTTGATGAGGTTATGGTTGATGTGGTAGAAGTTGTAGGATTGAGTTTTGCTGAGCGTTCTCTAGAGACTTTGAAGAAATACTTTGAACAAAGAACAAATGATGCCCTATCACACATCAGGAGCATTCAAGGATTCCAGAAGGAAGTTTCATCTCATCATTTGGAAGCTTCTCATCAAACTACTATAGACTCCTTTTTTTCGGTTAGTTTAGTTGGAAGAATCTCATCAAGTTACTACTATATAGATTATTTCTTTCAATTAGTTTAGTTGAATTATGTATTATCATTTGTACTTTCATTTTTTATTTTTATAAAACGTTATGTTCTTCATTTTCGGAAATTTTAAGTGTTATTTCTATAAATGTTATTAATCATCGGTATGAATTCTATAAGTGTTACTTGTTATAATTCTCTATATGTTATTTTTTTGCTACTCCCGACTTGTAACATTTATAGAGTCTTGACTGTATTACCTTAGTGACTTGGGATGGTGAGTCATTGATGATAGCCATGTCTAGTGACAGATTTATAAAGATCATATTTTGGTCCAGCTCAATTCCAAACAACTACCAATTTGATGTGATACTTTTTGACATGAACATATTTGTGATAGATATGTCTAAGCTTAGACATATGAATCTTCACTGCATTGAGAAACACAAGTGCACCAGAAAAACGAGCCATGCTCAAAAGGATTGATGTACATAATGATGAGCCCTAATGAACATCATTGAGTGTGCTCATCAAGATTGTGGAAGGTCACTGCAACTTGCAATAGCTGCGGCAATAAATTGCCCAACTCTAGACAGCACCTACAAGAGAGTCAAAGATCAAGCTGAAACTAATGTAGATCTACCACTAGTATTTGCACGCAACATCGAATTAAGGTAATCAGAACCTTGAATGAACTACTGAATAACTTCTGCTGTAGTATGGTTCTGTCAAATGTCAAAAAAATTAAAATCTAAATGATTTTATTTGCGAATCTCAGCTACATAGTCACAGGAATCCAAGATTGTTTCAAATCGCCTGCACAGCAATCAAAGAGAAGAAACGGATCCCACAGCTAGCGGCCATCGGATCAGGTCTGAAAATCTAAGGAAATTTTTTGATCTCCTCCAGGGACGTCCATTCGGAGTAGTTCGGTGGACTTCGACATCCTGGCACATCTTTTGACAAGAATTTGAGCCTGACTCCATTCAGAAGTGTTTGCCGAAGACATTAGATGCCGAGGTTAAGGATTGAGGGTTGATCAAATTGGAATGATGATTTAAGACAAGTCTTAAATCATTCTCAATTAATGCTGCAGGATGAAGAATTAATGAATCAGGTGGCAATTCTGTAAAGGCGGTAGTAGCCCTGAAATGCGGTGAGCGCCAAGCATATTGCCGCAAAGAGGCTCATTGCGACCGCTGCGCCCGCTTTGTTACAATACGAAACGCCGGAAGTGTTTGCGCATGTCTCAATGGTGACTCCGGCTGCAGCTCCAACGGCGGAAAAGAGTATGTACGCCAGAATCTGCTCCATGTCCAAACATCAATGCAGCATGATCAGAACTCACCGAGCAGAAAATCAGTTTTCAAATGTCAATAACTGTCCATCAGTAACTTATCACCGGGATCTTATAAGCAGGTGTAGAGAGAAAAAGCCTTTACTTCTTCGCAAATTTATTGATTTAAAGAGCGAACTTGCTGTAAAAGCTGTGGTATACATGATCAGTAATTTATAACCATGCAAAGCCCTTTCCTAATAAAGCTCACTTTACCCAGCGAACTTGTAGAAAACATTCATTACGAAAGGTAATATAGCTGTGATTGATGAATTTATGCACTTCATTTTTGGGTAGAGATACATGTTGTAGGTATGCCTCTCCCCTCGATCGACTAATGCCATCTTGATATTCGAGCCATCGATCATGCAAGTCGAGTTCGAGTATTACTTCTGTCTGTAAATTTCAGAACACTCTTGGAGGGTACTTATGTATCTCCAAAAGTTTTGTTCAAGGAGAGTCAAGATGTAGCTGTGGATGCACAAGTCAGAGGGAAACCCTTGGAGCTAAATCGCCGCATGAACTCATCATGGAACTGTCAAGTTCATCGAATTTCTGTTCAGTGCGATCTGGTGTACTGTGAGGTCCACTCGCTTGCGGAAAGTAAAAGGTAACGCAGACTGGCAGGATCGATCGAAAGTTGGAGTACCTGAAAATACTCTTTTTTTGTGTGTGTCGTTCAGTGCATAGTATTGTGTCCTTATTCATCCTAGAAAAGTTGAAAGGAGTAATGTGGTCAGGGATTAACTCACATGGTCGACGAAATACAGGATGACTGTCATGCCCTTCTTGGGTGCATCAAGAAACGATCTGCCAGCTGTTAAGTTAATGATCAAGAACACCAGCAGTACGATGGCGTAGAGGCACACGATCACGTCCATGGACAGAAGGAATCTGGAGATCATCAACATCAACATCAGAAGCTAGCCACTGCATCAGTTTGAAAGCCAACCCATATTTTAAAACGATGTGATAAACAGAGTATAACGTTGCACACGGATCAACACCTATATTGTGGACCAAGGTAGACCAGTGATTTATTTCGTTCACAATGTAAGTGCTTCAACCTAGTGCAAGCACCACGTCACAGACAACATTTATCAAATGACACTGATAAAGACTCTTTGGAAGCCTATTGCCATCTATGCACCAGTCACAGCGAAGGTGAATATCGAGAAAATGTACAGAACATTAGCATTGTATCCGCTGTGGAAAATATGAGGGAGTTGGCGATCTAGTGCAGGCACAACGTCATAGACACATGTGTTATCAAACAGCACTGATAAAGATCTCTATACAGAAATGTCACAGCGACGGCCACTGGTTTGCGGCGAAGGTCGACCGACAAATGTGCAGATTCATACTAGATATGAACATTGCCATCCGTGACGCTGGAAAAATGTGAAGGAACTGTTGGCAATATTTGTGAGGTCTGAAGATATACTGGGGGGTGGGGTTGCTTACGCAAAGTTATCGTCTTTCACCGTATGAATGACGATACCGTCACCATAATCGATGTTGTTGGACGCCACGATGGAGAATCCGATGATGGTGAAAAGAATTTGGCCTGATCTCAACCCCAGGTAGGAGTATGTCATGCACGGCGAGTCGAGGCTTGCGAGGGGCTTGGAAGTGTTGTACCTGGCCGGAGTTGCCCCTCCGGTGGTAGCAGCAGTAGGCGGTGATTGCACGGGTGCAGGCTGTGCGTGCTGGAAACCACGGCCGTTGTCAAATTCTTCGGATTGCCAGGCGCCTCCATGATTACCTGCCATCTTTTTCTCTCCGAAACAATCTCTTGTCCAAGCACTATCTTCGGTGCTCAACCCTCTCTCTGCAATGTAGCCTCGTATCTCAACCCTTTCTCTTCGAAACAAATGTCTCGGCCGAATACTTCTGCAGGCTAACTTCGGTTATCCAGCTCCAGTACTAAACCCTCTCTCTGCAATGTCTCGGAACACAACCTTTTTCTCTTCCAAAAAAATCTCCTGGCCAAGTACATCTGCAGGTTAGCAGCTGTTAGGTACCAAACAGCCAACTCTCGTACTAAACCCTCTCTCTGAAATGCGTCGTAGCACAACCGACTCGACTTGCATCCAACAACAACAACAACAAAATGTGGACAGGGCTCGAGACTCAACCCCAGTATATGCTCAGAAGAACAATGTTGTGATGAATCTTGCAGTTGTTTTTAGAAATCATCTCGGTTTCAGGTGCCACTACAATTTTATAGCCTGCTTTGAGTCGGCAGCGTGTCCACTTGCGCGCTGCGACTGTACCTGTGCAGATAAAGGTTACAGCAACTTATATGGTAGCAAAACTAGGCATCAGCCAGGACCCCAGCCTCCGCATGATGCATCGTTTAATTTATTACCAATTTATCATCACAATGTTGCGTTTGGGGTGGGAATGTCAACGCTTGACAACAACAGCTCAGACTCATCAACCAAAATAAGGGGAATCTCCACCTGGTAGATTCCCGGCACTCCCTCCTGGTACAAATTCACCCTCATGAGCCACTATCAAGGGTAGGTATACAGAAAACGGTGATTCGGCCAGAAAGAGGGCTAGGGCGAACTGACCCATACATTGGTACCTTACCGGATGTCTAGTGATGTCACATTCGAATGAATCGGCCCTCAACCTCATAGGGGGTCTTTTTGTATCGGAGCCACTTCATCCACAATATGTAGGATGGTTGATTTTAAGTGAGTGCCACGAATCCCCAGCCGTTCGCCCTCCCCGGTAAGGTACGGATATATGGGTTGGTTCGCCCCAGCCCAGAAAGAGTGGCTTAAAATTTGTGCAATATTTTCCAGAGATGGAGTATCACTACACTAAATAGTATATTTAGTGTTGGATTACATTCGGAGTTACTCACTCCTATATCTTTTTACTATTAATGTAATTTTTTTACCAACGAAGGTCGAATTGGGTTGTTGGACATTATAGAACATTAACATCTTTACGTGGTAAAAATTTACATTAATAGTAAAAAGATATAGGAGTGAGTAACTCCGAATGTAATCCAACACTAAATATACTATTTAGTGTAGTACAGATCATGGCTCTTTTGAACACGAAAAAAGAGTCATTTTAACACAAAATGAACTATTTTAACTAGTGTTTAAAATTTGGTCCATGGTTCCGAGCTGGTCCAAAGAACGTTGCTCGGGTCGTGTTCTAGTCCAAAGAACGTTGCTATGGTCCAAACCTCCTCCTTGTTGGCCTTGTCAGATTGTCCGGGTCCACCCCAAATTTCATGACAAATTAAATCTAATGGCCCCTGACACAAATATATTCTTGTATGCAAACGGTAATCTCGTTTTTAGTACTTACCAAATTCATTTTTTGAAATAGTAATTTTTGGTCTACGGTAAATTTTGCGTTAAATTTCTGTGTTAAATTTCAGAAAATGAATGCAATCGTTTAAAACCAAATTTGACACACAGGTAGGGCCCTTCACACCTACAAGTTCAGGCCAAGGAGTGTCGGGCCAAGGATTTGAACCTTGGCCCTCCTAACCCTACTCCAACACCTTGGCCACCAACCCATTACACCTCACATATGTAAAGAGAGGATTTTATTTTTATTTTTTATTTTTTATTTTTATTTTTGAGATAGAAGGCCGACAGGCCAACGCCAAAGCACAGGAGGCAGTTGACCACTTAGCAAGTTTCTGTTAAGTAGAGAGGAGATTTCACAGCCGGGAATCGAACCGCCAATCTCTTCCTTGAGATTTGAGTATCTCTCCACCATCATCTAGTAGTTTAGGGTCGTCTCGGACGTACAAAAAAAAACAAAAAACAAAAAAAGGACTTTGAAACTCTCTATATGTGAAGGCCACTTTTACCTTGTATTGTAAAAATGTAGATAATAAAATACCTCTCATCCATCCAACATAAAAATGTGTCCCTTATAGATTTTTGGATGATTCATCTCAAATGATTTGAACTAGACTAATTTGGGGTCTTTGAACCTAAATCTAGTGTCCAACTATCTTAAAATAGTAAATTGCAGCTTATGTACTATTTCAAGGCTTCTTTGTTGGATGAATGAAAGATACTTATATGCGGTAATTTTCTCTCTCTTTCACATTGATAATATTTAGAAAGGTGACTAGACAAATTTGGGATCTTTGAACCTAAATATGGTGTCTATATGACTAAAAATAATATAATACATCTTATTTATTATTTCAGGGCTTCTTTGTTGGATGAATGAAAGACTCTTGGAAGAAGGAACATATATAGACAACTATAAGAAGAATCTTTAAATTAAACAAAGTGAGAATATAAGTCTTTTTATATTGTACATTAAAAAATATACATGGAATCTAAATATTATAGATAAACTTGAATAGAACCTATGACTAATAAGTAGCCAAAAATATAATAAAACTTCACGGACCTTATGCATGGCCAACAAAATAGCAAGATGGCACCATGGCCCACAAGAATGTGATTATAATCTACAAGATTAATAACACATATTTAGTGGTGGCCCGTATGACAAAATGGCTCAATAGTGGTCCAAAATAAACGTGGTCCGGACAACACAAATGATCATTATGTTCATTCCAAGTGTACAAGAGAGCCATGATCTCTGCTAGTGTATGATGAAGTAGATGGAGTAGATGGAGTAGAGGAAATGATGAGGAATGCAAGTTGTTTCATAATTTTAAAGTCCTTGTAAATAAATAGTCATATTTTTCCGAAAGAGACAAGTAAGTCAAACCCCTATTTATATAGTAGATTCTCCCTAATTTGAGTATCAAAACATCCCACTTTGGGTACGAATGCACACAAAATGGTTAACTGAGTGGCATTCAAAAGTGATCGCAATTGGTGTAAAACAACACCTATCCGGCCATGCACCAATACACCGTTTATGATATTTAGTGTCACTTACTAATCGGAATTACGCAATACAATAGCTTCTCACTATAGGCTCCAGTTTTTACTTTCAAAGGTTGTATAAGTTATTCATATGTTATAGAACATAAATGACTTTTCTTACTAGAATATCACATTCTCAACAAATAGTTATAGCATTGTGTAACTCTGAATACCAAGTGACACTAAATACCCTGACCAGTGTAGTTGTCAATCACTATTTTCCGGTTTTCCTACCTTTAAGGGTCCAGGGATTCCCGACTTCCAAGTTGCCGAGTGCATTGATAGCCGCCGACGAATTGTTATTAAAAACCACCACACACGCACCTGACAGCCAGTATCCTCGTTGTCAGACTTGAATCCAACATTTTCCCCCCATCTCCATCTCTGTTTACATGGTAACTTAAAGGCCCATTGATTATGGAAGGTGCTGGGGAAACGTGGAAATTGTCGGGCATGCGCTCAAACTATCAAAACATAGTAATCTTGTTGTTCAAGGTGGTTCCGGGCAATGTCCAGGGAGATTTTTGGACGTGATTGGTCAAGATCCTAGTGTGTGTTTCCATGCAGTGTCCGGGGAGATTTTTGGGCATAACCGGTCGACATCCTTACTGTTTTCCAAGTCCAACTGGTTACATGTTGACATCCCTTCGGTTTTTCTTTATTGAATTGGGGTATATTCTACAAATTCCTCTAAAATTTTCTAAAATTTTCCTAAAGTCTCAAACTTCACTTGGTTATTTCTCAACCTCAACCGGTTCATCTGTAACTAGCAGCCGGTTCTCCACATTCCTTGTTTCCAAGTCCAACCAGTTACATGTTGACATCGTTCGGTTCCTCTGTATTAATGTGAGAAATATGCTCTAGATTTCTCTAAAACAATCAGTAATTTTCCTGAGGTCTCGAACTTCAACCGGTTATTTCTCAAACTCAACCGGTTCATCTGTAACTAGCGGCCGGTTCTCCCTGTTCATTGTTTCCGGGGTTCTTTCATTGCAAGCAATGTCCTTTTTGACAGGTCCACCTTCATTTCATGTGACGGGTTACTTTTTTTCTTCTTCTTTTTTCTTTTTTCGCCTTTCAATGTGACGGACAACATCAAAAATTACACTAATTTGTCCTATTAGTGTGGGTTACCATTTGGAATTACGTATTGCTATAATGTTTTACCAACATTATCCTTTTTTACAAAAGTAAGTTTATATCAAGTTCTTTGATGTGCATACTAACTACTTATGTAGCTTGAATAAAAAAATTATACGTTCAGTATAATGTTACAGTATTGCGCGATTCCAAAAGGTAACCCACACTAATAGGACAATTTAGTGTACCTTTCAAATGACGGGTTGAGGTTTTAGGGTACCTTTCAAATGATCAATGATTTACCCAAGTTCTTGGTCGATCATTTAAAGTTAGGCCTGTGACCACATAAAGAATGTCTCTTCAAAATAGAAATTGATGAATCCAAAGTGGATCTAATTGCTGAAATATCAACCAAGTGTAATACTTATTGCTTAGTGTACAAGAATACAATTGTGCTTGAAAGCGCACTTAATCTCCAACAAAAACAATTTCTGTCCAAACCAAAATTTATGTTCAACTCAAATTTGTGATCACATTCACTGGCAATTTACCGGAATAATTTGAGATTGGAAATTGCAATTCACCATCATACATATAGTTCAATCTAATATGAGAGCATGCACATCGAACACTCAACACAAACTCAAATTGGGTTTAGTTAGGTGTCATTTACAAGTGTAGAAGCTTACTTGTATCTCCTAAGCCATTATGAAATCAAAGCTTGGCTCATATATTACAGGACACAACATTGTTTGCCCGTAGTTAAAGGATACGGTTGATGGGTAATGGTTGAGGGGAACTTTCTTTTGAGGGGCTGAATTTTTTTTTTTAAAAAAAAAAAAAACTTTCCACATGACTGGTATTTTTTCGTTTTCGTTTTTCCTAAGGGCAAGATTATTTTCAAACTTCATATTCCTTTTTTTTTCTTGTGACAGGTGCAAAAAGAAGCCTTGATCGCAAGTTAGCAAGAGACAACTATATGTCATGTTGTAGTTTGGATTTTCATGCAATTTTTTCAATACAAATGATTGTTAAAACAACCAAAATGCAGTATGTAATATCATTCCATTATGCAATGTAAGGGATTGATACTATTACAATGTATATGGAAAAACTCCTTATACGTTCTGGAACATTTTCCCTCGAGAAACATTTACATGTGAAAGGGCACTTAAGCTGATATATTAACATCCTATATATAGGATTAACGAATTTCCATATTTTCGATGCATGAGGTTGGACACATTGCCCTTTTTCATTTGCAGGAGTAATAATATACCGATACAATTCTACAGAACATATAGTCCCGACTACTACTAAAGTTTATAGTTCACAAATAACATTGGTATGGTATTGCGGTACTAATCACTACCAGAGCATTCAATTTCGTTGACATTTGCCGCGAAGCATCAACTTTCAGAATTTGTTGAGGTGGGCAACGATTGTCTATAGCTAATAGCTTACACAATTAACATTCATACGTAGTGTCTGCAACGGAAATGGGTAACATGCTTGCAAAGAGAGCCGACAATCATACAGATATCGTATTTGCAAAGGGAACGGTCTTACACACTTGCAAAGAGAGTCGCCTACTTTCCATCATTTCTGTGCGTGCAGAAAGTTAAAGGTATTATGACGTTCACGGTAAAATGAGTGGCAGACAACTCACATTGTCACCAAAGTGGCGCAATTAAGCTTTGTATTCACATGCTGAACTGTACAAAATTCCAGACTGGAAACGCCAGCGTGCCTAAATGCGCTACCACTTCACAAAGTGCCTATAGCAACGTCAGATTACTCTCCGAAGGATCCACAAATTCACATTCGTGCACATTTTAGTTGGTGAACTTGGACTCATCGATCTCACGGCCAGCCGCTGCGGCTGCGTCGCCACCGGACTGCTCGTTGGTAGCGGATCCACCCTTCTTCCCCATTTCTACATATCCATCGTGCCCTAGCTGCTCAGCGCGAGTCTGCCCGCCCTTGCTGCGCCCTGCACCACAATTCACAAACACATTCGCACATCATGCGAGGCACCGACCAGTTGCAATGACAAAAAGGACACAACATGAATAACCTCCATCATTAGTTGCAGTACGTACAAAGGGTACCACAACGCACATCAGCCCTATACAATACAAGATGATACCAAGAATGCTACGTTTAACACTGACAGGTTCCTGTCGATTCTGTGAGCTGCTTTGCATGTATTCATCGCAACAAGTTGATGGCCAAGCGTACACTAACTAGTTACCTTCAGCGAGGTTCTGCTGTGCCTGGACACTCTTTCCACCGGTTCCTCCCTCCACCACGGTCTCTCCAGCAGCGGCCCGGGCATCAAGATCTTTAGTGTTGCCTGACATTGTCGCTACAGCAGCTTCACAACGACGAACACAACTACTAACTCGATCGAGCTGAAGCTAAGTGAGTTCACGATTGCCTCGACAAGCTTAGTCAACAAATGGGATGTGAGCGAGTAACTGCAGATGATGAGAGATGCGGGCTCCAGAGGAGAATATATACGCAGGCCGCGCCGCCTGAGTAGTAAAGGAAGGTGACGCTGTGGAGCTTCGTCGATCCGGCCACGTCCATCTGCGAGCGTGCGAAGAGGAGCCGCTGGACTGCATGCCAAGTGTGCTCCATGCGCTTTTCGGTGTACTTAATTTGCTGGCAAACCTCAACAACATGAGCCCACTTAAGAAGCCTAATCCAACTTACAGTGTACCTATTCTGCTGCTCTTGAAAATTCTGGAGAATTACACCTCTACACTCCGTAATATCATGCTTTGTGGCAACCAAAGTGCATGTGATATTAAGGAGTTTTGTTGTGGTAGCACGGATGCATGATAAGAGAGGATTAGTGTAGCATGTGATATTATGGAATAATGCAAAGTCAACATTGCAATAATAACAATAATTACAATGATGACAACGTGATGCGTGCAAGCGTTTGGTTTGAATTCTTTGGTGGTTTACTTTAATGTCAAGACGTGTGATATATGGGAGGTAACGTGGTAACAAGGAGCGAGATTTAACCTAAGACCATCGATTCCCTAGGGTTTCAGGATATAAGAGGAGTGACATTACGGGGGTTGGTATTACGGAGTTTAGAGTGTAATATATATGATTTTGTAACATATAGATTTTAAAATATTCACTTTAGTTACACTAATAGAAAACATGGTCTTGATACGCACTTCCCATTTGACATAGGCAATCATTGCAACAAGACCCTATTGGCATGTGTTCAATCCAATCTGCAATTGTAATAAATGGGGCATGTCCTAGTGACCCTCTATGTCAAATGAGAAGTGTGTTCTAGGCCCCATGATAACCCTAGTAGTGTTACATACTCGCATCAAGTTGCAACACTTGGACACAGTCACTTGCTAATAAGGTATATGTTGTTCTATTACCGGGGGTGCCCTTTCGCCGAGTGCTATGAATTTTTTTCCAAAAATAGGGTCCTAGGGTTTCCAAAGTTCCCAATGTAGTGAACAGGGAGGGGAGGTGTTGGAGTTACATGGAGCCCATCTTCATGAAGGAAATTTTTAAGCACTTATATGGGAGAGGCAAGTACTAGAAATAAGAACACAATATATCTCCAATCATGACAAGGTAAGCATGGTTTCAAAGACAAGAAGTCATTCCTTCCTATTTCTTTGTTGTGATTGGTTGCTAGGGTGTTGGGTTCACAACACAAGGTGGGGGTATTTAGAGCCAAGTTAGTGTGTAGTTAGCTCGTCATGTGTCGGTGTAGGACACATGATGTGTGTGTAAAGATCAAATTAGGGGTAGAAATTCATATAGTTATAAACAACAATGGCAAGCATTATTCTCTATGCACTACTAGAAAACTTGGTCTAAGAACAAACTTCCCATTTGACACACGCAACCATTGCAACATGACCCCATTTACATGTGTTGAGTCCAATCTATGACAAATGCAGATCAGACTCGACAGGTGTAATGACTGCATGTGTCAAATGCGAAGTGTGTTCTTAGACCACGTTCTCTAGTAATGATTAATGGGTATTTTTAGGGGATTGTTATATCAACCACACACTGGTTAGAACGACCATAGTTAGTACATAAGGTGTCAACTAGGCCCTGACTTGTCATCCAAGTTGACCCAAGTCTATTAATTCTAACACAAAGTTGATACCTTACTCCTCTCCATGTGTGCGATGAAAAATCAAATTTTGATAGGTCATGTGACCGCATGACGCATCTTTGTAGTTGTTTTAACATTTCCCAATATTTAAAACCTAATATGAGATGTCACTAGGTCCATCATACATCAACCTAGCATAACACTTTAAAAAATCATAACTGATTCACATTATGTCCAAAAAAAATGTATAACATTTGGATTATTAAATTCCTTTTCTTGATATATGGTCAAAACTCTTGAAAAAATGTATAGTTCTCTAAATGCTAAAATAGTACAAGATGTAGTTTTGTATATTAGAGCAACGTACCTTAGGTATTGCCCTCCTAACTCATTCATTGCGGAGCAAATAGAAACTTATAAATGAATGTCTTGTATTACGAACATGGTAGAAATTCGTAGCCAACTAATGGTCTGGGTAGAACTGTACAAATAAACCATAATACCGACACAAATTAATATTTCCTCCTCGAATTTTGTCATATGTCATGCTCACATTTGCTAAGACCACTTGTATCCCACATGAAAACTACGTTCTGGCACAGGTAAAGATGAAATAGAGAACCATCTACAGTATTGCAGAAACTTTGCGATTCTGTCTTGTTGAAATGTGAGACGACACAAGGATGGTTGTAGCCAGAAATGAGAACGAGCTACTTCATTAGACAAACAACTGGAGATATATCACTATATTCATTAATTTGGGACTTTTCGACATTTTGAGACAGTTACAAATATAAGAACATGGATAAAATCACATAGATATTGGAGAATGTTGTAAGATGCAAATACTTTGAAGCGGGTGTTCATGTCAAGAACCCAATTAAGAACTCATATCAAGATGGTTTAGGTAGGACGACCCAAACATTAGACCATGTTGTTGTGGTCCATATATTAATTTGAGACAAGAAAAAGTCTCAAATTAACGAATATGGTGATATATTGAGAATTGTTATACAAAGAACAATCTGGATTACAGAGACTGGATGCATATAGAAGAAATCAGAAGTCATTGAGCCGTAATTTGCACTACACAGATGTGCATAATGGTTCAGTCGGGCAGCATTTTGCAGACGAGCATACTGGTGGCACAGTTTTATAATTCGTCATCATCTTGTATAAGCTTAAGAGTCTTCTCATTTACAAATCTCTCATCATATATGGTTAATAGAGAGTAGCTGTATACAATATATAGTATTTAATTGAGAGTGGCTTGCATGTCACTATAATACCTACTGTGCCGAATGCAAACTACAATATACATATTGATCAAGGGAATTATCTTATTACACATTCTGAATTTTGCCCACACAGCATCTTGGCATACATTTGTTTGTTAGTGTAGATGTTATTGTTTAGACCGATGGCAACAACCCGTGATCCTTTTAGCGATATATAGAAGATGGGGGCAATAAAGATGTAGTTGCATGAGTCACATTTGTTGTTGAAAGTATATTACATGTGGGTATAGGGAGATTCTCATGATTCTCAGGTTGAGGCCTGAAATTGTGTAATTCCACATGTTATGTCCCTCAAATTGGCGATGGGAAAGACTATTTTTGCATCCAACACATGTAGACCATGTTTTTGTATTTTTAGTGTCTGGACTATGGCGGACGTTGACCCTTCCCAAACGAGCTTTGGGGAAGGGGTCTCCTGATAGGATATGGGTCGGAGCCCACGACCCACAACTCTCGGCCAACCTAAAAAAAATTATAGAACCCAACTGAACAATGTTTGCCCCGCCCGACCTCAAAAAAAGTTGCCCTTGCATTTTTGAAGGCCACCTTGTCCACAAAACCCATATTGAGTGCACCTCAACTTCAAGGCCCAAAATCCTATCTATATATATATATATTCACTTTCACTTAATACATAAACAATTAATTGGGGCTTCAATTCTGCAGTGAAACTGTCAATAAAGCATGTAAGTACGTAGAACTTTAAAATATGAAAAAATCCTCATTAGCAATTTTTTTTGTAACTTATCACTTGAAAGGGCCTTTGCAGACTTCTACAACGTCCTATTCATTAAGCCTAAATTGTGCCTACTTCAGTATCTTAAATCTTGATTTTTTTTTTAATAAAATGAATCAACTAAAATCTCACTCAATTGTGCTTAATTGGTTGGGATGCGTAGGTTTACTTAGAAGGTGTTAATTTAAATATTTGTAAATGGGTTTGCTAGACTTAGGACATTATTAAGTTCAATCTTCAATGACAAGGACCCTTTCAATTTGTAAGTCAAAAAATTATCACCTCAATGCTAATGAGGATTTTTTTTTTCCCAAGTTAATTACATGCTTTATCGACGGTTTCACTTCGGGAATAGAATCCCAATCAATTGCTCATTTACTAAGTGGAAGTGAATATATGATTTCAGGCCTTGAAGTTGAGGTGCACTCAATATGGGTGTTCTGGATAAGGCGACCTTCAAGAATGCATGGGCATTCATTTTTGAAACTGGGCAATATAGGCAAGGGAGGCAACATTTACCAATCAAGTTCAGAAAAGTTTTCCTCGCGTTGCCCAAGGGTTGCAAGTCGTGGGTCCCCTCCCTTATCCTTATAGGAGACCCCCTCCCCCAAAAAGCTCGTTTGGGGAAGGTAAGCGTCCGTCTTGAACTAAAGTAGCCGACCCATTCCCAACTAATTAAGCAATTTAGCATATTTGCGGTTTATGTATTATTAGAGAAAAACTCCCCCATGTAGAGAAATAGAAATAAAATAAGAAACAATTTATATTTGTTAGAAAAAAATTGCAATAACCAAATACTATGAATTTTCTAAGTGAATATTCTCTTCGACCTATACTCATGATATAAGTTGCCCTCTTTCCGATCACCGATTGGTTACAAACCCGAGAACACTTGATTCCCGTCATCCATAATTATAGCACCTAAATAAGGCACTTGCAATTTAAACCTAGTTGTCAAATTATCTACTAACATTTGGCTAAGTTGGATTTCGATCATGACATGTCAACACTTGTGCTACATGGAAATAGGTTGACCTAAGCTACGAAAAGGGGCGGTGGTCTTCAATGGGTTGGCTACGTACCTTACATGTTGAAATGTTGGATACTTACATCTCAACTTAGGGAAATACACTCTAAACTTCATAATATCAACTTCCTTAATGTCACTCCTTCTCTTATATCTCGGAACGCTAGGGAACAAATGTTCTCAAATTAAATCTCACTCCTGGTTATCACATTTCCCTCTCATATATCATGGGCTTTGACATTAAAATAAACCACCAAAGAATTCAAATCACACGCTTACACGCATCACACTGTCATCATTGTAATTATTTATTTTCAACATTGCAATGTTGACTTTGTGTTATTCCATAATGTCACATGCTACACTAATCCTCTTTTATCACGCATCCATGTTAACACTGCAAAACTCCTTAATATCACATGCACTTTGGTTGCCACAAGTGTGACACCAGCAGAGTATATAGTGTATTATGTTGTGACTTATGGAAAACTAACAGGTCAAGGTTAGGTCGGACCCACCCAAGTGAGAGATTGTCACTCTCCCTTTACCTGCGAGGAGAGATGAAAGAAGAGTATCTTTCAAGCTCCCCAACAACAAACAGCCAAAGCTCTGCAGGAATGTCAAACACCGAAATGTTCCAACCTTGTCTAACTCACCGACACCGGCCAACAAACAAGCATCTGCATGTATGAGACAAACACGAAAGAAGTGTGAATCCTTTTCTGCCAGTAAACACCTACATCCTCATATTCCTTTAATATAATTATGTTCACAGGTCGAACTCTTCATGCGTATTTGCTGGCGCCACGCCTGCTTTTCTTGTGCTTCCTACGTGTGAGAATAGAGATAGAAGATGTCATACTAATCTCCAAAGAATGGTTGTGAAATTTTAAACTTTAAAAGTTGTGTAGCAATATGTTGAATGGGAGGCTCTCCAGATAAACCCAGATACTCTGTTGTTGCATACTCAGTAATTTCTGCAACTGAAATGGATTATATGTACGTGTACGAAGCATGTGTTTCCTTTTTAGCATCTTCTTCCATAAGATTCCCAGTGATAGTTGGAGTTGGCAATATTGGGGAAGAATCCACATCAAGTAGGCTCCTCGAGAGAGCACCGAGGAGAGAAAAAGTGTTGAGGCTAGAGCTTTGGGGATCGCAGAGACAAGGAAAGCAAAGTAACACTCCATCCAAGTGCAGAAAGCTCTTGAGGATATCCCAACACCAAAACCCACCAGCCCTGTCTATCAATCTAAAGTATGTGTCAGACAGATGAGGAAGATTTCCCAACAAAAAAATTGCTGATACATTCTCTACATTTAGTATGACCATATTGGTGAAGTTTTCATAACATTTGTTGATGCTGTGGTTGCAAAATGTCTACAATGAACACATGCACATCATTATTGGAGTCCAAAGCATGAACATTATGGATGTGTGCATAATTCACACATGAAATTTCGTGTAGATACAAGTGCTCAATGGATAGCTCTCTACAGAAGATACTTTAGTGGTTGAATGTTTATATCTGCCATAAATAATTACATATTTGTGAAGCACATATTTCTCTTCAAGCACATCCTTACGTGATGTTCAAACCAATTTTATTGCACAGGTACCTACTGTGATAAATAAATAAATAAGTATACAAATGCACATATTTTTGGGCAAGAAAACAATCTTGGTCTCCTGGCCGACAGATGTGTTTTATGACTGCAACTTGAATCTTTTAATTGAATGCAGGAGATAAGTCCCAGAATGAACTCTTTCTCCAAGAGACATAATTCGAGATATGTGTTTATGATTTATTATCCACCCTATGCTTGCATACACATGGTAATGTTGCAAAATTTAATCCATTATATCCCATAAGGTCATAGAAACTAACGTCACAATGAATGTATGGAATGCACAGAAGGGATCTTCAGTTTCAAGCCACATGAGAGGCCACATACTGAATTACCAGGCTGGTGCACACTTGTTTGTGATCATGGTGTTCCAAATGTCATATTCAACTCATAAAAAGATTGAATGAAAGGAGCATGAGCTCAAATTAAGAGCTTTCCAAAAAGGTGTACAATTGTTCAACTTGAACAGATTTACTAGTACAAAGAGGATTCAAAGCCTTCGCAATCCCTCCACTATGTCAGCAATTTACAAAGATGACATCTGAAACTATCCCTCACATCTACAGCTGCCGTGACCTTTGAAAAAAGATCCTCACCTTCATCTACAAGATCAAAGATGTTTGTTCATATCATGTCAGAAATAAATTAATCCCCAAGACAGTCATCCATTGACACCTCCCTCGAAAGAGAGGATCAAAAGAGCAAGCTTGATCAAATTATACCAGATCGGAGGTAATCTCAATGAGAGTGCAGATAGAAGTAAGGTTACCTCCTCAAACTTAGCAACTTGTACAAAGAGATTCTGGGAGAACCAATAGTTGCGAAAGGTCTTACACTTGTGATGCCTTCAGATTTGCAGCAGTTTGGAGTCTCCACCTAAAAACTCAAAACACATCCAACACCACCTTATCGTCCATCTCCGAGGTGGTCTTTGATTGGAGGATGCTCCCCACTTGAGGTGGAATCAGCAGGTGCAAACTCTTCACTCGAAGTCTGCAGAGGTGGCAAAGGCTCACTTATTAAGTCAGATCTGCTATTCTCAACCTGGACAGGTAATTCGCTTAACTGCCCTGATTGAAGTGGCCCTGATCGGAGTGGCCCTGATCGGAATGGTCCTGATCGGAGTGGCCCTGATCGGAGAGGCCCTGATCGGAGTGGCCCTGATCGGAGTGGCCCTGATCTCGGAGGAGGGTCTCTTTGAGGAGGAGACCCTGAAAAACCTTCACTCATCCGTGATTGGCCAGGAGGAATGATCGTTCTGCTCCTCTGTCCACTTCTCCCAGACAGGCTTCGCCCTGATAAACTACCTGGGTCCCTAGTCTTGATGAGAGGTTCCCCAATACTGCGGTTTGAATGGCTTCCATCCACACCCCCCTCAGATTCACTACTGTCTTGTGGATTTCCTCCAAACTCGCCCGTGTTTTCACTGCCAAATGTTCGACTACTGAGAGCCAATCTGTGTGCGCGCAACATGTCTGCGTTGTACTGTTGTGTGTCGTAAGCACTGCTCCAGCTGAATTTACTGCCTCCAAAGTCCGAATCGTGCTCTGAGCTGTGCCCAGGTTTCAAGCCCTGGTACAAGCCTGCATTCGCCTCCTCACTTTCCAATGCTCTCACCACCTGCCAAAGCAGCCAGAATTCTCATTCAAGAAAGAGTACAAAGAGCAAGACGTGATGTCAAGGGACTGGTTTGCTTAAGGAAAATAAGTAGAAAGAGAAAGACCTGACGTGATGTGATGTGTGACACCCATCTAACCCTAGCACTTCCAAGTGTAGGGGGAACATCCAACTTGGTACATGAAAATGGAACAAAAATGGCCTATGAAACTAACTGACACCCACACACCTGACTCATCCTTGGACGCTTTGAGGCCGAATGGCGGACACATGATGCAGCTGCCTCGATCATCCTGAACATTTCCCTTGGATCATAATTATCACCAAGACGAGGATCGACGAGGTAATTGAGGTCCCCATCTTCCAAAGCCACTGTCATCAATGGTCGAGCCCACTCTACTAAACTCTCTTGCCCCGCAGGCTGGGTTGAGTCGACAGGTTTCCGCCCAGAGATGAGCTCCAGCAATACTACACCAAAGGAGTACACATCTGATTTCTCTGTCAGTTTCCCACTTTGAGCATATTCTGGAGCCAAGTATCCAAACGTCCCCATCACACGAGTTGATACATGACTATGCGTGTCTGAAGCCAGCCTTGCAAGCCCGAAATCTGAGACCTGGAAAAACATCCAACAGATATTCAGAACTGAAAGCAGATCCTAACAATACTTAGATAAGATGACATAGGTGAATCATTGTCACCTACAAAAGTCATCTCTTACCACATCTATTCAAACTACACCCAAGGACTCCAACTCTCATAATTTCAATTGCAGGTTTAGGGTTTAGGGTTTAGGGTTTCTTTAGATGAAATAACTAGAACTTATGCAGCCCAAATCCATCAAAGAATAGCTTCAAACTAGAGAGATCTAATTTTGACATGATCCTTCCAGACCATTCATGGGTCGTACCTGAGCTTCATATTTGTCATCCAGTAGAATATTTGATGACTTAATATCCCGATGGATGATTCGAGGATGACAATCCTCATGAAGGTATGCCAACCCACGAGCAGCTCCTACTGCAACTCGAAGCCTCAACTCCCAACTCATCACTGGCTTGCCATCCCCTGAATCACAAAACATGCATTGAGTACATTTGCAAGCTGTCAAAGCCTCAAGAAATGGACACCAACATTCTATCGATCTGTGGTTACCTTCACATCATTCCAAACCAGCTCCTAGTGGTTCCATCCTTCAGTATACTCTTTACCAAAATAGAATTTGACACAACAACATGGTATTATCACCATTGTCTTACCATAAAGATTAACATCAAGGGTGCCATTCGGAACAAAGTCGTACACCAATAATCTCTGCTTGTCGACAATGCAATAGCCTACAAGAGACACCAAATGACGGTGATGCACGCGGCCTATGATCTCCACTTCTGCGCGAAACTCTCGATCACCTTGACCACCACCAACAGTCAGTTGCTTCACAGCAATCATCTGACCATTTGTCAACTGGCCCTTGAAAACGCGCCCAAAACCACCTTCACCCAGGAGATTCTCCTTGGCAAAATCATTTGTGGCTGCCTGCAGTTCACCAAAGGTGAACCATGACCTAGAATTTCCACCACTTCCTGTGCCTGCTGGAGGCAGAGGTACACCGCCTCCACCACCACCACCACCAGAGCTAAGAGGTTGCAGCAAACTTCCACCCGCAGCACCATACATCAGGCTGTTGTCGGCTCCACCACCTGGTTTGAATGATCCACCTCGGGCGCCAACTCCACCAATTGGTAGAAAATCCTCTCTTCTCCTGGGTTTCCTTCTCCAGCAGCAAAACCACACAAGGAAAAAAAGTGCAAACAGAAGGACCGCACCTCCACCTCCAGCAATTCCAGCAATCGCTCCAGTCGTGAGACCGGTCGAGGAGCTTTTGTTTGAAACTACAGCCGTCGAGGCAGTCGAGTTCCCTGGAGGTGATGCAGCAGGAGACACCAAAACCCCTGGGGGGGGGGGAGGTGATCTCCCAGAAGGACTTACAGCAGGAGGTGATGAACCTGTTCCAGGTGGTGGTGGTGGAGGTGAAGTAGGAGGAACAGCGCTAGTAGAGTTTGATGGAGATGTTGCTGGTGGGGTGGCATTTTTGGGTGGTGGAGGTGATCGGGTCGAACTCGGGGTTGGAGCTGGAGGAGTAGATCCTGGAGGTGGAGGTGGTGATGGAGTGGTTGTTGGAGGTGAGGCTGCAGGACTTGATGCTGGAGGTGGTGATGATGATGATGGTGATGGTGATGGTGGTGGTGGTGGTGGTGGTGAAGTTGTTGGAGGTGAGGCTGGAGGACTTGATGCTGGAGGTGATGGTGATGGGGTGGTTGTTGGGGGGGAAGCTGGAGGATTTGATGCTGGAGGTGGTGGTGATGGTGGCGGTGGTGAAGGACTTGAGGTTGGAGGTGAGGTTGGAGGTGAAGCCGGAGGGCTTGATGCCGGCGGTGTCGGGGTTGTTGTTGGGGGTGAAGCTGGAGGAGATGACACTGGCGGAGACGGTGTTGTAGTTGGAGGTGAGGCAGGTGGAGGTGATGCTGGTGGTGATGAGGTGGTTGTTGGGGGTGAGGCTGGAGGATTTGATGCTGGAGGTGGTGGTGATGGTGAAGTTGTTGGAGGTGTTGTTGTCGTCGGAGGTGGTGTTGATGATGGTGGAGAAGTTGGAGAAGTTGGGGGTGGTGATGCAGGAGGGGTCACAGGCGGCGTTGCAGGAGGAGTTGCAGGAGGAGGAGCAGGAGGAGATGTGGCCGCGGGAGATGCTACCGGGGTACTGGTGGAAGGAGCTACAGTTGCAGCAGCAGGTGGCGAAGAAGAAGTGGGAGGAGGTGTGGCAGGAGGAGGCGGTGATGAAGCTGGAGGTGGCGAAGAAGAAGTGGGAGGAGGTGTGGCAGGAGGAGGTGGTGACGAAGCTGGAGGAGGTGTTGTTGAAGCAGCAGGAGGAGGTGATGAAGTTGGAGGAGGTGTTGTGGAAGCAGCAGGAGGAGGCGTTGCTGTTGACGTGGGAGGAGGTGATGTAGGGGCTGACATTGCTGGAGGAGGGGCAGGAGGAGGTGTGCCAGTGGGAGGGGATGCTGGGGGAGTAACAGTGGGAAGATTAGCTGGTGGTGTTGCAGAGGGTGGTGTTGCAGCAGGTGGAGGGGCGTTAGTGGGGGAAGCTGCAGGAGGGGGAGGGTCAACAGGTGGTGGTGGTGCAGGAGGACTTACAGTAGGAGGTGTTGCAGGAGGGGGAGGGTCAACAGGTGCTGGTGCAGGAGGACTTACAGTAGGAGGTGTTGCAGGAGGAGGAGGGTCAACAGGTGCTGGTGCAGGAGGACTTACAGTAGAAATTGTGGGAGAAGGAGGATTAATGGGTGGTGATGCAGGAGGACTAACAACAGGAGGTGTTGTGGGAGGAACTGCTGGAGGAGGAGAAACTGGGGGAGGTGATGATGCAGGAGGTGGAGAGGAAACTGGTGGTGGTGGAGAGGCTGCCGGTGGTGGTGTTAAAGGAGGAGAATTTGGAGGTGGTGTTGAAGCAGGCGGAGGAACACCAGGTGGTGGTGATTGGGATGTTGCACTGGGTGAAGGGGCTGACATTTTTGATTCATAACCTAAAGGTGAGAGCTCGAAGATGGCACCGCATCCATCAACTGCAGCCTTCCTTCATGCATCAGGCTATGGTGTGTACCCCCAAACAGAGGACAATGGTTGACATCTTCAAGCTCTGTGTAGTTCAACCAAGCTGGCCAAATCGCCCACTGATGAATAAGGGTGAACTCCACAGTGTTGCGAATCTGAGTCCTTCAAGAACAGCACCATGGCGTCGTGAAGGACATCTGGAGAACAGGAAATCTTTTGTGAGGATGTCTTCAGTTCTGGTGCTTGCAGTAGACAATTCCAAACCCAATCTCTTTGAATAAGCATGTGTGCTGTAATTGCCTACCTGAGAGAACGAGATCATAAAAATGAGCACACTGCATGATGGTAAAGGAGATCCTCAATCAAATGCAAACCCCTCTGGATGTTTCCCCTCAACCAAATCATTCAACCTGACACCATCGACTTGTCAAGAAATCCTGATGAGAGTACCTCACCCTGCATTGAGATATGACTTGCAAATGTGACATAGTTCTTATGTGTGAATCAAACTGAGCATGCTAGATGCAAAAAACATCATCAATAATAGAATACAAGAAATATAAAGGGCTACAGGTTATATTTTCCATATGCTTACTCAGTTTAGAATTAGTGCACTCACAGGATCTCAATCAATTCCAGAAATCAAGGGCTCACATAGCTAACCGTACCCAACCTAAGGCGATAGCTGCTCTCATTACTCTATTCCTTAGAGTATCTATGATTGAGTAAATAACAAAAATGGATTCATCATTCAAAGTCATGCATCAACAGAGACACCAAGTTCTTTCAAACCAAGGGGAATCCAAAATGAAATAAACCATTAAGGTTGAGAGAAATTGACCAAATTTAAGTTGAATGTAAGACTGATTCCTCTGACATAACCACTGTCGCTCACAAGAGGCAATAAACTGACTGGACCAAATCACTAGCCATTTGACACTGTCCATACTACACCCTGAGTTTGGATACAAAGCTAAGACCCACCAGCTAAGATCGGCTATACTACCACACAGCAAGACACCAACTTCCCACATTGTAGAGTTTGAGTCATGCTTTAATCTTATCATATTGGACAAAGAAGAAACTGATTGTGAGATTTAAAAAGGGAGAGAATACAGCTCTTCTGAGTAACAACGGCAGAGTTTTCATGTATAAAGTTTGTGACTTCCTTGACGTGCATTTGGTCAGTCATGACACACCAAGTAGGCTGACAGCTGGATTAAACTTCACAATACGGATAAAACTTTGCAGTCATGACGCTTCTGTTACGAAGATTGAGCTTTTGCAATTCTCAACACTTCCAAATTGAGCAATCCTTTCAGCCAAGAGCCCGATTTACGGTTTGAACTTCAAAGAAATCAGGATCTAGAAGCAAAACGATTTATCAGAAAAACTATCAGACATGCAAGACACAAAGATTACAAAATCCCAGATTTTGCATTATCTTAGTCTAGTTTAGCCCCCATTGATTGAGTACTACTCTAAATTGTCGTAGAACATAACTCACACATGATTTCCACAATGGTCTAGAAACCAACAACAATTTCTCAAATTCATGTTGGTATATGTTGTGCCTTGAAAACCAAGCATTAGTGGTCATGGTAGGTTAAATGTTATCCAAGCCCAACATCACATATCCCTCAAATTTGAAGAGATCGTTTACAAGCCCACACACAGAACCTAAAAATTGAGATAACTAGTAGTGCTACACTTTTACAAAGAACAGCAACTTCAGCAGCAAGTGCAAATGCATGCCATACATGTCATTAATCATCTTCCTGTTCGTATACAATACCTATCCCTAACATTTGACCATGTGTTACATATGTTTCAAACGTGGCTAAATTCCATAAGTATGGTTTTCATTCACAACCTGGTTGAGCAACTTCAATAACCTACTTAGAAACACAGTCTTTAGGGTTAATATTGAATGTTTAAAGCTGTGGATAGACATCACCGAGAGAAGATATGAAACAATCAAAGTGCATTGATGCTTTGCAGGTATTGCCACAACAACAGTGACAACTAACAATCCAAGCACACCGTATAACAGCTAATGTTGAGATCGCAGCAAAAATTGTCGCCAACATGTACCAACATGAAGTTAAGAGTATGATTCCACCCTTATGTTACACAAAGATGCACATATAAATGGCCATGACGCGCATAAAAGGCAGAGTGAGACATCCATCTGAGAGACCCTTTATGTTCGGCCAGATATCTGAAAACCTAATCACCTCGTCCAAAATCACCTAAAAAGTTGAGAAAACTGATGACTACACTTTGATCACACAAGGATCACTTGTAAATTCTCATAAATATACGAGTGTCATCACGAGCATCTTCCACCATGCGAATGACAGCAAAAGTCGTAAGAAGGAAACCTAACGAGATAGAGATCGAGAGCTTTGCATCCTTCTTCCTGCCTACTCTGTGCCTCCTCTGTTGGAATATCCAGTAATCTATTTGAAGAGGAAAACTCCACATCGCCGTAAAATACTTCTCACACACAAGCAGAAGTATGAAGAGATGCAACTGATATAGGTGGTCTGTGTAACCGGATCTGTCATAATGAACTTTTGCCGTGGTGTATCATTATTAATGATGCATGGGAGTAAAGAAGCTGCCACCGAAAACAGATTCACAGATAGATCAAAATTTTGTGCACAGTTCGATACAACGAAATGTGACAATCCTCCGAGAAACAGAACGCCTCTCTGACAGCGTTGACCAGGAAAGTCGAAAAAATATTGAGGTGTTCCGTGGTCAGTGATTTTAAAACAGCCACAATAACAAGAAATCCCCCTGCAGATCTGTGCCCAAGTAACTACACATTGGAGGGTAGAATTCTGCCGTGCAGTTCCGCACTCCCAGCTCACTGAAGGCTTGACTAAAGCTGAGGTGCCCCAACCCAGACCCTAAGGCTCATATAGCCGAACGGCTTCTCATCCTTCAGCCGAAGTCTAAACGTGTCCCACAACCGAGCAGAGCCGATGATAAAAACAACAGCAATACTGAAACCAATTCAAGCCAAAAAAAAAACCTGTCGACATTCAGGCTCTGACAATGTCAACGATCGCCAAAGTTCAGGTTTGTTCTACAAAATAAAGCAAAATCAACCACCTAGACCAAAGAAGACTCACTGAACATGACAGCTCAAGATTCACAAATGGCTCGCTGGATGCAGAGAGGCTAAGTTGATTCTAGAGCGTCTGCAGGTATCAAATCCGAGCAAGACTGCCACTAACCAATGCGCGGTCGGTGCAGTGCCTAGTATCGCCACCAAGAAAAAATTGAACAAAACTAGAAGAAAACTCATCAACACTCACGACCTAACAAATGCAAAAGGCCAAGTTACACCTCTCTCCGACGAAAACTAAACTGAAAGAAAGGCAGGCAAGTAAACAAGCCCACACTGATACTGAAATTGCCCACAGTTTCAACTTAACCCTCCAACCTGCTCCACCTCAACAGGTGGAACACCAGTCACGGATTCCACTAACAGATTCCTCCCTCAGAATGCAAGCCTTCCACCCATCCCATCACAGTTCCAGAATCTCTCAAAGTGCATCCCACCAAACCCATCCCACACAGGAAAATGTAGGTGTCCACACGTGGGTGTCCACCAACTCACTCCACAAACGACCTGATGAACTTCGTAACCAAATTCCTGAAACTTCACTCGACCCAAAGCCAAAGCCAGCAATACACCCACCTCCTTGAACCCAAACTCGGTGCAAAAATCGAGAGCAGAACTCCAAGCTCCACCAACGTAGAAGGTCACTCGGAATGCCAGCTTCCTGTCCAAGCCTCAACCTGAGACTCCACTAAAACTCATCTGCTTCCGAACTCCACCTCACCCAGCAGGGCCACTTTCGTAGACCCAAACTCATCCACGACTACACACGAGATGCACAGGACCAAAATTCTTCACCCGCATCTTGTTGACGCTCCACTCAACTCGACTGTAACCGTAAGCCTAACCCAAAGTCTCAGAGTCCGCGCCTGCAAACAACACCAAGAAAGAAGCGCCCATGCTTCGGAGAACCCAAACTCAGCTCACACGGCACCAAATCGAGCGAGTCTACGCTCCCCGCGCAGAGGATCTCTTGAAGAATGCACCGATCCGTCCCGGGTGTCGAAATGCGCACGATTCAGGGCGCCCGCGGGAGGGGAATGGAGCAACATTTTCTGGTGTTGGAGAGACAAAGGCGGCGCCTGGGTGAGGCCAGCCTTGCTTGCCTCGCCGCAGCAGCAGCAGCGGGGAAGACGAAGGGGAACCCCAGGGCAGCGGGCAGCGGGCAGGTTGTGGAATAATAACAGAAGCTGCCTGGCGAGAAGGACACAGGAGGTGGAGGGCAGCGGGCAGGGGTGGAAATAATAATACTGGAGGGGAGAGTTGACTGGGCGTAGGTTCGAACCTTGGGTTTGCTAGCACGTGTATTAGTCTACCCGAGGTTAAGTTGTAGGGGGCCCCCCTTTCACGCGGCTTATAAGGCCCTAATTTCCTAAACCTTTGCCGGCAGAGTGAAAAGTACCATTGGCAGCTGTTGACAGTCAGTAAGTATTCTAGTCTGGATGCCATATGTTAAAGGGGTGGTTGATGCCCCAACGTTTCCGTCCCGTTCTAGCCGTGAAATTGTCGGGGATTATATTTGAGAACTAGCCACCGACCCACCACTTTTCACACTATTACAGCCCGAGATGCCAACACATAATTTCAAAAAAATTGGTCGGAATTGTCAACTCTTAAGGTAGAAAAAATTAGTTATAAGGTGTAGTGGTGGAACCACCAATTCTTGATCAGGACCCCCCATTGGAAATCTACAAGGTGCCATCATTTCGATCGGGCCAGGACTAAATTTCGATCAAGCTGGAACCAATAATGCCATGATGCATGTCCTTGTTCTGAGTGCTAAAGTGAGGAGGAATGAGAGGTTACTGGCAAACTCTAGACATTGGTAATATGTTCAGGCCAACTTTTGGTTTTAAAAATCTGCAATAATTTCAATTTAGGGAATAAAATTACCGCAAAATTTGTAGTCCTCCTGGTATTCATCTTCTTGCACGGGGGAAGATTTGCATCCCCTTATACTTCACCGGATCTAGTGCAAAATCTATTGTGTGATCGGTTATGGGTACCTCAACTCTAGATGGTAGTGTGTGAGGAATTTTTTTGGACATAAATGGTCGAGATCCTAGCGTTCCAATTCCAACCAGTTACATGTTGACATCTTTCATTTTCCTTTATTAATTTCAAGTATATTCTCTAAATTCTTGTCACGTTCCTCTTTTACACAAGAATAATGCGAGCATGTGCACATGAGACACCAATATTGAGAACTTTCAAACTTTGTATATTACAACTTTATAACTTAATCACAATATGTGATTGCTATGTGAACCGCCCGACCATAGGAGAGACAAAAGATGATCCTTTCTCCTCCCCTAAGCTATCTCTTCAACCCCCAAAGGCACTCCTAGTCTTATCCATCTCTATCCATAGTATATAATCTCTATTTTTAGAAACATCACTTCTTATTAAATTTAGACTAGAGCTTCCTTGTCTATATGCATAGATCAGTTCACCATGTGATTTTTCCTTATCTTTTGGCTCAATCACAATCCTCAAAATGGAACTGTCCAATTCCAACTTGATGCATTCATTCATTCTTCTAGTTGGAACTGTCTAATTCCAACTAGATTCATTCATCCATTCTTCTAGTTGGAATTATTTAATCCAACTAGTATTATTCATACAGAGTTGTCTAGCTCTAATGAATAACATCCATCCATTGGGAGTTGTCTAACTCCGAATCATATCTCATAGTTGGAGTTGTCTAACTTCAACACAAAGATCTTCTAGTGGGAGGTGTCTAACTCCCAGTTGGAGTTGTCTAACTCTAGCCCTTGTGCACCATTTTCTCTTGGATTGTTTGACCCAATTCTTTCTTTGGAGTTGTTTGACTCCAAGCATCATATGCTCACATGCTAAGTACATCAAAACATGGTCAGTCATTCTTTCTTGCATAATCCAACGTTAAATCTTTTAATCCGGGCATATCACAATTCCTCTATAACGATTGGTAAATTTCCCGAAGTCTTGAACTTCAACTACTGTAGTTATTTCTCAAACTCAACCGGTTCATCTATAACTAATGGTCAGTTCTCCTTGTTCATTGGTAGATGGATCTTAAATGGTTATTTTTTCTAACCAACCAACTTCTCTTGGAATACAAAACACATGATCAGTACAAGATGATGGTTAGCAAATTCAAATCGAGGCCCTAGCCACTTTCCTCATACATTGTGGAGCCCATACGAATATCTTATTTAGTAACAAGAAGTTGTTCTGTGCTACCCAATCCCCATGCTCCTCTGAAGAACTCACAAGTCGGAGAGAAGGGGGCGTTTGGAGAAGGGAGTGGGGGCGGGGAACACAAACCCTAACTTGCTTGCTTGCTCCCAACGGTACTTCACTCCTACCTCCCAACATTCATCCACAAACTGGATGAAAATTTGTACAAACCACTAAGGTTCAAGTGTGAACGCAAAGTAGTTAGGAAATTTGCACTTGAATCCGAGAACTTGATGCATAGTCTCTGTCCTAGAGACAGAGCCAACAAAGTGAAGTTTCTCGTGCCCCCTAAATGGTCATATAGGTCCTCCCCCCCCCCAAGTATGTTGACTATTGACCCTAAAATCATATTTTGAGCACCCAACCCCGATTTTTTTTAAACGCGTGTTTTTTTTAGTACTTGTTCTTGTAGCTACACCAAGCCCCATACCACTCAAATATAGGTGTCCGATGGAGGTAAGTAACCAACTGAGGTGCATCTACCTTATATCTTTCAATTTCACTAGTAGAAACCTTGTGTCCTAGCTATAGTGACGGATATGTGTGTGTACACACAACATGCAATGACATGTACCAATTTCTGGAATTTAGTGCCCTAGAATCTTTATGACTTCTTGTGACATATCCGTGTCACTACTTCCCATATAGCAACATATATTTGTCATTATTTGGCCATATCCCTCTTGAGTGCTCTGTGTCTCCAAAAATTCAGCTGACTACACAGTGACAAATACATGGATATGTGTTTATTCTTCCCATCTTACCCCACTTTACTTCTATACATGTTTTACACGCATTGATATGTGCAAAATAGGTTGTCTTCATGAATAGGTTGCCTCTTTAGTCATGAGAATTACCATGGGTCACAATAATATCATCCAAAACATTAACTCTGTTCGTTCATCCATGTAGCAATCACAATAAAAAAAATTAAAAAAATTGTTGTTTGTTACTGTCATAGTAAATCTTCAAATTATTGTGGAATGTCAATAAATGAGCGTGGGGAAACATGTTGCAGATATTCATGTAGTTTGATTCACTTTAATTGGGTCCCACTACATGGAATCTGGTTCCTCTTGTGTCAAGTTTATTGAATTTTACATTGTTTAGGGATACAGTAAGGGTGGATTTGGGTCCAAGTCCAAGAAGCTTGGGGTCCAAAAGAAAGCGAGAGGGAATTGTCGCATACGAGTATATCTCTCAATCATTCATCCAACATAAAAGCCTAAAATGTCATGCAGCCATAATTAGTTGTAGAACCCCAAATTATTGTAGTCCATGTCATTTGAGATGAATCAGCTACAAACATGTAGGGGTCAAGTTTGTATGTTGGATGGATGAGAGGTTGTCGTGGCATAGTTTCCGTCACTAGTCTTAAATGCACGAGCTAAATATGGCCATGTTAGAAATGGCAAAGCATATCACCTCAAGGACCCCATACATGTAAATGTTCACATTCTACCAATAAGTACACATTCAATGTTTTAATGTTCCAATGTTTCAGTGTTTTGAAGTTGAGCAGAATCTCAATGGATTTGATTGTTTTTCAAAATCTCGATGCTCAAAATACAACATTTGTATGAAAATGATATTTTATTATAACAAAAATGCAACTGCATGCAACATGATTTGAACTTGCATCTTTTTCCCCCCAAAATTTATTTCAACTATGCTATCCACATATTCTTAAGGGAGATGACGGATATATATAACCATACTTTTATATAACCATGAAGAGCAAGGCAAGAGTGGATTTTGATGTTCCCCATTGGGGACCATCATGGGGAACATCAAAATCCACTCCCATCTTGTTCTTCATTACTGAGACCCTCCATGAAACAAAAATGGGAACATTGATCTACCATGTACACCTATCTTGATTGTGAAACATTTTGTGCAACGCAATCTTATAACACTAAAACACTAAAAGACTGAAACATTGGAAATTACAACGGGTACAATACCCATGCGCAGTTCCCAAGGTGACAACATTGGCATAGCCCAACACGGCCATAAGTAGCTTGTGCATTCAAGACTAGCAATGGAAACTATGTTAGGGAGAGGTTGTATGCAATAATTTCCTCTCACCTCCAACACACCTTAAATGGACCTTACTTTCAGACTCAAGATTGCTTTCTCAAACTAGAAAGAGTATTTTCTTGAGTGACGACTACTAAGATTTGGCGGGAAAAAGATGCCATGTTATTGCCACTCCAATTTTACGTACCTTGAACCTAGACCCTAGTGTAAACTTCTTGGGTTTGTAATCTTGATCTTGACCGATAGGATTGCTTGATTTTGAAATTTCTTTGGTCTTGAACCCTAGTGTATATCCACCCTTAGTTGTAACATTTTTTATGTATGAATGCGCAACTAACCCTTACTCGTGGAACAAAAATTTGGGTGCATGACATCCACGATTTCCAACTAAAAATAAGGTAGACTTGCCAAATTCCAACACAACAATAAATATGGACACCTATATTTGAATGGTATGTGGTTAGGTGTGGGTCTAAGAACGGACACCAAAAACACTTGTGTTCAAAAGAGATTGGACTACATACTCAAAATATGCTAATTATTTTGGGTTCAATAGTCTACATGATTGGAGGGGGTGACCTATGTGTCTAGTTAACGAGTATGGGAATCTTCACTTTGGTTATGCATAAGATATTCATACAAGCTCCAAAAATGATGTGGCAAATGGCTACAAGCAAGATTTGAATCTCCTTATCATCTCTCACTAATTGTGTATTTCATGTCCTACAAGAAGTGGGTGCAAAGAGAAACATATCCATATAATACACGTCTACCTTATATGATACTCCAATAAGGATCCAACCGCACATCTCAGTTAAGGCTTTGATAAGAGTAAGTAATCACTCAAATTAATTATATTGTTCCTGCACTGCCTAGTTAAGAGAATTAGCTAACATATGAGGTAGAGCTCTAACTTACATGAGAGCTAATCTCTCTCATAGCTGCACCAACTAGTTAAAATTGAGGATTAAATAAAAGTTTTCAAACTAGAAGTTAGCTAACTTTTGGGACCTTGCTTCTGTAAAGAAATCTTAACCTATCTATACCCCTAATGCTAACTAACTTTTAGAATGAGCAACCCAAATTTTTGTCTTGAATGGCCACCTTTTATTTTCCCTATCTCTTCTCTATTCTTCTACAAGGTGGACTACACTATTTTTTACATCGCCCTAGATTAGCATATATTAAAATAACAAACTAATATTTGAATGATACTTTTTATAAACTATCATTTTCAATGTCCAACTTCATATACATAATATTTAATAATTTTATATTTTAATCATATTGGAACACAAATGGTGTGGGCCATAGAATTATAATGTATCATATTTAGTACCATGTTCAAAACTTGGGCAAGTTGAGCAAAATTTTGGTCGGACAACCTTAACTCCTCTCCTAAATTGGTCAAATTTTGGCTAATGGTAACTGGGATGTGCGGCCGTGCAATTGGTTAGCTAGGGTATGACTTAGTCAATTTAACTAACTCATTATGTACAGTGATTCTCCTAGCTAGATATTAAATGACATTTTATAATATTTACTAGTTTAAAATGTATGCCAATTTAGGCTGATGTAAGCCTAATAGTGTGGTCCACCTCGTAGCAGAATGTAGAAGAGATGGGGAAAATGAAGGTGGGCATTCAAGACAAACACTTGGGCTACTCATTTGAGAAAGTCAATTAGCATTAGGGGTATGGACGAGTTAAGATTTCTTCACAAAAGCAAGGTCCCAAAAGTTAGCTAACTCCTAGTTTGATAACTTTTATTCAAACCTTAATTTTGACTAGGCAGGGTGGTTGTGAGATAAATTAGCTATCACATAGGCTAGCTACCTCACATGTTAGCTAACTCTCTTAACCAAACAGTGTGGGCACAATATAACTAATTTGAGTGGTTACTTACTCTAACCGGAATCTTAACCAAGATGTGCAGTTGGACCCTTAACCAGGCGGTGCAGCTCGACCCTAAGTAGGAGTAGAATTCTCTTCAAATGTTAATTTATCCCACTCCCATGGAAGGTTATGCTCATCTAACTCGATGACCTAATATATGTAGATTTTATGTGGTCACTCTTCTTAATCAAGCACCTATTATTTGAGTGGTATATCATCATCTCCCTTGGTAGTAACTTATACCATGCCTCCCCTTTTAATGTTTGTCACACAAAGGCATGCATATTGTATCTTGGTCATCCTTGAGCAGAAATTCACAAAGTCTCATCAACTATAGTAAAGGCCCATAAGTCAACCACGCCAAGCCTTAGAAAAAAGCATGATGGAAGCACTAAAATTAGGGTTTGAAGTTCAAATGCATTTCTTACACATTCAAAAGTACCAGAGTTTATTAGTGCTATTCACACCCAAATTTTCAAGTACTGTAGCATATCTGAGTTGCCTATTTGGCTTCACATTAAATACAGTATTCGTTGAAGAAAATTGCCACGTGTTCACAACCTACAAATTCCTCCGTGAAAATTATGTTTCGCTACTCAAATAAGGTAACGTTCTTAGGGTCCAATCGTACTTCCTAATTAAGGCTCCAATTAGAGTAAGTAACCACTCAAATTAGTTATGTTACACCCACACTGCTCGATTAAGAGTGTTAGCTAACATACGAGGTAGCTAACCTATATGAGAGCTAATCTATCTCACGGTTGCACCACCTAGTTCAAATGATGCTATTGATAAAATATATCAAACTAGAAGTTAGTTAACTTTTGGGACCTTGCTTTTGTTTTTTGCAAAATTTATCTACAATGAATATATTAGACCCTATTTTTTATCGTACGTTGTTTCTACAATTTTCGCCAGTGATATCCCCGAGAGATGGTGTGGCTTGACCTTAACCAAACCTAACTCCCGTCCAACTACATTACCCATTAAATTTGCGGTTTTGACTGTTCATGGAAGTATAAGATTATTTAGTCGAGTATCATAGTTCTCTTTCTATTGTGAGGATAGTGTACACCTAGGGATGGGAGCCACCAAAAAACCATATTCAATTAAAAATTGGATGGGAGAAGGAATAATGAGGACATTCTTCATGGGCTATTTGCTAGTCCCATGGAACACGGCATGGTGGTTGAGTAATCTTAGGGCCAATTCACACAGGGTCCCAAGTCCTAAGTCCCAAGTCACTTGAGGTCAATCCGTGCAATATCAACTGTTGAGAGTATGGAAGTTGGCACATACCACTTCACACGAGGTCCCAAGTATGACATGGATGCCTACATGGAAACACTTCTTGGAGGTAAGGCTTGGGACTTGCATTGAGAGTTGTGTCGAGCAAAAAAATAGACCCAACTCTCAGCACAAGACCCGCGAATATTTTGGCATAAAATAATCCAAATCCAAATTTTAATGATAATTAACCCTGTTTTAATGATTTCTTGAGGCTCAAAAGTTGGGATTTTGTCTCCATGTTGGGACTTGCTAACATAAGTGGGACTTGGGGCGCCATGTGAACCGGCCCTTATGATGGATTTCTTCCTACACAGTCATTGAAAATCAACTCAACGTGACCTTGAGAGTTTGGGCCTCATCATAAGTTAGTGTTTGTTAACAAACAAGTGCATACATAACATTACTCAATTGATGAGTTGTGTTAAGCTACCTTTACTTCGAATTCAGTCTGAAGCACTTGGATTTTGGCACCTGGAGGCTTTATTTTCAAATATACCATGGGGCCCATAAACACAACTCATCAGCTAAGTAATGTTATGTAGTGTTTATATGTAGTGGGCCACAAGATATACACCTAGTTGCAGCTAAGGAATATATTTGAACTTTTTGGTCTCAAAGGATGTAGCTTTTGGCTATGGATACATAATTAGGGCCACTTCACACACAAGATTGAGAGCACGTGACCATTACACTTCAAGCACTCTCTCATTGGTGGAAAAGGCGGAGCTGGTCCAAGTTGCTTCACACTATGCTTGAGGGACCAAGGGAGTAAGTGAATGCAAGATGGATGTAAAATCTACATGCATTCCTACATGGCATCAAATGGAACATGTTTCATGGTCACTTGGACCATTTTCAAAAACCACCTCTTGGAGGTATGCCTAACACAAAACCGGGAGACCGTGACACTCCAAACGCTCACAACCGTTGATTTATTCTATTTTATCATGTGTGAGAACCCACATGAATAAAAATTCATTGGAATAGCATTTGGTTGAGGGTCTAGTCACATTTGACTTCACACCACACTTGAGGATCCATGACCACACTACATGATTTTGGAGGTGTATATTGGGGTGGCCTTTGGACACTTTCTTTTGGGCTCTCACAATTTCATGGTCACGGCTCTTGACTCGTGTGTGAAGTGGCCCTTATGTGGGCTAGCCTACATGTGAGCCATTACAAAAGTTTTTGAGCATCTAAATTTGTTAGGAGGAGAATCAAATTTCTTTTAATATGGTGTTCCCATGTTTAGTGTACATGCAATATAGTGAACATAACATTCTTCATCAACAAGTCATGCTTAACCTTCTTCTTCTTTAAGAAAATGGAAGTCTCCAACATTGGGCACTCCGATGTGAATTTGAGCCCGTTGGCCCTACACTGCTCAAGAGTCCCCTTGATGCGGGGTGAGATTGACTGCCTACCTTGCAATGGGTGGGCTTTGGAGCAAATCATACTTATCATCAACATCCATAATATACAACACCCAAATCACTATGGACTAGATAACCATCATGAGGATAGTGGAAGACAAGCAGCAAAAACAACGAGTCATCCACCTCCTCAAGTTGGTGATCATAACTGTTACTCTTAAATGGAAAATACATGTTATGGATGAAATGTTGTATGTGTAGATAGAAAACACGAGAGAGTTGTTGGAAGTGCTCTTCACTTGGATGAGCGACCAGTTATAGAAGTGAATTAAATTTATTGTACACCCACCCTTTGTAGGATACAAACGCCATTGATGCAACTACGCAAATATAATGGTATTCATGCATGGTTGCATGTGTACAAAAGAAGTAGCAAATAATGAAGCTTCCATATCGAGGCACAATCATTAGTCGTGTGTCAAGAATATTCTTACACGGATTCCACATGTAATAGTTTTACTACGCGTCTTGGACTGGATAACCATTGAGAGAGGAGTGGATGATAAGCCGCAGTAGCAACGAGTCATCCACCTCCTCGAGCTGGTTATTGGTCATAACATATTTGCTCATGGATGTAAACTATGAGTTATGGATTAAATGTTGTACACATGGATAGAAAATGCAAGAGAGTTATTGGAAGTGCCCTCCACTTGGATGAGCGAGCGATTATGTTGTAATAGAGTCATTTGTAAAGGTTGGACACAAAGGAAGTCATCCATGACAAACACATGCTATGCTTGAGCCCTTGAGCATACTTACTACACTAAACATCTAATTTAGTGTGGCATACACTATTCAACATCAACCTACGTTATATCTTTAGCAATCATTAGATGACATCTAGAGAGGGTGTCATATGATACTTGTTGTTACATGACAAATCATGAAGATCGCTGCAATTAGCAAGGCATACCAATTTCAATGCCACATCAAATGACATGTTTAGTGTTATAGTGTGCCAGGCTTGTATCGTTGAGCATACTTAGTCCTTGGTGTTCAAGTCTTGTGCTCTCCTACTACCTAGTAAGCCACGATTACATGTCTACCCTATTATATTTTCTCGAATCTCACCTTATCACACTACAAGCATACGAGTCCTAGGCAATTAACCTATGGCATTAAAAACTTGTCATGTGTAACTGGAAAATGTACAAATCTAGCATAATGAAAGATTTGCATTGTTCTTTCATTGACGTGGGACGATTGCATAAGACTCATATACTACACTAAATATGATATTTATTGTTACCAATTCTAATTGTCTTGCTCCATACTAATTGTAAACCACGGTATAGTGTCACCAACACTAAATGTTAACCCAACATTATTTGTCACTCCTTGTAAACTTTGGGGGATGATAGATTCATAGTGTTGCAATTATTGTCACTTACCAAGTGATTTTTCATCCAAATTTCAATCATCCATGACAATATTTTATCACAAGATGTGGACAAGAGAAGGTAGTGTTTTGGCCAATGGATGAACTCATCCATCATCCATGACAATATTTGTTCACTTATTCACAAGAAGTGTCATCAAAAACGTTACCATGGTGACATTAAATACCTTATGACACTAAATATCGTATTTAGTGTAGTAGTGCCATACATAACATTATTCAGATCCATAACAGTGTTCTGTGGGACTAAAAGTATTCCACACAATATTCCCAAATTTTCCCACAATCAGACTGAAAGTGGGGGATGTTCGGAAATATTACGTGGAATACTTTCAGTCCCACATAACATTGTTATAAATTTGAACAATGTTATGTATTGATAAACCCACAAAACATGTTCTATGCACCTTTCTAGGACCTTCCAAGAGAGTAGTAGTAACACCATACATTTTATGAGTCAGTTATTGATTTATCCCGATTCTTCAAACTCACTACAGTAGGACTAACGTGAGATCTTTGACCCTGATTTAGAGGACTCGTGTTCTCCCACTCCCCTTCAGTTAGGGTTCCTTCCAGCCTTACAAAAAGATGCTGCTGCTTTTTGCACCAAAGGAAGTTAGTCACGAAGAACGAGTGACCGACATGCTAATGTGTTGAAGATACCAAGCAAGTATGTGTGTGTGAGACTAAAGTGTGGTAATAGTTTATATAATGTCACACCACACATGCACGCCCATGATGGTTATTGAAATGCCGAGTGCAAAGCACCTTTCTTTCTTTACTTATTTATTCCACCACACTTGTGACTCCATGAATTGTGGATAATTTTGACTCCTTATGTACATTGTCCGGGGAGATTTTTGGGCATAATCGGTCAACACCCTAGGGTTTCCAAGTCCAACCGGTTACATGTTGTGATCTTTCGGTTCTCTTTATTGAGTCGGGGTATATTCCATAGATTCTTCTAGAATGACCGGTAATTTCCCTAAAGTCTCGAACTTCAACCGGTTGATTCTTAAAGCCAAGTGGTTCATCTGTAACTAGCGGTCGGTTCTTCCCGTCAATTGCTTATGTATCTGGAACAGTGTCCGGGGAGATTTTGGAGCATAATCGGGAAGAATTCTAGAGTTTCCAAGTCCAACCGGTTACATGTCGTGATCTTTTGGGTTTTCTTCATGAATTCAAGGTATATTCTCTAGATTCTTCTAGAATGACCAATAGTTTTCATGAAGTCTTGAATTTCGACCGGTTATTCTCAAACGTAACCAGTTTATATGTAACTGCTCTAAATAGTCCTATTAGTGTGGGTGGAAAATTAGTGTGGAAATAATTAGTGTGGGCCTTACTAATTTTATACTCAAGGTGGAGTTAAGGTGGGTCCAAGACCTTGGGTGTTCCCCTTACTCTTCGTGAAGACTTCTGACCAACACATTGGATATTAATTATAGGAAAAAAGTAGTACAAAATCAAATAATCATTCACATTAGTTTTCTAGAAAAACAAATAATGCGGCCCACGCTAATTTTCTCCTAGGAAGCTAGCATGGATTGGAACTTAATGTGTTCCACATTAATTCTCATTTTGAGAATATGGATAGGCTCTAGAAAATCAGTGTGGCCCACAACAATAGGACTATTTAGCGAAGTTGTTGGTTCTCTCCGTTCATTGATCTAGAAAGTGGGCGGGTCCATTTCCTGCATGTAAAGAGGTAGGCGTGCCTATTAAAATCACACACTTGTTTCTGGGTGGTATGTGATTAGGTGTGGTTTCAAGAATGGATACCATAAGTACATTTGTACATTTTGAACTACTTATCATAATATGACAACCATTCTAGGCTCCATAGTCAACTTAATTGGGGGCCTATACGACCATGTATTGAGCACAAGAATCCTTATTTTGATAATGAACACGATATTCATACGAACTCCGGAAACTATGAGGAAAGCAACTATGACCTCGGTTTGGATTTGATAACCATCTCGTACTATTTGTGTGTTTCGTATCCGAGGAGAAGTGGGCTAGTTGGAAAACATAACCATTTAAAAACCCACATGTCTTTTGGGAGGGCATGCCCTATAACTAGACGGGGTCAAGAAAGTCTTTGATTGATATTACACGGTGGGGATTCCCAAAATTAGACAATCGGTATCTAGTGGGTGAGAGACGAGTTCACATAACCTCAAAAGTCCCACACATTACTCAATCGGTGATTCCCGATCTTTGGGCCTGACCGAATGGGGAAAAAAAAGGGACGAATGGAATGCCCAAACCCCCTTGAGATTTGGCTAGGGCGAACCGACCCATACATTGGTACCTTACCGGATGTCTAGTGATGTCACATTCGAATGAATCGGCCCTCAACCTCATAGGGGGTCTTTTTGTATTGGAGCCACTTCATCCCTGATATGTAGGATGGTTGATTTTAAGTAAGTGCCACGAATCCCCAGCCATTCGCCCTCCCCTGTAAGGTACGGATATATGGGTTGGTTCGCCCCAGCCCTTGAGATTTGTACCTAAAGTGCTCCAAGCAATATGTGTGTCTTATTGTGTGTGTAGGTTTTGTCAGGTTGAAATTCTCAACTACACCCTTCTCCAAATACAACCTTAACGTATGAGCCAAAGTTTCATGGCAGCTACCGAAGGGATTTGGGCGAACCAACCCATACACTCGTTCCTTGTTGGATGCCTAAACCCTTGCCTCTAAGGAACCAGTGTACGGGTTGTTTCGCCCCAGCCTACCGAAGGGGAGTCAAGGTCAGTGTCTGGGGAGATTTCTTGACACAAGGTAAATGACCCATTCCCAACTAATTAAGCAATTTAGCAATTTAGCACATCTGCAATATGGGTATGATGATGAAAAGAAGAAAAAATCCATGTGTGAAGAAATAGAGTCTAGAAGAGATTCATATTTTCGCTGATTTTTTTTCTCATACTATATTATCATAAGTTTTTGAAGCAAAGGTTTTGTTTTTCCTATTCTGGTCATATAGGTTACCCTATTTCCGACTAATGGTTGGTTACAAACTCGATGATGTATGGTTCCCGTAATTGATAAGTGTGGCACCTAAATATGCTTTCAACTACACCTCATACATTGTTGTCCGAGGATGGTAATATGTAAATGAGCCAAATTTAATTCAAACATTTGGTTGTAAACAATCAACTAGTTCATTGTCACATTTTTGCAACAAAAAAACCCCTATTCCCACTCATCTCCAAACTCTAGTGACGAGGTTGATCTTGATGCTATGCATTAGCCCTTGCAAGAGGGTTGCCATTGCTAATCCTCCCTTTTGTCTGCAATTACTGGATGAATTGGTAGTTAATTTAGAGGTGGTTATGACTAGGAGTAGGAATCAAATGTGCACATTGGCATCGTAGACTCTCCAGTCTCTCTCAATTCAACCTAATCAATTGCAAGAATAGGAATAACCTATGCCATTGTCTACTAATATTGCACATTTCACAAATCTTTTGGAGTATTACGTTGTATCCTCTAAACGTTCCTTGTGAATATGCACAAGATGAAGAATCAACAAATAGTTCAAAGGTGGTTATGATAAGGAGGTGGTCAAATTTTGCTCATTGCATTGCAAACTCTCCAATCTCTTGATGTATCCTTGCTAATCAGGTGCAAGAAAATAAACCACCATGTGCATTAGGTTCTCATTGACATTACATATTCAAAATCCTCTAGATTGATGCATTCATATCTAAAAATGTATCATGAACTGTTTTAAACTCAAAAATCACTAGTACACGTTGGTATTGCCCCTTGTGTATGCACAAGGTTGAAAACTTGGTAGATCTTGAGATGGTTACAACTAGAGTACAAATCTCTATCTCATCTCTAACTCTATTGATGCTATTTGTGCATTGCAAATCGGCTAGACGCAATGAATCACATACACATTCTCACCCACGAGATTGTTGCAAGTCACGGAATACAACTACGAATGTGGAGAGCAAGAGGTGAGAGTCGATTGGATTCAATTCCAATTAAAAGCCTTCTAGAAATTTGCCATGTCGCCCATGCAAATTAGCATATCATAACAACCCTTGCCAACCACACCATGATCACAAAATCATCGCCCACATATGAATTTGCAACTGCCACAAATAAACAACTGCACTAGTGCACACTTAATTCTCCAATGACCGTGCTCATCCACTCCAAATACAGGCATTCCCAATCCTACTACATGCACGAGTTGTCAATTTAACAAGAGGTTACCCTGTTTTAAACCATACAATGTCATGACCGATCAATAATTTTGTGTCAAGGTGCACGGGAATAGACCACCCTATTTTGCAAAAATGAGGGGTTGGTCGAGAATGGGTCATTTACCTGAATCAATCAGTGTCTGGGGATATTTTTGGGCATAACCAATCAAAGTCCAAGTGTTTCCAAGTCTGACCAATTACATGTTGTAATCTTTTGGTTTTCCTTTATTGCTTCAAAGTGTATTCCACAAATTCCTCTAAGATGATCGGTAATTAACTTGAAATCTTGAACTTCAACAAATTATTTCTCAAACTCAATTGGTTCATATGTAACTAGAATCAAGCCACCTAGTCCCAATTAGGACCCCATAGGGAATCTATAGGGTATTGGAATTTTGATCAAGCTAGGACCGAATTCGGTAATTTCTTTTCGTGGGTGGTTAAAATAAGGTTCCACGTTTCACATCTTGGGCTTTTGTGCATAACATGACATGATTGCCGACTGTCACATTAATTAGAGCACGAGTTAGTGAGAATGTCCAAGTTTTTAGGACTAATCATAAGCAAATATTTCCTAGATTGAAGCATATACCTAATTTGGGATCCAATTTGTTCCATCCCCTCAATAGCCCATCCAACAAACTGCTACCCAAAAAAAAACTCAATAACAAATCCAACCTCCTTACTCAATCGCCCACCACAATATGCCAAAAACTAAATATGGTCAACATGTCAACATGCCCGGTGCATAATACACCTTTTGCACCACACCATTCTCCATTCATAAAATCAAACAAATGGACCAAGCTATTGTCCAATTAGTTAAGACAATTTTTAAACTCCCCAAACCTCCATCACCCAACACAACCCCCGACACCCAACCCCCCACACCCATCTTCACAATCCCATCACATACAAGCCATCCACGGTGTCCGAGGAGACTACAAACCAAATTCCAATGGCATCACCAAATCCAAACACAAATACATTGGCCATTGGCAAATATCTCCTAATTGTGAGGACACCTTGGACTGTGACGAAAACCTTTCAGCAAGGTCCATGAAGGTTGCGACCCCACCCAAGTTGAGCACCTCCCAATACAATATTACACCCACGCCTCCAAAAGACAGGCTGGGGTGAACCAACCCGTACACTGGTTCCTTGGAGGCAAGGGTTTAGGCATCCAACAAGGAACGAGTGTATGGGTTGGTTCGCCCAAATCCAAAAGACACACCAAAAGTGCTTGGCATCATTTAAACACTCCTTAAACATGTTAAAGTGTCATAAGGGAGGAGAAAATTCCTACCAAAACATGATTGTTTTAGAGATTTCAAGGATAACTCTATTATTAACTTCAATAAAAAAAAATCTAGTGATTGTTGTCTGTATGTTTTGGAGTGAATTCCTCCTCTCTTTTAACGTTCTTACTAAAAGTGTAAACTTTGGTCATATACCTCCCACCGGTCATGTATTTGTCTGGAGGACTAATAAAAATCAAAAGTACATAATATTGTGACAACTTCAACAAAATTTGAACATCAATGTTTTATATTATATCATAGTCTTATGAATTCTCAAAGTCACATTCTTTTAGAATGAAAATTCAACACTCTTTATGTTTTTGAAAATTATAACTGCGTGCATGTGGTCTAAAAGAATAAATGCTCACAAGCTTGTGGAGAGATGAAATGATTTATAAATCCAAAAAGTCAAAAAATTTAATCAATCTATGAATTGAAAAAACTACTTTGGCATTTAGGGGTTGATCCAATATTTGACACATAAGACTTAGGGCCAGTTCCCATAAGGTCCCAAGTCCCACTCTTATAAATAAGTCCCAACATGGAGGCAAAGTCCCAACTTTTGAGCCTCAACAAACCATCAAAATATGGTCTACATTCATTAAAGTCGGATCTTAATTATTTTATGCAAAAAACTTCGCAAGACTTGTGTTGAGAGTTGGATCTATCTTTTTGCTTAACCCAACTCTCAACACAAATCTCGAGTCTCACCTCCAAAAACTGTCGCCACGTAGGCATCCATGTCATACTTGGAGACTTAGGACTTGGGACCCTGTGTGAAGTGGCAAGTCCCAACTTCCATGCTCTCAACGGTTGAGATTGCACAGATTGCCCTCAAGTGACTCGGGACTTAGGACTTGGGACCCAGTGTGAAGTGGTAAGTCCCAACTTCCATGCTCTCAACGGCTGAGATTGCACATATTGCCCTCAAGTGACTCGGGACTTAGGACTTGGGACCCAATGTGAAGTGGTAAGCCCCAACTTCCATGCTCTCAACGGCTGAGATTGCACGGATTGACCTCAAGTGACTCGGGACTTAGGACTTGGGACCCAGTGTGAAGTGGTAAGTCCCAACTTCCATGCTCTCAACGGCTGAGATTGCACGGATTGCCCTCAAGTGACTTAGGACTTGGGACCCCATGTGAACCGGCCCTTTTAGTAGCCCCAACCATTCAACGGTAAATAGTATCAAAGTCACCACCACTACGCAAGCACCATCTCACCATGTCCCAGTTGTAAGTTGAAAGAGTCACGCACAAGAAGTTTTTAGTTTCTTTCCGGGTGTCCTCCTATTTTGAAGCTTCTCGTCACCATAGTTATAACTTTGAAGGTTCCACTACCTTGCTTGACGAAGTCCACTAGTGACAGTAGTAGTGTGCATACCAATGAACTTGGTCGGTTACCAAGTTTCTGTACCAATTGTGATTGTGAATTGTGGAGACACTACAAGCATATGAGTCCTAACGATTGACTCGTGTCACTTAAAGTTGGTTTTATGTCACTAGAAAATATGCAAATATGTCACAATGATAGATTTGCATTACTCTTTCACCGACGTAGGATGATTGCCCATATCATATGCTAGTGATGATAATTCAATACTTTGACTTTGTAAGTTGTGTTACAAAAGGACCCATAAATCATAATTATAGTCAAGAATATATTGTCATGTCAAAAGTTGGCGGTTCCTCATCTCGTTTGTCAATTAAAAAAATGTTCGTAAGACGACATTTTTAGGTCCGATTTGTCATTTAATAGAGGTAATTCATGTGCATACGTGGTGGGACATGCATGCATTCAAAGTTCATACATATGATTAGTACTTTGACCATGTAGGGGAGCCTTGGGGAACATTGTGAGCATGTTTTTCAATACAAATGTTCTTTCAAACTTATGTATCTTCGTTATTTGTACAAAAGGACAGTTTAAAATTGAAACATATCATTTTCTTTAAAAAAACCTTGATAGTACGACATTTGAGGCCAAAATGTCATATTACTGAGAATACGACATTTGGTTAATACAACACTTTCTTGTGCGACCAAACGTGTCTTAATAAAGAGAGTACTCGCAAATTTGAAGACCTCACCCGATGTCTTGGGATTCCTTCACAATTCTTAATTTTTAAAAATAAGAATAAAAATGAACTTATGGATTTGCATGAGGAACTTTCCATTGGTAGTGAAGATTCTCATTGATGTCTTTCATTTGCACATTGCAAACCGGCCAAGTGTTGATGGACATCTCATGCCCCGATCACACCAAACTTTCCGTCCAGTTCCGCCCGTGAAATTGCTGGGGATTATGTTGAGAATAGATGTTGGCCCACCACTTTTCACACTATTACAACCGGAGATGCCGACGGATGGTGTCAGAACTGGCTGGAGTGATCAGCCCCTCAGTGGTGAAGACAAGAAGGAACACGGGAAATTACATTATTAGGGATATGCACAATGAAATGAAGTGAAATTGATTTTAGAGTCTGGGAAGTTGAAAGGCTTATGAGACTAAAATTGCATCAAGATGGTGTCAAACCAGCTAATTCCCTACAGTGGAGTAGTGTAGTAGCCTCCGTGAGATAGAGGCTAATTTCAACTTGATGGTCCAATTGAAAGGAAGACTTTAGACTCCCTAATATTACGTTCTCAAATAGTGATTAAAATTTATCTTTAATGAAGTTATAGGGGACACTCGAGCTCCAATACAAAGTGTGCCTCGTTTTCAACTACATTATAAGAGCAAAATTGGCATAATCTATTATCTCTAGAGATAGGGATAGTTGACCACCGTCATGTTTTGATGGAAACTTTATGATTCAAGATGCAGTAAGCATCAACAATCTAGCGTTGTGGTGGTGTCAATGGTTGCTTCAAGTACAATTCACATTGCATTCAAGAAAATCCTTGAGGTGGAGGTAATCTAGTTTCTTCCCCGAGAGATGGAAAGAGTTCCACTTTTTAGCAAGAAAAGCCTCCTTGATATCATCAAATGTGATTTTTGATGTTGGGTGGGCATGAATTTTCCAATTAGATAGACCCCATGATGCCTTCCACATGGATGTTGATTTGTGCCATGTGTTAGCCCCTTGTTTGGCAAGGTGTTGGGAAAGTGATGTTGCTTGACTGACTAACTAAGAGGAGGGTAGGCAGGCAGGCAAGTTGTTGTTGAAAGCTTATAGTTAGCTTAAGAGCATATAACTCCATGGGAAGTTCTCCAAATTCGGCCAATAGAATATGATAGGTTGTTGAAGAACGCACTTTGACATGAGACATCGTATGCATCTTCATGATCTTCTTGAAAACCTTCGAGTGGGAGTTTTTCAAGTCACCTCCCCAAATTTCATTTCCAAGGTAATTTGAATCCCAAGGCATTTATATTCACAGCTTATCTCAATTTGGTCCTTGATTAGGTAAAATGTTTCTTGGTTTAATTTTCTTTTGTTACGGCCAAAGATCATGATTTTGGTCTTAGATAAATTGACATCAAGACTAGAAGAAGTGCAAAACTCAGATAGTTTATTTAGAAGTCTTTGTAAACATGATCTTAATTCTAGACAACATAACAACATCGTCAACATAGAGAAGAATGGCAACCACTATATTAAATAAACACAAAGAATCTTTGTCAGTCTCATCCAAATATGGCTATATTCGTTAATTTGAGACTTTCTCTTGTCTCAAATTAATATATGGACCACAACAACATGGTCTAATGTTTGGGTCGTCCTACCCAAACCATCTTGATATGAGTTCTTAATTGGGTTCTTGATATGAACACCCGCTTCAAAGTATTTGCATCTTACAACATTCTCCAATATCTATGTGATTTTATCCATGTTCTTATATTTGTAACTGTCTCAAAATGCCGAAAAAGTCCCAAATTAACGAATATAGTGATAAATATGTTTCAAGTTCATCAATGTATAAGCCGAATAGTGTGGGGGAAAGGGTGCATCCTTGTTTAACACCAATGTTGGACATTACTTTGCCATTTGTATCCCCGTTGATTCATACTTTTGCATAGATTGTAGTATACATTGCTTTACACCTTGTTGTAAATGCATTGTTGCGCTTAATTGTTGGAGGTGTTCCCAAAGCTTGTCACGTGGAATTGTGTGGAAAGCTTTTTTGAAATCAACAAAACATAAATAAAGCCATCGACCTGCAAAAACTTATTGTTCAATCAAAGTACGCAATGCAAGAATGTGGTCCAAAGTAGACCCACCTTTCCTAAAACATGCTTGTCCTCTTGCTCTGACCCCTTTCAATTATGCATATCGACTATTTTTTCCTTCAAAACGGAGCCATAGAGCTTGCCAAAGATTGTGCCTAGCATTATGGTCCTGTGATTTCCCAAGGTGCTTCATTCGCCGGATTTGAAAATCATTTGAATAATGTTGGTGGTCCATGAAAATGTGACTACTTCTCTAGCCACTGAATTAAATAGTTTGTGATTGGTTCACATAGATCATTTTCCGCCCATTTTAAAAACTTAGGTTTTAGCCATGAATATCTCATGCCATGTGATTTGTTGAATCCTTCGTAGTGGCCCATACTTCCCCTTTCTGTATAAACATTTGGAAGTTTAGTTTTGGAATAAAATGATCATTGATACTTTGTCTTGAGGTGTATAATTTTGTGCAATAGTCTATTGCTTCTTTTGGCATAAATAGGAGGGTCGATTTAGTCTTTTTCTTCAAAGCTCTTCCCAAAACAATTCTAGGTCCCTTTTTAGCAAAATATGTAGTTCCTTTTGTTTGTGTTCCAAGTAAGAGCGTTTCTTATGCCGGATCATCATGCGGTATTCTTTGAAAACCATTCGTGAAGTAGTGACCGAGTGACTAGAGCTTAACACAATATGCTAGTTTCATTGAGCCTCTCAACAATCACTATCGAACCATGTGTTGGATGGTCTACCTCTTTGTTTGTCACCTTTTTTATTTATTTTTATTTTAGTGAAGAATGCTTGAGTTGCGCATATTATCGAGTGTTTCCTAAGGGTGAGTTTCCATGTAGGCTGATCGCCCCCCAAATTCTAGTGTGAATAAGGACAAACCCGCCCAAATGTACATGTAATCTACAGGGACAAGGTTCGTATGTGCCAACTAGCTACTCCCATCTTCTCAAATCCAAGCCCACCTACTAACCTCCGCCTCCCGGTTGCCAAGGATTTAGTACTAGACCAACATTGATTCTCTTGAGTCTTCAACAAGTCTTAATCCTTCGGTGACCGGCACTCGTAAGTTAAAGACTCTTCAGTGGGCGCATGGAAGTCTAGTGGCCTGTTGGTTTGCTAGATGGCGGTTGGTTCCTAACTACATGCAAACACCTCCGACTCACCATCATCTAGAATCTAGTGGACGATCGGCCTACATGGAAACTCACCCTTATCACACTGCATGGGAATTTCGCACTTCTCACCCTCCACGGAAAAACTAAAATGGTTAAAAATAGCCATGCGTCCAAAAGGGTGTCAAGAATGCAATAAACAATAAAACTCGATTTCTAGCAAAGGAAATAGTAAACTAGCTAAACATAGTCACGCGTCCAAAAGGGTGTCAAGAATGTAGCAAACAATAAAACTTGATTTTTAGCAAAGGCAACCCATCTTCTATTTTTAACCAGTTTAGTTTTTCCGTGGAGGGTGAGACTTGTAGGTTAAAGATTCTTAGTGGGTGCATGGGAGTCTAGCGGCATGTGTCCACAGCCCTCCACATTCTAGCGAACCACCAAGAATGTGGTTGGATGGCAGCTGGTTCCTAACTACAAGCAAACACCTCCCGACCCACTATTACCTAGAATGTAGTGGGCGAGCGGCCTGCATGGAAACTCGCCCTTATCACACTGCATGGGAATTTCGCATGAATTTGGAATCAAAACCTGCACTGGCACGGGAAGTTCGGACGAAGACTTTTGGGGCCAAAGTTTGAATTGGTCCGTTATTAGTTATGCATATTCTCAACATGAACTCGTTGTGATCTTGAATGCCTACACCTGCTACACCTTATCAACATCATGAGCTCTGGCAACTTGTTGAAACCAATTGAAGGCAAGAAGAATAAGATGAAAAGAAAGGCCCAGAAAACCGGTGGACTTTGAGCCCCTGTGCCATCACGGCTCATTACTGTATTATTATTCGCAATCCGCAAAAGGTTCTTGGAAACTACCGGAGGTGGACTTTTGAGTTTCACACGTGGAGGCTGAAGCTGAACTCAAAGTCAAGGGCCTGACTTGAGTTCTTTGTCCCCAAGCATCAGTTGCAGGAAGGTTAACATCCTAAAGGTCGAGGCCAGTGTTCAAGATTGAAGCCCTCATATGAGTTTCATTTTGAAGGGTTCTCAAATTGCAGCCCTTCAGTTGAAGGGCTCGTTCAAATCCAAGACGTCAATCCAAGAATATAGAAATGAAACACCTAACTCATATTAAACTTGTGCATGAATTATATGGTATATGTTTCCAGTACAATGTGAAGAATTAAGAATCAACCATCTAACTCCACTTCTTGTAGTGACAATACTCTACGCTTGTTGGTTCTTCTGACAAGTAGATTATATTAAGGACTTCAAGTGACGTCTTCATTTTCAATTTGGGGTTGCGTTTTGAAGGGTTGTTTTGAGAGAGGTATATTTTGAAGGGCCAAATCGCGTTTGAAGGGCATTGAAGGCTTCAATCTTGAACATTGGTCGAGGTGAACGTTATTGTCTGGGCAGTCACCACTAGTTGAAAAATACCTATGTGTTTGTATGTGTGTGTTATATGTAGTCTTCTGAGTTTGGTCATATGAATGGCTGAAAATTTGTGTGAAACAATATTAACTCTACAAAGCTTTCCATCCGCATAATCAAATTTGTCATAAGAGGTGCCAACTTTCTTTAGTGGGTTTGTGTAAAGGACTACAATGTTTTAAACAAATTTAGCGAGGGGGGGGGGTTTGCGATGGCTTTTCGGGGTTAAGTTGGATGTTAATAGGGACTCTTTAGGGGGAGAATAAGATGTATTTAAACTTGGCAGCTTGAATACATCAGGAGCTTTCTAGTGTTTCATAGTGCAATCTCTTTCATTCATTTAGGAAGGTGGAATTGCAGGGAAGTATTCTCTAGCTAGAAAGATTTAATGTATTCTAGATTTTTGACTCCAAAAGTGGATCTTGAGTGACATCAAAGACTCTCATATTAGTATAGTGGAACCCAATAAAGGGGGTTTATTTTCACTACAACCGTTTATCCACGATGCATGAGTAGGCACCGAAAGTTGATCCCTGTCAATGTCGGGGTGTCAGAATCGGGCCGGGCCCGGCCTCCACCGATTTTTCTGAACCCGACCGAAACCTGCTGCCCGGCCCGCCCAACTTCGAAAAAAACATTGCCTTTGCATTCTTGAAGGCCGCTTGACTACAAATCCCATATTGAGTGCACTTCACCTTCAAGGTCCAAAATCCAATATATATGTTCACTTCCATTGAGTAAATAAGCAATTGACTGGGATTTCATTATCAAAGTGAAACCGTCAATCAAGCATGTAATTAACTTGGAAGTCAAAAATATTACAAAACTCTCACTAGCATTGAGGTTATAATTTTTGTGACTTACAATTTGAAATTGTCTTTGTCATTCTAAAATGATGGTTAAATTTAGTAAGCTGATTTCAGTACATAATTTAGGACATTTACTGAATTAATTATAATAAATTCATTGAATTGTATTAAGTTACTAAATTTAGTAACTTTACTCTAATTGATTCACTAAATTATATTTACTAACCTAGTAAATAATTTAGTAAATTATATTTAGTTATATTTAGAAGATAATTATATGGGGTTACGCTCGGGGTTACAAGCTTGTGGTTACAGGCTCGGGGCTACAGGCTCGCGGTTTCAGGCTCGGGTTACACTATGTGGTTACACGCGGTGGTTACACTCAGTAGTTACATGTTGGTTTTACGTTACCCTCCTTCTGGTTACACACACATTGTTGGTTACCCTCCTCCTCGTTGGTTAGGGTCCTGATGGTTACACAATCCTCCTGTTCCTTGGCTATCATTGTTGGTTACGCTCCTGGTCGTTACACCCTCATTGTTCGTTATAATTCTTTCGTGGTTTCACACTCATTATTCGTTAGGCGGAACCTAGTTACACCCTCCTTGTCCTGTTTGCAGCTAGAGGTGATAATGTACGCAACAGGAATTCCATTGTACCACTCGTCGAAAACCATGAGCGTGTAAAGTGAGAACTGCAATGACAATTGGCGTTAGTCCCAAAAGTGGCGTCTATGGAAACAATGTTTGTGACCATGTGCCAACATGGATTGTCGTTGCATGCCAATGGTGAATGGAATGTTTGTTCCTCGCAACTCCTCCTGCACCAGCAAACCTCCATCATGGTAGAAGAAGACATCATGCATGTTTTCTTGAACCCACATTCTGACGCTGGTGGCGTCATTCATATGCTTCATGTACGTTTCGTATGCGTGGTTACGGGTGACATTGCGAATATCTTGTTCGTTGAGGAACATGTCCCTGCTGATGCAGCCTCCCTTGCGAATGATAGCGAGAACACGTTCCCTTGTGTTTTTTCATGACTTGCGTAACCAACAAGCCCTCACGAATGGTCTTCTCTATCCATTGGATTGTTTCTAAAAACAAATGGGCACCAACGGCGGTAGTGACACCTAACTGCCCGACGCCATGGACAACAACACCATTCTTGTTTACATGGTGTTTCTGTGTGTATACCACCTGACAAATGTGGGGCAGTAACCACAACCGCTTGAGCAGGAAACTACATTGACAACCCTTCTTGTGGTTCAAGCCCTTCATTTTCTTGGAGACTCTGGGCCCTTTGTGGTTCCAGGTTTAATCGGGTTTTAGGTGTAACTAGGTTCCGCCTAACGAATAATGAGTGTGAAACCACGAAAGAATTATAACGAACAATGAGGGTGTAACGACCAGGAGCGTAACCAACAATGATAGCCAAGGAACAGGAGGATTGTGTAACCATCAGGACCCTAACCAACGAGGAGGAGGGTAACCAACAATGTGTGTGTAACCAGAAGGAGGGTAACGTAAAACCAACATGTAACTACTGAGTGTAACCACCGCGTGTAACCACATAGTGTAACCCGAGCCTGAAACCGCGAGCCTGTAGCCCCGAGCCTGTAACCACAAGCTTGTAACCCCGAGCGTAACCCCATATAATTATCTTCTAAATATAACTAAATATAATTTACTAAATTATTTACTAGGTTAGTAAATATAATTTAGTGAATCAATTATAGTAAAGTTACTAAATTTAGTAACTTAATACAATTCAATGAATTTATTATAATTAATTCAGTAAATGTCCTAAATTATGTACTGAAATCAGCTTACTAAATTTAACCATCATTTTAGAATGACAAAGACAATTTCAAATTGTAAGTCACAAAAATTATAACCTCAATGCTAGTGAGAGTTTTGTAATATTTTTGACTTCCAAGTTAATTACATGCTTGATTGACGGTTTCACTTTGATAATGAAATCCCAGTCAATTGCTTATTTACTCAATGGAAGTGAACATATATATTGGATTTTGGACCTTGAAGGTGAAGTGCACTCAATATGGGATTTGTAGTCAAGCGGCCTTCAAGAATGCAAAGGCAATGTTTTTTTCGAAGTTGGGCGGGCCGGGCAGCAAGTTTCGGTCGGGTTCAGAAAAATCGGTGGAGGCCGGGCCCGGCCCGATTCTGACACCCCGACATTGACAGGGATCAACTTTCGGTGCCCAGATAATGTGAGGGGTAGGAGCTGTATCCCATGAGTTTATAGAAATCTAGTGACTCAAATCAAGATTTTTAAAGAAAAATTATGAAAGATTATTGTACCTATGAAACTTATTCTCTATCTGAACCTAGTAAAGCATACTTCTCTTCTTTCATCCACTTCGGATTCATGCTGAAAATCAAGAGTCTTTATCTTGCAGTGTTATCTAGAATCAAAGGTCAACTAACTTAGATTGTTTCAGAGGAAAGTGATCAAGCTCTCCCTCGCGATAGATGTTTTCATTTGTGAAAGAAAGGAGTTGAAACCAGTGCCCGGGAAGTTTTTGGGCATAGTCGGTCAAGATCCTAGTGATTCTAAATCCAACCGGTTACATGTTGACATCTTCCGGTTTTGCTTCATTCATTTGAAGTATTTTCCATAGATTCCTCTAAAATGATCGGTAATTCTCCTGAAGTCTCCAACTTCAACCGGTTATTTCTCGAACTCAACCAGTTCATCTGCAACTAACCGCCGGTTCTTCCCGAGCAGTGGTTGAAACCATAAAACACGAGCATCTTATGTTACTATTCTAACCTCTAAGTTAAGCGAAACACGAGCTCCGAGTAACTCTTTTTGTGTCCCACTAAAGCCGTGAAGTCGTGCGACAGTATGTTTTGTTGCATATTTCATCTAATACTACTATTAAAAGACCAATACCTAGTTCACAAAGTTCACTGCAACTTTAATGACCGCATGTTCCATGTTCTCAAAGTTGTTTAGAGTGATGGATTCTGAAAGTAGCCCCAGAGTTTATTACGGCTCAGCCTATTCTGAGGGGGGCCGCAAAACAGGCAGCCTCCGACAAGTGTCCAATATTTGTAGCTTGAAGTCATGCTGTTACTACCCATAACATTGATGATTATTTTAGCCGAGGAGATGGTCCTATCTACTCTTGGGATAACTTACGAGATGATGGTCTTCGGGTTCTAGCTAAGGTAGAAATGCCATAAACCGTGAACTACCCTCTACCCGTGCAGTAGGCTTCCGACAGAATAGTGAAGTGCCAATTCTGAAAGGACATGTACTTAGTAAGGCACAATCACCCTTAAGAGGCGGCAGTGGAAGTCAATTCCCAACATCTCTATGTACATAAGGTCGAGACATCTATAACCGATAAAATAAGAGAGTTTGCATCTGTTTGGGAGGAGTAATAGCAAGGAATTACTTTTATTGTGAAGAAAAACAAACTCTAAGGAGAATGCAAATTTTAGTCCCTTTTTTTTTCAAGAATATGAAAATTGTTACAAATTTTGAAGCGGTAAAGTTAGGGTAACAAAATAGTCAATTTAAAGGTTAACCCATTACTTCTCATCTAAATTCTAATGCTTGACTATAACAATTGTCAAAACTCTTATGAGGGTAATCAGTCACAAGCTACCGCCACATAAACCTTAACTCCATTCGCCTAAATAAATATAGAACTCATCCTATTGGCATTACATGACCTTAGTGAGGAGTTAAATGGACCTAGTTGACTATGGATGCCTTGACCTTAGATGAGTGAGTTGGGGCCAATTCACATGGGGACCCAGGTCCAACTAATGTTAGCAAGTCCCAACATAGAGGCAAAGTCCCAAATTTTGAGCCTTAAGAAATCATTAAGATATGGTTTATATTCATTGAAGTCGAATCTTGATTATTTTATGAAAAACTTATGGGGACTTGTGTTGAGAGTTGGGTCTAGCTTTTTGCTCAACCCAACTCTCAACACAAGTTCCAAGCCTCACCTTGAAAGAGTATTGCCATGTAGACATCTATGTCATACTTGGGACTTACAACTCGGGACTTGGGACCCGTGTGAGGTGGTAAGTCCCAACTTTGATGCTCTCAACGGCTAAGATTGCACAAATTGACTTTAAGTGACTTGGGACTTAGGATTTAGGACCCCATGCGAACTAGCCCTCAATGTCCGGGAGATTTTTGGGCATAATCGATTGAGATCCTAGTGTTTCCAAGTCCAACTGATTACATTTTCACATCTTCGGGTTTTCTTTATTAATTTGAGGTATATTTCTTAAATCCTTCTAAAATGATGGGTAATTTCCTAAAGCCTCGAACTTCAACTAGTTATTTCTCAAACTCAACCAGTTCATTTGTAACTAGCGGTCGGCAATGTGTATTATTGACCAAGTTTTTTTAGAAAGTTTTTTGACATCTGACACGCAAAAACTTGCACCCAAAAAAAACACACGTCAGTTGACATGCACAACTTAAAATTTGACATGTAGTATGAAGAAAAACCCGCACATCAATTGACACGTTAAAAATTGAAAGGACATGTACTACTAGACATGTGTGACATTGAGGTGACGTTTCAGAAGCAAATGTAGATGTCAATTCACATTCATTCTTTGTTCTTGAAAACGTCACGTGACACTTTGGATTCGAAGTTGAACGTCAAATGAATTTTGTCAAACACACACACAGTGGCGGTCGGTCCTCCCCATGTCATTGGAGTGAGTTCTATTTGTGGCATAAGTATACTTTGAGTCAGCGTTCGCCAATTGGCATTAATTAAGTAACATACAAAGTAAAACACTAAAGTAAGTAAAAAGCTAAGTACGTATAATGAAAATGGAAATCACAACCTCCGGAAGCCAAGTGGAGAGCATGCGGCAAGCCAAGTGAAGATCTTGGAAGAGAAGTACATGGTGGGAGGGACACGTGGCCCATTGAGTCATGAGTTTTCTCTCCTAAAATTAAGAGAAGTGCACTTAAGTTAGTAGGAGTAGGAAGCTAGATTTGGTGGAGTGGAAGGATCCCGAGCTTTGTTAAATTTGGTCACTCTATATGCTTTCCTGGTTTCGTGCGTCCATGCAACTTACCAGGTGTGTGTTGCTGATCACTCTGCCCTTAATAAGGTCGAGGGTGCTTCTACCAGCCCTTTGGCCGATTTAGCCTAAGTATAGTGTCCACATTGTAAAAAGAGATGGCATGTACAGTCTAACCCGGTGATCGGGGAGATTTTTGGACATAATCGGTTGAGATCCTAGTGTTTGCAAGTTCAACCGGTTACATGTTGACATCCTCTGGTTTTCCTTTATTAAATTTGGGTATATTCCATAAATTCCTCTAAAACGATCGGTAATTCTCCTGCAGTCTTGAACTTCAACCGGTTATATCTCAAACTCAACCGGTTCACCTGTAACTAACTGCCGGTTCTCCCCGATCATTGGTCTAACCTTGATAATGTCACACCATCCGTTTCACCAAAAAGTGTGATATAAACAAGGTGTGACATATTTGATAATGTCACATTTGGAAGATTTATGCATAATGTGATATTATCAAAGAAATAGGTAGAAAAACAAATAAAAATTACAATGTTCAAAAGAAAATAACAAAGATGACAATTCAATGTTTTTAAATATAAAATCAAATTCAAAACCTTGAATAACCAAAGATAGCACATTATAATGTGTCATTGAGATCAGGTAAAGACCTCTCACTAGAGACAAAGAAGCTCCTAATGTCACATTGTTTTGTTGACATTGATGTTAAATGTGCAACACCAATTCTAATGAGCTTGTCATGGATTTTTTCCATTCCTAACAACTCCATAGTGTTGAAAATTTGAGAACCTTGACTAGCCATAAAATTCAAAACATCTTTAATAGGTTTTTGTGCATCACTTAACTTCACTCCCTTAAACTCACCATCATTGCTATCTGATATCAATGGGTCTACTTCTACGGGATCATGCACCTCATGGCCATCTTGCACTAATTGCACAAGCTCCTTAGTAGAATACTCCACCTCAAAATTATCTTCACCTTCCATGTTTACGTACTCCAATGGAGAAAGCTTCTCTAGAGGCTTGCCTTGGACATCAAAGCCCAAAATCAATGTTGCCGATGTCATCCATAGAATTTGTTGTCCATCCGGCCTTTTTTCATCCATATTACTTGTTATTATCACACTTACACTATAGATTTTGGAAAAAAATAGTGACATTATCAAGAGTGATAGGGATAATAACGAGGGAGTTTTACACTAGAAAATTTGGTTTCGAAGTTTTGGGTGACAATATCAAGGTGTTCTATAAACAAGAGTGACATTATCGAGGTTAGACTGTATTGGTGTCCGGGGAGATTTTTGGGGGTGATTGGTCAAGATCCAAGTGTTTCCAAGTCCGACCGGTTACATGACCGGTTACAATCTGTGATCATTCGGGTGTTCTTCATTAAATTGAGGCATACTCCATAGATTCATCTAGAATGATCAACTAGTTCAGACCTTGGACAACTAACTAAGTGGGCAACTATTTAGCTAGCTAAAAGCTCCGACTAGCTAAAGCTAAGCAAGAATTCGGTGCCTCAGAAGAATAGCTAGCTAAAACTAAGCGCCATAATCCGGGCGAGGAAAGTTAGCTAGCTGAGGTTAGGTAATATCTTGTTGGAATTTGAATGTGATCTCGGTGGAATGAATGTGTCATTGCACCCAAACAATCATCTCTCAAACCCATACTCGTTGAAGCAACGATGTTTTTGAAATTGAACATGAGCCTGATTCCTAATAATCCAGCAAATGTCGTGGAATCTTCGATTTGGAACACCTTGATTCCATCTCATCCTAAATTGCCAGATGTCATTGACGATTCCGATGATAGTGAAAATGGAGAAGGAGAAGGAGAAGGAGAAGAAGAAGAAGAATGCCTCTTGCATTGGGAAATGCTAGTTGCATCCCCAACCCTTCAGATTTGCCACCCAGCATGCCACCTCTCTTTGCATGGCCTACTATTTGTTTATCATTATTCATATACTATGCTGGGAAATAAAGGCCGCTTCACACTATGGCCGTCCAAGTCGAGAGGCCATGAGATTGAATGGCCAAACTTTGTTGAGGGTCCAAAGAAATGGGCTGATAATGGCCAATAAAATATAGGAATTGGAGCCTTCGGCCAGGCACAATGTGAAGCCTCCAAAGGGCAAGCCCAAAGTCCAAACCTTTGGCCTTGAACTCCAACATCCTCTCGACTTGGATGGCCATAGTGTGAACCTTCCAAAGGCCAAGCCCAAAGTCCAAAGGAAGAAGGAGCATCCCACTTTATTCCTTGCCCAAAACAACCCCTCCAATCTAACGGCCAAGATCTTGTCAATGATTGATTTTTTTATGAAAAATAACCGACGGCCTCTCAACCATAGTTTGGGTTCCCATTCCTGTCTGACCCAAACTTCCTTTGAGAGTCCGTTGCCTTCATAAAAAAGTAAGCATTTTAAATTGTGATGGCCTTTGGGACTTTGGCCTTAGTGTGAAGGGTCGAGAGGCCGAATTCTTGGTTTCTTGCAACCTCATTGGTGGAAATCAACGGCCTCTCGACCTTTGGCCATAGTGTGAAGCGGCCCTAAGAACCTCGGTGTGAAGCTGATGACCGTTATGGAAATATTCATCGAAGTTATTCTTTGTGGGTGTCAAGAAGGGCTATGGATTTGTGGGTGTCTATATATACTCATGCATTAGGAAGTTGAAAATGCAGTGAGCTCTATTAGAGTTTGAAAATACTTATTTTTAGACGATTCAAATCCATAAATAGGATGAGAGACTCTGAACTAGTTTTAGTGGGGTCTAGTTCGAATGAATCGACCCTCAATTTTAGAGGTTTTTTTGTTTGTTTGTTTTCCTATAACCTTTTCATCCATGACGAATGAGTTTACATAGATGCCACGAAGTTCAAGCTGTGAAGAAGTGTACCCTTCCTAGACAACAAAGCTATCACTATCTATCAAAACATCACATCATGTTGAATAATGTCCAACTGTCATATGTATGAGAGGTCCATATCAAGCTCCAAAAGCGTTGAAGGGATAACTAAACTCATGTTCAGGTGGATATTGGGTTTGTAACTACATGTATAAATGTCTTGTTGAGCGTATGATCGCAATCACTATTAAAGACGTCCTTAATCCTTGTTGGGTCATGTTGATAATTGTAAATTGATTTCAACATGTTTTAGCATGTGGTTTTCGCCAAGGTATGGATGATTTATGAATTTTGAAGTGTTAGTTATAAGTGTGTCCAAAGCCTGGCCCCTAGGCTCTCATGTTCAAAGCACGTTCATATTTGGCAGGAAACTATACTAGGGGTCATTGTTGGGTGCAGATCACAATTAGGTGAGATTTATCCATAATCACGCTACTTACTTAAGCAAACATAATATATAGCCAAATATATGGCTTATAAATGCAACCCATACCAATATCCAAAATCATCCTTGTTGATGATAATTCCAAATTCCAACATGTGATTAGATAAGTGAGAAATACATGTATGGGTGGCTTGGTTGGAGTTGGTGTAGTTTAGGGTGGAAATACAATGTATTCCTATACAACTTGGAATTTGTTCATTTTTTTTACTATAAAATTTGTATATGGACCCCAAATTGGTGTACTATAAGCCTCTCAAAATGCATATCTTATTCATACATCTACACATGCAAGTTTTTAGTTGGAGCCTCTTCATCTACAAGGAATTCATATAGGACAAGTGTCCATGATTGGGCCAATCTGGTAATTAATTTAGATTGAGTCATACATAAGCTTGATTCCACTAGAAGTTGCAAATAATCGCTTCAAGTATTAGACTTAGATTGCTTACAAACTCTAACTTAACTACAACGTATCAGTCGGAATGAAGAACTGGAAAGATTGTAAAATTATAGTATGTGAGTGGCTAGTGCCGTAGATCTCTAGCAATTTGGGCAGAAAATAATTAATTTTAAAGGTGCCTAAATTTTCGGGAAATTAATTTCGTTGAGTGTCCAAAAAAGAAAAGAAATAACATTCAAAGAGTGTCTAAAATCACAATAATGCAAGTGACATTCACTGGAATCCAACAAAGTAGCATCAAATAACTTCAATAGTGTCTTCACGCGGCATCAATCTCACTCATGGTCTAAAAACAATACAAGCATGAATTTGCTCTACGAACTTTAGGGTAAAGAATGTTGGTTAAGGGAAGTGTTTAGGTTAATCGTAGCTGCCATCATAGATGAAATTAGGAAAACCATCCATGAACTATAGAAATGACTTGGATGAATGTCTAACTTATTTTAAAATACTTTTAGAATCTGCCCAATCTCATAATATTAATTTTTGGGCTGCCCAACTTACTTTCGCACTTTAATTGATTATTAGACATAAAGGTGCCCAAGTTGCTAGAGAGCTACGGTAGGAAGAAAGAAAAATAAAACTAGTTTGAACCAACGTGCAATGCATAAGCTCGTGTAGAAAATAAGAACCTTATGTTGTCCGTAGGTTACGCCGTTGAGGCAAAGAGTATACGAGTGGCTTGCAACTTTTGTCGGGACTACTAAAAGGCGAACTTCAAATCCTTGGAGTTTCCATGCACAAAGTCGAGATCACGATCCAACAAGGATCTCAACTTTCCAAGAGAGAGAGTTAGTTATAGGTACAGTTCTTGCTTTTTAGGTGTGTAAAGTCCACAACCCATTAAATTTGCTCTAGAATATCCTATCTACATGTTCACATTTTGAGTGGGATAAATATCCGTGCTTCGACCTTGGTGTGTATTCGTAAGTTTTGGAATAGGCATTTCTTATCTAATATACAACATTTGTGCTTCAAAAAAAAACAAAAACAAAAAAACATGACAAATTGACATAACCTATTGCATAATAAAACCACATGAGAGATGTCCACTTCGGTATGTTAAATGTGCTTGAAGCAACCAATTATATCACCCTAATGCAAAATCATTGTTGCTTCTTACACCTCAAACCATAAATTTGCCATTGAAACTATTTGGTGGTTGATTATTCCAATTTCTAGGGATAAACGATCATGCCAATCATGTTCTAAAAATGCTGTCCAAAATGAGGCACATTTTGTGTTGGGGTGTCCCCTCTACGACTCCATTAAAGATCCGATTTCTAAGGATAAAAGATCATGCCAATTATGTTCTAAAAAATGTAGTTGAAAATGAAGCACACTTTTGTTGTGGAGTGTCCCTTGTACAAGTCCACTAGAAATAGGTTTCTTGCCCTACTTCAAAATGTAGTACTAGGTAGTCTCAAGTCTTATTGCCAACTGGACCATTAAGTCGATATTAACTTCTTTCTTACAGAGGCCACTACACTTTGTTACTTTTAAGAAATTAGCCTTTTTGACACCATCGTGATGTACTTCTAGTCCCATAAACCTTTTGACTTTATTGAACTTTAAATTCAATTTCATTTCATTACGTCGCAAAGTTGTGCAACTCTACTAAATGATCTCTAGCATTCCAGCCGGAAATAAAGTTGGTGGACTCAAAGGAAGTGCCACCTCAAAGTTGAAACGTGATGAACTGCAAAATCCACCAAAACCTTGTTTTTATATATATATATATATATATATGGAACACATGAGGCGCTGGACCACTTGGCTAGTTTCCGTCAAGTAGAGAGACGATTTCACGGCCAGAATCGAACCGCCAACCACTCCGATCGGTTTGGGTACCTCTCCACTATCATCCGGGTGTTTAGGGTCATTTCACCAAAGCTTTTTTCGAGTCAAGGCCCTAGATCGACACTTGAGCTTAATAGGTAATATAAGTATCCGGACGGTTCGGGCTACAAGTTTCAATTTTGTTAGACCTAGTCTTCAAATTTGGCATTGACTCAATTGATGTTCCTCCACCAACCAACGGGCACTTGAAGAGTCGGAGTATTGAGAGCCAAATATACACCAAAAACAAACACTTATTATTATTATGCACACACAAGAACCATGATGGTAGTATCTGGTAGTCAACTAGAGATCGAGTATTTGGTAAGTACCCAACTACACCATTTATGAGAGGCCACCTACACATAGCGAAATAATCAATGATCAATCCAAGACTATGATGCATGTAGTTTGTTGAAGCAAAATGTTATTGAATGAACCTTCCACATCATCCGTGTACATAAAGTTTTTAAAATCCATAATTTCTAACAAGAAATGTACGAAGATATGATTGAAATGTTGACCGACTTTCAACGGTCCTCAATTTGTGATTTGTGAATTGTTTAAGGTTGATAAATACACTAAATATGGATATTTAGTGTCACCAATTCGAATTGTCTTGCACAATACTAATCGTAAACCACGGTGTAGTGTCACCAACACTAAATGTTAACCCAACATTATTTGTCATTCCTTGTAAATTTTTTGGGGGATTATAGATTTACAGTGTTGTAATTACCGTCACTTACCAAAAGATTTTTCATCCAAATTTCAAGCATCCATGACACTATTTCATCACAAGTTGTTGACAAGAGAAGGTAGGGTTTTGGCCAATGGAATGAACTCATCCATCATCCATGACAATATTTGTTCACTTATTCGTAAGAAGTGTCATCCAAAAAATTACCATAGTGACCACGGGGGGGGGGGGGGGGGGTCATTCCATTGTCAAGTTGAACATCACGTGCGGCCAGAAAAAATCTACTTTTGGTAAGTTGCATCACCAAAATGGGTCAAAATTTTATCACTTTTTTTCATGGGTAGATATACACGGTATCTATTACATAGTAAAAAATGGTAACCAAATTTGATGATCTATTTTTTAAATAAAACATACCGTTTCTAACTAGAATGACGCAAAATTGAACTAAAATAATTACTACAAAAATGAAGATGACTAATAATTTTTTTTAAATATTATCAATGGTTATGTATATGTAGAAAAAATATCATAAATTTTAAATTAATCTATTCCATGTAATATAGGGGTAGCAAACTTTGGCCGCACGTGGTGTTCAACTTGACATGGAGTGAACCCCCCGTGGTAGTGACATAAAATACCATACGACACTAAATATCATATTTAGTGTAGATGTCTAAGATGCTCCTGTACAAACACATGGCCAAAAAGGGAAAAAAATCCCCCCAATACATAGCACATTGGCATAATTTCCCCTTTTTTCCCAAAGGCATTTTCAATACAACACCTAGCCTAAATCCAACTCTCACTATGGGAATTGCGGTTCTTTATCATTGGTTTTTTCACTAGACATATTTGAAATCTACAAATATGGGTTAGAAACTTACTACTATAGCAAATCAAAAACCATTCATTGGAAAAGGAACCAGTGACATGGAATCACAATTGTCGCATTGGTATTGTGTATCATGATCATACCTTTGAAGCACATAATAAGGTAGGCACTAGGTAAGCATACCCAAAATTGATCAACATCACATAAAATGTGGTTGTAGGTTGTGTGATGTTGGTTGGTTCAAATATGCCTACACTATTATTTGCTTCAAATGTACGACTGTGGTACATGATTTTGACATTCAACTCGATGTTGGTTTGAAACTTGAAACCCATCACTTTAGGAGCAAGACCAAAGATGGACATATTTCCAAACCAACACTCACTATGGAAGTCATGCTTTCCTTATTACTACACAAAATATGATATTTAGTGTTTGATACGCTAAATATGAACGCATACACTAAATATCAATAACCCTATCATAGTAAGTAACATTAATTGTAAACTCAAACACTAAATATCAACTATGGTAATATGTGGAAGTTACATGTTTGAATTTAGTGTTAGTAAGGATATGAAAAAAAAGGATATAATAAGGGAGGTGGCAGTAGGGAAGGTAGCGGCACATTTATGTCTAACACTAATTATCAAAGAATTGAAAATTAGTGTTGCGCATGGTAGGGTGGTAACAACACTAAATATAATCAAACACTAAATATCATATTTTGTGTAGTTCTCTTCCACCAGATGGGTTCGAAATCTACAAATATAGATTGGAAATTTCCTATCGTAATAGACCATTAAAACCAACCAGGGGAAGAGAATCAATGATAGGGAACGCCTAATCCTGTACTAGTACTTGCACCATGATCATCCATTTGAAGCAAAAAATAAGATCGATGCTAGGTAACCATACCCAAATCAATCAACATCATATTGCGTGGTTTTCAGTTATGTGATGTTGATTAGTATAAATGTTCATATGTTGTTATTTGATTCAAATGTATGATTGTGGTACATGATGTTGGTTGTAGATTCAATTTGGTTTTAGGTATTGGTTTTAGATTCTTATCGGTTGCATGCAAAGAAGGGGCAGGACAATTGAGAAGCAAGCTCAAACTTAAGGTAGAGGGTGCTAAATCCAACACCCCATCCAAAACCAACACCTATAAACGCCTCCCAATTGCCAACACTCTACAACCTTGAACCGTTACCCGGCGGTGTAGGAGTGTCTGGGCCCACGGAGTGACGGTTTTAGGTGCCATTAGTGGTGCCACCTCATAGCGGCCTCCACTACTTCCACGTAGGGTAGGTAACGGGCTCCACTCTATCTCGGGTTGGTTCAAGGTGGGATTAGGGTGGCTTGTCAATGCCTATTCTAGCCATTCTATTCACAACACCAAGGAGGTAAGGCTCACAAAGCACAAAAGGGTCATTCCCCGGGATGCAAGGGGGTCGGTTCCCAGGATGCAAGGTGATGGTTTTGCAAGCGAACCGGGTGGGATCATGGAGGTAGCTGTGTGGCTTTGCATACCATTACTACTTGGGCTTTGATGTAGTTTGGGTCTAGTACCCAACTACGTTGTGTGGGTTCTAGGCAATGAAGGTGGGGGCCCTCATCATATGCAAGGTTGCCATACACGGGGCCTATGGATTGGTTTAAGGAAGCTAGTAGTTTTGACTTTGAATATTCATCAAATATTCAATTGAGACTAAAAATAATTTTTCTTTCTTGATACCTATTTTAAGCCCAAAGGCTAATATGAATATATATTTTTTATATCAACCACATACCCATATGTATGTGCAATAGCTTAAAGTGTTGGTTTAAGCACCCTCTACCTTAGTGCATCCTCATGTGCTCCAAGTACTTAAAAACCGTGCCACTCTAACTTGATCTATTTATATATAATTTTTGATAGACTTTGTCCAAAAGTGTTGCTTGGAACATTGAAGTTTTTGATGTCATGGTGGACCACACCAGATCAGCTGATGCCACTTCGAACAGAGAATTTCTGCCCAAAATCTGCAATGCCGAGTGCCCGACAACCTCTTTTTGAAATTGAAGTACTAAGTTAGAAATACCATAACCCGTGAAAATAAGGTGATTCGCATTGAAGATATGGTCTTACAATCATGAGATAATTTTCCAAGATAGATGAGAAGGATTCATGAAGAATGCATGTTGTTTCATATTTTTTTGCCCTGTACAAAAAATTCTACAATTTTTCAAAGTGGAAAGTTGTCAAACCCCCTACTCGTTCACTAGATTCTCCCTACACCGAACACGGTAATCCGCATTTCCATACAGAACATCACCTAAACCGGTTAACTCATGAGTACATTAAACTTGACTCCCATTGGCTACACTAAGTGTACACGCATTGAAGTTGCCGCCTCGCCATGATCGGTTTCAGAATTGGCACTTCACTATTATGACAACAGTCTAGTGCACGGGTAGAGGGTGGTTAACTGGTTTGGGTATTTCTACCTTAGGTAACAACAATTAGCCTTACATGCCGCGAGGACTCGGAAGATACTACGATCCTTGTTTTCTTTTATATTTTGCGATACTTATATTGATGCACGTTATGTTTCCTAAAGTAATAATACTCAAGGGCCACTTTCACACACGAGCCAAGAGCCGTGACCATGAAATTGTGAGAGCCCAAAAGAAAGTGTCCAAAGGCCGTCCCAACACACCTCCAAACTCATGTGGTGTGGTCACGGGCCCTCAAGTGTAGTGTGAAGTCATATGTGACCAGGTCCTCAACCAAATGCTATTTCAATGACATTCTATTCATGTAGGGTCCTCACACATGATAAAATAGAATAAACCAATGGTTGTGAGCGTTCGGAGTGCCATGGTCTCCCGGTTTTGCGTTAGGCTTACCTCCAAGAGGTGGTTTTTGAAAATAATCCAAGTGACCATGAAACATGATCCATTTGATGTCATGTAGGAATCCGTGTAGACTTTACATCCATCTTTCATTCAGATACTCTGTTGGTCCCTCGAGCGTAGTGTGAAGCGGACTTGGACTAGCTCCGCCTTTTCCACCAATGAGAGTGCTTGAAGTGTACTAGTCATTGGCTCTCAGTCTCATGTGTGAAGTGGCCCTAAGCAGTGTGCGTTCATTTATGTGGGACATGACAATATAACCATGAGATGCCCGAACCTAATGCAACGAGACGTAGAGTAAGGTTGCATCTGCACTAGGTTGGGGCATCCATGGTTATATTCTCAAGGCCCACATGAACCGAACGAACGCACCCTGCTTAGTAATGTTATGGAAGTCCTCTTTGGAACATATATATATATATATATATATATATATATATATATATTTTGAGACAGAAGGCCGACAGGCCAACGCCAAAGCACAGGAGGCAGTTGACCACCTGGCAAGTTTTCCGTCAGGTAGAGAGGAGATTTCACAGCCGGGATTCGAACCGCTAACCTCTTCCTTGAGATTTGGGTATCCCTCCACCATCATCCGGTAGTTTAAGGTCGTCTCGGACCATCTTTGGAACATATATAGCGTTGCAATAATTTGGCACTTGTAGCAACTTCCAACAACCATGCACTATAAATGTAATGACGTATCAAGGTTGGAGAAAATGAGGAATGTGACATATGCATAACATCCGAGGACTCTTAAAATCGAAGTGAGCGAATAGTTATGGCTGCGAGGAAACCACGATCAATCATGTGTTTTTTGAGTGCCAATTACAAGTACCATTTGTGTAGGTTTAGGGCCCAAGGGGTGCACCTTTCATAACACGTATGAGTATACGTGAGTGCACAAAAGGGGTATTAATTTGAACTTTGTTGTACTATGTATACATATGCTACACATATTGTAGCTCGTATCTATGTACATGTATGAAGGACCTTTAGAAAATATACAACATTTGTACGTGTATGGTATTGCCACTAGACTTTATGGGAGGAGTATTGAGTATTGGAAGAAACTAGGATGAATCGTTTTCTGATTTCCTTATCCCATCCATGCATGTATGGAGGAGGCGATATTAGGGTTTTGGAAGGGGTCGTTGAGTTGAGAATGAGGCCACTTTTTGCTTAGGGTTGCAAGAGGAATAGGCCGCGCTTCTTTGTGGAGGATGATCAAAGAGGATGCAGTTGGTTGATGCAAGTAGTGATTGCAAGCATCATGTGACTTAGAAGTTAGGTCTTGTTGCAAAGGCCAACATAAAAGTTCGTTGAAATTGCAAAGGTGCTCAAAACTTCTCCTTCCCTCATTTGTCTCGTGTGTTTCACATCGCCCCTACCTCCTTTTGGGTGCTCGTCACATTAAATGACCAAATTCGTTAAATTGAGACTTTTCATAGTCTCAATTTAATGCTTAATTTTATGTTTTTTCATTAATTTCTTGATTGAATCTATAATTTTAAGTGATTTTTTGACTATATATGGGAAGATTATCCTTGAGTCGAGGATATTCTATAATTAGAAAGTCAAAAAAATATGAAAATTGTCTCTAAACAATTGCTGAAATTGTAGGCAAAAAGTCTCAAAATTATGATATTGTCTCAAAATAACGAATATGGTCATTTAGTGGTTTTGTGTATTTGATTGTAAAAACAACAATAGTTGTTAATAGATAAATTCTTTCATCAATTGAATTCTTGGCTTTGAATAGAGAGCAAAATTCTTGTCTTGTCTATGAATTAAGTTGTGGGCTATTATTAAAGCATGCATGGTAGAGACTAATTAAAAAGTGGATAAAATGAATCAAGTAGTTTTTTTTTGGTTCAAGATACTATGAGTTTTGATTGCTATTAGAACTACAAGATGCAGGCAAGGAAAGTCAAGACAAGCGCACAACCTGAAGCTAGATTAAAAATGTGGTAGACCAAAAAAAAATGAGCTCTAATTAAGATTTGGTTTGTTGGAAGATTTATAAGATGCATAGAAAATTTGGTATTCGATGGGTGGAGTATAGAGATCCAATTCACTTGATGGACCATCCATCAAACATGGAGATTGGTTTATGTTGGTATCACAACGGCCAACAATAAGTGGATTTATGATCTCATTACTCATGTGATGAAAAACTTCTTATGATCTTATTGATCTTTTGAAAACAATAGTTGCATTAACTTGGAATATGACATATATTGTAGACTTTGATGCTTATGAGTTACATCCGGGGGATGAAAAGGTTTTCAACAACTTTATGATGCATGCCAGGTTTTGGCATTTTACATATGATAGGGTTGATTGTCTATCAAAAGCATACTTATGTTAATGACTATATATGAATGTAATTTTTTTATGTATACATGTTGTCACTTGAATTCTTTTCATTGAGATTGTATGTGTATTGCTTTATTTTACCAAAAGAAAAAGAAAAAGAAAAACTTGCATATTAGGAGGTTTTTGGAATATGTTGCAAATGCACATGGTTCTTGGTTTTTAATGAAAGGTGCACCCCCCTGGGTTTATGGGAAATTGGTCTTTCAGATTGGTAAAATTGATTGTATAGATCCAATTTAGAACACCTAGCAAAAGCACAGTGTAAGAAGACAAAAAATCAGATTAAGTAGGTGAATAAGATCAGCTTAACTTGCTTCTTATTTCCCATACTAATCTGTATGTGTGTAAACCTTGTAATTAACTACCTAGTCAACCATAACACCATGCTTGTAGCTCACTTTGCCCAGTTTCACAGCTGCAAAAATCAGAGTGTCGACTTGTCATACTGGTACCATTCGTGTGTCTCTAACCAATGTACTTTTGTACAAGAGCTTTCATCATCAAGCCATCTGTTGCTGATGCTGGTGACTTCAGTTTTTTAAGGGTTTTTTTTTTGGGTATTGAAGGGCGCTGGGGTCGCAATCGTGAGCTTTGTAAAGGATAGAAACAATCTCTAGCTTGCGAGTCACAAATCAAATTCTTTCATATCTTTGCACCCTGGTTCAATGTGCGTTTCCAACAATACAACACTCAATATGTACCTGCCACAATACCCAGAATTCCTGTTGAACTACCACTCATGCTCAGAGCATCTCATGGGGTGACATCAAGACCAGGAATCAGAGGGATTAATGAAGTCTATTAAGCATATGGAAGACGGGTGACATGGGCTAAGATTAAGTGATATTCAGTGTCTGGGGAGAATTTTGGGCATAATTGGTCGATATCCTAGTGTTTCCAAGTCCAACCAACTACATGTAGACATCTTCCCGTTTTTCTTTATTATTTTGAGGATATTCTTTAAATCCCTCTAAAATGATCCTGAAGTCTTGAAGGTCAACCAGATATTTCTCAAACTCAACCGGTTCATCTGTAACTAGCAGCCGGTTCTCCCCATCATTGGTTATACTGCAAAAGATTTAGATCTCTATAAATTTCCAGTACAGTAGTGGAGATCAGCTCACCTTGAACAAGCTGTACTATAAATGGCAACACTCAGTAGACAGTGAGCATCTTTGACAAACCTTCTGCTTTTGATTCGCTCTCTTCCAAGCAATGAAAATTATCATATCTTATTTGCTCATCTACAATATTCGCCTCTATGCCAATGGCCTTGTCGAGGTTTAGGTGCTTCAGAGATTTGTGATCAACAGCCTGTGCTTGTATTAAGTAATGCCTATAACTCAACTTCTTGAGGCGTTTCCTTGCACACATAGACAATTTGAGGATATCGAACTCACCAAAGGAGTTTTTGGGTAAGAGTTGCATGATTTTGGTGTGAGGTCTCTAGTTAAGAAATACGATGCAACAGGTTCCATGTCTTTTGATGAATCACATCAATCCAACGATGATCGTTACAAAGGCAGGATACATTTACATTAATGTTGGGACGTCTCTTGAGAATTTTTGTGATATCGTGTTAGTACTGTCAAATGAGAAGAGCAAAAAGACATTAAATGAATCTATGGAGGATTTCCATCTGCATTTTGGACTATGTGTCGAAAATTGGATGTTTGAATGGAAAAATGACCAAAATCCGAACATCCGACAATGGAGACAGCTCAACACAGATATCAACAAAATGTGACTAGCATTGTAGTCAATGAACGGGGAGAGCCGACCACTAGTTACAGATGAACTGGTAGAGTCTGAGGGAAAACCGGTTAAAAACTTCACGAAAATTACCCCATATTTTAGAGGAATCTATAGAATATACCTCAAAGTAGTAAATAAAAACCGAAAGATCACAACATGTAACTGGTTAGACTTGGTAAACACTAGGATTTTGACCAATTATACCCAAAAATCTCCCCAGACACTGATTGTAGTCTAGCACCATTCTGACATGACCAAGTCAAACCAGAATGCCCGTGAACTGTTGACATCAGAGGAGAACCCTTACAATTGTATTCTTGAAGAAGACTGGCTGATGCCGTCACGCTCTGCGAAACCTAAAATGGTATGTGCAATTAGGTTCACTACTAGCATACGAGTCCTATGCAATCGTCCCACATTGATGAAAGAACGATGCAAATCTACAATGGTGCTAGATTTGTAAATTCTCTAGTTACATAGGACAGGTTTCTAGTGACATAGGTCAATTGCCTAGGATTCATATGCTTGTAGTGATTGTCCCACGCCGATTTCTTGACATTCTACATTATTTTGAACAAAATGCAAGAATTATTTCTCATTGTGGTTTCTATATGGATGAATAAACAAAGTTTTGTGAGTTGATTTTGACCCAAGGTAATTTGCATAGATAAAAGTGGCAACCTATTCGCACATATCAATGTGCCTTAGTAGTTGTGACCAGTAAAGTAACTCCTCGAGTCAGTTGGTGGGTGACTGATGGGGAAGTCGACCTTGGACTGAGGAGGCTTTTCCCTTTCGCTCCAATGGTGAATGCCATGTAGGTTTATTTCTTCAAAAATATGATCAAATTAACACTGTTGTAAAAGTGTGCGCATGGGAGGAGGGGGGTGGAAATACAGTTGGGAAGACACTGTCCTTTGCGCTAGAGTTTTGACTTGATCAGATGATGTTGAGCACTCAAAAGATATTTAAGAAAAGCTCCATGCATCCTTCATACGGTGCTGTCAACTTGTTTGTGGATGTATGTGTGTACTACCCTGGAACCGGACGATGTACTAAACACAACAAAGCGCATTATAGGACAATCGTACACATTACTAACCAATCCTAGAATTGCATTTTGAAAATTAGGTTAGTACATCACCAACCCATGATTTTTCCCTCAATGTTCACATTTGAGCTGGTTGTGGCTAGAGCTCTTCTATTTCGACACCTTCAACTCCTCCATAGCTAGGGAGGAAGGGTATTTCCGCATGCAAGCGTACCTCTCATCCTCCAACATAAAAACTTGACCCGCCTGTAGGTTTGTGGGCGTTTCATCTCTCATGACATGGACTACACTAATTTCGGGTCTTTTGAAACTAATTCCGGTGTCAAATCAACAAAAAGAATGGGAACCTCCGGGCTATGGATGAGTGAGAGGTATGCTCGTATACAATAATTTGCTCTCTCCCATAGCCAAAAATTACCACCAATCTCTCATAGGTACTGACCTACATGTGGAAAGATTGGGTCAACTTCTTCAGTGTTGTGTGCTGGTCAAGGCTTCTCTCAAACCCTGTCTTGCCCAATTCCCTTTGCCTGTCAGTCTTTTTATCTCCTTGCGTTCTACGTACTATATTTTGATGACATCTGTAATAGCACATCCTGATGCAAATTGCGTTTTTTTTTGTGTCTGTCTTTTGGAGACCCAGAACTTGTGCAGATGATTTATAGACGGAGTAGTGTCTCCGGCTCAAGGTTACCACACAATTTCTGAGGTACTGATCATTGGTTTCCTTTAGGAGAAATTTTCCAATGAAAAAGCTTCTAGCACGTTTAATGAAGCAGGTTGTGTAAACAAAATGCAACGGAGATTAGACCAGTGATGGCACATGATCAATCGACTATGGGTGGAGGCGATTCACCTCATCCTGATGTCACAGCCTTGTCAGAGTCAGCTGCCACATCCGAGACTTCAAACTCAGCAACAACAACAAGAACTCCACCCAAATCCTCTTCAGAGCAGAATGAAGGGAGAAATTTGGTTAAAACAAGTGAGGAAGGTGAGCACATTTCTATTTTTTCTCAGTTAGTGGTGTATGCATGTAGTGTTTGTTGTTCCTCTTCAATTTGATGGATTTCCCATATTTCTCCTGGAATCTTCAATGTGAACTGCAAAATCTCAAACTCAACAATAGAGGTGCAACTCATGTACCCCCCTATGGTGCCCTCTTTTCTCCAGACTACTCTTCGGCATGTGAGGGATTTGCCACCGACCTAGACTTTGAGAGGTCTGCTTCACTAACTATAACTTTGAAATTCTATTTATTTCTTCATTTGTATTAACATGTAGTTTGTGTTATGTGCTATCTCCATTAAAAATATTTTCTTTTAGAAGTGGCAAGATATTTCTTGTCAATAGTATAGTCTTGGTTGTGATGCATCTTGGAAATCTCTTTGTGATGGGTATTACATGCCCTTCCAATTATGTTAAATTCAAACAAACAAAGATAAATCCTATTTTACAATTCACCATTGTGATGGGTATTGCTCCTGGAGCACACGATAGAACACAAAATTTCAGCATGATGGATATTACCCATCGTGCACAAAAAAAATTCCATCGGAAGCAAGGGGGGAGACAATACCCATCATGAACCAAGGAAAAAGTTAGAATTTTATCTATGTTTGGTTCGCAATGGGTATTGCATATTTGACTTATTTTCTCAAAGTAGATGCAATATCCATCCCGCACCAAAAAAATGCATTACAAGCTTTAATCGGGGAACTACCCATCATGAGTCAGAAATAAGTTGGAATTGTAACTCTGTTTGTTTCGTGATGGGTATTGTCTCATTGACTTTTCAATAAACGTACTGCAATGCCCATCACGTCCCCCCAAAAAACCTCACCAACTTCATTCTACATATTTTCGTGGACTAATTGATGAAAAAATTGTTCGAGAATTTAAAAAAAACAATTACAGATTGAAATACTCTTTCACGCAATAAATAATTGTTGAAAAATTGTGTATTTATAAAATATTATGTGATACACGTCAAATGTGTACTACTTTAAAATAAAAATAAAAATAATTTTATAATTACTCATGAAATAATGACCATGATGAATTAAAATATACATTGAATTCTATGAAAATGTATATATTACTCTTGGTTGTTGTGAGCCATTCAAACCGCTCGCGGGTTGGCTATTTGATTTTGGGACATCCGCCTATAGATCAGGGTTGTCTATTGTGTCATGACGGAGGCTAATCTCGGCATAATGTCGTGCCGTCACGACACGTATCCGTCACGACATTATGTTGGATGCTGTCTTTATCCTGATGGACTTGAATTTTACCGAATTATGTGTGTAATTACATTACCCCATTTCGGACACGTAGGATGTAAGATGTCCATGTGTGATGACATGTCAGCAAAGTAGAGGTAAAGTGGGGGAAAAATTACTAGCCCTCGTCCGCCCCCCCGTCCACCCCGCCATTCCCAACCATCGGGAACTTGTTCCCCGTCGTCCGCCCCAATTTGACCCCTTCACATTTGAAGGGCCCTATCAGCCTCATTTTTCATCCATTTGTTGCGTTTGAGGACATTTTCAGCATCTACATTTCATGAGGATGTCCAAAATGTCCTCAAAATCAACATTTGGATCCAAAATGAGGCTGCTAGAGCCTCCCAAACCCCCATCCGCCCCCCCGTCCGCCCCCCATCCGCCTCCAAGTTTGGGAGGCTCTAGCAGCCTCATTTTTCATCTGTTTATTGCGTTTGAGGACATTGTCGGCATCTAAATTTCATGAGGATGTCCAAAATGTCCTCACAATCAACATTTGGATCCAAAATGAGGCTGCTAGAGCCTCCCAAACTTGGAGGCGGACGGGGGGCGGACGGCAGGTTTGGGAGGCTCTAGCAGCCTCATTTTGGATCCAAATGTTGATCCTCATGAAATGTAGATGCCGAAAATGTCCTCAAACGCAACAAACGGATGAAAAATGAGGCTGATAGTGCCTTTCAAAGGTGAAGGGGACAAATTGGGGCGGACGACGGGGAACAAGTTCCCGATGGTTGGGAACAGCGGGGCGGACGGGGGGAACGGAAGCGGACGAGCGGGGAACGGGGGCGGACGGAGGAGAACGGGGGGCGGACGAGCAGGGAACGGGGCGAACGGGGGGGGGGGGGGGAATGGGGGCGGACGTTTGGAACAAAGGGGCGGACGGGGTGGGCGGACGGGGTGGGCGGACGAGGGCTAGTAATTGTTTCCCCACAATCTCCGTCCACCCCACCCTCATCCCCCGTCCGCCCCACACCCTCTTTACTTAGATTTTACTATTTTGATTTTAATAGAATGATAGACAGAATGGTAAAATGATTTACCTGGCGCTAGGCATATCACTAGTAGAAAAAAACAGTGACCAATTTAACAAACTCAACACAAAAGTGTTGATTTTTTTTGTTGATATGGACTTGTTCATTTGGATATTTTTGAACACAAAACTGTTGATTTTTTAACAAAAAAATGTCAAAGTTTAACAAAACAATGTTTATTTTCTAACAAAAAAATGTTGATTGTTTGGACATTTTTTTTGAAATATTTCATAAAATGAATTTTTTTGACCGCTAGGGTGATGCCACGTGACCTCTACGGTGGTGCCACGTGTCCAAAAACCCAACTCCCACACGGGGGTACGCCCTAGTGCCACATCACAACGGCCACATGGGAAGCGAGGCCTCCCGACCGGGTTCGAACCGTAGACCTCATGGTCGGAGGCCTTAGCTCTTGCCAAGGCACCAACCGCTCAATATGTTTGACATGTAGGGGCTTGGGAATTTACTTAACTAGCTTTTGGGGTTTTTTCCAATTCTTTTTAAAAGTCAGCAGACTTTAGGGGCGATTCAGACCTAGTAAAAGAATTCTTTTGGAAAAACTTCAAACTAGAAAAAATTGACAAATCAAATCTTCTTTCACCTCCAACAATCCGTTTTATATTTCAAGGCTCCAATTAAAAGTTATGGACTAAAATCAGAGAGGATGTTTGAATATTTTAAAAATAAATGTTCATTTTTATAAACATCCTCTCTGATTTTAGTCCATAACTTTTTATTAGAATCTTGAATTGTAAAACGGATTGTTGGAGGCGAAAGAAGATTTGATTTGTAAACTTTTTCTAGTTCGAAGTTTTTCCAAAAAAATTCTTTTACTAGGTATGAATTGCCCCTGAAGTCTGTTGACTTTAATAAACACCGAATTGTGTACTTATTCCATTCCTAAATCTACATTGTATATTGAAGATTTTTGAAGGTTTATAAATATTTTTAATAATTCTAAATTTTTCAAAAGATTCTAAAAGATTCCCCAAAAATTAACAAATTGTTGTTCATGTGGTAATTGCACTATCCAAATCAACAAAAAGAATGACAATTTTTTGTTAATTTGGGCACAGTTAACAAAAATTTGTGAAAAATAGACGTTACAATATCCAAATTAACAAAAAATTGTTAATGTTTTGTTAATTTGGACACTATTTTTCTAGTAGTGTATCCACTTCCACGTCGGCCATTTCTGCCACATAGGACGCCACCTTGGCAAGAAGGTAAGTATTTTACCCACCCTACTAGCTTCCTCCTAGGTTGACCCTACGTGGACCCTATTGTATCGTGACAGAGAGGTCCGTCACGACACGACACGTCATGACCGCACGACACATTCATGACATCGGGATAGGCTGTAGATGCGAGTTGTGTAGGAGACTAATATTAGGTCTGGATCAACCCGGGTTCGAATCTGGTTGGTTGCATTGATTGGTGCTATCCCAAATTGAGCTAGTGTTGAAGCAAGAATAATTTATACGTGGATACATAGAAGAAGTTACTACGCATGTGTGCATAGAACCCTCTCAATTACTTTTTATTTTTTTAGAGACATTTTATTATTTACCAATGTGAATTAACCAAACCGCTCGCGGTTGGGTTAAGGTTCGCGGTCTAATTAGAAATGAAGTTAGTGGTTAGAAATTAGATTTAGATCCATTAGTTAGTCTGAAGAAAAATAGACAAATAACAACGAAATACAGCGACAAACAACGAAATATAGCGAATGACTACGAATAACAACAAATAACAACGAAAGATAGCGAATGAGTACGAATGCCAACGAATGACAATAAAGGACGGCAACGAACGAAGACGAACAGAGGATGATGACGAACGAAGGAGAACGTCAAGTGGATGAAGGCGAGACGGATGAAGGCCGTTGGATCTATTGGTGGCGAACAAAGACCGTTGAATCTAAGGGTTTAGAAAAAGATGGCTAGGATGGTGGCGGCCGTTGATGCCAACCGTTAGCTCTAGGAGTTAGATTAAGGTGGTTAGGATAGTAACGGCCGTAGATGCCAATTGTTAGATATAAGTATGACTAGATCTACGACCGGTAAGACTTTGTGGTGGAAAAAGATAGTCCCACGAAAGAGAGCGTGCAGGCTCACTTCTCACTCTCTCACTTTCGCGGTTAGAACTATCTTTCTTTCTTTCCCCTCTCTATGTAGGTATATCCAAAAAGTTTGTAAGAAAAGAGGAATAAAAATGTTATGTAAAAGCGTTTATGAAACCTATAAATGTTGAATAATAAGATTTTTGAATCATATTAACGAGTTGTGTTATTGCCTAGTTGCATTAGTCTTTGATATCTTAAGTTCATGAGCGTACAAGTTGTTATTTTATTTTTGTTCCATTAGTTCCTGTATTAGTCTTTACATTAGTCCTTACATTAGATCATGCATTAGTCTTTGCATTAGTACCTACATTAGATCTTGCATTAGTTTTTGCATTATTCTTGCATTAGCCCCTACCTTAATATTTTGTATTAGGTTCTGCATTAGATTATGTATTACGCTTTGCATTAGTATTTTACATGAATATCTTGGATTAATGTTTTACAAGAGTATTTTGCATTAGTGTGTTACATGAATATTTTGCAATATATTTTACAAAGGTATTCTGCATTAGTATTTTACATAAGAATTCTGCATTAGTGTTTTATATGAATATATTGTATTTGTGTTCTATAGAAATATTTTACATTAGTATTTTATAAGGATATTCTGTAGTAATGTTTTACATGGGTATTCTATATTAGTGTTTTACAGGGGTATTTCATATTAGTATTTTATTTAAATATTCAGCATTAGTATTTTGTATTAATACTGCATTAGGCTCTGCATTAGTGTTTCAAATGAGCATTATGCATTAATATTTTGCATTAGTATCATGCGTATTTTGCATTAGTGTGATGTGTATTTTATATTAGGGCTCTGTATTGTAAGAATTACAAATAAATTACTCGTAGATACTAGAGTAATCCATCCATCCGGCCAATCTTATGGAATTTTTATTTCGCTCGGAGTAGCAATTGTCACCATAGTTGCCTTTATTTTAATTTTATGTTTGATCATTTTTTTTTCTCTTGATCATCATTTTTCCTTCCTTCATCTTTCTCATTTTTTATTTCTTCATTTTTTTTATCTTCCTCTTCTTCTAATATTTTTTCAATGATTTTTTCCTCTTCAACTTCATTGAAACAATTGGATTTATAAACCTTATAAGCTACCTCAATCATCTCTATTCTAGTGGCATTTTGTATTTCATAAATCTTCACAAGAAAATTTATGTATGTAGAAATCTACTTCTCGTTCTAGCATAATCATTTAAAATTTTAAAAGTTAAAGAAAATTAATCTTTTTTAATAAATATGAACATTGGAGACAAATAAGAAATAATAAATTAAAAAGTAAATATTAAAAATAAATTAAAATATTAAATAAAAAATATTTATATATTTGTAGAAAACTTTGTACGATGCCATGTCAAAATTGAAGCCACCATTTGCTTCCTTAAATTTTTATTTCTTTCCAATTTTTGGTTAGAAGATATTTCTCATAACCTTGGTGATTATCTTGTTAGAAGTAAAACAATTAATAACTAAAATAACCAAAAATTAAATTTTTTATAATTTCTTAAATTTAACCACATCAAGTATACCTTTGCCCAAAAAAATATTCCTAAGAGCTCTTCAAACTTATGAGAATTTTTATTACAAATTAAGAACATAGGATATGAACCTAAATGTTGAATGTCTTTGATTTTTGTTTCCCATGCTACCTTTGTTGTTACCTTCCATTACTTTGGACTTCTTCTAAAAGAATATTTTTGCCCACTTGAATGAATTTGTCATAACCTTGAAATTCATGGTGTGAAATAAAGTAAGCACCCCCTAGATTTCTAAGCCAAGGAGTTGGTTTGTACTTACTTTTAGTTTACAAATAATCTATTTTAATATTTAAAAATCTTGTGAGTGAAAAAGTTCTAGTTAGCACTCTTGAACATCCAATTACAAATCTTAGTAATTAATATTTTTAATATAATATCCATTCAAATTTAATACAAAATGGCCTAAAAGCTAATATAACATTTGAAATATTCTAATTATTTGAATTTAAAAATAAAGAGATGATGTTGTTATGAGCCGCTTCACAGAAATGTTCATAACTTCTAGTTTAATGTGTAAATTAAAATAAACATCAATATCTATCTAAAAATATAAATTTCATAGAAATAAATACTCCAACAAATCGGATGAAACTACAAAATCAGTAGTGTCAAAATAGAAATTATTTTACAAAAATATTTATAAATTATGAATATAGTTATGTATTTTTATAAGACTAATTTTGTTAAAAAGAATATTTTAATAACTATCTATACATATAAAATATGTTGGAATTAGATTTCAAGGCAAAATGTCAAAGGTTTTTAATGTTTGTTGTCCCTTTCGGCCTGAAGGTATTAATTAATGTAATATTTTATAAAAACTAATTATACTTACCAACAAAAAAGAGAAATTAGAATGCAACTTCAACACAAGGAACAAAGATCAAATGAACTATAAGAAAATATTTTTATTGAACGATAGAAACAACCTCACTCCTTCTTAAGAAATATTAATATTTAAAACTACTAAGTAACTAACAACTGGTTCTTCGATCAAGGGTGGGGTTGATGGAGGTCGGAATTGATTTGGATTGAAGAAGAAAGAGACTAAGCTTGACGGAGTTTGAACTTCCGAATGTCAGAGATCGAGAAGAAGACCGAAATTAAAGAATATGAGACACCTCAATGGAACTTCGACGTCCTTTAAATAGGGTTGCCTTACACGGCGGGAGTTGAATCTATTCATTAATTTTTCTTCACTGTATTCTCTTGCATTAGATCTTCTTAGTCATTGTCGATCATTTTTATTCAAATATTTTATTTATTTTTTACTTAGTAGTGTCAAAAGATATTTGTCAAAATAAATCTTACATTGTCGAGGCGAATTGACTTAAGTCAAAAGATATTTTTGATAGTTAACGTTGTTTGCTCCACTCGTTTGATCGTTTTGGCGCGTAGTCACTTCGAATATCCTAAATTCTTAACCTTATCAATTATTCATTGATTAACTTTAACTTAGTCAATCCTAAAAAATCATCTAATAATTCATTGTCGCTTATTTTCTTAGGATTTTATTTATTAAGCTAATTTCTAAATCTAAATTTCTCCAACCGACCTAATATTTTATTATTTTATTCTTATTTATCACTACAAATAGGTTAATTGATAAAAGAATCAAAATAACCTTTTACACATGGCTTTTGAATTCACCACCCTTGTGATTTTCTTTTCACCTTTTTTTTATAGTATTTGCAACCTTGGGCCCTAGTTTTATTTTAGTAATAATAAAAGATAAAATTTTCTCATATGATCATTCAAATGGAATATATTTTTGAATGATTCATATGAATATTTTTTTATCCTGATAAGACAATGGAAAGGCACTTGCTCATTGGAGCGATGTTTCCACTATTATCCCTCAATGACCTCTCTTAAGGTTTCCTCCACTAGTGGCACCATTCTACCATCACATGTCTCCCTTACCATGCCTACATCATAATAAACACCAATGAAATAGATTATTCTAAAAAACCAATGATGTTTGATATAAAATCAAAACATATTATGAAATTGAAACCTCGATTGAATGTAAAGTCTATAATATAAAATATTCCAATGCACTATAATTCCACTGTATCACTAATCTTAAACCATTGGAGCGTAAAATCCCAATAAATTGCATGTCGAATCCCATTCAATTGCGAAAAAAATAATCTATATATATTGAAATCAAATTGTAAATCTAGGGGAAGACAATCTAAAAGACATTATAACAAAAATTGAAGTCCATGAAAGCACAATCTCTAACCTATTGCAAAACAATGTTTATCTTACTTGGAAACAATCCCAAATACATTGGAATTGGAAAAAAACTCAAACCACCAACCTAATTCCTAAATCTTTAAGGCACTCATGAATTATACACTTTCTAACTGAAAGTTCAACCCAAACCTAATTGCATGTAAGTAAATGGAATTTCACCATTTCATCTAGATTCTAAAATCCAATAATTTTTTGTCATTTTCATCCTTAAAGCTACAAATACATGGCCTTAATTGAAATTATTCAATGCATACAATATGAGGTAGACCACAATCCCACAATGAGCATAATGAAATGAATCCTAGAGATACAAAAACAAGAGTCATTTGGATAAATTTTAAGAAATGGTGGCAATGCACAAATATGGAACAATTTATTTTAACTCGCTTGGATTTATTTTTTAGCTAATCCCTACAGTTATGCACATCTCCAACCATAAAATTGCGTGTGAAATTGACAACTGATACCCCAAACTTGAAACAAAAATTCAAATCTTCAAAAAATGACCAAGGCCAATGATTCTTAGGCAGATAGGGGCAAAGCGGAGGTGGAGACATGGTGGATGCGTAGGTAGGGCAAATGCAAAAGCATGGCGGATATGGAGGCAGGGTTGTAGTCATCCACCAAGGTACTAGTCCACTGCATGTGAGATTGTCCTTCCTTACTTTTTCAATTTATACCTTTTTTTAAAAGCCATGTTTTCTCCATAAATTCACACGCTTCCAACAACCTGCGGAGACAGCATATCAACCATATGATTCACAATTCAAAACAATCCTCTGTTGCTTCCCCACACATAAGATCATTCCTGCCAAAACTCATACAAAGTTTGTTGACATCTTTGATCAGGGAGACGCGGCAGTTAGTTACAGATGAGCCGATTGAGTTTGAGAAATAACCGGTTGAAGTTCAAGACTGTAGGAAAATTACTGATCAGTTTAGAGGAATTTGTAGAATATACCCCAATTTAATAAAGGAAACCCAAAGGATGTCAACACGTAACCGGTTGGACTTGCAAACACTAGGATCTCAACCGGTTATGCCCAAAAATCTCCTCGATCAATGATTGACACAACCAAATTGCACGTAGAAGACATCATCACAACGTTCTAAATTGATATTTCTAACTCAAGGAATTACAAAAAAAACCAACAATAACTAGTACAATGGTCTAATGCAAACCAGGTTCATGTCAGACTCAAAAGCTTGTGATTTTGGACCATATATGTGAGATCATTAACTCATAGCCGATCTCAGAAAGTGGAGAAGAAAGAGTGCGTAAGAGCAACACCTTCAACTTCGTAAACACACAACTTCAAACCCTTTTAAAAGATTTCTTTGGTAATTACTGCAATCTTGCGATTCTCAAAGTTTGCATTGACTCCCTTAAGTAGAGAATTTTAGGATTTAAGTCCCTTTCCTAATTGTTTACTCGATTCAAACGCATTCCTAAAGGATTCAAAAGTGCCTCCAAGATTCCACAAATATGTTCTTGAACTCATATCTCAGCAACACATGTGGGTGCAAGCATAGTAAAGTGGACCAAAGAAGTGCTCCGGTATATGAAAACCATGATTTTCTGGGTCAAATGCCTATAAGTAGTAGCAAAATGTTGTTTATAATAGATCATTTTTCATAATGACCTCTATTGTTAAGTTAGGTACTCAAATATAGAATATCAATATGAGATCTTCAAAACCTATCATCAAAAGTGATGCGTAAAAGCAACTGACTAAATATAGTTTTGAACGTAAATGTCATGACCTTAAATATTTTGAACTTGGATTTTTTTTTCATATTCCTTGAACTCATTATAAACTTGAGGTCATCGTAAATTTTTTTTCAAAGATTCATCAATTTAATGTAATGTAATTATATTTTAAACAAGTTTTTGGCAATTATCTTTTCAATGTCACCCACTTTTTCACCACTTGCATTGTTTTCTAAAATACATATACGTTGTTTGAAATTTTTTTTGTGAACATAAATTGTTTGGCTTTGTAGATTCATATGTTTTCTAAATGTTTATGAATGTCTATTTCATAAAATTCAAAGTTAGTACATAGTTTTGGATCACTTTCACTTAAACCTAAGCAAGGATCAAGAGTTGTCCACTTTACCGTGCTTGCACCCATGTACACAACCTTCTCTCCAACCAATTCTGGCTCCAGAGGCACAGAAATAGAAAACCTGAGGGTTTCTGCCTTCACTGCTCCATTCTCGACCAAAATGCACACAATTTCTTCAACCAAGTGACACCTTCCATCACAAATCCCACTACCCCGAGCAAAAACATAATCCCCACACTATCATCTTGAATTGTGAATCATCAAGATCTCAACCCACATATATCTTGTGCATTCCGAATTACTTCACCAAGTGACCTAAACACACTCTCCCCACACATAAAATCTATGCTATCCTGGTTGGAGTTGATAGCATCTCCTTAAGCCTTCGGAGACAAGCTCCACGAGATTTTTGTGTGTGCAAGGAAACAAAATCCAAAACTACCCTTCCACCGTCGCACCCTTATCTTTTGGGTAAAGCTTTAATTGAATGGTGTGTTGGTGTTGATGTTGTGTTGAGGTTTGTGTAACGACCATGAGATCCACATGCCCTCATTGATGCTACCTTTGGTTGGCAGGCAGGAGCACCTTAACCCTTAAACGACGGAGAGGCCCTCTCAGGGCCTCGTTGACCCTAAACTATTTGACCATAAGATAGCGTCAAAACATGTCGGAATTGCAAAAAAAAATCCCCAAAATGTGTATCTCAAAATTCCATATCTAAATATATATGTTGATCGCACTAAAAGAATTACATGGAGGTCTGAAATGGGGTAAACATAGGCTGATGGGAGAGGCCCTCTCACCCCCCGTTGACCTTTAAGGGTTAAGAGCTCAACAACGGTGACAAGCAGGAGAGGGTGGGGCCGGCGCCTGGATCAACCGGCCTAAACCCCAAGTTAACCATCTTGGCTCAGGATGAGACTCTCGCAGATTGATTCATCCGGTAAGGTACCAATGTACGGGTTGTTTCGCCCCAGCCTTGTTTCCCCCTTCAAACGATTCTCTTACTAAAGTTTTGTGTTTTGCAAGTCAATAACTTTCATCAATATTCTATTCAGAAGTTACTGACAACCCAGGTGGAATAATGGATGGTTTAGGGTATTTTAGCTCAAGGAATTGGCATCTGCGGCCGGCAGGCGAGAGACATAAGGTAGAAATACCATAAGCGGTTAAAATAAGGTGATTCGCATTGAAGATTCGGTCTGACAATCAGGAGATAATTTTCCAAGATAGACGAGAAGGATTCATGAAGAATGCAAGTCGTTTCATATTTTTTTGCCCTGTACAAAAAATGCTACAATTTTTCAAAGTGGAAAGTTGTCAAACCCCCTACCCGTTCACTAGATTCTCCCTACACCGAACACGGTAATCCGCATTTCCATACATAACATCACCTAAACCGGTTAATCATGAGTAAGCTTACATTAACACTTGCCTCCCATTGGCTACACTAAGTGTACATGCATTGAAGTTGACGCCGAGCCATGATCCGTTTCATAAATGGCACTTCACCATTATGACGGTGGTCTAGTGCACAGCTAGAGGGTGGTTAACCGCTTATGGTATTTCTACCTTAGATATGTGAATGAGTGAGATAGAAAGTGATCACCTACTTTATTTATTACAAATAACCACTCTTATTGCAAGTGGAATCTATATTGTCATATTGTTATATTCATCTATCTACCGTAAGTATTCTTTTGTTATCAATGGAAAATACCGTGGGTGATGACTTTTATATGTACTTGACTGAATTGTTGTCATATATGTTATATGCTTTTAATAATGTTTTGTAACGATGTAAACGTCAAGCTAGAAAATGCTAAGTGTGAAACTTTTAGTAATATTTATTTCAAGTATGGTTTAAATTTGGATGATAGTACTAAACTTACAAATGGTGATATGCATGTGCATAAAGACTCTATGAATTGTTATGGTGAAAATGTAGGTACGTTAAACTACTTTTATGGAGTGATGAACAAAAGTGCTTGTAAATATCCTAATAAGAAAGGATCACTTCATTGTGATAAACATTTGAATTAATATCAAGATACATTATTATCAAATGAGACATTCTTCTAGTATTAAATATTGCAAAGGGACTATTCTATATGGACCTCTACAAGACACTCCATGTACCTATGCCACAAAGAAGAATTCTATTTATTGCAAGAGACCCATTAATTATAGAGACCCATTAATTATAGACCTCCACTTAAAGCACCTAATGGATATGTACTTTGTAGTAATAATTGTCTTATACTAGCATCAACTAGAGATGTAGATATTAATAATAAGAATAATCATGATGGAACATATATGAAAGACAAGAAGATGTCTCAAGTAACACATGAAAATAAAGCTAATAGTTCTGAAGAATTAATAAAGAAGAAAACAGAAGAGAAACGAGAAGAGGAGAACCATCAGAGGGCTATGAAGTATATAAATGAGACTAGATAAAAAAGATGAACAAAGATGAAGAAGAAAAAATAATAACTAGATTATCTAAACTTTATAAGGTAGTAACACCTTATGTCATAAAAGAATTCTCATCTTCAAGAAGATCGTGTTGTTCTACAACTTGTTCTACATCAGGTGTTGTAGGGGAAAAAAAAGAAATAAAACGAAGTAAAGAAATTATACCAAAATATGAACCCCCAAAAGAACTTCAAAGCAAAGAGCCAATGGATAAGAACATTCATAAGAATTTGTTACTTAGTTTTGGAGAATCTGTATGCACATATCATAGAGTTAAGAAGTATGGTAAAGTTTTATGATTCCTTTGATAGTTCCTTTGAAAGTATAGATATGTTTCTAGAAACTCCAAAGCCACAGTTTGCTGTACGTATGGATATTATAAAAACTTCACGAAAGATTCCTAAAGATGTAGAATTTCCAATAAAAAGAATAAAGTTTTTTTGAAAGGTGTCATAAACAAAAAGTCGTTGTATATGAAGATGAGGTAATAGATAACAAACCTGTAGCACTATGTAGTAGTGATTACGAAAGTAAATTTCATGTAGAAGTTGTACATGCTAGAGGTGTATATTTTCCATATGATGGTATTAAATAGATAGTGATCATGTTATATAGTTTCTGCCATAAGTTTTAATAATGAAACGTTCTCTTCAATTAAATGCTCTTATATTCGTACTACCTTTAAATATTTCTATTCATCTGACTACTTATAATATGTACTTTCTTATTATATAACACATTATGTATAGTAGCATCATAATATTATGTGTTGATGGTAATGTATTCCATATATTTCATAATTCTCTATTATTGTCATTCGTTAATGATAATTGTACATACTCTATTGTATGAAAAGAATGTCTACTCACAGGTGAGTGCATAATGAAGAATTCACAAACACGTGATAAGTACATAACATTATTCAGACCCATGACAATGTTCTGTGGGACTGATAGTATTCCAAGGAATATTCTCCACATTCAGACTAAATGTGAAAAATACCGGGAATATTCCCTGGAATATTGTCAGTCCCACATAACATTGTCATGGGTCTGAATAATGACATAGTATGTCAACAACCTTCACCCAATGCAAATTATCCAAGTGAGAACTGTTAGGACCCAAGATTAAGAATGGCAATTTCAGACAAAGTAGAGTAAGGGAGTGTCAAGGAGCTCAAGTATTCATCACAGATTCGGTTTGGGATCCCAAATGACTGCAATCTCTAGCGTACAGGTGCCAAGGCAGTACACTACCAGGTGCAAAGAAACTTCCTTTTGATGCATTCCATGGTAGGCGATTGTTTGTATATGTCTGGGGTCATCATTGGTAAGAGGTAATTATCACATACGACACATTGGACACTGCCCTTTGCGCTAGAGTTTTGACTTGATCAGATGATACTGAGCACTCAAAAGATATTTAAGAAAAGCTCCATGCATCCTTCATACCGTGGTGTCAACTCGTTTGTGGATGTATGTATGTACTACCCTGGAACCGGACGATGTATCAAACACAACAAAGCACATTATAGGACAATCTTACACATTACTAACCAATCCTAGAATTGCATTTTGAAAATTAGGTTAGTACATCACCAACCCATGATTTTACCCTCAATGTTCACATTTGAGCTGGTTGCGGCTAGAGCTCTTCTATTTCTACACCTTCAACTCCTCCATAGCTAGGGAGGAAGGGCATTTCCGCATCCAAGTGTACCTCTCATCCTCCAACATAAAAACTTGACCCGCCTGTAGGTTTGTGGGCGTTTCATCTCTCATGACATGGACTACACTAATTTCGGGTCTTTTGAAGCTAATTCCGGTGTCAAATCAACAAAAAGAATGGGAACCTCCGGGCTATGGATGAGTGAGAGGTATGCTCGTATACAATAATTTGCTCTCTCCCATAGTCAAAAATTACCACCAATCTCTCATAGGTACTGACCTTACATGTGGAAAGATTAGGTCAACTTCTTCAGTGTTGTGTCCTGGTCAAGGCTTCTGTCAAACCCTGTCTTGCCCAATTCCCTTTGCCTGTCAGTCTTATTATTCTGCTTGCGTTCTACTTGCCATATTTTGATGACATCTGTGATAGCACATCCTGATGCAAATTGTGTGTTTTTTTTGTGTCTGTCTTTTGGAGACCCAGAACTTGTGCAGATGATTTGTAGACGAAGTAGTGTCTCCGGCTCAAGGTTACCACGCAATTTCTGAGGTACTGATCACTGGTTTCCTTTAGGAGAAATTTTCCAAAGCAAAAGCTTCTAGCACGTTTAATGAAGCAGGTTGTGTAAACAAATTGCGACGGAGACTAGACTGGTGATGGCAGAAGATCAATCGACTATGGGTGGAGGCGATTCACCTCATCCTGATTTCACAGCCCTGTCAGAGTCAGCTGCCACATCCGGGACTTCAAACTCAGCAACAACGGCAAGAACTCCACCCAAATCCTCTTCAGAGCAGTATGAAGGGAGAAATTTGGTTAAAACAAGTGAGGAAGAAGGTGAGCGCATTTTTATTTTTTCTCAGTCAGTGGTGTATGCATGTAGTGTTTGTTGTTCCTCTTCAATTTGATGGATTTCCCATATTTCTCCTGGAATCTTCAATGTGAACTGCAAAATCTCAAACTCAACAGTAGAGGTGCAACTCATGTAACCCTCTATGGTGCTCTCTTTTCTCCAGACTACTCTTCGGCATGTGAGGGATTTACCACCGACCTAGACTTTGAGATCCAAGCATCATCACGGGGTCCGAATTGGAGAGAGTTAGCCGGATTCTCGAGTGCCACAAAACCTGAGGCCAAGCAGCTATGTGACGAAGCTCAGGCGAGAAATGCATCATCCTCAAATTCAGAGTATTATTCCTCGCGAGTAGACGGATTGATGGAGCGACGGAGCGAGTTTGCTAGTGACTTGGAGTTTGAGATCGAAGCATCGAAAGATCATTGGAGTGAGATGGCTGTTTCATCGAGCGTCACACGACAGGGAAATTGCCCAAACGAAGGAGCTATGGCGAGTAATCGTGAAATCTTTCGTACTCTTCAGAAGGAGTGGCCTGGTGAATTCTTTTACGAGGTGGATGGTGATGATGGGGATGTGGATGTGTCTGTAGATGAAAAGATTGCTGAAGGTGGCCAGGCTGAAATCTACGAAGCAAGTGCCCCTACCTCCTATGGTGTTGTAGTGAAAGTGTTCAAGGAGGGATGGTCACTACAAGACCTGCAGAAGCAATGGCCTCTGGGGATGTTGAAGCAAATCAAACCAGAAGGGAATTTTGCAATCTCTCCTTTTGTATGTCCAGTGTATTGTGGAATATTTTGGAAGACTGGAAGGTTTGCAGGGAGGTTTGGATTTGAAATGCCGAGGTGTTGGGGAGATTTGCGGAACCTAATCGACATTCGAATGCAACGCAACCACAACATCAAGTGTCCGCCCTTCACAGACAACGAGGCTGTGTACCACATGCGGGACATTGCAAAGGCCATGACTGCCTTGCACAAACACAACATTTGTCACCGAGACCTTAAGGCTTCGAATGTCCTGATTGACGATAGTTTTGGAAGACGTCCTTTCGATCCAATGGCGGTGCGGAAGAATGACAGTCTCTGCGTACGAGTGGCAGATTTTGAATGTTCGGTTGGGGTAATTGGGACTAGGTTTTGGAGGGCACCGGAGATCTTGCTGGGTATCAAGAATCGAGACATGCAACCACATCTGTTCACCAAAGAGTCGGATGTATATAGTTATGCGATGACTTGTTATGAGATTCTAACTGGTAGGATTCCGTTTGAAGAGCACCAAAACAAATTATGCACTCTACAAACACCTTAGAACATGCACAAATTTTCTTGAAATGTATGGTAAATGAGCATGTATTCACAAATTTTGTATCACAATTCGATAAAAAAAAATCAACCCTCACTGATTTTGAGATTTGGCGAAATAGTGCGTGTTTTGGGGAATTAGGGCCACTTCACACACGAGACTAAGAGCCTGTGACCATTACACTTCAAGCACTCTCATTGGTGGAAAAGGCGGGGTCGGTCCAAGTTTGCTTCACACTACACTTGAGGGACCAATAGAGTATGTGAATGCAAGATGGATGTAAAGTCTACATGGATTCCTACATGGCATCGAATGGCTCATGTTTCATGGTCACTTGGATTATTTTCAAAAACCACCTCTTGGAGGTAGGCCTAACACAAAACCGGGAGACCATGGCACTCCAACACACTCACAACCGTTAATTTATTCCATTTTATCGTGTGCAAGGACCCACATGAATAGAAATTCATTGAAATAGCATTTGGTTGAGGGCATGGTCACATATGACTTCACACTACACTTGAGGGTCCGTGACCACACTACATGAGTTTGGAGGTGTCTTGAGACAGCCTTTGGACACTTTGTTTTGGGCTCTCACAATTTCATGGTCACGGCTCTTGGCTCATGTGTGAAGTGGCCCTTAGTACCACACGCAGTAAATGAGATAATTAGCATAGTTGTTCTTGTAATTTTATGTTTTTGGTTAATTCTTGCGGGTAATTGGGTGAGGATTTCAACACACATCTTAGGATGTACATTTGGGGTATGTATAAATAACTTAGGAGGTTCCAGAGTGTCAATGATCACAAGTGCGTCCAAAACAACCCTAGGCTCCCATTTTGCAAACCATGTTCATTCTAGACAAAGAATCAATAAGAGACCTAATTTGGTGTAGTTGCTTGCCACAATCGCTTATTATTTGCATCTCTCACAAACTATCCTAGTGCGGCCTAACTTATGTTGCAATTACTAACACATGTTCGGGGAGAGAGAACATTGTTCTTGTCTATTAGCCAGAAGAAGAAGAACCAACGTCGGGAAATCTAATGTGAGTTTGAGCCCGTTGGCCCTACCCTACTCAAGAATCCCCTTGGTGCAAGGCGGGGTTTACTGCCTACCTTGCGGTGGATTTGTCTATTAGCCACAAGGTTGCACGATTTTTTGTAGTAGAAAGCTTTAATTCTCTAGACAATCTCAACAAAGTTTGTATGAGGTCATAATCATAATATTTTGGGCCTCCTTTTGTCATAGTCGTTGGTTTACATGGATCAAAATTTGTTGAAAATGCAAAGGAAGTGATAGGGGCTTTGGTTTTATTTCATTTGTCATGAAGAAAACCCCATCATCCACCACGACATGTGGGGAGTCGATGCAACAATATGAATTTTGACATGATTGGTTGCATGTTCATTCCAATATTTTGGTTGATTTACTCCAGTTACTTTATCACATTTGTCACTATCAATTGATAGAAGTTCCTCACCCTTCAAAAAGTCCAATTTCACGACGCTCAAGATTAAATCTTGTGCAACCACAGCTCATATTCATGCAACATGACATGTTTTGAAGAGATAACTTCTTGGGAGAAATAATATTATGGACGCATATGCTGATACACTTTCAATGTGTATAAATTTGATGAAAGATATGTGACTCCTTATTTTTAAATTAATATTATAATATTTAAAATAGTTTAAATTCATTTACTTTTTAAATGTTATATAGTTTAAAATTTAGAATGAATCATAACATGATTGAATATTATCATATCCATGTCTACATGTGCAATTCATCGACAAATCCTACCATACAACTCAAGCATGTTGTAACTATGGATCGGCCTTGGTCCAATTTTACTTAAATACAAATTTCAAACTCATCGAGGTGTTTTTCCATGACACCAAGCATAGTACACTACATGTTGTAGTGAAATTAGAAGGTGAATTTGGGATGGATATTTCTCATGGGCTTTTGATAGCTAAACACAAGGTGTTTGTCTGCAAGTTAAACCATGTGGTTTTGGCATGGCAAGGAGTGGTTTAGATTTCATGTGCAAGGTGTTGAGAATTAGTTTCGGTACCATCCGGGAACTCCAACGGGAACTTAGGGCACCCTCTAAAAACCTCCAACTTCTCGTGCCATACATTTTGGGATGAACAATCAACCATTTCATACTACAAACATCTTATTTTTCATCCACCAAAGTTTCATCCATCATAATTTGTTCGGTTTGCCTGAGCGGTTATGCCCATGACCACACACCCTCCCTCACATCGGTTTGGGTATTTGCTTCTTTCAAATACCACCTTGTTAATCGGTGGGTTACATTTATGGATCGTTCTACACAACATACATCTTCGAAGATGTTGCTGCTTGATGTACCATTTCTTCCCCAATCACCGCACCTGATACCACATGCGATAACCTTGTCTAATTATATTGACATGCTCTATCACTATTGACACCCACCCTCCCTCCTTGTCTGTATTCACGCAACTGCAGTAATTTCCTTTAAAGAACTTTTAAATCAAGCTATATTCAAATCAAATATATTTTGGTCTGGTGGAAATGTTGTTATAACGATGAGGTCTTGATAGAAACTGCCTAGTATTATATTGGGATGACGTAACTATAACTCTCTCTCGTTTGCTTCAAGTTGATCTTTAACTTGATACAAAATTGGAGTGTTGAGAGGATTTACAACTTGTCATCTACACACAGATCTATAACTCATGCCACTACAAGAAAAACGGTCCTTTACAACTTGTCCATAGTGACTTAAATGGTCCAGAACGACTTATTTCCGCAAGAATTGAGTCGTTCTGGACCATTTAAGTCACTATGGACAAGTTGTAAAGGACCGTTTTTCTTGTAGTGTGCTAGCTGCTTAGATCCAACTTTTTGATCCAATCACTATTATCCAATGACATTCAGATACCAACTAATCAGGTTTGCTCTCGCAGTCACTCCTTAGATTTATGCAACGGACAAGCTTCGTATAACCAACTTCAACTGCACCATCTTACACTCTTGATCTAGTAATCTATGCTTAACATATTTTCTACAAACACCATCTCGCACCTCATTGCTACTCCATCTCTCTCAACCCCCATTGATCATGCCACCATGCACTTATTCTGGAGAAATATATGACTAATTGAATGCGAAAGACAAAAGTGGAATTGGACTCTAGGAGATCTACCAAATGGACAAATATACGGCTTCATTTATTAAAAAAATGTATAGATACTACAAAAAGATGCACTGGTAAAAGACAAATCACTTGTTTAGAGGCAATTTGTATTTGGTGCACTACTATCGTGGTCATTGTTGCAGAAATGGGTAATATACAATACTCCCTTTGTCCCATAATACTTGAACTTTTTGACATGAACATAAATATTATGGAATTACTTAGGAATGTGTAAAAACATCCAACTTGGACTTGGTGCAGTTTTAAACTAGCTTTTCAATGATATATTATGGGCCCAAAATGCAGCAATATATAAAGAGATATGAAGGTTTGATTGGATTTTTATGTCCAATTTTTAATTCAATTTTAATGCAATTGAATCAAGATGTATTATAATCTTTGTCATGGTGCCTCAAAATGAGCTGAAATTTGGAATCTAGACTAATAAGAGGTGTATCTTTCCATCCACATGGTTGGAGTTTCAAAAGAAACTTCCAATTTAGTCAATTGAAAACATGACATCTAATATAGGCAGGGATTGCACGTCACGTCTTGTGACAGCGACGTGACGGCTGACCAAAAAACGTCACGTCCGCGGGGGGGTAAATCCGGCAGTTACCCCAAGGGTAAACTAACGCGGTCAACCCCCTGGTCGACTGCTAAGTCGACTGCAAATAGTAGTCGACTTAGCAAACGACTCCAAATAGCAGTCGACTGCAAAATAAATTAAAATTAAAAAATTCCAAAAAAAATTCTGGACCGTCAGATCTTCTTCATAAGAAGATCTGACGGTCCGGAATTTTTTTTGGAATTTTTTAATTTTATTTGGCAGTCGATTGCTAATTCGACTGCTATTTGCAGTCGACTTAGCAGTCAACTGCAAAAAAAATTAAAAAAATTCTGGACCGTCAGATCTTCTTGGCAAGAAGATCTGACGGTCCATAATTTTTTTCGGAATTTTTTAATTTTATTTCATTTTGCAGTCGACTGCTAGGTCGACTGCTATTTGCAGTCGTTTGCTAAGTCGATTGCTAATAGCAGTCGACTGCAAAAAATTACTTTTGCAGTCGACCAAGACCAGTCGACTGTGATTAGCAGTCGGCTAGCTGGTCGACTGCTAAAAGCAGTCGACTTCAAGAAAAACCTAAAAAAAACAACATCAAAAAATTCTAAAAAAAATCATGGACCGTTAGATCTTCAATCCAAGAATATCTAACGGTTCAAATTTTTTAATAGATTTTTTTTAATTTTTTTTTTCTGAAATCGACTGCTCGTAGTAGTCGACTAGAGCAGTCGTCCAGAAAGTAAAAAAAAGTTACAAAAAATTGGTATAGTAATTTTTTTTACCACGTCAGTGCGCGTCATGCCCTCACGTGACGCGACGTGACGCAAAAAGGCCGCGTTACGTCCATTTGCACATCCCTGAATATAGGACCCAAATTTTTGTTGAAACAATCAAATATTATGGGAGTATAGCACTAAAACAATTTTAGTATGCTAGTGTATTTCATGTTATTTGTTGAGTAGGAAAAAAATGAAAATCTAAGATAAACATTTATATACTAGCATATGAGTGTGATGTTGGATTTGTGATGATCAAACTTGTGCATACTCCAAAGGTTGTATTCAAAATGATGCTCAATCATATAAAACCTCACTACACTAAAATGGTTAATTAGTGTTAAAGACACAAACCATTTTGTAAATGCTATAATTTTTTACTCTTGATGAAGACTTTTACCAACTATATTTACAAGGATCCCTCTCTGTGAGTAGTATTATATAGATAGTTGTACTCTCAATAAAAATCTTCATTAAGAGTAAAAATTTATAACATTTATAAATCAATTAGTCTATCTAACACTAAATAACCATTTAATTTTAGCATAGTTAATATTTTAATTTGACCAAAATTTGAGAAAAAAATCTTCTACACTTGCTCAAGGTTTCATTTGTAAGCCCACAATGTGTGTTTTCATATCCAGCAAAAAATCCTTTAAAAAATAATTTTGAACTTCCCCCAGTTCAGATCAAGTGAAGAGGGGTCATGGCTCAAGTTCCAAGATCCTGCACCATATGCCTCCAAATACATGCTATAATCTCAAAACCTTCTTATTGGATGTTTACTATTTTAAAACAAAATATAGCATCAACTTGACTCCTATTTAGCACAATTAGATTCTATTTTTAAGACGAGAGTAAAGCAACAATGGAACCAAAGAGTATAAAGGCAGGAAAAATTACATTCTGCAAAAAAGTCTCTGAGCTCGGAAGGGTCAATAACAGAAACCAATGTAGGATACACCTTTGCAATGTACACACTTATATCCTTGATGCGGGTGGGGATTTGCCAATCAAATTCTTGGCAACACAGCAATTTGGTGACTACACCTGTGAAATCCATCAGCCAAGACTAATCATTTTCCAGACTCGGTTGTCAACCAGCGCAATCCAATCCGAGATTTTGATGTTCACCAGTCCCCGCCGATATGCCACGCCATCTTCCCAAGAAACGATGACTATAGCTAAAGTTGGAGTGAAATAATTCCCAACTCTTACACCATTTTCTCTCCCAATGACGATGAACTCAGCTAGCTCTTCGTGACCTGGATTAACCAGTGGCACATGGCTCCAAAACCGAGGCACGTCCTTGCCGTTGCAACTAAGGGATGGCTTCTCATCACCAACCTCATATCGGACATGCAAAAATGCAGTACTGCTCCAGAAGCACAATATGTTTGAAGCGATAGAACGTCTGCGGACGCTTTCTAGTATGTCCTCGCTTGTAACGATCGTCCTCGAATGATCCTTCCAATCCAAAGTCGGGGAATCATACCTCTCTTTGTTATGAGTTTGAGGATCAGCTTCAAGTACTCTAGGCATGCCATTTTCATCAAGATAGTAGAAGACCAAATCTACCATTTCTGGTTTATTTAGTTTGTCAAACAACTCGGCGTAATATATCTTCCCGACCCAACCCACCCAAGACCAGCTTGGAAAAGGGCAAAGAGTGGTCTTCCCATCCTTCGATCTCATAGTACAAGGATCAAGTCTTCTATGAGCGGATGGTGTACAAGGCCATGTGAGCGAAGTGCCCAAGAAAGAAACCGGAAGAGCCCAGAGGAAAGCTTGCCCAGCTTGCTTCTCAAAATGGTGAAGAATCCCTGCAAAAGCGTCAAGACCATCGTGTTCATAACTCAACGTCCGCGCAGAATACTCATCTACAAGCTTCCGGTAAACCCTTTCGAAGCTGTCCACATCTGCACCCCAGGGCTGGCAAAAATCATGATCATCAAAACTGTGGCGATAAATAGTTGGAGAATTCATTGTCTCCCAGAGGCCGTCTTCGCACCATGAGGCTCTCTGGCACTCCCAGTACACTTGCTCCGGGGTGAATATCAACGCTCTCCTCGAGAACAGCTTCTCCTGGAATGTCCAACCTCGCTTGCACCACACAGCGTCTCCTACATAGGAACTCGTATCCCCTAAACCCTCTGGATCAAGTGTTGCTATTAATGATACACCTTTGATCATGAAAGGTATTTGTTCTCTAGTTCGTGACTTCGGTTTCATACCAGGCAGACCTGTCTCAGCATTGACTCCTGAAGCTGCAACAATCGTGACACACGCAAAGCTAAAGATTGAGTCCATTTGAGGAATAAACTTAGATTTATCCTCTTCATTGTCTTGCATGATGCACAGACAATCAATCCAGATGTACTTCTCGCCGAGACTTTGAGTTAGTTTTATGGCGTCATCGAAGGTTGAGGGTAGCATCGTGGTGTTCAATGATCCTTGTTTTCGGAATTCTTCTTTAGTGGAATTTGTGAGCTCTGGCAATGTAGCTTTTCCCCATACATAACTCAAGGCAGTGTAACTGCTGTCATCCTCATTGTCTACAACACACCTGTTCTGTACATCGATAAGTCGAAGTCTAGGAAGCCGTTTTCCAGTGAAGGTTAAGTTGCAATCGTCGCCATGGATGTTGGAACAACTCTCTTTCCATTTGCGGAATAATTGAGTATCTGCTAGTAATGGCCTGATGCGGCCACTATATGCTTCCTCTTGTCCATTTTCCCAATCGAATAGAGAGTCTTTGCAGAAATTTCTGACTGTCAGGGGATGCTGGCTGCATTTCTGAAATTCAATTGACGGACCAAAATAACCATCCGAAGGAGGTGGCTTCTTTACATTCACTATGACTTTGAAGCGGATGAGATGGCCCTTGCGCCGACGCTCGTTATCGACCTCTAAGCTTTTGATAGAAACCGTTAAAATGGAAGCACGAGCGTTCTCCAAATCAAGAGCCTCATTATCAAATATTCGATGCTCCCATTCTCTAAAGAATTCTGCAATTTTTCTGCAAAAAAAACACTGCTCCGAATTTTGGAAGATTTTGTCCAGAGCAAGTTCCTCGCAAACGTTTAGCCTGTCGCCGAAATCTGATCCACAGAAGCCAACTGCTCCAAAATCTAGAGAGTTACAGAAGTCGCATAAATCTTTCAAATCCATGATCGTGCTATTGGAAACGTATGAGCATCTCGACACACTCAAAAGTTACTCTCCTAATCCTCCATTAGATTACCCACAAGAAAATTTGCTACAGAACATTGCACCAGCATCGGGGATTTGAACGCAGTCTGATGTCCCAACTGCCCTCCACATCCCTGCTCACCTCCATTAATCTCCTTTGTTGTCAAGCGATTGCTGTCAAAATTTTGCCTGTAAAGAGAAACATGCATAGAGGAGACAAAGTATTTTGGTTAGAACCAAGCCAAGTAAGTTACTGTAGACAAGGATTTGAGAACAAGGAAACCCGAGCCTAGTGCTTCCGAGTGACTCTCGGATTTGGCCTAGAGCACGGTGTTGTCTGCACGCACATGTCTGGACCTGGCATATCTGGGAAGCTAAGTGGAACTCTTTTAATTTCAGCATTTTTGTTTGGAACCCTAAACCTTGAAATTCTAGACGAAAAAGCCAACCTAATTTCTCTGAGCAAATCCATTTAAATGCATAAAAATATATAAATAAAAGGAAAAACAATTGAAAACCGGTTAGTATCAACGGGGGTATCATGGTGAGATCATGGGTATCAAAGGGGGTATCATGGTCAGTATCAGGGGGTATCAAGGGGATGTATTAAGTGGGGTATCAAGGCTCGGTAGCAAGAGTGTTGCCAACACACACATGAGCAAAGCCATTGCCTTAAGCAAGGGCTTCAAATGCAAGACAAACAAGGAAAAAAAATAAAAATAAATATGGGGAGGCGGGTGAGGCCTCGGCTCCGAGGCCTGAGAGCCACCAATCCTCCCCGAGGCCAACACACACATGAGCAAGGGCATTGCCTTAAGCAAAGGCTTCAAATGCAAGGCAAGCAAGGAATTTTTTTTTTAAAATGGGGAGGCGGGTGAGGCCTCGGATCCGAGGCCTCATTGTGTGCGCTAAATAAACCCCCCCCTAATGGGAGATCTACTCATTCACACGACCCTAAGGCATTTTTGATATTTAAAAACCCAATTAGATAGGTTGTAGGTGGATTAGGTGGAACTTGATTAAATTGCAACCTTTAATCTTCCATTTGGGTTCAAATCTTATTTAATTAAGATTAGGTGAGGGCTGAAGGTGCCTTTATCACCTCAAGGCTCTTATAATTGATGAAATAACATAAAATTTAATTATATTTCTTAAAATAGACTGACCTAAGTTGCTGCACCTCAGTTAGGAATTAATTACTTATTTAGGGTTTAGTTTAAATTGTTTATCAAATTATTTATTTCTTATTTTCTTTTCTTTTCCTTCCAGTTCTAATTTTCTTTATCCTTTTCGGTTCTTCTTTTCTTTTCCTTTTCTTTTTCTTTTTATTTACTTCTCTTTACCACTGATCAATTCCTTTTACCCAGCCAACTTCAGACCTTCGTAATTCTATTTAACCTTTTCTTAACCTCTGAATTTCTGTCCTTTTAAGATTTTATTTAATTATTTAATTTCGTTGAGTTCCGCAACAAAACACTGTCTGAACTTTGAGACCCTGTATCTCGGTGATAACGTATCCGAATTGAGAAATTTTTGAGCCTAACGTTACTGATTTTCCGTGCTTAACAAGATGAACCACTAAGAACTTTAATCAGACACAGCCCTCAGCCTGAATTCCAACGACCAGCAGGCAACCAGCTCATACCAACTTAAAACTTAAATGTCACCGGTGGTCACAAATTTCAATTCCATACACGAGCTTGCAAGCTTCCATGTTTACGGTGAATGGTGTAACAAGTGCAATCAGAAAGTGATGTAGATTAACTCTAAGTAGGATGACTCTAAATATAACTGCCTCGATGAATCTGCCAAAAATCCAGCAGCGCTTCCGTGCCCAGATGGTTAACCAAAACTTAAATTCGACACGTAGCTACACACTTGAAAGGCACACCATCAACTGAAAGAAAATTGGCAGCCCAACCTCACAGCTCGGAGAAGGAAGAGAGCTCAAGTTCTTCCCCGACTCCTCCAAAATTCGATCCTCTCCGGCTACTGCTGCACCTCGGCGGCTGCAAATCGCCGTGCCACTTGCGCCACTGATGCAGCCACTCCGACGTCGTCTTGAAGCTCTCGTCGCCACGGTGCTATTCCGGAAACTCGCAAAAGACAGCCCTAAATGAAGTTACGAAAAGCTTGTTGGGACCGTGATGCAGAAGACTGATTGAAGGTTTGATCTAGATTGTCCGGGCCTCCGCGCATGTCGCCCCAAGAAGACGAATCCCTACACACTTAAAATGCACCTCTGCCACCCCAAATTCCGCACTTACTTAACTTCCGCCACCGCCGCGACCACCCTCGACGCACAGAAAAAAGGATCGGAAGCGATGCCAACGTCAGAAATTCCTTCTAGGGAAGCGGTGCAGGAGAGGCGACCGCGCCACCAAATGGCACAATTCAGTGCTTGATGGAAGTTCACGGGCCTCCGGTTGCCAAAAGAGGGTCAAAAACGGAGAAAACGAAGACAAAAATGGCCAGAAATTTCAGCTAGGGGTTTCACCACCGGACCAGGTTTGAACAAGAGAAGACTATAGGGGAAGAATGGGGGAGGTGTAAGCGCAGGAATACCAGGAAGAAAGAAGCAAAAAATGAGAGCGAAGGAGAGGCTCGCCAGGAGCGGGGGGAGGAGTGGAGAGACGTTCAAGAGAAATATCCAGAGAGAGAGACCAGCGCCTGGAAGGGAGGAAGGAAGAGAGCCGAAGGGGGCCCTGCCAGACCATCAAGGGGCCGCATTTGCAGGATCGGTGCCCCAAAATTCAAAACCAAGAAGGAATTGTGGCCAGAGCAAAGTCAATGGCCGCCTTCATCAGCTTGCCATCTTGAAGGAATTTAACTCCATAATCTGACCCATCACCGTTGACCACCAAAAGGTTGAAGACTAAAAATTAAATTGCCACAATGGCCTAATTCTAAGAGAATACTAACTTAGGGATTTTTCAGTAAAAAACTAACATCATAGGGTTGTTCAAAACTAGCAATTTATTCTAGAGGAAATTTTCGGTAATTTTCCGATGATTTTTGGCATTTTAATATGGTGATTAGAATCACCAAATGCACATAACAATTCAACTTCCCTATAAATTCTACTTCAAAATTAATGGAAATTTTACCACATAATCTAAAACCTTGGATACATCTCTCATAATTTTTCCATGATTTTTGGGAATTGGAGTGAATTTCCATGATTTTCCAAAGCAACTTAATAGGACAATTTGAGACAAAGGTTTGCAATATCAATTCAACCATTAGTGCGGCCAGAATTGCAACTTCAGATTTGGATTCCTAGCATGTTAATTAGTCTAGAAGGAATAATTGGGAATTTCTGGGATTATATCGGAATTCTAATGGGTTTCCTAAGGATCCTCCAGTAATTTAGGAAATTCAAGGAATTAGAGGGATTCTTGGATAAAAGTCAGATAATTGAGGGAATTTTACCTAGAGGGTAGGGGTGATGGTCTTACCTAAATATAGCATGATCGACATTTTCATCTAGAGAAGTATTAATTCTTCCGTTATGATTGGATAGAATTAATTCATGAAGTTGATTTGAATATTAAAAGGGTAGATTGAAGGCTCTAGGTTGTGCTGACCATGCTTAAAACATGACAACCATGTCCCGCCCAATCTGGCTTTTAATACCAAGAATTTTCAATTGTTTACCAAGGGATTCTCCAAAATGATTTAGAAGAAGAACTGGTAATTACCAAAATCACCGGAATCTTCAAACCTTCTTTTTTTTCACTGGTATCATATTCTAAGAATAGATTAGACTAATACAATTCATCCTACTCCTTAATTCTTCACTCTACTCTATGATTCCAAAGATCTCTTCTAAATTGGTAGAATAAAAACTCTAAATTCCCTACGATTTCATTTTCCTACCTAAATTATTCCTCGGAACAGTAGAAATCGATCTGAGGCCTCGGATCCAAGGCCTCATGGCCGCCCGACCTCCTGTTGGCTATAACACGCATGAGCATGGCTACTACCTTAAGCAAGGGCTTCAAATGCAAGGCAAACAAGGAAAATTAAAAGAAAATATGGGGAGGCGGGTGAGGCTTCGGCTCCAAGGCCTAAAAGCCGCCCATTGTGAGCCCTCAAAATGGCTCTTTTTCTTATTTTTCTGACAATTATTGTCTTTTGATACAAAATTAGACTAATTAGTAGGTATTAATAGTCAAATCCTTATGAATTGACTTAGTTAGGCTTGGTGGACATTTCTATTGTCCCGAGGAATGATTTAGGTAGGAAAATGAGATTGTAGGGAATTAAGAGTTTTTATTTTGCCAATTTAGAGGAAATCTTTGGAATCATAGAGTAGAGTGATGAATTAAGGGGTAGGATAAATTCTATTAGTCTAATCTATTATTAGAATATGATACTAGTAAAAAAAAAAAGGTTAGAAGATTCCAGTGATTTCGGTAATGACTAGTTCTTCTAAATCATTTTGGAGAATCCCTTGAATTTCCTAAATTACTGGAGGATCCTTAGGAAAACCATTAGAATTCCGATATAATCCCAAAACTTCCCAATTATTCCTTCTAGACTAATTGAGATGTTAGGAACTCAAATTTGAAAGTTATAATTTGGCCACACTTATGGTTGAATTGATAATGCAAACCCTTGTCCTAAACTATTTTGCTTAATTACTTTGGAAAATAACGGAAATTCACTCCAATTCCCAAAAATTATGGGAGATGAATCCAAGGATTTAGATTATGTGGTAAAATTTTCATAAATTCTGAAGTAGAATTGCTAGGGAAGTTCAATTTTTACGTGCATTTGGTGATTTTAATCACCGTATTAAAACGCCAAAGGTTATTGGAAAATCACTAAAACTTCTCTAGTGACTAACTTGATAATTCTGGATAAGCCCTTAATGTTAAATTCTTACTTTAAAATATTTAAGGAGTATTCTCTTGGAAGGATGCCATTTTGGGCATTTTAATTTAGTTTATTTTTAATAGATCAAGTCTTGCATCGGGGGCTTGCATCGTGGTTGTGAGTGGAAAGAAACCTCGCTTGGACGTGCACCTCGGAAATTGGGAGACGTGCACATTGAGAATTGCGAGGCATTCTTGGGGCCAGGACTCGGCATCGCTCTTGCAATTTGGGACAACTTCTTTTGCCGAATTCAAGGGTTTTGCAGGGGAAACCTGTCCACGCCTAGGTCCACAGGGCGGCACAATGATTACTCTCATTTTGTCGTCTCGTTGTAAGAAGCAGAGCGCGGGTTGCGGTGTGGCCCTGATCTGGCAGAACTCATTCTAAAGTCACATGTTTTGTCCAGAAAGTCCATGCTCATGTGATATAGTCTCTTCCGTGGGTTTTGTTCACGACGGCTCGGGAAAGGCGATCTATTGCGAGAAGGGCGATCTGTTGCAAGGGAAAATCGGTGTTGTTGGCGTCGAAAGGTCCGAGATAAGCAGGCGCACAAGCACGGAAGCACCAGTGTAGCCTTGGAATGCGTTGCAAGGAAAGTATGTAATTTTGAACGAGCGTCAGTGCAGAAGGAGCAGCCGGAGAGGTTAGTGAAAGCGGCAGAGCCACGCGAGCGAAGGAGCGATTGTGGCGAGACACACAAAAATTGGCCGCCATCGCGTGTTGGAGCTTCGTCTCCTGATTGATTCCGCACATTTCCTTTTCTTACTTGACGTTTTTGTTGTGCGGAACGGGCGTGACGGAAGGAAATTTCACCTGGAGGGGTTCAAAATCGAAATTTGGAGAGGTTGCGAGAAAGAATTGGCAGTTGGGGTTTTAGAGCTGCGGAGGCATTACTCATGTGAGCACGGCGGTGGAGCTTCACGTCGAGGAGCAGAGGTCACGGGACGAGCAAGATCAGGCGCTCACGGCCTGCAGGACCACAACCACGGCGGTGGTGAAGATGGGCACAAGTTCGAGAGAGTCCAGCAGGCGAGAGCATGCGGCACGGGAAGAATTTGACCTGGAAGCATCAGCTTCAGCACCCCTCCTTCTCCAAGCCGTGAGGTTTTGGTTTCCATTGTATTTTTTGATGGTGTGCTTTGAAGTGTGTAGTTAGGTTCGGTGTTGAATCATCCGGTTAGCCATCCGGCGCGGAAGCGTTGCCAGATTTTTGGCAGCTCAAGTGAGCTCATCGTACTTCAATTTAATTTATATCACCTGTGGTTGCATGTTGTTACACCATTCACCATAATTGTGGAAGCTTGCAAGTAAGTTCGTGTATGGAATTGTAATTGTGTACACCAGTGGCATTTAAGTTTGAGTTGGTGTGAGCTATTTGCTCTACGCCGGACGCTAAAGAACCCCTATCGAGCTCTGTCCGCCTAAGAATCCGCTGCCCCTGGCCCACCCGCTAGTGCCCAGACCAAAATTTACTGGTGTTGCCCAGGTTGTTGCCCGTAGCTTGCTTGACCGGACGGAACCATGGATGGAGGCAACTCCAACCACGTTAATCATCCTTCTAGCCATAGACCTTCATTAGACATTGTGAACATTCCTTGCTTCCATCTCCTTTATTCTGCACCACATTTGCTAATGTGTTATGCAAACGAAATTTGCTAATGTGTTGTGCACCAGCTCTAGATCCAAAATTGTGTCATGCATTAGATCTAGATCCAGAACCGTGTCATGCGCCATATCCAAAATTATATCATGCACCATATCCAGAAATGTGTCATGCGCCAGATCCAAAATTGTGTCATGCACCAGATCTAGAACTGTGTCATGTACCAGATCCAAAAATGTGTCATGCACCGATTCAAAATATATGGTATGTAACGAAAGTAACAGATCCAAACTTGTTAATGCGCACAACTATTTCATATAAATAGTGCTTATAGTCAAGTGGTCTTCCTCTCTAAGCCTGTGATGTTAAGATTTTATAGCTTAGTGTAGACACTCTTTTGTTTTGTGCCTACACTCACATGATTTGTAGGTTGTGTATGAGTGTTTCTGGTCGCATTTAATTCGACATCTATGCCGTGTGTTGTATAAAAATTTTGAGGTATTGCTTAGGTGCAAAAATATTGGAGATCATTCAATTTCCACCATTGTGTAGAAAATGTGTTGGCTTGCGATCTGGAGCTACAAAGTACTGAGGATTTGTGGTGTAATTTGCTTATGTACTAGTAGTTGACGTGGTGCTATGAGATTTTGCTATGTTTGATGATTATGTTGATTCATATTAATCTACCATTCATATCAGTGTTGACCTATGATTGTTTTGCATTCATTCGGTTGGATTATCATTTATGAGTTTTGTAAGTCTCTAATCGGTTAGTTAATCCACTTGGTTTAATAACAAGGACTTGTTGATATGATAACATATATCCATATATACATAACATATTGATTTGATGAGTTTTGCAGTTCTAACACAGTTGATCAAACATGGCTGAAATTATGTTGTAGTTTGTGCAAAACACTTACAATTTTCATTACATGAGATTCAACTTTATCGACCTCAAATGCAACCACGGGACATACGACAAAGGTGCCAGTCTGATTTGGTTGCCTTTACATGAGCCATTATGGACAAAAGGCGAGGGAGTTGCTAAAGGAAAACATAACCATATAATCGCGAAAGAGAGTGCAATTTCATAAACAAATAAAAATACAACACAAGGATATTCATTATACGCGATGGCAACCGTTTATTGAAAAAAAAACATAGAAGCTTTCTTGAAGGATCATCCAAAATGCATGTTATTACGGGGGATGGAAATAAATTTTGCAAGGATAAAGCAAAAATATCGAATAAAATTGTGTTCATCCACCCCAAAACATATCAAATTCAATAAATGATGTATACTCATCCATATTTTATTATCCAAAATGATGCATAATTTGTTATGCAATAATGTGTCATGCAAAATTTGCATAGCAAAATGTGTCATACAAAGTGTTTGAAAAAATGTGTCATGCAAAACATGTCTAGAAAATGTGTCATGAAATTGAAAGGAGAAAGTAAAGAGAGAAGGTTAGAGGAACCAGGAAAGAAAAGTAACTAGAAGGTAAATCGGAAGTGAAAAGAATTTTGAAGTTAATTAATTTTTGTTTTTATTTTCTTTTTCTTTTTCTTTTTCTTTTTCTTTTTCTTTTTAAAAGATAAGATAATAAGAAAATAAATAAAAAGGAATTCGAAGTAATTAAAATAAAAATAAAAGAATAAAACTAAGATTAAATAATGATTTAAAAGGAATTAAGGATTAATTACGAAGAAAATAAATAAACTAGTAATAAATTAATTAACACATAATAATTGGGTTTAACTTTTAACTAAAAGTAATTAAATTAAATTAATTTATTTTCTTATTTTCTTATATAATTTATCTTTATTTTTATTTTATTTTAAAAAATTCCAAATGAAAATTGAGTAAAATAAAATAAAATAATCATTAATTGAAGTGATCTAACAAGGGTTCAGCACCTTGATTTGAAATTAATTAAGGTATACAATTCAACAATAACAACTTAGGAAGTGTTAATCAACATATAGGAACCTTCACTTAGAATAAATCAAGATTGCTTGTATGAGTGGCTAAAAGGGTGTAATTACTAAAGTGTTGAATCAAGTGGGGTTAGTAAGAGTTAAGCTTCTACAATTGAGAGGAATTTCTTAAATAGAGTGTAAGTTATGTGAGGAAATAGCTCCCCCAATAGGGGGGGTTTTATTTGGCTCACACCCATCCTCCCTGAAGCCAATACACACATGAGCAACGACACTGCCTTAAGCAAGGGCTTCAAAATGATTTGAAAATTTTCAAGAATGTAGCCAACTTGCCTATAATGAATAATTCAAAGAAGCACCACCATTTTGGCTGTTTTTTCATACAAATCTGCCCCTCTGAACTACAGCTGCTCGATTTTTAGCAGGTACTTAGATCAAAGGGCTGAATCGACAAAAAACCAAAACCAATTAAGAGAAATTTAGTTCCAACCAGGAAAATGAATCTTGGGTGAGTCTGTCGCAGTCTTCAACATGGAGCACAACAATTCGTCCTCGACATGCCACGAAGAACTCTCAGGAGGCCGCAACAAACTGTGTACAAATAGACACAAAGTCACAGAGAGAAAGTGCAGATCCTGTAATCTGGTGTGCATCTGGTTTTAGGGTCCGCTCGTTTTCTCCCTCTGTGACCTGTAGTGTCACTCACTTTCTTGTAATTGCAGATCGCTTTCTTTTATTCTATACCAGTACCCTTACTCCACTCGCTTCCGCTTACGGACAAGATATGCAAGCTCACTGGATGCTTTTCATCCATGATTCCCATCCATCATCCAAAAGTTGAGAGGAAATCCTTGGACGGAAAACCATTATACATCCACCTTCTCACTCATGGCAGTCATAATCTATAGTAGACATAGGTGCTTGTTGTTGAAGACACTGAATTGCATGGCATGACATATATGGCATTGTAAGTCTAGGTTCTCTCAAGCTATATTAATGAAGTTTGCGACTCCACATTCTCAATTTCTGTATGACGATGATGCCCCATGCTTCTGCATTCACCTTCAATTGATTCCCTTCTTTTGCCCCCTTGGAATGGCTATGACTTCAAAGATTGCCGAAATTAGCGATCCGTAGCCCCTTCTCAATTTTCACGACTCCTCCCTTTCACTGTGCCCTCGGAACCTCTCAAATCCAGCATCATTCGATGCTGACAGTACCGAATTGCACACACCATCACCTTCCATCCCATTTCCTTGCGAGCAGCTGATTCGATCCCAACCCCATGAGATCAAGAATCCTCTTCCACGGCCATGTCCAAACCTAGTCCACTTCACTGCAATACCATGGACCATACATCCACACACATGATCAAACACCATCACTCCACCGTATGTACAATGCCTATGCCAATTTAACTTACGGCACCTCCCGACATAGCTGCAGAAGTCCCGACATTCAATTCTCTCTCTCTCTCTCTCTCTCTCTCTCTCTCTCATCAATTTTACGTCTGCAGCACAGCAGCGTGGTAACCATCAAGTTCCGTGCATGGAATGCACATGTAGCTCGGATTGGATTCAATCGACCGCCTGTGAGGTTAGGCATAAGGTGGCCTGGGGTAGGTAGGTATTATGGGACTCCGGTGTGCATGTGCACGTGGGAGAATGGTGGTAACGGCGTACCTAACCTTGCAGCTCCTACGGCGATGTGGAACGTATGTATGCACGTGCATATGTATGTATATGTTACTCTGCGCTGGCGATGGCGGTCGGTTTTGGTTTTTGTAACGGAAACTGCAATCAGGCAATCAAGCGACGAGTTATCCAGCGTTCAAGCTTCTTATGTATGTACATGCTCACTTACTTACCGAATATTATCCTACGACTTCTACTTAGTTCTCACGGCTTAGCTTGTATGGCTTCTACGCCCTGCCTTTCATGGCAGATTCGGAGGCCCTGCTCTGGCGATGGCGAGCTCCCAATGGATGGAGCTGCAAATTAGGGTTTGTGTTGCGATGACTCAGGAGCGATGTGCTCTGCATGCATTCATGGCACTTCCCGCTCATGCACAGAATCCGGGATTTATGGATGATATCGTGACTCCATGGATGAATGACATTTGTGACGAGTTTTGGTATTCCTTTCTACCGCTTGTCAGCCACTCTAGTGTTGCGCACATGAGCAACCACCAACCGCTCCGCTTGGCAGAGGCAATGAATCTCATCCAACTCCACCAGCGAGGGTGGCGAAGCGGACCCTCCACCTCAGTCTGGAATCCATGGGTTCGCCGCCCTCCGTCGGGTAATTCTCTGTCAAGTTTCTTACTGCAAAACACCCTCTTTCTCCTTTCTCTCTCACACTCAGACACATACGAAGGTAAAAAAAATCAGGGAAGAGTGATGAGTGCCGGAAGCATAAGGAGGTGGAGGCCGGGGCGCAAGGCGCTCTCCGCCTACCTAGCATGTGAGCCTCTACATGTGCCCCTGGCCGGCCAATTGCGGGGGGCCACGTGGACCTCCGCCATGCAGTTGGCGGGGCGGACCGGCGCCATGTGCGCTAGCCTTCTTACCTCACCGACTATCTAGTCCATAACTAGTCATTCATCCAAGTGTCATCCAAGGGGAGAGCATTTCCAGCAACTCCATTGTGTTTCTTTATCCACACAAAGAACATTTCATCCATAACCTCCAATCCTGCGACAGAATATGATGCAGTTCTTCGTGGTGAAAGGCCTGAATTACCCAAACAGATTGAGCCGTGGATTCGGGAATTGATGAGAAGATGTTGGCATACGGACCTTTCGGAAAGGCCTACATTTGGAGATATACTAGGTGTATTCAAAACTCATGAGAAAAGAGTATGATACAATTGCGCCCTTTGAATGTGGCCATGCGTTAGGAGCTGCGGCTTGGGTCACTTAGAAAAGCAGTTGCTTAGAGTGATCTGTAAATGGATAGGACATTTCATTTCCCATAATCTTACTTTCAGATTTGTTATTGATGTCCTTTGAGCACCATGGTAGCATGTCTACTCTCAAGTCTATATGGAAGCCTGTCTGCAAATTATGGCACCAGATACAGTATCTTCAGTCGGGAACTGGGCTGGGGATTCGTGGCACTCACTAAGGAACATCCATCCAAGATATCGTGGATGAAGTGGCTCCAATAAAAAAAGCCCCCCTATGGGGTTGAGGGCCGATTCATTCGAATGTGACATCACTAGACTAATTCGGGGCCTTTGACTCTATTTCCGAAATCAAATTGCCTAAAAATAGTCATTTAGATGATTCCTGCGTTTTTTTCATCCGCATGGATGATTTTACTTGAGTGCCACGAATCCCCGGCCTCGGGAACTGTGTTTCATACCAGCATCTTGTCAATTTATGTCCCCATTTATGTTCATTGTGATGTATTTTCAAGATTTCTGCATTCTTGAACTTACATTGGTGATGGTTAAGAAAGTCAGTGAAATTCAAATATCTATCCAAAGTTTCCAGAGATTGCTGGATGTGTCCAAATCTAAATCGGATCCTCATCATAATATGGCGGCAGAAATTTAAAAATGCATACAGTGAAGTGACGTCTTGGTGTTGAGACTCATCAATAGGAGATAATTATTTCGATTCAACTTCAGATCATCGCATGTCCACATACATATCCCATGCGTATTCACTGATAGTATGGACACCATTCACCGATGTATGAATGAGCGCATCCTTGAGAGGCCAAGTATCATAATCTGTGTATAAGTTGATCCCCTCGAATGCCAAGTATGTTTTGAGTGGCAGCGAGTTATCTTGAACTACAGCGAGGTAGACATGCTTGTGCGGGGTGCTTCTTGTTATTGAGAAGAATGCAGGGTGGCTATACAGTATCAATGGGTCAAGGGTGGCAGTTGGATTGGATTTGGCACCACTTTTTCTGGATTTGCCTACGCTCACATTTCGGAGACTTCCAAAGCGTTCACATTCTACGACTGGCCTCAGCAATCCAGCGGTGATGGACAAGTTTTTATGAGATGAATGAGAGGATGAGATGAGTTGGATGGATGAGAGGTACACTCGTATGCAATAATTCCTTCTCGCCGTCATCAACAACTGGAGGTGTGCATATTTCTCCACCAACATGCCTTCTGTTGATGACTGTAATTTAGGACAAAAGCGAACACAGAGATCAGGACCCAGGGGCTGCTGTTGATACAACATGTTAGTGACAGATTTCTGCAAAGACTGTACATAAACCTCAGAAATTTTGAATTTAGATCAAAATAAGCTACCTCAAAGTAAGCAACAGTGGAAATACTTCTAGGAAAATACATCTTACCTTTTTATGTTAAAAACTATTGTACCCTGGATCCTGTCCAGATCAACTTTTAACCATCATCCCATAGTGACAGTCAAGTGAATGCATCAACAACATGTATGAATGTCTACCAAGTGATATTACACTCTGATGACAGTCTGGTGACACTCTGCTTGACACTCTGGTGCCAGTCAAGTGAATGCATCAACAACATGTACAAACGTTTACCAAGTGGCCAGATACAGTAATCTTTCTGCTAGCAATTCTAACCCACATTGCTCTCAGGTATTCAACATCACCAGACATCCTATACAATTAGACATCAGGTGCAGGAAGAAGCTGTTTTTCACCACCAACTTCTAAGACCGCCATCCAAACATATCTCTTCTGGAACTACTACTTGTACATAAGTAAGCATGTACAGTAACATAAAACTACAAATTATAAGTTGGCTTTTCCTGTAGCCTACAAAAGTGTTGGCCCAGTAAGGTATAATGCAATTTCACCACGTCAGTAGATGTGGAGAGAAGTATCTTGAAATCCTGCAGCGCCCTTGTGCTTTTCAAATAAAGCCTCCACAGCTGCAATGAATTGCCCAAGTACTGCTGCCACCTGCAACAGACGGACATTCCAAACTTAGTAGTTCTCCAAACATAGTCCTCTCCTTGAGTGAACATAGCTATACCAAATCAGGGAACAAATAGTATGGTGTGAACTAGGACGCCAGCAACAGTAGGACCTAGGAGTACTTCAACGTGCATTCGTAATCATCCTTGCTCCGTACCAGATATGAAGTATGGGATCAGTTATTATAATAGTGATTGATTGCCTGTTAGATCAGAATAGTGTCAAGGGGCTAACACAATCTGTTCAGTTTAACTTGGGCGTACAGTGGCATACAGATGGATAGCCTGTGATATCTAAATCAGTAGATGTTTCTTCGTTACAATCAACAGTCACCCAGTCAACAGAGATTATATCAGAAGAGAACTCCGATGTTGCCACCGGCGTGATTTATGGTGTTGCTTCATCTCCAAGTTGGTCTCATTAGAGGGTCCTCAAAGACTACTGCCTCCTTTCAAGGGTGAACACCTTGAACATGCATTGACAAGGCGGCCTGCACCTATCTCCCCTAACGGCAAGCCCTTAAATTTCCCACATGGTTGGCTGAAAATACCCCCACTATGATCGGGTGGCCCATAATTGTAGGGGGCACAAGAAAATAAAATGTTAGGAAGGTCACCCAACCTAGTACTATTCCGGCCTTAAACAGCTTAACCTTGGGGATCCGAGTTTAAACCACCCGTGGTTGTGTCAACATTAAGATTAGTTGTCTGTTTGGATATAATCATTGTTTTTTTTTCACACCTTCGTATCCATTAGGTTCTTAGGAACAAGAATCTTAGGAACATGTACACTCCACTAGACAATCTCGCAGCCACAAAATATACATATCAATTCAGAAACAGAAGTAGAGTGGAACCTCTTCGCGTGATGGGCTTGTATTTTTGGAAACTTCAATTGGCTTTCCGATCACATAGTACATAGGTGTCCGAAATGGGATGGGTCCCCTGCAACATGTCACAGAGCATACTTGTGGTTCTATTGAAATTGCTGTCAAAAGAGAACTAATAAGAAGGCCACAAACTCGGACATACTTGCAGCCAAAAATGAAAATATTAAGAACATTATTATTTTTTCTTTCAGTAGCTCTTATAACTTGAAGCCATTTTGACCTATGCAGTTGGGGACTGTATGATGGCAAGGACCTGTCTCTCCCTTGACCACAAGAATCCAGCCAAAACACAATCCAAACATAATCATTTAAGGTGTAACATGTCCAGTGCACCAGTCAATCACCTTTTTTCATAAGAGAAGCGAGTCAAAAATCAAAGATGACTGAAAAAGTGTTTCCGTTAATACCCAAATCTGCCCCAAAACACAAGAGGCGTGAAACCAATAGCTCGAGAGAGTTGTCGATACCAACTGCCTGTTGGTTTCCACCATTTATAGCTTTTTGACTGCAAAACCATCAAGGTTAGAAACAACTCCCGTCAACAGAAAAGAGCTCAAAAGAAAGCACTGCATTTGAACCAATCAAATGAATGCCTCAACTATACCAGTTCTCAAGGTGACCTTTGAAGCAACCAATTTTACCAGTTTTAAGGGGCAGACTATATTCTTGGTGTTCCAAAAAGATTCACCTGAACAAAGATTAAAGTGATGTCCTCAAACAAGAGATGCCATCACCCATATGGAAATATTAGGGTACAAATGTACAAAATAAGACGATCATAGATATATGCAAAATCAATTGAGCGACATACCTGACCAAAGCAGAAGGTGGGCACTATAGGCGATCCAGCTTCCATCGCAACCCTTATGAAACCAAACCTGTTTTTAAGAAAAACTACCTGACAACACACAGCCCTGCCTGAGAACAATTCAAACAATACAGGATATAGAAGATCTAGAAATATGCAATGCAGTTCAAGAACATGCAAGGTATGTAATGGGAAAACAAATCAAGAACAATTTGAAATAGAACACAATCTCATTTCTGACAACCAAGTATGACCTTAACTCTTTCAAAGGTTACATCTGCACACCTCGCGGCCATTCTCCATGTAAAGGCACTCTTGAACCCCTCCCGGCACAACAATACAACTAACTCCTTTCTGGAGGAGTTCTGTGAAATACTTCCTTGTGATGGGTGCAACCCCAAGCCATGACCAAACATGCCGTATTATTGGTGTCCAAAACACCTGCCATTGAGCTCATAACCATGTTAGGGTGCACCTTCCACACCTACATAACGGACGGGTAATCTGTTGACATTCTTCATTATAAAATTCAATTTTTGAAATAATAAGAATCAAGTGCACAATACACATGTATTCGTTGAGTGTAATTTCCCTCTTGAAAGTCATGTGAACATATTAACCAAGAACTAACCAAGAACTAACCAACACTAGTTGGCTACATACATGCATAGGAAAGTAACCAGACAAACCCCTACTGGAGCAGGAGATGACTTTCTTTATGCTTAGCCAAGATTCATCTACAGGATGGGGATACGAAATGTGCTTCCAACTTAAAATTAGAATGTAAGTAAATATGGGAAAAAAAAATTGACATCCGGAAATGATATGGAGATTAAAATTATCATATGCGTTGCGGTCTATACATGCACATTGCAAATCAATTAGTTAGGGGGATAAAACTAGAAACGTATCATGGAAACCCTAATAATATTGCATATTGTGAGAAGCAACGTGGTTGAAACATCACTCTAGATGTGTGTTTTCCACAAATAAGACAATTGTTCATGCAACAAAAATGTGTCTACAACAGGAGTTGTACTCCACATCGAAGGCTAGTTTCTGCTATTTCTTTCATATAACCCGATGATAGAGCTACATGTCTACAATTTCATTATGTCCAAATCAATTCATGCATAAGTCTAGTTGTACTTAATGCCCAGTGAAGGTAACTCACCGCAGTGCTCGCAAGAGCTCGTAGATTGTTGATTGGCAGAACCCCACTTTGAGGAGTTAAAACAACAATTCCAATCGGCAGCACTGAGTGTGGCTCTGCTGCAATGACTGCCCAACCAAACCATGCAATCCATCCACCGCCATTTACACAAATACACTTAAGGGCTCTCTTGCAATCTACTTAATGACTTCAAACCATAAATACTTGTGTGACACGCTAACATCTTTGTCCAACCTTTGAATTGCACAACTAAAGAGGCCAGTGAAGGAAACATGCTTGAAATCCCTTGCATGGGACAAATTTACTTGATATATTTAATCATGAGAAGCTGTTCAAAGAGGTCGAGTAAGGCATGTCAAACTCACCATAGGACCGACTTGCATCGAAGGCGTTTTCATCTTCAAATATCACTTTAATAGGGAAGTATTTTGTTGCATGCTTACAAATGAATCTGATTTTCTCAATGAAACACAAAAGACCACATGTTCAGAATTTCACTGAAAGAGCCTGAACCTCTCTCTCCATTGCCTGACATTGGATTTTCTTGTGACCGTGTACACCTAACATATATTCTTTACAAAGTCCAGTCCAAGTGAACAAAAGAAGGAAATTACATTCCGAACAAAACAAAGGAAAATCATACCTGGCGACTGATGAACCCAAGGGGCTACTGTAACGGGCAGGAATGAATACAAGCAGAATCCATATCGCTAATATTCTGCAAAATCCGGCAACCAACAAACCTCAAAAAACAAAAACATAAAACCCCCAACAATGGACAATCCATTCACTCAAATAATTTCGTCGCAGCGAGTCCAAGATGGATATTTTCGAGTGATATTCTGAAATAGAATCTACTGAAAATTTGATAATACGATAAGTCCCAAAATGCACTTACTAAGTCTTTCATACATCAACACTTGAGCAATTCAAACCGATGCAAGAAGGAAGGATAAAAGCAACTGCCGAGTAAATGACCTAGAATTTCCAATTGCCCACAAACATCATGGTCTCTTCGAAACCCCAACGCTCCCTCCCTCCCTCCCTCCACAGAACACAGAAGATTCAGCAACCAACACTCAATTCTAATCCACCAAAAACGAAACCTAAAAACAAAATGAAAACAAAGTAAAATGGTGGATGAGCTTACGAGCAAGCCCAGGGGTTAGGGAAATTCAAGAGGCAAAGCGTCCCCACGATGAGATTGATGTGGAAACCCCCAAGCCACATGGCCATCGCCAGAAAACTCAATACTCGGGGCACCATCCCTCGATGCGCAGCCTTCACATCCTCACCCTCCGCAAAGTTTGACATCCCTCAACTCACCACCTGCCGTGATGATCCACTAACCCTGGCACCCGTAACAGCGTCGATCACTCAAATCAAAATAATTAGCATTCCCTCCACTGCAGCCTCGTCTGAACCGATCAACGCGACCCAGCAGTCATGGCGACGTGGAGTGGTTCGTTGGAATCCTGCTAGTGAGGATTTTGTGCAACTTAATACTTAAGCTGGGATGGGATGGATTGAATTGCATGGAAGCATTGATGAAAGGAACTTAGTAGTCGATCGAATGCATGGGGTCGAATGGCACGCGACAAGTGGCGTCCGCAAAGGAGCGAGCCCAGCAAAGCGTATGGGGCAATTGCGCCAACGATTTCTCGTGCTTTGTGGTGTGTGCCCTTACTAAGTAGGTAGGTGGGTGAATAGGTCTAAATTAAGTTAGCTTAGGGAATGTCATGAGGGGAGTGCATTGTGGAATTTAACTTTTAAAGTTCAAAGCAAAACCTATTCAGACTTGTCTAAAATAATCTAGTTCAATTCATCATAACATTATTTAGACCCATGACAGTGTTCTATGCGACTGATAGTATTCTAGGGAATATTCTCCACATTCATACTGAATGTGAAAATATTAGGAATATTCCTTGGAATAATGTCAGTCCCACAGAACATTGTCATGGGTCTGAATAATGTTATGATAAGCTTATTAAAGGAAATTGGCATTTCTTATTCTAAATATGATCGTATACAAGAAAGATTTTTAGAGTTAGGATTTGCTCTCTCAAACTGTCAACGATCCATGTGTCCCAAATTAGAAGGATTATGACATGAATCTACACGTTGGTATTGTCAGGCATGTGTGACTGCTTAGGAAGAAATGTCTTACTCACTTTTAGGGGTGATGGCCTAGGGGGTGAAGACTTTGCCTATGGTGTGAATTTGGAGAGGATTCATGGTCTGGATGATGTTACGTAGAAAAGCATCTTGGGTTTAACAAAGGGCAATTTTCGGTGTAAGGAATTTGCTTCTTACAAAGGAAAATATGTAGCAGAGCTTTATGTGGGTGGGTAAGCTTACATAACATTTAGAATGGAGGTTGTTGTAACACAACAGGCTCAAACAATTTAAATTTATTAACTATCTTTTTTCTAGAAACACGTAGGATTATTCGGTTGTGTTGTTTGAGGGGTTTTATTCAAAAACTTTACTTGACCACACCCTAGGTTGAGCCCTCGCTTGGGTGACTGTGCAATGATGGTTCACTTGTTGTCATGGCAAGTGGATATGTTATGTACAAGTGTTAAATACGGATTCTCGGTTCTACCGTCATAGGTGAATCCACTGTCCACATGTGGACAAACATGCAGGGACGTGGATTGATGCAAGCATGTAGGTGGTCATTGAAAGTTGGGCTTCATTCCTATATTTAACATTGAATTATGGAAAGAAGTGCAAGTCCCCCACTTGGCTTTCAAAGTCTTCCAAAAAGAGCATGGGCCCACAAAAGCCCCAATGCGGGCGAGGTAATATTATACAGCACTTGACACAACTGTTATCTTGGTAAATTACTTGAGGTTGCGATGTTTGCATGCACTCGTGTTTTCTTCGTATGAATAGGGCTTGATGGATGTGAAATAGGTAGCACATGAGTTTTAGTGCGATAATTAACTTTTAGGCATCCAAAATGCTCTATCCATGACTCTTCATGAACATTAATGTACATTTGAGTTGCAAACTTCCATCTTTAGCTGATAGTGTAGAAGTGAGAAATTTTGAAATCAACTGCATAAATTGAAAAAAAAATGAACATTGTTTAAAGTAATCGATATTTCAAGTTGCAATTTTCAAATTGGTCAAATGCCCAAATTTTATTAAAGATAAGGGTACAAATATACAATTTGAGTGCCTTTGGATACAAAACACATATGTGAGAGTTTATAATTTTATTATGAATGTCACATATTTACATTTATTATTATTATCCCTTGACATAAAATAATGTACTCAATACTTCTCAAACCCATAAATCTAAATCATATGATTTGTAGACTTGGTGAGGCTTGTAGAAATTGAGTAAATAGGTTGTACAGAAAACCCCTTGGTCCTTGAAGGGTTGAGTGACATAATGGTTTAGATAAAAACGGATGAAAACGTGACACGTAAGTGTAATTTCATTTAAAAGAAATATCTCAATGTGTTAAACAAATATTGTGGCATGGACAATAAGTCCTAAAGTTGTAGGCTTACAATTTAATGTAACTCTTTGCGGATACTACCTAGTGTACTTGAAAACTAGCTTGGACCCATTCTTGACATGTGTTGTCCCAACCTGTTGCACCCATGCATATGAATTAATATGCCAGATGAACCCGATTCCATGCACCCACACACCCATAAAACCATAAGCCCATGCCCCCCCGTGGGGTGCTTTAAGAAGAAGAAAAATGCAAACATAAAATAAAAAATCTTTTGAATTAAATTGTCCTACTTTGCCCTATTGCCCATGCCACGTGGCCACTTTAGCTCCATGCCCGCCACCTCCCCCTAGTTCCACCACCGTGCCCACCTTTTGCGCTTGTAGTTCCCTACCTTTCCATATTTGTTCCCTCTTTCTTTTGTCACATGTTTGTTTTGAGACAATTTTTTTGGCATGTGGTCTTTTTTCTTGGGAAAGCCAGGTAGACATGTGTCCGTCTTTTGGACACGGACACCACCACCACCATCATGTATATGAACTAGTTTGACTGTATGGAAGAAGAAGAAGAACTTCGGTCTCCAGAGGAGGCCGGAGTGAATAGAGTGTCTGTTCGTAGAACATCCTAGGCCACGCCCTAGGGCGATGGCGTTAGATGTAAAACTACTTCACCCTTTGCAGGGAGTAGACACTATATTTAATAACTAATGGTCATTACCGGTAACTGGTAACCGGTAGTATGTAACCGTCTTTAGCCAGAAGACATTCAGGTAATCATGGCACTACTTTAGGGGGTAAGGCAAAGCGGGTTGTAAGCTTATTTGTTTGTTTATGGTAAATCTTGGAGGTCTATGATAGGTTGTTGGTTCTCTAGTCTACGTTTATGAACTAGTATTGAGTGTGCATACTCTGTGGCAATTATGTTGATTTGTTTAAATGTACTTTGAATTCTCATGACAGGGAGTTTAAGTGTTGCTTCCAGTTTCTTCATTGATGGGATGTGTGTTGTGGCCCTTGCTCCTGCTACTAATACCATGAGTGGGGCTACATTCCACCCCCTTGCTATGATGTTGTTGATGAGCGGTTGATATGGATATATTATTTGCCTATGGCCATGCTCCCCAAGATTACCATAAAGTAAGTTAATAGAGTGTGCATCAGGTGTCAACATACCTCTTACTTGTTATCGATGTCAACAAAATTATAAAATCAACACTCAAGATAAGTGTTCCTCGCAGTAGTTAAAACTATCTACAAATTTCATTTGTTGATTGTAAGGTAGAAACTAAAGTCAAAATTTGTCCATTAATCGGGTATAAGTGCCCTTTCAATAACTTCATGTACATGAGCACTACCTTAGCTTCATCATCGGCATTGCAAACCTTCCACATGTTTAATCACTTTGCCATGCTCAAATACAGTATATCTCTAAAGTGGATTTCATGAGAGATTTCCCAACAAGATAATCAGGTGGTTTCGCAACACCAAACAATTTCGTCAAAAACCTTCTTTTTCCGAGTCTCCTTCCGCCTACATGAAGGGAAGCTAAGACATGAATGATGAGCGGTGAGTGGTAACACATGAGCAATGAGTAGTAATACATACCAAATTTAGTAAATAATAATGATTTTAGGATATATTCTAAAATTGGTACTTGTATTTTTCAAATTTTCAATTATAAAGTACTTGCATTTTGATAGAACAAGAGTGAAGGGAGCTTATTACCATGGATACTTCCAAGAAGTATCAATCCATTGCTTTTTTTTATTACAACAATCCACACCAATACATGTCACTTACTGAAATTCTCAAACATGTGATTGAATACAACACTTGGAAAATTACTCACACTCTATCACACTTGTAAGTTCAAGTAGCCGTATGAACTCCTTATAGGAGTACATTGCAACGTGAATGAACTTGTCACTATTGTAATCCACCTTGCACAAAAATCTAAACATGTATTTCTTCTTGCTACCATTTACAGTATTTGATGTCGTCATGACAAAATCAAAACTAGTGAAGTGCTACTCCTTCTTCAATCCCTTGTACATAGGAGTAGGGGTGCCATGTTTGCCAATTTTGACTTTGGCATCGTACAAAGTCTTGGTATTGGCTTGCATCACCCAACATCTTTGGTAGAGTAGGGTGGCAGTTTGCCAATGGGAAGAAGGATAATCAATCTCTAACACCGATGTGGTATGTGCCATACCATGCTTTGCAAAATTCAAGGACTCCTCTACGCATGCCCTATTAGCCCTAGTATTTGGGTGAGGAATTGAATAGTTCACTTTGTCAAATCAATGTAAATGGCAATCTGCACCTGGTAGTAGATTTAACTTCTGTTTGATGGATCCAAAAAACTCAGACCCCTCCAAAGTTTAATCCCTAGTGTTAAGATCTTCCACCCCTGGGTAGGATTTCATGGCATATGCCAATAGCTTCGGATCTCCACATCTAGCAACAACGATCAATATGAAGGACGCGGAATCAAGGCCTATACCAGTATAACCACCTCTCAACCACAACATGTAATTTGCAATCTGCATGAATGCACGGATCAAATCATCCATTGTCGCTTCGTATAGACAAATCATCGTATTTCCGGATTGTTGGAGCCACTTATTGTGCACCGTCTTTGCAAGGTTACACATTGGCATTTTTGCACATTCATCCATAGTATCTTGCAAACATTACACAAATTATAGTAGATTATATATATCATAGATACTCAAATTATAAAATATCACAAAATATACAATGGTGATGCACTTACAAAAATTATATGCCCACCCCATTACCTATAATGAAAATGCTAAAAGCCCAATCATTTAGAGAGCATGAGAATGCCTTTTTCTATGATAGTTCCAGATAACAACTACCATGAACGAATGATATGATATTTATTTTGAACTTCATCCATTGTTTTTGCGTCCTTGTAGTCCTTGCATAAACATTTGTGTTAAATTGCAAAGATGCCTTGACATACTTTTGCATAACCTTATCCAAACTTTGCGACCAAAAGAAAAATATAAGTGCATTTGCGACCCACCATTGGCAAACTTGGATCATCTTTATCATATATCTTCCTAATTACAATCTAATTGGCATCTGCACTATCCATTATGAAACCTTTGAAATTCACGTTCGACACTTCATTCTCCACCATGACAAAATTCAAGTTTTTCTAGAAGAGAGTCCGAGCTACACCATTTTCATATTGCATGTCACAACATGCAATGGTTAGTATCTTACAATACTTGCTATCGTACACATGACATGCTAAGGTGGTCCAGTCTTTCATATGTTTGACGTGGTCAAACATTATCCATGAATTCTCTATATATCTTTTAACTTGCATGCATTTAACAAGATCCACACCACTCCCTGGAAGATCTAATCATATTTTAAAGACAAATACTTTGTCTTTGAATTGCTTCGAGAATCTACTGCTATGGATGTACTTGACGCCCGAATGGTCTTTGAGTGCCATGATATTATTCATTGTGCCCATTCCACTACGAACAAAACGTCTAGAATCTAATACAAAGTTATGACAATTTGGAGATGCAAGAGTATTTAATTTATCCATGATGACTTTCAAGGATGAACATGCTAGATGATGTTTTTCACCGTTTGATGGAGATTTGAGGAAGTAGTATACCAACCCTATATTTCACGTTTGTTTATGTACATGAGCATTCACTTTTATCAAGAAGTTGATGTAATTATGATTTCACATAATGTATATATATGTGTGTGCGTGTGTATATATATATATATATATATATATATATATATATAAGTTCCCCTCTTTGTGACCATCAGGAGATCTCCCCATGTCATTTGGGGTTTCAATTGTTACATTTAATGATATTCATACAAATCATTTGATAGTTTTTTTTCTTCTTATAATGTTAATAAAATGTAAGGTACACCCTAAACCCTAAACCCCTACCCCTCCGTGTTCTCCACTCCATATTGGTATCAGAAGATCTCCCCACATCATTTATTGGGTGTACTTTTATTTTTAATGACTGATATTTTTAATTTGAAATATATGAAGTGTATGTTTTAACTTTTTTTGATGTTTAAAAATATTAACTTAATCCATGTTTAGTTCAAATTTATGGTTTTAGTTAAATACATGTTTTATGAATTGGTCCCCATATGTATTACTATTGCTACCTCCTCATGACCACTTCTGGACAACGCATATACATGTCCAAAACTCATACATGAATGGATTTCATTTCATGGTAGTATTGAAACTGGACATTCTATGAGGTATGTGGTTGGAATATGATCATAATATATGTTCAGTTTTATAGGATTAAATCATGGTTTCATATTTTTTATTATAATATTAGATCCTCTCCCCCCCCAAAGAGTATCATCGGGGCACATATTACTTAGGTTTTAAGACATCTTAAAGAACTAATGCACTGTGGATGAATGGGTTATAATACCACAAAACTCCCTACAAGTTGAGAGTTGATTCATTCCACTTGAACCCCAAATCTAGACTAATTTGAAGAATTTGATATCATTTTTGAAATCAAAACAAATCGAATTAAGAAAATATTAAAAATTAAGGAATAGAATAGCTCATTGCATTTTCACCTTCATAGTACATTATATTTACCTTACCTTGACACCACAAAGCTCTTGCCATGGTCCAAGACCCCTCATTCATGTGCGAGGCCCAAGCTTGAGAATCCCATCCGGTGCTTGCTCCAAATGTATGTCCACAAAAGTTACTCGGGATCCGTAGGCCTACTAAATTTGACCCCAACTCTACCCAAAAAACAAGTAAGCTTAGATCATGAGCAACCATTTGTTAAGGCAAAAATGCCTTGGCAAAATTATTGGCATTGCCACCGTGGAGGCCACGTATGCGTGGTGGGCCCACTACGACGCCGCAGCCGCGCGGCGGCGGTTGGCTGATCCCACCTTCGAACTCAAATGAATCACCGCCTCGTCCTCGACCACGCGTTGCTTTTATTATTCCGTCTTGTGATTCCACAATTCACGGTGACCAAAAATCAGCTCAAAATCACTTGCTCCTCCAGTGTCGAGGATCCTCATATTCTTTAACCTCCAATTAAAGGTTTTCGTTTTGCACAAACTTGCTCCTCGGTTTAGATCGCTCCTGGCCCGCCCGCCAGTAATAAGTATGCAATTCGGAATGATGTTGTTTTCAACTCAATTCTGTTTCTTCGTAACGCTTTTGCTCAAAACTGCTCCGTAGTTTAACTCAAAATCCCGTTATTTTCACCTGGACTTTGTTTCAGAAGTGTCAATTGTTTTCCTTTCCCCCTTACTGACCGGGCCATCACCAACTTTTCACGTGTTTTAGGTTTTTACTCTCTCCAATGCGACAAAAAGAGCAATTGCGAACACTCGAGCGATCTAAGCCGACCGCCGTGCTTGTTTCCTGAACTAATCGGTCGATCATTCTAGAGGAGGAACTTGAAGGTGGAGCAAATGATCTCCCACCTCTCCCAATCCCTTTCTTCGAATTCTGCAATAAGAAATTCGTCGTTTGCAACTTACGCTTATTAAGGTATTGGGTTCATCGAAGATTTCAAGCTGGGCCGCAAGTAACCCAAGGGGAAGAGATTTCGGAGGTTTGAGGAGCCTTGTGGGAAATGTTGGAGGGGAGCAATTACAGTGCCAACAAGGTCTGATCTGCAAAGGAAAGGAGAGTTAGACAGAGATATTGATTGATTGAGAGAGAGAGAGAGAGAGAGAGAGAGAGAGAGAGAGAGAGAGAGAGAGAGAGAGAGATGGCGGAGGTGCAAGGTGGTGAAAGCCGGCTGCCTCCGACGTTGGCCATCCTGCCGTTCGTAAACAAGGTTTTGCTGCCCGGTGCTGTAATGCGAGTCCGAATTCACACGCCCGCCAGGTTCGTGTTGTTGTGGCGATTTTTCTTCTTCGTTTTTCCTGCACTCGGGAATTGGTGATGGTGGTCAATTGTGAATCCTAATTGGAAAGCGAACCCCAATTGTGGGATTTTGTGACACCATTCATGGTTATGTGTTCTGGAAAAGAGAAGGGAAGGGAGGAGAGGTATAGTAGAGAGATTGGGAACTCAATTGGGGTGATAGGTTATGCACCTAAAATTTCTGTGGGAGAATTTGAGGGATACGATACAATTCGGAGACTTTGGTGTGGCTGTTTTTATTCTTCTCCTGCACTCTGGAATTGGTGATGTGAATCTCAATTGTGGGTTTTGTGACACCATTCCAGTTTTTGTGTTCCGGAAAAGAGAGGGGAGAGAGGAGAGAGGTATTGTAGCCCAATGGCGACTTCTATTGGGGTGTTAAATTGTGTACCTAAGATTTTTCTGGGAAAATGTAAGGAATAATCAATACTGAGGACTGTGTCTAAGGTCCTGAAGCAGTCTCAAGTGTTCACAGTTTGAATTGCACCTAAGTTTCCTACCTAGAATGGATTTGAGCCATCTCTGAGGTGTTTAGTGCATTTCACGAAGATTCCAGGTTCTGAAATTTTCTGGACGTCGTGCATTAGGTGTTCATCCTTTGAATTTCCCGGTTTATCAATGAGTGGCTTTTTCTTGGTTAAGAAATAATTGGTTCTTGTAGCTGCAAGTGTGTGTTGGAACCCGCAATGTGAATATTAAAAACACCTTGATTTTCCCAGGAATCTTCATTCTTGCTGTTACGCTACAATTCTAGGTTACCTAGACAAAAACATCATCTGATTGTATATTGTTCACTGTTGAAAATCCTCGCAATGGACATGCACTATGGCAACTGAGTCACAAAACAATTGCTTGAATGTGCATGGCCTCATTCTATTATGCCCTATTCTGGTCTCATGTTGTGAACAATTTACGAAGTGTGGAGAGAAGGTAAGGATTTTGAGTTTTGAGTTTTATTTTGGTCACATTTGTCATTTCATGCATTCTTTGCGTTGTTAATAGATCCTGAGTATTTGAATCCATTCCTCGTCCTGCAGTGTGAGGTTAGTGGAGCAGGAGCTATCACAGAACGAAGATAAATGGAGATTTATTGGAGTTTTACCAATACGAGACCGCAAAGCTCTTGAGCAGCCTTCTTCCCCAGGGGGTTCTACCATGTCATCTCCTTTTACTCAAGGCAGGTTTCACACACTTTATATTCCAGGTGACCTCTGTGTCATGGGTTTGCAGTCAAAATGTTTGCTAGTTTAGTCAAGACGTTTACCCATTCTGCACATGCTACACCTAAGATTGGAACAAGGTTGTCAGGTTTGGAGGATTCCTGGTGATCATCATATGGGAAGAATAATTTGAAATCAATTTTCTGGTTGATTTGTGTTCTCACAATGTTGAGTGCATCTGCAGGTACAGTAACTGGGGCGAGGGATGGGGGTTCAGTTAACCCCTCAGATTTGCAAATGATTGGCAATAAACAATCAAACGATGTTGTCCAATGGCACCCTAGGTACTTAATTTTTGATATCCAATTGAGGCTACACCATTGAGTCATTTTGAAGTACTGAAGAAGCAATCCCAAATATAAATCTCCTGGTATTTGCAAACTGCAAATTTTATTCAAGGACATTTGTCATGCAAATAGTGTAACTGTTTTGATTAGGTTCATTTTGGAGCTTATGATTTCTATGTTAAGCCACCTTCTTTATTACGCTTGGTAAAAGCAACCAGATTATGGTGGAAATTAAACTTGGGTGGCTTTGTTGTTTGGAATTCTATTTGAGGCTTTGTAATGTGCAAGGTATTGGTGAAAAGTTTGCTGTTTTAAGATTGTGAAACATTGTGGCCGTAGGGGAGTTGCAGCAAGGGTGCTAGAATTAGAACAGCAAATAGAGAAATACACTGGCCGTGTCACGTACGTAGTGATGCTTGAAGGGTGGTGTCGATTCGGTGTTGGAGACTTGAGCTCAAATGGCTCATACAAATCTGCGCGAGTTACACAGCTTGATCGGAACAAAGCTGGTATATATACTTAGGCTTTTTGATACTTGTGTGTTCAAAACCCCATGGTGAGGAGGTTAAGTTTCCAAAAAAATTTGAGCTTGTAAAGATGTCAGGTAAGACTTGTTGGATTTGAGCTGATGAATGTTTGGTGTGTGTATATTGTATGTTCAGAAGATCAGGCGGCAAAACATCCCGAGGTGCAAGTCCTTGCTCGTGAATTCAAGAGGGTAGCAGGAGAATTGATTTCTCTTCTCGAACAGGTGCCTATACTTTTTTCTTGTATTGTATTTTTTTTTTGTCATAGATGCAGATAGAGACATGTTGCATTCATCATGACCTTGGAACAAAATGAGTAGCAATTCCATTTTAAAAATGCTGAAATACAACATGTAATGTTGTCATTGTGTTGAGGAAACGTAGAGTATCTTCTGATTCATATTACAGGACGCTTTGTGAACGCTCAACTTGTTGGCTCTGGTCTAAAACTTTGACACTGAGGAACTTGCTTCACACACTAGAGTTATTCTAAAGTCTCTCATAAACTCATGTTTAAGGACCGTTCAAGTGGTCTCAGAACCCCCAATTATAGTGAATTGAAGTGGAGGTATTAGACTTCAGCCAAGAGACCGTTATATAAAATGAACTCTTTGTCAAACTTTCAAGCTGCCTTCAAAAGTTAGCCATGGAAATCATTTTTATGTAGCTGTATTTTGCCCAAAGTCAAACGCCTCCATCGGCGATTACTACTGATTTTTGTGAAGATTACCTCTACATAATTATCAAGTTGTATTGTTTTCTAGTGGAGGATCATTCTTTGTGTAACAATGTATACAACATGGAGCAGAAACAAAAGACAAATGGGCGCACCAAGGTGATGTTGGAGACATGGCCAGCGCACCGGCTGGCTGATGTCTTTGTGGCTAGTTTTGAAGTCAGTTTTGAGGAGCATCTCTCCATGCTGGATGCTGTTGACCTTCGGCTGCGTCTATCAAAAGCAACTGAGATAGTCACACGCCATCTTCAGGTTCTCTCCTCTTTATTCTATCAGATAGAAAAAGCATCCAGCCAATAGCTTGAGTGGTTGGGACTCATCACCGCATTGCACGTGGTGTGAGTACTATTCTCCCTCAGGTGCACTCTTCTCTAGGAAAAAAAAAATAACGTGCGTGTGTGTGCGTGCATGTGTGTGTGTGGGTGCGTCACCTTCAAATTAATACCCCTATATACTAAAAACTTGCAAGAAAAATAAGGATGTACATTTAGAGGTACAAATATGTACCTTAAATATGTACACTAGTCCAAGATATATGCACCCACTCATGGCTAGAATCCTATTTTTTCATTTCCTGCTTTGATGATGGGCCTACTGTATATTTCCTCAATATATCCATACAAACCTTACCTTCAACAATATCCTCCTATGTTTACGATGTACAGGACATGTTCAATGAAATCCCTTTTTGTGTTCCCATGTGAGTAGGTACTGCCCCCTGGGATTCTCCACAGTGCCATACTAGTTAGCTTACCCTATATGGTCCACCCAACTAATAGCCTTATGTGAATCAAGAGGTATTTATCGATGGTCACCGGGTCAACCAGTCATCTTAAAATTTGTGGTTACTGAGGGGCTCCGTGGTCCTAGTAGGGGAGGAACAATGGGTCAAGTTGCCCTGGTTACAGCCATGAGAAAGGGTCCACCTCTTAATTGAGGCAGTCGCTGACATAGGCATTATCCTTTCATCAGATAGATACTGGGAATTTTGTACATCTTCTCTGTGAGTGGGGATATGGTTTGGGAGCTGATATTATGAGAATTTAAGAGCCATTACAGTATAGAATGGTTCCAAATCCAGAATAGATTTAAGTATATCATTCGAGGAAAGTGTCTTATTGCTACCATCTACTTGCACCTTGAAGTAAATGTAGGAATTCCCAATCTGGTGAGCATGCAAATTATGAATTACTTAGTTGCACTGTTCAGCATTTAAGTATAAAATTGGGCCTCTCCACGCATAAAATTGTGTATTTGAGCTGCATAATTCCATTTTTAGTCAATTGTGTCAAAAGTGGTCGTTTCTAAAACTTCTTGTTTATCATATGCTTTATTCCGTTCAAACTATATATATATATATATATATGTGTGTGTGTGTGTGTGTGTGTAAATTGAATTATAGGGAGATTTGAGCTTGTATAAATGACATAGACTCAAACATATACCACATATATCTATTCATCATTATCGCATATGACTTTCTTTTCACTTCCTCTTTATCACAGGTTGTGCTAAATACGGATTCAATAACATAGACCAAATAAAAGATTATTGCCATGTATCCTGTAGAAACACGCCCCGTGTCCTTTAAGGGTTAACATTCTCAAGTTTTGGGTGTTGCAAACTGGCCCAGACCATCAGAGTTGCAGAGAGGATATCAGCCAAGGTGGATGGACATTTATCAAAGTCACAGAAGGAGACGCTTCGCCAGCAGGTATGGCGACTCCTTAGCCTCATCAGTTTTTTTTGCCTTTGGTAGGGTTATTTTGGAAAAGTAGAGGAAAGTCCAGAACCATCTGCTTAATGAGATTATGACCTTTGTTATATGATTCACCAGATTAGGGTTATAAAGGAGGAGCTGGGTGATAATGATGATGATGAAGATGATGTGGCCACCTTAGAAAAGAAGATGCAAAGTGTTGGCATGCCTGCCACTGTGCTGAAGCACGCACAAAGAGAACTAAGGTATGCAAATTTTGGAAATTTTGGTGGCTTTCTTCAGCAAAAACTTCATACATCATCATCCCTCATCTAGTTGTTTGAGTTTATATACAAGGGATTGACCAAATAATAATTTAGACTCCAACCGGTTTACCGTTTTATGTAAGGGAAAGTCAAGGCATGTGCCAACTTATGAAGATTTCTAGTCTTGTTTTCATAAGGAGTTCTCTCAATCATGACCTACTCCATCTACTTCTTTGATCTGGAAAACTTAGATCCTAACGTGAGCCTGCATCCTGACAGTGTACATAGACAAAATAAGGTAGATGGGCTTATTTGGTCTCTTTGTCCTGTTTGCTATCTTATACTACTGAGATTTGTGAGGTTGCAATTTTTTTGTGTTCGCAAATGTATCTGAAGAAGCCAAGATCGACCCCAGAAAGTTTTGGAGTTAATAACGAACTGTTATAATTTATCAAAGTCCACTGGCAGTGAGCCATAAGAAGGCCACATAGGTCCCCACAATGATGTTTAAGACTATTGAGCATGGAATGGTTAACAAACTTTGAGCATGTAGTCCAATCTCTTTAAAACACATGTCTTTCTGGACTTAACCACCCACCACTCAAATATAGGTGTCCGATTAAGATAAGTACCTGAATTAGGGCCATTTACCTTATTCATATGTATTTTATTCTGTTACCAGACGCTTACGAAAGATGCAGCCACAGCAACCAGGCTATGGCAGTTCTCGCACATATTTGGAATTGCTGGCTGAACTGCCATGGCAGGTCGCGAGTGAAGAGAGAGAAATTGATCTGGTGGCTGCTAAAGAACGCCTAGACAGTGAGCACTATGGTCTCAGCAAGGTGAAGAGACGAATTATTGAATATCTAGCAGTCCGAAAGGTATGTTCTGACATCAACTCACAGATGAAACTTTGCTTGCGATGTTCTACCAAGAGAGAGGCTCCTTCGCTCTGGTTGTAACCAAGTCTTGGTGTAATCATTTTAGAAATCTTTTGGTTCTTTACATGCAGGCAAATCTTGTTGATTATCTTTCTCTACGTAGCTGTTTGTCTAAGGCGAGTGCCCAAATTCCTGACACTTTGGGGAGATTGGGTACTTAGAGTGTTCCAATTTATATGCCAATTATCTCGTTGGATTAGCCTTTTAAAGTGGATTTGGAAGCCATGCAACTCAAAATATTTGAATTTATATCAATTTCTTATGGAATTTCTGAGTCAAAATACTTCAGGACCCACATAGGGGCATCCATTCGTCCTACCCATCTTGGTCATACTCCACTGTTTGCAAGGGATAAAGTGCTTAAATTACCTGCTATGGTCTTGCCCAACATCTCATGATCATGCCGCACTTGCTTGCAATGCCTTGCATATTCATTGAAGTGTACAAGGAGCAATTTCATGGCCTTTACCTATGTTGGAGCCTCCACTCATTTGTTCATGTCACTTGGCACTACATGGTGGACTTGATGTGTGCACAGATGTCAGGCTATATCTCCACTTGGTTTTATGTTTTGGGGGACCATGTAACATATCTTTCAACTATACCCTTACGTTTAGGTGTCCATAAGAGTTCATCAATTAAAATAGGTGCACCTACCTTTGTAGTGGTCTAACATTGAAATAACTCCAGATTCATATTATGATAAGCTGATTCGGTCTTGGTATGGGTGCTCGTCCAAGCCCTTACCTATGTTGAAGCCTCCACTCACTTGTTTATGTCACAGTTCACTACATGATGGACTATACCTTCACTTAATTATTATTTTTGGGGAGACCATGTAACATATCCTTTGCGCCCACTATGCCCTGAAGTTTAGGTGGTTACAACCTGAAATAGGTGCACCTATCTTAATAGTGGTCTGAGATTAGAACAACTTTAGAGTCATGTTCTGATAATCTGATTGGGTCTTGGTATGGGTGCTTGTTGGGGGCAGCTTAAGCCAGATGCCAGGGGACCAGTACTATGTTTTGTAGGCCCCCCTGGTGTAGGTAAGACATCATTGGCATCATCTATTGCAGGAGCATTAGGCAGACGCTTCATCCGCCTTTCATTAGGAGGAGTTAAAGATGAAGCGGATATTCGAGGTCACCGCAGAACATATATAGGAAGCATGCCAGGTCGTCTTATTGATGGCATCAAGGTATTCATTATTACACTCTCATTGATTTGTTGTCAAGCCAGTTACTTTGTCACTTCCACTTATCTATCATATTGTAATTCCATCTCAAGGTGCATTTACAAACAACCACCGTATCAGTGGTTGATGGTTGTAGTTTGCTTTCTTTGGTTTGTTTTGAGGGATATGGAGGGATAACGTGCATTGATGACAACTACAACCACAGTTGGGAGTAGTTGCAATAGTTCATCACAAATCTCCAAAGGGTGGTGTATTATAAATTATTATGTTAAAACTAGATCTAGTGGTGTCTAATGTAACATATTGTCTATTAATATATGCATTATTCTTATTTACCCCTGTTTGCTTCATAGTAGCATAATGTGGCACATCTTAGAACAAAATAAGAGAAACGCGTGATTGTTGCAACATTATTTATGTATGTAAGATGTTATTTCAACATTTTACTGGATCTACATGATAATTTCACCTACAGAAGTTTGTGATGTTGTGGTAAACTCTCTTTGGCTCTATTTCTATGTAGTTACTATGTGGCACCAGATGAGAACTTCAAGGCTGAAGAATGGGACAATTTGTAGGAGGCTATTACTCTTCCACAACCTTTCCACTAGAATCCAGAAATGTTTGTCTCCACTCCACAAGATTGCACCAATAGGAGGGACGATCTCTGAGGTCAAATGCACTCTTCAACTACAAGAGTGGTTGTTTGTAAATGAAAAAATAATTGTAGATGTGGTTGAATGTGGGCCCAACCCACAACTCAACCAACACTGTGGTTGAGTGTAAATGCACCTTGAGATGCTTATCAAAATTTCTTAAAATGTTGATTTATCTTTGTTCAGAGGGTTGGAGTAAACAATCCGGTGATGCTGCTGGATGAGATAGATAAAACAGGTGCTGATGTGCGCGGTGATCCAGCCTCAGCATTGCTTGAAGTTCTTGACCCTGAACAGAACAAGACTTTCAATGATCAGTATCCTGCAATTTCAAACTTTTAGCTTTCCTATCTGATCTCAAAATGGTCTTGTGTGAGGTAAACAGTCTGAGAACAACCTTGTGGTGGGTCAGCTTTGGTAGTTGTTTCTTTGGTTGAATTCTTCAATTCTGGAGACTGCACTTGAAGTCTAGATTTTCTCTGTAGTAACTACATCACAAATTTTCAAAGGGTGGTGCATTATATAATTTTTTCGGTAAAACTATACCTGTTGGTGTATAATGTAATTATCTTATAATATATGAATTATTCTTATGTAAGTATTTGCTTGTAGTAGTGTAATGTGGCACATATTAGAAGAAAATAGAAAACCATGTAAGTATTACAAAATTATTTATGGATTTAAGATCTTCTTTCAACACTTTTTTGGATCTACATGATAAATTTGCCTCTGGAAGTTTGTGATGTACTTTTTGATGAAAAGCGAAGTTTCCTTGATCTTTACTTCACTAGCTATTTGAATGTACCATTTGACGTCTCGAAGGTGGTATTTGTAGCAACGGCTAATAAGGTGCAGAATATGCCAGCGCCACTCTTGGATCGTATGGAAGTCATTGAGCTACCAGGGTACACCCCAGAAGAGAAACTCCGCATTGCTATGCGGCATCTCATACCTCGTGTCCTAGATCAACATGGGATAACAAACCAACATGTAGAAATACCAGAGGTACGCATAATGGGTAACCATTTGTTCTCTGCTTTGTGTTGGTTTTAAGTGAGAACAATACATTTGCTGGTCAATAGATTTATCCTTACAATTCAATTGGACTATTCGGCAGGAGTTGGTCCCCTACGATTTCCATTGGTTGTTTTGACTACATTATCAATAATTTCTTGCCAGGTGTGGTGCATGCTCGGAGGTAGTGTTTGAATTTGAATGAAGAGCAACCTATTTGGGTTCATTGAGGGTCACACTCATGTAGCACCTCTTGGCATGCCCACATGAGTTTGACCTCAATGAACCGATATGGAATGTTCTTCGCTCAAACCTCCACATTACCTCCAAGCATGCACCAAAAACTTACTGAACATGGAAGGAAGTTGTATTAAAAACAACGAACTCCTGACCAAAAGTCATGTTGAAGGATAACTCTATTGAAGCTAATGTCACTGCATTATCAGATAGATGGTAGAAGATGGTTCTTTGTTGTGGCCTCTGAAGTCATGAAGAATTATGGCCTATTTGCAAGAAGATACTGCTAAAGTTTCATGTTGAGACTGGCAGTAAATTTTTTTGCACAGATTTCCTTGTAGATCATTGTAGATCAATGTTATGTGGGATAGTGTTCATTTGAAATGGAATGTTGGAGGGAACCCATTATATTAGCTTCTTACAAATGCAACTTGAGGTCTGGAATGAGGCCTTTCTATCAGTGACACTAAGGTATTCATGGATTAATATTTTGCAATTCAACTGTGAATCAATGTCAGCCCATGGTGGAGCTTATTATACAAAGATACACGAGAGAAGCAGGAGTACGCAATTTAGAACGCCATTTGGCTGCATTAGCTAGGGCAGCGGCCGTAAAAGTAGCCGAAAAGCAGCAATCAGAGAAATTGGCACGTGACATGCAACCGGAGGTGTTACAAGCTATTGATCAAGGTCAAGGAGCTGGAGGGGACCTTGGAGGTTCAGGTGATGTAGAAGTGGAAGTGGAAGCTGTGGGCATCCATGGTGAAGTTGCGCCCTCTCTGTCCAAGATGGAACCTCTACTTGTTGATGAGGCCATACTTGAAGTTGTTCTAGGGGTATGTCTTTCTCTCCTCTCATTTGAAATCAATAAACCTGACTATCCACGACAGATTTGATCCACTTTTGATAATATTTCCACAATACTAGAGTTATCCTCTAACTCAATGTGACTTTAGGTTGGGAGTTGGTTGTTTTGCATACACAACCCTCCATGTTTGGTAAGTTTTTAGTGCATCCTTGGAGGTAGTATGGGGGTTTGAACGAAGAACATTACATATCGGCTCATTGAGGGCTAAACTCATTTTGGCATGCCAAGAGGTGCTAAAATGACTTTGGCCTTCAAGCAATTCGAATAGGTTGCTCTTCATTCAAATTCAAACACTACTTTTGACCATGCACTGTGTGTGGAACAAAATTACTGATCTTGTATCAACCAATGGAAAATCATAGGGGACCAACTCCTGACAAAACGTCCCATTGAGCTAAAGGATAAGTCTACTATGCGTAATATTTGCACATGATCTCTATAGTGTGGGTTTTTTCACAGATAAGGAGTTGTCCTTGCTTTTATTTGAGAACCCACTTACCAAAGTTAGATGAAGTAGGTCACTAACACCTCATGAATAAATTTAATTTTGTCACAGCCTCCAAGGTTCGATGGGAAGGAGGCAGCTGAACGAGTAGCAACTCCAGGTGTTGCTGTTGGACTAGTGTGGACAGCAGTTGGTGGTGAAGTTCAGTTCGTGGAAGCCACCACAATGCTTGGAAAGGGGGAGTTACACCTTACTGGACAATTGGGAGATGTGATCAAGGAGTCTGCTCAAATTGCCCTCACTTGGGTAAGTAGAGTTTATATAGAAGTTATGTTTTAGGTCAGCAAATATAGACACCATCAACTATTTCGACCTTTAAATGGAAGATGCTCAGGGGTTGCCCTCTTCATTATGGTAAAAAATAATGTTCGTGTGTCACCTCCAAATCAGAACCTCTATATACAATTTTTTTGCAAAAAACAAGATTATACATACAAATGTAGAGATTATACATGGCCCCAAATATATGTACTAGTCCAATATTATTGCACCCACACATGGCTAGAATCCTAATTTTGCAATCCCCTACTGGAGAATTTGCCTATTTTATTTCTACAAATTAGAAACATCACATGGTGACCCAAAATATACATACAAACCTTACCTTTGACAATATCCCTCCTATGTGTACAATGATGTATGGGAGCTATTTAAGTGGTACCCCTCTTGTGCACCCACTTGAGTACTGCAACATAGAGTGCACCTTGGGGGAAAGCTGCACTCGCTGGTGGCCTAGTACTACATAAGTCTTAAATTGTATGAAAAACAAATCTCCTATCCCTTCCAAACGTGTGACAGTGAATTAATTGAAAATTGTTTTGTGATTGGGTGACATGGTTTGAGTGGGCAACTTTTTATGGAATTCAGGTCCGTGCAAGAGCTGCAGAAATAAAGTTGCCAGTAGCAGATGCAGGAAGTCTAATGAAAGAGAGGGACATTCATATTCATTTTCCTGCTGGTGCTGTTCCAAAGGATGGCCCATCTGCTGGGGTAACACTGGTGACAGCTTTAGTATCATTGTTTGGCAAACGTTGTGTTCGAGCAGATACAGCCATGACTGGTGAAATGACTCTAAGAGGTCTTGTGCTTCCTGTTGGAGGCGTTAAAGATAAGGTATAGCTTCACTTTGGCAAACAGATTTTTATTCTTTGCTCAAGATATTGTTGGTCTATAAGTGTTTCCACCAGACACAGCAAGTCAATATTATCTTGGTGTTATGATTTGCTCTTAAATGGAAACTTATTGTAATATCTCATGTCACCCGCTGTCAAAATCTGGTGAAAGATCTTAACTTGTCTGGAGTGAGTATTTGAGATTTATGACTCTCATGCTTCTGAAATTGAGATCATGTCCTTAACTGCTTGTGTTGGTCTTTGTCGTCGATCTGGTCTGGATGTCTGTATGGGGTCTATGGTTCTTGACCACATGTTTGTAATGTCCACAAATTCTAGTCCATTTTTCTCTTTCCTGTCCAACATATTTACATTGAAGACAAAAAGTGCTTCATTCCTTGTTTCTATCTTTTTGGCAACTTGCACGTTTGTGAATTCTTTGCACTAACAGAAATTTTGTCTCCTACAGATTTTAGCAGCACATCGGTGCGGGATAAGGAGAGTCATTTTGCCAGACCGTAATCAGAAAGATTTACAAGAAGTGCCTCCAGCCATCCTTGCTAACATGGAGGTGATTTCCTTGAGTTTCCTTCAAATCTTAATCAACCCAACCAAAGAACCTAGACATTTGTAAAAAAGTATTGGATTGTCAGGTGGTTTCTATCATGCTTTTTATGAGAATCTTTATATTTTGCATTATTCACAAACACATGTTTCACAAGTTCCTTCCATGTTCGGTGAGTTTTTGGTGCATGCTTGGAGGTAGTGAGGAGTTTTGTTCACACATCATTCGACAGTGGTTCATTGAGGGTCAAACTCAATTTGGTATCCCAAGAGGTGCTAAATTGAGTTTGGCCCTCAATGAGCCGAAATAGGTCGCTCTTCATTCAAATTCAGACACCCACCTCCGAGCATGCACCACACGTCAAAAGGAATTATTGATATTTTATGCAAAACAACCCATGGAAATTCATAGGGGAGGGCCATCTCCCAACGAAAAGTCCCAGAGAGTTAAAGGATAACTCTATTCTGGGATGATAATCTCTTACCTTTACCTAAATTCCATACCTTTTCCCACTACTAACCAATTGCTGCTCTGTAAAAATTTCATAGATACTCCTTGCCAAGCGGATGGAGGATGTATTGAGTGAAGTGTTTGATGGAGGCTGTCCCTGGAACCCCTCGTCTCGTTTATAGTACAACAATCAGGGTTGGATTTCCTCAGATGTTCAAAGCAAAGGTTTTAAATGAGATTTTTGGTGGGCTTACATCCTAAACCAGTCACCACATCTGCATTCAACTGTGGACATGTGGTGTAGAATTTCAAGATAGATAGGTAAACCTGCAATTATCTTTTTTGACTTAAAGAGAAACACCAGCACACTTGGTGCTGAAAATTTGTAGCTTGAGAAGAAATGTTTCAACTTCTAGGTATAGTTCTTTATAATGTATATCACTGATCAGGCTTTCAAGAAAAGGATGTGTGGCCCTGTTTTGGCACTTGTATTTATGAAAGTCAATCCTAGTAGGCTGATGAAAGTTCTTGGTTTGAACAATGAATTCTCCATGTACTCCTTGTAAGGGAGTGTTTGTTTGGAGAGCATCTCCGATCATTTATGTTTTCCATTTTTGCAAAATTTCTGGTTTATTAAAAGTGGTGACAATAAATTGGAACCAGCTTCTTTTTCTTTTCATTGGGCACGCAACACCTTGACCCTTACAAGACTTTGGTGTTGGCAAGATGATCTCCAAGTGTGGTCTTAACGAAGATGGCACATTGAACTATCACTTGTTCATGAGTATTTAATTTGCTAGTAACCTCCAGTTCTGGTTTTTTAAGAAAATTTAGAATCAAAGGACTTCCAGTTCCGAGGTTTTGAAAGATTATAGATGAAAAGAACCTCCAGCCCCACTTTTTCAAATGAATAAAAAAGGACTGACAGTTTTCTTTGAAAAACAACAAAGAACACCTGGTTTTTTTAGAAGGTTATTTGCATAGGTTTTGATTTTGTGAGAACCATGGTTATGAATCAAATCTGGTCAATTGGGTTTCCAAGAACCACGGTCATGAATCTAAAGACCCAACCATGATAACCGGCAGGGGTTTGGTGTCAATTCTAATACCCACCCAACATTGGTTTGCACCTGGGTCCATTGGAACTAACTGCTCTTAACCAACGACAACTGGAAACAATTGGCCTGTGATTTTGTGAAACAATGTACTCAAATCATGCAATTTTGTAAAAACATTTGACCATCTCCCAATGAAAACTAGTAAAATAAACCATGAAAGTCCTGAAACCTGATTTCTGGATGTGCCATCATCTGTCAATATTTTGCCACATTAAACTTCACCGCATGACACTGTGGAACTTAGGGCTCCTGGCCACTCATAATGATTGGTAAGTTGTTTTAACAATGCAGATGCTTTCCTACTTTCGAGCCTGTGCAGTGGACACAAATGAAGTGATTCCATAGATTCTGAAGGAAAAAATGGTCATTGGAATCTGGAGGACTAGGAGGTAGAGCTCATAAAGGGATGTTTTCATTTGGCTGTAGCGACAGCTTTACCGGATGGAAGGGAACAAATTGAGTGCGTGCGCGAATCATGTAATAAAGTTAGAAGCAAGTGAGATTGGCAAGTAAGTTGGACAGCCGGAAAGGCAGTGTGCACGTGTCTGTCCAAGCAGCAGCTGTGGCCTCATGCAGTCATCAGGGAAAAAGCTCTTTTCACACAGCAGCCGCACACTTCATTTCATCATGTCATTAGCAATTTCCAAGCAATGAGCAGGGAGAATCAACCGCTAGTTACAGATGAACCAATTCAGTATGAGAAATAATCAGTTGAAGTTCAACACTTCAGGAGAATTACCCATTATGTTAGAGGAATCCATGGAATATACCTCAAATTAATGAAGAAAAACCACAAGATCACAACATGTAACCGGTTGGACTTGGAAACACTAGGATCTTGACCGACTATGCTCAAAATTCTCCCCCGACATTACTTCCAAGCATTTAACAGGGACAAATGAGAGGCAACTAGTTTGGACATGTGTTGTCCCAATGCGTTGCACCTATGCATATAAGTTAATGTAGCACCCCGAAGTATGTCGTAAAAAAATTATCTTCGAAAAAATTTCCTTCCTTTTAGTTTTACTTTCCCTTCTTCTTTTCCCTCGTTTTCTACCTTTTCCCCCATCCCCCTGACCCTATTCTTAAAACCCCTACCTAATCCTACTCCCCCCCCCCCCAATCTCAAGTACATGCTAGAAAGGTCCCTTTGGTTTTCATAGCCATGAGCACGGGGGTCACTCCATTGTCAAGTTGAACACCACGTGCAAGCAAAAAAAATCTACTTTTTCTAAGTTGCATCACCAAAATGGGTCAAAAGTTTATCAATTTTTTTCATGAGTAGATATACACAGTATCTATTACATAGTAAAAACTGGTAACAAAATTTGATGATTTTTAATATATATATAAAACATACTATTTCTAACTAGAATGACGCAAAATTGAGCTAAAACAATTACTACAAAAAATGAAGATGACTAAAAATTTCAAAAAAACATACAAAAGATATTATCAATGGTTATGTATATGTAGGAAATATATCATAATTTTAAAAATTATCTATGGCATATAATATAGGGGTAGCAAACTTTTCTCACACGTGGTGTTCAACTTGACAATGGAGTGACCCCCCTGTGGCCATGAGCAATTGTATGTACGCTTGGGTACATAATAAAGTGATAAACATAATACTGTACTTATTGAAGTGTCAATAATATTGTGTACTTAGATCAAATATAATATTTTTTAGGTCAAATGCTATGAGTCCCACATTAAGAATTCAAAACAATATTCTCTTGACTTCAAAACTAGTAATTGAGCAATGAGGATGATGAAAAAGTTTACATAAATGGATCTCCAAAGCTAAGGAGGATGAATAGATTAGAATTTTGATGAAGGGATCTATATAAGGAGGTCCATCATGAAGTAAAAACATTTCTTTATATAGATATGTCTATTTTGTAATATTTGGATTATAGAAATAAAGACTTCAGACGTCTAAAATAATCTTAGACATTGTGTATACATGTATAAATCCTGGAGGAAGGAGAACACAAGTTTTGTTTCTGTGTGTCTCTTAGTTGGGGGTGTTCCTTTAGGTATATAAAATATTGCACATGAAGTGTCTATGTAGCAAACTAAATTTACTAATATGGAAGCATTAATCTCCACATCACATATATTTTGACTCTTGAGCGGTGTGTGGTTAGGTGTGGATGTAAGGGAGGATTCACACATGTGATTAATTTTACCTAACTACGTAGGTAACTCACCTATGTTGCACTTGTAAGTAACTCTACCTCTCACCCTCCACGGAAAAACTAAACTGGTTAAAAATAGCCATGCGTCCAAAACGGCGTCAAGAATGCAGTAAAACAATAAAACTCGATTTCTAGCAAAGGAAATAGTAAACTAGCTAAACATAGTCACGCGTCCAAAAGGGTGTCAAGAATGTAGCAAACAATAAAACTCGATTTTTAGCAAAGGCAACCCAGCTTTTATTTTTAACCAGTTTAGTTTTTCCGTGGAGGGTGAGACCTATCTTACCAACTAGTGTGATGTCTACACTAAATATCATATTTAGTGTAGTAAGCTAGCATTTTCACACATACATGTAAATTAGCTTACATAGGCTCATCTCGTCTCATTCAAAAATTGGGCAATGTTAACCCTACTCAAGGGAATGTTTTGGTCAGTGGCATTTTAGATATATTAATCATTTGATGTTAAGTTAACACTATGTTAACTAATCATGGCATGTGTGAAGCTAGATAAAGCTACCCACAATATTCATATGAGCTCCAAAAATTTTGACAAAAATTACTACGGCTTAGTTAATTTGGATTGTCCAATCATCTTGTACTAATCACATGTTTGATGCCCTCGAAGAAGTAGGGATTTGGGTGAACCAACCCATACACTCGTTCCTTGTTGGATGCCTAAACCCTTGCCTCCAAGGAACTAGTGTATGGGTTGTTTCGCCCCAGCCAAGAAGTAGGTGCAAAGCTCAAACTTTTTGTCTTTTTTTTTTGGATCCACTTAATACTTTTACCTTAACTTACATACTTACTATTGGGCGGTTGTGTGTAGTGTAGGTCACTCACCTTCAACAATTAGACACCAAAGTTACCCGCACAATTCTTCAAAGAGGGACGAAACCGTTGGTTTGATCCTTCTTTGTGAAAACTTTCGAGACCTTGGACAATTTGGAGGTTGTTCCGGAGCCCAACATCGTGAGTGATCATATAAAGGCGTTTCTTGATGATCCTCAGTAGCCCGAGCATATTAAAGACCCTCAACTAAAGCAAATCAAGAGGCGAACTTCCTCGAATATATAATAATACTTGTAGTTAATTATAGTTGTTCTTGAATCTGGTCTTAAATTTTTTTTAGGTTGACTATAGTTGTTCTCCAAAATGGTTTGAAAATTTTCTTGTTAACTACAGTTGTTCCCTAAAATATATTGAAAAAATCTAGTTAACTATAGTCATTTTGGCAGTTTTTTAAGGTTTGAAACTTTCTATTAAAAGCTCGTTAGCTTGTCGTGTATTAGAACCTCTTCTGCAAGTTGGGTGAAACTTTTTAGGACCTCCTCTTTCCACATCTCAAACTTTGAGAAAAAATTAAGTTCTAAAATAGGACATGCGCATGGGACCCGTTGTCCAAAATCAAGTACTCCCTCCGTCCCAAAATTATTGTCCTACCCCCGTAGTTTTCTATTCCAAAATGTACGTCAGACAAACATTTTGGAATATAAAACTCCGGGAGTAGGACAATAATTATGGGACGGAGGGAGTATGTGTTACTATGTATACAAATGTATACGATTTTTTGATAGCTCGACACCACTCTTTGTGTAGGGTAATTTAAAACATTACGAAAACTTGGATGAATGTGTGCTAATTCTCATAAACTCATGGTTTGGGACTAAACCCATCGTTTCGCCTGCTTTACTCTACAAAGAATTCCATCAACCATAAATGTAGACTCAAATCCACTCGGACTAAGCTAGTATACATAGTAGTAATAACACATGCTTGGTACCTAGACTGCTTGCAAGGAACTGCTTGTTAAGCTCCTTTCAAGCTTCACAAAGTGGTGTGGTGTTCCTTGTTAAGGGCGATGTCCCAATTCACACTCAGCAGCATTCCAGTCCACCGTGGCAAGACCTCACCCGGCCCGGCCAACCTGGACGGGTGGTAACTGCGCTGCTGGGAGCTTTTATCTGACCACGCGGCGCTTCTTGCTCTGTTGTTGTAGAGTCGTTGCTGTTTGCAACTTAAACTGAAGCTTATAACTTACTTAGAGCTTATGGATGGATGCCCTGACCAGCCGTTCAAGCTCTCTTCTGCCCAGCTGCTCGCTGATCCCCATGTAAGTTAGGACCAGTTTTTTCCATCACAATCTAATTCCACGCAGTTGTTGATATGGGCTTCGCCTTGGGAGTAATAAGTGGCAAAACATTGGATTCTAGATGACGGTGGAGAATTAGTTGACATAAGTGACGTTGTGTTGATTCAGGCTTCAGTTTGTGTGTGAGTATGGTATGGTGTGAATCTTGTGAACTTGCGGGTACTTGTGTTGCTGCATCGTTCTGTAATAGTTGGTTTCAGAGTTGGTGGTATGATGTGGGATAATTAATTAATTGGATTTGCAGCTGGAAGAGTAGTTCAGGTTTCAGTAATTGGTGACATTGTTTCCATTTCCATGGGTTGGCATCTGTCAATCTGAGAATCTGGAGGTGAGAAAAAGAATTGGTGGATTTGGGACGTGGGGATAGCCGCTATTAAGTCTGGAACCGGCGGGCCTGTGGCTGTGTTAGTAATATTGGGATGTCTGTCGTTCCATGTCCGGTGTGGTAGCTCCAAATTGGAGCCTTGAGTGGCAGTAGTAGGATGATCGAGGAGTTGATATAATTGAACCTGGATTCGTGGCATGTGGATCATGTATTTTTATTTTTGTTTTGGATTGTTTGGCGGGTTTGTGAATCGCAGCCTTGAACAAGAGGGGATTAGCCCGTGGCAACGGTGTGTTTGCAGTCGGTGTGTCGTCTTTTAGTGGTGCGTAAGCTTAATTAATAAGGTTGTCAGTGAATAAAGAACGGGAACGCTGTGAACCGACTAGGTGGTACAAGTTCCACGAGTTTTGTATGCGTCCGGAACCATGATTGCTGTAAGTTTCAGATGCAAATGGTTGTTCAGTACGTATTAATCGGTGGAGTAGCATTCGGTTTCAGTTCTACCCTGGCTAGCTTTGAAACCATGGCCTCATACTGTGCACTTCGATTTTCGACAGAGTACTAATTGCACGGGAATTACAAGGGAGTTACACATACTAGGAAAGGCGGGAGCGAAGTTGCGAGTTTGAATAGACAGCCTGAAGTTCTCTGGGATGGTCACAAGCAATCTCTAAGAGTTTGTTTGCACCCTTGATCTCAGTATATTAGACTTGAGTGGTCAGCAATGTACATGGCGAATTCTTCTGGTGTGAAAAAATATGCAGCAGCAGTTGAGCTGGGAGTTTTGCTCCTGAGCTAAGATTTTCATTTCAAGTTTCGGAAGCGGAGTAGAGATGCAAAAGTTATAAGATTCGTCCAAAGTGAAGGTTTCCTTACTCTTTAAATGATCGTACAAACTCTCCCACTTCTGCTGGCTACTGAAACCTAACCTAGAATGGTTCTATGGTTTGAGCACATAGTCCAATCTCATTGGAACATATATTATCTCATTTAGGCGTCCAATTAAGAAGAGTGACCACATAAGGAACACATTCCTTAGTACGCACAATCTGCTCGCGCAAGTGAAGGTTATCTTTCTTGGGAAGCTTTGTATTGTTTCGGTGCTCCTGCAGGACAGTGGAATTTAATGCACCATTTTCAGAGTCCCTGCTGGTAATTTCGTCTCAGGTACATTAATGCTTGAAAGGATGTTGAGTTTAGAGCTTGAAATTAAAATCCCAGAGCTCGGTCGTGGTTGCAGACAGCAGGACCAGCAGAGCGAGCAGGACTCACACCCCGATCTTTTCTCCTATAAAAAGGTCACTCAATGATTCAAAAATCTGGAACCTGGTCCGGTCGTTAGTTTCTGAAGAAGGCACTTGCACGATTCATGCAACATGGATGCGGATCACGTCATTCTTGCGCAAACTGGGCACGCCAAGGTGGGCCACAGAACCGATGACACCTTGGGTCATGTCGAGAATGGTCGAAGCGGTTTCGATGGAATGGAGAAACCGCCATACGACCCCACCTTCTATGATGATGATGGCAAACCCCGGCGGAAAGGTAATCTCTCACTTTCTCTCCAATTCCTTCCATCTTCGTCAAGGTCCGGCGCACTTAACCATTTTAACCATGTGAACCATGGAAGGAAGCGCCACTTGTAGGTGAACTTGAGATTTAGGGAGTTGGGATTAATCACCGCAACATTAGATTCTTAAGAAAATTGGAAGGCGGTTCCTTCCGCAAGAGGGGTTATCTTTGCCAACAATCCTGAGCTCATCACATCGGTGTCCTTAGTTGCACTTGAGCAATCACTTGTTCTGCCTGTTTTTCCTAAATTGTGAAATCTTTTTGGCGTGAGGGCGGGGTAAGTCTAGTGCCGATGAATCCATAAAGTTTCAAGTAGGAATATAAGTATTAGAAGAAGCCAAACGTTACAATCAAAAGCCCCAACACAGGCAAGGCATGACATGGCATGCATTGTAACAGCGACCTTGCCTTAATTAATGCGGTGAAGGTGTCCTCAGACAGGTTTCAAGTAGCAAACTTAGTATGATTTCAGTTTCCAGAAATTGCTTTCAGCAGGCCATGGGTTAAGTCACCGAATCACTAAAATTCTAGGTCTCTGGAGTTTAGCATGATTTGAGGCTCCGGACATGGCTAATTTCATTTTTGCGTTGATCAAACGAACAGGGAATGTGTGGACATCGGCCGCTCACGTCGTGACGGCTGTCATAGGCTCTGGAGTTTTGTCGTTGTCGTGGAGTTTTGCTCAAATGGGATGGATCGCTGGACCCATTATCCTTTTGGCATTTGCATGGTGTACTTATTTCACCTCTCGACTCCTGGCCGATTGCTACCGGTCCCCAGACCCTATCACTGGAAAGCGTAACTACATCTACATGGACGCCGTCAAAGCCAATCTAGGTGAAAAGTTATTAACCTCTCATTTGGCAATCAGATCATTCTTAAGTGATTGGTGTAAGTGGATGTTCTCCCTAGACAGGCATCTTGGGGAGTACACACTCGGTAATATTCTTTTTGGCGAGGTCTTTTATCTGAGTCTTGCAGGACCTGTAAACGGGTGATGGTTTTGTCTGAAGATAGGTGACAATAAGGTGTCAACCAATAAGAGCTTGCCAATGCTTGACTATGCTTGGTATTCATGTATGCAATCAAGGACCTTGATTCTTGGATTTTTTTTTTGAAGCTAGATTAGAAAGAGAGCGTCCTTTCACATGCTTAAGAATGTTATGGTTTATATGGTCATTCGCTCTTTTTTCCCCGTCTGGGTCCATGGAGCTATTGGGTGGCCGCCAGATTGCGGATGTACATTAATGTGGTAACTTGAAAGTGCACTTTGGAATGGCAATTTCCTATATATATATATCTGCACAGAATCTTATAACTTGATCACATTGTGTTGGAAATGCAAGTTGCTAACGAATACAGCATATTGGCGCAGGTAGGAAACAGGTCCTAGTTTGTGGTTGGGTTCAGTACAGTAACCTTGTGGGAACGAGTATTGGCTACACCATTGCAACGGCGACCAGTGCAACGTAAGATAAAAATTCTCCTGCTGTTGAACTTCCATTTTCAGTTCGGGCCACATAATCCTTGACATATTTCGGTTTCAACTTTTCTCAATACTACTCGGTGGTATGTCCATAACATTTCTTAGATATTGTCTTTCCGACCCTCCGACATGTAATCAAAGACACATGTGAGCATAAAGTGGCACATCCAAATCTGAAACGTAATCTGAGATGACAAGTTGCTCCTTTCAGGAGATCTCCTAGGTCCAAGGACTCATCCAACATTTAGGGATCATGCTTACACACTACAAAGAAAATTAGGAAAAGAGTCAAGAAGGTAGTTTTTGCTTAAGAATGTGATGTCTTACACGTAAGCGAGCAAATTCATATAACTTCGATGAAATGTGGCTGACCACAGCATGATACAATACCTGGGAATCAATTTTGCGAAGGGCAGCATGGAGCAATTGTGGTCTTTGTCGAGAGGAAATAATATCTTTAGGGTTGCTAATGGTGCAGGGCAATTCAGAGGCTAAATTGTCACCATAAACTGGGAGCTAGTACCAACTGCCTGGCATCCACGACTGTCTACATTGCAGTCTATGGCGTGATTCAAATATTTGTCTCCCAGATCCCAAATTTTGGTGAACTATGGTGGCTCTCGTACGTCGCAGCCTTCATGTCGTTCACATATTCTTTCATTGGCCTGGGACTCGGCATCTCACAATCGGCAAGTAAGTGTCACGTCAATCAAATTCTCAGACTCGGAAACACTTCTGTATGTATAGATAAATTAGTCTATACGATTAATATTCTGTAAGATGTGGAGTCACCGGACATATTTGATTTGCAAGAGAGGATTCAACAATCCTGTTCTGGTTTGCGTCTGCAGAGGGAGGACATTCATATGGCAGCTTAGGAGGTACATCGATTTGTGCCCCATCAGTAGGTCTTTGGTGCAACACAAAGGCCGAGAAAACATGGAATGTTTTCACTGCTCTTGGAAACATGGCTTTCGCCTATTCCTTTTCTATGATCCTCATAGAAATTCAGGTCTGGGTCCCTAAACCCTACGTCGTTCTATATTTTTTCCGCATAAGAGTAGGATGAGTGAACAGCATATTAACATGATGCTACAACTTATTTAAATCTGAATTTAGAATGACATCTGCTTCCATTGTTTGTGGTTTGTTTGCAATTTCTTCACAGGACACTATAAGGAATCCGCCCTCAGAGTCCAAACAGATGAAGAAGGCCACATTCATTGGAATCATAACCACCACCTTCTTTTACACGTCAGTGGCTGTAGCTGGATATGCAGCGTTCGGTGATTCGGCTCCTGGAAACTTGCTTACTGGGTTTACTACACCGTTCTGGCTTGTGGATTTTGCGAACACCTGCCTCGTCATTCATCTAATTGGAGCATACCAGGTGCCATATTCTACACAATGTTTCTTGAATCTATACACCTATTCGGGGTTCGATAAAAAACTGAACAGAATAGGTTGGTGCTATTTGATTAGGAGAGTATTGGAACCTCTACATTATCTTTAAGTCTCATAAATTGCCTAACTAAAGAAATATCAAAGTCTTTAACCATTTCTATACTACCATGAATATAATCAAAGAAACAACCATAAGGTCCATAGTAAGAAGGAATATCCCTAGTCTTAACATAATCCACACAGACAGTAGTATAAGATACACCACCTTTACCATTTCTAAGGTTGTCATAGAACATCTCAAACATAGGAGTTAATATAGAGGATTCATTCATTTCATAACCATAAGTATCAACCCATGTTTGTTCACAAGAGTCATACTCTTCATATACCTCAGAGTACCTACTTACATGTAACGGAGAGAGTGCAAGATCTAAACCCTTCATATATGTTATCAGAATTAGCTTCTTAGTCAAAGATATTCTTCTAAATACTTGACCTTCAACATTAACAGTAAGAACTAAATTTCTAAATGTATTTTCTCTTATAGTAAGAACATAATTTATTACTTCATTAAAATCTTCCCATTCAACCTCACTACCAAAGGTTTTTCTAAAGAATCTATCATAAACATAAGTAGAACCAATGTTTTCAGACATGATGCCAAATCCTTTTACGCTTAGAAGATTTCCTTCTGCATAGCTATCTTTAGAAGACTCATTGCTTATATCTGGATTGAACTGAGAATATAGATCATATGCCTCCATAATTTACGATTAATTAAGAAAATAGGATATAGTATAATATATAACCAAAAGAGTGGTGCATTTATAATATAAAAAGAAATGTCAAAATCGGTTAACAAAGTATGAGAGAGAGAGAGAGAGAGAGAGAGAGAGAGAGAGAGAGAGAGAGAGAGAGAGCAGGGGTGACTGAGAGTGGATGTGTTTTAGTACTAATACTCTCCTAATCAAATAGCACCAATTTATTCTGTTTTTCAAGACAATACAAGTAGCCTGAATCCATCATGTGTCCCAGTTTGATTAGGCTGACTTCTTAGCCAGATAATTGTCACTCTACATTACGGACACTGAAAGTCGTTTTAGACAACATGCGGTTGCACTAGCCTTCAGGTAAAAATCCATGTATCGTACAGATAGATTAAGCTCGTGAGGCTCAATTCGGCTATCCTTTTATCTAGTGAGAGCTTGATGGCTCATGTGCAACTTGTCTTCAACAAGTTGAATAAGCCTGTGGCACAATAGAGTTATGTGTAAAGTCTTGGGATCAAACTCCTAGTGAGTTGGTTAAACCGTGAGTTTGAGAGCGTATTCATAAACTCACCCAAGTTTTCTTGAGTGCTCAAAAAGTGGTGTCGGGCTATTAAAAACAGGACTTTTAGCTTGTCATACTAGAATGGGTGGGCCAAGCTAGCCTTCCATAGCCCGAGCCGGGAAATAGGCTGGCAGATCCCATGGGCAGACCTTACTTTAGATCCTAGAATTCTCTCAAAACTTTTGGGAGGGCAAGAGGTCCAAGGGGTTTCGCCCAACTTTCAAAATATGCTCGACACAACAAGCTAAACGAGCTTTTAATAGAAAATTCTCTCAACGATGGATGAAACCCACAGTTGGTTTCGTCTCTCTTCGAGGACTTTATGCATAACTCTATTGGCTTTGATGGTCACAAAGAGCTGGTTGCAGTTCATTATTCCTTCAGCACCTACTTAGAACATCTCTTGTGTGCACAACTGATCAAAGTAGGTAGTTGTTTGTCCTTTCAAATAAGATTTAATACATTAATCTTCATTGATTTCAGGTCTACACACAGCCGGTGTATGCTTTTGTGGAGCTCTACTGCGCCAAGAGGTGGCCCCGGAACAAATTCCTCAACAAGGAATACACCGTGAGGCTGCCAGGATTGGGGAGCTTCAAGCTCAATGCATTCCGCCTTGTGTGGCGAACTGTGTACGTGATCATCACCACCATTGTCTCAATGGTGATTCCCTTCTTCAACGCTGTGTTGGCCATTCTTGGGGCTGTGGGCTTTTGGCCTCTCACAGTCTACTACCCTATTGAGATGTACATTCGGCAGGTGAAAGTGTCGCGGAGGAAGTACTGGCTCCTCCAAGCCCTCAGTCTGTTCACCCTCATTATCTCCCTGGCTGGATTCATTGGAGGTGTGGCAGGGATCATTCAAGCCTTGAAAAATGTGAAGCTTTTTGCATCCACATCCCAGTAGCTGATGATAGATGCTGCATGTACACTACTAAAACTTCTTATACACCAGGTGCTTTGGTAACAAATGGCACCATTCGAATTGAATTCACTTCAAGGGCAAAAGCTGGTAACTTTGTACTTTGCTGCTACTCATCAGGTAGGTTCGAGGTTTCATAACAGCAAGCAATTACGGTGAACATGCCGATAGGTTCTCACAACACAATTGTTGACATCCTTTTTCGAAATTCAGGAAATACTTCTGTATGACTCCAACCATATCTGATTGGCTTCTGACCTTGTCTTAATTCACATGAATCTATAGTTCAGCTTTCTATAGTTCAGCTTTCAAACTTATCCTGTTGCATCAATTTTACAATCATTTGACCAGAAGGTGGAAGGTAGAATGTTTCATTGACAGATTATATTTGTGTATCCTGTGAAGAGTTATGAAGGTACAACGTCTTTAGAGCCTTTGATTAGGCTTCAAAGGTGTTGGTTTTTTATTAGTTGCTACGCATCAGGGATGCTTCAGGTTTCTCAACTGCAAGCAATTAAAGTGAACATGATATGATGATGGGTTTAGACAACATATTTGTTGAAAATGGGGAAATACTTCTGTATGGCTCCAACCATATCTGATTGGCTTCCGACCTTGTCTTCCACATTCTACACTTCAGCTTTCAAACTTATCATGTTGCCGTCCATTACAATCCTTTTGATTTGACCAGAAGGTGAAGGTAAAATTGTTGAGTGACATTTAATATTTGTATGATTCCTCTGGAGTACGAAGGTTCAATTATTGTTGCCATCTCGGAAATGAATAAGGCTTCAATTTCTCATGCATTTTATTTTATTACAATTTGTGTTATCCATGAATAAGGTCTTTACAACTGCATGTGATGGATGTTTCGATGGACCTCAACAAAGTATCTTTGATACATGAATTGGGAACCAAACATGAGCGTGAACTCCATCTATTATGGGTGCCCTTACAAAACAGCGGTGGGCTTCACATCCCATGAATTCAAAACTCCGTATCAATTCCAGAAAAAATAAAATTAGGTAACCTATTTCAAAGTGTGACAACAACTTATACGCACCATTGCACGCCCTGACCTAGGATAATTTTTGTCATAAGATTTTCCTATGTTCTTTCTTACACAAAATGTCCACAACATTATTCAATTGCTATTAGCCATTCCATTCTAATAATGTTCAATGACAGTTCTTCACCCGAATAACTCACAGATCAAGCTGAATTTACGTAAACAAGCATCCATAAGGTATAATTCTAACACCTTACATGACATATTCCCAATGCCACCCAACCTTGTCACTTAGTTGAATACAGTAATGTTATGTCATGCACAGTGCCTCAATTTTTATCAATCTTCTCAATATACCAATTAGTGCCTTCGGAAGTTGAGATTATACTTTGTAGAGCATTTACCTGCACAATATGCCCATAATCTAGTATTTGTTGCCAAACTATAGGGTCATAGACTCATCTTGGCAATCTACCGTTGGCCATAGTTGAGCACCTTGTTAATCTTGCAAATCCAAGTGGTCCACATCACAATACATCAAAGGATATACCAAATACTTGATATCTTAAGGTATACATGTCTCACATCATTAAGGTAGATGGGTCTTCAATGAATACTTTTTTGATTAGGCCACTTCTCCTAGGATTTGAAACATACGATATTAGTATGAGATGGTTGGCAAATCTAAATCGAGTCCATAGCAACTTTCCTCATAATGGCCATAGTTCAAGGAATGGCCTTGACTCCATCGTGTAAAGGCCTTGAGATTGATTTAGACCAATCATGTGTGAGGATTTACACATGTCAGCACCCCAAATTACCTTGTCTTGTGTAAAGTGGACCTTATTTCCTTGACTTATGGTAACAAAGTTCAAAAGTCCATGGAATCATCCCACCAGACCAAAAACGGACAGAGCCCGAGGGAAAGAGAATTGGGAGAATTGGGTTGGACCAAAATGGAAACCCAATTTGCTTCCTTTGGAGCGTCAGCGTGTCAGAGCTTCCTCCCTTCCAGATTTTGGGGGCAGACCTAGGGTTCGGCTTACCGATGGTTTGATCTTGTCTAATACGACCCTCAAATTGTCCACTTGCCCAGTTTCAAGTTTTTGTTCAGGAAGGTTGACAGGCTTCAGTATGATCTCAGTCGAGGCGAATTTGGGATGCTGTTATTTTGTTCCTCTTCTTCTGTCTATCCAGACTTATTACTCAAAATAAAGTACCTCGGACACCAGGTGCATGGGAACCTGTCATTTTCTTCTGAAAGTTTGATACTGATACAGGCGCCTGTCTGGACGAATCCAGACATTCAATCACAGCATTATGGATGCTCAATTTCCTCAGCACTACAATCACGAGGAAGAGGATTCTCCTGTGCAATTTGTAGGAGTTTCTTGAAGTAGCAGAGCTCCTGGTTCGGAGCCACTTGATGAGACCTTGACTGTCTATCAAATTGCAGCCGCTCATATCCGACAGTGTCTAGAGCCGGCTTTGTGTCAGGTGCGGGTTTTGTTGTTGTTATTGTTGAAATCGGCCCCAATGGTGGAACTGCTTTGTGTGAACCGATTTCTGGCATTTGATTTTCCACAAACCTTGTTCATTGACGTGCTTAGTTGCAATCAGTGGACGGTATTGTGGGCTTGTGAATTTCAGTTTCCTCCTTCGTATGGCCTTTGCAGGATCATTAGATTTGACATTTGGTGTCGTATTGTGTAATTTATAAAGCCTCCGCGAGATTTTCAATTTTCAATTTTTTTTCAAAAAAATTTGGAGACAGAAGGCCAAAATGCATCAAGAACCAAGTAAGACGCGCCCACTTTGAGGGGAGGCGTAGCACCTCGGACGCGCCACCGAAAATTGCATTTTGTCCCTGGCTTGCGCCATGGAGGTTGATACTCACATTTCAGAGGATCTTGATGATTTGCCGAGGAATCTGGCAATAGACATGTCAGAGTTGCAGATAGGAAGGTTCATCGCCAGCGGGGCCTATTCAGATGTTTACGAGGTCAACTGGCTTGGATGTAAATTTGCATTGAAAGTTTTCAACTCTGAATTTCTTCCAATTTTGGAGAGCGAGATGGATTTTTTATCCAATCTCCACCATCCAAACATAGCACAGTTCATGGGATATTCTGTCCACCCCGCTCGGTGTGCAGTGTTGATGGAGCTCATGGAAATGGATCTACGAGGCCTTATTACATCCCGCATGAAAAGAAGGGATAGGCCTTGGAAGAAATCTCCCAGACCCTTCACTGATTCGGAAGCTTTGAACATTATCACCCAGATTTCAAGAGGAATGGTGTTCTTGCACTCCAGGGGAGTCATACATGGTGACCTGAGGGCCAAGTATGTAATAGCACATGAGAACACTTATGGTATTGACATCAAAATCATGGATTTTGGTTTGTCTCGATGTTTTAGTGATCTATACTATCCAGGTCGTGTAGGCGTGGGAGGTTGGCGAGCTCCAGAAATTGGGCAGTCGTCATATCCACCATTCCACGAATTTGAGAACGAAACAGTTGACAAGAAGGCAGCCGAAGTGTATTGTTTTGCTATGACTTGCTATGAAGTCTTGACAGGAAAGTTCCCTTTTGAAGAGGAACTGGCAGATGTAACTGTGTCATCCGTGAGAGCAGGGCTCCGACCACAGCTGCCCGCCCATCTGAATTCTGGCCTCGTGGAGCTCGTTCGCCAATGTTGGCATACGAACCCTATACTTAGGCCTACGTTCTCTGAAATCTGTGAAAATCTTGACAGAATTCAGCGTAGAAGCCGAGAGATTGAAAACAAGCCAACATGGTTTACAAACCTCCCATTCATTCACAATTTTCTCCACAAAGATGCTGCTTCTGCAAGTGGAGAGATTGCAGAGGTTCAAATTCCGCGATGGACCGAGCTCCCGCAGATCCAAGGTGAAAATGTGGAGGAGAGGAATACATGTGCCGACCACGAGAAAATAGCGCCAAACATTTTGCGAAGTGATTCTCCTGACCGGGAAGTCCTGGTAAGCTCAACACTTCGAGCGTCTGAACAAGTTTGTGTTCCCCAGTCGATGGAGCAAGTGCAATACCGGGAGGAAGTTTCGCAAATTGGTAGCGGTGCACTAGAGCATTTGCCGGCATTTTTAGCAATAAACCCGTCCGACCTGAAACTAGTGAAGCTGATTGGAGAGGGGAGTTGTTCCAAGGTGTACGAGGCCACGTGGCTTGGTTGCACTTTGGCAGTCAAGAGGTTCAAGTCGGCATTTGTGTCCACCCTGCACAAGGAATTATGTTTCATGACCAAGCTTCCCCATCCCCACGTCGTCAAATTGGTGGGTTTCTCCCTGGAGCCTCAAGGATGTTGGATAGTTATGGAGCTTATGGACATGGATCTACGGAGGTTGATTGAATCTCGTCTTCTAAAAAAGCACACATCACCATCAACTCAACCATTCTCCCTCCATGAGGCTGTGGATATCATAAAGAAAATCGCATTAGGCATGAAGTTCTTGCACTCCAGGGGAGTCACACATAGGGATTTGAAGGCTTCCAATGTGGTGGTGAGGAGGCCTTCCAGTAGTAGCATTGAAGTGAAGATTATGGACTTCGGCGTGTCCCAATATATTGGGGACTCGCCTGCCAAAGGCTCAGGCACTAGGTTTTGGCGGGCACCAGAAATTTTGAAGGAACTTGACCATGGAATGATTCAATCCACAAACATTGATCTTCAGGCTGCAGATGTTTATGCTTTTGCAATGACTTGCTATGAGGTGTTGACAGGTCATATTCCGTTTGAAGTTGAGGAGATTCTTACACAAAAAGGGATTCGTGCAGCAATCATCGATTCTGGGCACAGGCCAAAGCTCCCTTCTGATATCAATTCAAGCATGGAAGAGCTCATCTTGAAATGCTGGCACCAAGAACCTCAACAGAGACCCAACTTTTCTGAAATATGCAAACGACTGGGCACCATTCAGGTAGGATGCTCAAGTGAATACTTAAGAGCCCAAGTGAAGTAGATGAGTAATTAATCATTTACAACAAAGTGATCAAACGAGAATGTTTTGAAATCCATAATCACAGGGTTGCAAATAGCTCATGGCAACAGATTACTTTGGTGACCTTCATCTTTTGAGTCTGTGATTGCAGTTGCTTGGGTGACAATGCAAGTCTAATTGATTTTGGGTGAGGAGTGTATATTAGTGAGATAATACAAGGCTTTTGCTATGCAAGCTCGAATACATAGTACTCTCCATCGCCATTGAACTAACAACATCATCTTCTCATCTGGTAATCTTGTAGGAAACATTGAAATATATCAAAACACGCATGTCCTTGAAAAACCTGATCCCCATCTTTCATTCCATTCAACACAAACACTCTTCCAGCCGGCACTAATAGATAGGAATTTACACAAAGGTATCTTACAGCTAAATGTGGAGAAGGTTGGGAAGTTCGTTTGCTTACTGGAGAAGACATTATATTCACAGTGGTTGAAAACCAAGAATGCCAACTTACCGGGTGAGAAGATCATATCCATGCTTGTTTGTGAATGCATCTTTCATCAACAACTGCATGTTGTGTACCAATTGTTGGGTAGGATACTGAGGCAGCCTGATTCTACTTGTAGCCACTGCATAGTATACTCTTCACAAGTGATCGCATACCAAATGAAATTGTTCACCCATTGATAAATTTAACAAGTTTTGTTATATGCTTTGCAGGATCATCAAAATTGGCTATGGACGTGCCTTAGGAGGTAGATACCACAGGCACTATTACAATAACAACCCCAAGCCAGTATCATAACTTGATGCAGGAGGGTGCTCTCTATCCAGGTGCGCTACAATCACATCTGGCATTTAAACTCTTAGTTCTCTGAAACCTAGCACAAAAGAAAACTCCACGCACATGCTCCTGGAGAGCACCAATAGTTACAATCACTTAGTTTACAAGCAGGAAGATATGTCGGCATAGTGGCAGAGGCACATTGTTCGACTCTAACTTGCTACGAGGTCTTATTGGCAAGCCAACTTTGAACTTGTACATGAATTGGCTCCTGCATAAACTCCCTGCATGCAATATAGCTTGGCAAAGTTTGTTCACAAATTTTGAATTACGAGACCCAAACTAAGGTCTAGAACCCAATGCTAGTAAAATGACTGAAAGCACACCACATCAGTTCAAGACCTCCTCTCATTCGCAGAGGCCTGTATGATATTCAGCTCAACGGAACAGATTGCCCAGAATCCCCGACAGACAGCATCCAGAAACTCAGTCTTGAGACTGTAGCTCGCAAACTACTAAGTTAACAATCAACAGATAAGCTGACGAGATTCATGCCAAGCGATCGGCTAAGAAAGAACAAAGAAGCTATAGTGCCAGGTCCTAAATCAGATCTTGATGCAGAAAAACGAAGGAAAATGGTGATGGAGATACAATGCACCATCGATGTTACATCCTCCAGATGTATCACAATCGGACAGAGAGCTAACGTGAAAACCCCACCAAACCTACCAAACCAACTACAGATACACGATCAATTCGAGAACCAGGGAAGACAAAATCTCGAAGCATAGGTGGTAAGCATACTAATCGTTCTTTAGGGCTCTGCAGGGAAGTGGCGAACTTATCGACACAAAATTCCAGGCCCCCACTATGATCGCAACTAAGGAAGACAAAATCTCAACAAGTAGGTGGTGTTGTGAAACACCATTTAGGTTAAAGTCGGATGACGCCAAAGCTTAAGCGCGCTCTCCCCTGATGCGGCGAGCCAGCTGGATGTCCTTGGGCATGATAGTCACACGCTTGGCATGAATGGCACACAAATTAGTATCCTCAAACAATCCAACCAAGTAAGCCTCGGAGGCCTCCTGGAGAGCAAGCACCGCAGAGCTTTGGAAGCGCAAATCGGTCTTGAAGTCCTGCGCAATCTCCCTCACCAGCCTCTGGAACGGAAGCTTGCGGATGAGCAGCTCGGTGGACTTCTGGTACTTGCGAATCTCACGAAGCGCCACGGTTCCAGGCCTGTAGCGGTGGGGCTTCTTCACTCCGCCCGTGGCAGGGGCGGACTTGCGAGCCGCCTTAGTGGCCAACTGCTTGCGAGGTGCCTTGCCTCCCGTAGACTTGCGAGCGGTTTGCTTCGTACGCGCCATCACTGGTCCCGGATCGCGACGCACAGAAAACTGAATGCCAAAAGCAGCGAGATCGGAGCACTAGAGAACACTAAAAGACTTGCAATGCAGTGGAGATGGTGTAGGATTTGAAGCTTGGTGTGTATCTATAAGTTGTCGAAGAGCTGACGGGCGCGGGAGTTAGTCCATTTTGAATTACAAGCTTCGCGCCAACATGGATGGATGGATGGATGGATGGATGATCTGGTGGATGGATGGTGATGGATGAGGATATATGAGTTTTCTCTCTCTTTGTTTCTTTTCTTCATAGCTACAGTCTCGGGTGGTCATATTGATAAGTATCGATCACCTACCTTGCATTAAGTAGTAAGTTTAGCGGGCTAATTTGGTTTCTTAACTTAATTGGGAACCTATAATGGAGTAATTTGGTGGTTAGGTGTGGATCTAAGAACAGATACCAAAACGATATGTGCTCGAATGAGATTTGAAATGGTAAGTATGTCTAAAAGTGACACTTATTTGAAGCGACGACTATTTTTTATCATTACCGCATCAACAAGTAAGTATAACACGGTTGCATTAAGTAAGTCAAAGTTAAAATCTAATTTTCATTTGTGGTATGAAGTAAAAAAATTAGCAGTGCTTTGGCCAATCGTGATGGCAACTTTGTAAGAAGAATGTAAGATAAGTTTAAAATGAGCACCAATCAGTATGGTTGATCTAGGATCTACTTGTTCAACAAATCGATGTAAGAAGTGTTCAACAAACAATCAACAATACATGTTCAATACAAGACTCTCATGCACTATAATGTTTTTGTGGGAGTTCTCACCCAATATTGTTGACCCCCCCCCCCCTGAGTTGGCAAAAGGTCCATTGCATGGGACTGGACTCCGCAATGCTATTGGTTTTGTATAAACTCTTTGATGTCAACTTAGGGTATTTAAAAACAGTTTAAATGACTTAAGAGAAAAGACTTCCAATGCTCATTTGAACATTTTTTGCATTGCAAGAGAAAAATCACTAGAAGGTATCATCCATATGGTTGAAAGCTAAATCTAACATATTAATGTGTCCAAAAACCATGTATAGAAAGGCATTACTAAATAAAATTGCATCTCAAGGTTCACATTAATTAGTATGTAAAATTCATAGTATGAAAGAAAAAGAACAAGCAATCATGTGTAGAAACGGTGGCTAGAAATTATAGATATTATGTTTAATTTAACATGGTAATCTTTCATGTACTTGATTGTGTTTGAGCCCCGATTCCAAAAAAAACCCACATGGAGAATTTCATTAGGGGAATAAAGCTATTCCAACAAGAGTTATCATCATCAACAAAATTACCTTTTTTCCCTCCAAAACCCCATCCAAGCTTCAGTTCTCGGCATTTAAGGGTTAATACACATGTTTTGTTTCTTGAATGTACTCTCTTGCATTCTTATTGTATATACAATAAGAATATAAGGTACTATAAAAATAAATATAATATAAAATATAAGAATACCTTATATACATTATATATTCATTGGCACACTTACCTTATATTTTATAGTATATTTTATATTTATGTTCAGACACATGCTCAATACAATCATGATGAATATTGCTAAGCACACCTCAAGGCCCCAAAAATTCACAATTCACACCAGTCCGCCATGATAACACACACACATATACAACTCTAGGGCAAGCCTCTCTTTTCATGTTTACTCGTGCATGAATGTTGTTTCCGCGTGGGATTCATCATTCAAGTGGATCAACTTGAACGTTGGAATACATATGGCATAGTCTGAGGGGCAAGTAATTATGTGTTGTTGCAATAGGGATTGAAGTTTGTGGCGTCTATGTACTAGATAGTGTGCAGGATGATAGTGCCTACTGTAAATAATAGGTAGCAAGTCGTGGCAACATCAAGCTACCAATTATTTATGGTAGCCACGATCCGTGTGCACACTATCAAGCCAACCCTCGAGACATGCGAAGAGCCATGATATACATCATAGTAGATAGGGCGATAGTGGCTAGGAATGAGGGCACATGCTATAGCTGAGCTCTTGAGTCTAGTCAATCAAAAGCGACCTATGTGGCAAAGCCACCTTGTCTTGAGTGTTATGTAATCTCACTCATCGTGGATGAAGGGGCTATGATAAAAACAAACGCCCTGCATGTTAAGAGCCGATTTATTTTTGCCATACACCTCGCTAGACTAATTTACATAACATTAAGTAGCAATGCTAGGAGGGTACCCTTGAGTACCCGCACATTTACCTCAACAAGAAGGAAAAACTTTGCAAAGCAAGGGTGAATGAATGGATAATTAATCAAATATAGAAGCTTCAAAAAGGTATCAAAGAGGTTTCCAATGCAGGTGTCGGGAGACTTTTCCAAAAAGTGCAACTACCTTTTTGACCTCACCAACTTTCCCGTTGCTTTATAGCTACTTAGATTTGTTTAGATCATAATTTAGCCTAGATTAGGACCTTTGCCACCACTTGGCATTAGTTTTGTCCTGGAAACCGACATAATTAATTCTAAGCATTGAAAGTAACTACCCAAATAAATCAAAAATAGCCCAAGTAAAACTCAAACTTTGCTCTACCTTTACTCTTGAAAGAGCATCGAACTGGCACGCGCTGGTTTGATGCTCTTTTGAGAAGGTCAATCCGGGCTTGCTACTTAATGTTGTGTATGATCTCTGATGCAATTTACATAGGCAAATCATCTCAAAGTAGTTGTTTCCAATCTATAGTCTAGTAGTACTATGCATTCTCGCCTTCCTAATGTATGGGTCTACGTAGACATCAAATCCTCGGCCTCATAATAGAAAGGCCTACACGGTAGTCACAACTAATTCTCCAAAGGAAAACACTCCTTGGCACAAGGGGTCTGAAATATTCACTCATCCATGGGCATACGAATCTACAAAATTCACACCCCATGGGCATTGGGGTTTGAAACATTCACAACCACGGGCACATGGGTCTACAAAAAATTACAGCCCATTGGCATAAGGGGTTTGAAAATTTAGACCCTATAAGCTTCAACTTTGTAGAGGATCTACCATATCTAAAAATAAGAATATATCTAAGTAATGTACATTCAACTAGGCTTAATATGCTTAACCAAATTTAATCACAATCAATTAGTTTGAATGTGTATGAATACTTGTGTGAGTAGAAGGAATTAACTAAATTAATATTGAATAAACAAATAAAGAATAGTACATCGATTTAAGTCACATTTTAGAACGACAAAGACCCTTTCAAATGGTAAGTCACATAAATTATAAGGTCCTCAATGATAATGTGGATTTTGTAATAATTTTGACTTGCAAGTTAATTAGTTGCTTTATTGGCGGTTTCACTTCGCGAATGAAATCCCAATCAATTGCTTGTTTTACTAGGGGTAAGTGAACATTTGTATTCGATTTTGGATCTTGAAGGTGAAGTGCACTCAATATGGGTTTTGTGGATAAGTGGCCTTCAAGAATGTAATGGCAAATTATTATTACGAAGTCGGGCAGGACGGGCAATAATTTTCAGTTGAGATTAAAAAACTGATATTTTTATAGCGGGGTTGTCAGATCGTGGGCCCTGGCCTTGACACCCCCCTCGAAGTTTGTAAATATATGATGGGGTCATGGCTCAACAAGTGGGGCTTGTGTAATTTGGCATTAGCTCTAGCCCCAACCCACAATGGAGTTTTGGCTCCTTATATATATATATCAACATACTATACCTCCATGATGCCAACTTGCAGGGATGAACATATGTGCTTACTATTGTTGATATTTCTCTTCATGCGTGGTCCTCGCCCATGATAAAATATAATAAATAAACAGTTGTGAGGTTTTGAAGTGCTAGATGTTGTACGGTGATCCATTAGAACTTTAGTACAAATCTTTTCAAAAGATCCAAGGATTCATCTTCTTTGTTATGTCCAAACATGTTTGTGAGTTCAAAATCTAGCCAAAAACTTGGTCTATACAAGATGATGTTGCAAACTCATAGAAGTTTTGTGGTAGAGCAACACATTCATTACATTGACAAAAACGTTTCACCATTATAAGGACATATTTTGACACCTCACGATGTGGCCATCAATGGTTTTGCAAAATCAAGACTGCACCTATAGTCGAATCTCATAATGGGTAATGACAACAAATATGGAGATATTGTGTTGAAGCTCAGTCTAACCCGATTACAAATCTCGCATCTCCTCACATACGTTATCACTTCTTAATGCATGTCTATCCATCAATATTGACTACACAACATCTCATGTGTGTGTTGTACTCCAAAACGGTCAAAGTCTTCACGAATCGGTTGCATCAATTGGAAACGTTGGGCATGTCTAAAAATTGTTCTTCGTGCCCCATCTAACCATACTCAAAAGATGAGTTTATCCTTCCAAAAAAATCTAGCCATCCACAGAACCTATACAATCTCGTTCTTGAATGTGATATTAGGCGGAATCTCCCCACATTATAGATGATATAAAAATCCATTGTTTTTCCACGCATCTATGGTGACTCCGAGTCGTCCTCTTTCTGAGTCCACATCTACAACCTCTTTTAAAAAATATTGTCATAAATTGGGTTGAATTTTCCCTCCATCCATGGCAAATAGCATGAAGCATGCCACACTGGCACATCTTCTTGATATGAGGTAATGTGCCATCTAGCCCCGGCCATGTCATCTTGTAATGTGTTTGGATCGTGGCTTAAACCATCACCATCGCAACCTTGTCTTGTGAACTACCTCAAAGTCATATTCTTGCAACTGATGAGGCCCATCTAGCTACACTAATATAGTCCTATTAGTGTGAGTGGAACATTAGCGGGAAAAAATTTAGTGTGGGCCACACCAATTCTTTGGTCATGGTGGAAGTAACGTGGGTCCAAGACCCCGAGTCTTCCCCTAAGTCTCCATGAAAACTTATGCCTGATAAATTAAATGTTAGTTATATTACAAAAATAGCACAAAATCAAATAACCATTCAAATTAATTTTCTAGAAAAACAATCGATGTGGCCCACACTAATTTTCTACTATAAAATTTAGCATGGGTTGAAAATTGATGTGACCCATACTAATTTTAATTATGATGATTAGCGTGGGCTCTAGAAAATTAATGTAGCCCACACTAATAAGACTATTTAGTGTAGCTTCCATGTCAGCTTATCAAACTCCATCATAGCATATAATTAGGTGGCTTGGCATTCATGGCAAACATGTCATAGGTCCAATAAAAATTTACCCCTATAGTTTATCGTTAATTCATTGCATCTTGATCTAATTAAACAAATATCATGGGGGGTGCATTGGTTTTTTGTACTTGTAGCTCGTAGGGTGCACATTAGGGATATTAATTATGATTGTGATTTACAAACTATTCGTAGGGCTAGGGTTTTTTCCGGCAATGTGCATATTATAGGTGTAAAATACATTATAGAATATTGGAGTTGTAAGAAAATTCACAACAAGAGAATATACATACAGAAGATTATAGAAGATAAGGTAGGACTTAAGTTGAAGATAATCATCCAACATCTTCATATTTCATCTGGTTTATGAACTATTTATCCACCATCATTGCTTGTCACTGACCCAATGCCCTATGGTTTGGGGTTGGATTTCAAGGTGGTGGGAGGTCTAGAGTAAGTGTTTATCATTGTAGACTTAAGAATGGTAGTTGAGTTGGCTACAATGACATTCATGGTAGGAACGGGGTAGGAACCAATTTGTACAAGTTACATCCAATAGATGAAAGAGTTTTCCAAGACTTTTGTGAGCCATAGTGAAGTATTTTTTGCATACAAATACTAGAGGCTTATTTGTTGCAAGTATTTTTCATATACATATGGCATGGTATTATTATTATTATTATTATTATTATTATTATTATTATTATTGTGTGTGTGTGTGTGTGGTATACATATACTATGTCTTAGCTATAAATTTGTATGTGTATTGTTTTTTGTTCAATGTAGCTAGGGGTATTAAATTGACGATGACTCATGCACTTAACATATGTTTTTTCGTGAAAGATTCAACCCTTGGGACGAATATGAGGTCTTTGATACTAATTCCAAGGTCACATCTATCTTTGAGAACAAGTTCGAGCTGAAGGGGTTGGAACCAACTCACATGACTCCCACGGATCCTTGACCCACAATTTTATAATAATTTCCACTTGTGGCAATTTAGAAACGGGATCACATTGTGATGATGCAATTCAAATTGAAAGATGAAGCTAAAATTAAATTCAAAGTGCTCAAACATTGAGACTGTTTGTCTCAGTTTAGGCCATGAGCACGAGATCTCAAAGCTAATATAAGCTTGATTAGCTAGCCTAAGTGCTGATGCATAGATGTTATTTGAGCAAGCCATGAAACTAATAATTCACTAGAAGGCACTGTAAAGGCCTGGGCCAAATGTCCTATGTGATATGAGGTATCCTTACTTTGCATAGTGCACCCCACATATTTTGATTTTTGGACATGACATTATGTTTCTCCAACCAATTAGGCCGCTGAAATCCATCCTTGGGCCTTTACGTTTTGGTAATGCATTCGGAGGAGTGCATGACCTATTACGTAAGCAATGAATAAGCTACAGTAGTTTCTGGAAGTAACTTGTTCTTGGAACTCAGGGCTTGCCACGTGTGTTGGCACCTGGAACGTATGACACAAACTTGTGACGGGACATAGGACGCGGCTTGTGGATGAACGCCTTTCATCCGAATGTGGATGGCTTTGGGTTGAAATCTTCGGCTGTCGACCTTCGACCTTTGGATAATTAGTTACCTCAGATTTTAGTCTTGTGGTTCCGATTTGTTTGCTGTTCGACGCTCCGCTACGATCAAATCACTGCTACGTTATTCGATTTAGTGCATCCGTGTCATCTGTGAGCGACAAGAAAAGCATTTAGATTGTTGTATGGCGCACTCTCGAGGAGCGGAAACGCGCACAAAGCTTTGCAAGTCGATTGCTGTCGTTCTACAACGTCCTCGGCCCCCATTCTTGGTAAGATTTGGTCCTGGCCGTGATTTCTCAGGCTCTGATGATCTTTTGAACGGATTGCTCTGATGTGCGAGGCTGTCAAAACGAGAGGACGCAAAGGTTCTACAAACCAAACATGGAGTGGTGGCCAGGGAGGGGAAGTGGTCAATCGGGTTCGATATTGTGGTTCTGTTTTGGAGGATTGGAGCTTCTTCACGTGGTAGGGTTACTTGTTGTTCGCTCTCGAACCCGAGAGCCGAGCGTGTTTATTGGACATCATCATCATCATTTTGACGCCCTCCCCTCCGGAATTTGAGGGCCTCGCGAGGAAGAGGGTTATGATATGGGGAAGTCGTCCTCTTCCTTAATCCCGACTCTCCATCTCAAATGCCAAATGGTTATGCTTAAAGGGCTCTGCGCTGCGGCGGCATGGTGCCAGTGATTATACACTCTTTGATTAGTGTTTCCTTTTTGTAGAGTATTCTGTCCTTTACAGATTCAAAACTCGGACAAACCATCTCCTCAAGGACCGGAAATGAGTTTGGTGCGTTGGTTATGGACTAGGTAACTCGCGAGGGCAGGGCCGAGCGGGGCTACTGTACATAACCGTTTCGACGGGCCTTTACTCTGGACCCTCCGTTTATGACAACTGACGGCCTAGTTTGAGGGTGCGTGAGGGAGAGGGTTATGCTATGGGGAAGTCAACCTCATCTTCAATACCGGAGCTCCACCTCAAATGCCCAATGGTTATGGTTGAAGTGTCTACATTCGCTTGCGGGGTTATGGTTCTAGGGTTTCTAAACTCTTCAAATAGTTTTTCTTTTTTACAGAGTACTTTTGTCCGTCATCATAAATTCAAACTCGTACCAACCATCTACTCGAGGACCAGGAAATTGCGCTTGACGTTGCACTCATTGCAGTGAGAAAAGATCATTTAAGCCATCTTGCTTCTTGTAGAGTGCTGCAGGGGGAGTCTATCTCTCTCTGCCCTTAGTTTCTCGGGGTAGGTCCCTTGCAAGTAGGGTCTGCAGAAGCCGTCATGCCGCCCAGGCCGTCCTGAATTTTGAAAGGTCAACTTTACTTGTTTAATCTTCGTCTAACCAAGGTCTATGGATCTTGTTGTTCGCTCTCGAGTTTGGTCCCTTGGTTATGTTGAAGGGTTCGCCGTTCGCGTGCGGGGTTATGGTGCTAGCGGTTATAGACTCTTGAATTGTTTTTTTCTGTCGCAGAGTACTTCTGTCTGTCTTCACAATTTTAAAGTCGGACAAGCCATCTACTTGAGGACCAGGGAATTGTACTCGATGTTGCACTCGTTGTAGTGGAAATGCCTCATTTGAGCCATTTTGCTTCGGGTAGAGTGCTGCAGAGGGGATCCAATCTCTCTGCTCTTAGTTTCTTGGGTAACAACACTCATGAGTAGGGTTTGCAAAGTCCTGTTAAAAAGCTCTCGCAGGAATTTGAAAGTTAATACCGCCTGTTTGAGTACTTCTGCCCATGCTTCCATCGAGAAATGTATGTGCAAAAGCTCTTTATTAAAAAATCAACGAGCCTTATATATGTTTCTGAATTGCATTCCTTGTTTCAAGGCAGTCATCAAAACCTGCACGCAACCCAACTTGTTTTTATCTAGTAGAAACATGTGGCCGCTTCCAAACATCACTGACTATGATAGTATACGTTCTCACCACTACAAATTAGACAAAATCTTGTCCAGATCTTGGGGTGACGCCAAAAGCACTTAGTTCATATGTGTCTTCCACTTACTTCATGAGGACCTGGATGCGTAGCGTTACTTCCAGTTTCTGAATCGAAAGTAGGCTGCTGCAAGTGATCTATTCTGACTAGTAGTATATATCCTCAGCGATGTTCATCATCCCTTACCAGTTGCCTACGGTGAAGTCTGTTGGTTTGTATCACCTCTGATGAAGTGGGCTATGTTGTCTTGTGCCTCAACATTGATTGGTGAGGTACATGTATTATTTGCGTGCAACCTTGATTGCAACCTTGATATAACATCAACATTCTGTTGGTTGCTCACAACTTTATCCAACTCAAATATGATGTGTAACTATGGTATCCTACAATGTTAGTCCTTGACAAGAAAGTATTGCTGTTTGTGAAAACAACTCACTGGTTTACTCACCTCTGTTACAGGGTATCTAAATCCGGGATAAAGTTGATAAAGTGAGGAAAAAGATGCAGCACCATCTAGTATCCTACTATTAGCAATCACAAGTATTAGGTACCCTTGTGGGGTTGCTGTGAGATAGACTCTTGTCTTGTTCATTGCTAATTGGTCTTGCATCTCAAGAAATAGGTATGTGCAGTGACAAAGTAATCATATGGTGGATTGAGTTGCTGGAGTCTAGCTATGCCTATTGGAATGAAGCTGACGATAATGAAGCAACATAAGATCATGAACAACCTTTGATTGCATTGTCATAATTACTTTGGTAAATATGTGCCATGCACTCAAGGTGTTGGTTGGAAATACAAGACTTGTTTCACACTCTCTACTTATCCTCTTGGCTTGTGTTTCTCAGGAATTTGTTGTCAGCCTTGATCAGATCCTGAACGTCAATAAGAGAGCAGCATTATGGCCTCCTACTTATGCCGTGCTAATGAAGCAATGGAAAAGCTCATGATTGTTGACAAGAAAATCAATGATATTCAGCTCAATAATAAACAGGTGGAGTTTTTACGGCATGTTATTCAGGATACCGTTCAGATAAAAGCACCAGCTGTTTCAAGTCAAGATGATCAAGTGAATCTGCGAGAGCTTTGTTTTGCAATTGAGCGTGCTGAGGTTCTTATGAGTTGTAGCAAGAACTTGCTTCAAGGCGCTCTTCTGCATACAGACCTCACTGAAGAAATCTCTACACTTGTTTCATTCTTCTTGAAGCGTGACACTGTGAAGTCATTTGACAAGGACCTGGATGACAAATTGCAACATGATCTAATTGAGTTGCGGAAGAAATTGGAGGCGAGAACAAAGGCATCGAAAGGACAGGAAGGTGATCTTGCAACTTACTTACTGGGAAGGTTATTCCAGGGCGACAGTAGTTGTCGTGATCCAAAAATCCCGTCAAAGGAAAATCATTGGGAAGTAGAGACAAGCACACTGGGAAATGCAGGGCACTGTCTGGGTAAAGGTACGTCTGGGTTTGTGTATGAGACGATGTGGCTGGGAGAGAGGTTTGCTAGAAAGTTTTTCCCAGGGACAAACAACCCTGCTTTTGAGAAAGAGGCACCTGCACTTGTAGACCTCCGGCACCTGAATATTGTGCACACATTTTGCTGGTCTAAGGACAGACGGAGCTACTCGCTTGTGATTGAGAATTTTGGCACTGATCTTCAGACATTCTTGCAAAGAAAGAAAGGGTCAGTGGGAAGGAAGAAAGAGGAGGACAACTGTGAAGTGCCTTTTGGAAGTGAGAAATGGCTGCTTGAAGCAGTTTGTATAATGCTGCAGATTGCTGCAGGCATGGAGTACTTGCATGAGAAGGGTGTGGCACATGGAGACCTGGAGCCAAATAATGTACTGGTTAAGGCTGTGAATCCTCAGAGGGAAGGCCATTTGCATGTGAAGGTGGTTGATTTTGGGCTATCAAGGACAAAGTTGTGGAGGTCAAGATATTCAGGTGAGAGGCAGGAAAGAGGCTTTGGAATACGATGGAAAGCACCAGAGCAGATATCCTGTGTCCATTTCTTGGAAAGTTCAGATTCAGACACAGACTCAGAAGAAGAGGAAATGGCATCAAAGGACGATTCAAATCTAGAATTTGGGGCATTAGCAGTTGCTGATGTTTACAGTTTTGCTAACATATGCTCATACATTCTGACTGGGGAAGTTCCGTTCCGAACTTCTCGCACCCCGAAGGACTTGCAGGATAATATCAACTCTGGGAGGACACCAGACCTTCCCCCGCTGTGTCCTCCACCCCTCAAGAATCTTCTACAGAGATGTTGGAATAAGAAAGCTGCTGACCGACCTTCCTTTACTAAGATTTGTCAAGAGCTGCGATTTTTCATCTCTCATAGTGAGTTGATCCTTTTTCAATGTCATACAATGTTGTGCCTGCTTGTTGTGTTGGCAGCCTGTGACAGAACAGTTAAATTAAGTACTGAATCTGTATCAAAACTTTTATTGCACAGAAGGATGTTATATAGTTCATTTTGCCTTGTTGATGACATTTCAGTATCTGTTATCAAGGGTGAACCAGCCCTCAAAAAAATCCACCTATTGTGACATGGATGTGATAAATTGCATCTAGTCTAATATTACAAGCTTTCAGATGGTGATTGCAACAACAGGCTAGTCTCTTTGTGTGTTAATATGAAAGGTTTTCTTGCAGAGTTGACAGACTTCGAGAGTTCTAGAATGCAGGAGGCACTGACTGGCTCATGTTTGCCGCCTACAAAGCAATCAGCAGAAGATATGGACTTGGAGTCTACGAAGTCAAGGAAGAAGTCATTGGCATGTGAGTCTAGGGTTCAAGGCATTGAACAAACACTTGCACCTACCTGGTATTTGGGGACTAAAGGCCATCAACAGCGGTCTGTGCTACCTCCTGTAGAGTTGGGTACCTCAAAGTGCTGTAGAAAGGTCGAAAGGTCAAAGGGTCAAACGGGAAAAAGGGCAAAGCGGCAAGCAAGTTATTAACTGAAACAAGGCGTACGAGCGAGTAAGTAACGGACCCATGTTTCTGATCTGTCTCAAAGTGGAAGACAGTTCCTATTGTTGAGGTAACTATGTCATAGTTTCTTGATTTTTTCAGAAGAGCTTTCTATATGTGGTCTCCTAGACCAGTTCCCTAACACCTTTGTAATTTATAGCTTAGTTGAGAAGATTGTGGTCACTCCTTGGCCCTTTTGTACAGAAGTATACAACATCTTACTGTGATGAACAGAACGTGCATAAGCTTTTTCAAGAACCTTGTTCAGGGAGACTCCCATCAATGCAATGCCATCAAAAGAGTATCAACATTGTTGTCAAACGTGATTTCCAGACTTAAATAAAGTTATCCATGAATCTAATGGGACTTTTTGTTGGGAGTTGGTCTCCTATGATATTCTACTGGTTGGTTTGCATACAATATCAATCATTTCTTTCCACTTGTGCATGCTCAGAGGTGGTGTTTGAACTTGAATGAAGAGAAACCTATTACAGTTCATTGGGGGCCAGATTAGTTTCCAACTGACATATATAATTTAGACGTTAGCTTGCTTGCACTTCAAGATAGAACTGTCAGCACTGTGTATTTGTTTTGTCTAGCTTCTGTCACTATGGTGACCACAGTATAAAGAACAGAATTTTCTGCATGTAGAGGTTATTTATCGCTCTGGAATAGTTGTGATCTGCCCTTCAAACCAATATTGGTGTTTTCAAGCAAGGCTCCTTTTTGCACCCATCACAAGCAAAAAGAAAGGCATTAGAGTCTGAAATTAATCTTGCATGTCGAAAGAAAAGTGATAATGAAAAAATGCCCGCCATAAAAAAAAAGAGCCAGTCAAAAGAAAGGTTCCCTGAATAATACTTGTCAACCATATCCCCTAACTGGCTGGGGCGAACCAACCCGTACACTGGTTCCTTGGAGGCAAGGGTTTAGGCATCCAACAAGGAAATGAGTGTATGGGTTGGTTTGCCCAAATCTCCCATAACTATGGGCATACAATTTTGCATCTTGTAATATATTATAAGCCATGATTTGATATCACATTGACTTAGGAGATACGAGTAAGCTTTTGCACTTGTAAATTTTTTGCACCTTGTACATGTTTTCTTTGCAATTTCCTAATCTACCCCTCGGCGATAAAATCCTAATCTAGGATTCTCATATCCATTGCATTAAATGGTATTGACTAGGTAGAGATTGGAGCAATATGTGCAAGGTGTGTTAAAAAAAATGTTTATCTAGATTCATGTTTGCAAACATTTTGTCCAGGAACAATTTTTTTTTTGTAGTGGAATCCATTGACTTCTACGGAACTTTTAATCTTTCTTGGGTAAGGCGGTTCCATCGTTTGTTAGTTGCCTAATTAATAAATAATTACTTGCCCTTATACTGTGTTAGAGTGGGTGTTGCGTGCCTTTCTACATAGGGAAAAGTACACTAATTTGATATTTAGTGTCACCAATTCTAATTGGGTGCAAGCATAGTAAAGTGGACCAAAAAAGTGCTCCGGTATATGAAAGCCATGATTTTCTTGGTCAAACGCCTATAAGTAGTAGCAAAATGTTGTTTAAAATAGATTATTTTTCATGATGACCTCTATTGTTAAGTTAGGTACTCAAATATAGAATATCAATATGAGATCTTCAAAACCTATCATCAAAAGTGACGCGTAAAAGCAACTGACTAAATATAGTTTTGAACGTAAATTTCATGACCTTAAATATTTTGAACTTGGAATTTCTTTTCATATTCCTTGAATTCATTATAAACTTGAGGTCATCGTAATTTTTTTTTCAAAAATTCATCAATTTAATGTAATGTAATTGTATTTTAAACAAGTTTTTGACAATTATCTTTCCAATGACACCCACTTGCACTGTCTTCTAAAATACATATACGTTGTTTGAAATTGTTTTTTGTGAACATAAATTGCTTGGCTTTGTAGATTCATATGTTTTCTAAATGTTTATGAATTTTTAATTCATAAAATTCAAAATTAGTATATTGTTTTGGATCACTTTCACTTAAACCTGAGCAAGGATCAAGAGCTGTCCACTTTACCGTGCTTGCACCCAATTGCCGTGCTCAATACTAATTGTAAACCACAGTATAGTGTCACCAACACTAAATGTTAACCCAACGTTATTTGTCATTCCTTGTAATTTTTTTGGGGATTATAGATTTACAGTGTTGCAATTACTATCACTTTACCAAGTGATTTTTCATCCAAATTCAATCATCCACGACAATATTTCATCACAAGTTGCTGACAAGAGAAGGTAGGTTTTGGTCAATGGATGAACTCATCCATCATCCATGACAATATTTGTTCACTTATTCATAAGAAGTGTCATCCAAAAAGTTACCATAGTGACATTAAATACCATTTGGCACTAAATATCATATTTAGTGTAGTTGATGAGTCTAGTAGCTTGTCACTTGCTGTGACAAAAGTATAATATTTAGAGTAGTTGTTCGAGGTAGTTGTGACTTTAAATCATGTATGGGGGTTTCAGTAAAGAGAAAAAGATTCTTTGCAAAGACGGACAAGGAAATGCACATGTATTTGTATGAATGTTCTGTTAGAGACACCTAATTGGTGTATGGGTTCATATTATGTCCAAAAGTAGAGGTCCACATAAAGATACCAAGTTATTATACATTAGTGCATCTTAATTGTTTTCTTTATCAAATTAGATTATCAAATCAACCTCAATATGGCATCAAGAAGAAATATAAAAGTATGTGAAAATCGTCAATACATGACCATGAGAAAAATGATGATCACAAATCCGTGGTGGCTAGATGGAAGGCTCGTCATTTTCTTCCAACTAGTTCAGTTTCTATTACTCGTCATGTATGTATAAGCAATATTGGATAGCTTGAACAAAAGGTTTCCTGATTTACCTATTTTCAATGCATCAATTTTTTCAATCTATAGTGATGAAGAAGTGATGAAGAAGTTTGTATAACTATGTCAAAACAATGGTTGGAGAAATTCATCATAAAATTTGGATTAAAGGTGGTTGATAGTGATGCAAGGCCGCACCCGGAGGTGCTGGGCCGGGACCGGATTTGGCCAAGCCCTACCCGGAAGCTCCCAACCGGGTAGGGTGGTTAGCCGGTCCCTAATCCCGGCTCCACGACGGAGGCCGCACTGGTAGGGTATGTGCCGGATGAATCATGTCTTGGTGATGATCCTCGACATACTCAGATTGATTACACAGATTGGACATTGAAGATTAGTGATCCATTTCTGAACATGATAGGCTGTAATGCTATATCACTCACTCATAATGGCAGGAACAAAATGGAAAAGGTTGTGGAAGTGGTGCTCATTTGAAGCCACCGAGCTTTAGTGACTGCAATGTCCATGGTTTCTGGAGCTTCCAAGTCTGTTAGAGTGTTTGGTTTTAGGTCTATTGTCATCATTGAGAGTTTTGGATCTCTAGTTGAGGAGTCTTCTTGCTGATGCAATCAAGTAGGCGTGGTGCTGGAGCTTTAAGCCTTTGTAGGAATCATGTTACATCAGAAAGAGGCCTTTTAGAAATTCATGACCCCCCTGCACCTCGCTCAAACCACATATTCACTCCCACAGAAACACCACAAACGCTCACGAACTAAACTGCACAAAAATCGATACACTCTGATGCCAACTCGCATCTCGATTCTGCTCCCGATGATACCTACCTACCCTTGTATCGCATTGCCTGCCAATTGTTAACAACAACATGCCTAAGAGGTCCATGTAAACCTTCTGCAAAACGAAAAGATTCCTTCACCAAGTTCAAGCCACTCATCCGATTTCTCACCAAAAGCGAAAGAGCACCAAAAGGCATTGCAGCGGGCATCAACAGAATCACATGGAACCACACCCACCCAATTTCTCACACGTAGAGTTTCCTTTCTCCTTCCCGACAACATCATATTAGGGTTCTGGAAAGAAGATCAAATAAGCGGTGGCCGAATCAGGTAGATGAAATCAATCAAACGGCACAATTTTGCAACTCCCTCGGAGCCTGCCACCTCCGAGACAGGAGTTTGCCAAATATTTGTCTACATTTAAAGTCCACATCGAAAGCACCGGCACACTCACCAGATAAATTTGTATAGATTTGTGGGAAGATTTTTGGGCACAACCGAAGCCAAAGCTCTCACTGAAGCAAGCTCGGGACAAAACCGCGAACCTGTGCAACGACCTCGCGCGCGGAGCATGACCCCGTCAACTTCAAGGAAGAAATGATTAACAGATTCCGTCCACGAAAGCGCGTTATCATCCAATCTCACTCCTAATGTTGCTTGGGAGCACCGTTTCAAAACACTCCTTTCTTTGTGCTTGGCTCCGTTATCCGGGAGGGACATGCCCCCATGCAACCTCTGACACGCCTATATGATCTCCGGTACGGACCTACCGGATGCGGGTTCCAGATTTGCCCCAGCTCTGGTTACCGCACCGGTTCCGGGCTGGCACCCCCGGGTGCGGTCCCCCCCTAAGTTGCTTAAGTTTGTAGAAGCTGAGGCATGAACGTGAAAACAAATAATTGTATGAGGCATGGCAATTTTGTGGGGACATCAACGAGTGGTATATACCAATTGGCCACATCTCATGAAACTTTGGCAAAATATTTGTCATTCCCTCAAGTATTGCAATTTATAAGGGGATTTTCACAACAATTTGAAAGTGCTATCAAGAGCCACTTGCGAGCTTCATTGAAGTTGGGACACTTTGGATGCTTTGATGCAAGTATCATTATGCGGGATAAAGTTGGAGAATATAGATCGGAGAACAATTATTTATTGGCAAGTAATTATTTATTAATTAGGCAACTAAAAATTAATAAAATCCAATTGGAATTATTTATTGGCAAGTAATTATTTATTAATTAGGCAACTAATAATTACAAGGCCCCGCCTCATATCTGCACTGTCACGAAATCCAGGTCATCGTATCCCAGAGCAAGTTTTGGGAGGCGAGCTTGATAAACTTAGCCTTTGTTCACTAGGATTTTCCATTTGCAGACCTGACCCGGTGCATATGCCTGCATCCCCACTCCACGGAAGAATAGGCCCCTCTTGACGGTCCCGTTGGGTTCCATCAAAGTCACGGTTTTCCAAGAGCACTCATCTGCAAGCAGAATTAACCAGAGCTCAACTCATAATCTGCTAACTCATACTTGCGTCCCTCCCCGAGAAGCTCTTGGTAAAATTCTCTCTCAATCTTCCACAAGTTGCTCAAATTTAGGCCACTGCTTGATGGCTTCGCTGGGAGTCAGCGACTTTGCTGCAGTCCTTAGCAACGCCTTGTGGGATTCGGTCCAGTTACCATGCCACACGAAATAGAGACGGATTGGTTTCCACAAGGTCTGCGCCTTGTATGCCCATCACAATAATGACACCCATTGGTCAGGGCTACTAGGATCAGTCAGCTATTACAATAGTGTTAGAAAGTGTTCCAGCTTTACACTAGAGGGTGAATTGAGAGCTCATTGAACAAGTTTGGGCAGTTCGATACTTAAGAAGCTTTCATCCACATTTCAAACTATTCCACTGTCCATACGCAAAGTGGGATGTTTATTACAGGAGGATTGTGAATAAATGTGGAGAATTAATCCATGACAAAGCAAAGAATGACCTAGAGCTGACTGACTTGGGACCCACAAAATGAGATAGGTACGTTAGGATCTTGACCAAGATCAGTAGCTTGTCAAAGATGGTGAGCCACCGTTGCAAACTCCCAACGAACAGCCTGTTACATTCCTGCCGGTAGCTATAGGTTAACTCTGGCGTTGATACGATATGGTGCCTTTCGAGGTAGAACTTTATTTCAACCAAATTACAAAGGAAAACTACCACATAAAAACAAGGATTTTAATGCCTACACAAGGGCAAGTAAAGGCCACAGGTCGCTTCTGCTTTTCCAGCTGGGGGATTTGTTCTTTTAATTCCAGATTAGTAGTTCCTCCTCTTTCCTCCTCCCTTTTTTGCCTTTCCCTTACCATGGGAATGCTCAAGTGGGCATATCACGATAATTTACCGCTCCCGAGCTCTGCCCGGGCACTAACGTTTACATTCCTGCCGGTAGCTATAGGTTAACTCTGGCGTTGATACGATATGGTGCACTATGCTTAGATGACCAACACTAGGCTGAAGAATGCAGAGTGCTGACCCTTCCCCCTTGGTATTGGTAGTTGAGGGTGGGACGCCGGTATGAGGAGCCATTCACGGCAGGCTGACTTGGCAAACTGGGAGCTCTAGCTAGCTAGAGGCTGTAGCGCCTTTAGTATTGTCTAGTTGAACATTCGCACCTTAAGCTTCGCAAATGTGAGCGTTCATGAGTGAGACCACCAGAACCAAAGCCACAGTGCATGTCATGGTGAGGCAACCCGCCTTCACCAATGGTGTCTTCATGATGAGAAACTAACTTGCTGCCCCAGATCACAACTCACGCCTTGCAAAACCTATGATCGATGATCCGAGGATGATTGATGATCTGAACAAGTGATCGATCAAGACTTCAGGAGGAATCAGGTGAGGTCATGAGACCGTTGTAGAAACCCTCTGGCTAGGAGGTGGAGGCAGATGGATCCACTTCACTACACAACGAAGCTTTGCATAACATTATTAAGCAGTGTGCGTTCGTTCATGTGAGCCCTGAGAATATAATCATGGGATGCCCCAACTTAGTGCAGATTCAATTTCCTTGAGTCCCCCTAAGGGCGTGGTTCCATGTGCATACAGTTCCGGCGAAGAGAAATAGAGATCATCAACATTAGCGAAATTTACATCAAAATCTCCAAGCATCTTAATGGCCAAGCACTTGAGAACATGTGGAGCAAGGTGGTCGATGTATGAGAGAGTAGAATTGATTTTTTTGTCCAACATGCAACTTGGAATGTGACAGTCCTCGCACTTAGCCATTTTGAATGTTGCATGACTAAATTGATTGAACTTCATATCTTGAGATGTTAGAAAAATGAAAATAAATCCAAAGTTATGAAACCCTTGGAAAATATTTTAATAGTAATAATATGGCAACATGACAAACTTTCTAAAATGTAAAATATGACAATCTTGGGACGACACCAACAAGTTAATGAGAATTGAATTTTTCATGCTCAAATGAAATTCATTGTCTAGAGTTCTAGAGAAAAGCTACAGTCAAGTCCCCTTTCTCAAACTTCAACTATCCGGCCCCCTACCTAGAATTATGCCAACCGTTCACTTTTGTTTGCTAGGGAAAATCAGCGTACACTTCCATGTGAGGTAAGTGGGTCTAGTAAAACCTAACCACCAATAAATTTGTGGTTAATCTATCTCAAGTGTGGGTCCCTATAACCAATTCGAAGCCTTTAGTGCTAATTTATGAACTCCAAATCAACTTTAAAATAAAACTGCAAGTTGTAATGTAATTGGGCATTGTTTTTCCACCTTGGGGAACATTATTGGGGCCCATGTCGCCACAATAAGTTAGGGGAAGCAAAACCAACAGAAATTGTCGTAGGAGGCAAAGAAAAGAATTATTTTATATCTGTTGGTTGTACAGTTCAACCTCTTTAATACGACACATGATAGGTAATGTCAACCAATAAATTAAATATAAAAATAATATAAAGAATCTTAATAGAAAAAATGAAAAAACTTGAAGTCTCAATCAGGTGAACTGAAAAAACTTCAGGTGATGGCCGGGAAACTAAAATCTACTACTAATTCTAAGCACTGCCGTGTGTGAAGGGTTGAGCAGGTCATGCGAGGGCTTCATCTCAATACTCGATCTCCTTGGATTTCTCCACAACAATCCTAGAGAAGCCGCAGCAATACTGCCATTGGGACTCATCATCTTGAAGTTATATTTAATCAAGTAATAAGGCAAAGAATCTCAATAATTTCATTTTTTTTAAGTGAAAGCTCTTTCTGTTGACATAATGAATGTAATGAAGACTCAGTTGAATGGTAATATTGTACGGATGATGGCCAGGGAACTAAACTCTACTCCTAATTCTTGGTCGTGTCGTGTGTGAAGGGTTGAGTAGCTCGTGCGAGAGCTTCATCCTAATACGCAATTCACTTGGAATTCTGCACATAGATGCTAGGGAAGCCGCAGCAATACTGGCATTGGAACTCATCATCTTGAGATCAATCATAATTAAAGTAATTTGACAAAGAACTCAATAGGAAAAATGAATTCTAAAAAATGCAATCTCTTTCTATTGGCATGATGATGAATGTTATGAAGACTCAATTGTATGGTACTGTTGTACAGATGATGATAGGGAAACTGAACTCTACTACTTTTTGGTAGCGTTGTGTGTGAAGGGTTGAGCAGCTCGTGCGAGAGCTTCATCCCAGTACGCAATCTGTTTGGATTTCTGCACAACATCAGCAGCGCTGACCTTTGGGTTGAACACATTCCCCAGGTTCCCATTGCACCATCCTTTCCACGTCCGCCAGGTGAACTGCGCGAGGAAGTAATAAACCCCAAGCGTGCGCAGGATGGACAGCCTGCTCCAAATGGGGTGCTGCTCATCGCTCCAAACCAATCCGACCAAACCCAGCATGAGCATGAACCCATGGTGCTGGGTGGCCACATAAGGCAGGTTGTAAGATCGCACCACAGAGAGATACTCCTTCCGGAAGTAGAGGCGGTAGCAGATGCGAGCGGCCATCGGGAGTGTGCACATCTGCAGCAGAAACGATGCCACCGGGATCATGTTGCAATCATTCCCACTCTGCAGGAACAAAACATTCAAACTCACATAAGCCCCCACCATGCCTGCCATGTGCCAGGCCGCGCTCCGGTGCAACCCCAGGCGAACCACCAGAGTGAGCTTCCCGGCTTGCGCATCGCCCACCACATCCGCCATGTTCATCACCATCATCCGCACAAACTCCACCAACGCGGCAGGGATGATACCCCACAAAAGACAGGGGGAGGATCCGTACTCCTCATTTCGGAACAACATGTATCCAAACAGAGGTACCAGCAAGTTGAGCACCAACATGACATCCGCCTCTCCCAGCCCTCGCGTGATCAGCTTCAACGGTGGAGCCGAGTAGCCGATTGAGAAGATGACTATCACAAGCATGATCAACCTCGTTCCAGCGTCGAGATCTGGAATGCCCGCACACAAACCCAAGCTCACCACACTCAATGCGCAACCGAGGTAGAACGAGGTCATGGGAAGCACTCTGCCGCTCACCAGCACCCGGCTTCCACCCGTCCACGGGGACGGAAACTCGTGTAGCTGATCGGCCTCGTAGTCGTAGTACTCGTTGAAGAAGTGGGTGAGCATGTGTGTGCAGCTGACGAACAACTGCCCCAACAAAAACAGCGGCACTGAAATCATGAAGCCTGCTGGGTTTGCATTGTTGTAATTGTCAATGTTGTCGATGTTGCTGGAAATTGTGGCGCAGGTGACGCCCACAGCGAAGGCGATCGGGGAGTATACCAGAAACCTCACTCGGCCAAGCTCAAGAAACAACATGACCTTGTGCATCAGACCTCTTGCACGTGCTCGTAGTAAGTTTGGAACTGTAACAGTACTGGCCATTGTGCACAAGGTGATGATCTGCGTCTGCCTGCAATATGCGGTAATATGAGATCGATGATCTGCCAACGGCAAGCTGCTCCCATCTCATATATATAACTTATTAGAGCAATCCAAGTATAAAGTGGCATTTAATCAAGCACATGGTATGGCTTAGGCTATGGGTTAGTCTAATAAGGCAACAATTAGTATAAGACTGTATGTTAGCATAAGACTAATAACACAACAATTAAGGCGCTAATCATACACTTAAGATAAAAATGAAACATTCAAGCCGTTAATCAAGAATTTGGTGTGTCTCCTAAACCGCACCCATCGGTTAATCCATTGAACATGGTAGATAGATTTATAGGAGCATTTTGATGCCGGAATAGATTCAAAGGCCCCGATTTAGTCTAGTGGGACCCAATTTCAATTCACTAACCACAACCCTATAGAGGTCATCCCCATGGTACGTGTCGTGAAACTTAATTGTCGAGAACACCGGGCATTGACCATGGTAAGCTCCATGAAACTTATTACCCGGGTGCAAGCACGGTAAAGTGGACAGCTCTTGATCCTTGCTCAGGTTTAAGTGAAAGTGATCCAAAACAATATACTAACTTTGAATTTTATGAAATAAAAATTCATAAACATTTAGAAAACATATGAATCTACAAAGCCAAGCAATTTATGTTCACAAAAAACAATTTCAAACAATGTATATGTATTTTAGAAGATGGTGCAAGTGGTGGTGCAAGTGGGTGTCATTGAAAAGATAATTGTCAAAAACTTGTTTAAAATACAATTACATTACATTAAATTGATGAATTTTTGAAAAAAAAATTACGATGACCTCAAGTTTATAATGAATTCAAGGAATATGAAAAGAAATTCCAAGTTCAAAATATTTAAGGTCATGAAATTTACGTTCAAAACTATATTTAGTCAGTTGCTTTTACGCGTCACTTTTGATGATAGGTTTTGAAGATCTCATATTGATATTCTATATTTGAGTACCTAACTTAACAATAGAGGTCATCATGAAAAATAATCTATTTTAAACAACATTTTGCTACTACTTATAGGCGTTTGACCAAGAAAATCATGGCTATCATATACCGGAGCATTTTTTTGGTCCACTTTACTATGCTTGCACCCGGTCCTCAAGATCATCGGGCCCTAGAATCGGGCCTCATCATTTACATGGGACAAGGTTGGGCCCGAAAAAAGTGCATAAAGTGGGGCCGGATTCGAGGGCTTAAAAGACATGAATCGGGCTGGTGCTCGGGCCGGCCCCAAGCCGTGTATAAAGCCGCCCTTAATGGTGAGATTCATTTTATTAATCTCAAGTCTGGTGGGTCCTTTTAAAAGGGGTTGTTTACACCATGGACCATGAAGTTGTCCCAAGGCCTTGTAAAATATGTGATTGGTTGTTGAACTCGTCCTGGGACCACTTCACTTTACAGTCTAACCTTGATCATAATGTCACCCTTGTTTATAGAACACCTTGATATTATCACCCAAAACTTCGAAACCAAATTTTCTAGTGTAAAACTCCCTCATTATTATCCCTATCACCCTTGATAATGTCATTATTTCTTTTCCAAAATCTGTAGTGTAAGTGTGATAATAACAAGTAATATGGATGAAAAAGGCCGGATGGACAACAAATTCTATGGATGACGTCGGCAACATTGAATTTGGGCTTTGATGTCCAAGGCAAGCCTCTAGAGAAGCTTTCTCCATTGGAGTACGTAAACATGGAAGGTGAAGATGATTTTGAGGTGGAGTATTCTACTGAGGAGCTTGTGCAATTAGTGCAAGATGGCCAGGAGGTACATGATCCCGTAGAAGTAGACCCATTGATTGATGATAGCAATGATGTTGAGCCTAAGGTAGTGAAGGTAAGTGATCCACAAAAATCTATTAAAGATGTTTTGAATTTTATGGCTAGTCAAGGTTCTCAACTTTTCAACACTATGGAGTTGTTAGGGATGGAAAAATTCCATGACAAGCTCATTAGAATTGGTGTTGCACATTTAACATCAATGTCAACAAAACAATGTGACATTAGGAGCTTCTTTGTCTCTAGTGAGAGGTCTTTACTTGATCTCAATGACACATTATGATGTGCTATCTTTGTCATTCAAGCTTTTGAATTTGATTTTATATTTAAAAACATTGAATTCTCATCTTTGTTATTTTCTTTTGAACATTGTAATTTTTATTTGTTTTTCTACCTATTTCTTTGATAATATCACATTATGCATAAATCTTCCAAATGTGACATTATCAAATATGTCACACCTTGTTTATATCACACTTTTTGGTGAAACGGATGGTGTGACATTATCAAGGTTGGACTGTACATCAAGGAAAACATGTCAGAGTGACCATGGAGTTCAAGGTCCCCAAAAGACATATTTTAAAGGCCTACATTATTCACTGACATGATCCAACATGTTTTATGATGGGAGAGACAAGTAAGCGTTCGTACACCGGGCCCAGGGGTTGATACTGGTAAGACTTTTAGCATGGTAATTGAAGTCTCTGATGAGATGAATAAAATATTGTTACTTGAAGCAGGGGCGATTGAGAAAACAGTTAAATTGCTGTCACGGTTGTTGCGTGTACTGATCCACTGCCATACTACAGTTGCGTTGCACTTTGATCCTGGTGTTTTTGCTGGTGATCTGTGTTCTTTTGAAATCACTTAAAAATTCAGGAATTTCCCAGTAAATGTACGTTTTTATTTTTTTATTTCTGTTGTGACACAGAAGGCAGCCTAATGCCAATACTTTGCATGTTTACCACCAGCATGTTCTTTTAAAATTACTTATAAGTTCAGGAATTTTATAGTGAAGATGACAAGATGTGCACAGGTACAGTTTTGTTCTGTTTCTTCTTTTTATTTATTTATTTATTTATTTATTTTTTGTTTCTGTTTGAGACAGAAGGCAAATCGCTAATACTAATCAAATAAAACCAAAAGGAAAAAGATGCTACATGCAGGTACGTTTTCGTCGGCATGTGTATCATTGGTAGCAGTTGACGGTGACATTAGATGTGACCAAATTCTCCCAGAAATTAGAATCACGTGATCCGGATGAGAATTAGGAATAGGTAGGGTCACAAGTTCATAACATTATTAAGTGCGTCAGTGTGTTCTCACGGCCCCCGGGAATATAAGCCGGGATGCCGTCAGTTAGCTCACATTTAGACGGGATGCCGTGAGTTAGCTCACATTCAGTCTAAATGTGAGCTAACTGACGGCATCCCGGCTTATATTCCCGGGGGCCGTGAGAACACACTGACGCACTTAATAATGTTATGTTCGATTCTTTGAGTCATTTAAATTAGAAAACTCTCTCCCTAAATCCATAACATTACTCAACTGATGAGCTATGTTCATGGGTCCCGCAGTAGATTCGAGAATAAAGCTTCCGGATGTTGGAATCCCAATGCTTCATACTGAATATGAAGTTAGGGCATTTAAACACAACTCATTAGCTGAGTAATGTTATGTCCCTCTGAAGCTTGATTCTATTGTCAAGCATACATGTAGGCCCATATGGAAATTTAGCTAGCATGGGCATCCGATTGCACAGAGTGATGACTGGTTCAACACTTTTGAATGCCAAAAAGTGATTTCCATCTACAATTCAATGGATTTATTATGGCAAGGGCTAGCTAAGGGCCACTTTACACCTAGAGGTCGGGCCAAATCCCCTTGAGGCCGATTGCATGAAATTTCAGCCCTTTTTGGGTTGGAGGCCAGCCTCAACTACACATTATAATAAGATTATAACGGGGGCCAATTTTCCCATATGTAAAGGCCTTAGGGCCAAGAAGCTAGGCCGATTCAATAAATCTAGCATAATCCAACGGATCTAGCATAATCTAGCATAGAGCCGTTTAGATTTCCACATAATCCAACGGATCTAGTTCGCTAAAAAATCATACTTTATTTAAGAAGGTTTTTTTAGTGAAATATGACATTGACCCCGAGGCCAAGAATTGGCCCTCCATTTTGGGTGCACCCAATTCAACGAGCTCGGGCCGTGTCATAACATACATTTTTTAATTAAAAAAATCATATCACCAAATCGGCCCGGCCTCTAGGTGTAAAGGGGTTGGGACCGATTTGAGCCTTTTGGCCAATCACAAGTGAGGATTTCAAGCCTCTTACACAACAAATTGGCCTGGCCTCTAGGTGTAAAGCGGCCCTAAGACGCCTTGCTCTTTGAGTTGGGCCCTACTACACTAGATATTGTATTTAGTGTCACTTACTATTTAGAATTACGCAATGCTATAATTATTTGTTGCATATCCCATTTTTTCCAACAAAGGTCAAATTGGTTGTTTGGACATTATAGAAACATGAACATCTTTCTGTGGTAAAAAACTAAATCAATAACATTAAGATATAGCATTGTGTAATTTCAAATAATAAGTGATGCTAATCACAATTTTTAGTGTAATTGTAACGCGCTAGTAGTGTGAACAAGGCTATTATGGAGCCATAATACCACTAGTAGTGTGAGCAAGGCTATTAAGGAGCCTTAGCCATAAGGATTGGTGGCGATCCAACTAGTGGAAGTTAACTAGTGGCAAAGCCATAGTACCACTAGTAGTGTGAGCAAGGCTATCAAAGAGCCTTAGCCGTAAGAATTGGTGGTGATCCAACTAGTGGGAGTTAACTAGTGGCAACTCCTCTTAACTTTGAAAAATGGCATGTGGGTGAGCCCCGAGGAAGTCACTGTCGTAAGTTTAGATAACTATGAGAGAACAAATATAGGGTGACATTTATTCATGGTTGATAAAAATTATATATATTTTTGATATACCATAGCCTTGAAGAAATATGAGGCAACACATTATATATAATATAGGGTCACTTGTAATACCCAAAATTATGTTTATAGTATTTCTAAAATAGCATTATAGTAATTGGTAGGGAATTTTTTTAAATTTTTAGGTTGAGTTTAGGGTAAGAAAAATTTAAGAACTAGATGAAAAATGATCACAAATCCATCTACAAAATGGATGACCTCGTTGGATGAGGGTTATTAAGTGTACTTTTGAGGAACATTTCATTGACGTTTGTATAATTCTCTGGTTGTTCCTCCCACGCAAGATAAGAATTCTATCATCGTGCATTGACCCCTATGCGTTTAAAGAGCTCCGTGGGGCCATATTTGGTCGTATTTTTATCAAACACTAATTTTCACCTAGTTCCTAACTTCAAATGAGAGTAGTCCCAATTAAGAAAGTATGGGGCTATCATCTACTTTCTAGTTCAATCTACCATTCCTCAAAATTGTTAAAATTACGTATTTTACAGCACTTTAAAGCTCAAAACCCTAAAATTCCAATATACACTACAAATAAATATAAATAATGAAAGGTCTGAAATATTATGGAGATTTTAATTTATAATTACACATAGGGTGGTAAGAAATTGAAGAAAGTAGAATTATTAAAAAATATAGGGTCCACTGAAATGCAGTAAATGAGCTACATAGCCCCCCAAAAAATATGTGTTGTACGCTCATGTGTCCCCAAAGAATACACTAAGTGACTTCCCCGAGGGGTGAGCACTTTGCATGAGGAAGGTTTGCATGGCAAGTGGCCATCTTCCTCATGGCTCTATGGTGGGGTGGTTCATACCATAAGACACTTCTCTTCCTCATGGTTGTCTAGAGAGAGAGAGTTCTCAATAGTTCAAGCTAGGCTAGCTTGCTATATTTGTATCAAAGCTTTAACGAATCTTGGCGTGGGTGAGATTCCATTAAAAGTCATTTATTGTTTTGAACTTTGTAGGGGTTGAATTCTCAATCAAAACTTCCTCCATAAAGTTGCAAAATTTAGAGCAAATGGCTAGTGTAGAACCCATCGATGAGCTTCAAGAGCGGGTTGCGAGGTATTTAGATGAAAGATTGGGTCCTATCTTACGAGAGATAAATCAATTGGATAATTTATTCGGTAATAAAACTATCAAGTGGACTTTATTGGAAGAACAATTGCGTGCTTTGAAAACGCAAGGTGGGAATGCCCAAGGGGCCTCTGCCCAACGCATTTGAACCCGAGCGCTTTAAAAATAAGCTAGGATCCAATATCTTACAGTGGTTAGACTGTATGGGACGTTACTTGACTGCGGGTCAATTTGCTAAGGAGGAAAAAATCCAAGTTGTTTGGACTTACCTCGAGCTACACGTGGCCCAATATTGGCAAACTCTTGCCAAAGAGCATGAGGCTGCCGGGCAAGATAACCGTTTGTGAAAAAAATTCCACCAAATATTGATTTGGACTTATGAGAATGTCTTTCCTAAGCAAGTTGTCCAAAATAAGTTATGGAATTTGACACAAAAAGGGTCGGTGGAGGCTTATGCCACCAAGTTCCAACTTTCTTGTGTGCAAATTACAAATTTAGAGTTGAGCGTGGGCAACAAAATTGATCGCTTTATCTGTGGATTAAAACCAGAAATCCGCGAGCAAGTTGTTGTTGACCGCTTCAACGAAGGTGGCCGTTAGGAGGACTTTAAGCGATTGCTTACCTACGCTGTAGCAATGGACGCTACCATTGAGCAATCTTGCTTTAAAGAGATGCGGAAGATCCCACCTAAATTTAGTGTTCCTATCCGCAAGGACAAGGCACGTGGCAAGGCCATGACTTTGTCCAATGGGAAATCATTGGAGTTCTACAAGGCGAATGCACTTCGTCGTGAAGGAAAATGTTTCCTTTGCGAACAGAAAGGGCACCAAGCCAAGGACTGCACGAGAAAAAAAAAGGATGGTGGAGCACCTTCTGAGAAATCGAAGTTCAAAACCAAGAAGAATTTTTGAATTGCCAACAATTAACTAATGAGCTCCCTGTTGGTAAAGATGAACAATATGTTAATTTTGTTAATAGCTCTTTGATCTCTTTGATAGAGGTCAAGATAGAGCATTCTTTTGATTTCCTCATTTGTACATATCCGGATAATAAAGAGGAAACACTTTTTGTTCCATGTAAACGCCCACTTGATTTTTTGCAGGGTTGTCTATCCCGACGTCATGACGGTGTCGTGCCGTCATGACGGACCCCTCCGTCACGACACAATAGGGTCCACGTAGGGTCAACCTAGGGGGAAGCTAGTAGGGTGGGTAAAATACTTACCTTCTTGCCAAGGTGGCGTCCTATGTGGCAGAAAAGGCTGACGTGGATGTGGATATGCCTAGCGCCAGGTAAACCATTTTACCATTATGTTTATCATTCTGTTAAAATCAAAGTAGTAAAATCTGAGTAAGGAGGATGTGGGGCGGACGGGGGACGAGGGTGGGGCGGACGGGGAATGTGGGGAAACAATTACTAGCCCTCGTCCGCCCACCCCGTCCTCCCCCGTTCCCCCCCGTCCGCCCCCCTATTCCCCCCCGTCCGCCCCCCTATTCCCCCCCGTCCGGCCCCGTTCCCCCCCGTCCGGCCCCCCGTTCCCCCCCGTCCGCCCCCCGTTCCCAACAATCAGGAACGTGTTCCCCGTCGTCCGCCCCCGTTCCCCCCCGTCCGCCCCCCATTCCCAACAATCGGGAACGTGTTCCCCGTTGTCCGCCCCCGTTTCCCCCCGTCCGCCTCCGTTCCCAACCATCGGGAACGTGTTCCCCGTCGTCCGCCCCAATTTGACCCCTTCACCTTTGAAGGGCCCTAGCAGCCTCATTTTTCATCCGTTTGTTGCGTTTGAGGACATTTTCGGCATCTACATTTCATGAGGATGTCGAAAATGTCCTCAAAATCAACATTTGGATCCAAAATGAGGCTGCTAAAGCCTCCCAAACCTCCCGTCCGCCCCCCCGTCCGTCCCCGTCCGCCTCCAAGTTTGGGAGGCTCTAGCAGCCTCATTTTGGATCCAAATGTTGATTTTGAGGACATTGTCGACATCCTCATGAAATGTAGATGCCGAAAATGTCCTCAAACGCAATAAACAGATGAAAAATGAGGCTGCTAGAGCCTCCCAAACTTGGAGGCGGACGGGGGGGCGGATGGGAGGTTTGGGAGGCTCTAGCAGCCTCATTTTTGATCCATATGTTGATTTTGAGGACATTTTCGACATCCTCATGAAATGTAGATGCCGAAAATGTCCTCAAACGGATGAAAAATGAGGCTACTAGGGCCCTTCAAAGGTGAAGGGGTCAAATTGGGGCGGACGACGGGGAACACGTTCCCGCTGGTTGGGAACGGGGGCGGACGATGGGGAACATGTTCCCGATGGTTGGGAACGGGGGCGGGAACGGGGGCGGACGCTGGGAACAAAGGGGCGGACGGGGGGGCGGACGGGGGGGGGGGGCGGACAGGGGGACGGACGAGGGCTAGTAATTTTTTCCCCACTTTACCTCTACTTTGCTGACATGTCATCACACGTGGACATCTTACATCCTACGTGTCCAAAATGGGGTAATGTAATTACACACAGAATTCGGTAAAATTGAAGTCCGTCAGGATAAAGACAACATCCGGCATAATGTCGTGACGGATACGTGTCGTGACGGCACGACATTATGCCGAGATTGGTTTCCGTCACGACACAATAGACAACCCTGATTTTTTGGTGGATTTTCACTCGGAAATCTATAAAAAATGTATGTTTGTGGATTTGACTTCTTTCATGATGGAAATATTTCCATTGGCTTATAGAAGCTAAAATGTTGCATCCTTTTGATACAAAAGCTTGTTTTTTGATTGAAAAACACAAAAAAATGTTTGTAAAGAGGGCCTTGAAAGGATTGCAATTGTTACTTGAGTTTCAAGTCTTGAAAGACAACAAACCCCTCACATTCCAAGTTTATTATGATGCACCTAGGCCAAAAAATTTGAATATTTTTGGTGGGATATGTCAAGTTGCGTGTCAAAGTTCAACAATATTATGGTCACCTAACGTGCGTGGTCACAAAACTTAGTGACGACACATATTTGATACTTGGTGATGATTGGTTGAACAAGTATAAGGCACATGTGGATTATGAATCCAAAACATGTGTCATTCAAAAGAGCAAGCGAAATTTTTTGTTGCAAGCCAATCCTTTGACGCATTGGGCACCTAAATCCTCAACAAAATGCCTCTTGGCAATGCAGTTGAAGAGGGCAGTACGAAAAGGGGTCATGCCCATTTTATTCCCATTGACCAAGGTTGATGATGAGGAAACCTCGTCCCAACTTGTTGACACAGGGTGCTTAGCCGCACTTTTGGAGAAGTTCGAAGATGTTTTTGAACCTTTACCAAGTGGGCTACTACCTGAGAGGGAAATGGCTCATACCATTCCCTTGGAGGAAGGTAGTAAACCGCCTTTTAGGCCGATTTACCACCTAAGTCCAATTAAATTACACCTCTTTCGCCAATTGAGGCAAAAGGCTTCACACCTTGACATACATTCAAACACTTTACTTAACTCAAACTAGGGAATCCAATGCGTTTGACGGCCACAACAGTTTAACAACCACACACAAATTTTGAATAGTACTCCAATCACTCACACCAAGATAATAGTCCACAAAACCGTGTCAAGACATGGTTCTCTTAGTTTAATATTATGGAGAAGATGCGTGTACATCACATAGGGCTTCACACCCAGGGATCTGATCAGACGATGACCTTAATCACTGATGATGGAAAATCTCCTCTCTTCCTAAGAGGTAGTGCTCAAGAATTTCTTCTCTCTAGAGATCTTTTCTAGAATGTCAACCTCACAATTACATCCAGACTATACTTCACCCTTTCTCATGAATTTAAGATTCCTATCATCGACACTGATTCTTAAGCCTATATGCTCGCCAAATAATTCAGATGATAAACAAACACACATAATTCCCCTATATCTTGAGCCTTTCCGGACCCTTCACTTCCTCCACCGAAATCACTGCATCCTAGACAATAATCCTTACAATTAGATAATTGAAATACGCTTCACAAACTTATATTATATAAAAACACTTTTACATCAGCAAGGGCTTCACACCCCGCAGTTCAACCAGACTATATTCTCGCTTATAGACAAAAAGAAAAGCTATTCTCTTCATGAGAGGAAGTGGTTAATGATCCCCCCTCTCTCCCTGCCTATGGTCATTGCAATATCTAGAGCCTAACTTCCCAACCAATGTGCCTGCCCATAGCCAAATTTCTAAGTCTTAAACAATTAATCACATGGCTATGGTCCTTCACAGACGACTCTCCTGCTTTGGATTATGGTCGGTGAGTTAAAAAGATTCACTTCCACTAAATTATCACTAATTGGCTACTTCTTCATTGTTTTAAAGTTCTAACTCTACTTCTGACCCTAAACCATACCAAAATTCAAGAATGAATCTAGATTGTCCAAAAAATCGTATCACAATATGACAAAATAGAGATTCTAAATGTCGCATTATCGAGTGTCGTAGTCGTATAAAAAAGGGAGTTTTGAACTAAAAACTTTGGTCACGCAAAAAGGTCACCCCTTTCAAGCTTCACGTGTTGTTCCTTTTTAAGAGCGATCGTCCAAATCCACACTCAGCAGCATTCCAGTCCACCGTGGCAAGACCTCACCCGGCCCGGCCAACCTGGACGGGTGGCAATTGCGCTGCTGGATGCTTTCACCTGTCCATGCACCGCTTCTTGCCCTGTTGTTGTAGAGTCATTGCTGTTTGTAACTTAAACTGAAGCTTATAACTTAGAGCTTATGGATGGATGCCCTGACCAGCCATTCAAGCTCTGCCCAGCTGCTCGCTGATCCCCATGTAAGTTAGGACCAATTTTTTCCATCACAATCTAATTCCACGCAGTTGTTGATATGGGCTTCGCCTTGGGAGTAATAAGTGGCAACCCACTTAAATTCATCCCAGTGTTTAAGCGTTGACTTTTCTCTGTTTGGGAGAGAGGAAAGTCAACGCTGAGCACTTCCACTTTGGGGTGGCCTATATGTATTATATGTATAACTTCAATGGCAAAATCAAAAACCTGGTAGACTGAAGTCTGGAAGACTTTATAGTTAGATTTCCAAAGCCAACTAGCTTGTGGGGTCACATCAATAGGTGTGCACCTCACAAGAACTTGGGCTCACAAATCAATGCAACTCCGATGCAACATGTTGGCAAGTGGGTCTCTCTAAATACCCCCGACGAGCGTTGCGCTCGTCGGGGTAGTGGGCAGGGGCAGCAGCGAAAAAGCCCGAGGCTCGGCCCCCCGAGCCTAGCCTGCCCCGAGCCTGGCCACCCCCTGCCCGACCTCTAGCTGACCTCCCGCCCGGCCCCGCCCCGGCCCACCCTGCGCCTGCTCCGCCCGCCCCCCGCACGACCAACGCCTTGCCCTCCACCACACGACCAACGCCTCGCCCTCCACCACGCGACCAGCGCCTCGCCCTCCACCAGCGCTTCGCGGGAGTTCCAAGCGTTGGAGGTTCAAGCTTCGGAGGCGACAGGTAAGATTCTCACTCCTTCATCTTCTTTCTGCACACTCCAAAGCTCTCATGAGCAACAACACTGCTTGAAAATTTTGGAGTTTCAGAATTTTGTCGACACAAAATAAACTCGCATGTGTGACTTCATCTATGAGCACCTGTTTAGGGTTTCGGTTTTGTTCGCAGGGTTTATGTGCAGCTCAATCCCTTCCTTTCAGACAGAGGTTGTGGATTAGGTGCAAGATTCAGTTAGGGTTTAGTCATTCAATCCAAGAAAACAAGAAACCCTTAAAAATTTGACACTTTCTCTCAGTGGAATCTTTTCTGTTGTGGCACTTTATTTGGTTGGTTTAGGGTTTCATTATGTTGTCTCCTGAATAACTAATTTGTCTCCAAGACCGCCACTTTCCTAATGAATAGGAGACTCACATGAGCTCTGAAAATTATGAGGAAAGTGGCTACAGCTTTAATTTGGATCTGCTAACGTCTTGTACTAAGCCTGTATTTCATATTCTAGGAGATGTGGCTTAGTAGGATAAAGTAACCATTTCAGACCCATCTACCTGAGCTATTTATCAAGCGTTAATCAATATACTGCTAAGGCATGACGGTGCTTGCTTGTATCTTCAGAGTGTATGCATTATGCCTGCCTGCACCAGAAACACCACAAAAAGCTCCCAAACAATCAAGATCCCACATGCTCACATTTTGAATTCACTGTGTCAAGCTTCACTCTGATTCATTTCTCCATTTCTGTCCTTTTTGTGCTTCTCTCCTTCCATGGGCTTGCTCAAGTGTACACAAATACATGAAATCTACTGACAAAATTACGAATGCTTTGGACCAGGAGCATGTGAGATAATTAGCACATCAATTTCAAGACTTTAATAAAATGTCACTAACACTCACTTCCTGAAGGCTGTGGTGAATTTCTTGAGGATGCAGTGGACACTAGATGAGGCCTGTGTTTCAGACTGAGAAGATGATGAGAATAATCACAGCAGAGAGCAAATCGCAAGGCTTCACAAGTCTTTGAAATTCGTTGGAGCGCAACCTGGTAAGATTGAATTGCTTACAGTACTGGTGACCTTTCTTTGTATATGTGGAGCTTCAGTGCGAACAGATATGGTTCCAAATTATGGTATGATGGTATCTTAATTGCTTATGATTATTACACACTGGTGAACGCACAATCTGGAAGAGAACCATATTCTTGACCTGACAAGGAAACAACACAACCCACATTATGTTTAACATTAACTTAATTATCTGGCATTGATATCTTCAATTGACTTGACCACAGCACTTCAGAGGTATTTTATGATAACCATTTTACGACTTTTTCAGATACTTTTGATGTCTTGTTAGTTAATGATACAGGGGAACGATAATCTTGTGGTATTTGTCTATGACAGGCCAATGCTCAAAAGCTTGCCGAATTCCTGGTTTCAAATCCACTTGTCACTCGAGTGAATTATGCTGGCCTTCCAAACCACAGTGGGCGTGACTTACACTTCTCCCAGGTTTGTCTAGTTATTTGTCTCCAGTTTTATGCCAATGCAGATACTTGTTTTATTAATTGCAATGTGTAAATAAGATGCTGAAACCTACACTTGTCTGCAAAGGACGGGGCTCCCAACAGCTAATTTGCTCCCCATGTGATGTTGTGTTAGATTACATAGATCCCACATGCTTTTGTCAATATTGCAACCATGATATGTTGGACAAGGCACAGCTTGGATGGCACAAACAAACCAACCAGTGTAGTGAATACGACATGGCGGAGCATGGACAGCTGAAAATTTATCTTGCTATGGGTTTGGGCGGGAACAAAGCGGCACGTGCGGTTTTTGCAAAATACAAGATGAAAGTGCCCAATCAAATGTTATTTTTGCCTTCGAAAAATGCTGCAGGGAGTACAGGGAGTGCAAGGAGTACTGAGGATACCGAGATAGATTATAATGCTGATCAGGACACCCAGGACACGAATGTCATCGATTTGACTAACGGTGAGGATGACTTACCATCAACCATTCACTCTCCTAGAGCCAAGAAGTAAAAGGTTTGCATTAGTCCTACCATTGCTAATATGTTAGTTAAGCAAAGAGCAGCATTTTCAGGGACTAGAGTAAAGGTAGGCTAGAAAATATGTCTGGAACATGACAGGGGACACGGTAAGGGCGCTTCTAGTCTAGGACAGAGTTTAGAGGATGTTGTTACACCTCCCAAGGCACCAAAGCGTGGGTCAAAGAAGTCTGGATAGGGACATGTCATTTCTCCGCCCGCCGTCTTGAACATGGACACGTCCAGGACATGACAAAGGGCTTATCCCGCACCTTTGAGGGAGCGTGCTACAGATGCTCGGATGGAGGTGCATGCAGCGGCCTTAGAGCGGTCCATCGCAATGTTTCATGACGTCAATCCTGCATTGCAGCCGACGAAACCTGGTGTTCCATCTGATCTTTACACTTTGGTTGTTCAATCTGGGGATATAGTCCCACTAGATTTGATAACAAATTTACTTGCGCCTGTAAAAGAAATCAGAAATTTACACGATGCGGACAAGCTGGCTAGAAAAGTTTTTGCAGCATGGGGCGCTTTACAATGCATGCCTGAAATGACGGTAAGTTTTTTTTTAAATTTTTTTTCTATGAATGTATCTCTATTTTGGCCAAGTCTAATTGTTTTTTTGTACGCAGAGAGAGTTGGAGCCTGTTGTAATAGATGTCGTAGGCAGGTGTAGGAATGCATTTATGAAAAAATCAACCGCTCTTATGGTTGCAAAAATCGAGGCCTTCTGGGTTTACCACGATGACTTTTATTCCTACACTGCGCGCATGGAGGAGTACAGGAAAGCGGTACATGACACAGACAGAAAGAGAACGGAGTACATGCAAGAAGAGATGACAAAGTTTGACAAAGAGATACAGATGGTAGTAGAAGAGGATCAATGGAATTGGTCTCTGCTTTTTCATGCTTTCAGTAATAGTCCAGTGTCTTCTTGTGTCACTCGGCCTTTCCAGCACACTGAGGAAGAATTTCAGGCTCTTCTTGCGTGGATGGCAGAAGAGGGCAACAACATTGGGGTTTGTCATGACCCACCTATCTTCGCTAGGGCTCTTAAGCTTTTTGTGAGGAGTGAATCTGGTGGGCGCATATCTTTACTCTGTCCTATAAAGGGGTTCAATTTGGATGTTTTGTTAGCCAGGACAGAACAAGTGTTCTTTGCGATGGAAGAACTCATTCGTGTGGGGAAGATTTACTTCCCCACTATGGATACGACCACTGAAGAATTCACGAACTTCAGAGCCGTGGTAGATTCTGGGGCCAAATATGATAATCTTGTAACCATGGTGCATTGCCTTTATTACATGACAGAGGGGTAGTATTGTTCGAGGTTGTCTTGACATGCTTGCACTAGGCAAGATTGATGACTTGCGTCTTATGTGGGTGGCCCGGCCTAGAGTGGACGCTTACCAGGTTTGCGATTCATTCCGTCGTATCTTAATTCTGAGGGAGAACATCGATCTTGAGTACTCTCTTGGATCGATAGAGGCTATTGGAATATAGCCAGCAGCAGGCGCGGGAATGTACGAGGCGACCCGTGCAATGCGTGTAGCCAGCGTCGCTGCTTGCCAGGACAGACTTGATACTTGTACTCAGGCCGAGGATTTTGGCGTCATGGATAACCTTAAGGCATCTCAAGTCCGATGCACCTTTGATTTTCCAGATAAAACATCTATGGGTGGACAATCTGTAAGGTCAGTTGGAGAGGTTGTGCTTGTCGAGGCAAGACATGCCGTGGAGGACTCACAGTGCGAGCAGGACTTGCATGGAGATGAATGTGCGGCGGAAGACATTGTTGAGCAGGAGGATCATTTTGATGTTAAAGGGGTGGACGCATGTGTACCACATTAGTGATAATTTTATCATATGTTTGAATATTTGCTTAGGACAGGTGATATAACTTATGACATGCATCTACTATGAAGGACAAGACATAGATTGATGGGACTTACAATATATTATGTTGTAAAATGGTTTTTTGCATAATATTATCGGATTGTATGAGTATTTTCCTACCTTGTTTTGAAATGCCATTGCAAATTCAAACATGTCATATCTCCTATACATATGTTCTGCCCTATCTTGTCCTAGCCTTCCTTAACCTGCTTTGTCCTAACTTGTAATACCTGGCTCCTAAACAATGCACACAACATTTCTATGATGTGGTCTTTCTAGTCCGAGTATTGCTCTTCTTCCCACCTATCTCTGTACAACTTTTAAATCTTCGTAGATTCCTAGGACCGGGTCCAATTTCAAATGAAGGCTGAGATAGGGGATGCATTAAGCCAGAATTTGATTTGACTTGCAGTGCACACATTTTCCCCTTTGCCTCGTGTAAATTAGCAAGAAAATGAGTCTTTAGCTCTGGACTCACCTTTGCCACGTCTTCAATTTCCTCTAGGATACACTTAATCTTGCTAAGAATTGTGTCCGCGTCCTCTGCATTCATGGCACGGCTTATGTGTTCTTTTGGCGCTTTTGCATCCGATGTATGAGACCCTTTGAACGCATTCATCCCTCCAATATCATACCCTCCGGCAATAGTGCCCCGCAATGTGCCTGCATACCTGATGATATCAGAGCCTGAAACATCAGTGTTAATCATTCTAAACACCTTCATGACATGCTTACACATATTGCCTCGCATGCCTAGTGGGCAATTGCAATGAGCCCAATCTGAATTTGGACTAGTGACAACCCAAATTGTCGGAAAAATTGTTTGGGATGCGACGTAGGCCACGTCAGCCTCCTTCGAAATGCTAACGTGTTCATCTGGAATCTCTAATGCCCTTATGACCGCACTGGCCACTAAACCCTCGGCCTTACCATTCTTGATAAATCCATATAACTTACACTGTACATCATACCGATAGTGAATCAGGACATCTTCCACAAGGTGATAAATCAACCAATCAATACGCCGTCCATCAAACTTTTGCCGAGATGACTTCAAGATGGTTTTCAAATTCGCATGGTAACTCTCAATGGCAGCATTAGTGTCCTGGTTAGCATAAGGCATGTTACGATATCCTATCACCCACATCTCAATCTTATGCATCCATGTCTTCTCAAAGTAATGGAAAAAAACTTTGGACTGAGGATACATGGCTTTCAAGTATCCGAACTTGTCCTTAGCAGCTGTCACTACGGGATCACCTTGGAGAATCTCATTCCCGTACATGAGATCTGCACAGACAGAAAGTATCTCTGCCCTAAGATAATTTGCCTTTATTTTTTGTGAAGCATTCTCAAGCCAGGCTTTGCGAGTGTGCCATAAGCAAAGGAAAATTTTGACATCATCGTTGTCTTGTCCTTCAATATGCGGCGATAATGGCCAAACTTCCCTGGCATAGCAAAAACAAACGTGTCATACAAAAGATCATAAACATGTCAGTTGATAGTAAGAGAGGTATGGACATGATCCACGCACCTAATGGCGTTTAATTCAGCCTGATCATTATCCACAACAAATGCATTCGGTCTCCAGTCCAGCTTGACTACTTGACACCTAGCATTGATTTTCGTCAACCATGGTACGATATCCACCGCACGCGACTTCCCTTGAATTGTGAATGCGATAGGAATACCTTGTTCCCATTTATCGAAAACCATGACAGTGTATAAAGGGTACTGCAGTATGGGACACCATGCATGTTGGTCAGGGCAGGACATATAAGGTAGGACATGGAATGATGAATATCATAATGCTAGATTGATTCATATGCGTGACATCCTTACCTTGGGCTCATTTGTTGAAAAGATAGCATCCATGGATAGTGCGCGCTTATGCCCATGTAGAACCATCATTTGAAGTTGCCAATCCGTTTGAATGGCCAGGCAAAAGGGGTCATCTTCAAGCGGGGTTGGATCATTTAACTCCAAATTACCATATTCTCGATAATGATAGAAACAGTCTGGATTTTCGTCTGTCCACATCCTAACACTCGTGGCATCCCGTGGATGCTTCTCCCAAAGCTCTTTGGCAAGCTTATTAGCTATGTTGTAAACATTTGCTGGCATAATAAAAGTGTCTTTGGTCGCGGGCAAGTTATTCAGGGCACCCTGCATGACCACAGCCTTGTGCTCTGCCATAACCTGAGCCGGCGACTTCCCAGATCTAAGTGTATCAGCTATCCATTGCCTTGTAGCTGTGGACAAACGACCCGATAAGCCAACCCGCTGCCTTCCAAACTTAGTGCCATGACATGGTTTGCCGTCCTTGTTAGTATGTGTCATGCAATGAAATTGAATTGTGCAAAGAGATTCATCTAGAAGTAATTGTTTCACAACAAAATTACACTGACATCCTCTCTTGATGGACATCCCAGCCTGGATCTTACCAACCCTAGTTTTTCTCTTTGGCTTCGCAGATGCTTGGATGAGGGCATGTGCTTGAAGGAGCTTGTCCTGTGCATCTTGCACCCTAGCCTGATCCTGGAGATCCTCATCAAGGTCGTCCTCGTTAAGATCTAGGACAGCTTCTATCCTTCCCTTCATCCGAGGACGTGTTTTTGATGTTGCGTCATTCTCTGCCTTTTCCACAAGTTTTTGCGCCCTCTGTAGAGCTTGTCGTTGAGATGTTGATTTTTTTTTCTCCAGTAACACATGTGCAAACACCTTCTGGACCTCTACCTTGTACTGCCTAGTGTAGTCCAGTGGCCCGTACTGGCACCAATAACTACATTGGAGGACACGTCTTATGGTTAGTTAGAACTCGCAGGATATAATAGAGGCCACATGTTGACAATACGGATTAGGTCAGACTTGGACTGGTGTATGACAGGCTTGAATGCCCTTTTCAAATTAAAATGTGAAGGGATAAATGCAAGATCCGTGACATGTTACTGGGATAATCCGAAAACATTAAAAAACATGGAAAATTAATTACCTAATTTCTTGAACTGCAGATTCGGCACGCACTTGCTTCCTGTCTTGTATCTTCATGCATTGCCTAGATTCCTCATGAAAGGTGCAAGGGAATTGTCGGGTTGACATTTCTCCTTCCAAGAAGTCATCTAGCCGAGCCCAATGAATTGTAGCCTTCTGGGTATTTTTTTGTTACCATTCCCTTGATTGAACTTGGCCTCCCACTTCAAATCTGTCCTGTCAAAAGGGCCAGGGGGCGGTACTTGGACAGAGGCCAGGACTCTCTGGTACAATTTCCTCCAGGACAGACGGATCTTCTTCTCTGGGATTGAAGTTTCTTCTTCCACCACACCTACAAACTCTGGCAGTCTGTAAACCGCATCATTGCTGTTCATAGGAGATGCATGGCCTTCATGGTCGACGTTGAGATCCACTACATGTCCTCTACGTGGTCCTTGTCCAGGTCTATGAGCAGGCATGTCTTCAAATTCCGAAGTGAGAGCTTCATCCCATGTCCCAAGATCCAGTGCATATGCATTGTAGGCACCGTGTCCATGAACTGTTGATCGCTCATGTGGACGTTGAGGGTTTTTATCAAAATTCCATGCTCTTAAATTGTTTCCTTCATTTGGATCCATTGCATTCTTTGGAACAGTGCCCTGTCCTACAGCATGAACTCCAATATCCAGTGCATATGCATTGTAGGCACCGTGTCCATGAACTGTTGATCGCTCATGTGGAAGTTCAGGATTTTCATCAAAATTCCATGCTTTTAAATTGTTTCCTTCATTTGGATCCATTGCATTCCTTGGAACAGTGCCATGTCTTATAGCATGAAATCCAAGATCCAGTGCATATGCATTGTAGGTACCATGTCCATGACCTGTTCATCGCTCATGTGGAAGTTGAGGGTTCTCATCAAAATTCCATGCTCTTAAATTGTTTCCTTCATTTGGATCCATTGCATTCCTTGGAACATTGCCCTGTACTACAGCATGAAATCCAAGATCCAGTGCATATGTATTGTAGGCACCATGTCCATGACCTGTTAATCGCTCATGTGGAAGTTGAGGGTTTTCATCAAAATTCCATGCTCTTAAATTGTCCCTTCATTTGGATCCATTGCATTCCTTGGAATAGTGCCCTGTCTTACATCATGAAATCCATGATCCAGTGCATATGCCTGGCCTTAAGCTCTGATATTATTTCCCTCTCTTGGATCCATTACAATTCTTGTTACAACGCCCTGTCCTACACCCTCAGATCTAAGATGCAGTCCATGTGCTTCGCCGCCGCCATGGAAATGTTTCCCTCTCTTGGATCCATTTCATTGCTTGGTGCAGCACCCTGTCCTACACCCTCAGACCTAAGATCCAGTCCATGTGCTTCGCCGCCGCCATGAAATTGTTTCCCTCTCCTAAACCCTATTGCATTTCTTGGTGCAACGCCCTGTCTTACACCCTCTGACCTAAGATCCAGTCCATGTGCTTCGCCGCCGCCATGAAATTGTTTCCCTCTATTGGATCTATTGCAATCCTTAGAGCAGCGCCTTGTCTTACGCCCCTGGCCCCAAGATCCAATCCATGTGCTTCACTACCACCATGAAATTGTTTCCCTCTCCTAAACCCTATTGCATTTCTTGGTGCAGTGCCCTGTCCTCAACCCTGAACCCTAAGATCCAATCCATGTGCTTCGCCGCCGCCATGAAATTGTTTCCCTTTCTTGGATCTATTGCAATCCTTAGAGCAGCGCCCTGTCTTACGCCCCTAGCCCCAAGATCCAATCCATGTGCTTCACCACTGCCATGAAATTGTTTCCCTCTCCTAAACCCTATTGCATTTCTTGGTGCAGCGCCCTGTCCTACACCCTCAACACTAAGATCCAGTCCATGTGCTCCGCCGCCGCCATGACATTGTTTCCCTCTCTTGGATCTATTGCAATACTTGTTGCAGCGCCCTGTTCTACACCCTCAGATCTAAAATTCAATCCATGTACATCAAAGCTCTTCGCTTCGTTGCAACGGCCATGAGCAAAGCAAAACCAAAAAATGAAAAAGAGGGCAGGATGCTGATGGAGGTGGAGGGTGGCTAGGCTGGAAGCCGGGCTGGATGCCAGGCCAGGGGCCAAGCTGGAGGCCGGGCCAGGGACCAAGCTGGAGGCTGGGCTAGAGACCGGGCGGGATTATGCTAGGGTCGGGATATTAGTCCAGGGTCGGGCCAAGCCAGGGTCGGGTGCCCGAGGCTCTGGTTTTTTCAGTGTTGCCCTTGGTCGCCGCCCTAGCCAGTGCAACGCTATTTAGAGAGACCCTTTGGCAAGTGGTTTGAATGAGTCATTTTGCAGTATTGACATTCTGGGACATTCTAGGAAGCAGTGCCCAGGAAGTTTTTGGGCAGAGTTGGTCAAGATCCTAGTGATTCTAAATCCATCCGGTGTGGTCCAAGATAACCTTAAACTATCAGATGATGGTGGAGAGATACCCAAATCTCAAGGAAGAGGTTGGTGGTTTGATTCCCGATTGTGAAATCTCCTCTCTACTTGACAGAAAACTTGCCAGGTGGTTTGCCTCCAATGCTTTGGCGTTGGCCTATCGGTCTTCTGTCTCAAAAAAAAAATCTAGCCGGTTACATGTTGACGTCTTCTGGTTTTGCTTTATTCATTTGAGGTATATTCTATAGATTCCTCTAAAATGATCGGTGATTCTCCTGAAGTCTCCAACTTCAACCAGTTATTTCTCAAACTCAACCGGTTCATCTGTAACTAACCGGTCTCCCCAAGCCTTGGTAGGAAGTTGCAATCTATTGAACAATTTGTGTATCTTGCAAGGTGCAAGAAACCTGTAAGATTGTATTGAAAGTGGTCCAGTTTTGAAGTGGTCCACTGTTGAAAGTGCAAAGCACAGGAATGTTTTTAGCTCTCCGAACAGTCAATAATTTACGTGTTAGTGTTAGCACAGTGGAGTCCATCCTATGACTTTTGACTCCTCTTGAGTCCTAAGTCCAGAGTCTTACCACAATGTGAGTTTGTTCCGTATTCCCTGTAGTCAGGTTGATATCTTGATTTTTGAACATTATAATAAAGTATGTGCAGCTTATAAGCAAGTGTGGCATGTGACTTGTGGTCACACATTCTTACAATCATGAGGTTTTAAGCAAGGCCATTCTAGGGATCATTATCCTATGCGAAAGGTGAGAATGTCAACCTAGATAAGTAGATCACAAAGGGATGTATCAGGGATGTCCCTATATGAGCATAATGAAGTTTTGGAATATTAGGTAACTAAGAAACTCCGTAATAAATTAAGATATGAATTAAGTATGGTTTCCAAGTCCACTTTGCAAGACTACTCCAAAAAGATTAATAATCATTACATAACCTCGGCTCTGAACCTCTCCAATTAAGTGCAAGAATTAGGTGTGACTAAGGTATTCAGGTGTTATTCGGTTTGTTTTTCATGTTCTCCAACTTAGAAAGATCAATTTTACACAACAAAACTTATGTTGCATTAGCTAATCTAATACGATGAAGCATTATCAAAAATTGAACCTCTCTTTATTTAATTGTGGTTAACGGATGTGTATGTTTGTTGACTCCTTAACTGAATACATAGGTCTTCCCAATTGCATAACATTACTCAGTTGTGAGTTGTGTTCAGTTGCCTTGACTTCATATTCAGTTTGGAGTATTGGGATTCTAGCATCTGGAGGCTTTATTCTCAATCTATTGCGGGGCCCATGAACACAACTCATGAGTTGAATAATGTTATGTGTGCTCATTATTGAGTGGGAAATGTAGTTATTTATTAACTCATTATTGAGTTAATAAAATTTGAAAATGCAGTCCAATCTCTTTATGATGTCTGTTCTTTGATCCTCACTTAACCACACACCAGTAAAATATAGGTGGTTGATGAAGAAAAGTTACCTAATAACACCCGCATACCTTATCATGGCCAATTTGCTTCAGACCAATATTATCAGACATCACCACGTGAATCCACACTAACTTCTTCATGCATAAAAGAATAGTCATAGGGCTACTACACCCGGGGGGGGAGCAACGTCCCAACAGCGTGTATTTTTGACAAAGTTTTTGCAAGTTTTTGACATTTGACACACAAATACTTGCACAAAAATAAAATGCACATCAATTGACACGCACAATTTAGATTTTGACATGTAGTGTGACTTGTAAAGAAAAAAATCACACATCAATTGACACTTCAGAAATTGAAATGACACATACTACTAGGCATATGACATTGAGGTGACACTTTAGAAGAAAATGTAGATATCAATTGACACTCATTTTTGTTTTTGAAAACGTCACGTGACACTTTGGATTTGAAATTGAACGTCAAATGAAATTTGTCAAACATACACACTACGCCCCAGCCAGCCAGTCCGCCCGGTTCGGAACTCCTTGCAACAAGTGGCGGCCAACTAGAGAGTTGGAGACAAAGTCCCGCAAGTGCTCCAGCTAGCTGGCTGCAAGCACCCTCTTTAGTCAGCCAGCCGAAGCACCTGCCCGTTGGCTCCGGTCAGGCAAATTCTTAAATGAGTTTGAACAGATTTTGAATGACAAGGTGGATGACAGAAAATGATTCCTCCTGTAAGCTTCACAATGTTCTTGGACAAAAGAAGCGGTTCACAACCAAAGAACTTGAAGACATTGCAATGATCTCAAAAGCAAGGAAAGTAAGTCAATAAGAACAAAAATTTATTATTTATCTCCTATCCTTGTGTAGCTGATGATAAATGAATACATCATACCTAGTACTCAAACACTTCAAAAATCTAATTCTTTAGGGCTAAGTTTCCGGAAGTTCAAAAGCTCACCACAACTGGTCCCATGCCAACAAGAAATTAGGCCAATCTTCAAACTTCCATGCCTCTTTCTGCAGATGCCATCACATTGCAACATCCACTTAGCATAACTCAATGTTCAATGGAGGTTCCAGAGGCAAGAAGAAGACACCTAATAAGTACTGTCAGAATCATGAACCAGATAAAATTTCACGCTCCACTGCTACTTTGCACATATGCTGTCCTCAATTTCCTACTTCAACAAATTTATTATTTCCTGGTGGATGCCTCATAAACCAGGGAACACATGTGATAAACATCCATTACCAGACGCAGACATTACATGCGAGTCTCTGTACTAGGAATGTACAATTTCTCAAATCTTGGAAAAAAAAAATTCCCCAATGGGAAAATTCTCTCTGCAAGCGGGCAGGCAATCAACTCCGAGCCAGTGTCTCATCCAGGTAATCGCTGGAGCAGTAGCTAGTGCCCTATCATACCGAGCCGGCCCAGCCAAATGCCTCCCTGGCCATGGCCACCAGCTAATAGGCCCAGCCAACCCCGGTGTGGAAGGGTTATCACTTGATTGAGCATGTACAAAATACCAACACCTGGGGATTTGGTGGCTACTACTTAAAGTAGAAGGTGGCTGACATAATTATTAGCTTCATCATCTGATATGTTATTCCCTATTTCAACCAGTCATAATTGATATTGAGCCTTGTAAAGCCAGCCTATAGATTATGTCACTTTTTCTCCTATAATGTAGTTGAGAATGAGGCACACTTTGTGTTGGAGCGTCTCTAATATATAACTTCATTAGGGATAAGTTTCTATCGCTTTTTGAGAATGTAGTAAATTTAGGGAGTCTCATGTTGGTCTTTCAATTGGACCATCAAGTCAATATTAGCCTCTATCTCACCACACTCTACCACTCCAAGGAATAGCCGGTTTGACACCATCCTAACATACTTTTAGTACCATAAGTTTTTTGGTAACTTCCCAGACTTTAAAATCAATGTCATTCCATTGCATCGTTTCACGGGGAGGTCACTCCATTGTCAAGTTGAACACCACGTGCGACAAAGTTTGCTACCCCTATATTATATGCCATAGATAATTTTAAAATTATGATATTTTTTCTATATATACATAACCATTGATAATATCCTTTTGTATATTTTTGAAATTTTTAGTCATCTTCACTTTTTGTAGTGATTGTTTTAGTTCAATTCTGTGTCATTCTAGTTAGAAACAGTATGTTTTATTAAAAAAAATGATCATCAAATTTGGTTGCCAGTTTTTACTATGTAATAGATACCGTGTATATCTACTCATGAAAAAAATTGATAAAATTTTGACCCATTTTGGTGATGCAACTTAGAAAAAATAGATTTTTTTTGTTCGCACGTGGTGTTCAACTTGACAATGGAGTGCACCCCCAGGCATCATTCACGTCCCAGTGGCCTAGTATCTAGGGAGGATTTTGGGCATAATTGGTCAAGATCCTAGTGTTTCCAAGTCCAACTGGTTACATGTTGTGATATTCCCAATTTTTCTTTATTAATTTGAAATATATTCCATAGATTCTTCTTAAATGATCGGTAATTTTCCTGAAGTCTTGAACTTCAACCAGTTATTTCACAAACTCAATGGGGTTCATCTGTAAACTAGCGGTCAATTCTCCCAGTTCATTACAATGGCCTTGTTTGACTTTTTTGGCAATGGAATAAATCTTGTTTCAGTTGTCATCATGATTCAGAAAAAGACAAAAGAAAAAAGAAAAAATGAAGCCTATTACATAATGGTCAACTTACCTAATAAGGTCTAAGTTATGTGGGTGCTATTTAGTTTTTTTTTCATGTTCTTCAACTTCTACTGATTAGATTCCACAACAAAACTCATGTTGCATTGGCAAATCTACGAAGAAACATCTACCAAAAAAAAAACCCTGGAGTGAAATCAGACCTCCCCTAATGTAGTTATGGTTATCAAAAGTGCATGTTTGTTGATTTTTTAACTAGATACATAGGTCCTCCCTATTGCGTTTATTGAGTGTAGAGTAGTTGTTAATATTTGAAGACGTAGTCGAATCTCTTTTAAACATGTGTCGTTTATGATGTTTTCGCTTTGATCCCCACTGAACCACATAGTACCAATCAAATTTAGGGGTCTGATTAAGAAAACAAGCCACTTAAGACCCATCTACCTTATCCAAAGTGGAGTGCATGGAAAGTCAACGCAAGCCAGGCTTATGCCGAGGGTCCGAAAGGCACGGGTCTCCGGAGACTTGCTCAATTAGAATAGTTAACCTTGTATGCAGACTTGCAGTCTTGAATATATTCCTTGTTCTTTTGGATCCAAATGGCTCCAAGTTGAGCTGACTTGCCACACCCTAACTTAGTGCTGACGAGTGTTCAAGATTGATGTCTTCAATGCCCTTCAAACGCGATTTGGCCCTTCAAAATATACCTCTCTCAAAATAGCTCTTCAAAACGCAACCCCAAATTGAAAATGAACACATCACTTGAAGCCCTCAATATAATCTACCCGCCACAAGAACCAACAAACGTAGGGCATTGTCGCTACAAGAAGTGGAGTTAGATGGTTGATTCTTGATTCTTCACATTGTACTAGAAACATGTACCATATAATTCATGCACAAGTTTAATATGAGTTTTGTATTTCATTTCCATATTCTTGGATTGACGTCTTGGATTTGAACCAGCCCTTCAACTGAAGAGCTGAAATTTGAGAGCCCTTCAAAATGAAACTCATATGAGGGCTTCAATCTTGAACACTGGTGCTGACCCATTTGAGCTTCCAAGTTCCAACCACATTGAACTCACTCTGTCGATCTCTCTACGTCTTTCTCCTTTAGCTCTGAACCACCCATCCATGGCCACACAATTCTCACTCACTTTGCCTAACCATCCAATCTGCAGCAACTGTACCGGAATTACATCAAACTTTCATGCTCATCAGCGACATTATTAGCCCCCTTTCTGCAGCTCAACATCCATCGGAGCCCCAGACGACTTTCAGGGTTCAATTTGTCCAAGAGCACCCTATCTGCATCAGTATCTGAATTCCCTTAATATTACATCATTTCATGCTCTGGATCAGCTAGATCCGCAGGCGACAGGAGAGAGAGTGAGTGTTCTCAGAGATTCTTTCAAGTACAGGTGGAGTGGATTGCGAGAGTTCAATCAACAAAGTCGAACACCGCTCTACTGCAACTCCACATCAACTGGCGGCTTTGTGAAAAAGCACAAGAACCTTTCCTTTTATTGGATTTTGGATTATACATGAGGCGTGGCAGATCATCAAACACAATCATGTCGACGCCATATTCAAGTAGCTGCTCGCAATGGACGACGACGACGATCCGGTCGTTCTTGCTTCTACTGAATCTCCTCGTCTTCATCGTTTCCGTCCAGATTCCACAGCCAGCCTGCGCTTCAGGAACTACCTGGTCACCAGCACGTCGTTTATTCTCAAGTCCGCCCGAGCTAGGGTTGCCCACTTCGCCAACTCCACCGGCGACGCGGTTCAAGAAGATGCAAAAACCCTCGGTACTTACTTCAGCTCAATCCTTCCCTTTCAGCCGTGAATAGAGTAGTGAAAGTGCAATTTTAAAGAAACAATTTCAAACCATTGATGCGTCGCGCACTTTCAAAACACCTGATCTACCGGTTTCTAAGCATGTGAGGGTCTCGAATTCGGCATGTCTTTGTCGGCATGGAGAATGTAAGGTAGACGTGTGTTATTTGGATACTTTTCTCTCCTCACCCACTTATCCTAGGATATGAAACACGCAATTAGTGAGAGATGATTAGCAAATCCAAATCGTGCCCATAGCCATTTGCCTCAAAAAAATTCCTCATCAACTAGTCATATAGGTCTCCCCGATTGACTATTGACTATTGAGCCTCGAAGAATGGTTAGTATATTTTGAGCACATAGTCCAGTCTCTTTTGAACACATGTCTTTTTGGTGTCTGTTCTTAGATCCACACCGAACCACATACCACTCAAATATAAGTGTTCAGATCATTGTTGTGTTGGAATTAGGCACGTCTGCCTTATGCTCCAAGTCTACAAGGGCTTCGAAGTTCATCACCTCTGTCCAGTATGTAGGAGAGTTGAAGATGTTACCAGAGGTGAAAGTGGCATATCTACCAGAATGTTTTAGGTACTGGAACAACTGGTGATGAAGTTCAGGGTCCTTCATGTGATATATAGGAAGAAGAGGGATTCATCAGCTACATGAATGAGATGATATCAGATATTAGTTTCTAATCTCATTTGTGTATTCCATCTCTTTCATTGGACCTGTCGGACATGCGTACTTCATCATGATCCATATCTTCAATTTAAACTCCAACCACCAGTTTAGCAGCCTACGAAATTGGTTAGCCTGACATGATCATGAAGTTTTCAATGACATCATCCCTGAAGTTCGGCATCTTTTATCCACTACAATGTAATTGGATCACAATAAGGATCTATGTTGAGTGTCTTGTTCTATAAATCTCAAGGATGCATCCTGCATCGTCAGAGTGAATCCTAATTAATGCATAGAAAATTTGCCACCTTGGATTGTCCATTGTTGTTGCCGAATGTTTTGAGTGGATAGAAGTCTGAGGGGATTGGACTCCGGTGTCAAAGAAGGGTCAAAGAGGTTCCTCAAGTATTTAAATTGAGGATTATTATATCTTACAATGGTCTGATCTTTGATTGCAATGGTTTCCATCGAACTTAATAGGGAAATGGAGAGAAAAGGTTTACCACTTCCAGAAAGCTGTTACGGAATTCTCCGCCCAGCACATATCCCCCATCACCAAATTTGCCTATCCACCACTGATCAATAATCATGCTCAATTGGCCTTCTTTCGGTGAGGCCGCTCCAGTCGACATTTTGTTTGGCATCAAAGCTCCGAATTGGGAAGCAGCAGCCCAAGCGAACAGGATCAGGAACAGACTTCGTAAGGTGAATGGACGACAGATCACAGTCTGATTGAACTTCTTTCCACATATTATGTCCTCCACATCTCTATTTATTTTTGTCACCCATTTTCGATGACTCATAACATTATTAAGTGCGTCAGTGTGTTCTCACGGCCCCCGGGAATATAAGCCGGGATGCCGTCAGTTAGCTCACATTTAGACGGGATGCCGTGAGTTAGCTCACATTCAGTCTAAATGTGAGCTAACTGACGGCATCCCGGCTTATTCCCGGGGGCCGTGAGAACACACTGACGCACTTAATAATGTTAGGCTCTCAAACTCCACTTACTTGAAACCCATTTTGCAAGGTGCAACTGTGCAAGTTATCCATTATTAGTTCATGTCGGGTAGTTCATGTATGAGAAGGTCCATTTATAGATTGAAACCTTCACATCAGTACTCCCAATGTTTAATGTTACATTAGAGAGAGGCATTATGATATCGGAATCTCTACTGTCAACAATGTTTTCGAATGCACAGTCGTAATGATATTTAGTTGTAGTGCTCTGATCCTTTGAATTTGTTGATTTGTTTTGTTTAGGGGTCACGTACGGCAGCGTGGACGAAATGTTTTGACAACTTTCAACATGTTGCGGGAATCTCTGGTGCCCAGGGTGGCAACTATGCATCTGTAACACCCGCAGGTCAGTGTCTTAAGAACCTGCATTAGACTGCTAAAACATTTCTAAAAGCATTATTAGTATGGAGATGTTTTTGTATTATGAGCATTTCTGAGAAGTCTCTACATTCTGAGAAAACTTGTGGTTATTTTTAGAAGTGATTAAACAATATTAGGGGCTCTGGATGGACGTAACCTTACTTTAAGCTAATTTGCTGTTTTCAAAATGACATTTGAATATGTAAAACTTTCTAAATAAAGTGCATATGGGATCAATGGATTCCTTTCAACACCCTCTTTCCAAGCAACTTGTTCGTGACAACAGACATCATTAAATCATCAGAAATAATTTGGAAAAATCTTTATCACGGGGAGACTTGCCTACCTGGGTCCAGGCGTAATTAAGTTACACCCCTGCCACTAGGACTTCAGACTTGCAAAAAAACAGCCGCTGGTGTCTAAAGTGCAAGGTGTAAATTAGTGTGACCTTGAGTTGCCTTTTAGGCCTCAGTTTCTCTTCATGACGATCAAACAATTTCACAATCTTCAGTTGTGTGACAGTTTCTAACTTGTGAGCCTGATATATATATAACTGTTGGATGAAACAGAATAAGTATTTTGGCACAGATTGATGATTTATAAACATTTTGGTCGGGAGTTGGTGGTTTTGTTTACAAAACTTTTCATGTTCTGTAAGTTTTCAATGCATGTTTGGAGTCTGCATGGAGGTTTGAATGAAGAACATTCTATATCGGTTCATTAGAGGCCAAACTCATGTTAACACCTCTTGGAATGTCAAATTGAGTTTGACCCCCAATGGACCGATGTAGAAAGTTTCTTGTTCAACCTCCACACCGACACCAAGCATGCACCGAAAACTTACCAAATAGAAATAGTTGTATGCAAAACAACCAACTCCCAACTAAACCTCGGGTTGAGTTAAAGGATAACTCTCTTGTTTTTGTCGCTTTTAAACCAAAATGGTGGGTAAGACTGAAGACAATTTGGTGTTCAAGATAGTTTTCAATTAATGTGAAAATTCTCGTGTGTCATGTAGCGCCATGTTGTCATTGGTGTGCATCAGACTAAACCACTTGGCATAGGATGTTTGTGTCTCCATAATTAGATGTATCATGTAGTTAACCAATGTAAATACCTTGTCTTTTGTATGTCATGTGGGACCACCTTTGTCAATGGCATGCATCATACAATGCCACTTGTCATAATTGTGCCTTCCAAGCCATACGACACATGATTCATGCCACTCGTGATACAACTCAATTCATGGTCCACTCCAATTCCAAGGCCTCTGATATTTGATGTGGTCCACTCTATGCACCACTCCAAAGTCTGGCACACTATTTGACATAAAAAGTGTGTAATTCTTCATAATTCAATCTCAACAAGCCAAAAAGGACCTCTCATATAATGGATTTGAGTCCCAAATTGCTGAGCAGAATGGTCCATATTAGTAGTGAAGGTTGTAGTGTAGTAGTGTATCTAAATCCAGTCCATGCTCCGTTTGACATTAAAAACTACTCATTGGTAAGATCCCTTCTGTTCCATAAAATCTACATCAACCTGTCCAACACTTGCTCAACTAGATTCAATACAATATCTATATACTTAGTCCATGCATTTCCAACTCTACAACTCTCCACTCCACATTTATATTGGTGTGGAAGTCTAATGTCATGCAAGAGGTTTTTCAAAGACATGGAAAACTAATTAAGCATCAAGTGTGGATTCTTGTCTACTTGATTGCTGTGGGGCAGACATGTGAACAGTTTGCAAGAATGTTTAAGTTCCCAGTTTCAAGTTTTTAAGTTAATGCCAGCCTAAATACGATGGTATGGATCAGATTCAGGGACCATCCTCTATCATACAAGGTATTACTCAAGTTCTCATCAATGCGATGAGGTAAACTCCTACCAATTGAACACCATCATGAGTTTCCAGCTCCTATAAGCTTCCAAAACCAGCACCACCAAAGGTGGGTGCCAACACTCTAAATAACCCATCTGGATTATCTGTGTGTACCTGCACAGAAGAATAGCATGGCTTGTCACACATCTATGTTACACCCTGCCTGACCTCCGTAAGTCACTCCCTCTTATATCCCAAAACCCTATGAATGGATGTGCTCAGTTTAAATCTCCCTCCTTGTCACATTTCCCTCTCATATATCACAGGTTTTGACATTAATATAATCCACCAAATAAGTCAAACCACACACTCGCACGCATCACGTTGCCATCATTGTCATTGTTGCAATGTTGACTTTGTCTTATTCCATAATGTCACATGCTACACTAATTCTCCATTATCATGGATCAAGTTAACACTACCGACCTCCTTAATATCACGTGCACTTTGGTTGCCACAGGCGTTATATTAGGGAGGTTATAGTGTATTAGAAAAGATGAAAGAGCCATGTATATTCAAGGATATATAGAGCAGAACTCCTGGTTAGCCTTGATGTGCTGGCAAGTCATGAATATAGGATTCAAAAAGCCAGTTCTCCTGTTCTGTTGGCATTCATTTTCAGCATGAAGATGCTAATTCCAGAATTTACACTACAAACTTGCAATAAATCTCTAGTGCAGGCTGCTATTATAGTTCGGAAGTCCAGGTGTCAATAGGATATGCCTCATAAATTTAACCCCTAACCTTCTAAGCGGACCAGTCTGGGCCTCTCCATGCACAAAAACGTGAGCTACATACTTCCATTTAAGCAATTGTGTCGACAACGACCCTATCCTAAATTAACTCGTTCTATTGCACTTTTCAAATCAGTTGGATACATTAACATTATTGAAGATTTGGGTTAAAATACACAGCATTTATGCCCTTGCATACAAATACATACTTAGTATTCTGATTATCAATGTCACATGTGAGTATTGTTTTTCTCCTTGACACAAGATTTACATAAGATTTAAATGTATAAAGCAGTATTTACAACTCATATTTATTGGTATATGGCCGTACATTGAGCCCCTTGGTCGTTTAAAAGTTAAAATCAGACAAAGAAGAAAGAAAATAGGAGGCAGAAACATACCCAATGCCCTGCATCTTCAAGTACATGCATTTGCACACCAGCACCTTCGGTGGAAGCAATCAACTCTGCAGAATGAATCCTTTGAACATCTTCGTGAGCCCACCGATGCAAACTTCTCTCTGCTCTTAAGAAGTCAATGTGTACCCCCTCAGGGACATTGTCCACTAATGACCTGCCAAAGGTAACAAAACTGTGAGAATTCCTCATCCAACCTTCCAAGTCACAAAGTAATCACAAGTTAAGAGATCGAAACAGATTTATTCCAGCACTCTTCAGGAACGGATAAGAGCACAAGTATAACAAGCGAGTCATGATGGAGGCAGTAGGTTTACCACAAATTTGTATCCTCATAAGATTTGTACATATCTGCAATACCCTCAAGATTGAAGACCCATTGATATCCAGAGGTTTTGCCTTCCAAAACTTTAGGAACAGCCTTTAAGTTTGTTGTCATCCACTGTCCCACAAGCCCATAAAAGTGGAGACCCAAAAGTATGAGAGTGGGATAGAAGTTCAACAATGCTTTCTAAGAAATTAATCAAGTGTATTATATAAAATCTGGACTGCACTTCCTGGTAAACATTCGTACCTGTGCAACGCCAGCAGAAAAACCCTGGTGAGTGAGAGCTTCAATTAAGGCTCTTCGAGACGGAAGCTGAAAAGTACACAAGGGTAAACACTATCAGATACATAAAAACATGTCAGGGTTCCTGGTGACAGTTGTATCCCTTAAAGTAGAGAACATGAGAAATATAAAGCTTTCAAGGCACCCACGGCATTTTGTATTCCCATCTATTGTCTAGATAAATTACTAACCTAGACAACATCTGAAGGTCCAAAAAAAGGAAATATTAGTGGTATCAAGATTTGCATCTGCGTGTTGCCATTTTACTTGAATCAAAGTTGCTAGATTTTAGAGATAGCCAAACTTGAAGACACCTTTACAGCAAATCAATGAAGGCCAAATTTCTACCATGGGAGGCATACGGCGAAGTGTTGCAATTAGTTCCCCAGGATGATCTTCTCCATCACCACCAGACCGGACCTTACCAGGAGTGGCATCCAACACCCACACCTGCATCACTCCAATACAACTCAGCATCAGTCTTCTTCGAAAGTTTAAAGACTCGCATATCTAAGATCAAGAATATTTTTTTTAAACCAAAACAAGTACCATCTTCAGGAAAAATCTGGATGTTAATAGAGAAGGTTGTTTGCATACTCGGACTGGCCGTGCCAGAGGTTTTGCTGCTTGATCCACCATACTCATTGCAACTGCAAATTATGTCCATTATCTCGTCAATTAACACCCATTTTGAAGGACGATTTCAAGTCAGAAGCCAAAAGTAGAGACACAGGAGACTCTTATCTGTAAGAAATACTGAATATCAAGAAACTTTCATGCCTGCTCTAGGTTGTGATGAGAATACAGTCCTTTTGCATTCTGACAGTTTTATGCATTGCATCATTGTTTGCAGTAATTCTACTCCACAAAGCACCCAACAAGTCTCACCTGCCTGATTTATCACACAATATTTCACAACTGGACCCTATGCAGTGCAAGGTCAATAACTGGGTAGAACTTACCTTTACCGCCAAAACTATGCCCTATCAAAACTCGTGGAGTGAGCCTTAGTTGCCCCATCTGAACCCAACAATGAAACACCAAATTCCATTAGACAAAGGTGGGCTAAGTGCAATATATGTGCCTTTTGTGCCTAATTTGAAATAAGTGATAACAATTTACTAATAGCTATACAAAATTACAAAAGCACATATAAGGACATAATCAGAACATAAGGAGCACAAATAAAGGACCTTACCAGCTGCAAGACATCCCGGGCAGCAGACGCCACGGAGTGAGGTCCTCGCTTCTGAATGAGCGCAGATTCTCCATGACACCGAAGATCAACCAACAAAAACTGCAAATCCAATCCAAACAAATATCTATTGCTTACATTCTGTAGATATCCATTTTCCTCACAAAAATGTGACTGAGGAGACCTAAACTCATGAGCAGAAACTTGTTTACAAGTCACACACTATGTTGCCCAGATTTTTCCAGCAAGTTTTTATTATGGTCTGGGTCTCAGAACCTTGAGTTTCCTCCATAGTGGTTCACAATGTTAAACGATTTAGAAGTTCATTCAATACAAAACCAAACGGGCCAATCACTTCTTCAAATTCATGATGGACTAAATCATTTAAAATGGGTCACATATAATGGCAGACATATACAATAACAGCCAGTAGACTCACCTGCCAGGTTGGAAACTCTTGTGCAAGCCTCTTAGCAAAGGAGACTGCACATAGACATATGAATGATGTTATTAACAAGGATTGTCATCAAGGTTCAGCAAGCACTTGGAAGCACCAAACTTCATTGATTTGTCGTGGTAAAATAAATCCATATTGCAGGTTTGCCTCAGAAGACAAGGTATTGAAGTAAAGGGACATGCATCATTGAAAAAAGCATAAGAAGAACAATACCCCAATTCCGTCGTCCTCCTAAAATTCCATGGAGAAGCACCGCTGTTGGGGGTTCAGGGGCAGCCCGCTCTCTTACTTCACTCCATCGTGCCTTTTGTCCACACCTCTCCTGGGTTAGCTAAACAATCTTTGCTTAAACAACAGACCCAAGTTCTACAAGCACACGATAGATTTTTATATCTCTCTGCAGGTAAATCCTTTGACAGGATTTTTATAAATTTTGTCCGACAAATCTCAAAACATAGTTGTGTTCATCACCACAAACTACAGAGTGGCACACTAAACTGAAGACATTAAATGGTGATCATTAAAAAAAAATCATATAAGTAGAGCACAAGACCTGTCAAAGTATATGATCAAGACATCAAAAACTTGTACTAAGTGTGAAACCCCTCGCACAACACTACTCTATTTGCATAATCTACACCCGTTATTACAGTGACCCGTTATTTAACATCCTTTTAGAGTTAAAGTGATCCAGCCATGAGAGATGCCTACCAGTGCACCTTGTACGAGCTCGTAGCCCTGCCACAAAAACATGAAGACATAGATACAGAGTAAGTTATTAAGTTGTGCAACTCGCAGTAGTGCCTGACTACAGAGACCTTACATAAGGAAGGCCAGGAGGAAATATATCGCACGAGTGTTTGGTCTTGACATTGAGATTGAAGACATTCTAGGGATTCACAAGCAACCACAAAGCTTCCAAAAAATACCATCTCCCAGTTTCCCAGTATCATATTCCTTGTACAACCTAGGAAGTAATAGAAAAAAGTAAAGCGGTATACAATAAGGATATCGAGAGGGTGGGACATATTCAAATATTTGCAAGAATGTCTCTTCAGAATCAATATCTCTTTCAGGGTTTCGGCCCCATGCTACTAGATCCAAAATTGTCGAAAGCCAAAAATAGGATCATTATCCCTATCTGAAGGAGGTCCAGCAGGTTCATCCATAGATTTATACACATGGCTCCTGACATGCTCAGAGTTCGATAGCCACATTTGATACAGTCCACAAATATAGCGCCCTTTCAATTTGAGCCCTTTGAGAAATGGCTTACCAAAACTTTGCTGGTTTTCTCAATTGCTGGAGCAATCGTCAAGATTGGCCTTTCTTCAGTTAGTGTTGCTTGAACTACAGATGAGTATCTACTTTTCCTCCTTTGCACAAACCCGCTTGCTGACCAATTGGTCAGAAATTCACTCTGCAGATTGTCCAATATCTTGATACACGACAAATTAGGTAGTGAGATAATTGCACACATCAAATGCTTCGCACATGAGCTTCTTTTTGGAAATGATACACCCTCCTGTTATAACGATACTGGAAAATTCAAGGCAAACGAAGGGAAAAAGTCACAGGACCACCGAATCCCAACAGCCTACCTTGACGCTCTTACATTTGCAAAGAAGTGCATCACAGCCTACTGCCTAAAATCGCCCTGTTTGTTTCTGATTTCGCAAGAGTTCTAGTCAAAACTCAATGCTGGGTGGATTCGCAATACCTCAAGGGAACATTTAAAATGGCTGCGGAGTTTAGACCCCAAAGATGCAAAGGTAGAGTCTCCTCCGCCCCTTCCAGAAAAACATGCGGCGTGCCAAGCTGCCTGCGAATTCCAAGAATAAGTTGCTGCCACCGGAGCTTGCCTGTGCACCATCATCATCTTCGTCGCCCCGGCCATGGTCGAAACCAATCTCTCTAGCTAGAATCCACAAAACTTAAACTAAGCTTTTTCAAGCAACCATCCCTCCGCAAATGCTTCTTGACAATAAGTTACTGATGGTACTCCAGAACCTGAATGCCTGCACAGTGTCGCCCGGCGAATAGCAATTTCTGACTCTCTAATTCACGCGGGATAAACTTGACAGATTCGACCTTCAAAAGCAATGTGATTGATGAAAGGGCTACGGCAAAGTTGGGAAGTGCCACGCATCAAATTGTGAAAAAAAAATGGCTCAATGGGTACCTATTATGTGTCCACTCAGGATTTGTACACCAATCCACCCCCACCTACGACCATTTATTAAGGTGTCAGGAAGTTACATCTCTCTCAATAAACCTCCACATCCGGTCCGTCCGAGCTGCCTCAATCAATCTTCCAGACAAGGCAACCCAATCTTGAGTTTGTCAATGTCAGCCAGCTATCCCGGTGGCAGCTACGAGGTGGCAAAGAATGGCAATCTACGCTAAATGCCTGGATGTGTGGATGTCTAGACAGGCGTCAACCTTCTTCTTCTCCTTCTTCGCTAACCAACTCCTCACAAAGTACATATTACTACTCTGTGTCAACGAACTCGAGGTTTCCTCCTCAATGTCTGGAATCCCTTACTGAAGTCCCTGGTGGTGCGCCCTGGGGCCTCGCTCGCTCCGGAGCCCCTTCCCTTCCGCTCCTCCCAAATCGCTTGGGCCTGGCTCGCCACAGCTTGAAGTTTAGCAGAGACAAGTGGGCCCGCCGCAACCACTCGCTTGCGGCAACCCTCCCACTTTCCCCAGTCGTTCCTCGTTCTCGTCGCTGCAGCCGCAGATCGCACTGTTTCTTCCGACACCACAAAGTGCTTGTCCAGTCGCCAACGACCGAATCCGACGGGGGGCGAATCACCTGTCACCAGTGGTGTGATGCAACCAACCGGTGGGTGCCACGCGTCAGACGCATGAGTCCCCCCTGGCATTTCCTTCCGCCATGCTGTTGCCATCGCACTCTTCGCCCCGACCGACCAGCGTGTCCACCAGGTCGGTAGACCAAAACCACCTGGTAGGTAGGTGGGTAGGTGGGTACAAGTCAGGACTCTATAAATGTTACCCCTATAAGCGTTATAATTTTATATATGTTAAGAAAATTTTACTCCCCTACAAAAACACAATTGGTAAGACTACAGTAGTGAGTGTTATGTGTTAAGTGTTATAACATGCTCTACTCCCTCCTTTGTTGACTCTGTCTGTAGGACAGAGACTATGCATCAACTTTTGTGTTTCAAGAGCAAATTTCCTAACCGCTTTGCGTTCACACTTGGACGTTATTTGTTCTTGCTATTTTGGTCCAATTTTAGTTAATGTGGATGTTAACTGTAGTTATACATATCTAGTTAATTATATTTATATGTATGTAATTAATTATAGTCATATATATCTAGTTAAGTATAATTGTTCCCTAAAATATATTACATATAAAACATATAAAATATACCTTAGCTCTCTGCTAGCTTGGGCAAAAAATAATTAATTTTAAAGGTACCTAAATTTCATTTTAAAGGTGGAAAACCCTAACATACTAGTAAAAGACAAATTTTAGTGATGTTAAATGCTAGTGATGGAAAGTGTTTAGGTTAATCGTAGCCGCCATAGATGAAATTTGAAAACCATCCATAAATTATAAAAATGAATTGGATGAATGTCTATCTTATTTTAAGTTATTTCTTAAATCTGGCCAATTTTTAGAATTATTATTTTGTGGATTGCCTAACTTATTTTTTGTACTTTAATTGATTATTAGGCAGAAAGGTGCCCAAGCTACTAGAGAGCTACATTATTAATTACACCTCTATAAGTGTTAATTTTGAGAAAATCAAGGTAATAATATATGAGAGCATACATTTTAAACATGTAATCACATTTATCCCATATTCTTTGCGAACAAGTCAAATATTCTCTCTTATTTAGAGATCATTCCTCCTTGTGCACTTTCAAGGGAGTTACCACATCGACAATTCAAAATTGTTGGAGGCACACGGGTGTTCTTTCGATCTCTATTGAGAGGGAGATAGAGGAAGCTAGGCGCTTGGTAGAGGTTGATGAAGTTGCTACTCTACTTCATCAACTGACGTTGTTGTCACTCATAGTGAGGTGGGTGACGTGATGAATGCTCATGAATACCTCAATTATGAGATGGAGTTTGATTTAAACAACCCCTATGAACCTAACGATGAGGAGTTTTTGGATATGTATTCCTTAGAACATCAAGAAATTGATGTTGATGAGGTTATGGTTGATGTGGTAGAAGAAGTTGTAGGATTGAGTGTTGCTAAGCGTTCTCTAGAGACTTTGAAGAAATACTTTGAACAAAGACCAAATGATGCCCCATCACACATCAGGAGCATTCAAGGACTCCAAAAGGAAGTTTCATCTCATCATTTGGAAGCTTCTCGTCAAACTACTATAGACTCTTTCTTTCGGTTAGTTTAGTTGGAAGAATCTCGTCAAGTTACTACTATATAGATTATTTCTTTCAATTAGTTTAGTTGAATTATGTAGTATCATTTGTACTTTTATTTTTATTTTTATAAAACATTATGTTCTTCATTTTTGGAATTTTAAGTGTTATTTCTATAAATGTTATTAATCATCGGTATGAATTCTATAAGTGTTACTTGTTATAATTCTATATATGTTATTTTTTTGCTACTCCCGACTTGTAACATTTATAGAGTCCTGACCGTATTGAGGTTAAATCCTAGTCACTTCCAACGACAAAAAATGATATATCCTCCTTGGGGTAGCACCTTATAGTCAACCGTCACTGGTAGCTAAACAGGTGGGTAACTTGCATTGCTACAGCCATCAACCAAACTAGACCTAGAAAAAAAAACGGCGATGTTGTGGGTGGTTAGATTTCTGTAGGGGAAGTAGCCATTGATGACACCTCCGACTTCGAGGAGTGGATCTCACGTGCAGGTGAGGCGCCATGTTGGCATTCAGGTTAGATTTCTTCTCCCTTAACTCATGTGAGATTCCACTCAGGTGAGATTTCTTTTGAGACCTTGTAAATCTCACGTCCAAGTTAGAGACTTAGGACATAATGGTATCGACCCAAATAATAACTAGGGTTTATCCAATTGGACAGTAACTTGAATGAGCATACATATTTTGGATTAGGCATGCAAATGGAATCAATGTTTTATATGTTGGATTGAGGGTCAGATGTAAGGGTTGACTTGTTGACATATGGGTTTTATATATAAGGATCGTACGCCCAGCCTCTCGAGTGCATCCGGTAGTCGAGAAACACCAAGTGTGTTGAAGACCGTAGTGGTCCGTGTAGTGTGGTGTTTGGGAAGGTTGGTTGTAGACCCCCAATAGGGTACCAAGTTTTAGTTCGATGTGAAACTTCCACACCAGAAGATCATGCACATACTTGTGAGACTATATCAAGGGAGCTTGAAGGCACACCCACGTCCAGCCAAGCACCAGTGCCAGAGGTTTCTCAAGATGTACCATTAGGCATTTTATGGGGGGGAAGATGTACAAAATAGGCTAGATAGGAAAAATGCCAAGAGTCGACAAACAAGGAGACATAACAAAGTTTTTACTATGGAAATTAAGGCTGCAATGGTTGAAGGGAGGAGACCTACAATTAACTTATCTAAAAGTAGGATTGGAACAATAACTCACTGCAAAAGTGTTTGGCACGTGGCAGTGCAGGACATGGCCTATCGGGTTTTGGACATGACCATCCTAAGATGGTGCAACCACTTGAAAAACCTCATAAAATGCATGTATGAAGACATTGCAAGAGAATACGGGTTTGAGCCTGTGTTTGAACCGGATGTAGTGGAAAAGTATTTGAAAAGATACATGTGTATATCCCAATGTATGTGGAAAGCCATATTCACCGAGTATGGAGCAACACATCGACCTAACACATGTCTGGTGGAATGTTAGGAAACTTTGTGTGCATGGTGGCGCACTATCGCAACCCTTGCTAGCTCCCCTTAACTATCTTGGTTATTTTTCCAACTCTAGCAAGGATTACGAGCATTAACCCTTCGCATTCCGCCATGCAAATGGTTAGCTCCCCATACCACGGACCTTATAGTTCATAGGAGGGGAACCAACCCTCCTACTTTGCTTTCGGGACTCACCCCTTAATTGGTAACTAATTCTTAGATGTGGACTTCCATCCATGAAAGTCCAATCCTATGTTGATCATCATATTGCCGGAGCAACACTACAACAACCCGAGTCATACTAGACAACTATGCCTTCACATTGGGCCAATGTCCATGGAGGCCGTGTCGTTTGGCCTCAAGTGGGTTCGGCCACACCATCTCACCCATATAAACCTCTAGGACTCTAGGTATGGTCCCTACACCACCGTCAAGTAACCTTTTGTCTCTCTCCCAACACTTGGGGCCAAGTAGACATTTTCCCTTAGCCGATGGGGTTGGAAACCCCAGCATCTTCAGATTCCTATAACTTCTTCATATGGTCTCTAATCATAATAATCGACCACTCCATTGTCATCTACGTTTCACGTAGATACCGATGGACTACTCACTTGCCCCATTTGGGCAAGTATTGAGGAAGTTATGCATGTTCAAAGCTTCACAGTCCCGGGAACCACTCCCAAGCCACTGCTATACCAGGGCACTATCCCGGGACAACGTCCCACTCAAATTGTCATATCTCCTAGCTCACACCTCCGATTAAGGTGTTCTTGAGCATTTTAGAATTGACACACCATAAGCTACGCATAGCTTATGGCCTTAACCTCATGCCTCCTAGTCTTTGTGGGTGGGAGGCGCTCCCAACGTCCGGGGCCATCACCCACACTAAGATCACTTGGGCCCTCTCACCAACGGCGCCACAAGTCCCGGGTGTCACTCCAGGGCCCCCCTTGTGCCGATGGTGTTTCGGGCACTCCTCATGGAGAGGTACGCGATACACACAGTCGCATGCCGAGAAGAGGTTGCTCATATGACAGAGCAAATGACTAATTACAATAATAGTCAATGTCATTCATGACAACTATTTGTTGCAGAGAGCACTAGAAGGAAACATGGTTCCTTTCCACACAAAAGGACACTAAATTGACACTTTTAAGTGACCAACACACATGTCATGGAGGTTGCAGCCACTTTGGAGAAGGTATCATCCTGGTCCAATCCTATTTTTTAGCAAACAAAATGTCAGAATCGTGTCGTTGTTTTAATACGTGTAAATTTGACTGCGGCAGTAATTTATGATTATGGGTAAATTTTAGAGATAATTTAATTTAATTTTATATTTATATACATCTCATTAAAAATAGTATGTAGCTAGGTAGGTCCGCTCTTGCTATACCTCCAGTACTCCAACACCTACCTACAAGGCTAGGCTAAGGGCGGAGAGCCACGCGATTCGAACCTTGAACCTCGTGGTTCCGACTTGGAGGCCTTAGCCATTGATTCGTTGAATTTCACATGATATATATGGGATGTTTTAAACTTTTGTATACAAAGGCCACTAATTACTCTATATTCCTACTAATTACTGTATAGTTTATATTGTTTACTGTATAGTCTTTATTATTTATTGCATATTATTTACTATGTACTATTTATTTTCTATTATTACTATATATTGTATATTATTACTATTTACTATCTATTATTTGTTATTTTGTTAATTATATACTATTTAATATATTATTTATTATCTACTATTTATTATTTAGTATTTACTATTAATTATTTAGTATTTACTGTTTATTATTTAGTATTTATTGTTTAATATTTAATATTTTGTTTATTGTCTATTATTTGCTATATATTATTTATTGTTTATAATTTACTATATTCTATTTATTATCTATTGTTAAATATTTACTATTTACTATCTATTGTTTACTAGTATCCCTAGATCTAGAAGATCTATAAAACTAAATAAATATAGAATATTCTTTCACGGACCTTTGCATGCCAATAAAGTGACACAACTCCCACACATATAAGAAATATTGCGCAGAGCTTAAAACTCCGACATAAATTTTTTAATGTCATGGCCTTATTTCAAAATGACCCTCCTTCCTTCTAGTGGAGGCTCGCGGAAGAGACAAACTAAAACTTACACTTTATGTAGTAATGACATGACTTTAGAACGGGTGAGGCCATTAATTTTCACTCACAAAAAGTGCTGCCATAATAGTTTGGTTTCTAATTTTCCAGGTTGGTTGGAATTAAAGGAAATGGTTTGCAAATATTACGCATAATGACTAGCAGCCATTAGTCACATGGTTTAATGGAACAAATTATTCAACATCCTACGTTGCCATTTTCACAAATAGATTGAAAGTGATTTTGAAATAAATTTCATTGAATCTTAAACCACGAAAAGAACAGATAAGGCTTTGGAAGATGTTAATGTTCTTGAATGTGGTAATGTGAACAGACATCCCAAATTCTTAGGAGGGGAAGGATTGTTAAAGGGACCGAAGGCTTGGATTACAGCTCGTATGACTCATATTCCTTAGACGACGAAAATGTGAATACAACTAGCGTCACAACGAAGATTGAGGTGCTTCATGCATTTTACATTGTAAGATATGAGTATGATATGGTTGTTGGTGCATTAAAGATGTGTAGTACTTGAATAAATTTTAATATTTGAGCGCAATATACACTTACAGGAAGATTAATATTGAATGTCTGTCATTTACCAATTATAGTTTTTGACTGGATGTTTGTATTTAGGAAAAAAAATAAACACTATCAGGGAGAAATACTTCAAGCAATTGGTAGGTTAGAAGGATAAACAAAGAGGTGGTAAAGAAAGAGGATTTTCTCATTTATGATATACATGTTATCAAGAAGTGGAAGACATCTACATCATTGGTGCAGGTTGGCAATGATGTAGGAGCAACTAACGGGATAAAAATACCCATTGATTTGACAGAGAACCCAACAGTTAATGAGAAGACAAATGTAGTCCTTGACACAGTAATGAAGCCCATGAGGCATAATTACATCCAAAGAGGATACCCAATGGACAGTTTACATTGAATAATGAAAATGACAAGACTTGCCTCCCCTTGACCTAATATCCTAGATTTGAAGAGCGATTGGCGTTTGCTATGGAAGCCAACAATTTTGTGGGTGGAAGGAAAAAATAAAGAGGCTCATATACATATGTGGTAGTAAAAGATGTAAAGGCTAAATGACAAGGGAAATGACCTCTATACTTCAGTAGAAGGCAACTCAAGTGACTTACTACTTCAAGTGAGGGCTCCAATGCAGGCAGACACATTTTGTTCGAGAATTACATGTGAAATGTTGTTCGAGAATTATCTTTGAAATTACCAGGTAATCATTTTGCACTAATCCAAAGTCCTCATAATGACATGGAAGATGTAGCTTAGGGCCTTGGTTAACTAGGTGAGAGAGCAAAGAGGGGACAATGACAAATAACAATTTTAAATCTATACCTACCACCTGCAATGAACAATGGGAAGGTAGGGGGTAGCGCAGAGAAAGTTGTAGTAACTGTGATAAATCTGCAAGATGTTATCTGCCATAAGGGATATGTTACAATGCATCGTGTAACGAGCTACATGGAGGTTCCAGAAACCGATGCAATTAGCGTATGGAAGGGGAAAAAGGCCCCGGCTATGAAGGCTATATTACCAACATTGAAACTTCGCATTCTAGGTAGGATAAGTCATTATTTTTACATCATTGTCTTAATTGCATGTGATATGAGAAGTGCATAATCATTATTATTTATAAAAAACTCATATATTATCAAATGTCATGAACATGATCCATTGTTGTACGGCACTGTGAAGGGTTTATTTGATTATTCTATCAAATAACCTTTACATTAGTATTATTTGGATTATTTAGATAGTCACGGTTTTATGTAGTTGTTATTTTTTTTAATCTTATAGCATAAATATATTAAAAAGTTTTTTTTCTAGTCTAGATAATTTCAATTCATTCTAAAATTCTAGTGTTAAGTTATAGGCATTTCCATGGGGCAGCTCTAAACCTCATTTCTCTTACATTCTTTATAGAATATCTTTAGGCTTATGAATGATCACAATAGATTTTAGGCTATATTAATTTGCATTGTAGTAACTTAAATGTATTACAAGGATCTAAGTTGCTAAATCCACGGTAACTAAACTTGGAGTGGACTTTTAAGCACGTATAAGACTATTCAGATTCATTTCATTCACCGAGATTATCGAATTTTAAAATTAATATTTGTGATTAAAAAGTAGGTACAAAACTACCCTGGACTTGAAAACCAAGGGCCTCTATTTTATCTTATATGCACGGTATGTTGGATAATCCATCCAAAGTACGGTCTGAAGCTTGTAGCGGAGGCGGTGGGTCTGGACACTCTAGGGACCACTAACGGGAATGGTTGTGACGGTAGCAGTGTATTTGCCATCATGCAAAACCAAGGCCAACAATACGTGCAAGTGACAAGGGTACACAAGAAAGGAATGACATTAATGCATTTGGAAACAAACATTGGTGTGAAGTCGTTGGAAGAAGCAATCGCAAGCGAAGATTGGGGTTGCGTTCAGATTAAATGATCCATTAGATATTTGATTGCAATGGAAGGTAGGTCAAAAAGATAGATAATATTGTGAAAATCCTTGGAAACTTTGGAAGGCCCAACCTTAAATGAATAAGGATTGCCGTACACTTCACTTGCAAGTTGGATTGTTAAATACATAGTTCGTCAAAGATTGCTTGCCTCTATTGCTTGCGTTACATTGTTTGTCAAAATATTACTAGCATGTATTAGTACGGTTGATGGTAAGGTCCGATGGAATACGTGCTTAGCATCCATTTGTCGAAAAATATGTAATAGTTACTGCAATAACTATATAAGAAATCACACCCCAAAATATTACTACAGCTCACTTGAACACACTCGCATTCACTACTATATTTATCCTAAATAATTAATGTAACATGATGATGAAACTTACCATAATAAAATAAAGCATAAATTTATCACAGCAACAAACCATAAAATGATTGAGTTAAAAATATCCATATAATTGCAGCAAGTACTAAAAACGAGGTTAATGTTTGTATACAAGAATATATCTTTGTTAGAAGCCATCAGACTTAATTTGTCATAATATTTGAAGTGGACCTGGACAATCTGACAAGGCCAACAATAGGAGGAGGTTTGTGTTGAAGGGGGCATGACCCTTAGAACACGACCCGGACAACATTTTTTGGACCAGTTGGGAACCATGGACCAAGTTTTAAACACTACACTGTTTTTTGCATTTAGTGTTGTCAACAGTAATTATGAACCACAACACTAAATGCCAGTGACGCCCTTAATGTTTACATCTCCACAATTAGTGTTATAATATTTTTATGTTTTGTGTTTTGTTGCCGCCGCCACCATCTCTACCACCACTACTTGAACACTATTTGTCAAGTGTTTGGTAGATAGTGTTGCAGGTAAATGAATAGTAACAACATTAAATGCCACACAACACTAAATGCAAAAAACAATGTAGTTAAAGTGGTTCCTTTTGTGTTAAAATGGCTCTTTTTTCGTGTTCAAAAGAGCCATGATTTGTACTAGTGTAGTTATCTCCTCCTCTTTTTGTACCTTTCTGCAGGCTTTATGCCTTCCATGCATCTTCCCACAACCTCGTACTATATATATATGGGTCATGAAACAAAGTATTTAAATAAAAATATGTTCTTGAATCAAATCTGGACTAGAATCATCATAAAGTTAGTGTAAAGATACTAAATAGATCAAACTAAATATCTAAACAAAAGCACTTAATATTAATTAATTAAATATTATATAGATATTAACAAACCCTTAAGCATGTAATATGGAGGATATTTCAAAGCAGCACACGGGCTTCAATTAGCAACTCCTTGTATTATGCACCTGTATGTATTTTGGTTTGAAACCTTTAGTGTAGTAATATTCATAAATGCCAGTTGCTTTTTATTCAACATTTTCTTATAGGCCCTTAAAGGAGGATTTCAGAACATCACTTTGTATTATATTAAAACATCTTGGGCACATGTTACGATATGATTATATGCTTTCAATCTTTCATTTTATTTAAGTTGAAACTACAAGTATCCTAAGGCAAGCACCTCCATAGAACTAATTTTAGTTATAATTGTTGAATTTAATCATATGTTTTATAATAAAAATAAAATAAGTCTACTTTTCAATTTTGTTAAAGGCCCGTCCTTTTCATATGTCACTCAAATACATGTGTTCAATTAATGAAACTCGTTGATCACATTAGGCCCACATACCTTGGAACTTGTGTGGCCTTATTGATTGATATTTCAAAACGTTCATTTATCATTTTTATTTTAAAGTAAAGGCAAACCTCGACTTCTAAAATTCTATTTTATGTGTTTTCTTTCTGGTCATGAAAGGTAGCCCTAAACTTGTTTAATGTCAATGATGCATGACATTACATGTAATATGGGAGTTGCTACCATGCGAAGTAGCCATGGCATGGGGAGATATTTCAATAAACTGTTGCCTTTCATAGGACCTCTTAAGGCCATGCCACACGACCGGCAGGAAGAACTAACAGGGAGCTGCGATTGGCCGAAACGAACCCCTAATTACCACACAAGAGGACGTTTGAGGGGAGGCAACATGATGTGGCAAGGAATCTTTGTTAAGCGAACTACCAGGTGAGGTGCACTGGAAACCTGTGGATTGTGGGAGAAGCAGCCCTGGGCCCACAGTCTTGGACCTTTTCCTCCAGGTCCAGCTTCCCTCACAGAGCCGAGCCCTGCACCCTCCCCCGCGCGACCTCCCGCTCGTGTGGTAACTCTGTTGGATCCAGTGACCTGGCTCTATCTACCCTACAAACCTTCATAGCGTCCGCTGCCAAATTTCCTGCCGTTTGTGTGGCATCCACCGTAACTTGCCCTCATACACATTGTGCTCAAAGCCATGAGCAACAGATATTAAAGTACTAATTGAACTCCACATCTAAATGCCTTCCCAACCTCTTTTGCCTCCTACGGGTCTCCTAGTCCCTACTTCTACCTCCTATCTTGGTTGCTCAAATTTGATTTCTTAGTATTTATAGTGCCTTCAACACCCCCCCCAACAACACACACACACCTAGTATTATAAAGGGCTCTCAAATTTTGATGAATATTAAACTTTTCCACTGTAATCAATTTTATCACGTGTCAATCCTACATTGGTTGAGAGCTACTTGAATCCCATGTGGAAATTACATTCCATATTTTATAAAGATGAATTAGAGCGTCCTCTATAGTAACATCGGTGGTACTCAAAGGGTTTTTGCTACACGACACACCCTCTGAGCTAAGTTAACAAAGTGAGTCTATTTTTTTATTTTTTTATTTTTTATTTTATGGGTGGGCGGCCCGATACACACTGTTCGGTGGGAATATTACTCGAAGACCGATGCATGGGAAACGTTGCAGGCCAACAAATGGCGCTTCACCCATCATTGATGCAACCTTCAAATGACATATCCTTCTTGTCGATGACCTTATGTGGAAATCCCCTCCATTTTCTCAGTTAAAGGTTTATTTTAATTTTTTATTTTCATACTGATGGCGGGTATATAATTTTTTATAATCATGGATAGGGATTTGTTTCAACGGTTGTCATGACCTTAAGTGATAACCAAGCTTTGACTTGCCAAAAATGCTACCCAAGCTTATTGCATATCTCAAAAACTTTATGATTGGATGACCAAATTAGTTATTTTGAGACAATATCATAATTTTGAGACTTTTTGCCTACAATTTCAACAATTGTTTAGAGGCAATTTTCATTTTTTGACTTTCTAATTATAGAATATCCTCGACTCGAGGATAATCTTCCCATATATAGTCAAAAAATCACTTACAAATATAGATTCAATCAAGAAATTAATGAAAAACATAAAATTAAGCATTAAATTGAGACTATGAAAAGTCTCAATTTAACAAATTTGGTCATTTGGAGTGAAAGTGCCTAATGTCCAAAATGAAAGGTATTTTCCTTTAATTGGTGGAAGTATTTGCTCGGGACTTAAAGTATTGAAGCATCATTCTTTATGTCTTTATAATATGTTTTTAATCGCAATAAAATTTTTATTACAAAAAATTTATTTATTACGGGAGACATGGTTCCATAGTTCCTCTTTACATACATAAACGGTTTTTATTTCCATAAAAAATTATCATGCTATAGTAAGTCTTTTTTTAAATCCTAAAATTGTTAACATGGCCCAACATGCTAGCAATTATGCTAGCATGTCCTTCCAATTCTAAGTCATAAGTTGTATTTAAATTCAGATATACGCATGCCTTTTCATTTAAGCATTTTATTACAACTTTTGTTAAATAATTCAAAAAAGGCAAGAATATCTAAAAAGCAAAAAACTTAACATGCCTCGTCTTACAATATGAAAAAATACAATCCCTCATTCCCTCGTGATGAAACCTTCCAAACTTCAAGTTAGACATCTTTGAGGTACAATTCCCCACCATAAATGGTTCATATAGCGGCCCCATAACATTATTCAGTGCGTCAATGTGTTCTCACGGCCCCCGGGAATATAAGCCGGGATGCCGTCAATTAGCTCACATTTAGACTGAATGTGAGCTAACTCACGGCATCCCGTCTAAATGTGAGCTAACTAACAGCATCCCGGCTTATATTCCCGGGGGCCGTGAGAACACACTGACGCACTTAATAATGTTATGCCTTCTCCGGCTTGCCAAGAGATTACTTTAATATCAGATTCTCCGATGTCATATTTTATCCCATGCCAGATAATAGGTGTTGTTGTCTTCTTGATTGCTTCCTAATTATGGCGGGGGTATGCTTAGGCTTTGGTGGGCTTTGACTCATGATGAGTTGCCCCGCTCAAGATGGAAGGCTCCCTAAAGGCATAAAATATTATATATTCTATTTGGTGTGTGCCTGGTCTGGTGGGGACGCTCTTATAGTTGCCGCTCCTTTGAAAAAAGTAGATACAAATTAAAGTTACAGATAGTTATATTATTTCATATTCAACTTAAGAGATTTTTTTATTATTCTAGAAAAAATAAAAATGTGTAGCATGGGAGGTTAATTAGTGGGTACTAAAAATATTTTCGCTAGCAGTTTAGTTTTTCAGAGTTTTCTTTCCGCATGTGTTCTTGGAGTCGTTGTCTTGCATTATAGGCGATCATTTTCGGAAATTTAAATGAGATTTGGTTTCTGGGCTTCAGTTTGTGGGCCTCTGAGAAGATATAGGTGATAGATTTGAATGGGTGGAAGTCATGCCGTTCTGCCATTTTTTATTTTTCAGCCCCATTTTTAACCCTTTTCATTTATCTTTTATTTAGGTTTAAGTTTAGGGATTTATTCATTTACTCCCTCTTCTTCTTTTCGTAGTCATGGATTTTTTACCTTTGATAATCATCAAAATTTTGCCTTCAAATCTGGTTTGGATCTTGGGCCATATAAGTTGAGTATTTTTTCCTTTTTTTTTGACATTTATTCTTACCAAAGTGGTCATACATAGTTTAACAAGTAATGTTTTGACATAACCCATCGTAGTTTTCTAGTGGGGTTGTGCGATCAAACCTAGACGCCATATTTAGTACTTTGGGAATTTGGCATTCGATGAGGTAAGAATTTATTTGACTGAAAAAAGATGTACTCAAAAGTGCATGTTAACTTTCAATGAAAGGACTACTTAGGCAACTCATAAATTTTATAATTAAAAATGGTCAATTAAGCTAAATAAGCAGACCTCAAATTTGGGCTTATATTCATTAAGTTATTATTAGAAACTTGGCAAGGTGGCTCTCTTGGACATTTGATGAGTGCTTTAAAGCATTTAATCTATATGTCGAAGTATACTTGCCCATACCACTATCTAGGATGAAGGTCTTAACTATACCCAGGCCGGTTCTAAATTAGGGGGGGCGGGTGGCCACTAGTGGGGCTCACTTTATGCTGGTACTGCCACCTAAGAACCTGGGATGCCCCATTTATGGCATTGGCATGCCCCCATGCCCGGTCTATGTGGGGACGCTCTAAGACCTAAGGCTCAGTTAAGGTAGAAATACCATAAACCGTGAACTACCCTCTACCTATGCAGTAGACTTCCACCAGAATAGTGAAGTGCCATTTCTGAAACTGATAATTGCGAGGTTAGCAGCTTGATATGCGTGTACAGTCAGTTTAGCCAAATTTAGTCATGTTTGACTACCATCAATCATAGTTCAATGTACTCATGAGTTAACCTGTTTAAGTGATGTTCTGTGTGGAAATGAGCATTGCTGGTTTAAGGAGAATCTAGTGAACGAGTAGGGGGTTTGAAAAAGTATAGAATTTTTTTTACAGGGAATAAAAATATGAAACAACTTGCATTCTTCATGAATCCTTCTCTTCTATCTTGGAAAATTACCTCATGATTTTAAGACCATATCTTCAATGCGAATCACCTTATTTTCACGATTTATGGTATTTCTACCTTACATCTCCCGTCTAATCCACCCTTTCATTTTTTTTTTCTCCACCTAAAATATTTTAGCTTTGCAAGACTTTTGAAATTGTAATACTATTTTGCCAACGATAAAGACAATAAAAAAATACTTTGGCATATTTCAAGTCCAATGGGAATCCCAAAGAATAGTCCAAACCATTAGATGATATAATTCAAACCAGTGCAAATAATTTAATCCATTTGATTAACGTAGTACCATACTAAATCAAACCCACCATTTCGACACATTTAAGGCTAGCCTTTAATAAAATCCAAAATGATACCAATATTGTTATGAACCAACCAATTAAAATCTTGGCCTAGTAATTATTATGATTACACCACGATATTTACAAAGAAAGCTATCGACTACTCTCACATGTTGAAATCTATTCATCCATGGAATTTATCATTAGAAATGAACTTTCATTCAGACTTGAAAACGTAGGGTTTAAATACAAAATGAGCTGCATTATGCCCCATGAATGAAAATATATTCGGCAATTAAAGAGATTTCGGGCCTATATTCAATATTTCCCTCCTAAGGTACATAACAACTATGGTGTATAGGCCTATTTTTTTTACAACAATTACACCTTTGAATATACATTCATTTGGCTTTACCATCAATTTTATATAATTCTCCTCAAATAGAAAAACCACCTTGTAAATTCTTTGACAACCTTATAGAAAATTTCTAAACTTAAGATATTGATCCAATCAATTTTTCAAATTTTTGTGTAATTTTTTTTCTTTCAAACATCTCAACAGATAAGAGACTTTATGTACTAAAAATTATGATTTAAAAGTAATCCTCTTTGTAAAAAAAATAAAATCATGTTTTTTGTTTCTTTGGTTTTGAATCATTATTATTCCAAGTTTAATGGTGTTTTTTGGCACCAAATTTAGAATATGGCAACAAATAATAATTTTGTGGTAGTATATCCTTGTTTATTTCCAAGAGGTTCAAATAGATATTTCTTACGAGATAATGGACTACATGCCGTACTACAAACGTTATATTAACGATACTTTTGGAATTTGGATTGGCCTTGAATGATGAATACGCAAATTTTTGATGGGCTACAACTATTAGATAGATTCTATCATAATCATCCACTCTATCAAAAGCATGACCATATGTTTCTTAGATATCACATATTTCAAAAGTGATGATTTTGATTGGATGCATCAATTTTCTACTATAAGTGATTATTAGTTTTATAATGATTTTTATTTATTTTTCGTGGTATTCATGATATTCTCACCATAAAATAAAAACCCTCTCTGTTGATTAGCTTTGATGGTATGCACTACACGAAAATACTATTCAATGATACCACCAAATTTGTCGTTTATCATATAAAAGACTACAAGCCTGTAAAATTCCAGCAACATTCATGTGAAAACACTTCAAGGATATCTCCTACAACCTAAAATAACCTTATTCCAACAACAGAGCAAACGTAATGTTAAGGTTAAACGTGTCCTTTTGTTTTTAAATCTAATTGCTCACCATACACTCGTACATTGTCCCCTGTCCTTATCTATTTCATCAATCCCCTTATTTACAATTTCATGCGCATGCTCGCATTTTCATAATAATTCCAACTGACGTTCCTTCTTCGTGTACCGGTGGTGTATAAGCTCACTATCATGGCCAATCCCTTCGCCGTTGACCACTGCACCTACTGTGCTAGCCAATCTGTTCACCCGCTGGTTATAGTCGTTGGCTACTAGTACTCTAGACTAGTTGTTGTTGGTGGCCACATATTACTTGTTGTTGGTAGTTGATCCATTGACATCGTACTTGGTCTTTAATGATTTAGATATAATGGCGTCCGATGTCGTCACAACAACTGCAATTTAAAAAAAATTGAAGGCAAGTCTTTAATGTTTGGGTTTTGGTTTTAGCTTTGTGCTTGTTGCTTGAAAGTTTGTTGTTGCTGTTGTTTGTTGTTCATTTTTTTCTTTGCTTCTTAATACCTAGTTTTTAATGGCTTTCCCTTTTCTTTGTAGGTGTTCGTGCTTGTATATCCTTGGTGTCAAACATCATAATTCTTCCTATTTATTTTGTGATCATTGCTATAGAACTTAGATCCTTTGTGTAAACTTAATGAGGGAATTTACCAAAAGAAAGGATTCATCCACCAAAACCAAAAACGCACCCAAGTATGGCTATTGCCTAGATTTGTATAGTGTACCATATGAAAGATATCCTGAAGCCTTAAAAAAATATGGCCACCAAAGTCCAACATGTTACATTGTGGGTTTTTTCTTTGCAGTAAAGATTTAACTAACTAATGATCTATATCCAATGTATGTAGATCCATTATTAACTTTGTTTGGGTGGTGGTTAGGTTGTACTAACGTGTGGTTTTGTAGGCCATTCCACGCTGCAGAGGGCAAGGTTGAAAAATTGGGGTTCAATTTCCCTGTGGAACAATTTTTAAAACACACTAATTCCTACATGTAGCTAGATATTTATGTTCTTTGCATTATATTAGCCACATTTACATCAACAATTCAAGAACTATGGGCCACATGCTAGCTCCATGTTGCCAAAATGTAGCCACATACACATGCCACAAAAAAAATTATGTATAGCGTCATATGTATACATGTAGGACCTCTCCTTGCATTTGCATATTCTAAATCATCCAACATCGCTAGCTAGGTCTCCTTCAGCCTCACTCAAAGTGCCTCAATAGCTAGCCAATGGATGGGCCAAAAGCCAATGAACAAACCCATTTCTTTTTATTAAAAAAAAATATTAGTTATCATAGAGCTGCAAAATAGGAATTTGACTTAAGATTGATTGCTCTGAGGATCACACCATGACAAAAACTTGAAGGCATATGTGTACATGTGCCAATGTGATTTATTAGGTTAGATCCATGCCGTCCTAGCCCATTGCACCCTGTGCATTTGAATTAATATCTTGGATGAATTTAAATCCATTACACTTGTGCAAACATGTCCATGCCCATATGTCCCCCATGCATGTGCATGTCCATCATGTATGCCCATGTTCATAAGCCCCTAACCTACCACTAGGCCCCCCGTCCATGCCCACCATACCCACCTTTTGCACTTGTAGTCCCCCCACCTTTCCACATTTATTTCCTCTTTCTTCTGTTTATTTTTATTTTTATTTTTTTAAAGAGAATCTTTAACTTGTGGCCCTTTTCCTTTGAAAACTTATTTGTTTATTAGACAAGAACGGTAGGGCAACAAATTCACCACCACCACATCTTCCATTGAATATAGATGTTTTTCTTGTAAGTTTGAAGTACTTAGTCACAAAAGGACAAATCCATTAAATGGATACGAGGGTCCAATTATGACATCCTCACTGGAGCTAAATCACCTTGGGAATCATGAAATTAATTTCTGCTATTGAGGGTCAGCGGAGAATGTCCATGTGTTACAATGGTCAAGTGAATGGGGAGGATTTTGAGCCAACTCGGTCACTATCCTTACCAACGCTTTTATTTTCATTTTTGGTAGATCGCCTATAAGGCGAACTCTTTTCATTTTTTAAAGTGCTTAAGGCGATATACTAGGGTGAGCTGGTGTTTCTTACTGGCGACAGTTTGAAAAATTGTACAGCAAAATCTGGCGATGAACAAGTTTTTACAATTCTCTTCATGGCGAAATATGAATTTCGAATAAAGTGGAAGTGGCGACATTTTGGTGCAAGTGAGTGTGAACATGGCAAAAAAAAACTTTATTCACAACTTCACTGGCGATTTTATTGAGTTTTGGGGAGATTACATGGCAAAAAAACAATTCAAAGCATTGCATACCTACACTAAAAACTGAGGATGGTACCACATAGGACCTGCACACACACAAACAAATTGTAGTCCACAAGGAACTTGAATTGCAAGTTCAAGTTGAAACAAAACGAAAATTCATTGCAACTTCTGACAAAGCAAGGAAGTGATCCCTTCTTCACTAAGGCCAATTCACACAAAGAGGCCACAATAAAACTACAAACATGAAAACTGAACCACGCCAAGGATTCTACACAAACCTGGTTACTACAAATTGCTAGCATGGTGGATTGTAGCACCATTCAAACTCAACTAGGCATGGGCCAGATAGCGGCCTCTATCACCTGCCTTGAACCACTCATCGAAGACCTGCTGGTACGGGAAACTCTCGAGACTGAACACCTTCTGAGAATACATGCCAACAATAACTTCTAGATTTTCAACCAGGCTTGCTCTAAGTTTCGATTTCAGAAAAGCTAGAGACGAAAATGTCCGTTCATCCTCTACAGACCCGATCACGTGGGTCACAGCGATCTCTGCAAGTTTAATGAACTCGGAAATTTTTTGAGTGAGATTATTATTCCCATCTAGAACTCGCCAAACCTTGGTCAGCGGATTCACGGTAAAGGGAGGTAGCATTGCAGACCGCGCATTAGACCGCATACAGGTTCGGAACAACCCACGCTGCGACATCAACATATCTTGGTTGATTAGCGGTTTCACGAGTGCCTTCCCGCTGCCTTCACCGATAATCTGGCCATGCCCATAAGCATCCATCAACGTCCGCAAATGTTTATCGAAATGATCATCTGCATCCCCTTGGCACCAATACTGAGGATACATGATACCTAGAGCGCTCATCACGTTGTGAGCAGGGAAGCGGTTGTCCAGCTCCCGTATGAGCTTAGTTGCTGCCCCTGCAACCAGACTCAAGATTTAAAGCAAGAAAAAATTCTTCAACATTGTTGTGAAAGTTACAATAATAATGGAAGAGGGGAAAATGTTGGGGAAAACATGCTACAAAATTAAAAGCTAGAGAATTAAGGGCTACAAAAATGTCACCAGTGCATTCCAGTTTCACTTGAGCCACAAGACCAGCCCAAACATTTCGATCCACTGGTGCAAGTTTATGCTCAGCATGAATTTGTTCACCATGGCAGACAAAAGATAATACTGCAGTGCCATCATTTAAGTCCGTGAGCCATTTGATGTGAATTTGTTCATGGCTGCAATCCAACAGATTATTGAATGACCAAAACTCATCCGTGGAGAAGCATGTCGCTGGATCCTCATACATGTTGTGCAAGGATGCTTGGCAAATCTTGACAGCGGCAATGAAGTCACAAATAAACACGTCTCTTTTTTGTGCAAAAGTCACCAAGTTGTCCACGGCATCCAAAAGAGGGAGCAGACAACACATGCCGAGCATGGTGTAGGGGTCCAACAAAAGTGCAAGGCAAGCCTGCAATACAAGAAATTACACATAAGCAAAGCAAAGCAAAGCAAGAAATTAAAGCAAAGCAAAGCAAGAAATTAAAGCAAAGCAAAGCAAAGCAATTCAACTCAACTCAACTCAACTCAACTCAACTCACCTCTGCCTTATCATTCTCTCCCAAATCTGCTGTCATGGTATAGATCAGTGTGCGGTATTCCGATAATAGGCGACGCAGAGGCTCAATCAGTGATACCCAACGAGTTTCCACTCGCTTCAACATCTTCAAGCCCTTAGTTTGCGTCAATTCGGCCAAGGTTCTGAATTCTGTCAGCCGTTTAGGACTTTTGTTGAAGTACGCGTGAGTCACAGAAAGAACTTTGCCGATGGATCCAAAGATTTCTAAGCTCTCAAGAGCCTTGAAAGCCAAGTTACATCGATGGGCCACACAATGTACTCCATGGCAGAAAGGAGCATATTGTTCCCTCACTTGCGTAGTCACACCGGTTCTCACGCCCTGCAGAGTCGCTGCACCATCAAAGCCGAAACTCACAAGTTTTGAGGCCAACATTTCAAAATCTAAACCCCCACTAGTTGACACAGCCTCTATGATCAATTTTGTCAAATTCTCCGCATTGGAAGCACAATCTACCCGCTGCAAAGAGACAAACAATGGGATCCGCACCCAATCTTGGACCACGTAGCAGTGCACAGACAAATACGAACCAATGTCTACCGCAGTGACCTCATCTACAGTAATAGCCAAAAACCTAGCCTTCTGGACGAGCTTCTTGATCTCTTCCAAGACAACTTTGTACATGAACGAAGCCATGACCCAACCGCTGTTGTCACACCAGTGAGCGCTAGGCAAATCAGGGACTCCCAAGACCTTGTACAATCTCTGCCTCGACTCATACTCTAGCATCGGCCGACCACTTTCAAGAACTTGAAACAATGTAGCAAACTGCACTCTCTTCCTGCGAGCCTCTGATGTTGTGCAATTGTTGATTTGCTCCACTATGGAGGCAGGTGAGCGGGCAGCATAAAGGCGTAAGTTTTTTCTATGCTTACATTGGGTTGCTATGTATTGCTCCCCTTTTTTCACACCAAATAGTGGCAAATCTTTCTTTGCCATGCGTTTACCGTTGTGTTTGAACAAAGTGTCCGATTTCGGGGCCATAATGCAAGCTTTTCGATCAATTACAGAGCAGACCTTGCATCTGACCATGTGCAAAATACCATCATCGGCCAAAATACCTTCAGCCCATGGGAGCTTTGCCGCCCACTCTGTCTGGAATCTCCGATGTCTATCATAACGTTTTTGCGCTTTGGTCTTTGAAGTCTCCGCCTTACTCCTCATGGTTGCCCCTTTCTTACCTTTCTTGTGCGGAGGGGACTCCACTTCATCATCTTCCTCTTCAGCATCATCAGGTACCTCCCGCAAGCCAGAGTTACCAGGGCCATCAGAAGAATCAGACAAGGCGATGAGAGGGGACTTCGAACAGATGATGTGAGTGTCACCGGATCCGCCAGATGACGCTGGAGTGACAATTGTGTCTATGGACACGGTGTGATCGGTCCCTGTGGAATCAGTCGAAGGATAATCCGCAACGCCATTAGACTCAGCACCTGTGCACAAAATTTGGAATGCACAGCGAGGAATCAAGAACATCAATCAGTTTAAGAAAAATGAGGCAAGGTTTTGATTCTGGTGTTTAAATGATAACTCGTGGATAATGGCAGGCAATACACCCAGGCTATGGGTTTCTGTCAGAGAGCTCCCAGTTCACAGAGCTTTGCAAGCAGAAGGGAATCATCTTCATGGGCCCTCCTGCAGAGGCAATTCGAGGCACGGGTGATAAAAGGTTTTGCTAACTTTCATCCTGCTTCCCACCAGCAACATCTCAAATTTTTACTTCAAGGTCTCAATTCCATGGGAGCAGTAACTTCACGTGATGCACATTATGTGAATTATTCAGATGAGTTGAGGCCCTGCAGGCAATTAAACTTCAGCTTTTCTGTGACAATACTTTACTGTAGCATTAGGGTATTTTGTAGTCTGAGTGTGACATAAGTTCATTTTCGGGGTGCAACATACACACACATATCTTCCTAATTTTCAGAGTTTGAATTTTCACAAAAACCATGTGAATCTTCAGAGGGAGTTCGGCCCTGCAGGCAATTAAACTTCAGCTTTTCTGTGACAATACTTTACTGTAGCATTAGGGTATTTTGTACTCTGAGTGTGACATAAGTTCATTTTTGGGGTGCAACATACACACACATATCTTCCTAATTTTCAGAGTTTGAATTTTCACAAAAACCATGTGAATCTTCAGAGGGAGTTCGGCCCTGCAGACAATCAAAACTCAGCTTTATGTACTTTACTGTAACATTATGGATTTTTTTGTACTCCGAGTGTGATTGACAACGATCAAGCTGACATAAGGTAGATGGATCTCAAATGGTCATTTTTTCTGAGTAGCCCACTTCTCGCAGGATATGAAACATGCGACTAGTACGAGATGGCTAGCAAACTCAAATCAAGAAACATATATATAACACATAAAAATCCACTCTTCTTAGGGTGGAACAGACTGACTCTAAGATACAAACCCATCTGGGAGATCTTGGATCATCAAATCAATCATTGACAATTCATGTAAACTGCAAAGCGTGTGAGGGAATGACACGACCCACAAGAGCAACGCAATCTTAGCTCACAATTCTGCAGCACATCGAGAAACAGAGCAATTGGGTTTTCATACAGTTCCAAGTCAAATCGAATACGCTTCACAAATTGAACAGCTACGCTGCAATTCGTAAATAAAATGGCTGTTCAACTGCAACACTGAATCTAAATTCACGAACTCTAGAGACACCATATTATTCAAGATTGTCTTGCACCTGAGCTCTTTCAAATTTGCAGTCACGATGGCTATAGAAGGCGCTTTGACCTGCAAATCGAGCTCTAAGATTCAGATAATGTTGTGCCTCTTAAACCCCAAAACCCACGGCATCCCCCGAACCCACAATACGCAGTTAATTTCCATCAATCTACAGAAGAATTGAAAATGAAAACTATCAGCCATGATACATCGGCGTGCATGTCGAACTAGAGGTGATCAGATGATCCTTGGAATCGACTTGCTCATCATCTGTTCAAAACGTCCAAATCCAAAGACACCAAGCTATTTGAGCTAAGACTGCAACCATAAGGATTGACAAATACTCATTGACGACATTTCAACTGCAACCAGACAGAAAAAGTGGGATGACAGGCCGATGACCTAAACTACTCTTGATACGAATTTCAAGTCCAGAAAAGATCTTGACCACCTCTGTTTGATATGCGTGACCAAACCACTTCATACATACTGTACAGTTGACGGTGTTTCAAAGTGTTCAAGTAGTGGCTGGCCTTCAGTGAAAAAATTGCTTCGTGCACAAAACCCAATACATAATGCAGCAGGGGTTTAAGGAGGGCTTTTAGCAATATAATTCTAAAGATACCAAGCTGTAAGATGAGTTAGCGAATGAGCTGATAATGCAACACAAGGATTGCCAAATACTCATTGACAACATTTCGGCACCGATCAGACATAAAAAGTGGGATGACAATCCGACGATCTAAACTACCTAATGCAACAGAGATTTAAGAAGGGCTTTTAGCGGTTAGTGAGTTCATGTAGGGAACCGAAGGGCACACCTTCGCAAGACTCTCTGACTTGACGCCCAGAGCCTCCAGAAGAGCTAAGAGAGGGCAAAGCTTCTCCTCGACATTGTGCAGAAGCACATGTGGAGTACTTCTGAATGGGCCAAACATCACAGGCCATCCTGTGTCTTTGATGGCCTGAGTGAAATATAGCGTTTGTTGAATTTCACATTGCACGTCATTTGATTCAACAAAGAATCCTGTGAATTTTACATCCCATGGCACTGAAGCAGAGCATGAGGTCATCTTACCACATTGGTTGATGTGAATTCAATTTGAACTAATTGTGTCTTTATTATCCTGAGAGAATTGGGTGCAGAGCTAAAATATGCAGGAAACCTGAGTGAGAACTCCCCAAAACAGAAAAATATGGGGAAAGGAATAACATCTAGGAGTCAGGAAGTTCTTGAGAAGTGAGTGACCACTTTTTGGTCCCTCGGGTCTTTAGGGCTTAAACAAAAGAATTGGTCGCTTACCTAGGAATTTCTAAACCACGGGGAAGCTTGTGAGCAGAGTTGAATGCAACAGACTTTTATTCACGTCTAACCTTGGCATCATACTCCTCTGACATGGCATCCACGTTGAGCACTTTCTAGTCATTGAATTTGTGTGGACACTGAAGAGTGTAGCAATTGAGGCGACCTCAGACAAATTAAGATGCAGGGTTTCAAGAAGTATGGCACTTGACATGCTTGCCTGCGCCCGAGCAGTCAACACCACCCCTTGAAAGACACTGTAAAACCCTAAATATCCAATCCTGAGTCCTCTGCATCACTAGAGCTTTGGCACCAGAAGTGTGTCGATTAAGAAATTTTGCCTCAATTCTGACAGAACTTAAGCACAAAACATTCTCAATCAGCAGAGAGTGGATCAACACAGGCTGGAACTCTTCAAAAACTGCGTGACCGTGCAGGAGAGACAGAGAGAGAGAGAGAGCGAGGAATGTACTTCTCCCCTCCGTAATGTAACAAATTCATTCTCGCCGAAAACTGTTCAAATCTCGCCGAAAACCGAAAATCTTACAAATCAAAAAGCCTGGGTTATACATTATAGATACTTTGCTCTTAGGTTGTTGAGGTGTGTGTGATGATTTTAAGCAACCACACTCCCAGGTATTTCAACACAACGCAGAGGTGATTAGCGACTGACTTCTATAAAGAAACTGCATAAAATTGAGAGAGAATAGCGACTCAGCACCTGGCACATCGGGGAAGCGAGAATCGAGCACCAGATTTAGAGGTTGGCCGGAGCCAGAACCACGAGAGCTCGAGAAATAAGACTGCAATGTTGCCTTCCGAGCCGCCTTTCGCCGCACATTCTCCACCGAAATAACCTTCACTTTCTTCTCCATACGCGCGGACACCAATGTGTCCCGAGCAGCTTTCTTCGTCTTCGTCTCCTCCCGATCTGCCTTGCCTGCCAAAGGATCAGCTAAATCCTTGTTAGAGGGATCCATCCTTGCAATGAACAGCACTCCCCAAACCCAACAGCGAAGATTCACACGATAGTGAGTGATTGAAAAACAAACAAAAACTCGCAATGTAAATGGACAAGGAGAGATTAGTAATCTCAGATTCGAAACAATTCCGTCATTCATTTCCATCGCCGCTCCACTCCTCCTGCAATCAAACACAGAAAACAAAATCTGTGTAGTGGCCACAAATGCCCACCCTATGCCCTCAACCATACTGGCGAATAGGCAAGGCAATCAGGTGCAGATCGTGGCGAACTGGTGGTAAATGCGAGCGCGGCAAGCCCAGATCGTGGCGAATTGGCGCTAAATGCGAGTGCGGCGAGCGTTGTTGTGTAAACCCTAGTGGCGAGACTCATCCCCGCCCCGACGCCCTGGTGCCGGTTATCGGGCGAAACCCCCGCCCAATTGTTAGTGCCGGGCGCCTGGGTGGCCGCCTGGGTATCTGTACCGGTGCCCGGGTGGCGAGCCCGGGCTTATTTTTTTAAAAAAATTGCTTAAGGGGTTCGCCAAGAGTATTATTTTGGTGCAAACTGACTTTTAAAAGCCAAATTTAAAAGGACTGATCCTTACTTCTTCATTGTCGACCGGTTAGTCAGTGAAATGTTTCAATTATTCCTTGTAATTTTACTTCAAAAAGGAAAATTTCCAAAATATCGTTCAGTTCATTTCCTAGAGTTTTGATTTTGAACCGGTTCATCTGTAACAAGTAGCCAGTTCTCCCTGTACATTGCACTGGTCTTGCCACAATGTGAGTTATTTTTCTGGGCACTTTCTTTTGGCTGGTCAGGTGTGTACAATCACTGATGAAGATGTGAGTTGGTTGTGGATATGATTGAAGTTGCAGAGATCAAATTACCTCATGCTTGCTTGGAGACAAGGAGGATTTGATTAATGGAGCAAGAGCAGAATATTATAAAAGAGATGAAAAACAATATCAAGTGGCCCTGGGATTGCATAGTGCAAGCAGTCAAATGGAGGTTTCATATGCTGGTCAGGTCTTAAGCTCAACATTGTGTCCACATCCATATAGATGTACTTTGCCTTCTGCACTATAACCTTTGCCAGTTCATTTTGTCTTGCAAATTCACCCCAATGATATATCAGGTCTCCCTTCCATTGTGGTTTTTCGATTGGTTCATGGAAGTACAAACAGTGGATATGGCCTGCGAAAAGAGTTTGCAATTTTTGCTGAATCCGGATGAGTATTAACTTGTGCCACTCAGTTCACAGCCTGTGGATTTTGGTAAGCTATTAACATTTGGAACTCTGGAGATAATATTCTGTAGTGTTTGTCCCATTTTAAAAATTCTTTTGTATTCAAAACAAAATTCTGGACATGATTTCAGTTTTGTTGATAACATACCTGGAGGGGTGTTCCGGAAGATAACCAAGACATGACTGTAGCGGACTTGCAAGAAATTGACAAATTTTTTGATGGTCCAGGTATATGCTGCATCTTCCTTGAATTTGGCACCTGTGTTGAAAATCAACGTCTTGATGTTCCATTTCCTCAAATATGGCACTGTTGTGTCGATCCTTAAAAAAGGATTCCATACCCACCCGATCATAACCTTGCGGCCCTCTTGCAGAATGTCCCCACAAATCTCTTCTGAACCAAAACCATGGTCGCTATGCACGACATGGGAGTAATCTGCTCTTAGGAAGTTGAGAAATGTCACAAAAATCTGGTAGTTTATTGAGTCTCCAAGGATGAGGATATTTCCTGTCAAGGCCAATAGACTGCCAATTCCATGCAATTCATGTCCTTATCTATGAAAGTCAGTACAACTCATAAATAGTGCATCCTTCTGTGCTTAAATCATGGGGATTTCAATCTCTACTTCATAATTTTGAGCTTGGTGAGTACTCTTATATCAAATCCATGTTACTGGACTTATAACTATGCATTGCAGTTCAAATTTAACAAAGTTGTTGCAGGATGGAAACTGACTTGCATATCTTGTCTCGGTCATAAGCCACTAAAGGGCATGATGCATTGGTTGTCCAAGTCCAACTTAAGTTTCGTTTGCTATCCTAGATCAACCAAAGCCATGCTGCCCATCAACTGCACATGCTGACCAACAAAATTGACCTTAACTAGAAATAAAATGCATGTCAATGACCATGTGAGGGTCTCACATGTTCGAGAACGCCATTTCCAATACAGGGTTTGGAGGGCCAAGGTAAAAGTATTTTGGGCTTGACATGCGCCTATCCTTGGGGAGTTTGGTTTCAAGGTTGGTCCCTCTTTGTTGGGCAGAAATGTCAGTTTCCAATTCCGATCCAAGACGGAGAGGCTTAAAACCACTGTTTCCGGTCGGAGTTGAAGACAGACAATTCTACCCTAAAAAGAGAGGGACCGACCTTGAAGTAAGCTCCCCAAGGTTAAGCAGATACCAAGGCAAAATTTCTTTTACCTTAGCCTATCAAACATACAACAACCCCCCCCCCCCCCCCTCTCCTTATAAATCCAAGGTTTTATGTTTTGGGAAATCACCTGTTGCACTCGCCACGCCGCTTGAGGTGCTATTGAGGTAGTGCACAAGGGATGAGGGCTGGTATTCACTTTGCACAAGCTGGGTGGGGGGTTTGGATCTATGGTCCATTCTCCAGAAGCACTACGCATACACCAACAATCACCAAACATGTTAATACAACCATACTTTCAAGGCAGATTATAATGACTTGATCATGCGATTAATGTATGTCTCATATAGAGGTACACCTTAACATTGACGGCTATTATATGATATAAAGACAGATGAATAAGGTGCACCTGAAGCATGAAAGGTGCGACAGGAATTGTTGCACTGATGATTTATTGTTCAAGGATGTCCCCCTGATATAAGAGATGTTTCCATCAGTTGTCACTGCAGGTGGTGGCGGTGACGGTGTGTCCTGCATTTTGCACCATTCACTCTCAGTTTACATGGATCAATTGCATCTGGGTGATGCACATGAAAATCTGCATTCAATTTTCATCTTCACACTAAAAATTTCCAATTTGGCTCGAAGGAGTAATTTCACAAATGCTTGTGAAATGACCTGTGACACATTCTCCTTTCTTCCTTCCATTCTCAAAACACCTTCTGTGTAGGTAGCTTTGCAATTCATGATGACTACTGTAGCTGCCTACAAGTTTCTAGGGTCTTGGAATGGGCATGTATGGAACATACAGGGCACACGTACGTACATGCAAAGCACAAATTGGTGTGCCATGTTAAGTAGAGTAGTTTCGAGACTTGTTGTGTACAAGTGTCATATGACACCCTCTCTGATTGCCAACGAGTGATTCCAAGACAATTAGTGTGGGTTGATGATGAATACTGTGGGCCACAGTAAATCAGATGTTTAGTGCACCTCCCTACTGCTCACCTTCTACCTACTCGTTTTTTTCCCACGAAAACTTAAACAAACATGTGGGGTCAACCCTTAGGTTTCCCTGCAAGAGCCTTAAAAACAGGACGACACGCACATCTGGGCAGCCACTCGGCCTGTGCAAACCCTACTCGCTCCGCTCCGTAGGGATTTTGCACATGACAAACTTATATAGGTTGCAAGCAACCTATTCCAAGAAAATAAGGGCAGAGACGGAGGGAGAGAGATGGAGTCCCCTCTGCCCACATCACCTTGACTGCAAACTATTTTATGTGATGCAGACGTGTCTAAATTGACCACAACAATAATCTGGACACCTATAATTGAGTGGTATGTGGTTAAGTGTGGATCTAACTGGCACCAAAAGGACTTGTGTTAAAAAGAGATTGAACGACGTGCTCAAAACATGCTACTCATTCTAGGCTCAATAGTCAACATGATTGGGGGAACCTATATGAACACCTAATGAGCACAAGAATCTTCACTTTGATAATGAACAAGACATTCAAATGAGCTCCAAAAATCATGACGCAAATGGCTACTGGCCCGATTTGGATTTGCTAATCATCTTGCACTGACTGCGTGTTTCATAACCTACAAGAAGTGGACACAGAGAGAAAAGTATTCATCTAAGGCACGTCTACCTTAGATGAAATCTGAAGAATTTGGACAATGAAGTTCCATTGAATGTCACTTTGAACTCTCAAACTTACCATAGGTCTACCATTATACAGGGCTCACCTTATTGGGAAGCATGGAAGGGGCGACCACTCTCGACGAATGCCTAGCAGCCCTAATTACGGCAGGCTTTGTGTAGTTGATATTGCGGACTGCTTTGATGGCCTCCTTGTGTGGATTTCGGAGCACCAACATTATGAGGATGAGCAGTATCCAAACTTGACCTCGAGTATTCATCCCTGCAGATCAACAATGCCACCTCCACCTCGAAACACAGGTTTGGCTGTCACCTGTCAACCAACGCATGTAGAAAATTGTTCCAAACTTTACAACATTGTCACAATTGTAGTTTCTGCATCAGACATACAGGGGAGTGAAGTTGAAGATGGATCTTCCAGGGAGAAGATTGTTGAATAGAAATGGCAGGGAGAATGCAGCCTGCGGGCCCTTGTCGGTCTCCCATGAATCATAATAATAACCGTTTGTTTGGTGTCTAGTGTACAAAGCTTGACACATAACGGACAAGTGTGAAACTTTCAATGGAGCCTTATTCGGTTAGTTTTTTGTGGTTTGCTACCTTACCGGTACATCCTAAACTCTGTAATATCAACCACCACAATGTCACTCACTCTCTAATATCCCGAAACCCTAGGGAACGGATGTGCGTAGTTCAAATCTCACTCCTTATTGTCACCTTTCTCTCCCTTATATCACGAATTTTGTCAAAAATGCAAACCACCAAAGAAGTCAGCCCACACCCTTGCATTGCGCCATGTGTCAATATGTGGAGTGTCACCTTCTTATTCTTAATAAGAATAATATTCTTCTTCTTCTTCTTATGCCACTTGTTGAATGTTGGTGCATGCATCCGCCACATCGCCCGGGAAGGCGAAGGGGAGTGGACCACACCACACCATTTAATATGTTGCACTTTGTGTTATTCCATAGTGTCACATGCTACACTAATTCACTAGCATCACGCATCCATGTTAATACTACAGAATTCTATAATATCACGTGCACTTTGGTTGCCATAGGTGTGATACTACGGAGTTTAGAGTGTACTACACCCTAACCTCCGGAATGTCACTCCCTCTCACTCCTTGTTGCCACATTTCCCTCTCATATATCATGGGTTTTGACATTAAAATAATCCACCAAAGAATTCAAACCACGAACTCTCACGCATCATGTTGTGATCATTGTCATTATTGTCATTATTGCGATGTTGACTTTGTGTTATTCCATAATGTCACATGGTATGCTAATCTTCTAATATCATGCATCCGTGTTAACACTGCAGACTTCCTTAATATCACATGCACTTTGGTTGTCACAAGCGTGATATTAGAGAGCTTATAGTGTATTGGAATTCATGAGGTTGAAATTTAAGGTAGATGGGACTTGAATGGTTACTTCTCTTGACTATCCCACTTCTCCTAGGATAGGAAACACGTGATTAGTGCAAGTTGGTTAACAAATCAAAATGGAGGACTAAGTCGCTTTCCTCATAGTTTTCGGAGCTCATATGAATATGTCTTATCCTCTACCAAATTGAAGATCAATGAATGGGGAGAACCAACCGCTAGTTACAGATGAACCGGTTGAATTTGAAAAATAATAGGTTGAAGTTCAAGAATTTAGGAAAATTGCCGATCATTTAGGGGAATCTAAGGAATACACTTCAAATTGATAAAGAAAAACCGAAGGATCATAATATGTAACTGGTTGGACTTGGAAACACTAGGATTTTGACTGATTATGCCCAAAGTTCTCCCCAGACACTGGTGAAGATTCTTGTGCTCCTTGAATGGTCATATAGGTCCCCCTGATTCTAACAACTATTGAGCCTAGAACAACATTTTTTGTGCATGTAGTCCAATTGCTTTTGAACACATGTTTTTTTGGCGTCTGTTCTTACCTAACCACATACCACTCAAATATGGACATCTGATTAAGATAAGTAACAAATTATGCACATCTATCTTATGTGTGTCCAAAAATGTATTTGAAGAAGCCATGATCAATCTTAGAAGTCTTGGGGCCAATTTTGAATTGTTATGAATCATCAAAGTCCATGGACAATGAGCCATAAGTAGGTCACATAGGTATCCCCAATCTGCTCCCCGATCATGTTGACTACCGTAGTACCATAGCAGGTTCGTCCTAAAATAATTCTAAAAATAAAAAACGTAAAAATTAGAAAAATTTGAAGACAAAAAAACGAAAATAGAATAAATTAGTTGTTGAAATATTTTGCTATTTCTAAGCCATTTAGGGTCATTTTTACTTATTTTTTGCTAAAAAACGAAAATTGAGAAATTCAGTTTTTGAGAGGCGAACCTTATTTTTTCAAAAAAATTAAATATTCGTTCGCCAGGTGGCGAACCTGCTATGGTGTTACGGTATTGAGCTTAGAATGGTAACACATGTTTAGCATGTAGTCCAATCTCTTTTGAATACAAGTTCTTTTATTGTTTGTTTGTAGTTTTGCACCTAACTACCCACCACTCAAATACATGTGTCCAATTAAGATAAATAACCCAATTAGGCTTGCTTACCTTGATATGAACTTTTGGCTTTTGATTCAGATTGGGATTTGTCTAATCCAGTTAGCAATTGTCAATCATTTCAAGTTTCAAATTTGGAGTTGAGATGCAAACATTGTAAGAGATTAAAGTGAAGGTTCTCTTTCTCATTAAACAATCAAATAGGGGCCTTCCCATTGTTTTCGCTATTGAACCTAGAATGGTGTCTATATTATAAGCACATAGTCCAATCTCATCAGGATACGTATTATTTTTGGTGTTTGTTCTTGACCATACCAGCTTTGTTGTTTACCACTCAAATATAGGTGTCCAAATAAGAAGAGTAACACACCGTATAATGCACTAAACATCTTACTAAGTATGTGACATTAGAGGTCTTGCAATTATTAGGTGGCAAGTAGAGAGGGAGCCATATGATAACACTTGGTGCTACATGACCATTAATTGGAAATGACAAATCTCACTTTGGGATCCCCTACCAAAACTTGTTCATTACACTGATTAGCCCAATTAGTGAAGGTGGAACTAATTCCCAAAGCATGCACTATTTAGCCAAATCCTAGAGGTATTGAGGGTTGAAATTTTTACCTAGTGACACTAAATTTATGTATACATGCTCATTTACCATAGATTTCAAGAAAATCAGTGTGTGTTCTAAGGGGTTTGTAGAGTGATTGATTATATATATATATAAACACATGCTCATCAGTGAATAGTACCAAGTGTCGGTACTTTTAGTGAATAGTCTTGGGATAAACAATGCTTCCTAGATCTTTTGGTGGCACTAATTTCATAACAAAAGAAATTTAGTATCACCTTCACTAATTCTCCATACTCATTATTAGCCCTCCTTCACTAATTGGGATAATCAATGCATCACTACCATCCCCATCTCAAGCCAAAAATAAAAGAATGAAGCAGAGCCCAAAAAAGGAGAAGGAATCTCCATTGTCATCATGACAAAGTAAAATATTCCCCAACCACATGGCTCAAGACTTGCAAACTTAAGAAATTGGAGTAGTGCAAAGGAGAAGCCTCTTGAAAAAGTTTTGCTCTAGACTTATATGTGTACCCAAAACTGCTTTCCACTTCTCAAGCATATGAGCCTTTGCAACAACTAATCTTAACCCCCTTCAAAGTCATTTTCCTATTGACTACGGGCATATATTCACGTGTCCATTCAAATTCACCTTTGCATGGCACTTCCCCCTTGTGGTTCACATGGATAAATGAATTGGCAACCAACAAGAAATTGTTTATTTCTCCACTTCTAGTGCCCCCTTTTAAAAATTTCTAAAACAAAATACTCATCTCACATTGGGAAACTAGGGGGGGTGACTCATTAGTGGGGTTTGTATGCCTTGTGTGACTGATGGGAAATCTTCTAGGGGGTATTAAATAAACAATTGCATTACCTAATTTTCTAAATAGTGATGTTTTAGAATACCATATTATTACTTAGAATTGAAGGAGGACATTAATACTTTATACCATTCCTTTGTTATAATAAAAAGAACTATGTGTAGGGGAGAAATCAAAGAACACTAGTTGCACCAATCATCACAAGTATAACCTACCCAAACAACCAATCATCACAAGTGACAGAGGTAACCCTATGTAAATGACAAAGAAACGTCCATGGATGCATAGCCTATATCCACATAGCATCTGTTTTTCGTCCATCCATATGGGGTGTATTACAAGTTGCATAGTACATTCCTTATTATTAAGCATTAATTAGATCTAGAACAATAAAATTGGTCGTATTATATGCATAACACTTCATTTACTAGAATTTGCAATTCCCTATATTTTAAACAATAATTTACCTCCAAGAAATTTCAAAGTTTTTGGCCTGATGAATAAAGCATACAAAACCTTTGGTTGCATGTTGTTTGATAATTTTTGACAATTCACCCCCCCAAGAGTATTGGGACTCTCTATGCATTGAAGATATTAGATACCTAGCTATATACTATATAACAGAAGACATGATGGTGGTGGCGGCGGCGTTTCCCATTGTTCCAGGTCGCTATTCCCCACCGTTTTGAAAAGGTAGGGGGACCAGATCAAAATGATGTTTCAAATGCACAGGTGGAAAAGGAAGGGACAACACAAGCTCAAACTACAAGTCTTAATATTGTATTCAGTGTCACCAATTCTATTGGTCTTGCTCAATACTAAGTGTAAACTGCCGTGTAGTGTCACCAACATAAAATGTAAGCCTAACAAATATCTGTCACTCCTTAAACAAATAAAATCGAGCATCATAGATTTACAATGTTGCAATTACTGCCAGTTACGAAGTGATTTTCATCCAAATTTCAATCATCCATGGCAATGTTTCATTATAGAAGTATTAGGATGCAGAATATACCAAACTTTGTAAGTATTTCATTACAGAAACATAAGTTGGGATGACAGTACTTGTAAACTTATACATAAGAAGTGCCATCAGAAAAGTTAGCACGGTGACATAAAAATACCACATGACACTAAACACAATGTTCAGGGTAGTAAGTAACAACCAAAGAAACTTGATGAGCTGATTTTGTTTCAGGTCTTCAATTCTGTCTGGGTCATGAAACTGCGCAGATGCTCCTTGCCAGACAATCTCTTCCTCCAACTTCCATAGTATGCCCCGGTGTATGATTTCTTGTATTCGCGGAAAGAACATCGTTTGTACTTTGGGAGCTCCTCTTCACCCAGCAATTCGGAGAAGGGACCGACATCGATCTCCTCGGAAGGGTAGGTGAAGATTGCAATGGACATCCGAGGTTGTGAGCTCACATAAACCCGATGCTCCACACTTTTGTACCTCCCGTTGGTTGCCACCTGGAAGAAAGTTACCATAAAATCATCATAATTAACAAACAGGGAGAATCGGTCGCTAGTGTTGTCAGATGAGCCCGATGAGTTTGAGAAATAACCGGTCGAAGTTCAAGACTTCAGGAAAACTACCCATCATTTTAGAGGAATCTATGGAATATACCTCATATTGATAAAGAAAGAACCGAAAGATCACAACATGTGACCGGTTGGACTTGGAAAACACTAGGATTTCGACCGATTATGCCCAAAATCTACCCAGGTACTGATCATAACAGTATCGGTAAGTGAGGAGATGGAGCTTGACATTCTCTTTTCTCCAGGAATATTTTAAGCTTGACTGCATTTTGATTCCAGAAGAGAAGTGCAGGATATCGGATCTTGATTCAATTGTAGCCCGAATTTCAAGTGGATGGGAGACTCGGGGAATAGGCTTCACTGCGTTTAGAAAGAGAATGTCGAGCTTCATAGGTTGAGGTATGTTATGAAGCCCAGGTGGATCCTTCAGCTGTTCTAATAGGTTGTTCGGACGTTATAGAACATAATTAACTTTGCTTGGTAGAATATTACTTTCTCATTAAATAGTTATAGCATCGCGTGACTTCGAATAGTAACACACACTAATTGGGATGATCAGTGTTGTCAAGTTGACTCATTTGAAGCAACCTCTGTCATTACTACAGAAGTAAAAATTTGGATGTGTCTTAGCATTCATTCAAATATCTATCCTTGTCTAGAAACTTTAAGTGGTCCATCATGCTAAAGTGTGAATTGTTTTGGAGAAGAATCACAGGAAATAAATAAAGAAGAGTGGATCTTTTCTGGAATATTCCCAAACTAGGGTTTTGAAGTAAGAACATCACACAATCTTTTACACTGGTATAGAGCAATGGTCACGAGGTGGTTCTTCTTGATCGCTTACCTCCATTTGATCCCCCAAGTTGACAACGAAGGCGTCTTCGCAAGGTTTCACCGTCACCCATTTCCCGTCTTTCAGGACTTGTAGCCCGGGAGTTGTGTCTTGTAAGAGAAGTGTGATCGTGCCAACATCCGAGTGCTTCACCAGACCCATGGCAAGGTCGGGCTGAGGACAAGGAGGATAATAGCCCACCTGGAAATTTTGCACATAATTGTCACCAAAATAATCATTAATGGCGGAGGGGCTCAACCCCAGGCTCTCCGAAATGAGCTCAAGCAACTGCTTCGTAAGCTTGTCCACTTCCCGATGGTAATCCTCCACAGTTTCTCTGCAAATCAATAATAATAGGGAGCCTGTTTAGGGACATCCTGAACACAACGCAGGACTGAGAACTGTCCTGCATTTGGAGGTAAATCTTGACAATACCGAGGGTGGGTTTGCACTAAGGCCCGGCACCAAAGGAGCTTGAAAATCGAACAATCCTATTGTTCAAGATCAAAAAATAAAAAAATAAAAAATAAAAAATAAAAATTGGACCCACAAAGTTCGCATTAGGGTGGGTCCAAGGTTTGATAAAACGAAGTGGAACTCATATGGCATCACTTTCCTGTCATATCTTGATGGTCCGCACTCAAGAAAATACTCTTCCTATTTTCAGGAACTAGGTGGAATTGCCCTATGATCATATGTGGTTTTTCATCATGCTTATTAGATGTTGTACTTTTCTTTTTCTTCCTTTTTTTTTGGGGGGGGGGTTTGTTTGGTTCCACCATTTCTACCCTAGAGAGTTTCCTCTTTCTTTGTTTTGGATCTTGGTGATTTTATATGTTTTTGGGCAATGAAATAAAGTGTGTCTATTGTCTCAAAAGTCACATAAAACCACACACACACAAGACTTGGTAAGTAGGCCTAATTCGATTGCTCATCTTAAAACGAACACCTTTATTTGAGTGGTGTATGGCTAGGTGTGGGTTTAAAAATGGACACCAAAATGAATTGTGTCTAAGAATGATTGGACTACATGCTTAAAATTTGTCGATCATTCTAAGCTCAGTAGTTGATAGAATTGGGGAGACCTTTATGATGTATTTATTAAGAAAGACATATTTATTGTTTATCATTTATTAAGAGAGACATATTTCACTTTGACAATGAAAAAGAAATTCATACGAGCTCCGAAATTATGAGGAAAATGACTAGAATCGTGATTTGGATTTCCTAAATATGCCACACTAATTAGTACTTGTTCTGTATCCTAAAGGAAGTGGGGCACAGAGTTGAAAAAATATGTCCATTACTACTTCATGTGTGGTGATTTCCGCACATTGAGCACTGACTCCAAGATTTGTGTAGCATCGAATTTGACGAACCTGAACGATGGAGGATTCGTGGGCCACAGGTCATACTTGCGTGAAGAAATCGGGAACATGGAATACCGCAACCGGTCACTCCAATGCGAAATGCCGCCCTCCGAGGTCGCGCGCTTGCTACTATAGCCTTCGTCCACGATCCACCCTTGGACCACCTTCAACTGCATTTGATGCTTCTCCTCTGACGGAAGCTCCAGAAACGCCTGGACCACTTGTTGCATCTGTTTGATGAGAGGCGAAGGCACGCCATGGTTCTTCACTTGGAAGAATCCCCACTCCTTGCACGCGTCTCGAATTTGCTGCAGCACGGCACACCGGCACTCACCGCCCGATTCCTCCGAACTTAGGACCCCTTCCATGTCAATCACAGGAATTTCAAGCTGAGCAACAATTGCAGCAGTAGATTCTTCTGTACTAGATGTCGAGAGCTTATTAATATTAATCTCCGTAAGCTTGCATCGCTCTTCTACGGGTATGATGTACTCATCAGGAACGACGTCAGGATGGTCATTCTCCACAAACTCTTGAACAGTTGTGCGAAGTTGGGGAGTAGTCGCCGTCATGATGGCAGGATTGGAGGATAGGACCATTATAACTAATCAATTTGGCGGCAATTTGAAGTTGATGCAAGTCTGATTATACTAAATTTTGTTGTTTAAAGATCGTCAAGCCTTCATATTTAAATTAGGTGAAGAGACACATGAGTATCCTTGCAAGTCTCCAAACAGACAAACTATACGTCATTATGATCGCGACTGCTGCAACCGATTAATCCTTGACATGACGAATCGACTCTGAGGTTGTAATCAATTGAGTGATTGATGCTAATGAAATCCCAAAGAAAATCAATCAATGTGTTGTTATGCAATTTTGTACATGAATTTCAGGTTTCTATCTCGCACGCACGATCTCTCCACATGCCTAGTTACAAGTATTAGACTTCTAGTGGGATGGTGATGTGTGTACCGACCTGCAGTAGACTTAAACAGTCCTCACAGGTCCTGCTTCATAGACTCTTTTGTTTTGAAGGTGATGGATTCGTTCTTATGTATGGCAATGGGTTCGTAGAGCTGCACCAGGTTCCAAGAAGAATCTGACGTGAACTAAAGCCAACATTTATGCTGAATCCTAGAGTTTTGTCATTTAGCCATATCTGTTATTTTGAGTTTTCCAAAATGTCTGAAGTGGGATTTTTGAGATACCTTCATCGGGTGGGCTGCCCAAGCTTCATGTGTGCAAATCAATGTCTAGCCAAAGAGCACTTAAGAAAATTCCCTGTTACCCCATATAAAAAGAAATCGTGTTATTTCCGATGAAAAGGAAATGCCAAAATTCGGTCCAAGTGTACAAATAGCTACTGCTCTGTTTCGAGATGGGCTCTAGTATAGTGGGGCATATAAATTGAGATCAAAGACACCTGATCATACCCTTATACTCTTAAAACTGTAAACTTTGGTTTTCACCAACAATTATGATAGACTAAAACTTTGTGGTCCAGTATGCACAATGTTAATCATTTGGGGCATCCCTGTAGACAATTAATTCTGAAAAGAACATGTTACTAAGAAGTTAGAACTTCTAAAATTGTGTATATATTAGGAGTTATTAGGGATGCAGTTATTTATGCACCATAACATTATTCAGCCATAACATTATTCAGCTCCATGGTCGTGTTCCATTCTATATTTAGCATCTGACATGGGCCTCCACTACCTTACCTTCATGAGAAGAAACTTAGAAAATGGGACGAAATTGACGTTGGTACAAAGAATGAATAGTGCCAATATGAATAGTAAGAATATTGCGAATAATGTCGATGTTTTCAATGATAGTGCTATTATAAATAGTATTCAAAAGGAATAATGTTGGGATGAATAGTGTTTCCTATGAATATAATTGGGATGAACAATGATTCTTGCACATGTGTCGGGAATATAACTCTAACCCAAATTTTCAAGTTCAGCATGAATGTATGAAGAGTACATGAATATTCTTACTTTGTTCAGGGGTGGCCCATGAAATATAATTGACATATTCCAAGGTTGTGGAACTGGCCCACATGGCTGAATAATGTTGTGACCATGTTTCTCGAGTACATAGCCATAGAATAAAGCACACAAGAATCTTCTTTTGCTGACATATGATTAAATATCTTATTTGGTCATAGGGAGCAAACACGGTTAAGTATACGGGAAAAGTGCTCTGATATACTAAAACCATAAATGTTTTGTTCAAATGCCTAAAAATAATAGCAAGTAAAAAGTTGTTGAAATTGGAATTTTTTTCATGGTGCCCTCTATTGTTGTGTTAGGTGCTCAAATATAGAATATGAAGATGAGATCTTCAAATTTTAACATCAAAAGTATTGCTCAAAAGGTAATGGCTAAATTTGGTTTTGGACATAAATTTCATGACCTTAAATATTCTGAAGTTGTATTTTTTATTCATAATTCATGATAAACTTGAGGGCACCATTACAAAAATAAATCTAGAAAAACATCAATTTTATGTAATTTTATCATCTTTTAAACACATTTTAGACAAGTATGTGTTCAATATATCTACTTGCACACTACTTGGACCGTCTTTTAAAATATGTAGACTTTTCTTGGAAAAACTTTAAATTGTCAACATAAATTGCTTGGCTTTGTGAATCAATCTGTTTTTCAAATGTTTATAATTTTTTCTTCACAAAAGTCAAAGTTAGTATATAGTTTTGAATCACTTCCACTTAAACCTATCGAGGGTAATGGAGTTGTGTGCTTGCGCCCCATAGTAACCAGCTCACATGCACATAACATTATTAAGCAATGTGCGTTTGTTCATGTAGACCTTGAGAATATAACCATGGGATGTCCTAGCCAGTGCAGATTCAAACTAGTTGGGGCATCCCATGGTTATATTCTCGGGGCCCCCATGAACAAACACACACTGCTTAATAATGCTATGCATGTCCATTCAAGGCCATAATAATTGTTGTCAACTTAAATGTTGTAGAAGAACTCAAATCAACCCGAATGTCATAAAACATAAAGTTAAGTTGCACTGAATACACTAAATATGATATTTAGTGTCACTTATTATTTGGAATTACGCAATACTATATGTATTTACTGTATATCTCATGTTTCACCCAAAAAATGTGAAATTGGTAGTTTGGACAATATAGAACAATAACAACTTTACTTGGTAAAAAAACACATCAATAGTGAAACATATAGCACTATGTAAATCCACATAGTAAGTGACACTAAACATCATATATAGTATCTTTGGAAGGACTTGTAAGGGATAACTAGGTATGAATATACAGTGTGGTCTTGGAGTTAGTGTGGATGGTTTCCACTCAAAATTGGACAAGGTCTATAATAGGTGGGATATATACCTGTATTGACTTCGTTCATCTAAGGCTCATAACTCAGACAGACTTGTAACTCATAACAGGCTCATAACTCATCTTGGTCGTGTTGAATATTACGTGTATGATATTGATACCTATGTACAAAGTGGTGCAGCTGCTGCTTCTGAGTAGTGGATTTCCTGTTTCAGCTTCTATGCGTATAATTTGCGTGATGGCGCTTTGTACTCTTGGAAAGTGCATTGCTTGTACTTAGGAAGCACCTCCTCTGAACCCTGCAATATTTCAGGAATGGGACACACAATGGTTTCTTCAAAGGGGCTGTTGAAGCTCACAATGCTCAATCGAGGCTTCGCACTTACAAACACCCGGTGCTCGACGCTTTTGTACCTGCCATTGCTCATGGCCTGAAATACGAAAATACAACAATGTTGGGGATTTGTCTCAGTAACTGGTGTGATGGTACTGTAGAGAACTCTTTACATTTCTGGCCAAAAGGTAATTAATTTCTCCTCAAATTTTGGCCACATGTCGTTCCTACATCGGCTGAGACGCACCTAAATCCCACGTATACAGTGCATTTCAGCACTAGTAAAGATGAGATAGAGTGCCCTCTAATCGTGAAGCCCTCAATGCTAAACTCTACAACAATTCCACAAGGACCTACATATAAATCTGATGAGTTCATGTGATACCATACTGAAGGACTGTCTATTCTGACAAAGATTGGTGGTTTTCTGGTCAGATATTGTCACGTGTCACTCCTATATTGTGTCAGACCCACTTGAATGCCACGTGGAAACTACATTCTGGCACAAGTCTAAACCACAGTTAAGCATGGCTCGATATGAAAGGATTTATGAAGCCCTAAGCACTAATGATATGCAACAAACAATAACGTTGACTGTCGAGCTTAGAATAGTTATCATGCATTGGGCACGCAGTCCGATCTCTTTTAAATATGTGATGTCTTTTTGGTACCCGCTCCTGAGGCCACACCAAACAACCACATACCACTCAAAATTCGAATCTAGGTGTCCCTAATAAGCAGAGTAACTGAATTAGGGCTGTGTACTTTACCTCCAAATGGTCACCCAAGTTGACAACAAAGGCGCCTTCAATGGGTCTCACGGTTGTCCATTCTCCATTCTTCAGCACTTGTAAGCCTGGAGTTGAGTCTTGCAAGAGAATATTGATTGAGCCACCGTCTGTATGCTTCGGCAGACCCAAAGCGAGGTCGGGCTCCGGGCAAGGGGGATAATAGTTCATTGAAAAATCGAATGTGCCCATTCCTTCCTGGGCCAAGTATTCATTGAGGCACGAGGTTTTTAAACCCAAGCCCTCGGAAATGAGCTCCAGTAATTGCTTCAAAAGCTTGTCCTGTTCGCGCTGGTAATCCTCGACGGTTTCTCTGCAAAATTCGGGAACCGTCCCCATTAAATATCAATCTTAGGGGGATGCAGCTTCAGAGACAAATGTGTCTGCAGTGGTTGTTGCTCTAATCAACAAGAATACCAACCCTAGAATACCAACCCTAATCACTAGTCCACTTAGTTATTATTCGTAGGCTGCACCAATTTAAGCCTTACTGAAACAGGTCCTGTCACTACTTTTCCCAAAGCAATCGACCCATAAATTACTGAGGCAAGTACTGTAAATTGATTATTGTTCATGTCTATCATCATTACTGCAAACTCACCTGAAAGACGCGGGAGATGTTGGCCAGCAGTTGTAATTCCGCGACGAAACCGGGAACACGTGGAGCCGCAACCGATCACTCCAATGCGAAACCTTGCCTTCGGACGCACTCCGGGTTTTGTAACCTTCAGCATGATTGAGGTCTTTGATGTTGTGGGCCTGTTTGATTCGAGCTTTCTCGTCGGCCGGAAGCTCCACAACTTGATGGGCGACTTGTTGCATCCGTTTTATCAGCGACAATGGCACACCGTGATTCTTGACTTGGAAAAATCCCCAGTCCTTGCACGCGTCTCGGATTTGTTGCACCACAATGCTGCGCCGCTCTCCCAATTCATCCATCGACCCTTCCAAGTCAATCAGAGGAAGCTCAGGTACTAACAATTCTCCATCAGACAGCTCAGGCCTCCACCGATCCTCCTCGCGACAAATGTAGTTTCTGGGAACAGATTGGATTTTGCCGTCTTCAACCATGTCCTGCACGGTTCGGAATGATTCGGGAGCCATGGCTAGGTTGGTGATGATCGTTGAACGATTCAACAAAGCTTGGCTCCGCACACTCAAAAATTGCTTGCGGGATCCAAATGGTAACCTTACAAGTGAAGTTGAATGTTTTATAGACATTCCAAAATGTTGCCAGTTACTTGTCATATTGTTATCTTCTGCACCCAACAAAAGGTGGTGGTTAGCTTGTGGGCAAAGAGGCTCTTCATTCATGCTTGCTCCGTCACAAAGTCAATTATTTTTTCCTCCTCAATTCTATACCTCACCAATCACGATAAGTTCATTCATGATCCAGAAATGTTGTACACTTTGGAGATACCGTAGACGTGCCTAAATCTGTTACTTATCTTGATTGCACATATGTATTATGAGTGGTATGCGGTTTGTTGTGGTTCCAAGAACGGTAACCAAAAAGACATGTGCTTAAAAGAGATTGGACTACATGCTCAAAAAATGATAGTCAACATACTTGGAGAGACCTATATGACCATTTAACAAGCACAGAAACCTTCAGTTTGATAATGAATAAGATATTCATACAAGCTCCAAATATTATGAAGAAAGTGGCTACAGCCTCGATTTAGATTTGCTCACCATCTCGTATTAAACGCATGTTTCATATCCCAGTAGAAATGGGCTAGTTGATGGTAGTCAATTCAAGACCCATCTACCTTAAGCAGTAACATTGAAGTGGATATCATTCATGCCATCGTTTCATTCATTCATTTTACTGGGAGGGAAAAAGGCCTTCACATTGTCAATCCTTGGATCAAGACGATGTAAGGTGGGCATACCAAATTAACCACACACAGTTATGTAAATTATCGAACATTTGAAACTTCCAAATGCACGTGACTCTTGCACATAACACGTAGATGGTGCTACAATAGTCATTCTAAGCATTAAACACATATATACTACTATAGATTTGAAAAGAAGTGATTGTTTCCTGTTAACAATGGACAGGCTATTCCAACGCACCAAAATATGTCTTAATTGAATAATTGTATGCATAAATATGTATGGGTTCAAAATTTGTCTTTGTAGATGACCGAAAACCAACACATGAGCATGATGTTCAGGTAGTGTTTATTTGCAAACTCAATATGTAGTTATTGGGCAAGATTTTAGGGCGTTAGATATATTAATATACTTGATGTTAATATCAGTTTTGAGTTCATGATTAATTTAGACATATGTATTAGATATTAAATGCAAAAAATGAAATTTTTTTATAGGTCTTCAACAATGTTGTAACTAGACAATCTCAAGTCTTTCTTCCAATGCAACCATCATATTGACATCAACCTCTATCCCATGGACGTCACTACACTCCGTTTGTCTAAAAAATTAGCCTTTTTGACACCATCTTATGCACTTTGAGTTCTATAACCCACTTGGCTTCGCAGACTGTAAACTTTTCAATTCAATTCATATTGATTTCTTCTCGATGCCTATGTCACCTCACATAACATTATTAAGCAGTGTGCGTTCATTCATGCGGGCCCTAAAAATATAACCATGAGATGCCCCAAACTAGTGCAGATTCATACTTAATCTATGTCTCCTTGCATCCCATGATTATATTCCCAGGGACTGCACGAACAAATGCACACTGCTTAATAATGCACCAACAAACATAGGTTAAGCTGCAAGCCACCAAGGTCTTTCATGTAACACTTAGTTGCATAGTGTGGTCCTGTGAAAGCTACTGTATGAGGCCTTTCGTGCCTGTCATACGGTCATTAATTCATTCTTGGCTTACCTTCCTGCCAAGTGAAGCTTCAGAGGATGTTTCCTCCCTTTGGAAACTTCTAGGTCTGTCTCTTGGCAATTTAACCATGAATACTTGGAACATGCATAGGTATGTGGGTGTTATTTGGATTCTTTTTCATGTTCTCCAACTTCTACCAATTAGATTTGCGCAACAAAGCTTGCGTTGCATTAGCAAATCTGCGATGATACATATGCAAAAATCGGATTGAAAATCGGACTTCCTCTTATTTAGTTATGGGTATTGGAAGTGCATGTTTGTTGATTTCTTAACTAGATACATAGGTCCTCCCAATTGTGTTCCCTGTTGAGTGTAGAGTAGTCAGTGAGATTTGAAGAAATAGTCCAATCTCTTTCAAACATGTGTCTTTATGATGTTTGCTCTTTCATCCTCACCAAACCACATACCAATCAAATATAGGAGCCCGGTTAAGAAAACAAGCCACTTAAGACCCATCTGCCTTATTACTTTTGATGTCAAGAGGCCCATTGCATCTCCCATATGCTTTGATCAGTCACATGCAAATGGAAGCCATCTCCATAATGAAGATGTAGGAAGAAATTTTATTGAACTCAACCAAATTTGAGAATAGTTAACAATCACAAAGTTAGAATTTGACAACTTAAGGCAGCCGGTGAACCAATTTTTCTAATCTTGGACGATGACATGGATGAACATAATATTAGTAAGCAATTGTGGGCACTCGGAATATAACTATGGATGCTAGGAGCTCAGTCTGAATTTGAGTCCCCTTGTGCAAGGTTTGTGCATCCATTGTGTATCTGTGATTATATTCTTAGGACCCACAAAATGAACACACATTGCTTAGTAAAATTATGAAGAAATTTTGTTGAAATATATAATATAAACATGTGAGAATATAAGTTTGTGATTTTAATCCAACATGCCTATTCTAGAGGGGATCAAAGTATATGGACTACTTGATATATATTTCTTAGATCAACAAACTTGAATGCCACCATTAGAGAATGTTTGAAGTGGGATTTTATCCAAATTGCTAATAGTTTAGAACTCACACTAACAATAAGTAACCCTAAACACCATTCTACAATGTCTTCGAGTCCATTATGATCATGAAGGGGCCTCTTGAACATTGAGAGATAACCCCTAAAGGCTAAAGAGATTTCTTACATAGTAACACATATTATTCATTTGCTATGAATTGAAGGTTGCAAGGCTAGAACAATTGTGAAGCAAACTTGTTGATATAGATTTGAAGATCATATTGATATGGTTGGTGTCCACAAGTTATTGGTAAACTCCATGCAAGCATTTTTTCTAGCTCAGACTTAAATTAATTCCTCATAAGAAAAGAAAAAGAAAAAGGAACGTCAGAGTCTTTTACCCTGATATGCGAAGTCCATTCACCGCCTCCCTCTCATGTCCGTGTGAGCATAAAAGTGGGGACGGCTTAGTGCCCATTTTCATAGGTGGACCATGTGGTTAGTGTTAGGGCTATGTGTTCTATGTCAGTTTGGCTGGTGGCTTCTACGGGGAATCTATTGTTGCAGTAAGTGAATTCAAATATTTGTACTTTGAGGCTTGGGTTGGGTATGAAGGGTGGTTAATTTGTAGGTGGGGCTCCTAAGATGCATTATATATCAAGTCTAAGTTGAGTTGGGCATTTACATCTTGGTAGATAGCATGCATGGGGGTAGCCATGAGGATATGGTGTTGTCAAGCATGCGGGCTTTAATGTTATTGGTGTTGATTAGGGTAAAGCAATGGGTTGTGGGGTGGGCTAGCAGTGTGTACTCTAGTGTGTGTATTGCTTTATTGTGTCGGTTTGTCCTTAGATTGTTTATGTGTTTATTAGTGCAACATGATAGTAGGTGGGGGCATGTGTCATTTTGGTGGGATGTGCATAGGTTACATGTTGCGGATATGTCTTGTTTGAGAATATGTTTTTTTTTTAAGTTCCCTAAGTATCTCCCATATCTAAATTGAGGGGATGTGTTATTTGCGCATCAGTAATCCAGGGAGCATCCCATAATAGATTTGACCATTTTATATGCATGTTTGTGTTGGAGAGCCATTTGCCATCATGTTATGTGGATGTCGGGGGATAGATGGCCAATACGGTGTTTGATGGGCAATGAGGTGGAAAGGGATTTTTACAATGTGGGGTTGTTATGCTCCTTGTTTGGCCAGTTTACCAACCTCGCCATTTCCAATGATTGTTTGTGTGGGCTTTGTCTTTGTTGATGGTGATATTGTGGTTGGAGGTTTTTAGCGTATTTTACTATTTAGGTTGTGAGGAGCTTATATGGGTGGTTGTATTCAGAGGATGGATTTCTTATGTGGTTGAGGAGAAGATATATGATGTTGAGGCTATATGTGAATATGAATGTACCCGTTGGGAGCGTTTTGGTGTATTCCGCGGCGATTAGGAATGCATATAATTTTGCTCTCTGAATATTTAGGTATCCGGGCAAGCAACTCAGGGGGGTCACTCCCTCTTGTGTGTATGTAACCACGTGCGTACAAAGGGTATTTGTATGGGGGCTATTTACCTCCTCATTTGGATTTTAGGGAACCCTTTAAGTAGAAAAAAAGCAATTTCACCAAATATTCAGCACCCTATAGGTAATTATAAAAGAAAACCTAATATACTATTTCAAATGATGGTAAAATACTTATAAAATTTTCATTTACTCGTTCCATACGAAGGCAAACTTAAGACTCCAATATGGCAGGCATATATCCACGTTGCTATATATTGGTGAAAGAAGAGTATACACATCATAACCCAATCATTCAAATTTCATCCATTTTGCATGTATTATATGTGAATATAATCATTCTATTTAAAAAAAAAACCCTATATTATTTTTGTCGTACTAATTTATTTCTACCTCAAACCTAAAGTGGGGGTTTCCCCTTTAAGCTACATTATATATAATCACATGTTTCGCAATTTAAGTAGGCTATGGTACATCCAAAGTTTCTATAATTTTTCTTGCCAATGAATAAAAAGCACCCTATAGTTGTTGTCACGTGGTTTCTACTTTTCGGCCAGTCACCCCTCCCCCCCCCCCCGAGGTAGGCAAGTAACAATATTGACTTGTAGTGGTCCATTGAAAACTCCGGCTCCTATGATCTTGCCTTTTCCTTCTCCATCCGGTGGTGTGACTAAATAGGGTTGCCACACCAGATGGATGGTTGGCCCAGCCAACCAGCCCGCCCCATCCGGTGGGCCCCGAGATACCCGCCGGCTAGCCAGGCCGCTAGGCGCTAGGCCGGGCCTAGGCCTTGGATGGCTGACTACAAGCCCCCTCCCCTACAGCTGTCCAACAGGGGAGTTGCCCGGTTGGGCCATCCGGGCAGCACAAGCGCCGGCCCAGCAGCTATCAACAAGGCTGGCCGAGCGGATTTTTTTATATATTTGTAAATTTAGGTTATAATTTTTGTGCCAGGCAAGGGCATCAAACCCTGCCAGCGAGATGGTGGATGCCAAGCTACCACACCGGGGCAGCCGGGCGGCTGGCTTGGCCCGCCTTCCACCGGTGTGGCCAAGCTATAAGCCATCCGAGGATTGATGTTACAGTTGGCAGGTTGGGTGGGGGGGGAGGATTGGGCTATGTGCCATGCTTTAGGGATTTTGATGTATGTTTTATTTGTATGGGGGGTGGGTGTGGTGCCAGGTAGGGATTAAGGTTGTGTGTGTGTGTGTGTGTTGTGTTTGCACCAATTTGTTGTTTTTTGTTTGGTTGTTTTCGGTTTTGGGGATGCCTTGTTGTGTTGTGAGGTGGTTTGCAGGTGTGGGATGGAGAATGGTGTCTTGACAAGTTGTAAGGGGTTTTTTTGGTAGGAGTAATGAGGCTAGTGTGCTAGGTTGTGGGGTTGGTTTTGTTTGTATCAATTGGCGTTTTGCTTTTTTTTTTAATGTGGTCATTTGATTGTTTTTTCAAGATGCGGGATTTTTTTGTTGTGTATGGGCCGGTGTTGTTGATCTCAGTGGTGGCTTGTGTAGGTTGCGGTTGCAGTTGTAAGAGGTGGGCTCCTTCTTGGAGTTCGATGTGGGACCATTGAGATGATTTGGATATGTTGTTGAGTTAGGGTTAGGTATAGGAGCAGTTGGGGGCAGTGTTTGTTAAATTAGTTCAGATCCATTTTGAAAGATTATAGGGTCCCTATAGGATCTAGGCCATGTACGAATGCATAATAATTGTCTTAACACATGGTTAAGGGTTTAGGGTTTCGGTTTTAGGGTCAAGCTTTTAGGTTAGTTTTGATTGTCAAGTCCTTGCACTTATATTCTATTTTAGTATTTATTAATGTCTTCTAGATCACATTATAGAAACCCACCCATTTACCTTTCAAATCAAATGCATCGATATTGATAACTTTCATGAAATTTAATAATATTCAGAGAAGGTATATCAAAGTAAGAAATGAATACCTTCACATAAACCTCTAAAAGCCTAGTAATAAGCCAATGGGTGGGTTGCAGGTGAATATTGAAGATGTTTTCTGCAAGGCAAATTCTGTTGTTTTGCTATACTGTATTATTATTTCATTATTTTTTCACACTTGGAATTAGTAAAGTTTTACATGGTCTTGCGTGAAGAAGTAAAATTCACTTGGAAATTCTCTTGATGAACCTTGAAGTGTTTAAAACCTTTAAACTTCCAAAATTCCCTAATTTGAATAAAGCAACAAGGATATTAACAAGATAATTTTCAACTCTCTTTTTTCTTTTTTTCTTTTTTTTCTTTCTTTCTATAAAGCTATGAAACTCATATTCATTTATCCAATCAAAGCAACACTGAAGTAATATCTCGGCTATGTATGATTCAGGGGGTTCTCATTCAAAGAATGAGAAATATGACCAATAATTCTCTCACGAAAGGTTTGTGGGTCCGACATTATCTGCAGGTAAATGGTCCACTCATGTGAAGAAGCTAGGATATTATGCTCAAAGAGTACTTTCGAAGGGGAGCCACGTGTGCAAAATACACTGGCATGGGTGGTTGTTTGGGCTCACAATATCCCAGTGGACATGCTTTTTTGCTTGCAAAATCCGAATTTTATCCATAACAGGAAACAGCCTACCAATCCATTGGATTTGTTAACAAGGCAAGTTTGTTTTAAGAAATGAGATCTCTAACTCAAAACATCTTTTTATTTTACATGAGTTCGATGGATGGGGGTGGGGGAACAAATAATGTTTTCAGCAGACAAATATGCTTTGAGGAACAGTGATGTGAAGCCTGAAAACCATCAAAATTGGGGAGCCACCTGTAGAATTGTTTTCATATCACAAGCGAATCCACATCTGGAGCTTAATAGAATCGAATGTTATTATTATTACTATGCTGATTTGCCCGACTAAGTCTGCAATACAATTTGGAAACTTTAACAAGAACTGAAACCAACGACTATGTAGCAAGAGTAACAAACCCTTCTAAAATCCATTGTGAAAGAACACTTTAAGGATAAGTCCTAAAGTTTTGGCCACATTAGAGTTATCCGTTAACTAAACCCCAGTTTAGTAGGGAGTTGGTTGCTTTGCATGCAAGACTTTCCATGTTCGGTAAGTTTAGGGTGCATGCTTGGAATCAATGCGGAGGCTTGAATCCGGGACATTCCATATTGGTTCATTGGGTGCCAAACTCGTTTTGGCAAGGTAAGGCATGCCAAAACGAGTTTGGCACCCAATGAACCAATATGGAATGTCCCGGATTCAAGCCTCCGCATTGATTCCAAGCATGCACCCTAAACTTACCGAACATGGAAAGTCTTGCATGCAAAGCAACCAACTCCCTACTAAACTGGGGTTTAGTTAACGGATAACTCTATTGCTTTTCCAAAAACTGAACACTTAAGCCTGAGATTGGCCTAAGAACATCACTTATAAAGCTTAGGAACTTGCAGCAACACACCCAAGTCCCAGAATAGCCTGATAGGTATCAAGAAAGTATAGACATCTGATCTTTGAAAAGAGCCCATCATTGGATTAGTCCAAAAAACCACTAAGCATTCGCAGAAGAGTTTGAAAAAACGTGCCTGGTGAAGGTCTTTCTAAATGTATACAGATACCTTCAAGAAAACATACACAAAGTATTATACCCTCATATGAATCTTTACCTCATATGATTCTTATGTGTACCGCACTTATATTGTTCAGAGATGCTACACAGCATCTTCTCAGATGAACAATCTAGATATGAGGTTTACATTGTGAGCTTTCTCACAAAATTTTGGCCACCAAAAGGACCCGGTGTTGGGCTATTTACCTACCCCAGTCCAGCACATTAGCCACATAATTGTCTGCAGAGTACAGAGTTGACCAATCCGTACACAAAGACTAAAACCCCCACAATTGACAGGACTAGGTCTTAGACTAGTGAAAGTAATCTAGTGATAAGAATCCATCCTCCACTATGTCCCCTCAAGTAGGCCTACATCAAGTTTCCAGAACCTGGGCCTGCTCCAAAAGCTTTCATGTATGTGACAAGCATTTATGACTTACGAGTCAGCAATTTCATACCACTTTTGATCATCCTCTTTAGTTCATGATTATATCCTGATTGTCGGTTCTGCCTGCACGAAGTTTCCAAAACGAATGTGGAGAAACTTCAACCCTTGATGACTTCTCTTGACGTGAATTCCAATACACAGAGAACAATTCTGGTGCCGCAACTCTAATGAATGTCGATTCCATTATGGACAAGTCAAAACTACTTAGGCTAGAAGGTGCCCATTGGTATCATGTGAAGGTAAATCTCCTTCTGCCTCTGGTTTCTTCAGATGACACTGGGAACGTCGAAGTTTCTGTCGCAAGTCCTCATATCTCTTGCGATCCTGCAAAATTGATGACCAGATACATAAGAACTTTACACAAGCAAGGATCTACCTGTGGATGACTGATTACACTCCTTGAACAAACTCGATCTGAAGTATTAAGTACATACATCTGCAATCGTGAAGAGAGAAACAAGCAAAGGTCAAAATATCCCACAATGAAGAAAAGTAACCCATGCAGGATACTTATCACCCAAAGACACAAACACAACAAGGTAAACCTCCAGAGAACTGCACAAATTAGCATCTTCATGATTTAAATGTTTGTATTCATCAACTATGTCATTAAGAACATGAAGTAGGAAACTCGTAATAGTCTATGTACCATATTAGAGACTGATGGGAAAACCCGTGTAAATGCTCTTTCGAAGTGACTAGAGGTGACAGATAAAGGATCTTCTTTGTTCCATGTCGCCACCGCCAAATTATCAGTAGAAGAAACTGCACGGATCTTTTCCTTCAACGCTGCAGTACAAGCCTCTCGTACCTGGATAGTCAGTGTGTCAGAAGATGACAAATATGATGCAGAAGTTACCATTCGTAATGGCTCACAAATTGTCTGGAAGGCATCAAATGCACTGATCACAAACATATGGTGCAAGTCCTGCACCCTTAGCATCAAGAAAATAATTCTCAGAGTGTTTAACCGAAGTAAGAGCACAAGAGATGTTACCAGTGAAGCAAGATCAGCCCCACTAAAACCTTCACAACGATTGCTTTCTCCAATTGCACCTACATCAACATCTGGCCTAATAGGAACATTCCGAACCAATGTGCGCAATATGGATGCACGCCCTGCTGGGTCTGGCAATCCTACATACAGTTGTGTGTCTAATCGCCCAGGCCTTAGCAAAGCTGGATCAATCATGTCAGGTCTGCAAACAAGAAGCAAGTCAGAAAGTTAGATGTCTTGTGCACTTATATCAAATTTACACTTATGCACCCCATGGATCCAACTAACCAACAACCATCAAAGAAGACCACCAAAGAGGTTTTGAATTCCAATATTGTCCTCTTATGATGATACCAACCTGTTTGTGGCTGCAATGAGGAAGATACTCTTCCGTTGCTCCAGACCATCCATCTCTGTCAGAAGCTGCAAGAGAAACAGACCAAGTCAAGTACTATAGCTAGCCATGTCATAACAAATATCACCATTTTAGGAGAGTTTCATAGACCCTACATCTTTATATTTAAGAATTTGGAAATAAACGTTCACACTAGCGTTGGCAGGTAATATAGATGATGTCGAGATCAGTACAAAATCAGAAAAATGAAACACACATATATAACCAATTTTCTGGCAGTTCTTGTAATAACCAAACACCAGAAGTTAAAAGAGAATGCTGATATACCTGATTGACAACTCGCTCAGCTGCACCATTCCCATCACTACCACGCCTAGGAGCCATGGCATCCATCTGTACAAGCAACGATTTAGCTCCCATAGGATCACAATATGGAAACACACAGTATTAGACATTGCGTACATAGAATTCGAAACAAGCTCAAACAGGTCCAGAGACTGCAAACAGCTTGTTTGGAAAGACTAGCCACTATCATTTCCTCATAGAAGCATCAGCTGCTTAAAGCTGCTAAAGGTCGTGAAAAATGCATGTTCATTTCAGACATTTTACCTGAATTGAGTAAATACTCAGAACCCAACTACAAACTAGCACTTCATTAATATATCAGAGTTCTTGTTATGAAGACAAGAATACCTCACCTCATCAAAAAACAGGATGCACGGGGCTGAGGCTCTAGCACGTGTGAAAAGTTGGCGAACAGCACGCTCACTTTCACCAACATACTTATTGAGAAGCTCCGGTCCCTACTTCAAACCATTTAAGATCAGAAGATATCCATAGACAATGTGTAACATATGCTCATCATTGTGAAGTTGCATAAGATTGACCACAGCACAAAATCATGGTTGAGGAGGAGGTCATGAAATGTTATTGGGAACAAAGGAGAAAACTGTTACCTTGACACAGATGAAATTAGCCCCTGCCTCATTAGCGATGGCTTTTGCCACAAGTGTCTTACCACAGCCAGGTGGGCCATATAAGAGCACTCCAGTAGCCATGTCCATCCCCATTGCCTGCAGGAAAAATCAGGTTATGGAGGTTAAGAGAAACCAAATCAGAATCACTGAAACTGTAACTTATATGAATCCTAGAAGATCGTGGATCGAGGATATCATGTTTATTTGCTTCTCTGGAGCACTTTGTGACAGGTGGGAGAGCCCAAGTACTTTACTCAAAGTATTTATTCACTTTATAGAGTTAGTAGTCATCTTAATGACCCCAATGCTAACATTATGATCGTCTTACATCAATAATGACCTCAGAAGTCCAGATACAATATGGTAAACTATGCAATCAAAGCAATTCACAAAGCTTAACAAGAGTGAAGCTACTTGCGTCACTTGTTGAGCATCCTGAATTCCCAGATAGTCCATGAAAGAAAAAGGTATTAGCCTTCTTTCACAAACCTGATACTCCTCTGGGTATTTGATAGGCCTGCATATGGAAAATTCAAGGTCTTCTCGCACATCACCCAAAGAGCCAACATCATCCCAGGAAACATCAGGAATCGTGGCAAAACCTTCACGCTTTGCTGAAGGTTGAACCTTCCCCACTGCATCCTGTTTGCCACATTATTAACTTATTAGTACCCACCCAAAAGAATGGTTTCTATATTCCCTCAAAAGTATAACAAGTCAAGTAGTTAAGGGATATAGGGACCTACACACTTAGTCCTGCAAGTCCCCAGGTGGAAAGTGACATGGGCCACAATTATGAGTGTGAGTAGAAACCAAGAACCTGTAACAATTTAACAAGTTGTGGACTGTCTTGAGCAAATATAACAAGATACCACTCTTCACTGCTGATGCAAGAATAAGGACACTAGCAAGTACAAACTGAGATGAAAAGTCCACCTCAAAATCCTGCATAGTGATAGAAAGAGGCTCCATCTCTTCTCGAGTCCAAGGTCTACGCCACACATTTCCATCCTCCCCCATGTCACCGGCATCCTCTCCACTCACAGATGAACTCTCAATAGACATCTTATCCTGGAAAGAATTTCCTCTAATGACTGCTATTGTGGAAGGTTCCTCTTTCATATCAGCACCATTTGAACCACCCCTGCAACCCTCTGATTGGCCGACACTGCCCACATTCTCCACATCTGCTAGCACAGGTATTGATGACCTGCACAATTGTAGAGATGTAAGATTGTGTAGACAGGCATTTCAAGGTGGTCATCAACTGTTCACTAAATTGCAATTGTTGGCCTTCAACTTGTCGAACCTGCAATTATTGAGTAAGTTGATGACCACCTTGGCAAGGTAGACTGAAGCAACCAACTTAAGTCCCTGCATAGCTCTCAATACTTACCTACATATACTGTCATCATGCAAGAGCAGAAATAAATTCTAACAGAGGTGCCAAACCTGTTCTGTTTGCCAGAAAATATCCGCTTCACTGCCAAAGCAGCAGCCTCCTTGGACAAGGCTGCCAAGTCTGCACCAACAAAACCTGGTGTCCGTCTTGCAATTCGTTTGAAGTCAAAGGAACCCTCCAGCCTAAGTTTTCTTGAAAGAACGGATAAAATACGTGCCCTGGCATTTTCATCAGGAATACCTAACAATATACAACCAGTCAGAAACAGTACCACAGCTTCAAACTGATGATGTCTGAAGTAACTTCTAGGTTCAATAAGTCAGAGGTCACTGCATCCATGGCACATAGATAGGCGACCATTTTAGTGAGGTTTCACATCTTCCCTCAGCTTCAGGGCACCTGCACTTGACTAAGTTACAGAGCCTCTAAGAAATCTTCAGTCCTAATAAATCAAAGTATGCAATGTTTACAAGCTTCTGGACTCTGCAAGACATTGTTTCAGTTGCCATACTCAAGGTAAACAAATAGGGTGAAATGAACACCTAAAGCAATTTCACGATCAAAACGACCAGCTCGACGCAGTGCAGGATCCAGAGCATCTGGACGGTTTGTTGCTCCAATTACCACAACATGGCCAGGGCGCTTTGGATTCTTCCCATTAGAGTTGGTGCTTTTGTCAGTGACAGCAAGTGGCTGGCTCAAGTCATCCATACAAGTAAGCAATTGTGCCACAATTCTTCGCTCCATTTCTCGTTGAGCTGTCTCTCTTTTGGGGGTGATGGCATCAATCTCATCAATGAAAACAATGCATGGGGCAACTTTAACTGCTTCGGCAAACAGAGAACGAACTTTTGCCTCAGACTCACCTGCATGTTAAATTCAAAAGATTAATGATTGTTGATACCCTATTTAGGTATAACATGGCCCCCCCTTTTGTAAGAACCACTGTAGTTTGAAAGACCCAGCCAGAAATTCTAAATTATCTCTCCAGCAACTTGAAAGTGTACATTGACCTAGGCTATTGTTGATTTCAATGAATGTAGCTACTGGTCTTCAATACAATTGTAGACATAAAAAAATTTAATAATCAAGAGAATGTGGCTTTGCCACGAGGCTCTGTCCTAAAATGGCATTTTTAAAGTAATTATTTTTTATTACTAGCTCTTTTCATATTAAATTGGAGTTTCATTGAGCTTCCACTGAGCTTTCACTGAGCTTCACCAAATCTTATTCATTAAGTTCTGACATGTATTGAGGGCCTTAAAAGTAACATCTTCCTTTGGTGACACCTATTTTTAAGGCTTAAGCCATCAACAAGTGAGTGCAATGGTGCCATCAAGTAAGTCATTGTTAACAGTGATTAATCATATGCAACATTAAGTATAAAATGGCACCACTTCGGCCATTCATAATAGCGGTGTGAGAAGATGCAAGAACGCCTTTAAAAGAGCACCAACTTTGGCCAATCACAATGGCTAGTTAAGGATCTATCCGCTCAACAAGGCGATTAAGAAGTGACCCACAAAAGGGGGACAATACCTTCATTTAATAGAAGAGTTTCACTTGCAATAAGGCTGATTTTGTGGTGATTCTCACTTAGCAATCCAACATCAATAGACCCCCCCAGTTGACAGTAACGGCTCTTTCCTTAAGATGACTTTGAGAAATTCTGTAAGTTGCATATGAATTTTTATTTTTATTTTTTTGGTAGACTCTGTATAGATTCACTACTCTATGGATTTTTAAAAAAAAAATCCATGCTACTTAACCTTCCTGAAATAGAAAACGTTGCTTAAAGTGTCCCTTTAAGGCCTCAGTACCTTACCCAGGCCCTATTGACACTCAAAGGCCGTCTCCACAATGCCTCTATCCCATGATATGGGACAAAGCCAATAATCAATATATGTTTTGAGTAACTTGATGTTTCAAAATGACAATTTGTTTACATTAATTACCCTAACCACAACTGAAGGTTCTAATACATGGTGTGCTAGGTCATGCATACAGAATATGCTTATTCACCATTTATAATTTGTGCAGTAATTGTGTTCAAATTGGCAAAGCAAGACAAGGTGACTAACACAATTATCCAGCAGATGAACACAGGATTCAAGGACAAGAACTGATACACAAGACGCACCTGACATGCCCGAGACAACCTCAGGTGCTGAGATTTTAAGGAACGGAACACCTGTCTCCACAGCGATTGCATTTGCAAGCATGGTCTTCCCACATCCTGGAGGTCCATGCAACAGAACACCTCGAGGGGGCTGAACACCAAGCCACTCGTACAGTTCTGGATGGGCAAGGGGGTACTCAATGATTTCTCGTATATCTCCTAATATTCCTTCTATACCTCCTAAATCCTTGAATGAGACATTTCGTGGCACTGCTGCTGCAGAGCTCCCACCTTTTCCAACCGAACCATTCTCTCGACCCTCATTGTCAACTTTGTCCTGTACCCACTTCCCCTTCTTAGCACCAGGGCGCACTTTGTCAGCTTCCCTCTCACGTTTTTGCAGCAGTTTACTCTCCTGTGAAGCTCCTATGCTCTCCCTATCCCTAACGATGTCCTCATTCTGCTTTGACCTTTCCAATTTCCCATTAGTTGCAACTGGTAGGTATGGTCTTCCACCATTCTCTTGATGAATAATTGTTGCATGGAACACAGAAGCCGACTTCAAAGGAGGGGGCGGGCGTCCGCTTGATTGTGTAGGGGGAGAACCTCTAGATGCGGGACCTCTCTCCTCAATGACACCCCCTTCTCTACTTTCTTGCTCAATTATAGGACCCTTCAATGGCCTTCTTGACAAAGCACTAGCAGCTCTTGCTGCTTCAGCGATCATGCTTGACGATGCAAATGCAGGTCTTTCTCTTTGTTCGTCATCGCCAATCTTATTACAGCTCTCCATGGCTGCCAATGAGCATTCCCCTTTCTCTCTTTCTTCTACGATACCTTTCCCACGAGCTGGACTGACCCTGATAGAAGAAGAAGAATATGTAACAGCTGGAGCAGGTTCTGTTAACAATACAGGTCGACCATTGTAGGTTGCCCGTAAGGAGGCATTCATAATATTGAATGATGGCGCGGCTTCCATTTCACAATATGCTAGCTCTTCCTCTTCACTATCACTTTCTCTTTCTTGTCTTCTACGAGCTGCTCCCCTGGCAGCCCTTGCCCTTTCGATAACAACAGCCTTACCCCTCGCGCCATCGTCAGGCCTTAGTACACCCCGCCCACCAGCAATCCCTGCATGAGGACAAACAAACGATGAAGTGCAACATTCTCCTAACAACATAACCTCCAATATTGCCCAAGTGTCAAGATGTCCAAACATACGGTTACCCAGAGTAGGAACAACGAGTACCACAGCTGACACAACAACTAAACTACGTGTCAAGTATGTTATCAATTCCTACTGCATTTGATCTACTGCATGTAAACTAAATTCCACCACAACGGGGTGAGGTTTCAAAGCATTGAGCTTGTACACGCAACTATTATTCCAGACTGTTCTTGAGATGAAGCTTGAAATTCCCCCAAGCGTCAAGATGTCCAAACATACGGGTATCCAGAGGATGAGCAACGAATACCATAGCTGACAAGAACTAAACTACGTGTCAAGTATGTAACCAATTCCCAATGCGTTTGATCTACTGCATGTGAACAAATTTCCACCGCAATAATATGGTGAGGTTGCAATGTACACCCAACTACTATTATTCCAGATTGTTCTTGAGACGAAGCTGAACTCTCCTCTCCTCTGTAACACTGAAACTCACCAGCACTGGGTCCAGCGATGTCACCATTTCCCAAGCCACTAGGACCCGCCCCGTCGTCCCCCTCGGCGTCACTATTACTCGTATCATCGCTCTCAACGCCATCCGAATTTTCACTGGAATTATCCGAGCCCTCGAACGCCAAATCCTCGTTCATATCACCAACCCCATGCATATTCACCACATGCGCATCCTCTCTCTCCCTCAACCTGACCTCCTCCGGCGGGTTCACAATTGCACGGCGGGGTCCTCCACGAATCTCATCGGCCTCCCTCTGCGCTGCTGACATCCGCCTGCGCACGGCTGGAATTTGCAGCGCAAGATACTTCCTGAACGGCACTACTTGCTTGCGCTTGTACTCTGGGTAATTCCGTTGCAAGTACCCCAGGGCACCATCGATGTCCGAAAGCTGGTGGTTCTGTGCATACTCTTCGAGTCTGCTCAGCAGATTGGGATCGGAAGGTCCACCCCCGCCTCTTTGTCCTGGCTCCCTCTGCTGCAAACCTTTCCTCGGATTATGCCTCATTATTGTCCACGGCTCTCTTTCCCTCAAAAATTCGCAACAATGATTTTTCCAAGCGTGTCAGACAACATGACAATCGGTTTACGAGTGCAATTTTGTGGCTCTACATCGAAATTCGGCTGTTCTGGACCTCGCAAAAGTGCATCGGTAGTGCCTGAGAAGGGGAACGAGAGAGAGAGAGAGAGAGAGAGAGAGAGCGCAATTAGGGTTTGAGTCTCCAGCCCTGATTCAAAGTACCCCATGTATCTACTCCCTCACCCGGTGTACACTGTCATCCCCCGGGTATTGGTTTCCTTTACTAAGAGACTCCGTGATTCGTGGTGGACACCGGGTATCGGTATCTTAGCTTCCCTCTGCAAGCCTTTCCTCGGATTAATGCCTCATTGTCCTAGCCCCCTTTTCCTCAACCATTCGCAGCAATGGTTTTTCCAAGCGTGTCAGACAACATGAATCAGTTTGCCGGTGCAATTCATGCGGCTCTACATCGAAATTCGGCCGTTCTGAACCTCGCAGAAAAGCATCGGTGGTGCCCGAGAAGGCGAGAAGAGAGAGAGAGATGGGGAGAGCGAGAGCGCGCGCGCGCGCAATTAGGGTTTGGGTGTCAACCCCTGATACAGTGTTACCCGGGTATCCAACGCTCGACCAGTACATGTTGTGATCCAAGGTCCCCCGGGTATTGGCTTCATTTAACTATGAGGATTACCGTGGCTCTAGAAAATTATTATGGTCCACAATAATAATAGGACTATTTATTGTAGTTTGAGAATCTTTGGTAATTTTGCTAACCCCTAAATGTCTACATGTTAGCCGCCTTGAAATGACAAGCTTAAAGGTTCGTTCACAGCTAGCTAAAACTTGGCAATTTGCTCCTCCACATTTAGTAAACAATTGTCAAATCCGATTATATAGATGTTCAAATCATGCAAGTTATTATTATCTTAAAATTGTTCAACCATCTGAGCATTTTCAGTTGGGATATTATTGAGAATAAGTGACTAGGTGCCCCATAGCATGATGTATTTGTAACGTGATTTCTTATTGAATCGCATATCTTGTGAGCCCTCATGAAAACAATGTTCATACCATCATAAAGCTTTTCAAATTTCTACCACGTGAAACTTTTGAAATCTTAAAATGTCCATATTTTGAACTTTCAAAAGACTTGCTTTGCTAAGTGGTCATGATTGTTGTGATAGTGTGTAATCAATGCTACCCAAAAAAAATGCATTCAATAGAAAATTTCAATCATTGTTAAAGAATCTTAAATGTATGACTTAAGGCTCTATTTGTTATCACACATTTAAGTAATTCCGGACATCTAAATGTAAATCTAGACAACAATTGAAAGTATTTTGTGGTGATTTGCCATGTTTGTGGCATCTTTGTCATGGGAAAAAAATTGGTGGATAGTGGAAGACAACATTCTCATACATTGCATGCAAACAAATAGTGATTTGAAAATCTTTGAATGCCCGTGTATGGGTTGTGTATTCATACGGATATGGATTATAGTTCTAGAACAATTTTGTGGTAGATTGCAATTTCACTCATGTGTTCGGTTGTGTGCATACTACATACTATGATTCTCACTATATTGTGTGCATAACATGTAGTATGGGAGGATCCCACAATACAAATCTCCTAGTTTTCCTATTATGTTGCAAACACAATATATTTTCTATTGAACTCAAATTGCTTGAATTTCTACAACGTTTGTTGCATCCAATGCATTGATTACACGTTTGGCGGCTTTTAATGATATAAAATGTGTGCTTTGATCATGCCTTTTGCTCTCTTCTAGTACACTACATTTGTGCAATGTATGTGCTTGGCAAGTGACAATTCCTTTGTCCATTGTTTTGTCCAAGAGTCCCACGTCCATTAATTTTTTGGAAGTTCTTTTTTTCCACAAGGCATCCACCACTGCACTGTAAACTATTCAAAAAAATACATTACTATGGTCATGATCCACATGGCTAAAGCTCTTGCCAACCACACAAAATCATATTTTTTCTTTGCCATAAGAAGAACACAACCTCCCAACAAGGATATCTCTCCAAGGATTGAATATAGGGTCTAGTTTGTTTTTTGTTGGTTTGCAGTATTCCACCTCTTCCTCCCCCTCATGAATCCTATCTTCTTTTCCAACCAATATGTCAATGCCAATTGTAGCACGACATGTTATCCAATCAATGCATCACAGTCCCTCAATCAATGTGGCGGGCTATGATAAGATGGATTTCTTCAATCTTTTCACTATGTATTTGCAATAGTCTACATAGCCGCTCATTGCATTTGCGCAAGATTCATTCATGGCCATCCCTACTTTCCAACCCCAATGTGCTTTGTTCTTTTTTATTACAAACACACGCTTCATCATTGTCTTCAAAGCTCTTGCAGGTTTTTCTTCTTCTTTATATATATATCGCGTTGGGATTTACTCCTATGTCATCCCACATGAATTTGTAGGACACCGGCAACAATCTCCAATAAGGATAGATGGCCTCTCTTCGTCGTCTTCTTCCCACATCCAAATAGTCGTCCTCGCTGACAACCATGATTCATTGGTTGTTTTTGTTCTTGTATTCATGAATAGCCAACCTTCATCGCCAACATAAAAGTTGAACAAAAGCTTGATCCCAAGTTCCATGAGTACATTGTTGCCCCCATGGCAACGCCCCTTTATGAAAGATTTGAAATTTCCAACTTCTTGCACAAACTATGGCATGAAAGTCGATGTTTGGGAATCCATGAATGATTTCATCAAATTTGTAAAGACATGTATATTTGTGCGTTGTAATCTCTTAGATAGTTTCCCAAAAGAATCATCAATGTCCTTGTCTGTGTGGTCCACAATGAAGAATTCAACGACCACTTTCCTTAAATATGTGCATCATTGTTAGCAGGGAGCAAAACGACATCAAGTATTGGAACTTGTGATCCTTTGTTGTGTTGTCAATATGCATATACAACTTTTGGAAAATGCCACCTCCAACGATGTTGGGAATAAAGCAAGTGTTCAGGCATTGGACGTGTGCTCCCCATAAGAATGCATTCTAGACAAAGAGCTCAATTCCTCTAGACATTGGGACTCTCCATGTATTAGTGCCTCAATTAAAGGATTGTGTGGTGGAGATTGAAAACAATTTTTTGATCTCATTCACCAGTTTGTTTTTCAGTGCCCTTAGGACACAACACAATGATGAGAAGGTATAGTTGGAGTCTTTAGGCCAAAGGGTTGTCCCATAGTGTGCATACACATCATCACCGTGTCAATGGGTTAAAATTATGGTTAGTGATGTTGATATAGGTATTTGCATGCATTCAACAATCGACTTTGTTTGCGAAGTTATTCCTTGGAATAATAGTTTTCATGGTGTCCATTTTATGGTGTATCAAGATCAAGAACTTCGATTTCATCTTGAAATATTCACCAACTATGGTACAATCTCTACCATGACATTGTTTGGTACCGCATAAAATTGTATTTGTTCTTCTTTTTTCAGTCTTTAGATCCTCGTAAGTTTTATTCGGTGAAATTTTTCAAGTACGCACACTTTGTGCATTTGGATAAATTACACCATATTTTCTTCACATCCAAGTTCTTGAATGCATGTTCTTCAAATGGTTGACCGTGGATTGTGATACATGATCCAATTGGAGCTCATGGTTGGTCTTCGCCAAATAACATACGTTGTAAACATGACCAACACACATTTAATAACACATGCACCGAACAAACAATACAAAAATATCATGCAATGTTGCATTATGTCCAATGCCACATGGAACATGCTCTTGGTTTGGACTCTTCAATGCAAGGTTTTGTGTGTTCCCACAATAGAACATTACTACAAACCACTAATGCATACATGCACCCTACTATATTAATGTTATTAAAATGCGTCTTGGCCTTGTTGTAATTTTAATTTTTGGTTCCAAGTTCTCCAAACTTAGAAGCTCATGGTGTCCTTGCGATTGTTTCCCAATGCATTTCAGTTGGTAACAATAGTTGCTATACTTCCCTCTGCCTACACATTATGGGGTCTAGGCCGCTTGACACTGGTGAATCCATGAATTGATGATACATGGCCATATTTTAAGCATTGTTTGTACACGATGTTATGGACCTTATGTTTTTCCCACCAAGCCTCCTCACATACATTAACTCCCGCAATGGCCATGTATATCCTTTGTTCCCCCTCTTTCTTGTGTAGTTGCCCAACAACACCATAGGCATATTCACGCCTACATATTCATGCTCCGATACTTAGTTCTGAGCCATTTCATTTTCTCCCACAAGTACATTTGTGCAACCTTTTGAATTCTAGAACATCCCTCCACGTGACCCTCCTCTACTCCATGGGTCATAGTTGCCTCACCAGAGAAGACAATAATTTCCCTCCTTTTATTCTTGTTATGTGGAGGGCATACCTAACATGCAACGTCTTTGTGAATTGTTCTTTGTTTTTTTTTCCAATACAAAAACACCAAAGGCATTGTGCCTTAGAAGTTCCTCGTCCATGACTTCCTCTGGTTCACATACTTTAATCTCATCAACTATTGCAACGCATCCATCATCATCTAGTAGTTCAAATAGCTTGTCCATCCAATTATTCTTTGCAAAAGCATAGTGTCCTAGGTCATGGGATTTGCCTCCACAAACGTCATGATAATGTGACAGTGGGTCACATCATCAGGCATGGGTCTACAATTTTGTATTCTCTACAACACCTCGTTGTCCAAGAAAATGTTCATATTGGCAATGCTAGATGTGGGAAAGGGACACAATTTGCATTTTTGGCCACACATAACGCCCATCACTTTCACAATGACATAAAACATATCCTCGAGAGTTAATTTGCACACATGTGCGTTTGCAACAACCACATTGTCTTCAAGTGCAACAACAACATTCTCACCATATTTCACCATTGCCATTGGTTATATATATGGAGGGTTACTATACAACCTCTACCCATGATATAGTAACGGCAAAACATCAAAATAACCTCATCACCTTTCCTCAGTGCATAGATAGAGGTAGCTCATATGTTGCCTCAAGCACATGCACCTAGACAAGGCCTAACCTTAACACAGAGGCTGAGAATTGCATAATATAAATGTAGTTAGTTTTTTGCTATGACTGAATAAACAAAAACCCAGGGTACAGACTCTCAAGGAAGGCTTAACTAGTGTCTATTACAGGCATCTGTCACATTATAGTTCATTAATCAGACAATAGGTATGCTATCTTCACTCTAAAACATCTCTTATCCATCTTTTACTCTCCTTTCTCACAAGGTTTCCTCTCACTGTATTTCTCATTCAGTGGGGTACGTGTGTCTGTCACAATAGTAACCATCTCGTCATGAGATTGTATAACAATAGTCTTTCGAGAACAATAGTCTTTGAGTATCACAATTGTCTTTGGTAACCATTGGCCAATGCATCTTCAATTCACAACAACTCCTTCATTAATTGGTCAATGTTAATTTCAATGCAAGACAAATTGTTCATTTATTAATTCCAAGATTTAATCATTACTCACAACTCATGCAACTAACAACAACCGGCAAAGTCAAGCTATAGTCTTAGTGGCCCTGCACAACCTGCAACAACAACAACCAGGGTAACACACAAGACAATAGTTGATCGGGTTAGCTTACATTTCATACTCAAAGATCAAATTCTCTAGACTACATAATCATATAAACTCCAATCAAATCTAGGACAACTTATGCCTAAATCACGTTGATAATCCAAAGTTTATCCTAACTTATGTTCCTTAATCCCTTCATTAATCAATTGATCAGAATATTTCTCTCATCATATCAATTGATTGAGATTCTCTCATAAATTCCATTCTTCCCAATTATAAATCTATCAGCCTAAAATCATGATTCAACTATAATCTCATATGGCTGAACAATATGCTCTTTCTTCTTTCTCACTGCCTCTCACAGGTCTTTAACAATAGGTTGTTGTGTCATCTACACATCCTAGACCCTTCGGCTTCCTCACTCTGTCTGACACAGGCTAACAATAGTCCATAGTTTTCACTCGTAGGCTGACACTTGGCCCATCACCTTCCTCACAATGCCTATAATAAATCTCAACTATAGCCCATAGTTATACTTCACTCAGGCTAACTCTTGACTGATCCGACTTCTCCCTCTCACATGTAGCCTGAACCGTCACTCCATAATGCTCTTTGTTTCCTCAGACAACAGTTCAACTCTCTCTCACTCTCTGTTGGGTCATCCCTACCTCTCTCATTGCCTATCACAGGCCCAAACAATCGTCAATAGTTTCACTTTCTATCTTCCCTCTCTCAGGGTTGGTCGCCTCTCACAGGACTTGACCCTCAACGGACTTCCTCATGCTCTTACACTACCAGGCAATAGTTTTACTATGGCCTCTTGTTCTTACTCCACAATCCTTCACTCACCTTCTTCGGCCAAGGATCTTACATTCGCTCATCGCTCGATTGGACTCTCTCTGTCCATAGTTTAATTGACTTCTTCACTCTTAGGGTTCTCAATATTCCATTTATGTCTCTCGGATTATAAAAGTCTCTCACCTCAACGATAGTTCTTACATACAACAATCTCTCTATCCTCGAAATGCACATTTACATATCACTCAACTATATTCCAGGTTCCACACTCCAGTGGTTGCGGACTCATCGCGGATAACAAATTCCTGCACCACTCTCACTTAATCAACTCACACTCATACTTCACTTACTTGTTGCGCTCGACTTCACTCGTATCGACTCTCAAATGCTTTCTCTCACAATTCTGTTTTGCTCAATCACACTTCACTCCACATTCTCACTTGCTCACAATTTTAATTTACTCAATTTCTATCACAGTCACACTCTCTGTCAATTGCAATTACAACTATCGTCCATAGTTTTCTGACATTGCACACAAACACTTCAACAAGCAAATAGTTCGACCATTCTCGGACACACAAAGTAACTCAGAACTCAAATTAACAATAAACTTTAACAAAAATGGGTAACCCGCAATCACTGCGGTGTTTACTCAAATTAATCAGAAAATAGTTTCACTATAATCCTCGCCCGCTCTCGGTGCTGAGGGAGATCAGCCTATAGTTCTTTCTCTGCGCTCAACAATAATCTAAGACTGTCTGGCTTCTTCCCCCTCGCCAGCCCTCTTAGCTCGGCGGGGAAGAGGACGATGGTTACAGTAACCAACTTAGGCCGCCTACGGCCGTGCCTATAGTTCTAACTAACTTCCTAGCCTATGGTTTCACTATATTCATCTATTTGGATGCTCTTTCATCCAAGTTTTAACTATTTGCCCATAGTTTCACTAAATGACCAAAAATTTGGCTCACATATAGCCCCTCACTTAATTCTTTTGCATCCCTGCAAAAGCTTCAACTATGGTCTCAAAATTTCCTATGTCTACTTGAAGAAGCTCCCCAATGTCCCTTGCTGGTGTGGGGTCCATAGTCTTCTTCAAATCCAGGGACCATGGTTTCCTCCTGCGGCAGTTGAATGTTGTTGTCAGACTGGTCCTGTAATGCCCTGGCCATCATCTTCGCTCGTGTGTGGTCGAAATCATTGACCATAGTGTGGTGGGGTCCGATGATAAAGTAAGTTGAACACATCGCCTCCACACATCGCATCCACCTCGTCGTCCTATAAAGATGCTTCGTTGCCAACAAGGCCTCTGGACGCGTGGCACTAAACATGTTAATGTCCCAGGTTAAACTAAACTCCTTACACCAGGCTGCCAACATTGCACAAAAAACTGCTGCCATAAAACAAATGGGATCCTTGTGTGCCTTATGCTCCAATAACTATTGGCACACTCCGCTGGACTCCGAAACGAACCGGTAACTATAGGCCAGTTGTACTCCAAGCTGTCGATCGTTGCACTCGGCGACCACTTGTAACGCCTCCTGCAAGAACAAAACCTTGGGTCCATAGTAACTGCCAAAGGCGGAAGTGAACTCCAACCCTTAGACATCCTCGCGTAACAACCAGTTCATCGCTTCCCACGTTGGTACAGGCTGCTCACTCGGGTGGCTAAACATCGCCTCATAGTTACCCAAAAACTTATGATCTACCAGCTGCAGATCAGGCTTCCTCGTCGAACACAATAATCTAAATGCCTGATTAGGACTAGGCACAAAAAAATGACTCTGAGCAACTAGGTTAAGAGGCGGCTGCACTTGTGCTTTGAACTGCTCCACATACCTCTTCAACCTGTCCATAGTTTGCTCGTACTTCAGCAGGTATTGACCAGGTCCTAGGTCTTCTACCTTGGTCAAAACTTGTCGCTCCAGGCTAGCATCCATCACTGCCTTCACATACTCATTTGTCCCTAAACTGCCTAACCTTTGCTCCATGTTTGCTTTCCACACCTCTAGGACAGACTTCGGAACAATGGGCAATGCTGTAGCTATGGCCTGGTTAAACTCATCCATCTTCGGCACTCGAGGAACCAACTGAGTTATCTGCTCGGCCATCATATTCCTCTTCCTTTGTAACTGGAGCTCGAGGTTACCATAATACAAAAATACTCTAGCTCCAATATCCCCCACTATAGTCAAGGTCTTCAAAGGATCTGCTACTAGGAGCTCCCCCCTGACTATAGTCTCAACCAACAGGTTCTCATACCCTTCCTCTGACACTTCATCCCATAAGCTCTGAAACAACTCTGCTCCTAGTTTTTGACCTATGTACAGGTTGTGTGCTATGAACAGGGTATCTCTCTGACGCTCATAGTTATGGTGAAGCTGAGGAAAAGGCGGCGAAGAGTTTTCTAAAGTCCATAACCCATTCTTGAGTCTCTCTACCCTCCCCCACAAGGTGCCAATAGTTTGCTTCTGCTGCTCCCTTGCTACCATCAGGTTGTCTCTCTGCTTTGTGACCACCCTGATAGTTTCACTCTCTCTCTTTAGGGTAGAAATTTGACTCTGTAAAGACTGCAACTCTTGGGATTTCTGAACTATGGTATTTTCTCTTCTCCCTTCTCTTTCCTTCAACTCTTTTTTCTCTTTCTCCCAGGCTGCCTCTTTGCTAGCATGCTGGGTGGCTAAATCAGACAATTGTTTAGCAAGCTTCTCAGTTTCTTTTCTTTGACTCTCATGAAGCTCACGCTCAAAAATAATCTGATCTAATCGCATGTCATTCATCTCTCTGTGATCCTTGCACTGACCCTCCAGCTTCTCATTGAGCTCTTTTAATTTTTGATTTTCTCTCTTCAGCTCTTCTACCAATTTGACACTATCAGCTATGAGGGTACACTTCTCCTCAACTATAGTCTTTTGCCTCTCAATTTCTGAGAGCAATTCAGCATGAGAAGACGATGGTTCTACATCCTCGGGCAGTTCCTCTCTTGGGATCACCCTACTGCTCGATTCTGCTTCTACATGCAAAACAGGAACTTCGACAATTGTTGGAGGTCTAGGACTGCTAGGGATAGGCATCAACATGACAGGAGGTTTCAACAAACACTCTCGGGGATTCCCCGCTAACATCTCTACCTCCGAAGGAACTATAGTCAATGCACACACCATCCCCAAATAATCAGCAGACAATAGTGAAAAAGGATGGGTGGCTTTCTTGCGGTGAACCTCATCTCGAATTCGAAGTCGCAGCTCCTCCGCCCAATTGAAGCGCTCTCCTTTCACCCACGCCAATAGTGCAGCACAAGCCACACAATGCTCCATGAAGCCTCCTTCACACAACTCGATCCTCTCCTGGATCAACAAAAACCACTCCTTCCAGGGCTCTTTCAAATCTCTCAAATCCCAGCCCTGTTTGATGTTGTCAAAACTCAACCATCCTCTCGAAAACACCATCTTCCACTGGGGTGCTTCTCTCGGCAAATCTAAACCTACAATGTCTCTCTCATTACCCCCTGGCAATAGTGTCACTCGACTGAGGGCTTCAGAAGATAGTTCAACAATGTGGCCATTCACTGGCACCCGACTATGGTCTTGCTACATATAGTTCTCAATCAACTCTCCTAACTCACACTGACTAGGCCATGGAATTGTAAGCTCACTCAAAAACTGCCACAACCCTGCACTTTTCAACTCTGCCTCCCTCAATTTCACTCTTTCTTGCATAACAATGGACATCTCCTTAAAGGGCACAGGTTGAGCAATGCCTCTGAGGCGTCTCCTCTTGGCCTGACTGTTCCTATCCATGGTGGCTGGCTCTCAAGACTATAGTTTCACTCAAGAACAACTCACACACTCAAGACGACGGTTTACACACTGATTCACAGACTATTGTTCACTCAAGATAATGGTTTTCTTGCCACAATTTTACCCTAATTGCTTACTCAAGAAACTCTCACACTGCTACAAATCAGAAACTAAGACAATGGTTTTCACTTGCAACTATCCGTCAATTGTTAAACAATGGTCTTACTCGGAAACTTATAAGCACAACCTACAGAGAATGGTTTTAAGAGAAGAGAATTGCTACACTGGTTGCATAGTCAAGCTCACTCCAAGAATCAGAATTCACTCACACAATGCAGCTTCGCTTCCCCTCACCAACTCTCAATTCAACAATTCACACCAGTTTCCCTCAAGCAATACACTCAGCAATGCCAATAGTTTCACTCAACCAACGCTCAATCACTCGCTGCACTTCGCCAATTGTTCACTCACTCAAACAATCGTCTCCCAGTTCTCAGACAATAGTGCAACTATGATCTCCTGACCTAACCCAGTCTCACTATGGCCTGTATGTATGCTCCTTCGCCGATAGTTGATGGCGGCTGCGCGGCGGCCAAGACTATAGCTTCACTGATGCGACGTCTTAGACGTGCGAGAGTCCATCATTAAGGAGTTAGATTTGGCCTTCATGGCGGCAGGACGTTACCTTTAATGATGTCCCTCGATGCAAATCTTCCTTTAATCATACCCGTCAATAGTTCTTGATTGAGATTATGGTTGATCATTATTTTAGAATCCTTTCATTCTTTCTTTCATTCGTCCATAGTTTTAAAAGAACTCATTAATTCACAATCTCTTAATTCTTTCATACTTAAGTTGAACAATAATCCATCATCAATTTGAACTCCCTTAATTTGGTTAAACAATTGTCTCTTTAACTTTTCCTTGCTTAGATTTTAACTTAATTTAAGCATCCGTAGTTGTGGTGATCATTCAAAAAACTTGATTGGAAACTTGACTTCTTATATTTTTACTAATTAACTTCCAATCACTTTTACAAAATCCATGTATTACGTATATTGTTATACACTAATTCTTGTTACGTAATCATATATGGTCCTCTCCACTAAACTTCAAAGATTTAAAAATTTTAAGGTTCTGTTGATTGTCATTAACCTACTACCTCCCCCCCTCCGACTTTATTTCATTAATTGGCCTCAGTTAATGATTGTAAACCTTTAAGCGGTTACCATTAATGCGGGTAGGTAGTGGATTTCCCTGAAAATCCTCCAATTCAAAAGAACCATTATCATATGCTTTAACCACTTTATACGGTCCTTGCCAGCGAATCTTAAATTTACCCGAAAACTTTTGAAATCGGCTGTCATATAGTAAAACTAAGTCACCGTCCTTAATGACTTTAGTCTTAATTTTACTATCATAGTAAGTTTTACGCCATTTTTGGATTGCGGCCGTATTAAGATAAGCTTGTCCTCTAATTTCATCCAATTTTTCTAACGTAGCAATACGAACTTCCAAGGACTTTGGCTCATCCAATCTTTCCTCAAGAGCTATTCGTAAAGAGGGTAATTCCAACTCAATGGGTAGAATAGCTTCTTGGCCATACACTAACTGAAATGGGGTAAATTTAGTGGTAACTTTGTAAGCAGTACGATAGGCCCATAAAACGTTCAACAGTTTGGAGTCCCAATCACTCATTGAACCCTGAACTGTTTTGGTGATAATTTTGCATAAAATACCATTGGTTTTCTCAGTTTGACCATTTGCTCTTGGATGGTATGGGGTAGTAAGACGGTGTTTAATCTTATACTTGTTGGTTAATTCCATAATTACGTCATTGACAAAATGGGTTCCTCTATCACTCACCAATTCTCGTGGGCAACCAAATCTAGAAAATATATTTTCCTTTAGAAACTTGGCTACAACTTCCTTATCATCTCTCTTAGTTGGTTCGGCCTCCGCCCATTTTGTGGCATAATCTGTTGCAACAAGAATGTAACGGTGACGACCAGTCTTACTCGGTCGGTTGATAGGGCCTACAAAATCAATGCCCCACTTCTCGAAAGGAGCTAAGGCTAGAATAGGGTTTAAAGGCATAGCAGAGGTATCGGTGGGTTTCCCTATTCTTTGACACGCATCACACTGCCTAGCATAAGTAACACAATCTCTAAATAGTGTGGGCCACCAATATCCTGCTTGTAACACTTTCCTAGCAGTGACATCTCCTGCAAAATGTCCTCCTGCAGGGTCACTATGACATCCTTTCAAAATCAAAGGTATCTCGGAACTCAATATACATCTCCTCAATACACCATCTTTGCCTTTCTTATACAAGGTATCTGCTATAATGGAATATGGTGCAGACTTTAGTGCTACTCGATTTTTCTGTTTGGTAGAGAAATCAGTAGGAAATGTATTAGTCTGTAAATAGTTAATAATCTCCGCATATTCTGAAGAGACTGTATCGATAAAAAATAATTGGGCATCTGGAAAAGAATCGTCTATGGGTTCTGTGCCCAGTTCCTCACTTAGTCTAGAGAGATGGTCCGCATTAGCGTGACTTTTCCCAGGACGAACTTGTACAGTGAAATTAAACTCTTGCAATAATAATACCCAACGTGCAATACGTCCACTCAATTGAGGTTTATTTATCATGTATTTCAAAGCATCATGATCCACATGAAAATTAAACTTATACCCCAACAAATAATGACGAAACTTTTGAACCGAAAATATCATTCCTAAAGCCTCTCTTTTTGTAACTGTGTAGTTACGCTCAGCTTGGACTAATTGACGACTTGCAAAATAAATGGGATGATCATGTCCTTTGTCATCCTTTTGGCTCAAAACTGCTCCAATTGCTACATTGGAAACATCCACATAAACTTCGAAATCTTTTTTCCAATTAGGAGCAACTAGAATAGATGCGGTTATTAGTTTCCTTTTAAGGGTATTAAAGGCTTCAGTGCACGCGTTAGTCCATACTGGTGGGGTATCTGTAACTTTTAGTAATTCGGTCAATGGCAAGGCAATGACGGAATACCTAAAAATAAATCTTCTATAATATCCAGCATGTCCTAAGAATCCTTTTACTTCGGTAACTGTAGTTGGGATAGGTAAGGATGCAATGGCAGCGATCTTATCAGGATCGGTAGCCACTCCTTGTTTAGAGACTATATGACCAACTAGTTTACCAAATGGAACCAAAAATATTGACTTTGCAGTGTTAATAGAGATACCGGTTGCCATACAATCATCAAAACACTCCTGTAGGTGTTGGGCATGTTTCTCTTTTGCACTATATACGACAAAATCATCCAGAAATAACTCCATAGTAATATGGAGGTTTTTCCGAAAGGTGTTGGTTCCCAATCTAGAAAATGTGGCAGGAGAATTACATAAACCGAATGGCATTCGTTTATGTGCAAAAACTCCCCATGGTGTAGTAAAAGCTGTAAGAATACGGTGTGGTGGATATATTGAAACTTGGTTATATCCTGAAAATCCATCCATGAATGAGTATCGGTCATAACCGGCTACTCCATTTAACATAGTGTCGGTAAATGGTAAAGAGAAATAGTCCTTTTTAGTGACACTATTCAATTTCCGGTAATCTACACATATTCGTAGCTTACCATTTTTCTTTGGTACTACGACAATGGGTGACACCCAATCACTATATGGAACAGGATAGATGATATCCGCCTCTAACAACTTATCAATCTTTTCTTTGACCAATAAAGAATATTTGGGATTCATTCTATATTGTCTCTATCTGACCGGGGTAGCTCCCTCCTCTAGTATAATCTTGTGTTCACAAATTTCCGGGGGAACTCCTCTCAAGTCCTTATATGTCCAAGCAAAAACTTTAATATTCTTTTTAAAGAAATCTCTCCAATACTTCCACTCATGCTTGGTTATTTTGTCATATATCTTTATGACACGTGGTGTATCATCATCACTCAAGTCCATGTCCATGCATACGTCTTTGACAACATAATTCTTAACAGGCTGATCGGATGAAAACATGCCAGATTCCCACTTCTAAGCTAATTCGTCTTTATCTGACACTTTGGGGTTAGTCTCCTCTTGAACAACATTAACTGTTTCGAAATTATGTGGTTCATATGTTAATGACACGTCGGTGAAAATTACGTTTGCTGGCATGGTGTTTTACCATGACAGTATCGCATCGTCTGAATCTCCATCACCAAATGCACAAAAGTATTCTCCCATTCCTACGGGAGTGTATGCAAATGGTTTATCGTTTACACGGTGTATGGATTCACTAACAGTAGTTTCCTTTTCTATTTCATAACCGTCATCGGTGGTGAATTCAGTTTGATCATCTTGAGTTTCACCATGGTAGCGGGTAGGAAACAAAGGTAAAACCACTTTCTCTAATCCTCTCCCTATGGTAAGTGTATCTTTCCCCCAGTCTTCTTTGGCATGTGCATCTAATAACCATATACGCCCAAGAAGACCTGGATAGGATTGTATACCGTCCATAGTTTTAAAAACAACATAGTCAATCTTATACTCAATACTTGCTATGAGAGTTGGTATGCGTTCCAAAACTCCCAAAGGTTTGACTCGACTACTATCTGCCATTCTCAAAATAATAGTGGTTGAAACTACATTCGTTATTCCCAATTCATTCATAGTATCAATGTTCATCAAATTGACACTTGAGCCTGTGTCAATTTGGAATCCTGGTATAAGGGCACCTCCTATGATCACATCAATGGTAGGGGCTCCTGGATCTTGACTTAAGGTAATATCATGTACCGCTACTGGTCTTGATCTTCTACGTATCATGGATGAACTCAAAGAGCTACGACATTGTGGTGCGACAACCAACAATTGTTTCATGGTTATAGTAGGCTGTAATCTATCTAAGTCTTCCATGATATCATAGGGCTTAAGGTCTTTAGATAATGTCATCATCCTCGATGACCTAGAGGGTGACGCATTACTCTTATGCCTTTGGTTTCTCAAAATTGGGGTTGGAGGTTTGTTTTTCCTCGGAGTGTCATTTCTCACAACATTGAATCGGGTAACATTTGTTGGTGTTGTGGGTATATGGTTAGAAACCGGTGGATCAATAACAACAGTAGGTAAAGGAATCCTAACATCTTGACACTAGTAGAAAAAAACAGTGACCAATTTAACAAAACTCAACACAAAAGTGTTGATTTTTTTTGTTGATTAGGACGTGTTAATTTGGGTATTTTTTAACACAAAACTGTTAATTTTTTAACAAAACAATGTTTCATTTTTTAACAAAAAAGTGTTGATTTCATCATCTAGGGCAGTGCCACGTGTCCAACAATCCAACTGCCACGTGGGGGGACACCCGTTTGCCACGTCACAATGGCCATACGGAAAGTGAGGCCTTCCGAGTTCAAACCGGAGACCTCGTGGTTAGAGGCCAACGCTCTTGCCAACGCACCAACCACTCACAAGTGATATATATGGAATTTAGAATTTACTTAACTAGTTTTTCGGGTTTCTTCCTTTTTTTAAAAAAAAATCAGCAGACTTCAGAGGCGATTCAGACCTAGTAAAAAAAAATTTGGAAAAACTTCTAACTAGAAAAAGTTGACAAATCAAATTTGTCAACTTTTTCTAGTTAGAAGTTTTTTCAAAAAAACTTTTTTACTAGGTCTGAATCGCCTCTGAAGTCTGCTGACTTTAATAAGCACCGAATTGTGTACTTATTCTTAAATCTACATTGTATATTGAAGATTTTTAAAGGTTTATAAATATTTTTAATAATTCAAAACTTTATCAAAAGATTCAAAAAGATTCCCGATATGGTAATTGCACTATCCAAATCAACAAAAAAGAATGACAAATTTTTGTTAATTTGGGTACAATTAACAAAAATTTGTAAAAATGGACGTTACAGTGTCCAAATTAACAAAAAATTGTTAATATTTTGATAATTTGGACTCTGTTTTTCTAGTAGTGTGAGGAATCGTTACAGGTGGTGGGTGTGTAGGTGGTGGATTAGATTCCAATGGTGTTTGATTAGGTGGATTCCAGAGCCCAACATTTTCCTTCGAATTTGTACCCATGCCCACCCATACCCATCAGCAACGACCTATGCCCACCTATCCCCACCCATAGCATGACCCGTGCCAACCCATAGCATGACCCGTGTCCACCCATGCCCACCCATGCCCACCCATGCTATTAAAATTGCCACCAATGTATTCAAAAATTGTGTAATGTGCATTACCCGCCTACACCAAGTCTTGACCCACCCATGCCCATGCCCACCCTTGCCCACCCATGCCCAATAATATCGAACCCTTGCCCGCCCATGCCCAATAATATCAAACCCATGCCCACCCAAAACCCATGGGCATGGGTGGGTTTGGGCATGGGCATGGGTATGGGCACCCAATGTAGGGCTCTGGTGGATTCCTAATTAACGGTGCTTGCGAATATTCAGAAAGACTAGTTTCTACATCACTGTGTTGTTCATTGAACCTTTCTGTACTAGACCCTTCTTGTTGTATTAAAGGTTTCTTCTGGGATCTAGTAGCTACAACATTGACCTTTTCTTCCATTTGATCTTTTCTCAAAGGGTCGAATCTGGAATGTTGTACCCTATGAACATCGTGATCTTGTCTCTCTTCTTCCTGAATAGTTACATGTTTACTCTTCTTCCAATCTCTCTCAGACGGTGGACCTTCCTTTCTTGGTTGAGTACATTCAACTGTGGGATGTCCTGCTTCTTTGCATCTTCCACACAATGGAATATACTGTTGGATTTTCCTAGGATTAGGACAATCTCCGGCATAATGGCCTATCTCTCCACATCGAAAACATACCACATATTGGTTTGGTACTGGTGTTTTATAATTTTGAGTTCTGGGATTATACGGTGGACCATTCCAATTTGGTGGTTGATTAGTATCTCCCCAACTTGGTCGATTTCCAAAATTAAAAGGCACTTGTCTACGATTAAAATTCTTCTTAGGATTATAACTTGCATTAGGACCTCCATCAACACGTTCTTGTTGCCAAGGTCGTGATTGATTGGCTGTAATTTGGTTAACTGCACGACTCTTAGTCAAATTCCAACACTCATTAACCGAATGATTCCCTCCACAAAATATACACTTGACTCGTATTCCTTTTGGAGTGGGACATTCATTAGACAGGTGACCATGTCCTTTACAATTGTTACACCAAATATTGGTTCTCTCTTCAGTTGGTTGCGGTCGTTTGTTAGCACCTTTAGTGATTTTGACTTCTAAATCCGCTAATTTCTTAGTAATGTCCATGATGGCTAGTTCCTGTGGATTAACTTGAGCAATCGGTGTGGGTTTCAGTATGACCTTTGGTGGTACGAATAAATCTGCACTAGGATGATTAAATTGTGTAGCATCAATCATGGGTTTACCAGCAGGGTATGTCAACGACTGACTTTGTGGAACTGAATGAAAAGGTTGGTCGTTCATGGGTTGGGTATAGGTGTCGTAATTATAATTATCAAACATATAACGATCCTCTATACGGGATTCTTCCCATGCTTTTGCCAATGCAAACGCATCTTCACTAGTGGCTGGTGTGCGCTCTCTCACATAGAGTTTTAACTCGAAAGGATACAGTCCTCCTATAAAAATATTTCTCAAAAAGTTATATGGGATTTGATGAGCTCCCATTCTTAACAATATGTCACTCATCCTTCCCCAATAATTGTCAACAGTCTCATTTATACCCATACGAATTGTTCTCAATTTCTCCATAAGACTGTTCTCAAACCCCAAGGGTCTAAAATATAATAGAAATGCATCTTTAAGGGCGTCCCAGTCAGCAAATGGTGCTTGACGGGAAAACCATAAGAACGCATTCTCTTGCAACGTGGCTGCAAATACTTCCATCATCTTATTTGGTGGAACATTATTTGCACCACATGCAACCTCAAATTTCCTCACATGGACATCAGGATCTGTTCCTGGTCTTTCTAAAAAATAGGGTAAATTTACTACACTATTTATTCTAGGTGGATTAGCTGCCATGTTGAATAATGGTACTACGTTCGGATTTACTACTGGAGTATAGGGTGTGTACAATGGGTTCCCTTGTAAACTAATATGAGGGGATGGGGTGGGTTCATAAGCAGTAGACCACAGCGATGGAGTAGGTGAGTCTTCTGTATCGAATAAAACTCTTGGTGACAACAAATCTCTCTCAGCACTTGTTGCAGGTCTATCCAAGGGTGTCTCAAATTTTCCTCCTGTAGTACTATCGGAACCTCCCCTTGCTTCTTCTAAAAACGGTTGAACCCAACTTCTTCTCCTCTCAAGTAATTGTCTTCTATACTCTCTTGCTGATGCTTTGTCTTCTCTGGCTTTATCACTAGTTGCTTTCCTTACGGATGCAGGTTGAGAATGAGACTTTTCATGAGCAGGTTCCAGTTTGACTGACTTCAACTACACTCTTGATCTCTATAAACATAGCATTCTAAAATCTATGGTATTGGTATACAAAGGTTTTTGGTCAATGAAATCAGGTATCAATAATTTGGCTCTGAGATCTGGTTTCCCAAAAACAAATCTATACTCGGTTCTAGATAGTTTACCCCCTTTCCACACTCCAGTGCCCGCTGGTGCGACTAAAGAGGTAGTACTCTTCAATCTCCCGTAGATCACAAATAGAAATTGAAGTGATAAGGGTATAACAGGGTGATTTCTTCTCACAATCACTTCGTTATATTCTCTTCCTTCATTCCAAATCCTATTGGTGATGTTTTGTTGCAAATCTAGGGGTAAGGCTAGAAATAACTCTTTAAACTCTCTTGGGATACTCACTTCATTAGGGGTGATGTACAGTCCGTTCCCTCTATATCCTGACCGATACAACCTATATAAGGCTGCAAACAAATACCCTCCGGTATAGGACTCACAGTTGGCAGGTTCTGAGACTTGCCAACACCAAGTCATATTACGGAGTAGCTCAACTACTCGATGACTGGTTCATTTAGAATCTCTTAAACACTTCTAATCTCAATTGCTACTCTAACTAGTGCAATACCGACACTGTGTCACGTCTATGGTACGTGACAAATATGGTGATTCGGTTTGTATTCCTATGGTGATCAAATTCTTCTTTGTCTCTCGTTGTCGTGAACAAGAAGAGATAAAATCCAGTGGTCTATGACAACACTTACACTTCCCTTCACTTAACTCGTGTAATCTCCTCACTTGAGATTTAGTTTGAACGTCCCTCTGACTGGGGTTACCACACGGACACGTGTAACTAGATGATTCCAATTTAGGGATTATTTGCACCCAACGTTCAAGATTCCTTAATCTTGACGCAAGACTTCTCACACAAGCATAAATATGTCTAATAGTTTCTTCTCCTACTTCACTGGGTACATGGTATGACCTACAAGAACTTGAATATGATGAAGGCGTAGGGATCGATGAATGTGGGTGCGAAGCACGATGGTTTCCACAATAATCAATCTTATTCATATTCCTCTTCTCTCTAGCTTTCCATTTCCCTTGTCCACCCATTGTGGTAGGTTATTTCTTTAGACATTAATAAGTCTGATAATGAAAAACAATTTTGCCTTGAGACGACCTCTGCCTTCCCCGGCAGCGGCGCCAAAAATGTAGTTAGTTTTTTGCTATGACTGAATAAACAAAAACCCAGGGTACAGACTCTCAAGGAAGGCTTAACTAGTGTCTATTACAGGCATCTGTCACATTATAGTTCATTAATCAGACAATAGGTATGCTATCTTCACTCTAAAACATCTCTTATCCATCTTTTACTCTCCTTTCTCACAAGGTTTCCTCTCACTGTATTTCTCATTCAGTGGGGTACGTGTGTCTGTCACAATAGTAACCATCTCGTCATGAGATTGTATAACAATAGTCTTTCGAGAACAATAGTCTTTGAGTATCACAATTGTCTTTGGTAACCATTGGCCAATGCATCTTCAATTCACAACAACTCCTTCATTAATTGGTCAATGTTAATTTCAATGCAAGACAAATTGTTCATTTATTAATTCCAAGATTTAATCATTACTCACAACTCATGCAACTAACAACAACCGGCAAAGTCAAGCTATAGTCTTAGTGGCCCTGCACAACCTGCAACAACAACAACCAGGGTAACACACAAGACAATAGTTGATCGGGTTAGCTTACATTTCATACTCAAAGATCAAATTCTCTAGACTACATAATCATATAAACTCCAATCAAATCTAGGACAACTTATGCCTAAATCACGTTGATAATCCAAAGTTTATCCTAACTTATGTTCCTTAATCCCTTCATTAATCAATTGATCAGAATATTTCTCTCATCATATCAATTGATTGAGATTCTCTCATAAATTCCATTCTTCCCAATTATAAATCTATCAGCCTAAAATCATGATTCAACTATAATCTCATATGGCTGAACAATATGCTCTTTCTTCTTTCTCACTGCCTCTCACAGGTCTTTAACAATAGGTTGTTGTGTCATCTACACATCCTAGACCCTTCGGCTTCCTCACTCTGTCTGACACAGGCTAACAATAGTCCATAGTTTTCACTCGTAGGCTGACACTTGGCCCATCACCTTCCTCACAATGCCTATAATAAATCTCAACTATAGCCCATAGTTATACTTCACTCAGGCTAACTCTTGACTGATCCGACTTCTCCCTCTCACATGTAGCCTGAACCGTCACTCCATAATGCTCTTTGTTTCCTCAGACAACAGTTCAACTCTCTCTCACTCTCTGTTGGGTCATCCCTACCTCTCTCATTGCCTATCACAGGCCCAAACAATCGTCAATAGTTTCACTTTCTATCTTCCCTCTCTCAGGGTTGGTCGCCTCTCACAGGACTTGACCCTCAACGGACTTCCTCATGCTCTTACACTACCAGGCAATAGTTTTACTATGGCCTCTTGTTCTTACTCCACAATCCTTCACTCACCTTCTTCGGCCAAGGATCTTACATTCGCTCATCGCTCGATTGGACTCTCTCTGTCCATAGTTTAATTGACTTCTTCACTCTTAGGGTTCTCAATATTCCATTTATGTCTCTCGGATTATAAAAGTCTCTCACCTCAACGATAGTTCTTACATACAACAATCTCTCTATCCTCGAAATGCACATTTACATATCACTCAACTATATTCCAGGTTCCACACTCCAGTGGTTGCGGACTCATCGCGGATAACAAATTCCTGCACCACTCTCACTTAATCAACTCACACTCATACTTCACTTACTTGTTGCGCTCGACTTCACTCGTATCGACTCTCAAATGCTTTCTCTCACAATTCTGTTTTGCTCAATCACACTTCACTCCACATTCTCACTTGCTCACAATTTTAATTTACTCAATTTCTATCACAGTCACACTCTCTGTCAATTGCAATTACAACTATCGTCCATAGTTTTCTGACATTGCACACAAACACTTCAACAAGCAAATAGTTCGACCATTCTCGGACACACAAAGTAACTCAGAACTCAAATTAACAATAAACTTTAACAAAAATGGGTAACCCGCAATCACTGCGGTGTTTACTCAAATTAATCAGAAAATAGTTTCACTATAATCCTCGCCCGCTCTCGGTGCTGAGGGAGATCAGCCTATAGTTCTTTCTCTGCGCTCAACAATAATCTAAGACTGTCTGGCTTCTTCCCCCTCGCCAGCCCTCTTAGCTCGGCGGGGAAGAGGACGATGGTTACAGTAACCAACTTAGGCCGCCTACGGCCGTGCCTATAGTTCTAACTAACTTCCTAGCCTATGGTTTCACTATATTCATCTATTTGGATGCTCTTTCATCCAAGTTTTAACTATTTGCCCATAGTTTCACTAAATGATTTGCAATAGGCGGTAAGCAGCATAGGAGTTACAGGTTGAAATCTTGGTGGGTTTCAATTCGACGCGCTTCTTGGGAGATTTCTTTGGTTTCAAAAATGTGGTCCCCAAAAGTGCCGCGCTCGAGGACACTCCAGAGGAAAAAAACGAAAGGTAAAGTATGTTAGAAAAATGAGAGAGGGTGAGCGAACATCATCGATCGGGAGGTCTCCCGGTGTGAATTTAGGAAATGAAAAGCAAAATCAAACAGGGGAAAAAGAATTGCAGTGAGAATGAATTGAAAGCATTGGAAGGGGAGGCGTGTATGAAGCACATACTGAAAGTGTCGCGAGAATGGACGGAGTTTGGCGCGCAATTGGCGGTCACGAATGGGCTAAACCATTTATGGTAACGTGGGAGTGGGGGTTGTCCGTCTGTGATATGAGTATGCAAATAGAGAGGAACATTTGGTGCGTGTATGAGTCCCTCGATGTAAGGGTACAATGCGGTTGTGATATTATCGATGACTCTGGGACCGGGCCAAGTGTGAGGGAAATAGCAACAGTCGGAGGGTATGTTCCTAATATGATGGCTGGGTTGGTCGTCGACAAACAATACATTGCCCTCCCTACAACCGAAATACTTTGCATGGTGAGTAAGGAGGACTTCTTTTTCTTTAAGGAGGAAAGGGACGTCCTTACTAATGAAACCGTTTGTATTCGTGCACATGGATTTACCCCAGACAAACTTGAGCGCAGATATGATGTTTTCGCGAAAGAGGCGGCGAAGGACAGCGTGGAGGACAGAATCTTCCATGCACGACCAGATAGCGACATGGAAATCGCGTAGGAGTAGGGACATGAACTCTCTCAACCCGGGACGGACTTGGAGATCCCATAGCTTGTCCATGAAAAGGTTGCCTTTGCCCCCGAAACGCGCGAAGCACTTGGCTCGAACCCTCTCCGGGGAGCGCCTACAGAGAAGACCATCGACGGAGAGAACAATCAACTTGAAGGGCTTGGGTTTGGGTTGGAATCGAGGGCGCACAGGAGTAACAGAAACCTCAAAACCCTGCACATGAGAGGCACCGGGAGGTCTCCCGAAGAGAATATGAAGAAAGAAACGGCGGGGGAAATGTCGACAATGCATGATGAAAAAAATTCATTCAACGAGTAACACATTTACAAACACATTCACGACGCAGGAAATGAACAGGTTGGTAAGAAACGAGGAAGTTATTACAAAGACATGAGAGTACTTAAAAACATGAATAACGGTGTTTGGTTGGTGGTTGCATGTCCAAAATGTTAGATGGAAGAATGACACCTAAAAAAATGAAACCCAAAACAAAGAAATGAGGAAATCCAAAAGAAAAACCAAGCGTCAACCCAAGCCCACCTCCGTGATAGATTCAGGGGAGCCAGAGGACATAGAAATCTGCCGAAGATGCGCGGAACCGCACTCCGAGAGCAACTGGCCAGTATGGATACTTCCAAAGAACCCAGAGTAACCAGGAACATGGCCAGCCGACTGGACAGCGGGTGACGCTGGAGAACCCAGAATATTGGCAATTTTCTGGGACACCTGAAGGGGCAACGTGGAATCACCTCTTTCCTTTCTTTTGAGTGGCCTTCTTTCCTCTGACACCTGAAAAAAATGGGAACACCGTGAGACGCTGGGCAAAGCATCGGGAGGTCTCCCGATGTCAATACTTGGATTGAAACTGAGGCGCTCTGTCCACATCATCTGGCTTAAACCTCCTGGAGTAGCCAGCCATAAGCTTAACGTAGCGAGAGTCAGACTTACGGAGCTGGGCCTTTCCATCCGGGAGGGGGTTCTTTTCAACAAACTTCCGCACATCCATGTTTGAGGCCAAGAGATTTTTCAACCAGTCAAACAAAGTCCGGAGAAGGTAATTATCCTCATGTAGGAATTCAGGCCTAAATGTGGGAGGATGGATGGCCTGACTCCAGTGGTTAGGACAATTTTTATCCGGGGAGTCATCAATAAGCAGAACATTACGTAAGGTAGCATTAGGAAGTTTTTTGAAAACCCTAAATGTGAGATCCTTCATGAAAATGGGTTGGTCGGGATTATCCCTATGCCTGGAGACAGTGCAATGATCCTGATAAAAGAATCCATAGTCATCAAAGGGAATATCAAGGCGACCAAGCTTGAATCGCCTGCAATCCAGCATAAGAGCATCAACCATCTGCAAGGCTTTGTGTTTTCGGGTTGAAGTCCAGAACAAGACGTCAGCCATCTCGTACAACCAATCTAGGAGTTCACGGGCACCACTCCGCAAAAGGGTCTTGTCATCTTTGTTACGCGGTTTAGAACAAAGGAGCCCGTTGAGATCAAAGACTAGGAAATATCTTACCGATGGCAGACTAATGGACTGCGGAGGCAAGACAGTCGTTGCTGCAAGACAATGGAACATAATTTCAGAACAAGGTTACATGAACCTCATACAATTAAAGTATATCTATGGAGATCCATCATCGGGAGACCTCCCGGTCCTCAAAGAGAATATTGCAAAAGAGTATTAAAGTGAGAAAGAACTCACCTCGGGGGGACATTTGAGTGGCCGGAGTCTCCTGGAAGATAGCAGTATCCGCAGCGACAGACTCCACGGTATGCTGTCCTCTGTCAGCAGTGGCGGTGCGCCTAGATATCGGTTTGGGTGAATGCGAACCCGAACTGCCAATGGGCATGGGACCACCAACCACTTGGGACTTCAACTTCTGGCGAACAGGGGGATGGAGGGGAGGGGGAGTAAAACTCGTGTCATCACCATCTACTGGGGTAGAAATATCATGGAGGAATTCATTCTGCATGGCTTCATCCGCAACAATATCCATGTCAAGATCGTCGTCATCAACGAGGATAGGCGATGGAGGTCGCGCGGGTGGAGGAGACATTCGTTGGGGTAGAGGCATCGGGGGTCTCCTGATGCCCGAGGAGGTGAGGCTGGAGGAGAAACGTAGCGTGGGCCACTGGCAGAGTGAGTTGGCGAAGCTACAATGGCGGGCGTGACGTCTTCGGCCATCGGGAGGTCGCCCGATGGATCACCTCGGTGAGAGGGGCCTCCTCTATCGCCTGGCTGCTCCCAGTCACCAAGGTTAACAACCTCCATGTCAGTGTCTGAGTCTTCAGCAGGGGTGGGTTCGTCCAGTTCCACGACCTTTTTCTTCTTCTTGTCCTTCCTGGAGGCACGAGCAAGTTGTTTCTGCGCCAGCCCAAGCAGAAATTGAATGATCCGTTCTCCCATCTCTGTGGCATGAGTGTGACTCACATTGTCCTGGACGATGTCCGCAGTGGGGACAAGTTTATGGAGACCCAAAATTGTCAAATTTCCCCCGCATTGTATGTTCAAGAGAATCCTGTCGGGTTTAAGAACACCCCCCATAATTGCGTCGAGGGAGGCGACGGTGAGCTCTGCGCCTTGGGACGACCAGTTTCCCAATTCAGGTTGGTCGAGGGAATTGGCATCCACAAAGGTGGGTAGCTTGGGTGAACCGAAAATCCTCCGCAAATGTTTGGCGCTATCACCATCCTGGACAACCTTCGGGAATACAACCAAGATGTACAGGAGCACCTGGGTTTCATGGGCGGGAGTAACAAAATTTTCATGTTCCGTGTGTGGGGAATACACGACTATGTGATAATCCCAGACGGACGAACCACGCATCCACATGGCAAATTCTGAAGCGGTCGGGAAGGAGCAAAAGAAATAGTGCACCCCCAAAGTTGAAGAGTTTTCCTCGAAGACCTCTAGGAAATCTTGACGTATAGGATGTATGGATGGGACACCTCGTTTTCTGTCCCAGAAATTGGAGGCACTGACAATGTAAGGCTCATCAGAGATATTCCAAGCGCGCACAACATGAAGAATATCTTGAGCGCCCTTCGCCTTGATGACAAGGTGTTTTGACCTGATGGCATCATCTGCATGCGGTGTGGAAGTCACCCCCTGCAGGTAAGCATTGTAAGCATCCCAAAAATCAGGAAGAGCAGGTTCCTGGGAGATTTTCATCAAGTCCTTCCTCTCCTTCAACCAAGCTTTGCCAGCTTCTGTTCCCTTCACAAGCTTACGCATCATGGCCATGAATGCGGCATCGAATTTGTGCTCCTTGGCCACGGCTTGCCACTCCGAATAGGTCCATGTCTTGTATCCTTTCCCCTTGTGTGGTCTCTCCCAGCCGAATTTTGTCATCACCTCTTGCCTAATGACCATCTCGTCCTTCTTCTCGTCGCACATATCAGTGAGGGAGACAAGACCTGCAACACCAGGCTGCAAAGACTTGCAACACACTTTCCCTTGGAGAATGAGGTTGCCAATCTCATGGAGCATATCGTCAGGGAGGCCCTGAATTCTGCTAACATCGGATTTGGTGAGGGGAGGTCGTTTTGATGTCCCGGAAAGAGTGACCCCGTGACCGTCGGGAATGATCCCATCAACCCAGTTGTCAAACACCAATCTCCAAGTGGTAAACGTAATTTCGCTGCATATGACAAGGGGGAGACACTCTTTGATACTTTCCGTGTCGTGGAATGTTGTTGTCACTGCAAGCTTGAATTTCTGGACATGGTGTAGAGCGACGTCAGAATATGTGACAATAGAAACAGTAAGCTAAAGGCATCGGGAGGCCTCCCGATAAATGGATAAGTATATGAAAACTCGAACAATAATACTGAGGAGAATAGTACTTACATTCCATTCAGGAGAGTGTATGCCACCCAACTTAGCAGGTTGTGGTTTGTTATGGTCCATCCAAACTGCACGCCCTTGAATCACGTCCTCGAAGAATGTAGGCTTGGCATCTTTGTCGTGAATTTTGAGGTTCAACACTTTGGACATGTACATAACTTTCTCCTTGTCCAGGGACCACATCACGACAATCTCGTGATTCTCGCAATAGGTCTTAATGTCATGCTTGGCGGCGAGGTCTGGTATGGCCATGACCTCTTTCATGGCCTGAATTGTGTGTTGACCACCAATAATCCAAAAATCGCAATCCAGCATATCCTCTTTCAAGGTCGGTTTGAAATCGAAAGGCTTGAACTCTTGCAATGTGTTAACAAATACAATTGGCATGACAAACACTGGTTGCTTAGCCCTGGATCCATGGAGCGCGATGACTTCGTCCATCAACTGTTGTCGTCGCCCCATTGTGACTTGCCTGTGCACCCAAGTAGCCGGTGCGCAGTGCAGGAATGCTACGATGTGAGCGGTGAGCGGTGAGCGGCGAGCGGTGAGCGGTGAGCGGTGAGCGGCGAGCGGTGAGCGGCGAGCGGTGAGCGGTGAGCAGATCTCGTGAGCAGAAAATCAAAATTTAAAACTCCATTTAACGAAAGTTAGGACCCCTATGACCGTGGATTTTGCACATATTTCAAGTTTAATTTTGGAATTATGAGGCCGATATTTATGGAGTGCCTAATTTTTAGGACCAAAAGTTTCCTAAAATTACCAACGAGTCCCTATGGCCGTGGGAAAATTCAGTGTGGTTGAGAAGATGGTGGACCTATGGGAAGAGGCCTCGGATCCGAGGCCTCTTAGTTGTGGATAGCTTATGCTTGAAAATCAAAATGTTATGTATATTTGAGTTGGCTACTTGTCTTTGCATTTGGCCATTTCTTGTATGTTCTAGCATGAGGAGGAGGTTTGGAAAGAGGCCTCGGATCCGAGGCCTCTTTTTTGTGGGTAGGATATGCTTGAGAAATCAAAATGTTTTGTATATTTGAGTTGGCTACTTGTTTTTGCATTTGGCCATTTCTTGTATGTTCTAGCATGAGGAGGAGGTTTGGAAAGAGGCCTCGGATCCGAGGCCTCTTTCTTGTGGGTAGGATATGCTTGAGAAATCAAAATGTTAGGTGTATTTGGTTTGGCTACTTGTCTTTAGATTGTTTACTAGTTGACGACCACAAAAGTGTAGTGTTATTTGAGAACAACGACAAGATGCATTCAACAAGACAATTGGAATATTAAAAACCACACCACACTTTATAAATCCAAATACCAATCAATCAAACCAAAAATCAATCAACAATGAGGTTGTCACTACTAGATTCCCTACTTCCAAAGATACTCCCCTCATGGCCGCCCTCATCTGAAGTGGAATCTAAGGTATGGCATTCATTATCCACCTCTGCAAGACTGCAAGAAGCTCGAAGAAGTCTAAGGCACGGGGGTCATAACGTGGAGACGGGGTACTAGCTTTGCTAGGAGAAGGTTGTGCCGCTAGTACCATCGCCATATCATGGGCATAGATTGGCAAAGTGAATCCCTTGGTAGGCGTACCAAACACATCTGCTCCAAGGCCAAGTCTGAAAACAAGCATGAAAATTGTAAGAAAGAGGATGGAAAGTGTAAAAGCTGAGTGGACAAGGAAAAGAAGCAACTTAGAAGGTCATCATACTCACTTACTGCGAGGACTCTGGCCTCGATCGCTTCAAGGCCGGCGGCCTCTTCTGCGTGCCTTGTGAAGCCTGCGTGGAAGCAACAACAATGGATGGAGCCTTCACCGGATGCTTAACACTCTGAAGTGGCTTAAGGACACGGTTGAAGATGTCCTCGTCCTCCTCGAGAGCAACGATATGGCGCCCAAGTTGCTTGCATGCATGGACAGAAGTCCCTGTTGCAGAGGAATGGTTAGCAAACATAAATAAAAGCAAAGGTAGAAAATGAAAACCAAGATATGATGGCAAGTGAAGTAGGACATACCAACGCCTGCATTAACGTCAACCACGACTTGCCCAATGTCAGTAGTTGCCATGATCAAGGAGGACATGAAAGAAATATCTTTCTCACAGGGACCACGCCAAGCTTTGGAGCCATCCATGAGAGGGGTTGTGGTATAATTCATAATGGCATCATCCATGTCCAGCTCAATGCCAAGAGCCTTGAGCTCATTGGCATCGCGAAGGCGAAATGACGAGTGCCGGGGCCGCTTATCAAGGTCGGATCCAATTGTTTTCGTGGCACGAACAAGTAGCACAACTTGGAAGAGGTTAGTGGTCTTGTCCACATGTTTAGCTGAATGAAGGCGAAGACGGTTGACTCCCAACCACTCCTTAAAGATGGTGAAGCCAAAAGCAGCGAAGTGGTCTTGAATACTCTCCTTGAAGTCACCATTGTCATCTGGATGAAAGAGGAGGAGAGCTCCATCGTCATGCAGGATTTCATCTGCAAAATCGAAGAGCTCACCTAGAAAATTGGTATCCAATGCATTCCAGGAAGGTACACTATAGGAAGGATCGGAGACATTGGGTACAGGCAGGTTCTCAGGGATGTCGGCAATGACAAGATCAGCCATGCCCACATCTGACCTCGCAACGCCTAGAGCTCTCAGCGGATAGGAGGGTGGAAGAGAAAGAATGAAGTTGGAAACCTCCTGAAAATGACGACGTTGATGAAGGATAGAGGCATTCAAGATGCATTCTAAAACAACGGGAGGACGCCTAGCAGATGAAAGAATGGGCGGAGGAGGCGGCCTGGATAGAGTAGGAACTTGACTAAGAGATGGAGTAGATGCCACAGCCGCCTCAGGTGAAGCAGGGGGAGGGGGATCATCCTCCACAGTCTTCAGCTTCCTCGCGCGTTTCTTCAGTGATGACTCGTCTTGGGTTGCACGCTTCCTCCTCTTGGACTTCTGTGTGTTGGCCTCATCGATAGTCGCAACTACCTCATCCGCCTCCGGAAGTTGACTGTCAAGGACAACAAATTCATCGCTTTGAGAAGGAGGCAGTGGAGGCTCTCCACCGGAGAGTCGAATCTTCAACTCCGCCTCCTCATCCGGTTGCCACGTCCTTTTACATTCCAAGTACCAGCAACACTCGCGGAGATGCGGGAGGGAGAAGTTGCGCTTTTGAGCCGGGGAAAAAATGAAAGTGGGCGAAGAGGAATCAGACCATGCGTCTAGAAATGGAGGGAGCTTCTTCAAAGCCTTCTTCTTGAAAAGCTCGTGCTTGATGTACCTTGACAACAAAGGAGTGAGGCCATTGAGCAACTTAGAAATAAAATGGTTTCAAATAAATGAAGACAAAAGATGTCCCAAGTAACTTACCGAAAAATTAAGCGCTTGACAATGTTGTCAGCGCCTTTGACATCCTTCCACCACGTCCCCTTTCCGTAGATATCTGACCCATAGAAGTGAGCAATGAACGCCTTATCCCAAAGGCAGATTCGCCACTTCTCCAAGTAATCTGGCAACGAATCAACTTCCACGTCTCCATCAAGCCCACCCAATGCAGTAAGTATATCGGGTAACTCCTTGACCGCAGCATCCTCTAGCTGTGAACAAATTCGAGGCCAAATCAGATTTCACAAAAATTGAAGCTATATGGCCTCTTTTCAGACCCCTTACAGGCACACTCAAACATATGTGAGGACCCGAGTACTGAAACTAAGGTCCTGTCGGATCCGACATACCCCCCCCCTTGCCTAAAATCACAAATCACGCCCCTTACAAGCCTCACCCTTCAAAGAATTCCCAAATATTAAAGATATATGGCCTCAAATCAGACCACTTATAACCCTGCCCCAATCTTAGAAAACAAAAAATAAAGCTATGTGGCCTCTTTTCAGACCCCTTACAATCATGCCATTTCAAAGAATTCCCAAATATTAAAGCTATGTGGCCTCTTTTCAGACCCCTCACAAACATGCCATTTCAGAGAATTCTCCAATATTAAAGCTATATGGCCTCAAATCAGACCACTTACAAGCCTGACCTCATCTTAGAAATCCAAAAATAAAGCTATATGGTCTCTTTTCAGACCCCTTACAAGCATGGCAGAATCCAACAAATTACAAAATTTAAACATATGTGAGGTCCCGAGTTTTGAATCCAATGGCCTATCGGAACCGACATACCCCCCTTTGCCTCAAATGAGACCTAAATCAAGGCCAAGATAAGTAATGAAGAGTTGAAAGGTAAGTAAGGATAAGGAGGATAAACATACCCCTGCCCAGAAAGCTGCTTTATTGAGCCAAGGTTTCAAGCTGTCCTCGCTTGCAGGACTTTTGGGAAACCGGATAGCTTCACGATTGAATCTTCCACTGTTCCACCACTTTAGCCAACGAACTTTATACTCTGGCTCCACAGCAGCCGTGGCAATGAGTTGCAATTTCTCCAATGTCATCTCAATCTTTTGAGAATGGTGGGCGCTATAATGCCTAGTAACCTGAAACAAATGACATCAAAATAGAAGGCGGAGTAAATTTGATAATTACTCATGCAATGAATGCGAGCAATACCGAAGGTATAATTTCGAAGGTGGTGACAAGGAAATTACCTCCTCCAGGAACTCTTTTCCAAGGGCCGGGTTTGCAATCGATTGTTGCTTGTTAAACTTATGCCCAAGTTCCTCAGTCGTCTTCTTTATCACAGCGTCCAATACTTCACTCAACCCCTTCCCTGACTACTCCTCTGGAGGCACTTCCTCCTTGTAGATTTGGGCTGCCTCATCTACCGCATCGGCTATCTCTTGCTGAACATATATTCTCAATTGTTAGATCATGACTAAGAGTAATGAATGCGAAGTAGGAGGTTGAGGAATTTGGAGTGACTTACATTGAAAATGAAGGACACCATAAGATCCTGGGTCAGCGGGTACCAAGGGCACTTGGGGCCTCTGCTCTTGCACGCTTGGTATTGCTCCTCGGTCAATAATGGCTGGTAGTAGCTAAGATCATACGAACCGTATTTTTGAATGCGGTGTAGAGTGTGTACGAGGCTAGTTTTAACGTGCGCGGTCTGGTTAGCCATGTTCCGGTTGAGACAAATGCCATTAGATGGAAATCAAAAAATAAAGGAAAAAACGATTTGAAAAAATATCATACTTACTTGTTGATGTCGTGCATTGCGTTAAGGACGTCCCCACGCCCACCCGTTGTGTCGAGGACGACACATTCTGGGCAACCATGCTTCTCGTACCATAGTGCATCGTCCTTGTGATTTGATTCGATACACTCTTTCCACGCAAGCAATCGGTGGTTACCATCGTACACGAAGAACATACATCCACTGAGGCTCATCAAGTCCTTATCCGCGCGCAAAAGAGACTCAAACTTATCATTTTCTGCATTCCATAGCTCTCCCCATTCACGCCTGTCTTTCGCAGAAATGAATCGATTCTCTCCAGACTCATTTGTAGTAGACACATACAAAGTGGCAGACCCAGCTCGGTATCCAAATTGAAATGCCGCCATGAGCTTTGTAACGTCGCTGCGGAGGGTTGGGCGAACCAATGGCATGTGAATCAACCTACAGAGGGGGATTCTCATAGAGGACTTTTCGACTGGTTGTATCCTCATGCCCTCAACAATTGAAAAGCTATCTTTCTTTAAATTATGGCGAATCCGATACTCCATTGCACGAACACCCACATCCGACTCTTCAGGTGAGCCGCAAAGTGCCATCCCGGGTGTCTGCGGTTCGTTACGACCTGGTGTAAGCCCAATATTTTCAGCACATGACAAAAGAAACCCTTGATCCCTATGCTCCTCAACACGAAGGGATGACCCAACGCCAAGGAGAACCCCAACTTCCAATGACTCTCCATCCGCAACCATCTCAACGATCTCCTGAGAATCAATTACTTGCAAACATAAGAACCAGATAGATGAACAAAATATGCAACATAATGAAAACTTTAGAAGATTCTGAAGTTGGCTCCCTGTGCACACACCTCTCCAAAGCGCAACCACTGCACCTTGATACGAGGTGAATATGGCAACTAAGTTTCTAAACCAGCCACAAAACAAATCAATCACGAGGTTCACATTTGTGCCCCCCTAGCTCTAACCTCGAACCTCACTAAGATAGCATCAAGGCACCCCTAAAAAGGCAACCAAAATTCAGATGATCAAATCTCATTTGTGCCCCCTAGCTCTCAACTAAAATCTCACTAAGAGAGCATTTACTCACACCTAAACAAGTCCCCCCTATATGCACATGATCACATCTCATATCTCCCCCTCAAAACCTCATTCACGAGCATCCAGCCACCAAAATAACCTCACTAAGTGAGCATCCAGCCCATAAAAATAAAAACCAGGCCATCGAAAATCAAAAGCGAGGTGCACAAGTGTGCCCAAAGGGGTCTGTCGGATCCGATAGTGCCCCCAGCTCTGGCCTCTAACCTGAATGCGAAGCATGCAGCCACCCCACAAAGCCACAAAAAATCAGGTTATAACCTCACAAGTCTGCTCACAAGTCTGCCCAAATGCCTAACCCTGGATCTCCGAAATCAAAAGCGAGGTTCAGAAATGTGCCCAAAGGGGTCTGTCGGATCCGACAGTGCCCCCAGCTTTGGCCTCTAACCTGAATGCGAAGCATGCAGCCACCCCACAAAGCCACAAAAAATCAGGTTATAACCTCACAAGTCTGCTCACAAGTCTGCCCAAATGCCTAACCCTGGATCTCCGAAATCAAAAGCGAGGTTCAGAAATGTGCCCAAAGGGGTCTGTCGGATCCGACAGTGCCCCCAGCTCTGGCCTCTAACCTGAATGCGAAGCATGCAGCCACCCCACAAAGCCACAAAAATCAGGTTATAACCTCACAAGTCTGCTCACAAGTCTGCCCAAATGCCTAACCCTGGATCTCCGAAATCAAAAGCGAGGTTCAGAAATGTGCGTCGGACGCGACCACCCATTTCCACCACCCTTTGGGCACTCAAAACCAGATTCAAAGCCCGAGGCCTCACTGCGGGAAAAAAAACCAAAAAAACAGGGCAACCACAAAAAAAAATCCAGAACCCTTAGGGTGCTGGAAATGTGCGTCGGACCCACGAAGTCCGCACTCAGTATCCCTTCGTTGGCTGCCAACTCTCTTGCCTCTTGTGCCACTCTTTGCTTTTACCGAATCCTTTACGAAGCTGTAACCCTTATTATTTCTCGTCATCCTTGGAGTCCAGCCGAGCAGCGCATACGAATTCGAAGGTTTGGTCCTTATGTGTGAACGTCCCATTCGAGGTTGTTCCTAACCTTGCACCAAATGGCAATTCATAATATCAAAAACAACACTAATTAATGAGTGGGTTATCAAATACCTGACTTTCTTCGACAATACTGAAGTCCACCGATAGTTGGAGCTCGGTCTCACACTTTGAGTGTGAGACCAAAGTAAGTTCTTCTTCGACAAGTTGATTTTGTACAATCTCGACTGGAAGCTTCGCAAACTGGTTCGTTAACGACTTGACGGTACCATCCAAGTTTGCAAGCCGCATTCTCTTAATCTCTGCATTTCTCATCCTAGCACGCCTAATCTGCTTTGAACTAGAGAATAAGGGCTTTCTCCTTCTCCTTCGCTTTGCAATCGAAGGTGTCACACCGTCTAATGGATACACAGCATGCATCTGAGATACTACCTCATTACCAAACTCAGCTCATCTTTCTGCAATCTGAGAGGACTTTTATGGTGTTTTGCATCTTGTTTAAATCTCCACTACATTCCAATTTAATGGACCCTTTTAATGATTTATTTATAATAACGCATAATTGTTATTTTCATCCTTCAAATTGCGGCCGAGGGCAATCGACTTTGCACCTAAACCTCTGATTCTAATTTGGATAGATATTTAATCGATCCAATAAATGACGTCGGTTGTGCCTAAATTCGGTTGCCACACATTCCACACAACTACTTATGCGCTGACATACCTTTGATCACCCTTGCCCATGAATTTTACAGCTGCTATAATAATTTTAGCAAACAGCCAATTATCCTACAATCCTCTTTCCTACAATCCTCCATGTTTTTTCCCCTTTGGAACCTCTACATGTTCCCCTACAAGAATTAACCCCTTGTCTACCCATTGTTTTCCGCAAGTTGTACTCCGTCCCTGAGCTCTCTCTTGATTCTAACCTTTGCCTTCTCTCTATACGCCTCTGTTTTTCAATAGTCCTCCTCAATTCTCGATCTGCTCTCGCTCTCGTCCGAGTGTTCATCTCTAACCATATTGAAGCAAACAAATGTTATATATCATTGTCAAGTCTGTCATAATTAACATCTATGCGCCATCATTATGTTCCTATTATCTTGTATTTAGATAATTAACCTGCAGTTTCTTTAATTATTCCTCGGTTTGTATAGCCATAACTTGACGAGACTCTTCCAAATAAACTTTCCTATTCTCGCTTCGCCATAAAGGTTAATGCTCTACCCTTGCCCTTTTCAAGCCTCGACTAAAAAAGAAACACTTTCCTTTAGGGTGCCCCTTACATCCACTAAATGGTTCACGTGGTCTTGTGTATTTATAAGTTCGTCAGTCGGCATCCAGCCTCATTGTTTGGTATTGATATATCTAGTTTGGATTGGCATATGATCATGACTAACTTAAGTAAATGTTGCAGTGCATTTTCAATTTTTATTCACATTTCTATAATGAATCGGCTTATTATTCCACTACTAATCCAAGTCTCCGCCCTCATTCATAGATTCCATCTTGCCATGCCTTCTAATCACAACACTATATACACCTCCCCACTTTGTGGTTTCCTTAAGTCCATTGCCCATTTGGCCACTACCTGCTGTGATCTCGCATTCACAATCCTTCTACAATGGCCACCATCCGAGCACTGCACCATTCCATCCCGCTTATGATCCCTCTAGGAGATGATGGTCTAGCCAAAGTCACAGAGTCGTTCCTTAGTTTGAGGTTTAGATTCCACCCAGCCTCAATTCATGTCGAAGAAGAGGTCTTTGATGCTAACGGTGACTTGAGTCACACTGTCCTTCAGATATCGTTTCGCAATGACGATGGTAGAGTTTGGTTCTTGATCCCTGGAACGTACAAGGCCATAGGCGTCACTGAGTCGGATATGGCCACCACAACTGTGTTGCTAACACCAGGTGTGTCCCTCACGTCCACCACGCAGGTTCCTCTTCTGGCGACGGTCAAGAAGGAGCCCGGCATCGAAGAGGTTACCTTGCTCAGTGACTCTGATGATGATCTGCCACCTGCCTCTGACATTACCCCACCTCCATCGCATGATCAGCCCTTCATCAATCCTCTCAGGATTCCACACTCGCCTACTGTAAGTCAACCATCTACTTCCAGACCCCCAGTTCACCCAGGTGTGTCTATAGATCGTCCCAGTGTTGTCCACCACTTGAAGTTGCTTGCAACCCGACCAGGGTCCAAGAACATCCTCAAGAGTATTGATTATGAAGCTGTTAGGCATGAGAAGGTTGAGTTCCTCCCTTCTGTTTTTGACGGCGATGTCATCTTTGAATTCCCTCCTCTGGGAGCTGATGCTCCCCATTCCCATGCTAGACTCATGTTCGGAATGGACAAGCGTTTCGACGGTCATGCTTGGTGCAGGACAAAGACGTATAATATTACCAATGATCTCGGCTTGACCTTCCAGTTCTCATGTTGTGTTGGCCATCTCCGTTGTATTAACGAGGGCTGTGATTACCTCAACCGCCCCAATCGGGCCACTGACGTCAACGAGACCGAATGGGAAGGTTGTACCGCCTCACCCTTCTCCGCAGGAGCTGATCCCCCAGTTGGGTCTTCTCTCGTTTGTAAGGTCTGTAAGACACCACCCTACTGTCTTGATACTTGCCAAGCTAAGATGTACTATGTTCTTGGCAAAGGTGTCATGACCCGTGCATGCATCCATATGGGTCATCACCATCACCCCGTTTCGCAAGGTGTCTGTAGAGAGTCTAAGGTCGAATTTCATGATCTCATTGGTAGAGAAGTTGAGAGGACTCCCACCGCCACCAACTCTGCGATTGCCTTGGCTGCAAGTAAAGAGTTCCTGGCCAAGTATCTTCTACGCACGGGATCTGATCCCAATAAAGTTATGGACCTGGAGTCCATGAAGTTTGTCATGGACAGGTACCAACACCTCAGCACCCCGAGTATTCGAAACACAGTCACTTCCTTCAAGCGCATTGGGCGAGGGGGGATCATTGATAGCATCACCGGACTGAGAGGTCATAGCAGTTGGCCTTATGTGCAAGAAAACAAATTCCCAGGCCAGGGAAAGCTGTTGGAGAAAGTCTATGTGTTCAAGATGTCCGAGGTGGGCCCTGGCTCTGGAGTTGACCTTGTCAAGAGAATGCAACCACACGGTGATTTGCAGGATGCTTGGGTCATGTTTGACCATGTCAAGCGTGTCAAGGGGTGGACAACCATGGCTTGCCATGTCTATGACTCGGCCTACTGCCGGGTTATGACTATTGCAGTATGTGATATGCAGTCTGAGGATGTCACGGCGCAAAGCCTTCTTTGGCATGGGCTCAATGAAGTTATGCACAGACATGGCATTGCTAAAGTTAACTTCAAAGGGTTCATGGCGGACAGTGCACAAGCAAATTGGAATGCAGTTAGGATTATCTATGGCAGTGGTGATCCCAAGGTTCCTATGGAGTCTCGCGAGAGGACATGTCTATTGCATTGGACAGTGTCTATGGAGCGCCACACCGCCGCCCACATCAAGCCCGACCTCCAACAGCAACACAAGTTGTTATGCAAGCAGTACAAGGATGCCAAGACTCCCGAGCAATCCGAGTCCCGTTATCTTGCCATCCGGGCTTGGTGGCTTTCCTCTGGAGCTGCATCCGAGGAAGGAATCAAGGACCTTGATACATGGCTTGCATTCTGGCATTTTCGTTACCGTCAATGGGGTGGTTTCATGTAACTAGTGAGTACCCACCCACTTTCTATTTCGCTTTTTGGTGTCAACTTATTTCTTGGATTTTTTTTGGTTTTTTTGGTTTTTTTTGGGTTTTTGGTGTCAGTTTAGGCTTTTAGCCTGTTTTTGTGCAAAGCGTATTCACTACATTTCATTGACTTCTCTCAGAATTTCACAGATTCTGAGTTGGCAGAGATGCCATCTTGCAACCTCTCTGAGACAGTCCATAACAAATGGCTTCAGCAGTCTGGAAACCGTGGCTCTGATCTATATGTTGCGACCGTGGATGATTTCGTGAGGGCGTTCATGCAATGTACGAACTACTACGCCTACTTGAAGGGTGATCGCTCTGGTACTGGCCCAGGAAAAGAAGAACTCCGCCTTCGTGCTGCACAACGATCCGGTGACGCCAAAAGAATTGTTGCAGCACTCGAGCACATGCCTGGAGCAGAGCATTGGTGCACCCGCAAACCCCAACTCGAAGGAGAGGAGGTCTTTGGCACCACAAAGCGCAAACTTGATATGCCCCCTGGTTCTGATCAGGATTCACATAGACCCGACAAGGTCAGCTTCTCTCATCCACGAGTGAGCACTATGTCAACCAAGGCCCGTACTGATTCCGCCACACCATCAACCCTGCCCCTAACACAATCCCCCGAGAAATCGATTCCACAACGGGTCACCCACGTCAATAACATTCAAGAGACCCACTGCGATGTCTCCAAGTGGCACATTTCTAGACTACCCAAGACTTCCGCCAAGGCCTGCTTCGCCATGCAAGCTCGCACAAAGACCAAGTGCACCCAGAAGATCGTTCGGCATGGTAAAAATACTCCAGCTCCTACGTACACCGGCTACATGCGCGACTACAAGAAGAACGAGGAATTCTTGACACAATTTTTCTTCTGCAACGACGACATTGAGAGATGTGTCAAAGGCACTAGGAGGAAGTGGGTGCAGCACCGTCCGGATGTCCCGGACGTCTGGCCTGTCCTCACTGGGACAAACCTCACTCTCCAGGAGGTTCTGGCCCTTGAAGAAGGGGGATTCAAACTTCAGCAGCGTCAAGATGTGTCACCCAGAAGACTCTTCGGCGACTCCTCCAATGTTGCCTCATCCATGGCCGAACTCCCTACCCCGGCCCAAGCCGATCAATACCCTACGCTCAGATTTGGAAAGAAGATCCGACGCAGTAACAACGGACCATGCGTCCAACAACGCAACAAGTGGGAGTCAGCCCTCAACGTCGACGGACAAATTACCTCCGTCACAATGATACCTCACCCAGGGATCGGGTGCATCATTCTCTTCCAGTCCCGAAAGAAGGCTAAGGTTGAAGAGTACCGTATCACTATCAGCACCTTCCCGTCGTGCACATGCCCGGATTTCGTGGAGATGTCAGCAAGAGCACTTGGGAAGCGGCGCACTTGGGTAAACTGCAAGCACTTGTACTTCATCTTCCGTGTCACCTGCAACTTGGATCAATACCAAAAAACTTTCATCCATGCTCCGAGCCTTAGTTTCAATGAAGTCAAGCACCTCCTCGAAAGTGGCATCATGAAGCATGTGGGACCTTAGCGTGGATACCTATAGGAGCTAGGCTGCCCCCCCTTATTTATAAGTTCTCGCAAAGTATTTCCTATTGCGTTGAGTATACCATAGTATGAGTGCACGTTTTCCGAAAATATCGCTGATATATCACACCTATCTTTATCTACATGATGTGAATTGTATTCGTTTCTACATATCTATAAAGGTTTCTAAATATTTATGGGTCTCTTCTTCCAACGGTAGTTTTAGATGTTATTGAACAGTACGAGTTTTGCTACTTTGCTTGAATGCTTGAATTTTTTGACTTAGAATTTTCTCTTACGTTGTGACCATAGCCTATGATTAAGCGGCTCTCACCATAATGTGGACAGTCAAAAGTTCCCTAGTTTATTTAGATCATGTCAACTAGTCTCTCTGAAAGGTACCCTAAAACCAAGTCTCTGTCCTTAAAGCCCTCAAAATTTGCACGGAAATAGGTCCAACGTTTTTACTAAAAAAAGAGGTCCCACGATTTTCTATTTTATTATCTAAATTTAGAAATTTTATTACTATAATTGGAAAGCGTTGACTTTTTCTGCTCACCGCTCACCGCTCGCGTCCCACCGCTCACACGGTAGCGTCGTTGGTGCGCAGTGCAGCCGCTTCAATGGCACCTTGATCCTCCGACCATCGGTGTCGTCGAGTGGCTCACAGCCCCAAACGTACAATGGCTCAAGATGGTTGTGGATGGCCTGGTTGATGATTTCCAGCTTCTTGGGGTCGGTCCTGGAGCTCTTCTGCATGCGCAATAGATCTTCGAGGGTAGCTTCCTTTGCGGTCTTAGGTGGCCTGGAGGCTGCCCTCCTCTGTCTCTCTGGAGTCCCATCTGGAGTCGAACCAGGAGTGGAGCCTCTGGAGACCGGGAGGTCTCCCGATCCAGGTGTGGAACCCCTCCTCGCCTTCTTCTGTGTTGGCGGGATGACGATGGCCTTCAAATCCTCCACCATAGACACAAACCTTTCACGCACGTCGCTTGGCAGCTTCTCGTCGTCGGGGAGCCACATGAAGCCAAAATCTGTCGATCTCCCACAAATATCTGTGTCTAATTTGGCGACGGGAACCACCAGGCCCACATAGTTCGTGGCCACGGTGGGGGAGGATTCGCAAAGGTTCAAGATGACGGAGTCCTCTGAATACTCCTTACAATCAACGACATCAACTGAGGTCGGTGACGTGACCTTCCCACCGACCACATAGACAAACCTAATTTTCATCCTTTGTTGAGAGGTGTCCTCCACAACTTCAGCGCCCCACTTCTCAACCTGGTTCTTGACTAAATAGGAGGCCACAGAAGGTGGCTCGAAATGACCTACATTCTCTCCAATCTTTTCAGACACCAGATGCTTCAACCGCAAGGTGCCCATATCGTCTCTGATTCAAACAGGCCATTGTGAGCTTCTAAACAAGTTACGAGAGACCAAATTCAAATATAAATTTATAGATATCATTCAATATCGGGAGACCTCCCGATGCTGGGGGATTGCGAATGAGAATTCAATTTGGTGTACTTGCATCGGGAGGCCTAGGGTTTCTGGGGGGTTGGGAATGACAATTGAATTTCGAGAACTGCCATTGGGAGGCCTCTTGATGTTGGGGGAATGGGGAACGACAATTCAATTTCGAGTACTGCCATCAGGAGGCCTCCCGATGCTGGGGGAATGGGAACGACAATCGAGTTTCCAGTATTGACATCGGGAGGCCTCCCGATGCTAGGGGTTTGGGAATGAAAATTCAATTTCGAGTGCTTGCAAAAATTCATGTATGCAGAAACATTTTGCGTGCAATCCAGTTGACATCGGGAGACCTCCCGGTGTCAACATATAATGGCCAACAAACTAAAATTTCCACTGCAATAACTCACCAGTCTTTATATGTGCGGCTACTCCAAGCTCCGTGTGCTCCACCTCCGTGTGCTCCACGCGACACCTCCGTGTGCTCCAAGCCTCTACCTCGGACTACACATTCAAAAATTACCACACTGATGAGAGTAGTGTGGATGGATGAAAAATACTATGGATGGATGAAAAACACTATGGATGGATGATAAATCTTGTGCAAGGATGGATGATCTATGCGTTCATGCCATGGACGAGAGTCTGAACGTCCTCTGCTCACTCCACAATGCAGCAGGGCTTCGCCGTGGAGCAAGTGTTGCAAATGGCTCCGGGAGAGCTCCTCATATATACTGCTCCGGAGCCGACATCCTAAACCCTATTTCTTGCCTACGTCAGCTATACAACGTGTGGACTAGATCGCGATGTGACTGCAGGTTGCTGTCCACAGAGATTAGGTTCCTAATCTCTTAGCACACTCTGTTTAATGATCACGTCGTGCACATAATGAGGGCGCCAACGGCTCCAATCGCCACCACTTTGCACGCCAATGGCGTCTGCATTGTCACTGTCGCGTGTGCCGCTCACCATTAAATCGCCGTCTTCAATCAACACTTTATTCATCACGCATTCCAAGACTTTTTCTGGCACGATTCCTAAACTCCTGTCGTGTAACTGAATGGGGACGAGCAGCCGACAACCCTCTATCATAGGGGAGCTAAATATAGCCATATTCTAGCGACTTCTCAAAAATTGCAAGCAGTAATAATGCTTGTGAATAAAGTTTACAGCGAGTGAATATACCCTTTGACACCCATCCGACAATATCGGGAGGCCTCCCGATGCAGACAAAAACTGTCAGAATGTCAGGATTATTGCTTCAGGGTAATAGAGCAGCGTGGATGCTGAAATTGAATGCGGAACTACATGAATCTCAAGACCGGATTCACGCAAAAGAAAATGAATGTGGGTTCAAGCATAGTAAAGTGGACCAAAAAAGTGCTCCGGTATATGACAACCATGATTTTCTTGGTCAAACGCCTATCAGTAGTAGCAAAATGTTGTTTAAAATAGATTATTCTTCATGATGACCTCTATTGTTAAGTTAGGTACTCAAATATAGAATACCAATATGAGATCTTGAAAACTTATCATCAAAAGTGTCGCGTAAAAGCAACTGACTAAATATAGTTTTGAACGTAACTTTCATGCCCTCAAATATTTTGAACTTGGAATTTCTTTTCATATTCCTTGAATTCATTATAAACTTGAGGCCATCGTAAATTTTTTTTCAAAAATTCATCAATTTAATGTAATGTAATTGTATTTTAAACACGTTTTTGACAATTATCTTTACAATGACACCCATTTGCACCACCACTTGCACCGTCTTCTAAAATACAGATTCATATGTTTTCTAGATGTTTATGAAATTTTATTACATAAAATTCAAAGTTAGTATATTGTTTTGGATCACTTTCACTTAAACCTGAGCAAGGATCAAGAGTTGTCCACTTTACCGTGCTTGCACCCATGTAGAAATCAATGTTGACCGCATTCAAAATTTGGAATTATGAAATCACTTACCCCATTCTAAGCTCAATTGTCGTTTCAGTGGAGAGAACAATGTCAGGGCTCGGCGTTATGGTTGCACGATGACCATTAATGATGACGAGGCCTTCTGCGAGAACAAGTGGTGGAAGAACCAAGGCGATAAGAATCCAAAAATAGATAAACAACAAGAAGTAATCCAATGGATCCAATGCAGTAGAAGAGAAGGCATCTTTTGGATTAGGCCGATATCACAATGACCACCACAGAAATCCCTCTACACCTCTTCATTCTGAGGTTGCGACTCCTCATTTCTAACGCTTCATTGTGCGTGCTTGACGCTTCATTCCGCTACGTCCCATGTATGTACGAGAGTCTAGTGTACAATCCTCTTGCTTCATGAATATGCAAGTTTCTCGCAGGCCACACTTACTTTCATTCGCACACATTCATGCCGAGACTTTCATTCACAAGCTTTCATTCTCTTACATTCATTCAAATTGATCATCCACAGTATTCATCCATTTCATTCATCCATAGTAACGTCAGCACTGCACATCGTGACGCAAGACCGGGAGGTCTCCCGATGATCTGAGTTGTGACATTGTTTTCTTATCCTGGAACACCAATAGGATCGGGAGGTCTCCCGATTCCGTCGCTCAAGATTTAGTATGTTCAACTCCCAATCAATGGATTATGAGGTCTCCCGATGCTCATAGCGTTGGGTACTTTAGCTGAGATTTTTGGAACACCCGACCTTGCATCGGGAGACCTCCCGATGCACGTTTGCCACCCCCTTAGCACATCGTAGTCATTGGTGTTCATGCAGGATCGGGAGGCCTCCTGATCCTGAATGATTTGTGGACATGGCTTTTATCGCAGGCCAGAAAGTCTATTTCATATTGAATGACATCCAGGTAGGTATAGGCGAAGTGGTCGATGGCATGTGCGTTCAGGGTCCTCCTTTGCCAGGACAAGTATTCATCAAAGCACTGCGTGTGCACTACGGCCTCGACCAGATCGTAATCGACTATCCGAATGTTGGTGATTGCATTGGCGACTCGGTGGGGTATCCAATTCCATGGACCCCTGAGAATCTTGTGGTGTGTGGCGGGGACATTGTGGAGTCCTCCATTGATTCGTCAGAGGAGCTCACTGTATTCGAAGATGATGACGAAGAAATGGAGGATCCCCAGAATTCCGAGCCTTTGCTGCCAAGTTCTCCAGAACCGAACGAATTGGTTCTCCCAATGTCGATGCCATCGCATCCGATGGAAGCTTCTTACCCCTCGCGGACGGAGTGGAGACACAAAATTTGCAACTTGGAGGACAACACGGGTGCTGTGTTGGCGACAGGCCGAATCTATGCTTGCTTGCCAGAAGAGGTATTTGTCATGGATATGATTGGACCTGATCACGTTGGCGTGATGGTCATCAGTTCCATTCCAGGAAATGGGGACCAGATAATGTCCATGAGATTGTGGCCATTAAAGGAAACCCGTTTCCTAAACGGTCTCCTGCTCTCTGAGGTGGACCAGCACCTTTGTGACAATCCATCGAGTGAGAGTGAAGAAGAATTCTTCGCAGGTGTTAAGAAATCTGCTTATCGCAGTTCCATTCGCAAAAAGAAAACACCGGAAAAGGCGCCCAAAATTGGTCGTCTCCTCGACTTGGCGTCTATTCGCGCTGTCAGTGCGCAAGAATGTTGCTCCAGGAACTGTTGTCAATTGTTTCCATGGTCGTCCACCCAACACGTCAGAGTGAACTACTGGAGGAAGTCCTTTGACGAACGGAGGGAATGGGGTACGGAGGTTTTCAATGGGATGCAAACCATGGGATCGGGACATGGAGTTGTGTTGGAAGGCAGAATTATCTGTCTCTATGCTTGGTGGAAAATTCATGATGTATCTCGTGCAACGTTCATGACTTACAAGCAACGATATAGAAATGGAAAGAGATCGTCAACTCATGGCAACAAGGGCATGCGAAAACCCAGAGCGAGGACCATCCAAGCTCAAGCGACTATGGAGTCGATCATTCGCATGAATGCTGATCAAATGCCCCATCAGATGAAAGAAACTGGAAATGGACGGCAGGATATTCGCAAAGTTCTCCCTGCTCATCTCACCTGGGAGAAGGTGCGGGAGGAAGTTAATGAGGTGAGAACACGTCCACATTATTTAATGTCTTTTAAGAATCCTCAGCATCGGGAGACCTCCCGATGTCCAATCTCGTTTCTGTGATTAGGGCATTCTTCTATCATGCAATCCACAAATGTATTGAAATTTGCTGCATATTTGTTTGGGTCCACTGTCACGTAGAGCATCGGGAGGTCTCCCGATTCTATGTATTTCTCGTGTAGAGTTTCTGTTGGAATTTCGTTTCCACCGTTCTATTTCTTTCATGTTTGTGTTTCCTTCCTTAATTTATATTCATTACTTTTGCATTCCAAGGCCATTTCATTATGTATTTTTACTTCTCGTCTTTCTGTACATAGGGTGATCCATGACCATCGGGAGGCCTCCCGATGGCCATGGCCTTCCAGTTCTTTCCGTTTTTCGTTTTCTTTGTGGATTCAACATTCTTCTCAAACAGTGGACATGCATTTTGAACATTGGATGTTTTCGCAAGCACTCTGTTCAGAGTTTGTATTTATTCATATACAAAAAATTTGTGCAACTATGGATTTGCAAACACTCTGTTCAGAGTCTGTATTTATTCATATACAGAAAATGTTTACATTGGAGTCTCCATCCTATTCTACTCAATTTCCAATGAACTACTATTTTTCTATCAACTACGACCCACTGCTCGAATCTTGAGTTGCCGAGCTTTCGTAGCTCTCTTCGTCAGTTTCGGTGCGAGGTGTTCGGTCGTCGAAGTCTCCATACTCGCCGTTGTCCCTGGCGTAGGCTTCTTCATCTTCCGAGACTTCTTTCTCCTCCTCCTCGTCTTCATCCTCCTCCTCCTCCTCGTCTTCGTCATCCCCGTCGCCGCCTTTCTCCTCTTCCTCTACATGATGAGTGAAGAACTCCTCGTAAATCCTCCATTCTTCACTGTCGCGATCGCCTCCACCATTGTTGGATGCTCCCATGCTGGAATGCTGCGAATTCTCTCCCCCTCCCTCTCTCCAACTCGCGGTTTCCCTGGTGGAATTCTTTGAATTCCACACCACTCGGGTGTTCTCTTTGTCGCGTCCTCTACTCTCATCTACTCTACATTTCTTCGAACTGCTCCCCTCACAGCTGCCCTTCCCTCCTTCCTTCTCATACTGCCGGGTTTGTTATAGTCTTCTATTGAGTGGGATATGCAAATTGAGCAGAATTTGGAATCGACTCCTACAGCGATGGATGTTGGTGTTTCTGCGCTGTCTGGGGGCCTCCCTTATAAGCGTTTCAATTCTCATGGGACATCATTTCCTTTCCCACCTATCATTAAGACGTAAGATTTTCTTGGCATTTCACGTATGTGCACATGATCTGTGGGGCCATCATGTTATGTGAATCTGATACGCCGCATCTTCTTTTTAATTCTGATTACATCTAATCAAATAATTATTATGATATCGCCATCGTGTGTGTTGCATGGGGAGGTCTCCCGATGATTTCGCCGATTTCGCACGTGCCTAGTATATGTAACCGATGGCACGTCATCTCCTGAAATCATGTTGCCATGGTTCATTATCCATTTTTCCATCATTTAGTTTAATATTTTTGTTTTTCCATCTGTGTCCATTTTGGGTCACGCATCGGGAGGGCTCCCGATCCTTTCATTGTTTATTACTTCTGCAGTTTATATTGTCTTTATTATTCATGATTTATTTCATTGTTTATTGCTTCTGCAGACCTCCACGTCCTTTGGAATACATAGTGTATCCCAGTCCACTGTCAGTCGCCTTCGGAATAGTGTATTTCGAAACGTTGACGTTCGTAAAGGCGGCTTCAATTTCTCAAAGTGCTCTGAATGCGAACACTACAAAGACTTGATTGACATGAGTATCAAAGGCAGTGAAGAGAGGGAGAATCTCAAGAGGGAGTTGAGAAAGCACAACAACCACCAGGTTTCATGCCGCAATCTCTATCATGCATGGCGCCATGAGTTCAAAATTAATCCCCGCGAGGTTCTGACCATCATCCACGACGGCATGGACACAAACAAAATAACAATCCCCCGACTTCGTGTCATCACGAAGGCCACTGTAGGGTTGTTTCAACTTCCAGTCAGCCTCACTGGCATGGTCACTCATGGCCACGGCCACGGCGCATATGCACACTACGCAACCGACTTGTGGCCCAAGGACTCCAACTTCACCATTTCGTCCCTTGCCAGGTGCCTCCGTGCGTTGGAGAAACCCCCTGTTCGAAATTCCAGAATGTTGTTTCAAGATCCTCCATTGAACAATTATTTTGATAAACTTCTATGGGGTAAATCTCGGTGAGTTCTTCATTCTTTTTGTCCAACATTGTCATTCAGGTCATGGGGTCCTTGTCATCGGGAGGTCTCCCGATGCTCCCTCTTTCTCCTCCCATGCCTGTCCTCCTTCGTTTATATCGGGAGGCCTCCCGATTCCGTAGCCTCCAACATCACGTCCATTTTCTGGTTCCTTTTGTGTGCAGTTGCCGATCTTCCCTTCCCGATGCAACGGATGTTCCGGATGTTGTACGTCCCCTTCCAAAGAAATTATATCTCCAGCTGGACAACTCCGCTAAGGACAATAAAAATCAATACGTCATGGCCTTTTTGTCCTTGTTGACAGCTCGCAAGGTCTTTCATGAGATCCAGGTCGGTTTCCTTCTCGTGGGCCACACCCACGAAGATATTGACGGCTACTTTAGCTACTTGTCCAAACAGCTCAAAACAACCAACACCTTTGTCCTCTCCGACCTCATGAAAACGTTCATGGAATCACAGTTCCTTTCCTTCATACCCGACTTGATTCAGGAAGCCGCTGATTTCAAATCCTTCATTAAGGGATACGCCGAGGAGCTCGTCGGTCTTAAAGAAATGCACATTTTTCGCTTCTTCCTCGATAACGATGACTGGCCTGTATTCCAGTATAAAAAATCCGCACTTGATCCGGATTGGTTGCCACGAAGCAGCTCCGTTCGCATGTGAAAGGACGATGGTCGTGGTCGTCCCCTCCTCCCCTCTGGCGATCCTCCTGCTCTCCAGATTAGGCCTCCTTGGGCCACGTTCTTCCTGGCCGTTACGGTGACAAAGAAGTTACTGTTGACGATGCACGTGATGCAAATCACAAGAAGGATGGGATTCGTGCTGGTATCAGAAAATATATCGAAATTTGGGAGAACGGATGTCTTGAGAATGATACCTACCGTCAAAAAATGGAGGATTATGTCACCTACTGGAAAGATGTCGCTGAGGAATTGGATGCTCCTTTCCCCCCCACGCCTCCCACCTTACAACTTGGTTTTTGGCCTTCTACTTCTTACACCACTCCAAATTCATCTATGTCTGACCTTCTTCAGACTGACACAACCCCCGAGGATGTTCCCATTGATCCCTTCTGTGGAGTGGCCCGCGACAAACCCAAAGAATCCTTCAATCCTTACAGAGATGTTCTCCTTGGTGACTTTATTCTTGTTCGGCCTTCCGACCCTGACCTCTACCCTGTCTGGATGGGCCGAGCACTCACTGTTGTTCAACTTGATCGTAGACATCCCCAGTATGGACAATTTCAAATTCGATATTGGAGGCCGACCAAAGGCAGGAAAAAAATTTCTGACCATGATCGCTACAAAGGGGCTTGGGATTCTAAGTGGGAGTGTGACCCATCTTCCACAGCTGTCATGTGGATAGAATGTAGTTCTGTTCTTTATTCCAATAAAGCTAGAAAAAATACAAACGACACTTCTGTTGTGCAAATAGGCAAATCTGAAAAGAAGTATGCTCAACGAAACCTTGAACTTGCAAACTCTGTGAGTCAGCCTTCTTAGACCAACCATCGGGAGCCCTCCCGGTGTTTTCATTTCCAATTTTCCTTCCAATTAATATATGTTCATCTTTTATTTCGCTCGTCTTGGTGCTCCTCTTTGTTGCACTTTCACATGGCTATCGTTTCACATGTTTTGTATTTCTTTTCACGTATATCCTCGTCCGTGCTCATTTCTTTCACATTCTATGTCATTTTTGTTCTCAATTGCTTCACACTGCATTTTGTGTCGTCCACTTTTCGGGAGACCTCCCGATGTTTTTAGCCTTGCACGCACATGTTGTGGACTTCATGCCATTTTCTTCTTGTCCCATATCAGGAGACTTTGTTGCAAACTGTATTTTTAGTTTTCTTATGTTCTGTGTTTTCTCCTATTAGTGTGGGATACTATTCTTTTCTACATGTTCCCAACATGTGTCCTCAATTATCTTTATCACATTCTTTGTTGTGCGTACTCCCCAATTGTGTTACATGACAACACGGGGAGGTCTCCCGATGCTTCTTCACTTTGCCTCCATAATTTACAGATTGGTGTTTAGCATCGGGAGATCTCCCCATGTTATGTTTGGTTTTCCTTCTTTTCTTACATTATTATCGCTAATTTTATTCTCTACCTACATTGTCTACCATAATTAATTATATTAATTTACTATTTTAAGCCCGTGATTATAGTAATCACGTTCTAATTTAGTCTAATTTTAATTCATACGTCTAGTTTTAGTTAAATATGTGTTGGTTGTAGAACTTGACAAATAAAAATGTTAAATATATTAAAATACATGAATAAGATGACAAACTGACATATTACTGTAATAGTATCTTTTACAGCCAGTGGAAAATGCCTCCATTTTCAAACAATTTTTCAACGGACTACTAACAAAAGTCTACCAAAATTAGAAGAGGGAAAATACGATTGTAAACATACATGATGAAATTTGATTTTCAGCTATAACCATTGATCTACTTTGAACATATGCAAAAAATTTATAGAGAAGATATTGCTACCATATAATGATTTACAAGTGGAATTATTGAACCTTTCAGCAATGCAAGAGATGATTTGGCTCATTAATTGTTGGAGTGTTTACATCAGTAAGAAATTTTAAGAGTAAATGAAGAATCATTACCCCGAAATTGATAATTTTTTACATTATAGCAAATTGTACAAGTATCTATCAACATACGGATGTTATTCTTTAAAGATAAATATTTAATTAATATATTATTAAGGCTATAATAAATCAACTGAAGATAGGTGAGGATGTATACATGAATTTCAAAATGATTAAACTAAATTCTCACATATAGTCTTTGAAGGTTAAGAGCATACTGAAATCCAATATACATTTGACAAAAAAATTCAGAAACAAATTTTGTTGGACAACATGAAAATACCATTATTCACGATAATTGAAGAAGATATTCATGCATACAACACAAAATACAACAAAAAGATAGACATTGAAGTATCTTTAGATATTGTTATAAAGGAGAGTTTAGCAAAGGTTGTCGAATTACCAAACTCTATTTCTTCCAGCCACATGACTACTATTAAAGATCTAACTTGAAAAAAATGACAACTTTCATTATATAAATGTTTTATTTAAAGTATTTTCATTTGCATATACATGTCTCTAAACTTTAAATATGAAGCTGAATATTGCAACTACTTCAATTCAAAATTATTTAACATTATAATTATATAAAATACTTATTTTGTAGCAAATTTGAACTGATTGAATTGATTGTTACATAATTTTTTTATAAGTAAGCAAATTCAAAAGATCCTTGTTGTGAAATTTATGAATTATGAAAATGTTTGGATATTACATTGCTAAGAAGAATATCCAAACACTATGGCTATCAACTCATACCTAAGACTGCCAATACGCCCAACGACATAGTAAAAATTATGCATTTGTCAACCGTAAGCACAAACACTTGAACCATCTTCCTTATCAAGTACTGGTCTAGAAGGGGCACACTCACCAGCACCCAATCCATTCTGGAAGATATTAAAGCCTTAAAATCTATTTCGGTAAAAATCTAAAAATATAAGTAATTCACAATTATATGATTCCACTTGAAAGTTATGATCAATCTAAAATAAAAAAATTAGTTTCACTAAATTATATTGAAAATATCTTTGATTCTTCAAAATTACAATGAAAACAAAGCAAAAACCCTAGGATCGATTATGGTTTTGAAGTGGGTACAGTATACGCGGCCATGGCTCATTGACGTGGTTGGCACTAAGAATAGTCCAAATTTTTTATTGATTCTTTTTTCTTATATAAAATTTTACTTATTCGTTTGACTCGGCTCATAATTTCCAATTTTTTACGGGGTGTTTTTTTAATTATTTTGGCACGAACCAACTATGGTGCTACAGTAATAAAAAAGATATACCACACACTCACTCACTCACTCACTGACACTTATTGTTTTATGGATTAACACATATGAGCTTTTTGGGGTTATATTGAATGCCCCGCGCGCGTGCCAAAAACGTCCAAATCATGGGGGGCACATATGAGAGAGTAACTTAGAGTTGTTGTTTAGTATGCAAGTTGGAATGATCTTTACACTTACGCAGTTCGAACATTCCTTCACAAGTAAATTTAATGAACTTTACATTTTGAGATTCTAGAAAATGAAAAAAAACCAAAAACATGAAAACTTTAGGGAAGTTTTAATTAATAAGGATATGTTAGCACAAAACATTTAGTGTGAAATATGACTATCTTAGGTCCACACAAAACATATTTATGAAAATGAAGTTTCTTTTGCTCAAATGAAAGTCATTATTCAAGTTTCAGAGTTGAGAGGCGGTGAAGTTCCCATCCTCAAGCTTCAACTTCCCCCTCCAATTGTACCCAGCTGCAAATTCTAGTTTTATGAAGAAAATTAGCGCACACTTTCCATGTGAAATCCGGTCCAAATTTCTGTCATTTAGTGGTTTTTGCCGAATTCCCTGGCACATCAAATTGTGCCATTAGTACATGAGTACTAGGCTGCTTGATACACTTGTTGAAAAGCCTGCACAATTGAAATTTAAACAAACAGAGATGGTAAAAAGGTGACGATTTAATTTCCAGACTGCTATCACTTAGGTGAGCTCACAACCTTTCGATGCAATTCCTGTGAGCCATGAAAGAGATGACTGTTTACTAGCATTGAATCTTTATATACTCGTTCAAAAGTTGCAAAAGTAAAGATAGATTCAGCTTTTGAAGACATTAAAAGCTGCAGAAAATCCGAGACCACTAATTCGCTTCCCATCGGTAAGTGCATGGAAATGCGTATTGGGGCTAAGATACTTTGGGATATAACGGTGCAAGGGCACTGAGGCTCCCACAAACTGCTTCCAAAAAGATCACAACCTCATTGCTGCAGCTGTTCACCAGAGAAACTTAGATCCTGCTCACTGTTACTCCAAATGTTAAATGGAGAAGGATAAGAAGACCCTAATGTTTGACACGCATGATGTGTCACTGGAGTGACGTCTTGCAAACAACTGTCGAGTCTGCTAGACACTGGAAGAATTGAGTGCGCAGTGCAGAAGAAATTCCTCAGAAATTACTGGCAAACTGGATTTAATATCTCTTCCTGTGCTACAGAAAACACAAATGGGTGGCCAGAATGTGTGATGTCAAGGAATGCCTAGAACGAAATTCCTCAATCACTAAAGATTCATCAACTTCAACAAAAAAAATAAAAAATTCAAAGCTGCTTCAGAGACACATTTCTTCATATCACCAGAAAATAGCATATTGAGTTTCTCTGACCTACTTATGTCTGCATGGTAGTCACCTGTTTCAAATGCATGCAAAGGTTAATATCGGCACAGCTCTACGATGTGGAGACAGTATGTTCCTCTTTACGCGGCATTACTAGCTCAGAATGTCCATGGAGCATTCTAAAAACACCTCTAAGAGGAGGTCTCAATTCAGTTCAGTACCGTGAGGCCTCGAAATTAAATTAACCTCATGTCTCGATGAACCGGTTGTATGTGTTATTTCTGAAGTATGGTTGCAGTGAGTAAAATCTGTATCTACCTTCAAGAATGTCCTGTATTAAGCCATCTGATGGATCTGAAGATTACAGGATGCTTCTTCGCTTCACATGCGCTGCTCGGTCAGGTCTTTCCCGTCCAAGGGCGCTGAGCGACGAGACTCTCACCACTTGGAGTGACTCATTCGTCTGTTGAAATTGTACACCACACTGCCTAGTTTCGGGTGTGTCCGATTCTCGTTGTTCCGATCCCGGCTGCAAGGGTCCTCGAGGGAATTAGATAAGAGACTGTGGCTACCGGCGGTGCGCACATGAGGAGAAAGCCACTTGCAGCTCATGAAGGCTAGAGTGCGCCATGGTGGAAGGGGCATGCAATTTTGTTCAAGAGAGACTTTGGCCGCCTCCGACATAATTTCAAGTATCTGCTCCAGCCTCTTTGTCGTTCCAACGAAGACTGCGGAAAGCAGCTTCAATGCCATGAGGTAGTATGGAGTTGCTCTGGCAAGGACAAACTGATCTTGAAAGTTGACATCTATTACATAATGCTCGACGTGGCCCTGATTCCTGGTTTCAACATCGATGTATTCGTATTCCTCCGCATGTATCCCACCTGGACGAAGCTATGTTAAGAAACTTGTATTTCCAGTTAATCGTCGGCACAAACTAGGACATAAAGGGCAACACATACAAAACACGTAATAGAAGAGCAAATACATTCAAATTTTAAAATACTCTGCAAGGCAATGCTATTGCCTTCGCCTTTCTTGGAATTTGATCACTTAAGATCCAAAAACTCGTTGGATAGGAGCTTATGACTACCTCCGAGAAGCCGACAGGAGTTGCAACTTGTATTTTCAGTTAATCATCGGCAGAAACCAGGACTCAAAAGTAACATATACAAAACACCTTCAAAGGTAATTATGGAAGGGAAAAGCAAAAACATCCAAATTTAAAATAACTATGCAAGGCAAGGGAGTGCTCATTGTCTTCACTCTTCTTGGGAGTCAAAAACTTAATGGAAAGGAGGATATGACTACCTCCGAGAAGCCGAGAAGTCATCTCCCATTTGGATTACAGACAGCCGCATCGTAACCTGTAGCACGCAAGTGTCTGACTACAAGATTCTTAGTACACTCTCCTTTACGTAGGTTCCCTCCAGTGCTGCACAGCAAGTTCACGTCGACGTTGAGTTCCAGAACAACACTCCGGACCACATTGAGGAGTTCCCGTTGTATTCCTCCATAAGAGGACGTCAGAACCTGCATTAGGTGCGATGCCCGACAAGATTACCCCGGCATCCAGCAAATATCCAACACAAAAAAACAAAAAAAAACAAAAGGCATCGTGCACAATCTGTGTTCATGAAGAAAGATACGAGTGCCTCAACCGGTAACCTAAGAAAGACGGACAAAGCACGTGTTCTGTAGATAGCACAAACTAAGTAAACTCCATGGCCTACTATGTTTCCTCAAGTCGCGGTTGAAGGTTCACAAAGAGTTCGTAGATTACGCTTGTAGAAAGACTCCTCCATTATTATGCACAGAGGATATCCAAGAAGGAATTGACGTAAGATACTGTGAGGGACAGGATGGCTGATATTCATCATCGAAACTTCGACGTTTAAGAGTGGTTCATGCGTCCAAGTACAATTGCGTGCAGATGTATCTTGTTACACGGGGCAAGAAGAATGGTACATTGTCGGTCCAACGCTAATAATGGAGCAGATTTCATCATCCAGTTCAATGCAGCGCGGATTGCACAATGCCCACTACCTGCAAGGTTTCACAAAGCTTGGCAACACCAGGAGGTTACCCATCACTATCCCTCCCGTCGAAAAACTCAGACGAGCCGCTCTCAATGAAGTCGTGCACCATAGCCGCGAGGTCTTCAGTACCACTGCTGCTCCCATTGCACTGAGTAGGGAAGTGTTGTTGAAAGAGGTGTTGGCTTCCATGCGGCGAGGTTAGCATGGGCCAGAGATGTGGAGGCCGGGCATGCTTACGGAAGGCGTCGAAATTTTGACCAGTTTTCTGGAATGAATAATGCAAAAGCAGGTGCTCACAGGACACTATATACCATTGGATCTTACGATACAATCAACTGACATATCCAGATGTTCAAACTATACAAAGGCTATGGATCGAAATTCTGCTGGCTTGTAGAAATTGTGCCTATGTCGCTTTTTATACTAAATTTCAGCTTACATCGGCTCTGTAGGACAGAGTTAGGTTCGAAATAGACTGTGCGCATATGATCAAAAAAGTGTTTGAGCGGGCAACTGATCGATAGTGAGAAACAAAGTGTGCGTCATTTTCCGTGGTACAAGAACCTTGCACTGTGCATTCAATTGGCCCTGCCTATCTATCTTGATAGATCTAACATTCACCGACTGTCACTAGACAGCAAAGGACACTTTTGAAACGATTGAAAATTACGTCACACAGTCGGGGTGGAATGTCGGAAGCCCTCGAGTTTAGAATGCGAGTGGTTATGTGAGTGGTTATGTATGCGACCTTCTCAATCTCGATCCCTGCGAATGTGCAACGAGAACAATGTCAGCGCAATATTAGCTAATTTAAGCGGATGAGCATGAGTGAAACACAACAGCACAACCACAAGAATGATCATGAATTCTCTGATTTTCCAACAGAATCCGAGCACAAGCGCATCCGAGCACTTTCGCAGTATAATGAGCACACCAGGGGACGGATGGAAGGAGGGAGGCCCGCCCGGGATGGATGACGTCGTCACGGATGAATGTCTGACGACACTCTCCATTTGAAAGAGGTAGTTTGTGACTCTGTAATTTCAACATGTTATGAGTTATTATTAACTATATCCTTGAGGCTTGAATGCCCTTGCAACAAATGTAAAAACAATGAAACCAATTTGCAACAAAGGGGTGCAATTCTTCACGTGTTTAAACATCGATCCATTACATGCCAATACATTGGAAATTCTTTCATTATACCCATTTATTTTCAAACCTTGCAAAACTTTTGGTCCGTGAAGGGTTTTCTTCCTTTGATCTTTCTTTTAACAATTGTATGTGCATGTTGGTGTCGGGTAGATGAACTCGAAAGTCTTTTTCTTTTTGGGGGGAACACAAGAAGCACTTTGACGTTTCTAGAGAGAGAGAAACTTCGGTCTCCGTTAGGAGGCCGACGTGAATGAAGTGTCTGTTCGTTCCACCCCTAGACCTATGTCCACTGGACAAAGGAATAGAGGTATAGAACTACTTCCCCCTTTCGAGAGTAGACACTATAGTCACAAGTAACCAGTAACAGATAGAACCAGTACCCAATAAGGACTGGTTAGTCTTGGATTTGTTTGGTGCAAGGTTTTCACTCTTGGTGTTTTAGATTCTGGTGAGTGTGTTTGCGTAAGTATTGGGAGTGTGATGTTTATGTCACCTAGCAGTCCGTCTTTCACGTGGCAGGGGGAATTGTGCCCGTTGCTGATATATACTAATGTGGTTTTTAATTATTATATTTTTAGTATTTATTGATTAGTTATTTATTTATTTGTTGACTAGGGGGGGTCTTGTAATTGAGGTAAAGGTTGATTATTTTCTAATCTTCTTTTGTGGAGGAGGATGGACATGGCATATTGTATGGCAATGGTGTTTATGTTTTTAAAGGTGTTTCGAATGGCTGACATAGGTAGTTTGAATTTGTCTTCAAGTATTTTCATTGATGGGGTGTGTGTTGCAGCTCTAGCGCCTGCCGTAATAACGATGATCGGGTCAATTTTCCAGCCTCTGGCGGCTATGTTTTCTATTAAGGGTCTATATTTGTTAGCTTTAGCTTCGAGTGTTTCTGGTGAGAATCTGTCGTTACAGTATGTGAATTCAATGAATTGTATGATAAAATTTTGGTCAATATTTGTGGGTGGTTCGTTTTGGTATGGTAACCCTTTAACGCAAAGGATGTCGGGTCTAAATCGGGCGTTACAATGGCATCTTTGGGTTCCACATGTACATGGTAATAACCAGTTAGGGACTGTGTTTTCTTGGGGGTTGTTATTGAATGTACCAGCGTTCATGAGAGTGTAACATCTGGATTTTTCGGACGATATTAGCATTTTTCTTATTTCCCATACAACTTTGTTATGTCTTTTAACGTGAAGTGAGTGTATATGTTGTTGTCTACATGTAAGTAGTACGTGTAGCCACGTGTCTGGTTCATATGAGTTGCAGATAGGACAAGTAATGGTAGGGTATCTTTGCCTGCCAAAGAAGAGTTGTTTTCTGGCGTGGCCCATGTAAGTTTCCGTACGAAATTTGATGAAGCAAGATTTTTGTTTGTCTGTAATATTAGGGTTGTTCCAGAATTCATTGGAGAGTTCTTTGTCGATGTTTGTATTTCCTGTCCATTTATAGATATTAGGGGTGTGTGTGGCCATAGGTTCTAGGTTTTTTATTCTATCGTATTTTATAATTTGTTTTTCTAGGAATCTAACGGGGCCTTTGTCTGGTGTGTCTATCATGGAGGGCCATTCGTCTTTTTGATAGTAGTATGGTATAGCGTGGGCATGTTCGAATGGATGTATAGCGTTGTCGTGAGGTAGGCCTAGGCCTTCTTTTGCTAGTTTATCCGCTTGTTCGTTACCGTCTATGTTGATATGTGCCCTTATTTTGTATAGTGTGATAGGTTGGGATCAGTTTTGAAGCAGTCGGACCATGGAGGCGAGTGTGACTTGGTCGGGGTGACTATTATGTAGAGTGGGGTGTTTAATTTGTGTGTTTAGTAGATATAGTACGTTTAGACTGTCAGTAAATATGTATGCGGGTTCGTTTGGGTATTGGTTATTAATAATTTGCAGTGTTTCATGGATAGCAATCATTTCTGCACGTAGGATATTTTGATGGCCATGTAGTCTTTTGGAGATGCTAAGCCCTTTAGGACTATAGATGCCATATCCTGCTTTTTCTCTCCTCCATGTTCCTGGGAGGATTTCTTTAGGTTTTTTGAATGAGCCATCGGTGTAGTAGCTAAATTGTGGGTGGAATTTTAGTGGCAAATTAGTTTGATAGTTAGGTAGTTGAGGTATAGGTGTTATATTGAGTAAAGGGGTATTTGGGTAATTGAGTTTGGACCATTTTTTACTAGCATTGACAAGGGTGCCTGGGGGAGTGTGTGTGGCAATTTGGGTGTGTAGTTGTTGTATTGAGAGATTGTTTGCTATATAGGCGAGTTGGTTTAATTGGTTGTGGGTTCCTATGGTGTTGTTTTGGTGGTGTATGCAAAATATTTGTATCGAGGAAGGTTCTTTTCTAGGTATGTTTAATTCTGGTGGTATAGTGGGTTCTTCGTATGTAATGGTATCTGCGGCAAAGTGAGCAATGATATGTGTGTCTGGGTATGGATTGGAATGTGGGTTAGAGTTTTGGTACCAGTTGGTATCTGGTGATATGATTATTGTGATGGTATATGGGTTTATTTTGGCGGCAAGACGAGCCCAATGTATGGCATGTAGTAGGTCTGTTGCATTATTTGGGTGGGCGTATCCTATTCCTTTCCATTTATGGTCGAAGGCTTTCCCTATGGATCCAAATATCTTGTCTCTTGGAAATGGTGAGTAGAATTGGTTGAGGTGTATAGGGCATGTGACTGGAGATGAAAAGTATGAGTGGTTAACATTAAATGATGTGGTGAGGAAGTTTAATATTGGTGTTGGTAATGTGTATTGGGCTAGTTTCAAAGGATCATTCTTTGGGATGCGGTATTTATATCGTTGGTATAGCCATACAATTTCAGTTTCAAATGATTGTGTAGGTGGTTCTAGTCCATGGAGGGTGTTTTTTACGAGTTGGTATTGTTTCCATAACCAGTATAGTCTGGTTTTGGGGATGGTGATGAGGTGTAGCCCATTATCTTCATATATGTGGGCAACATCAAAATGTGTTTGTATAGTGTTGGCGTTGGTTTCTATATCATTCTCGGGGTTGCATTCGTAGATAGAGATATGTGCCATTGGTATAATTGTGGCGGGGGTAACATATCTTGTATCACGTTGTTGTTCTATAGCGAAGTGGGCATTTATTAGGTTTGAGAAATGTTTGTGTTGTTTTTTGGTATAGTATTGAATTAATAGTTCAGTGTTATGGGTACATGTATTAGTGTCGTACCAAGGGAATAAGTCTCTTTGGGTTCGCCATTTTTTGTATGTGTTATTATTTCTTATTATCCATTGGCATAGATATGATGTATCATTTCTCTTTATCCCATTGGAGTCAGTATAGTGTCGTTGTTTATGATCAAGGATGATGTAGATAGGGAATTGTCTAGGGTTATTAAAGACGTTTCTTGGTGGGGGGGGGCTGGTGCGGGTGGGGTGGATTTGGGGGGTGTACTGGGGGTTCGGGTTGTCTAGGAAGGATGAAGTGATTTATTATAATGTATTTGTCTTTTAGTGTTCTTGGGGGACGGTGATGAGGGCACGGTTGTTGGCATTGCGGGGGACAGGATGGGTGGCAGAATAGTTGTTGAGCAATGTTTAGTGCACTTTTAATTAGTTTGGTGGGGCTAGAATGATGGTTTCTAAAATCGGTTGGACTCATCATATTAAGACCATTGGGTAGGGTGATTTGCTCTAGCCTAAGTATATTGTGCATTAGTAACTTTTGTAGTAGTTTAAGCGATGTTTGAGGGTTTAGGCCGTGGATGTTTTGTGCTTCTTTCATCCAAACATTTTCGAGCGGGGAAGTGTTTAATAGGAAATTGTCCATTGTACTTTTTAAGTGGACTCCAGCTTCTTTTTTGAGTAGGAATAGTGTTCTAGTTATAGGTGAGCGGACACAGTGGTGATATTTGATGCGAGGTATTACTTCAGAGCCACCAAATTTTGCTAATATAGATTGTAGTAGTCCATTGTAAATTTTCCCTAGTCTTCCTGTGTCATTAAGGGCATGTTGTAATTGTTCACCGATACATCGTAGATAGGCGTTTTTAAGTGAGAAGGCTTCTATTCCAAATAGATTGTGAGGGAGTTGCATGGCTATGTTTGATGTGCATTTTGGAATTCCGCATATTATTTTGTGGAGGGCGATAATCTTTTTGTCTAGTTTCTTGATGGCAGGTAAGGAATATGGTACGGCGTAGAAGCTGTATGCAATTCCAGCCCGTATGACTGTGTCTGCCATATTAATTTTTTGTTGCATAGTGGCTGGGAAAGCTACTAGTTCTTTGCATTGTTTTACGACTTTGGTGGTGGTGGTGTGTATTTGTGTTTTCCATTTTAGTGAGGAGGCTAGGTTTATTCCAAGATATGTATATGGCTCGTTTTGATTTAACACTGGAATAGGTTCGTTTCTGTAGTGTATATTGGTGGCTTGAATATGGACTTTGAATGCTATGGGGCTCATTTTGGATTTGTTTGGGCATCCAGTTACTGCGCATTTGGGGATCCCAAGGTCCATGCCGGCCCATTCAGAAAATTTGTCCAGTTTATTGAGTTGTATTTGTAGGGATTTTAGTTTGTTAGCAATGATTGCTAAGTCGTCGGCATATGCTGCTGAGGAGATTTTTACTTTAGAGGTTCCGAATGTGTATCCGTTATTTCCTTGTTGTAACCATCTAAGGAGGGGTTCTAGAAATATGAGGAATAGGTATGGGCTTAGGGTATCTCCTTGTATTGTTCCTCTTTGAATGGGGATAGGCCATGTTTTACCAAAGTGTACTCCAGTGAATATAGTAGTGGATTGTGAGTATATGTTCCCAATTAGTTTTATGGCATCAATTGGATATCCGAGGTCTTTCATTATGGCTAGGAGTCTTGCGTGGTCAATGGATCCAAAGGCATTTTTGAAGTCTATGTAGAGAATGTAGATGTTTTGGTTTGTGAGTCTTGCATCTTCTAATGCAGCAATAAGTACTTAGAGTTATCTGGATGTTCCTCTTTCTGCTCTAAATCCTTCTTGACTATCATGTAGTGTTTGGTGTTTTTCTCCGTAGGCAGAGAGGATAGATGTCAATGTGCTTGTGTAAAGTTTGTATATGGTGTTAGCTAGAGCGATAGGTCTATGGTTCGTTAGTTGTGATGGATCTCCTTTTTTGTAAAGTAGAATTGTGAGGCTAGTTTTCCATGATGTAGGGATTTGTTTCTCTTTATAGCAGTGTTTGAAAAATAAAAACAATAATTTGTGGAAACGTGGTGGCATGTTTTTTAGAATTGAGTTGGGAATTTTGTCAGGGCCAGGGGCTTTATTATTACCGAGGTTTTTGAGGCATAGATTATATGTTGTTTGATCAAAGTATGTATGGAGTGGGATTTGAGGTTCTCCTCGTTGGTCTATGGTAAAGCCGTCAAGGTCGTGCCATGGGTATTGTCTTACACTACACGTACAATGTTGTGGGTGTCTTGGTTGGTGATGGCAAGTGGGGACTGTGGGCCGGTTACTAATGGATTGTTGTATGTAAATTTCTTTTGCGATGTCTTCAGGGTTGGTTAGGATGTTGTTTTGTCTATCCGTAATGGAGTCAAGCGGTGAGATTTCGGAGTTTTTGAATACTTTCTTATTTACTTTCTTAGGGCTCTTTTCGTAGAGTTGTCTATATTTGGATATTGCTTTTAGTATGCAATTTTTGGTGTATTTGGTGGTTATGTTTCTAGCTTGTTTATTGGCGGTTTTTGCGATAGCTGCTATTTCGTCTATCCATACATTTAGCGAGGTGTTTGTTGTTGGAGGGTGGGGGATTTGTACATGTTGGTGGTTACGTATTTTAGTTAGTATTGGGTGCGTTTGCCAGTTCGGGTCATTTTTCGTAATGTATATAGTTTTCCTAATAAGATGGTATGTAGCTAGGTGTTTTTTCCATTGTTTAGCTAGTTTGCGCGGTAGGAAGCCACCTTGTTGGGCTGTGCGATTTGTAAGTTGTTGTATTGGGGTTGCACTACATGTTTCTTCTATGGTTTTTGAGATATTTTCTACTATGTTGTCTAATGTAGCGCATGCCTCTTCCCATTTGGTGCATGTGAGATGGTCGTGATTTTCAAGGAGGGTGATTAGGGTGTCAATTTGCGTGGTGTTTTCTTCAAAAAACTTAGTATTAAACTTTCCCAAGTTGTCAGGTGGTATCGGGTTTAGAATCCTAGTATGCGTATTGTTGTTTTGGGGTATGGGTCTTGCTAGTAATGCGTTGTGTGGTATATGCAGGGTGATTGGGTAGTGGTCTGAGTTTAGGTCCATATGGGTGTTTGTTGTAGAGGAGTATCTGCCATTATCTTGTGAGTTAATATAGAAGCCATCGATCAGGCTGGTGGATGTATAGTTGTTGCCACCTTGTCTTGAGAATGTGGTATTTGTTGGGATATATTCTAAGTTTAGAGATGTAGTAAAGGTTTTCCATTGTATATCTATGTCTTGTGGTGGTGTATTAAGATTGTCGTTTTGTCTACCTATAAGTGCAATATCACGGTTAAAGTCCCCACACAGATTGTATATGTGATTTGGGTGGGCGGTGATTTGATCGGTGATTGTGGCTTTTATGTTAGGAATGAGTTGGATATCCTCTATGTGTGTGGGCATGTACATGTGGATAATTAGCCATGGTTGTAGTGGTTGATTGTTTATTCGTATTATTTGGAGATACGGTGAGATGTTTACAGGCGTTGGAATTTTGGTGATATTCCCGGGAAAGGCGTATTTCTTGTGTATGAGTGTAAGTAGTCCACCCCTTCCTTGTGTGTAAGGCATTCTTTGATGAAGACACCTTGTGATTGCGTGTGTGTTATTAAATATGAGTTTATATTGGGGAAATAAGTTTTGGATGTATTTTGTGGATTTTGTTGCTGTGAGTTTGGTCTCTTGAATAACAATAATTGCTGTGTTTGTTTGTATGTGGGTAATGAGGCTTTGTAGGTTGGGTAAGGCTGTGTTAAGTGATGCTACATTCCAGGTTATTATGTTTGTTTCTTGGTTGGTGCTGATGTTTATTCTTGTTGTTTGTGTGGGGATGTTTGGGGGTGGTGGCGGGTGGGAGTATTCATTTAATGTTTCAAAGCATCGAAGGGACTCGTGTATTAGTTTATCTGGCAAAAAATGAAATTTGTTTTGGATTTCAGTTGGGGTTGGCAACGTTTCCTGGCTGTGTATGAATTTATATAATTTTTTATTTATCGAGTCATGGGGTTGTATTATATCTTGGTGTGTTGTGACAAATTTGGTATAGGGGTGTTGGGTACGGATATGCCTTTCTGGGCGGTTGTTAAGGCTGGCTAATTTGTTTATGAGTGTGTTAGTCCATTCTATGTTAAAGTGATAGATGTTAGGTTGAGCTAGTATATTATTGCATGTATTTATTGAAGGGCTTATTGTTGTAATAATGGCATATAGTATATGAGGTAAAGGTGAGTGGTTTATCGTTTGTATGTATTGGTGTAGGTGTGGGAATGTCAAAATTGATTGTTGGTGCGACATGTGATCATTTTTTAATATAGGAGCAAACATGTTTGCGAGGTGTTGGTATTCCGGGTGAAGTTTAATTGTATTAGGGATGAAGTAGGTTCTAGCTTTTTGTTTGTGTATCGTTGGGTGTGTACTCAATACATCTGGCATTGGCCCTGGGTTGGTTTCAATGTCTCCGCATTGTAATAACGCTAGTTTATTAACGAAGTGGTATCCTTGGTGTTGTTTGGTTTTTGGATTTCTTTTATTTAGTTTATAATATTTTATTAGTATATATTTGCTTGTGGTAAATAGGTTGGGTAGGGCATGTATTGGTTTTTGTGTATATTTGGGGAAGTAGTGTGTGTGTTTGGTTTGTTTTTGCATGAATTTTGTATTTATAAATAGGGTGTGATAGAAGTTGTGGTGGTGTGAGTGTTTTGTTTGTTTTATTTTGTGGCGAGGCCGGTAGGCCGAGGCCGTTTGGTGCTTTGTTTGATGCTTTGTGGGGTATGTGGTATTTAGTATTTTGATTTTTGTTGTGTATTGCCTTTTTGTTTTTGTTTGTGTGTGTTTGTTGTGTATTAGATGTTGGTTGTTTATTTGTATGTTATTTTCAATGTGTTCTATAAGTAACTTAGTTTTGATTTTAATTTGTATGTTATTTGTTTGTATTTTTGGGGTAGTATTGATAAATACTATGTTTATTATTATTATTTTTGTATTAAATATGTATTGTTTGTGTATTTTTTGTGTAGTATTTAATAATACTGTATGGTATTTATATTGGGGTTTGTTATTTTTTGTATATAAATATACTTTTATTGCATTATGTTTTCTTGTCGCTACGTATGTCAAAACTAGTTTGACGTATCCATGTTACCGTCTATTTCGGGTATGTCGGGGTGATCGGCTTGGAGAGTTTCCAGTGTGATGCGCATTTGTTTTTGGAGGAGTGCAATTTGTATTCTTGAGTTGCAGTTTGACTCTGCTTGGACTTTGTCTGCATATATTTTTGCTTCTTCTACAATTTCTTCTTTGAGGAGGCTCATTTCTTTCCGAATTACCACTGCTCCTTTGTTGACCGCCTCTTCTACCATTTTGCTCAAGTCCGCCTTTGTGTAGCCTTTTGAGGGAGCATTCTCCAAGGCTTGAATTGTATTGGCTAGTGCAGTGTTAACATCGGCAAACCCCAGTCTAGTAAGTTCTAGCGGAGAAGGAGCGTCAATTCCATCTAGACTCTTGGGGTGGGGTGAAAATTCCACGTATTTGCCAAGGATCGGATGGTTTTGTTTTACGTATTTCTTATAGACTGCCGCATTTAGACATTGCACATTGCATGATCCTACATGTTTCCCTTTTTCCAATCTAAAGAAGATACCTGCTACATTTTCCTCTCCAAAAAGTTTCTTTATACCCTCTTCTAAGGCTGTGGTTGTTTTGGTTTTGTTTAGATTTTTTGCAATTAAAACCACCGCATTCTTTCTAGCCTTATCATCCTCAGAGAGTTTTTCGGTGCTAGCAAAGTTAACTTCCATGATTTCATTGAAGAATGAAATCTTGTAAGTTTTGATTTTCTTAGCTTGGTCCGGAGATGGTGTTTTTATCCATGCAAATTCTGCACTATCATTTTTTTGCACATTGGTAATTTCAAACTCATATCCTCGTTTGAAACTATCCTTCACAATCTCTTCATGGAGTTGAAACCATTTTTTGTCTTTCAGTGTTGGGCTAGAGATTTTGACGGATAATAGGCTTGCAATGGCTATTGAATCAAATGATTTAAAGACCTTTCCTCTACAATAGGTTATATTATCCAATTTGAGGATAAATGACCTTATACCTTGTAGAAGGTCATTGGCATCTTTCATTGGGTTTTTGAGGTGGAGTTTGATTGTACCACTCCACCTCTTAGAGCCATGAAAACAAAGAATAGCTATCGGTTCTCCTAGCATTTCTCCTAATTCAATGTTCATAATTTTCAATCTAGCCTCCGTTTTTGCAAGTATTTCATCTCTTGACAAATTCCGGTCACACAACTCAAATGTTATAGCTACTTGATAGTCTAGGGCAAATCCCCCCTCATCCACCTCTACATCAAAGGGGACTTGGGTGAGATTGAAATGCCCACCCTCTTTTCCATCTATTCTTTTAGAAGGCCAAGCTTCTTGGGAAATGTATGGAAAAGAGGGGACTGCCTCTAGGTGTTCCAATGCCTCATCATGTATCATCCCGAATTTGACAAGTTCACTAACGGAGAGTGTTGGTTCTAGTGGTTCACCATTTTCACATGCAATTGCATTAAGTGCATGATATCCAAGCCAAAAGGGGGGGCGTTGGGGTGTAATTTCTTTGCCCTTAGCCTTCTTTTGACTTGACACAATCATAACACCAACTTGCCGTTTTTGACCATTCAACATTATGTCCATATTATCGTTTTTTTGCTCAAACAATTTCCTAGTAGTGGCAGCAACATTTGCGGATGTAGACATTCTGTTACAAGTACAATGTTTAAGTAAGTGACATAGTTGTTGTGGAGAAAGAGCAAAGTTTATCACCCCTATTTCAAATCCATTCCACAAATTAAGTTGTGGGCCGTCTTGGATATTGATTTTTGGGAGAAAGCAAGCATGTGATGTGTGTGAGTTTACACCATGGGAGATTATCCAATATGAGGTGGCTATGAGCCAAAGGACAAGAGTAATGTTGGTTGCATAAGCAACTTTCATTTCTAACTAACTAGCCTACTACTTCTAGGAATTGAAAAAATGCTATGTGCCTAATGGGCTATTATGTGTGTGCAATCTAAGTAAAGGGCTACTATAATGAAATTAAATTTTGTTTGTGAATTTATGTGTATGTGTGTGCACTATGTGAGAAATGCTCCAATGTGGGTGACTATCTTTCTAAGTGAGTGTTTTCTAAGTACACCTATATAATTGATGGGTGGTTAAGAACTTTACCTTGGTAGCACCCAGCAGTTCACTGGCAGTTGGAGGCGGTCGGCGGCGGTCGGCGTCAGTCGGCGGCGGTCGGCGTGGCAGCAACCTCGTGGCCGTCGACAGCAGCGACCTCGGGCATCAACAGTTTCACCAACCCCGGCACCTGGATGTTATGTCCACTTGGTCGTGGGCACCAGTGGTCGTTCGAGCAATACTTCAGCAATCAGCACCCTTCAATCAGCTACCAGCAACGCTCCGGTAGCCAACAATACTCCAGCGCTCCTTGTGACAATTAGTCTCTCGGTTGCTGCAGGGTTTGTCTTGGGGACTTCTCTTTTGTTGCTCTTCAGCAACTTTCTTCTGGGTGTCTTTGATGCTTCTTGGTTTGGTTTAGAATTTCAGGGATCTTGACTGTCTATGCCCAGAAATTTCCTCAGGTACTGGTAACGGCGACCCGTTTAGTAGCAGGTCGCAGCAGGCAGGTACGGGGCAGGTCGGGGCAGGCAGGTCGCAGAGAGTTCGAGGGTCGGTCGCTCCAGCAGCAGGTCGCTCCAGCACGGGGTCAGTAGCAGGGAGCTCTCAGATGGCTCAGGCAGTGGGTCGCAGGTAGGTCGCAACTAGTAGGTGGCGGGTGACTAGGTCGCAAAGCAGTCGGTCGCAGGTGGTCCAGCAGGTCGCAAGTCGGCAAGAAGGGATTCTATCTTCTAGTTTTGCTGCTACCTTTCTAGATCTGAGTTAGGGTTCTTCCTTCTTTGTGTGCTCTACACCAAGCTATTATGATGGGCGGATGCTTCTGATTCTCACTGGGGGTAATCTAAATCCTCACAGAATCTGGTTCTCACTATACTCTAAATCCTTCTCTCTGAGCCCAAATGAGTGTCTTTTCTTGTAAACCCAAGATTCTATCTCTAAGACGTATCAAGGTATCCTTAATCACTCCTGAGGTTGGTGTATCGTCTCCGTTTCGTGATCTGTTCTGGCTTCTCCTTCGCCGCGGATGTGCTTTTCGCAGTTGCAAGTGCAGAGACAGCTTGCTTCACTTGTCTTCTTAGGTTGTGACATCGGGTTGTAGGCTGCTGGGATGCTTCTTGTGGGTGCAGTCCACGACTTGATGTAGATCGGCTCCGGAGTGTGGACTTCGGTGTAGATCCAGAATGTAGGCTTGGTGTAGATCAGCTTCGGAGTGCAGGCTTCAGCGTGGGCTTGGTGTGCTTCGATCGTGTAGCAGCTTCAGTGTGTGATGTCTTCGGTGAGCAGCTACGACAGTGATGCTTGCTTCTGGCCTGTTTCGGTGGGCAGCTACAATGGTGATGCTTGCTTCTGGCCTTTGGGTTTTTATGTTCAGTGAACGAGTTGTTTCAGGTGGCCGTTGGGTGACCTTTCAGATGCCGAAGAGGTGGGTGGAATGGGGGGAGAGGTTTGGGGAGCACCAGATGCCCGCTGCTTCAACCCTACCTCCCTCCTCCCTTACCTCCTGCAGCCTCCCCACATGCCGAGACGACCCTAAACTGACGTTTCTATGTCAAGTAGAGAGACAATTCCATGGCTGGGAATCGAACCGCCAACCACTCCGTTTGGTTTGGGTACCTCTTCACTATCATTTGATTGTTTAGGGTTTAGGGTTCACTCGAAAGTCTTCACTTTGGCCTTTACACTAGTACTTGATGTTTGTCATATTTTGCTTTTCCCTACAAAGTGTGTTTACATGTTGGGAGCTCTCCAAGATTTCATGTGGCTACCACACTGATTATCCCAATTGGTGTTTGTTACTATTTGGAGGTATGCAGTGCTATAACTATTTCATAAAAATGTTATTTTTGTACCAAGCAAAATTGTTCGTGTTCTATAATGTCCAAACATCCTATTGAACTTTTGTTAGTAAAAATTGAATTCATGAGTAAGACATTAGTACACTATGTGAATCTGAATAGTACTACACAGTAATTGGGATAATTAGTGTACTAAGCATTATTTGAATACACTTTTGTCTTTCCAATATGCATTCTCCACACATGGATAAAGGATTGTGTATGTTGGTTATGTGTTGTGACTCAAATTTGATTTGAAATCCGTCCATAAGTCCCAAGTCCAAGTCACCTTTTTTGTTGGGAAATGGTTACCTTCTTGCCCATGGGGTGGGGTTCTTCATGCCAAGTACAAACTAACGTGAGTTTTAAAATGGATATTATTTGAGGCATTTGCGTACATAGTTTAACTTAAGAGATAAGTATTGTGTTTCTCTAGTGTTTATATTTATAGAAATGTACTTAGAATTTGGAAGTAAAGGTAGATGACATACAAAAGGGGGCCCTAGATTTAGAGATGTTTTCTTGACAAGACATGTGCTAGTTTCATGCAATCTATGTTTTCATCCAATAATATTATTGCTCTTAAAGCTTCAATGACATGTGTTTAGGGTCAAATTATTGTGAATTGCGTCCTATGGATTTGAAAAGAAACCGTTCAATGACTTTCTCATTGGAAAGTGAAAGTAACTTGTATACGTCATAAGGGCCTATTTATTTCATGATTTATATTTTGTGTATATAGTGGAGACATTTACATGATTAAAAAAAAGTATATACAAGAGTCCATTTTATAGCCTATTTTTAGTATGTATACATTTGTTTATCTATAGATTTCTTGCATACAAGGGATTTTATTACATAATATGCACATCATATGGTATTCCAATGAACACTCCACCCCCTGGGCCTTCTTGCTTTTTCCTTGGTCATCAATGTGGAGTTGGGACAAGAGCTCATGTTCACGACACATGTGGGGGTTGGTACTATAGCATATATTTAATTATTTGTCCATTGGGCCATGTCATTTGGACCCCCCTAGGTCTTACATTCCTCCATAATGAAAAAATTTGGTTCCACAATATTGTAGATTGTTGTTTTATTCAACACCTTGAGGGCCAAAAGCTAGTATCCACATTGGATCAAGCTATGTCTTGACCAATGTGGATACAACATGTGGCGAAATAGTTTTATGTTAGAGTAGACAATAACTTACAATAGTTACCAACATATTAATGTCATAATTTTACGTTATAAATCGGAGTGATGCACCATGTTTTAGAAGACCCTCATAATTATGATGTGAGCATAATGTTTTTCTAAGAATTACTTTGTGTTTGAGAGTATTTTTTGCATGGTTGAGACGCGCACATTGCAAAGCACATCATTTAGGGTAAAAACTAGAAATCTAATACAGTGGCATCCCCAAATACACATGCTTTGAGCAAAAATATATAGTAAAATATTCACCCTATAATTTATCTTTTTTCATGTATAACACAATGTGCATGCAACTAAAATGTGTCTACAACCATAAATGTAGTGCACGTCTACTACCAATCTTTGTCAGTACTATCATAGTGCACATATACAATTTCATCGACTCCAAAATTCATGCAAAAGTCTAGATTTAGTATATAAAACTTGCTCGGATGAGTTTTCATAAACACAACATTATTCAAATGATGTGATGTGTTCATGGACCCCATATTAGTTTCAAGATTAAAGCATGTAGATGCCGGAATTCCAATGCTTCGGACTGAAGCTAAAGTTAGGGCATGTGAACACAACTCGTCAACTTAGTAATGTTATGAACAATACACAAAAGTAGTCATAATAACCAACCACATTACTATTTACCAATTCCAGTATAAAACAATTCTCATATTGGAAAAATAAAATTGTTGTAACATATCCTTCCAACTCACATGTATTCTATCCAACCTTGTGACTCAGTTTGGATTGAGACCAATGACACTTTAAAGAAGTGTGTACGGTGCATCATCATCATCATCATGTACCGATATAGCCTTTTCATGAGCAGGGTCCTCATGTGAGATGTGGTTCTTGAAACGAGAGCACAAGAAGTGAATGAAAAAGATTGAAAAGATTGAAATGAAAATAAAATTTTTAATGTCTTTTGGTTGATACTTTCATAGGAAATAATTTAAAATAAGAATTTAAAATCAAAAGAGAAAGTGCTACTATAAATATTTATTAATTTCATTGATGACCTAAAGTTAGGGATGGCTTGTACCTCTTATGATGAACTTTGAAGCACTCAACATACAAAGTTTCGACCATCATTTTTTTAGCATGTTCTATACTTGTATATTTCATATTTCAGATTTCTACACTAGAGTTGAACTTAACATGTTCTTCACATTTGTAGTAGTTGTGGCGGAATAGGTGGAGGTGTAGGGATAGAAAACAAATGGATAAAGTGAAGAAGAGGAGATAAACTGTTTGTTTGCACATGGTTTATGCCCTTTGTGATGCACTTTGAAGTGCTCAACGGTTAAAGCTTCAACCATCATTTCTGCCCATGTTTTATAGACGTATATTTCTTATTTTAGATTTTGACACTAGGGTTGAACTAAACATGTTCTTCACTTTTGTAATAGTTATGTGGAAATAGGCGGATGTTTCTAAAAGATTGGATGAAAACAACGATGATGTTAGAGCTACATAACAAGACCCGACATTCTAGGGTGTAGAAATTGAATAGGCCACGTGTCTTGCCTAGAGAGGGCTTATAATAAAAGGCCCTCTTAAAACTTAACGTAGAAGCACATACTGTGATATAAAGCGAGGCACCCAAATGTCCAATCACCACCAACCCCGGCTCATAAAATCCAAATAATAATCAATGAAGTAATCAATAGTAACGGCCCATGGCGCAGCCCCGAGATTTCTGCAAGATTCTCTATAGAGACTTCCTGGGGAAGAAATCATCCATTTGTCCACAGAATACATCCATCACTTGTCCTTGTCGCCTCGTCTCTCGAGCGTCCACGGCAGTGCCTTGCAGAAGAAGCCTACAAGCTTTGGAAGGCTCTCTGATGAGTCGCACAATACTTAAGCATATACGTGCAATTTGTACGCGGCCAATATCGATCATCACGACGCGATGCGGCCTAGTCAGCGTCGTCAGTGTATCAGAGTGACCGATAACTGAAGAATATTTTGTCAGGTCGAGCACACGGTAGTAGGGATCTTAGGCCTCTGCAACTTGTTCACATTCTCGCGGCACCGATTCCCGGTACAGACGTGCATTCGGGAAGTAATTTCGTCACCCGTGTTCTGACGATCGGGCCAAGAGGTCCAAGGAGTGGTTACAGTGGGGAAGAGATCGTTTCGAAGTCGAAGTTCGGACGGTGTGGCAGTGGGGGTTTTGAGTTCTCTGTAGCGGTACCTTCGAGGTTAGTGGTGCTTGCTTTTCCTGCTTACGGAATGTGGCGGGGTTTGGGGATTGACGATTTGGGATCAGTGGGTTTGGGGATTGACGATTTGGGATCAGTGGGTTTGGGGTTTACAAAAATGCGGTTGTGATGTTATGGTGGGAGTGAGGGTGAATGTGTTGTGGTGTAGGATTTCCTATGTGCTTGCTCTCTGTCGGGCCCTTGGTTGGTTGGTGGGGGGTTTGAAACCCCAGGCAGCGGTGTTGGAGTGAATTCTAGGTTGTGATGATTTGCTTTTATGTCAAGTCTTGGATAGCAAAGAATTCGGGAGCAGCCAATGGTTTCAACCAACCAGGGTGAAGCCAGGATTCATCACTTGTTCAGATTTAGAGACCTGACCATAAAATGGCATCTCTAAAAGACTTGGTTGGTCTTTCATGTTTATCATAGACTTGGGTTGTCATCTCTGTTCCAATTCGACACCCTCAGGAAGAGGAAGTGGAGGTATTGATGTGTTAGGATGGATGAGTGGATTTGTTGATGACTTGTCAAGGCTGGTCTTTGTAATTGGTGATTTAGTTTAGTAGACATTTTGGGTCTGCCTTCCTTCAGAACTCATAGGGCTACGTTACTATTTAAGTCGTACAGAAGAGTTACACTTCACATTCGTTTTCATTGTGTGCAAAAAGCTCTGAGCCTAGTTCCATTCTGACGGTTGTGGCTTCTGTGCGAGCATGGAGATGAGGGTTTTATTTTTTGCTAGATGAGTTCTTCTATGCAAGTGTTACTCTTTGCTCATTGACACATCCTGTGTAATTCCACAGAAAGTTCAAGCGTCCCGACATCGTTTTCTGGATGGTTTGTGAAGGTGGGAAATTGGCGGGAGTGCAGTCGGTACGGAGGAGGTTTGGCGGAGATTTGGGGATTGGGAAAGGGTTGGGGTTTGCCCGGGAGCTGTGAGTTGCGAAGGGGAAAGGTGAGGGATAGCAATGGCGATACCGATGCCAGCAGAGTGGGAGTGGATGACAGATGCGATGAAGTGGAAGTCGTATAGCCCTGCACTTAGCGCTGCAATTGAGGCAGGCTATCAAGCAGGGAACTTCTCTGTAAACTTGGGCCTACAGTCGGCCTCTGCACCCACCCACTCCATCACCTTCCAACACCAGCCTCCTTGCCAGGTGGGCCATTCTCTCCATCCCGTGTTGATAAGGATTAGGATTCTTTTAGTATTTATTGACCATAAGCAACTTGCCTCCCTTAAGGCCTCATGTGGGGAGATGTCAGAGGAGGTCCGCATGAATTATCAGATGGGTGACGTGAAATACCTCAAGAATGTGGTCCAGGAATATGTTACTCTTGACACTCCTGCGCAGAATATTCCAGCATGCCTGGAGCAGAAGTCAAGGACACTCAATATGAATAGATTACTTATAATACTTAGTGCTTTTGGTGGTATTTATCTTGGCGACCAGCCTCAATAAAAGGACCGGGGGGGGGTCTGTTATAACAGAATATAGGATGCATTATCTTTAGCTGATTCTGATTTACATGGTAGCGTTGGTTGCTTTGCAGATAAATGAGATCACTGGACGCATTAGACCAGTGAGAAGGAGTGTGGTACAGCCCTCTGGAACTTCAGAATGGCAGTGGTGGGAAGACGAGTCTGGCCAATGGCAACCTTACGATGCAACTATTAATTCCCAGATAGAATTTGCATGGGGACAGTGCAGCAATAGAAACGGATTCTACCAAGCCAATGCTCCTGCTGGTTTTATTATTTACATCCATCGCCGCAAATATACCATCCAATTTGAGGCGGACGCAGTCCAGACTAATCTGACCTCACAGTATTCCCGCAAAGTTCGACGACGCCCAGTTCCCGCAGGAGCTGGTGCATGGGTTGTGGGAAGTGTACCCACACTTCAAGCTTCTGGTTCGCATCAGACAGGTCCTGCAGATTCGCTATCTTATAATGCAGAAGATCTACAGGCCTATGAGGAAACTTCAGATAATGACTGTCCGATTTGTGTGAGTAGTTTAGTGAAGAAGAATGCAGTCAGGCTGGCCAAGTGCCGTCACACGTTCTGCAAGGAATGCATCGTGAGGTGGTTTAAAACTCGACCTACTTGTCCGATATGCACAATGGCTTATGGTCTGATTACTGGCATGCAACCACTCGGTACAATGAATGTCCGCATCCTTCCAGCTGGAAGCCCCGAGGAGCTTCAAGGCTACCCAAACACAGAAATTATCCAAATTTTCTATAACTTTCCAAACGGAATACAGGTAATCTATTCAGTTGTACTGGGAATCGTAGCATTGTAAGATTGGCCTCTATTTCTTTTTGAGCGAGTATGGAAGTTGGAGTAGTGGTCGATCTGGATGGACAACCAGCAAGTGCGCGTGGTTCCACGACCTTGCAATTTATTATGTGAGCTAGTGGTGGATTGCCCGAATAGCTACTTGTGGGAATTGGATGTTGTTTTTAGTGATTTGGAAATTATTTTGTAAATAGGGTACAGAGCATCCAAGTCCAGGAAGACCATACACAGGGACACATCGGGTTGCGTACTTGCCCAAGACCAAAGAAGGTGAAGAAGTCCTTAGCCTTTTAAGGACAGCCTGGGAGCGGAGATTACTTTTCAGAGTAGGAACATCAGTCACCACTGGACGAACAGATGTGGTTACGTAAGTTTTCTGCCATGTGGTTAGGTGGATTTGTTGGATTTGTCAGATTTTGGAAGTTTGTTTAGGGTGTAATGAATAGGTGTTTGCCTAAACTTGCTACACAATGTCACTGGATGTGATTGGCAAGGAATATTTCCTGTCTTGTATAGTATCAAGGCATGTAACATGTCAGTGACTCCCTAGATGTTACTCCTGGTAAGGACAGTAGCAACAAATCCTCAATGTGATAGGTCTGCCTGATGCCATCTACTATTGTCCTATCAGTGTGCTTAGAACAGTGTCGATTTATGAATGCAGATGGTCAGGAGTGCATCACAAAACCAGCACATGGGGAGGACCAGCCAATTTTGGTTATGTAAGTGTCTAGTGATTTGAGCTTTTGCAGTTGATTTCTTGTATGTTTGCTCTTGCAGAATATTGATTACCAGCAGATTTTGTATGCTTCACATTCATTGTTTGCAGTAGTTAAGTCTTCCAAGGGTTTACACGTGACGCTTTGTGCACATTCAATGTTAATGTTAGGTGTTGAATAAGCCATTAACTTGCTATACGTGCTTTTTGCAGCCTGATGACACATATTTTGCTCGGGTCAAGGCAGAGCTCGCAGAACTAGGTGTAAAATGAAACAGGCACTGTAAAGAATGAAATGCATACAATGTGGCATGTTACAGGTGGCTCTTTGGTGAACAAGAGTGGTTATGCGTACCAAGATGCAGGGACTCAACGTGGTGATTGTACATACATGTATCTCAGTTACTTGATGGGCAAAACTGCTAGTCAATCATATCCCGGACAAATATCAGCAGATTTGATGATTAAAGCCCCCCCAGTCTTTTCTGGTTCCAGTTGGATGACCTTTCAGAGCAGTTGGGAAGTGTCTCAACAATAGAGAATTCGAAATTCAATTTTTAGCTGTACAGGTTCTGAAACTATGATTTCCTTGGGATGTTAGCGTTTAATGGGAGGATGACCATTATATATTTTGTAACTTGACCCTAGGCAACGGTATTTCTTTGCCACTGAAGGTGAAAGGCATTGGTAACAAAGCACAGGTCTGAATTTGCGGATTGGGTTAATGGGTTAATGGGTTAAAGATTTGCTTAGTCTATATTCGGGTTGAGGTTTAGTCTTTTCTTTCCTTCATAGATAGGAGTGGATGTTGCCATCATCCCAACTGAGTGATGGCGTTTTTGAGTGTTCCAACATCTACATTCTGGATGTCTTTCAACTTCATCAGTTTGATCCACAAGAATACGCACTCTGGACAGACTTACTACCAGGTCATTCCCAGAGCATAAAGGGTTTCTTTCAAGAAATGTTGAGTAATGTATGTCCACTTCAATAGTTTGAACAGCAAGTAGATTGTGATTATCACTGTTAAAGCTATTTGCAAGAACGTCATGCAGGGGAGATGTGTTACCAAGAGTTTTCATAGTTGGTTTGTACAATTCAACCATTTTTTTTAATTAACACCTTAATTCTTAATCGCGAGTTTGAATGATGAAGAATGTCCTATGACGAAGGATGGATGCCTACTTTGCTAAAATTCACCTCTTTAATTGTATAGAGATATTTGCGTTTGGAGTACGCGTGGCGATGTTCCTAGTCTTATAAGACTCAGTAACCACATAATATGACGAATTTGACAAAATATCAGCTTCAGTACTTTTACTGCATTAACATTCCTCAATGAGCGAAAAGAGAAAAATGGGAGTCACACACATGGCGCCACCCCAGGGGCTCGAACCCTGGACCACAAGGTTAAGAGCCTTGCGCTCTACCAACTGAGCTAGGACGGCGCGGGGATTTGTCACCATGCTCTCTTCCACGGTCCCAGTCACGCCGCAGCTTCACAGACGGATGATGTCCTCAAATGGTAACGTTGTAAATCATACTGTGTCAGTTTACCGTTCTTTCAATCTTGCAGAGTTTCCTAGATTTTCCTTCAACCCGCATCTCCTCTATGATTTCCCAAGTTATGTGCATTTTTGACACAACATGAAGATGTTTACCTTGTGCCATTTGTAGGAAATTATTTGATGGCCAGTAGTGCTGTGTATTGAAGTTTAAGGCTGGTCAAGGTGCTCCAGACCCTTCACCTGGTCATGAATTGAATGTGCAAGTGGACGCTTGAAGGGTTCCGCCTCCCCCTCAAAGTGGGTGTGCTTTCTTCTTTCAATTCAAGCTTGTTGTTGGCTAATTGGCCTACTGACTCAAAATAAAATAAAGATGTGCAAGTGGATCTCAAGTAGACATGGCTGGCAAGACTTGTAACTTCTATATGATGCAAGGGTATAAACATTCCACACTCTCACCTTTTCTGCAATTTATCGTTTTGAAATCAACTACGATTTTTTGGAGCCACTGAAGATTCCATATGCTTTGGTGGAGTGTCTGTTGTTTTTGGTTGTTTCAGCTTTCAGTTCTTGACAGAGGTGCAAGTCCGACACATACGTTGTAATGTTTGTGTTGAACTTCATGTTTTCAGAATCATGCCACTTTTCAGACAAAGCTATGCCAATTATGTTTGTCCCTACGTGTTCCACTTCATGTTTGTCAATATACAATTCACCTAGTAGGCAGCTATATTCAAGTTCAGTAGGTTTTCGGCTATCTAGGAATGTTTCTGATATTTCTAACATAGTATTACATCAAACTAGAGCTCGCCACAAACAAGTGTTGCAACATGAGTTCGGAGTCAATATAACAAAGACTTTGATCATCAATAAACACTAAAATCTCTTTTGTGTGATGATCAAAGTATGCCCCAACGGTTATGGGCCCACTTGGATGAAGCAAGTATTAACAATGACTTAGAGGAGGATACAAATTAGAGTCGCCAAGGTAGACAAAGAGTCTGCATGACAAGTCTTCAAATATGATGGAAAACATTTCGGATTATGGAAGCATCAAATGAGATAGTGATGGAGGGGCGTGACATCTTTGACATTGTATATTGAACCAACACACTAGCAACAACAATTGATATGGACCTTTCCATAGCTCTTTTGGGCGGTTTGAACCACATGTAAGGTTCATGATGTATTGAAAGATGAGAGTTAATAATGACAATCTACGGAGGATACAAGATGAGCTCTTGAAGAGTGTCCCCATAGCGCTTCCATCCCAAACATGGGACAAAACCAACAAACGAGCAAGGAGAATTATATACCTATTGGTGAACTGTGCTCCATTATGAGAAAATACATTTTAGTTTTGCACCAACAGTGGATGTCAAGGAAAAATTGATCAAGTAACCAAATTTACTTGACCACAAAATCAGGTAAATTGCACATGTAAACAATCGTGAACATTAGAGTTAATAGTATGGTTGCATTGATTTGGTGTAAGCTATTTTTTTTTCTTGGGAGGGAAGTACTTGCCATCGTGGTTTACTTGTAAGGTATGCGGGTGCCATTCGATTACTTTTCTTATTTGAACACCTGTATTTGATTGGTGTGTAGTTCGGTGAGGATCACAAAACAAATGCCATAAAGATACATGTTTAAAAGAGATTGGACTATGTCTTCAAATTTTATCAACTACTCCACAATCAATAATGAACACGATTATGAAAACCTACGTGTTTAGTTAAAAAATCAACAAACGTGCACTTCCAATAACCATACTTAAATAAGGGGAGGTTTGTTTCTCGATCCAATTTTTTTGCTAATGCCTCGTCTAGGATTTGCTAATGCAACACAAGTTCCGTTGTGTAAATCTAATCGCTAGAAGTTGGAGAACGTGGAAAACAAGCTGAATACCACCCACATACCTATAGGTCACAATGGCAGAATTTGGAGCAAAAACATGAATTAATTGTGTTAGGCATGGTTGCCCAAGCCGTTTCATGCATCCTACTTGAGCGACTTAACGAGCCATCGAGGCACATTGAAAGTGAGCCGAAGCTGGTATGTACCACGCACGTAGATTCTCTAAGTCAGGTATGTACCAAGTGGATATATTTTCCTGACAGCCATGCCAAATGTGATTAAAAAAGAAGCACCTATCTAACGCCGAACGAAATCGTCCGAATATTGATTGTCGGGCTCCGAAAACATCAGTATTCGCATTGAAGAATTTCAGTATTCGTCCAGTGTGTGTGAGAGTGCGAGAGATCTTTTTTGCCCCTTGCGATATGGTGACTGTTTGGAGTGCGGAGGTGCGGAGATGGCTGGTCATGGAGCCCGTGAAGCTGGCCATGGCCGCCATAGCCATCGCTCTCCTCCAGCTTGGGATGACTAGCTTGTCGCCCGTAAGTAACTTAACCTACGTCTCTAAGTTTACACCTTGGAATCAATCAATAATCCAGGAGATTTTGATTTCTTCAAATTTTTCCAGTCAGTGCAGCAATTTGTTGGCGGTGTTTTCTTTGCTTCCTCTTTGTTCTGTCTGGGATTGCAATCGGCCGGTATATTCGTATTGTTTCAGGTAATTTCGCGGTCACAGCAAGTAGACAAGTAGACACGAAATAATTGCCCTGGCTGTGGATGTACATAAGAAGTTGAGCGATCCGGAAGGGTATTTTACGATTAGAGAAACTGAGTTGCATTGTGGCTGTTGTATTTTGCAACATGGTCTGATGAAGTCTCGATGGTGTCAAATCTCTCCAAGAAGCTTGGAAGTAGGATATATATAGATTACGCGACCATCCGCAAACGTGTGTTACCGGTCTTTCTACCGGTTGCGAATGGAAGGTCCTCCATGACTTCAGGTTGCGGTATTGATTTTTCTTGTTCTTTTCTTAGGTTCTGGCGTCGGCACAAACATATGGAGACAATGCAGTGAATTTCATGAGTTTCAGAGGATTTTCAAGGCTTTGCGGTAGCCTGACGACGTGTGTCGTTGCTGGAGCTGTGACACTGGTGAGATAATTGCCGCATTTCAATTCAAATTGCTCATCCTTTTGTCACATACACTAAGGTAGACGGTGCTAAAACCGTCACTTTAAGCGCTGAGTGTATCAACTATTAGTAGTTTGGTAAAGATTTAGATGTTTCTCGTTAGCAAATGAAAAGGGATTCCAACGCACCAAAGTATGTCTTATTCGAACTCTGTCTGCAAAAGTTATAAGTTAAGGGTTCAAAGTTTTATTGGTAGATGACCCTACACCAACACTGAGAGCCTGATGTTAATGTGGTGGACATTCTCAAAATCAATATGCACTCATTGTGCAAGATTTTAGGGTGTTGCTTTTAGCATGCTCCCACCTCAATCCTCCTCACAAATAGTATGACTGAGTCAGAAAACTATTAGAATTTCGTATTTAGATCATGCTGTGTTGATGTGGACTTAAATGCCACTCTAGAATTCTACAACCGTATAGAAATGAAGTTGTCAATGGGGAAGTGGTGGCAAACTCGTGATTTCTTTGCATTTATAAAGTGAATGAGGATGACATGTTTTTTAAATTTAGAAAGCTGAGGACTTCTTCTGTGAGGGAACATTAAGTGTGTAAATCACCGACCAACTTTGATCGCAAGATTGGAGCTGTCAGAAGTTATCCTCGTTTTTTAATATTGAACTTTCTGGTGGCAGGGACAGAAAAAGAAATTATTCATCACTAAGGCTCCAACCCTCGCATATGCAGTGATCGCAACTGCTGCAGCCATCGCCATTGCTGCTGAAACTGAGGTGCCTTCCTTTGACAGAGCACAAATTGGAGCTTGAATGTGGTGTGAGCATGTCACCATGTACTATTTTATGTTTGTATTTTGAAAGCAAGGATGAATGGGTTGTACATTGCAGGGCACCTAAATGGGTTGTTTCAGCCCTCAAGCCCTTGAGAATTGTTGTAATACTGAGTTCTGCAACTACCAAAAATATCCCTTGAATTAAAAGGCAGCGTGGTGTTTTGTGGCGGTGTAGTTGGAACATGGTCTTGGGAAGGAGCAAGACTTAGCATGGCAATGCTTGATTGTCTTTGTTGTGATGGTATGACCCCCTTACCCTGTCCCCCATGTTGTAGTACATAGTGCATGAGTATAATCTAAGTGAAATTCTTTACCTAACTCTTGGTATACATTGCACCTGCATTGTTTTGCACATTGACTTGTTGTTACCAATTGTTGGCTATACATTAGATTGATCACTTTGTGGAGTGGTGTGAGGGACGTTTGTAATTGAGACATTAACTTACTCTACTTTCCTTGTTGTTCTACACAAAGAAAATCACTATATATATATATATAGATAGATAGATTGTTAAGTTTTGTGGCAACCTAAACTGACTCTTCTGACTTTCTCCTCGCAGGTCCTTCAAAAATTAATGATTCGTCGAGTGTTTACGAAGCAGGATTGGCTTGCATCCTCATTGTTTGTTTGTGGGTGTTTCTTTTCATCACTGCCCTGGGTATTCTTCATAGCTACCTTGGGACTCTAGCACGCTGAATGTCTCATTTGACAAGAAATTAAATTATTTGGTCAAAGTGAACCTTGATTCTGCAACAGGCAAGGTCACTAGCAAGAAGTACATATTTACAGGATTGCAAATATCCTGTGAGGGTACTTCCATGTAATGTCTATCCATTCATTTTCTAAATGTGATTTCTTATGATGCATTGCTAGGTCACCAACATTGTATAAACAGAGGCAATTGACTTGTCAATATTAGTATTGCTCATGTTCTTAAGATACTGACAAAGCAGCCAATTGCCACAACAGTTATCAACAAAGGTGGCCAACAATTCAGTGCCGTGGTACTTATTTCTAAGTGGAGCTTTGGTGGCAATTCTCTATATTGGGTACATAATCTTACTATCTTTTGATAAATCCCAAGTTACCAGATTTTTCAGAGAGTTTATTGCAGAATATGCCAAGCTAGTACTGAGTTCTGCATCACAAACTTCCAAAGGTTGATAAATAATGTTATTATTACACCTAGGGGCGTATAATGCTATTATCATCCAATATATGTATAAATCCTATACAACAAATTTGTACAATGTATGCACATTATCATCTATAGATTGTAATAGTATAATATGACACCCTTATGGAGTATAAAGGAGAATAATAAATTAGTATAGTTACTACAACATGAGTTGAAATTTTTGATGTTGTTTCAACATTTTATTCTTTTTACGTACTAAAATCAGCCTCCCGAAGTTTGTGATGTGGAACAGATGTGTGCAGCTGCACATGTTTTCCCAAGTGCCAATAAATCTTAGAGAAAGTGTGTTGAAAGGGTGAAATGTTGCACTGATAATTGACTGCCTTCAGGCATTGATTCAATAAAGTACATTAGCGACATCTTTAAATAAATGGGTTGAACAGTATGGCTATAGAATGACCACATTGAATATAAATCAGACCCAGAGGACTGATGTTAATGCATCCGTGCAGGATGGAGGGTTGTAACCAAACCTACCAAGATAAATTATATTGCGAACTTGGTACTGCAATTACAGAGCAGGTCTTCTTCATCTCTCTTTTCGCTTCGGTCATCCACCTCATCGGTGCAATTCCTTTCCTTAACCCAATTTTTTCTCTTCACTACAATCATTTGAAAGAGCGTATGGGGGATAACTCTAATAGCGATCTAGCCAATGCAAGGTAATGTGGTTTTTGACATGTCATGTTCTTGTTGAACTCCACCAGGACTATGAACATGTATTGAACGTACAAATGGCTTAGATGGACTTACTGTATATGTGTTAGAGCTCTTTAAAATTATGTTTTGGGGCTCAGCGTTGCACGGGTGTTCAATAAAGAAGAGGTTGAAAAATCGCAATGCAACTGGACCTCCCATAATGGTTTGTTTAGTTTCTGATTCAACCCATGGTTATGGATTTGGAATAATTTGATGGCTGCAATGCCTTTGAACACACTTATCAAGAGTTATGATGAGAGTGATTATTGGCTAGTAAGAAAACTCTCTCAATTGGGCAGTTTGGGCAGCACTTATTTCAAAGTAGGCAATCCAGATACAAATATTACCTGCACTTCTATATACATGGGTGGTGGGCTAATTTGTACCTTCCCTCTGCATATACCTGTAGTTCTGGAAGTTTGTCTCAGCATCCCCTTTCTCGATGCATATTTACTAGATTACTTGTAATTTTTGATTTTCACTGTAAAGTACCCTAACAAGCAAGAGCAGGCTTAAGCTTTAAAATAATGAAGTGAAATGCTTTCAACACCAAGAAGAAATGTGGAGTTCAATGACTTCAGTAGCCTTATGACATGAGATGTGAGCCCAATCTAACTTTCAAGATGTTTGAAGTGCAGGCTTTTTATGGGAGTTCCGCTGCATTGAATCCCTAGTGTTCCACACCAAACACCCACTTTCCTTTGCGAGTGTTCTTCTACTGTCATTTGTAAGCTAAAAGTCTTTCTTCTCATAAGTAGATGGTTCATTCAAATAGTTGTTACCATTGTGAGAAACTTGTAGGAAAGCAAGCAAATCTACAAAATAAGCTCAATTCTTGCAACCAACGTGATCACTCTACAGATAAAATTGATGGGTTGGGTTTTGCAATGATTGTACCAAATCTACAAGGCATCTAGGGTTTGAGGTGTTGATTGTCTCTAATGAACCAAAATGTAGGATGTATATTTTCTGCTCACGGCTCCAACCATATGGATTATACTGATGCCAACCTCAAGTTTGCCAGTGAGAATTGAATTAATAGTTTGTTACATTTGAATTCAGTATCGATACATGGGAATTGTTGAAGCTTGTGTCTTTCCCTCACTTTGATAATATCTTCTGGGGTTGGTGGAACTGTTTCTTGCAGATGGGTGCGGCCATGGCATTTTTGATGTCGTACATGCTGCGTCTCTGTGGTGCTCTCATTTGTGTCATGATCCATCAGGTGCAAAATCATATCTTTGGAATTGTGTCATCTTCAGAGTGAAGTGAGCTGAACATCTGATCATTTCCTTGGTGGAAACATATATGGATTCCACTGTAAGTCTTTGTACTATTCACAGTATTTATTTTTCTGGTTGGCTTTCCCTTTGCTTGCTTGAATTTCTAGACTACGATTGTTTCTAAGTCCTCTTCTATTTTCTGTGGTTGTAGATAATGGTGAACTCGACAGCAGGAGTTGGCAAAGAACTCGATGTGTTGGATTACATTCTGAAGTGGGGTGGCATTGTGAGTTCTAAACTAGATATTACATTCTTGTTGCTCAGTCACTAATCAGGCACAATGCAAGTTTCTCATGAAGTTAATGCAGGTTATGGTATGTAGACCCAAAACATTTGTTTCTAGTAATTGAAGATTCATTGTTGCAACTATTAAATTTCAATTAGTTTATATGACAGAAGCATATTGTAATAAATCCTTAATGACAATTTGTGAATTCCTGTGAAGCTTTGTTATCAAGTATGGTTGGAATTGGTCTATTTTTACCACGACAGGAAACATATGTCCATATTATAGTACACATCGGCACAGTAGATCTTCACCCAAAAAAAATAAACCAGTTGCAATATGGAGATGTGAGTCTTGAGCATCATACAAATACTTCCCAGTAAAGTGCTTAGGTTCTGGGATGGTATGGGATGGTGCAGCTACTGATGTTCGGAATGCTTGCAATTACAATGCTGAAAATGGATCATGGTAGCCATAAGGAAGGGATGGAAACCAAGTTCCAACTGACAGATGAAGATCTTGAAGAACTGGACGACCCTGAATCTGGAAATGAACTTCTTTTGTCAAGTCCTCGGCACGACTCACATGCCCACGACTTGGATTCTGCAGCTCGCTAAGAGGGAAGCTCTTAAGGTGTGAAATTTCTTGGTCTAGCACAAGAGACTTTAACAATTTTATCTCTTGAGAAGGTTGATTTTTTTCAGTTCAATTGACTAATGTGGAATATTTAGGTCTTTTTCCTGCTGTAATGAACAGACACAACTCATGTCACTGGCAGTCTAACCAAGGGTCGACAGGAAAATTGTTGCTGTTGCTTTAGGTTAAAAAATGCTTGTTTCTGTATGTAATTCTAGTTAGTGAGGTGCATCAAACTAAGAGGGTTTTGTGCAGGCATGTATCTGGTCATTCCATGAAGTGGAACACATGGGGACAAATATAGCTGGCAGAGGTTCTTAAAAGTGGCCTGACTTCTGTACACATGAAGCTCAATGCAAATATTACAACATATGTGTCGGACTTGCAACTCAAGAACTGAAGGCTGAAGCAGCCAAAAATGGCAAACACTCCACCAAAGGCTATGGAATCTTCTGTGGCTCAAGAGTCCAGACAACCTGTTGTGGGCTCTAAGCACCTGAAAGTATGATTTCTGCCCTCGTAGATCATTGATTAAGCTACATGATCTACTTTCACTATTTGAAAAACTTCTTGCATGAACAAAACAAAATTACCACGAGTGCTTTAGAATCGTGGTAGTACAGGATGCTCTTGGTCAAGTTCTGGGTGAAGTTTGCTTATACAGAGCAATGTACAAAATGCCTACTGAAACATGGTTTGCAATGATCCCATCGATTGGGATGGAGAAAGGGAGATCATGGAAGTGCATGCACCTCTTGAATTAAAAGTAGTGGCTTTTTCTGCCAAGAACTTCCAGAGGTTCTGTATGTTGAAGCTCCAACCCTTTATACTACAAAATTTGTCAATGAACTGAAGATTTGTATATAAAATTGCAGAAGTGATTGGCTATGTTCCGTAATAAATGTTATAAAAAAATCAACTGGTATTTGTCAGTTTCTCAAGGAAGCTTGCACAATTGTCAGTGTACATAAATATACATACTGGATTCCACAATTGACCAGTCTTTCTTACACCTGTTGAAAACGACTTTGTTCAAATCTAAGAGATGTTGACTTCACTTTGTATTACGTCTGAAGCAGGTCGCTTTTCTAGTTCACCCAGTAATTTAGGTTCACTTATTATCTGCAACAATTGACCTGTTCTAATACCATCAGTGAGGTATCTTCTTCCACAATCATTATGTCTAGTTTTGCCAAACATTGGGGACTGTGGCCTTTATATGATGCAGTATTTAAGTAGGTGTTGAAAGGCTCAAGAATGAATCTTGCAACTTTCCAGAACCCATTTTAAAACTTTTGGGTTTCATAACAATATGAATGGGAATTTTCACAAGTGCGAGGTGTCGAGATTTCACAACCCTTACAGAGTTTCGGAGTATTTGCTTGTTGCTCTCCCACTGCCACCTTTCCACATGAATACCTGCCACCTCATCCACCTGGTGACTCATAATTGTGGCCCATGCCGCCTGATATCTACACTACCAGATGATCTTGGGTACCTTGCATTCTGTCTATTTCCTAGATTTCATACGCCACTCATAATTGTAGTAATACTCTACTACCGCTTTATCTACGTAACGTAGGAATCTGACAAGATTTGAATCTACAAAAATAGAAGAAGTGTACTGTCATTCCTTCTTTCACGGACTGTTAGACTAGGATAGCAAGAGATGAGTAGTCACTTCACAGACACCGGCGTTAGATCTAAGGATTCTCCACGTTTCGTTACTAAGTCCAGTCTCTCACGTAGATCACATCGGTAATCTCTTATTGAGTAGATCTAGGAATCTATGAATTTCATAGATGTGTTTGATTGAGCGCCTTTCTTTGGAGCTCCCTGGTCGTCCTCCTCGCCATTCAGCAATTCCTCGGAGAGGCTTCCTGCCTGGAAGTGTGTTGCAGACTCGTCTTGATCGGACGATGTTGTAGCATAATCTCGAGGTTTCATTCACCAGATTTTAGAGGGTTTTTTTTTGTTTTTTTTTTAATTTTCTGATCATCCGGCGAGGTATTCTTAGTGACGTAAGGCAATTGGAAGGAGGCTGGAAGCTGCAGATTGGAGCGTATCGGTGTATTGAGATGGTTGTGTATTGAGCTAAAGGCTTTATAGAACGGTTTTAGACAGCTTTCAGAACGGATCTGGACGTGAGTAGAAGAGAAGAGAGGAGAGGCTACCTGGCTGGAAGAGTATGAGAGTTTCGATCGGACGATGTTGAAGCATAATCTCGAGGTTCAATTTTGCCATATTTTCGAGATTGTTAATTTTACTCGTTTATTCTGATCATTCGGTGAGGTATATTTGGTGAAGTAAGGCCGCAATTCGAAGGAGGCTGCAGATTGGAGTGAATCGGTGTGCTGAGATGGTTGTGTATTGAGCTAAAGGCTTTATAGAACGGTTTTAGAACGGATCTGGACGTGAGGAAAAGAGAGGAGAAGATTGAAAAGAGGAGAGATTTGCTATTGCTTGCTGTGAGAAATTTAAGTTAAGTTAGGAGCCATGAGTCGACTGTGTTGCTGCTTCCAACGAAGCAAAGTGAATGACGGAGCTGAGAACTCGACGAAAGTGAATGGGACGAAAGCCGAAAACAAGGCAAGCAAGAACGTGAAAGCAGGCGTTTCTGCGGACGAAGGGAAGAGAGATAAGCAGAGTCAGAGTCCTCTATTGGTGGAGCTTTTCACATCGCAGGGATGCAGTTCTTGTCCGCCTGTGGAGCTCGAGTTTGCGAGACTAGGGCAAGGGCAGGCGACCGACATCGCAGGGGACGTACCTGTGATAGCATTAGCGTACCATGTGGAGTACTGGAATCACCTTGGCTGGCGAGATCCGTTCGGCAGTGCAGCTTGGACGTTGAGGCAGAAAGCGTATGGGGAGGCTCTTGAACAGGACACTATTTATACTCCAGAGATTGTTGTACAAGGTGGCGCTCACTGTGTAGGCAATAAGACCGATGCTGTTGCATCACTAATCAAAGCTGCGCCGAGGTTTCCAAGCCCTGATGTGCAGGTATTCATTCATTCATTCCCCTCGGTTGATTTAAAGGACGATGGAGTACTTCCTCTCTGCGTTGTTTTTGTTCTTTCCATTCTCATCATTGACGGTCACGCATGCTAAGGGTCGTTCCGGCGAAGCAAATTAGACTTACGCCGACTTTGTGGATAGCCTCGCCAGAATCTTAAGCATCTTGTTGGCCGAGCACTTCCATGTGAAGTAGGGGCCAACATAGTGTGAGTAGATTTGCCAACATCTGTTTGGAGAGAGATTCATAATAGCAAACAATCTGAAATTATCTTTTATGAAGTTGAAAGGCTCAGAGCTCCAACAGCAACATAGTGTGAGTACATTTTCCAACATCTGTTTAAAAAGGAATTAATAATAGCAAACAATTTGAAATTATCTCGCATGTGCCATGAAGTTGAAAGGCTTACAACTCCAAGACTAATAAGCTAAGCGAGCCATAAACGGACACTTTTAGCTCTGCACCCACTAGGATATGAAACATGCAATTATTGTGAGGTCCTTAGAAAATCAAAATTGTGCGTATAAACCATTTCCCTCATAATGTTTGGAGCTTATATGGATATCTCATTCATTAAATGATCATATAGGTACATATTAAATGATCACTTGAATGAAATGTGCACCTGATCATTTATTTTTGTTACTGCCGAAGCTCCCTCTTTGTTTCTTCTCATATGTTTGTTCTTCCTATCCTGTAAAATTTCTTCCAGGCTCGAGAGGGTCATATTATTTTGTCAGCTTAACAATTTGAAAACGTCATAACTTACAAATGCTATTGTCTCTATGTTTGCAGCACGTCAGTTTTGAACTGCCGACTCCATCATCAATACAAGTATCCTTGACCCTCTCTTACAAGAGAAAAGTTGATAAGCAGGACTTGGATGTTATGGTGGCTATCTATCAGAATGGGCAGGTGACAGATTGCACTGCAGGGGAAAACCGGGGGAAGCTCCTGACGAATGAATTTGTTGTCAGAGGCCTGGAGAAGGCTTGCACACTCCATGACTGGCCAGCCAAGAAGCCCATTACAGGGCAAGTCCGGTTCAAGCTTTGGGATGGTTTCGTAAGGGCCAAGTGTGGCCTTGTAGTCTTCCTTCAAAATTCTACCACATTGGAAATTCAGGGGGCTGAGAGAGTGGAGCTACCAGAATCCATTGAATCTATGGTTCCCAATGCAGATGTTGAAGCCGCCCCTTCTGATGACTTGTTCACTTGAGCAAACTCGAGCAAACACTTAATCCTTTTACAGCTGAAGCTGCAAGAACATTTTCATAAGTCACCTACTATGAACAACCTGGTGCTGAAAGATTTGAGTACAAAAGGAGTTCGAATTAGAAAGCAACAACCCCTACCTGGAAGGATTTTTGCAGGAGTTTCTGTTGTGTTCGTTCGTAGCATTCTGCTCCACAAAGGGGAATTTTAACTGCTGGCAGAACTCTGAAGAAGAATTTGGGAGCAGCCTCAAGTAGATTGCTTGTCAAGGTGCTTGTGTTTTATGTTTCCTTTTGACACATTTTTCAGTTGGAGTTTTTGATAGTGAGTTGAAATCAACCGGCCATCCCTCCCATGCTTGATTAGAAATGTCATTCTTTCTACATGGGTAGACATACGTGTGAATAATTTTACCAGAGCAGAATCCAGTCAATGAACTGGATTTCGTTGTTAGTTTAGTAGGATGCGATGCGGTGAAGGAGGTCCCTTGCCTCTTGGAGAGATTTTCGAGAGCTGTATTCCGCCTGTTAGAACGCTTGATAAATCCAGGGGCGGTATTTCTTTCTCCTGTAAGCAGCTCTTGTGGTGGCAGGCCATTTCAATCGAGTCAATCTGGAAGATATTTAATGCTCATGATAAAATTTTAGGATCTCTCTCCCTCGGTAACCTGTGTGTTTGTTGATGGCTCTCTCAGTGCAGGTAATTCCGTGTTGTAACTTAATCGAGTTTGTGAATGGTAAGACTGGAATTTTCTCCTCTGTGCAGCTGTATCAGATGTAACATTTTACTCAGTCTATAGGGTAGTTGTACCTATTAAGTTCTTGCGCACTTGCACTTTAGGTGATCAGTAAGAACATTGGTATGCAATAAGGTAGATGGGCCTAATTCGGTTTTTAGTCTTAAATGGACGCCTATTTTTGAGTGGTGTATGGGGGCTGGGGCGAACCAACCCCTATATTCGTACCTTACCGGGGAGGGCGAACGGCTAGGGATTCGTGGCACTCACTTAAAATCAACCATCCTACATATCGTGGATGAAGTGGCTCCAATACAAAAAGACCCCCTATGAGGTTGAGGGCCGATTCATTCAAATGTGACATCACTAGACATCCGGTAAGGTACCAATGTATGGGTCGGTTCGCCCTGGCCGTGTATGGGTTGGATGTTGAATCTAAGAATGGATAAAGAAAAACCTGTGCTGGAAAAAGATTGGAGTCTGTTCAAAAATTGTTAACCATTCTAAATGTAATTGTCAACATAATTGAGGGAACCTATTTGATCATTTCTTAACCCATCGAATCTTCAATTTGACATGAATAGGAAATTCACATGAGCTCTGAAAATTGTGAGGAAGGTAGCTAAGGGCACGATTTGGATTTGCTAATCATCTTGCACCAATTGCATGTTGCAGATCTTACCATAAGTGGGCACAGAGCTAAAAGCGTCCATTTTAAGACCCATTTACCTTGATAGGAACAACAAAGATAGAAATCCACCATCTTCCAATATTTAATTTGCAACAATCTCGGATTTCGTGCCCTTGTAAAAATTATACTTTGTTTTCAGTAAATAAAAGCGACCACAGAAGGCCCACATACCTTGGTAAATATTTCTATGTTTCTTAAAAAGAAACTCCGATTTTATATTTTATGTTTTAGCCTTTAACATAAGCAGAGGTCCAACATGAGTTTAGTCACCATCTCGCAATGTTGTTCAAAGCTATGCTTATATGATTTTAAAGTAGGATTTAGTTCAAATTTCATTAGATCAGCCATTTTATAAGACTTACATTCATAACATTATTCAGCTGATGAGTTGTGTTCTCTTGAGAATAATGGGTTTGATTGAAGCCCGCCACCCATCCCGGTGGGTATGGCGGGTTTCCCAACAAGTCACCCTTTTTTCTTGCTCGGTTTCCTACCTACCTAGCCGTGTCACTCATGTTTGCCACCAAGGCGGGGTGGGGCTGTTGGCCTCATGTCTTTTTTCGGGGAGGCCAGCTTTAGGGTCTTGTCGGGGCTAGGTGGCTAAGCGGGCTCGGTGGCTAGGCGGACTAGGCAGCTAGGTAGGCTTATTTTCTAAGTACTTACTAAATAACTAGTTAGTTAGGCTCCCTTTTTAGGTGGCTAGGCCTACTTACTAATTAACTAGTTGGTTAGGCTTACTTACTAGGTGGCTAAGCCCACTTACTAAATAACTAGTTCGTTAGGCTTACTTACTACTAAATAACTAGTAAGTAACCAACTAGTTGTTTAGATATTAAGCCTAACCAACTAGATATTTAGTAGTAAGTAAGCTTAACCAAGTAGTTATTTAGTAAGTGGGCCTAGCCACCTAGTAAGTAAGCCTAACCAACTAGTTAATTAGTAAGTAGGCCTAGCCACCTAATAAGTGAGCCTAACTAACTAGTTATTTAGTAAGTAGGCCTAGCCATCTAATAAGTGAGCCTAACTAACTAGTTATTTAGTAAGTACTTAGAAAATAAGCCTACCTAGTTGTCTAATCCGCCTAGCCACCGAGCCCGCTTAACCACCTAGCCCTGACAAGACCCTAAAGCTGGCCTCCCTGAAAAAAGACATGAGGCCCATGGTCCCACCCCACCTTAGTGGCAAGCACCGCCCCCCTCCACCTAGGACCACTAAGGCCCTTGGATGGGCTTGTGTAGATCCATCATTCCCACGATAGGCTTGGCGTGTCAACTTCCCTTTGGCCTCAACTAACAAGAATCTCACATTCAGTCTGAATGATGGGGAATATCCGGATACGGGAATACTACGTGGAATAATGTCGGTTCCACAAAACAAGCGTATGTATCTGAATAATGTTATGTTCCTTATCAAAAACATATGAAGTTGTTTTCTCACAATACACCAAAAGCTAAGTGAAAATGAGTTTTTCAAATCCATTTCAAAGGTCAATAAAGTTTTGGCCACTCATAATTCCATGAGACCTTTCATTAACTTGCTTCTTCAAATTGCACATCACATGTTTTCCTGTATGTAAGGATGTTCAATTAATTTTAATTTCGGCATTACCAAACTTGGAATATTAAAAAAGAGGTTACAAAGTGGGAGAATTATTTGGGAGATGACAATAAGTTGATAGTTTTTATCATTGTGAATGTCATCTATTTATCTATATATAGTAAGGAGCCTCACGTCTTCCTTTCAATCAGATGATGAAGTTGATATTTGCTCCAAACACAATTATTTGTAATTATGTTATGTTATGTTTCTATTGTCACCAATTGTCATTCAACCACCTTCCATTTTTTTTAAACCTTGGATTATTATGCTTTTTCTTGATTCCAAAAGTTTTGCGAATACGTCCACCGGAACAATCTTAATAATGTCCGCTACTTGTTGGCAAAGTACAATAAATATGTTATTTAGTGTCATATGGTATTTTATGTGACTATGGTAACTTTTTGGATGACACTTCTTATGAATAAGTTCATCCGATGGCCACAACCCTACCTTCTTTTGTCAGCAACTTATGATGAAATATTGTCATGGATGATTTAAATTTGGGATGGGAAATCACTTGGGAATTCACTATAGATGCAACACTGTAAATCTATAATCCCCCAAAACATTTACATGGAATCAAATGATGTTCGGTTAACATTTAGTGTTGGTGGCACTACACCGCGGTGTAAGATTAGTATTGAGCAAGACATTTAGAATTGGTGACACTAACTATCATATTTAGTGTAGTTCATACAAGCTTTTAATTTGCAAATAGTTAGCTGTATTTAGAAATAAATAAATCAATAAAAATAGCGCTCGTATCTAAGTACCGGCATGAATGTGAGCCTGTTAGCCTAATGTTGATCACAGGTATCATGATGCAACATAAGGTGTTATGCCTTCTTTGGGAGGTGGGCTTTGAAAATGTACTAGTTATCCCAATTTATTGAGGGGAGACGGGTGCTTGTTTATTGTTGAGCTGCATTTAGAAGATAAGACAACTCCTCTTGATTGAGTGTCTCCGCGAACATAACATCCCACTTATCTAAGTCTACCTCATTATCATCATCATCATCCTCCTCAAATTCCTTGACATACTCTAGTTTCATTTTCTTCTTTCCTTTTCTGTCAACCTTGGTAACCTCATTCTCATCCTCATCTTCTACATACATTTTCTTCTTTCCTTTTTTTGGGTCTTCTTTGACATTTGTTATTCGTTGTGGTGCATGTTTATGAAGGTATCTCCACACGTGTTTCCATGGTTTCCTTTGACACATTCTCGTTTATGGGAAATTTGGAATGATAGCATCATAATCATCGAAACCCTCATACACGCCCTTCAACACCTTGGATTGAAAAGCCACTTCCTTTTCAAAGTTTGTAAACCTTGCCATCATTTGATGTTTGGAGCTTCACCATACCCACAACTGGCATAATGTATAATAAGAAGTCATTATTTTTCCCAAGTATAGAAAATTATAGCACTATCGACCCCATATCACTACACTACATAGGTATATGATTTAGTAAACAGTAGAGCCAATGTGCTACATATTAAACCCGTGCTAGATTTATAGTCAGACTCACTATAATGTTTATGTGTCTTCTTGCTACAAATCATTGATATGGACTAATTTTTATGTCATGATATCAACTAATTTTGACGTCATGATAGTATTCACATACATTGATCTACATTCATAAAAAAATTCATGTGTCAACCCATAATAATCAAAATTAGCGAAGAAAACCATTATTAGAACAAATAATTTGTCCCATGGTAATTAGTCCGATGTTCATTGCTGTGGGTTGATGATGAATAGTGTGGGCCACACTAAATCAGATGTATAGTGTAGTGTACTGAACCTAGTAGGGACGAACGTTTTTTCGAGATTCATTTCATCCAGAGTGGATGAGTTTATATAGGTGGGCAAGGGGATTTCACGTGAGAGATATTTCTCCTTGGTTTACGTCCATCTACTATTTCACATCCGCGTCAGATCGTCAAGGTAGCGCCACGTGGCAAGACCTGCTGACTCACCCGCCTTCCTGTTGGCCCCAACTTCTGCTGTCTCTGACTCGCTGCCCTCTCTCACAACACGTGAGTAAATGTTTATGTAGCAATTCCTAAAGACGAGCCACGTTTCATAGACACAATCAATCTTAAAGTTATTTGGTCTCAAGTATCTCGTGCAATTTGAGTTGAACTGGTCGCAGGGAACCCGGAGCTTCAAATTTAAGCTAGTTTGGTCTAAAGTTAGTGAAGAGCGAGGGTTTGGAAATCGGAGATCGGAAGCCATGGCGATCCGGAGCTCGTTGGTCGCAATCGTCGCGCTCTCTTCTTTGTGTCTGATAGGAAGCTTGGTGGCTGGAACCGAAGCCATGGGGACGATGCCAGGAGGCCTTAAGGACGTAAGCAACTTCGCAAACAGCGTGGAGATTGATGACCTCGCGAATTTCGCCGTCGACCAGTACAAGTCTCGTCAGGTCCGTTGCAATCAAGTTCATTACATGCCAAAATGGGTTATGGTTTCTTTGATTTTGTTTTGAACGGCTTTAGATTTGATGCAAACGACTATCGGGTTTGACCTAATTTGTGAGTTTCATGTATGGATGTCTGTATGGATGGATGGATATGCAGAACTCTTTGAGCGTGGCCGGTATGACATTCTCGAAGGTTGTGGCAGCGAAGGAGCAAGTGGTGCAAGGCACAATGTATTACCTTACAGTTGAGGTCATTGAAGATGGGAAGCCAAAGCTGTACGATGCTAAGGTGTGGGTGAAACCCTGGGAGGGTTACAAGGAGTTGGAGTCATTCGTGCCATCTGTTTCCCAGATCGATACGGCTGCCAAAGCAGGTGAGTAACACAAGAGTTTATCCATGAATTGCAGTGCGGCAAAGTCTATTCTATTGTCCGATGGACAGAACTCTGTTTCTGGGTGTAAAGTATGCGGGCCCATAGCGGACACATTCAATTCCACACACCCTTTTGGCCGTTGGATGGGATCGTGAATTGAGTCATCCGGTTAGCAATTCTGAATCGTTAATAAGAGGTCAAACTGAAGATTTTTCTTTCTCTCTAAGCGATCGCATAGGCCCTCCCAATTGTGTTAATTACTGAACGTAAGAGGGTTAGTCCATAGTCCAAGCTCATCGTAACAAATATCTTCTTGTTGTCCATTCTTAACTACAAGACTTGACATGTACCACTCAAATTTAGGCGTCTGCATAAGGGTAGTGTTTGATTAAGGGCCAGGTACCTCGTGTAGCAATTGGACTATTTCTTCTCTACTTTGGCTCGACGTCCTCAAAAGATAGACTAGAGATGGGATAATTTGCGAAGCTGTTCACGACGTATGAGCTGAACTCTTCAATGCCTCAACCTCTGATTGGTGATGAATTGTATTCCTGTTGTCAACGGTGAATGTAAATTACGCACTCAATATTAGTCACCTTGACACCCTAGGCATGCAGGAGGAACGTCTTTTGCATGTGTCATTCTGAGATACCCGTCCATATCAGGCAGATTGTAAAATGGAGGCCATTTTGTTGTTTGGGTTTCGTTTGTTGTAATTTTCTTTGTGGTGATACGCAGATTGCTCCCACAAGAATCAAGGGATGGAGACTGTAACTTAAAGTATGCACACGACTACAATTCCTGTCCAGGTGTGTTAAAATTGCCTGAGTCCTCGTAAGGTCTCCTTTTTTTCATACTTCCTATCATGAATGTATCCTAGACTGACTGTCTATGTCCATGACTACACTTGAATGGAAAGTTTTCTGTCTAAGGGTTGCCTAATTTTTAACACATTATTGACTGCCAAACGAGTAGCAGATTAATGTAGCCGATTAAATTAGCAGATTGAAGTAGTAAGTTCGAGTGTATTGTCAAAAGGGTTTTGAGTCTGATGAATGACAATGCATGTTTCAGGGAAGGGGATCCATCTGGAGCTGGCTTGTGAGCTGTGAAATGTGACTGAAAGGCACTTGAGTTCAGCGTAGGAAATGTTGGTTGAGTAATTTGTAATTGGTGTAAATACACGGCAGTAGGTAAAGTTTGCATGCAGGTATGCTCACTGAAGAGATTATTACTGTTCAGAAGGAATGAACCATGACCTCACTTCTATGAGAAGTATATAATGCGTTTCTCATGCAGGCAGACAATAGATATGCAAGTAATATGCAGTCCCTACAAAAAAGACTACTTTTTCTTTTTGGTGTACAAGGCATATGTCCAGGCAACATCTAAGTGAACTCTTTGAATAGGTTTCACTTGATGTATGTGCAGTTATGCAATATTTTACTGTAGATCTCTTGTCATTTCAATTTCAATTTCAATTCTGTCTACCACATTTTCAAAAGCAGAATCAATCTGCTTTACCGTTGGAGAGTGATGATCACCACTGTTTCTCTCCTATTTCTCCCTCATTTCTGTGTCCTTTAAGTACGTTTATGAGTATTTGACTTGAAACAAGAACCATGATGAGTCACAGTGCCAAACCACTTTAAACCATTAGCTGCAAACCATGATGTTACATGCTCAAGTTTAAAGTAGGTAAATGTAAATGAAGATGAATTTGAAGTGCCACATTTAATATGATTCACGGAAAGTAACTCTCCAGTGATGATTTAACTTGTGGATTGATTTCACATTTTGTGTATGCCTGCTACGTGCTGATTGTCTCGGTAGATTATGAACAAATTGTACAGCATAGGCTTTCAATGAACTGTTTCCCTAATACAAGAGTGATGATGTGGAGTGCACAATGCCAAAGGGAATGTAGAAAAATCAAGAAATTAATTTCGTTCAAGATAGGCTAACGCTGTAACAAGCAACCTTTTCAAAATTCACCTTCATGTGCTTAGAAACATTACAGTACTATAGCGAACAGTACTGTAATGTAGATTGGATACAGTCCATGCCTCATAAAATTAGGCGTTCGCATAAATTAAATATATTAGCTTAATTTATGCGTGCCGTGCATCCGAGGCGCATGAAATAAGCGTTTTTCAAGAAATGACTGGAAAATGGTAGGAATTGGACAACTAGAGTGTGTTTCGTATGGTGTTGTGTGTGGCATGTTTTATTGTGTTGACACGCTCCCATCTATATGGTGGGATAGAAGGTTGTGATCAACGTAGACGATCAACCCTAAACCCTAAACTGCATGTTGGATTGCACAACCTCTGGGCATTTTTGAATTTTTTTTTCTTAATTTATGCGCACCGCTCAAATTATTTTATGTATTTTAGGCGTCTATTTATAGAACGCCTAATTTAATGAGGCATGATACAGTCTCAAAGTTGGAATATATGAAATTATTCCAAGAGGTATCAATTCCATCTAAAAACACATCATCTAAAAAGTAAACATGTATAATAAGTGCACCTTGAGGAGGATAGTAGTCCTCATTTTCATCAAAATGTGCAACTATACTTCTCGAACTATAGCAAAAAAAAAATTACAACGTATTACTCTTCATCTGTATGTTCAAGGCTACCGACATTCTGATACCTTCAATTGGGTTTATTATTGCAATCGAGTAGATGGTGGTGAGTTTTTCCAAACTCCGACACCATCAGTCAAGAAGCCCAGGCAACAGCATCATATCTTCAAGAGGAACTTTGATCCCTGAATAATATGCAATATCCTATTAGCTGGTAAGGTGAAGCCTTAACAAGACCCACAAACCCTGTAAGCACTTGTTCAGAGTATATGTAGTCTACATGAATCTGCTCAATTATTTCGTTTTAATTCTTTCTGGATAGGAACTTCAAAACTTCCTGTAACCTGAAACTCTTCGTGCAGCATGCCGAAGTGTATCCATAGGGGTGCGGGGAGTAAGTACAGGCAACCTTCAGACCTACTAAAATTACAACTCTCCGCACCTCAAATTTGCTTATGAGTCATTTGGTGAACTGTTTGCAATGCCTTTTCTTTTTCTTGAACACTTGTGCGACCAAAGTGGGATGTTGTGTCTTAAGAGAAACAAGGGATCCAGATGATCAAACATTGCTGGCACTACCAAATGTCTTCAACCGGATGCTTTGCACAATCAGGTACGTATTAAGCCCACCGATGATGACAGCGATGATTGTGGCTGCAATTCTTGCAAACCAGCAGTTGACAAAGTTGCCCATCTTGGCACGGGAGCTTGTGAAATGAACCAAAGGAACAACAGCAAAGATCAAAGTGAAGGAGATAATGACTTGACTGAGGACAAGCAGGCGGCCGGCTCCGGAGTTTCCACTGATGGCAGCCACAATTGCAGCAGGCACAATGGCTATGGAGCGTGTGATGAGGCGACGCAGCCATGGCTTGATTCTGATCTGAAGGAATCCCTCCATCACCACTTGCCCAGCTAAAGTGCCAATGATGGTGGAGTTTTGGCCACTGGCAAGCAATCCCACGCCGAAGAGGATTCTTGCTGCATTGTTCCCCAGAGCTGGAGACAGGAGCTTGTATGCGTCACTGATGTTGGCGACGCCAGGGTTAGCATGTGGGCCGTAATGGAAAGCAGCCGCCGCAAGAATCAGGATGGATGCATTAACAAAAAATGCAAGCATCAGGGACACTCCAGCATCCACTGTTCCATACTTGACTGCCATTTTCTTCCCTTCCTTGGTTCGAGGGTAAGCCCTAGTTTGGATGATGCTGGAATGGAGGAACAAGCTATGAGGCATGCATGTTGCTCCAAGAATACCGATAGCGTTGAAGAGAATCTCTGGGTTTGTGAGAATTTCTGGTCTTGGGTATAGCCCTTCTGCCACTTTAACCCAGTCTGGTTTCACAGCGAAAAGCTCATAGGCAAACACCCCGGCGATGACCAAACAGAGCATGAACACAATGACTTCCAAGCTTCGGAAGCTCTTGGTGCCAAACATGAGCACAAAGAGAGTGTCCACTGCGGTGATCAACACACCAGCCCACAAGGGTAGGCCGAACAGGAGGTTCATAGCAACAGCGGATCCTATAACTTCTGCAAGGTCCGTTGCAGCGATGGCTATCTCCATTATCACCCACAGAGAGTAAACCACCCACTTTGGGTATCCATCTCTGCAAGCTTGGGCTAAGTCACGGTCTGCCACAATCCCCAGTTTCAGAGACAGGTATTGCAGGAAAATCGCGGTGAAGTTGGAAATCAGGATGATGGAGAGTAAAGTGTAACCGTATGCAGCACCTCCACTGAGATCGGTAGCCCAGTTTCCAGGATCCATGTAAGCAACGCTGATCATAAACCCTAACCCCGCAAATGCAAACATCTTCTTGTACCATTCGCCCTCCGGGACAGCCACAGAAGAGTGCACTTCGGAGAGTGAGGCTACTTCGTTAGGTTTGCGCCAACCTGAGAGCAAGGCCACCCTTTCTGCAGGGATGCCATGTGGATTTGCAGGGACAGACAGCGGTGGATTGTCGATCTCCTCGTCATTCTGGTCCCTTGCTTCCATCACCACTACATGCCCGGGTTGTTGCGCAGGAGCCCCGTTTTCAATGTTGAAGCTCTCCATTGTCGGAGTGATGACCACCACTTCACCGAGTGGGGGGGCGCTGGAAGATGGGGGTGATTTGGCATTCTTCGTCATGGTGGAGGACACTCCTGCACGCGTAGTCCTGCTTGGTGGCAATCAAAGATCATCATCATGTTGGTTGAAGACACATATATAACGATTAATGCAGACTTCTCACAAACATAGGCCTGCAACTAAAAATTTAGAATGAGCTCTTGCTTAACCTTGATCGCAACCTATATGCTTTGGAAACTTTGGCAACCGTATGTGACACACATATAGGTGACTCTGGAGATGTGTCATTTCTTGAACTCCTTGAATTTCATGCAGACGAGTGAGGAGGACAGTGTGCGGTTGGATGAAATCCTCCAAGTACATCTCTTTAACCATCTCGGCAAACTGGAGGAATCCACACCCTCCTAGATGAGCAGACTCTCTTTAAACCTCCAACACCCCTGTCGAATTTTTCATGGATTCGACCGAAATGTGCACATGGCAGACTTACCGAGGTCTAAGAGAATTTCGCAGACATTCTACACGAAGAGAGTTTAAGGACAAATGTAATGAACATACCCTTCCTTCTGTTTGAATGTCTTGTCAACGACGATTCAAGAAACCTCAGAGAGTCATTTGCGAAACATCTTCCAACGCCATGCCACCACCTAGTACGACTCTGGTGACAGATTCTCCTTCAAAGCTGCAAACAAAACAGCAAGCACGGAAGACTTTTTCAAGAAGACGAATTTGTGGCGCGAATTTCGAATCAATGTAGTGTGAATGCAGGCAAAATCCCCCGACAAGCAAAACACGGAGATTCTAGAATACTGCAGAAACGTCTCTCGCAATTGCTAAACGCATCGCTCGCAGAGCATTGCGCAAAAACAACCCTTTTGCTACGCGAAGCCCCTCAACTGCCGCGTCACATCAACTATATCAAACCAATTCAGATTGCCCTTCATAGATTCAAAGTGGACAGCACAATATTGAGTGCAACGCTCTCCACCCCTTAGAGAAAAGACACATAACCCAATCTACTACTGTATGATTCTCAAGCTCCACAAATGCTTGTCTCCTAACCCTGACTGAAAACCTACTCTCAGAACACACATCCCCATTGAGCATAATACAATACAAACAATCGCACAAACAAATCACACAAACAAACAAACACCAGATTTAACTAACTTACTGCAAGCGCCACCAGGTTTCTTTCAGCAGCATCAGACTCGTGACAAGACATTAGCAGGTCAAGACAAATCTTTGACAGATCTCAAGGGGTTACGACAGGTTAGCAGATCAGACTGACCTGCTGATGAGATGAGTTTTGAGTTCTGCATCTTCAAGAGGGCAAGCCCAACAAGAGTCAGAGGGAAGGGAAGGAGCGATGGAATGATAGAATGGGAGGGGAATGAAGGAGTGATGAGTGGCGACCAATCCTTTTGATGATGCAACTCGAGGGGAGTAGGTGGGTGGGATGGGATGGGACCGAGGGACCAAATGATCCCAATGTTAACTTAATGAGTTATGACAACATCGAGGAATCTTTATGTGTGTACTTAGATGATGATGATGGCAGATGCCTTTCCTTCTTCCGATCTTCAAGACTCTACCTTACTTTTAACTCAACTTAAGGTTACGATTGTCGAGCCTATTTCTTCCCCCCAGCGAAAATTGCTGTGCTGCAGGATTTCGGACCTTCGTCGTTGGTGGGGTGTCGTGCGCCATCCATCCTTCCTTCCTTCCAGAATGGGCGGGGAGAACCAGGCGCTAGTTACAGATGAACCGGTTGAGTTTGAGAAACAACCGGTTGAAGTTCAAGACTTCAGGAAATTTACCCATCATTGTAGAGGAATCTGAGGAATATATCTGGATTTGATAAACACAAAACCGAAAGATGTCGACACTGTCAGCGGTTGGACTTGGAAACACTGGGATCTCGACCGGTAATGCCCCAAAACCTCCCTTTTCCTTACCTACTACAATTCCCCTTCCGGAATCCTTCCTTACCTACTACAATTCCCCTTCCCTCTCTCTAATCTAATCCAGTATAGTCAACAATGCTGCCATGGCCGCCGCTGGTGCCAACGCTCTCATTCGCCAACAGGATACCCCATGACAACGTGACTTGGAAAGAAATGGAAGGACATGGAAAGAAAACATGAGAGAGAGAGAGAGAGAGAGAGAGAGAGAGTATAGATCCATGATGTGGAGGTAAAAGGTAAGTATGTAAGCTTAGATGGGATTTGAAGGCTACTTTTTGATGACAAGCCCCGGACTTCTCCTAGGATTCAAAACACGCGATTAGTACCAAGAGATCTTTAAGGTATAAGCATATCCAAATTGAGGCCGTAGCCACTTTCCTCATAGTTTTCGGAGCTCGTATGAATATCTTATATTGTTCATTAAATGGTCATATAGGTCCCCCCATTTATGTGGTGTGGTGATGAGCCAAGAATGGTGATCATATTTGGAGCATGAAGTCCAATTTCTTCTAAAACATGTGTCTTTTTTTATATCTGTTTTTGGAGCCACGCCTACAAACCGCACACCACTTGAATATAGGTGTCTGATGAAGATTAGTAACCGAATTAGGCGCGTCTCCCATACATTGATATGTGCAATTAGGTTGCCTTTGCGAATAGGTTGCCTCTCTTTACCCATGTGAATTAGCTTGGGTCAATATTGAATTATAATAACTTAAACCATTTGTTTATTCATGTGTATAGGAACCATAATTATCGATTTTTTTTGCTTGTTTTTTTTTCAATATAATAATAATCTCTCAAAATAGTGTGGAATATTAGTAAATTATTGTGGGGGCAATTGAATTGCACATATTAATGTAGATGTGGGTCAAAGCATGGTAAAGTGAACAAAAGTTGTACCCTATTAGATGAGAGGGGCATGTAGCCACATTTCCTAGTTGTATAACTCAAAACAATACTAATGATTCGTGTTAAGGTTATTAATAAGGTGGGTCATGATGTTTTCCTAAATATTTTTGTAAACTTGGTGATTTACATTCATAGAAATAGATTCTACATTTGTAGAATCTACTTCCATAATCGTCGGTTTTTGAAAGTGAGAGTGAAGTAAACATTAAGAAAATGTATTTCACTTGAAAAAAATTGGCACACTGACATAAAAATATAATTTTTCCAAATACTTCAAATATACACATAAATCATAACAAATTTTGAAATGAAGTAGGTTTTAGTTGAAATCCACCACTCAGTTTAGGGTCTACTTCATATTTATCTCAACAACACTAATGAGGCACAAATTTTGGACTGTATTTGGTTCAAACCCAGTCGAGGGCTCTATGGTCTTGGAATGACATTTTGTATACAACTAAGCTTGCTTCCCTCGTTGTGTATGAAAAATGTATCACATGTGAAGGGCATACCACTTTTATTGTTCACTTTTGCATGCTTTTTGGCCCATGTGTAACTGAAAATAGACAACTTGGAGCACGTTGCACGGATGACATGGACTAGATAACCAACCAAAGGAGAGTCAAGTATGACGTCAAGTGGCGAGTCATCTACCTAATACCCGAGTTAGTTTTCATGCATAACAAATCAACTTCATAGACGGACTGTGGGAGTTATGGATGATACTGGACCTCCATGCACACAAAATTGTGACAAGCTTTCAAAACCCTTATGTTCTGGGTTGTGCGATTGGGTTAATATATAGCAATTTGGTTGCCTTTGCAAACATGTTTCCTCTTTACTCATCCAAATTACCTCGGGCTAAACTTAATCACAAATAACTCAAAATAATTTTGTTTGATGTCCATCCACTTACCAAACCCACAATATACAATTTTCTCTTGTATTTTGGAAGTGTGGTAATAAATATTCAAAGTAGTTTGGAATGAAAATGGACTAGTGTGGGTCAACCCAATTACACATGCCATGTTTGGTTGTTCAATTGAATGTACATGAGAAATGTGAAGGGTTATGCATTGACTTGATAGGAAGTTGTTTTTCCTTCCTTCTTTCTTTGCTTGAACTTTGAATTAGAGACCAACTAAAGAGGTGGGTTTACAAGACTCAAGTCTTTTACCGAAATCATAATCCAGTCGTTAGGTTCAATGAGCAGGGAGAACCAACTGCTAGTTAGATGCCTTCATGAGTTCGTACGCTAACAAGTGGTAGGTGGATTTAGGGTTAGCTTGCTTTTGGGATGATAAGTTAGCAACACCTTTTTTGTCCGGTTTACATGATGGAGGCTTGCACAAGACGAGGCTAGTAGTCTAAACTTTGAGCCTAGATAAGCCTAAATATTTCGCACGGCTTTGACCGCTGCCTACTCCCAGTAACAATGAATGATGAGAACCGACTGCTACACTAAATATGGTATTTAGTGTCATATGGTATTTTATGTCACTATGGTAACATTTGGATGACACTTCTTATGATTAAGTGAACAAATATTGTCATGGATTATGGATGAGTTCATCCATTGGCCAATACTCTACCTTCTCTTGTCAGCAACTTGTGATGAAATATTGTCATGGATGATTGAAATTTGGATGAAAAATCACTTGGTAAGTGACAGTAATTGCAACACTGTAAATCTCTAACCCTCCAATTTTCTTTACAAGGAATGACAAATAATGTCGGGTTAACATTTAGTGTTGGTGATACTACATGTGAGCCGAATTTTTGGGCTGAATAGTTTAACTATGGGCAAATAGGAATAAGCTGGATGAGGCAACATCCAAGTAGATGAAAATAGTTAACTATAGGTGATGGAAGGTAGTTATATCTATAGGCATGGATGTAGGTGCCCATAGTTGGTTATGGCAACTATCGTTGCCCTTGCTAAAGAGGTTGGCAGAGAGGAGGCAAGTAGGCATTACTTTGAATCTTTTTGAGCGCAAAGAAAAACTCACAGTCTTCTCTCCCTTTGCACAAAGATTGTGCGAGGATATAGTGAAACTACATTCTATAAATTGAGTAATCACCGCAGTGATTGTGGGATTGCTAACTGCTATTGAAGTATATTGTTTTCCTGAATTATGTGTTACACTGAACGGCTGAAGCCCGGTCGAACTATTTTCTTGTTTGATGAGTGAATGTGAAATTGTGAGACTATTGTCCATTGTTGAAGCCACAATTGATTGAGTGAGAGATTGGGAGTAAAATGGAGTGAGTCATAGCGTGAATCTAAATTGATGAGAGTGAAGTGGAATTGATAAGAAAATTGATCAACCCCTAATGGAAAGGAATTACGAACCAGAGAGAAAAGATAACAATGCAAGAAGAAACATTGTCAGAGAGTGGAGACCAAAAAGATAAAAGTGATGAAGATAAAAACCTGAGTAAAACCATGGGCAGAGAGTCCAATGGAGTGATGAGCGTATGCAAAATTCTTGGCTGAAACGAGAGAGAGAGAGAGAGAGAGAGAGAGAGAGAGAGAGAGAGAGAGAGGTGAAAAGATAATTACCTCTTAGTGAAGCCAAATAAACTATAGGCATGAGTTGTCAAAGAGCAAAGACCCAAGCGACCATGGCACATTGAGGGACAAATTGTGAGAGCCGAAACCTAGTCTAAGCCCATTGTTGAGTGCAACAGTTGAACATCACGAGAGATGATGCAACTAAGAATTAATAAGGTTTGCCTGAGATAGGAGCCTCTTGAGAGAGAGAGTAAGACTTGTGAAGGGCATCTCGGTGATTTGGAGTTGAAAGGCTAAGCGTTAGCCCGCGAAGGAAACTATAGCTTATTGGTAAGTTCGTGAGAAAGGAAGGAAGGAACAGAGTAAATTGTGCAGCCGAGTGTGATAATAGTTAAAATAAACACTATAGGCTGGTGAAGTAAAATTTGTCAAGTCTGTTTGATGAGAAAACCCCCTATCAACTAAACGTGATGAGGAATAGACTTTGATAAGTTGATTAGTGGTGGAAACATACGATTAAGAGATATTAAGTGTATTTGAGTTAGGATGAGCTTTGGATTATCAAGGAGATTAAGGCATAAGTTGTCCTAGATTTAATTAGAGTTTTATATTGATATATAGTCTAGAGACTTTGATCTTTGAGTATGAAGTGCAAATTAACAAGATCAACTATTGTCTTGTGTGTTACCCTGGTTGTTGTTGTTGCGGGTTGTGCAAGGCAACTAAGACTATAGCTTGACATTGATAATCGTTGTTAGTTGCATAAGTTGGGAGTAATGATTAAATATTGGAATTAAGTGCAAATTAACAAGATCAACTATTGTCTTGTGTGTTACCATGGTTGTTGTTGTTGTTGTTGTTGTTGTTGCAGGTTGTGCAAGTCAACTAAGACTATAGCCTGACCCTGATAATTGTTGTTAGTTGCATAAGTTGTGAGTAATGATTAAATCTTGGAATTAAGAAATAAACAATTTGTCTTGTATTGAGCAAAACAATTAGAATCGGTGACACTAAACATCATATTTAGGTGTAGTTAGTACACAACTGTATTGTTATAGCAATGCATAACTCTGAATGGATAACCCACACTAATTAGACAAAATAGTGTACTTACCTACTCACTCCCCAAAAAATTGCATCGAGAATGCCACACTTTTTGTACAAATTTTTAATGACAATTTTGTTTGTGAAGATAGGGACAACACTAAATGTCACTCACCTGCTATTGCTCCAGGCTCCCTTCTTCAATTTAGATGCCTTCACGTGATTGTACGCCGACAAGTGGCAGGCGAATTTTTGGTTAGCTTGCTTTTGCGACGATAAGTTAGCAACACCTTTTTGTTCGGTTTACAGGATGGAGGCTTACACAAGACAAGCCTAATAGTCTAAACTTTGAGCCTAGATAAGCCTAAATATTTTGCACGGCTTTTGACCACTGCCTACTCCCAGTAACAATGAATGAGAACCGACCGCTACACTAAATATGGTATTTAGTGTCATATGGTATTTTATGTCACTATGGTAACATTTGGATGACACTTCTTATGAATAAGTGAACAAATATTGTCATGGATGATGGATGAGTTCATCCATAGGCCAATACTCTACCTTCTCTTGTCAGCCACTTGTGATGAAATATTGTCATGGATGATTGAAATTTGGATGAAAAATCACTTGGTAAGTGACAGTAATTGCAACACTGTAAATCTACAACCCCCCAAATTTTTTACAAGGAATGTCAAATAATGTCAGGCTAACATTTAGTGTTGGTGACACTACACCGCAGTTTACAGTTAGTACTGAGCAAGACAATTAGAATTGGTGACACCAAATATCATATATAGTGTAGTTACATATGAACCGGTTGAGTTTGAGAAACAACCGGTTGAAGTTCAAGACTTTAGGATCATTACCCATCAGTTTAGATGAATCTATGGAATATACCTCAAATCAATAGAGAAAAATCGTAAGTTCACAACATGTAACTGGTTGGACCTAGAAACACAAGGATTTTGATCGATTATACCCCAAAATCTCCCTAGAGATTGTCCGCCCAGTAATTTGCAATGGCCCAATTACACTCTAAACTCCGTAGTATCACACCTGTGGCAATCAAAGTGCACATGATATTCCGGAGTTTTATAGTGTTAACATGGATGTGTGATACTATAGAAGTAGTGTAGCATGTGACACTATGGAATAACACAAAGTGCAACATTTTAATGGTGTGGTGCACTTGGCCTTCATGGGCGATGTGGCATATGCATGCACCAACATTCAACAAGTGGCATAAGAAGAAGAAGAAGAAGAAGGAGAAGGTGACACTCCACATGTTGACACATGGCGCAATGTGAGGGTGTGGGTTGACTTCTTGGGTAGTTTGCATCAATGACACATTTCGTGATATAAGGGAGAGAAATGTGACAACAAGGAGTGAGATTTGAACTACAAACATCCGTTCCCTAGGGTTTCGGGATATTGGAGAGTGTGTGACATTATGGAGGTTGATATTACGGAGTTTAGGGGTGTACCAATGATCCTACCATAGAGAGATGCACCGCAATGCCCATAGAGATTTATGGGCATTTAATTCAGTCGCAGAGATCCTAATGTTTCCAAGTCCAACCGGTTACATGTTGACATCTTTCAGGTTTTTCATAACAAAATTAATGGGGTGTAATCTATAAGTTACTCTAAAATGGTCGTAATCTTCCTTGAGTTTCTGTACTTCAACTGGTGATTCCTCAAATGCAACCGGTTCATGTGTAACTCAATGCTAATTGTAAACCACCTATGTAGTGTCACCAACACTAAATGTAAACCTAACATCATTCAGAAATTGGGCATTCTAGATTTACACTCTTGCAATTACTATCACTTACTAAGCAAATTGTCATCCAAATTTCAATCATCCATGATAATGTTTCATCAAAAAAATGCTAGTCCGAGGCAAAATACCATAGGTTGATAGCATGTTGGGCGGAAAATAAACAAGTGTATTTTTTTGGGAAATAATTATGAGGCTAGATGGCCTAAATGAAAGAAAAATAATCATCAAAATGCTTAAATTTTAGGAAATTCTCCAATCTTCCCAAGGCGATCTCTCTCAACTTGGGCATTCAAAACTTCAATATCACTTGCAATGCTCAATAATCTCTTATCCTTGCCAATGGGATGGAACATATGATTGATTTGCCTCTGGCTCTTGTAGCTTAGATTTTGGATACAATAAAATCCAAAGAAACACTCAGGGAAGACTCAAAAGGTGATTTTTGTATTATCACTCAATTCTTTCTATAGATAATTAGGGTGCATATGTTTATCTCGCTTTCCTGAGTGTAGTATTCAATAAATTTACAAAGTAGTTCAAAGACTATTGACTTTGATTGTATATCACGGTTTACAAACACGATGTAGTCCAATCAAAGTTATTGCCCACACTTAGGTTCAAATTAATACTTAGACAATGGTTTGAGGAATCACTCCTCAACCAAAACTTAAGTGCCCTACCAACATACCCAAGTTGGAGCATGTTTAATTCACAAGGATCAATCCCTAATCCTTTTTCAATTCAAGTGACTTCCTAGACTATTGGCTCCACAAAACCAATGGAGGTTTGAGGTAAAAATCCAAGTCTATCTCTTTCAACACTAAAAAGAAATGTAGACTATATATTCACAAGAAAGCATGTGTTAATTCCCAAGGCTATACGTTCTCCAATCAGATCATAGTCTCCTCATATCTTCTTTCCAAATCTCCTAGATTATGGCCTTGATTTGCACATGTCAATTAAAGTTCTAGTCCTCACTAAGCTTCTTTCACATTGGTTTTTCTATTCCACTTAAATTGGCCAAAAATTTGACTCCACAACTCTTAGCCATGCTTGTAAATTTTCAAACAACCTCTACTGAACTTGAGTACAAAACGACACAAGACATTGTTCACAACCCTAATTAGTACACTAAGATGGCTTAACCTAAACCCACAAGGCTGACATCACATACTTAACCTCCATGAATGAATGAAAGTAACTTATAGTACATGGATTTGCATGTAGGGTATGCCATGTGCCTAAATAAATAAATATACATATACATATTTGCCTAATTATTCATAAAAATAATTTACAGACCACGTGAGCCCTTTCATAAATAAATTAATTAATGGGAAAAATTTGCCCAATCAGCTATCATTTGACAGTATGCCAAACTTTGTGTTCAATAATTGGCATGGGGATGAACTAAAAGTAAGTTGGGATGACATTACTTATAAACCTATTCATAAGTAGTGTCACTAGAAAAGTTACCACAATGACATAATATGCCATATGAAACAATACACAATTGATATTTATTGTAGCAGCCAGTTCTCCCCCATTCATTCATAGACTGTAGTAAATATGCATAGTAAAGATTGGGAAAGTGGTTCTAAATTAAGCTTTTAAGTACCTTCACAAGGAGAGAGAATTATCGCATACGAGCATACCTCTCATCCATCCAAACATATTAAAAAGTTGACCCCCTATAGGTTTGTGGCCAGTTCATCTCAAAGGACTCAAGGTCTTTAAGATTTATTTTTTTGTCAAATTAACCAACATTAATAATCTCCAGACTGCATACTATTTTAGGGTTTCTATGTTGAACAAACGAGAGATTCGCTTGTATGCATGAATTCCCTCTCCCTTCACAAGGTCATGTTTTCACATTTTCAAAATGCTATGAAGGAATCGTCACAAAGCACATGTGAGCGTGCCTCCCATCGTTCAAAGTTGAAACTTGAACCCTATAACTTTGTGGGTAACTTGTCTCAAAGGACTTTGTCTTGCCTACCCTAAGTTTTAGGCTTGGTTGGGCAAGTCTTCTAGATTTCCACAACATGCTTTTAAAGGTTTCAACTAGCTACATGGTGGCACATGATACTACATTTGGGCCGGAGTCAATTACTTTATGTTTCATATGATCCGCATGGACGGTAACCTAATTCGAGGTCTTTGAAGCTAATTCCAATGTCAAATTAAAAACTACAAGAAGCGATTTCCAATTTGCTTTCTATTTCAAAGTTTTCGGTTTGATGAATGAAAGGTACGCTCACATGCGACAATTCCCTCTCACCTTTCCATAGGAAGCAAGCTAACTACTTAGAGAATACTTCTACAAAGTTCACCAAAAAAAAAACAACTTGAAGCATGTATTCATTGGAAGTATTCCAAAATGTTGATCCACGTGATTTCACATAGTACCATCTCACAATTCCACCCTCAAAATTGCTAATTCTACTATGTAGTGGATTGACCAAGTGATTCTTGTACACCGTTTATGGTATTTAGTGTCATCTACTATTCAGAATTACACAATGCTCTAAATACTTGCTAAGAATGCAAGATTTTTATTATCAAGTAAAAGCTATTTATGTTGTATATTGTCCACACAACCTATATAGTCTTTGTTGGTAAATAATGAAATCTATAGCAAGAATGTATAGCCTTCCTTAATTCCAAATAGTACGTGTCGTGGTTATGCCTGATAGATATATTATGGATACTTTATGAGCACACTTCATTTAGGCAATCACACACGACACAATTTTTACTATTACGCCCTCAGTAGGTGTTAGGAACCTTCACCCATGTAAAAGGCTCAAGTCAGTGAGCTTTTCATAATCAATAGAAATGGAATTAGTTATAACTGCATAATACTATTTAGATCCATAACAATGTTTTGTGGGATTGATAGTAGTCCACAAAATGTGGGAAATATCAGAGAATATTTTGTGGACTACTGTCCATCCCACAAAACATTGTTATGGATCTAAATAATGTTATGTGATGTAATTGCTACAAATAAACAATCTAAAGAGTTCGTTAGGTTGTAAGCTTTACGCAACCTTGAAGACATCTCGTGGTTGAATTGTTTCTTGAGATGTGAGCATTCAATGAGGCATAGAGGATAGCCATTATGAAATCTTATGATTGAGGTTTTGGAGGTGATGGACAATCTCAATACATGTGTATGGGAGCAAAACAATACTCACAAACACAATATTTTGAGCACGATCATATCCATAACATTATTCAACTGCATGGTTGTTCTTTCATTCTATATTTACCCTCTGACATGGGCTTCCATTAGCTTACCTTCATGGAAAAAGCTTAGATAAAGTTTGGTATACTTTGCACCCTAACATACCCATAATGAAATATTATCACAAATGATTGAATTTTGGACAAAAAATCACTTTGTAAGTGACAATAATTGCAACACGATGTAGATCCATAATGCCCAAATTTTCTTAACAAGAAAATGGCAATATGTTGCAAATGGTAGGGTTTACATTTAGTGTTGGTGTCATTACACGTGCAGTTTACAATTAGTATGGAGCAAGACAAATCAAAATTGGTGACACTAAATGCACTAGTTAGTGTAGTATTGTGCCCTCAGCTGGATTTTGCAAAATAAAGAACTCTCGGTGAAGTAAATGAGTCTCATCCTCCTTCCTGCTTGAACCTCTTTTGTTAAACAATTCTCAACTGTCGTTAAGGTAGAAATACCATAACCCGTGAAAATAAGGTGATTTGCATTGAAGATATGGTCTTACAATCGTGAGATAATTTTCCAAGACAGACGAGAAGGATTCATGAAGAATGCAAGTTGCTTCATATATTTTTTTCCTGTACAAAAAATTCTACAATTTTTCAAAGTGGAAAGTTGTCAAACCCCCTACTTGTTCACTAGATTCTCCCTACACCGAACACGGTAATCCGCATTTCCATACAAAATATCACCTAAACCGGTTAACTCACGAGCAATGATCGGGGAAAACCGGCAGTTAGTTACAGATGAACCAGTTGAAGTTGGAGACTTCAGGAGAATTACTGATCAGTTTAGAGGAATTTACGGAACATTCCTCAAATTGATAAAGGGAAACCGAAGGATGTCAACATGTAACTGGTTGGACTTGCAAACACTAGGATCTCAACCGATTATGCCCAAAAATCTCTCTGATCACTGCTCATGAGTACATTAAACTTGACTCCCATTGGCTACATTAAGTGTACACGCATTGAAGTTGCCGCCTCGCCATGACCGGTTTCAGAAATGGCACTTCACTATAATGACGGTGGTCTAGTGCACGGGTAGAGGGTGGTCAACCGCTTTGGGTATTTCTACCTTAGACCTTAAATGACCCCCCACAATGGCTGGTTTCGTATCTAAGAACACTATTATAAGAGCATACCCTACGATCATATGTTATAAAATTTTACGATTCACCTTTTTAAAGATTATATAAAGTTGTAGATTACATGTTAATGGTGGAATAGAATATTAATGACATTAAAGAAAGTTTATATCGAAGATACTTAGCATGAATCATGGAAAATAATACGAGTGCTTGTTTAAAGAAACGTCTACAAAGTAGGGAACGTCACAAACTATACATACAACAAGAGATACATATAATAATATAATGAAACTACGATGCCTCATAACAAGAAATTATGTTAAGGGTGTACTGAAAACTAGAGATGAGTCGTGAACACAAATTGAAGACTCACGGGAAACCATTGATTGTAGGAGAACAAGGGAGGCTTTGTATTGATTTATATGCCACAACAATGTAGTAAGGTAGAGATACCATAAACCATGAAAATAAGGCGATTCACATTGAAGATATGATCTTACAATCATGAGATAATTTTCCAAGATAGAAGAGAAGGATTCATGAAGAATGCAAGTTGTTCATATTTTTATTTCTTGTAAAAAAAAATTCTACAATTTTTCAAAGTGGAAAGTTTGTCAAACCCCCTACTCGTTCATTAGATTCTCCTGACATAGAACACGGCAATCCTCATTTCCACATAGAATATCACCTAAACCGGTTAACTCATGAGTACATTAAACTGTGAATGATGATAGTCAAACACGACTAAATTTGGCTGAACTGATTGTACACGCATTCAAGTTGCCAGGCTTGTAATGATCGATTTCAAAAATGACACTTCACTATTCTGATGGAAGTCTACTGCACGGGTAGAGGGTAGTTCACGGTTTATGGTATCTCTACCTTACATGTGTTGGTAGTACACCACACAAGGAATCCCCTAAACAATAATTGTGCTAACCAAAACCGACTTAGTTGAGATTGCTCCACAATTGTCGACCTTGGATTTAGATAAGTGATTCATGTCAAGCAAGTTGTGAAAACTTCTCCTCATGACCACCCAATTACAATCCTATCTTATCTCTAACTTCTAGCCTTCTAGAAGCTCATTTGTGGTAGACTTAAACAATAATTCCTATTACCTATTGTAACTTTCACAAAATTTGGTACATGTAAATATATAAATGTGCATATAACATGCAACGACTAAAATCATTGGTCAATCAATGTTTGTCATTGATATTGATTCTATCTTGTCTATTATAAAATTCAGAAATTCTAAGACTTAAAGTAGTAAAAGTCTATTATAAAACACATAAGTCACGAGCTTTAAGTTGGTAGCAGTTGGAACCATTATCCTAAGGTGAAAATGGTGGACGTAATAGTGTCACTTATTATCCTATTTTGAGGCATATCCTAGGTTACACTAATGACCAACAACTTCATCATTAGTGTTATCTCTTGACACTTGGTGTTTAAATGGGCTACTAATATCTTCACATGAGCATGTTCAATAATGTGATGAGGTGTATGCCTATGTTACACAAGGTAGATGATTAAAGTATCCCCTATGAACTTCTAGGGGTTCCCTTTTCTGCCTGCTAGGAAAGCGGGAGGTTGCTCGACCAACGCCGGAGCCGGATAAGGTGGATTAACATCTTCGTCCACTTTTCTATTCACGGACGTTCATGGACAATGGATGCCCGCCCTGCATTGTACGTCATTCGGTTTGTGTCCAACTTTGTGTCATTCAAAGCTTGTCCTTCGAGTAGATGTCATGCCGCATATATCGGATATGGGATCTTAGGGTTTAGGATACTCCAACGGCGTGTTTGTCATGTTAGAGTTGTTGTTCCACAATTGCGTGCTCTAGCTATCCGTTTTCATCCACATATCAAGATATACAATACACATCGGCGTCTAGTTGGTTGGAGGCAGATTGGATATGCACATTTGTTCCTGATGTTGAAGGATTGATGGAGGTTTATGGTTTAGAGTTTACTTGAAGCTCACCTTTTAGGCAATGACAGCCATTATTTTTGAACAATGAATGGCTTCAAGCTCGCAACCTTCTCTCATTGGAGGACCTGTTAAACTAGGGGATGACTTGGAACACATTGATTAGGTTGCATTCTGGGCACAACAAATTGACGTCATTATGGCTTTGCAAGAGAGAATTCACAACCCACCTCTTAATGGATTTTGGGTTGGAAGGACCAAACCAACTTAGCTTGCCATGTGTACGATAGCACATATTTTAAGGTGTTAACAATTGTATGTTATGACATGCAATCTAAAGATAGCACAACACGAACTTTCTTTTAGGAAACCTTGAATTTGTTATGGCACATAATGGTATGCCAAACATCAAGCCAAGTCCCTTCGATCAGTCGTGAATGCATATGTTTTTTCCATTGGTTATCGAATTTGGATAAGGTAATGCAGAAGTATATCAAACCATCATTGCAATTTCAACGTAAGCCAATATGCAAGGATCTCAAAGAGGCCGAGAGAATGGATGAAGCTAAGACTAAATATCAAGTGATTTGATCTTGGTGGTTATAATCTAGAGTTGCTATAGAATAAGGCAATTTTGGCCTCTCTGAATGGTTGAGTTCTGGCACTTCCGTTTCATGCAATCATGTGGTCATATGTTTATTGTAAGTGCATTACTAAACTATAATTTTGAATGTCATATTATTTTGAACACCTAAGTAATAAATATAGTCTTTTATAACTTATGTGGTGTTTGCATAATTTGACAATAAATGAACGTGCATAGTTGCCAATGTATAATCTTGCAGATATGATGCACAACAAGTGGCTTCAAAAGTCCAGCAACAAAATGACTTGCTTCTACAAAGTGGCAGTGGACGACTTGATACTTGCATTCATGTACATTGCAAATTACATCTCATGGTTGAAAGGGGGATCTAGTAGTAAAGGCCCTGATTCAATGTTCTTGAAATTGAAAATTGCTACTAGGTTTGAATATCCCAAACTACTGGCATATGCCATGAAGGTTTAATTGGGGGTAGAAAATCTTAACAACTAGGGATTGTGCCTTGGAGGGGTTTGAGTTGTTTGGGTCCACCAAACAAAAGCTGGACTTGTCACTTAGTGTTGATTGCAATTCATATCAACCCCAAAAAGTGAATTTTTTCATTCATCACCCTGACATTTGGTCTTAAAGGGCATGCACAAAAGAGTCTTTGAATTCTATAGAGCATGGTGTGGCTCACATGACATCTATTTTGGGACTGATTGCCCCACCGCACAGTGGCACATTGCTAGATTGTTCCCCAGCTCAACCAAAAGATGTTGGGCAATGCAAGGGAATACATGTACCTTGTGCAATGCAAAAGTTGGTACTAGCAACAATGACACTTTTGCCCCAACTTACAAAGGGTTGAAGAAAGAGTCCAATCCATCAACAATATGGAGCACAAGTTCTAGTTTTGCGTTGAAGACATTGCGCATTGTGTGAGTAGCAACAAGAAGAAGTATGTATTGGACTGGCCTATAGTACCCATGCATGGCCAAAAAATATAGGTACCAATCTCTTGAAGGAGGAGGTGTTGGCATTCAAAGATGCTAGGTTCCAATTGCAGCATACGGAGACCCTCTCTCCATATCAAAGCTTTCAACATTTGTAGCACTACCAATTCCTCATTTAAATTTTCAGTGTGTCTCCAAACTTGAATGCCTACTAGTAGACTACTAGGTACTCAAAGGTGGTGCATCGCATTCCAACAACAACCACGATGGATCACAAAAACAAATGCGATAGTGATGAACTTATAGACAATTACTATGTGGTAGGAGTTACCGCCGTTCCCTATCCCGGATTTAGAGTGATAATCAACATTGTCTTCAAGGATGACAACTCCTACCATGTCACAAATTGGCGACATACCGCATCGCACATGCCCGGACTTCACAAAAATATTCTCTTTGGCTTTGGGAAAGAGAAGGAAATGGGTGTATTGCAAACCAATGGTCGGGGAAAACCGACGGCTAGTTCATTATCAACTGATGGATTTCGCCTCATGGCCGGTCCAAATTTCCAACCATCGGATGCCAATCCGACAGTAAATTCAATCCTCCGGCAATTAGCCAATGGACTAGAAAATTTCCCGGAAATGTAGCCGATTCTTCTTGTGAGTTACCGGATTTCAGCCGGAAGAAGTATTCAAATACTGGCCGATACCCAGGAAATGGTAACCGATAACCTCCCGGTCGTGAGCATGGATATCTAAATGGTCAGGGCTTCGAACGGCAAGTCGAGGGATGCAGGCCAGGTGCCCAGGTCAGGGTTTCGAACGGCAAGTCGGCAACCTGCGGCGCCTCCATCCTCCACGGCTCCGCATTCACTCTCGTGCGCCGCTCGCTTCGTCATCTGCACACTGCTCCGCCTCCGCCTCCGTCCTTTGCCAACCTGCTTGTTGCTCGCATCCAATTTGGTCACATTTTGCTCGAAGAGCGGACTTCCTGCACAACCTTCTGCGAATCTGATGATGCACTTGAGGAAGTACCCTAAACCTTAAACTTTTTGAATTATGCAACCTTTTCATGACCAAATCCAATTGCTTCTATGAAGAATTGGGGGATCCTTGGCCTTCAACCGGTGAAGGCATTGCTAGGTTCAATTCTTGCCAAGGATATTAACTCTTCAAATTTAAAGTTTTGAACATGCCTTTCTTTTTCACTTATTCAAGATTTTGTACTAAGAAATGATTTCTAATAACTTTTCATACATTTTTTAAACAATTAGTGCCGATATGAATTCCATTTAATCGGATATTGGCCAATGAAAATATGAAAATGTAGGCAATTGGCCGATTGATTTTACAAAAGACCGGCTCTTGCCGATGTAAATTGGAAAAAATCCGACCCTTTGTATCAACTACCAGCAATTAGCCACTAAGGCTTCAAAAACTTCCCGAACTCTGTTGCAAACATCTATATTTTGTGTTTCGATTTTTGGGCAAGGTGGACTTCAACAATGACAAGTTCATTCACGCTCCAACATTCACCTACAACAAGGTCATGTGACTACTTGGATTTTCTAGTGTTGTAGAGTGTGAGTAGTGTAATCGCAATGTGTTAAGCCACATGTTGGACAAAATCAATAAATGACATGTATTGGTGTGGATTGGTATAATAAAATTTAACATTGGACTTATAGTTTTTTTAAGTATCCATGGTAATAGGCCCCCCTCATTCTTGTCTGTTTGATATGTTAAAGCTTCACACTTGAAAAATTGCAGTCAAATGAGTGCCAAATTTAGAGCATGGACCCTATGATTGTGCATATTTACTAAATTTGGCATGAATGCTCATTGCTTATATATTTCTGCTCATCACTCATCGCTCATTTCTTAGCTTCTCTCATCATGTATACATTATGTTTTCATGCATGCTCTTTAATGACAACCTTTGCCACTCACTAAATGATTTGAATACCTACTTGTTTCATTTGCATTTCAACGCCATTGTTTGAATCAAATGCATTTCAATGTCACTGTATTTTGCACAATACTCATAGATTACACGAAGACTACAATGAGAGTTGCATGACTCAAGGAATGTATGACCAATATGATGCAAGGACTCCTTTGTAATAAAGAAAAATTGTACAATTTGTTTGTCATTGCACCACAATGCATAAGCAAGTTTAAATACACTTGGCAAAATGATATGTATAATTACATGATACTATGAACCATCTCTAGAAAAAATAGTGTTGCCTCACTTTTTGCCTTGTTTTTTGATCCTATTACTTCGTTTGTTGGTGCATTGTCTCCCACTCAAAGTCAATGCTCTTCTTCTTCCTTTGTGACAACTTACATTGTCCTTTCCAAACCATTATGCCTTCAAAACTTGATGACATAACCTTAATTGATATAGAAGGACACCGAAATAAATACAAAGAGCATCCCTATGACAATGAAGGACAAACATCAGTGGTTTGACCCCGGGGAAGTCACTCCATGCACATTAGGCCACTACGTGCAATAAAAGTTTGCTACCCCTATATTATATGTCATAAATAATTTTTAAAATGATGATATTTTTAATAGAGATACAAAACCATTGATAATATCTTTTTTATATTTTTTCGAAATTTTTAGTCATCTTCATTTTTTGTAGTAATTGTTTTAGTTCAATTCTGCATCATTCTAGTTAGAAACGGTATGTTTTATACAAAAAAGAGATCATCAAGTTTGGTTACCATTTTTTACTATGTAATAGATACCATATATATCTACTAGAGAAACAAAAATTGATAAAATTTGACCCATTTTGGTGATGCCTTTAGAAAAAGTAGATTCACTTTTATCGCACATGGCGTCAACTTGACCAATGGAGTGACTTCCCCGGGGGTTTGACATGGTTTGGCTCATGGAATGGAAGAAAGAAATGATGCCTTGAAGTTAACCATACACAATGATGGACAAGATGGCAATAGATCAAGAGCCGGATTGTATGCATGAGGTGATCTCAATGAGTTAGGGAAGTTTTGCCTACTGACCTTGACATTGAGCTTGTGTGGGTAGAGTGGGTGATGTTGATGGCCACAGATGAAATCCTCTAACCTATCCCATAGAATCACGGCCAACTTTGAAGATTTTTGTCAACTCCTCCCATTGCTCACATGGTTTGTCCACACCAACTCTTCCAACCCTATATCCACCAAAAGGTGGGCTGTGGACTCTCTCTTACAAAGCCATAATGATGTTGATTTGTTGTGCCCAAAATGCAACTTAATTAGTGTGTTCCAAGTCATCCCCTAGTTCAACAAGTCCTCCAATGACAGAAGGTTGCGAGCTTGAAGCCATAGATTGTTCAAAAAACAAGGATGCGATTGCCTAAAAGGTGAGCTTCAAGTAAACTTGAAACCATAAACCTCCATCAATCCTTCAACATTAGGAACAAATGTGCTTATCCAATCTGCCTCCAACCAACTACGTTTACATGTATTGTGTATCTTGATATGTGCAACAACAACAACAATTGTGTCACTCAAAAAACAATAATATGTGCATGAAAACGGTGAGCTAGAGCATGCAATTGCGGAACAACAACTCTAACATGACAAACACGCTGTCAGAGTATCCTAAATCCTAAGATCCCATATCCAATATATGCAGATGACATTTACTTGAAGGACATGTATTGAACGACACAAAGTTGGAGGACATGAACCAAATGATATATGATGTAGGGTAGGCGTCCATTGTCCATGAATCTCCGTGAATAGAAAAGTGAACGAAAAATTCCATCCACCCTATCTGGCTCCGTTGTTGGTTGGGTAGCCTGCCGTTTTTTTGAGCAGGCAAGAAAGGGAACCCCTAGAAGTTTGTAGGGGATACTTTAACATCCTTTTGATACACAATGGCCTACATGTTGACTAAAATACACATTTTGTCTATGACCCTTGTACTAGCCTTTGTAAGCAATAGCTGGAGCTTATCAATGTTATCGTGGTTGCATGCAAATTGACTTGTAACTCACTAATCACCTCGTAAACGTAGTAAACCGAAGACACCTTCAAGCTTCTCCACCTTGATTGATCCTTAAAGGTCAAATGGAATTTTTTGAAAATTGAGTTCACACTTAAGATGAGAGACTCTCAAGATTCAAATGTTGCATACGCTTCAAAATAATAATAAATAAATAAGTTAAAAAAATTCACTTAAATATTGAATCTGTATGGCTAGAGATTAAATTCCACCACTATTCCAATAAAATAGCTCATAACAAGGTTTAATCATGATGAATTTTTATCTCAAGGCTCAACACTAGTTTATGTAGAACCTATTTTGATCGTACTTTAGTTCCCTTCATGCACTTGACATACTTGCACCTTAATTACAACTCATCCTTAGCCACAAAATCTCATTTGAAAAAAATAAAATATTGCAATAAAATAACATAAAATCTACTTATCGAACAAATGACTAAAGATGAGATTATCAACAACAAAGATTAAATTCTCTTGTCTTCAAATCCCCATTGGGGCTTAAATGTCGTTGACGGTAGTGGGTTTAACTTGTGAGCCGAAGAGTAATCTATACAGAAGAAGAAGAAGAACTCCGGTCTCCGGAGGAGACCGGAGTGAATGAAGTGTCTGTTCGTAGAACATCATAGGCCATGCCTTACGGCACTAGCGTTAGATGTAAAACTACTTCGCCCTTTTCAGGACGTAGACGTAATCTATACATTATATATTGCACTTTGCACTTGTTCCATAAAGCTCGTTTGCGTTGCTCTTTGTGGTCGGCCTTTAATAACACATTGATTGAGATTACTGTGTAAGTAAGTACTATAGCAACTGACCCCGAGATGAAAGGATTCAAAAACCCCAAATTAATCTAGTCCAAGTCATTTGAATTGAATCAGCCACAAACCTATTCGGTGGACAGGGGGGGGGGGGAAATTCAAGCCTTTATATTAGATGGATGAGAGTTACGCTCTTATGCGATAATTCCCATCCCATCTGGGACTGCTGTGGAGTCAAAAACCACGGAGTTGGATGTTTTACATCCTAGGAGAAGTGGGCTATTGGGAGGAGGAAAATAAGTGTTTGTTTTTGGCCCCGTTTACCAAGGCAAGATGTCCTTGTCCTCCACATGAACTTAACCTCAAAAGATGTCCCGACCTTGTCTTCTAAGTGCTGTAGCCTTCATGTACTAATTAAGCGATGCGAAGTCTCATTGGCGGCAAAGGTATATGCCTTAGAAATTATTGGAAACCGGTAGCACATTATTCTAAGTCGTTCAAGTACGCAATGCTAAGCGCGCGATTATTCTAGTGGCATGTGATTGTTTTGTATGATGGATGGTGCATAATCCACTCCCGAGGAGGACTCTACAAATGGGTGACTCACGATTTGTCTCTTCTTGTATTTGGTCGGGGTGACCAACTTGAAATGGTCATCCTCAACCAAACTCAAGAAGGACAAAATTGAGTTCACACTTAAGATGAAAGACTCTCAAGATTCAAATGTTGTATACACTTCAAAATAAAATAAAATAAAAATAAATCACTTAAATATTGAACCTGTATGGCTGAAGATTGAATTCCACCACTGGGCGTTCCAAGAAAGCACTTGTAAATTTTTCATCGCAAATATCCATAAAATAACTCATACCAAGGTTTTATCATAAATGAAATTTTGTCTAAAGGCTCAACACTACACTGTTTTTTGCATTTAGTGTTGTGTTACATTTAATGTTGTTACTATTCATTTACCTGCAACACTATCTACCAACCACTTGACAAATAGTGTTCCTTGCGCCGCCACCTTCTCTACCTTGGATGGTGGTGGTGCAACCATGCGGCAACAAAACACAAAACATAAAAATATTATAACACTAATTGTGGAGATGTAAAAATCTGAACATGGCCAAATTTTACATTAGTTCACAATTAGTGTATAGGTTGACATTTAGTGTATGCAACATTAAGGGTGTCACTGGCATTTAGTGTTGTGGTTCGTAATTACTGTTGCTAACACTAAATGCAAAAAACAGTGTAGTTTATGTAGAACCTATTTTGGTTCTACTTTACTTCTCTTCATGGACCTGACATCTCGGGGAGATCACTCCATTGTAGAGTTGAACAACCACGTGCGATCATTTTAGATGTAAAAAATGTAAAAAATGTAAAAATCATCACCAAAATGGGTCACAATTTTATCAATTTTTTTTCATGAGTAGATATAAATGGTACATGTTACATAGTAAAAAATGGTGACTAAATTTGATGATTTGTTTTTTTAATAAAACATACCGTTTCTAACTAGAATGACGCAGAATTGAACTAAAAAAATTGCTACAATTAATGAATATGACTAAAAATTTCCAAAAAAAATACAAAAGATACCATCAATGGTTGTGTATATGTAGAAAAAATATCGTAAAATTTAAAATTATTTATGACATGTAATATAGGGGTAGCAAACTTTGTTCGCACGTGGTGTTCAACTCTACAATGGAGTGATCTCCCCGAGCCTGACATACTTGCACCTTAATTACAACTCATCCTCAACCACAAAATCTCATTTAAAAAGAAGAAGCTATTGAAATAAAATAAAATAAAATATACTTATCGAGCAAATGACTAAAGATGAGATTATCAACAACAAAGATTTGATTCTCTTGTCTTCAAAGCCCCATTGGGACTTAATGCAGTTGACGGTAGTGGGTTTAACTTGTGAGCCGAAGAGTAATCTATATATTATATATTGTACTTTGCACTTGTTTATGTGAAGCTCATTTGAGTTGCTCTTTGTGGTCGGCTTTAGCAACATGTTGATCAAGAATAATGTGTAAGTAAGTACTACAACAACTGACCTTGAGATGAAATTTGCCAATGGATTTGTGTGCCGTGCATAATAAATATATGCTAATAGAAACAAGCCTAGGTTTACAACTAAGAACTTGTCTACTAGATTGCAACACCGGAAAGAAAAGAATAAAGAAAAAGAAAAAGGAGCATCAAGGTTCATGCATTGATGTAAAATAAAAAAAGAAATCGTCAAGGTTCGGGCATCGACGTGGAATAAAGAAGAAAAAAGAAGAAAAAGAAAAGTCAAAGATCAGGCATCGATGTGAAAAGAAAAGAAAAGAAAATGACAAGGATCATGTATCGATGTGAAAGAAAATAAAAGAAAAGAGAATTTTTCTTTATCAAGGATCAGGGATTGATGTGAAAAGAAAAGAAAAGAAACGTCAAGGTTTAGACATTGATGTGAATGGGAGCCCTTTTTCTTTGTTATGGTGACCATGGTTATTTAGGGTGCAACTTATGGTGTAGGGCCTTCCTTTTGGGAAGGTAGGCTTTGTTGCAATACTAAAAGAGAGCTTCAAAGTCTTCTTTTGCTAAGAGCATGCCCACCAAGCCGGATATTTTTGTTTTGTAACCATCGGTTTTGGGAGTTGCGTGCAATATGATGTCATGCTTGTCCCTCCATTTGCAACTAAACTTTCTTATTGCCCATTAGTTATGGTCAAAGGGCCCTCACTTTGAAGGTCGTGGACATGTACATGTGCTCATATTTGTTGTGTCGATACCTTGAAAGAGAGGCCATCTAAGTTTAAACAATATAATTTTTTTTAAATTGATGGTAGCAAGCAGGGATGTACAAATGGACGTGACGCGGCCTAAACGCGTCACGTCCAGGGTGTGACGCCAAACGGACGTTACTGTAGTAAAAAATAAAATACTAATGGGATTTTTTTTCCAGATAAGTAATTATTTCGACATCAATACAGGCAGTCGTCTACCATGGTCGACTGCTATATAGGCAGTCGACCACTTAATCGACTGCTAACTCAGAAGTCGACTACAATGGTCGACTGCAAATGTAGCAGTCGACCATGGTAGTCGACTGCCAATGTAGCAGTCGACTATCTTCGTCGACGGCCAACATAGCAGTCGACCATGGTAGTCGACTGCTACATTGGCAGTCGACCATGGTTGATAGTCGACTGCTATGTTGTCGTCGACGAAGATAGTCGACTGCAGTTGTAGCAGTCGACCATTGCCGTCGACTGATACTATTAACAGACAAATGCAGTCAACATCATATGTTTGTTGGGTTAAATTTTAATGGTTTGGGTATAGTGGAATATGGATGGATGGAAGTAGTTTAGGAAAAATGTGATTAAAGCCAACAATGATATGTAGAAGAAAAAAAAACCGCGTTGTATTAAAACAAGTATATCGTAAAGATATAAAAAATATACAAGGTTGTCCATATCAATGATACACGCATACTACCTTAACCCCTACGATGTTGCCTAAAGAACTAAACAGACTAAACACTATCCTTAACCTCAGTTCTCCAGCAGTCTATGGGCTCATCCCACCCCACAAACGGCATCTGCATCCGTAGTTTGGCGATGGTCAATGAAATGCGGTTGGACACGTTCTCGCATGTCAATGCACTCAAAGTGACATCCCAAATTTTCCTTCCTTCATTGGCAAAGAGAATTCGGTCATCACCATCGTTGCAAAGTTGTCGAACAATCATGCCGACCGCATAACACTCAGCCTCCGCGGTGTAATATACATCGGGATCATGGTGTCTCCTGTTTTGGATGTAAAACAGTTCCGGCGCCACCCAAAACTTCTCCTTCCTCAATTTTTCCTTCGCTTCTACGGTTTCCGCATGCCATAGCGATTGGACATCCTCACCCGAATGCGTTGCACATCCCCAATCGCACACCCCAATCTTGAGGCTCCCGTCCGATTCCCAATGCAACATAATGTTGTCAATGGATAGATCGTTGTGTTGCACATTTGCAGCGTGCAAAGCCTCCATGATCCATAACAATGCCCAAGCCAACTTTACCTTCTTCGCCCGGAACTTTTGGACTTGGTTATAGAGTTGCCATTCGGTTGCGTCCATTGTCAAAATGTTGGCATTTGGGCGGTGGGCTCTATCCCGGATGAACATCTCTCGTAGAGTGCCCCCGTTCCACCATAGTGTATAGCCCGCATTGGACACACTGTTGATTAACCAAACCTTGATGAAACCTGGATGCGTGCTCTTTAAAACGCATGCCTCCGCACTTACTTGGATACGAGCTTTTTGCCTATCCGACGTCTTTGGGGTCTTTTCAGCCCATGTAATCTCCGGTGGGAGACGATCGTCGCCCTCGATCCTCACATTCCTCACCTCCCCGTAACCCCCACCTTCTTTATGCTCTTCAAACTCACGACATTTGCCGTATCGGGAATCCACAATAGTTGGCATGGGCCCGACACCCTTAGCCACTTCTCCAATTTCTCCGCCTTCCAAGGAATTATTTTGGAGGCCGTCTTGGACAATCCTTTGGCCACGGGATCCCACCACAAAAATATTTCCCGGATTCTTACAGCTCGAGGGCTCAACACCTCGCCTGTTTCGCCCTCCGGGAACATGTTCTCAACCAATTGCTTGAGGTTGAAAATACCATTTTGGGCCTTATTCTTCACCCATGAATCGAACCCCGCAAGATTCCTATCACCGCTAAACTCGGGGCCATCCACTTCCTGTCGAATAGCAACCTCCATGTCCCTTTTAATTATCTCAACCCTTTTGTGTTTCGGCTGCTCCAAAAAACGGAATTTGATGTCGGCCTCCCCATTCCTCAAATACCAGTCAACTATGGCTTGGTGGACCTTTGCCATTATCGCATCCGAGAATTTTACCCTTGGTTTCCCGCTCCTACTCGACGACCCTGAGGCCGCGGAAGCCCCTCCTTGGCTGCTCGTAGGGGCACCGGCATCTGGGCGGACGGGAACGGTAGTATCTGAACGGGGGGTAATATTGGCTCCCGTTCCCGAAGCACTTCCTGATCCCACATCGGAATGTCGTTGCCGCTTAGGGGGCCGTTTGTGCACCCTGCCGGGTGCATCCGGCTCGTCCTCCGGCATCCTCCAACTTCGATCCTCCATCGTGTTTAAAAACACGCTATTATTGTGTTCACAAACACAACTCAAATGTGTTCACAAACACGGCCGTATTCACACCGCTCCACCGCAAAAAAATCGGATCCAAAATTGGCAAGAGTTTGCACCCTAAACCAATCTTCCAACCGGCCCTCTCAAAACATTAGGCAAAGGATGCTAGGCATGCTTAGTCCCAATGTCCCGCTTGAGGAGGGGTGGTTGAAAAATGATGTCAATGAGGCCTCCCCACTTATATATATAGGTTGGGTGGGCCTCACACCGACGGTACGACCGGACGCCGCGCCCCTGGATCCTGACCGTTGGACCGTGCATCATCCAACGGCCAGGATGGATGCGACGATTGGTCGACTGCTATACGGCAGTCGACCATGCAGTCGACTGCCAGATAGCAGTCGACTCTGGATAAGGCAGTCGACAATTAGCAGTCGACCGCGGCGTCGACTGCTATGTGGCAGTCGACGTGTGGGCCGACTGCATTTAGCAGTCGACTGCCACGTCGACTGCCAAGCAGCAGTCGACCCCCGATGTCGACTGCGAATGACAGTCGACGTGGCAGTCGACCGCCACATCGGCTGCAAACTAGCGGTCGACTGCCATGTCGACTGCTAGTTTGCAGTCGACCCTGGAAGTCGACTGCCACGTCGACTGCCAAGCAGCAGTCGATCCCCGATGTCGACTGCGAGTGGCAGTCGACCCTGGAATTCGACTGCCACGTCGACTGCCAAGCAGCAGTTGACCCCCGATGTCGACTGCGAGTGGTAGTCGACCCTGGAATTCGACTGCCACGTCGACTGCCACGTCGACTGCCAAGCAGCAGTCGACCCCCTATGTCGACTGCGAATGGCAGTCGACGTGGCGGTCGACTGCCATGTCGACTGCTAGTTTGCAGTCGACCCTGGAAGTCGACTGCCACGTCGACTGCCAGGCAGCAGTCGACCCCCGATGTTGACTGCGAGTGGCAGTCGACGTGGCGGTCGACTGCCATGTCGACTGCTAGTTTGCAGTCGACCCTGGAATTCGACTGCCACGTCGACTGCCAAGGAGCAGTCGACCCCCGAAGTCCGCTGCGAATGGCAGACATTGGACCTCCCCCCCTCCAAACATAAACAAATTGCTTTTGCAATGGATCCTATAGCAAATTACTCTAAACACTTTTAATATCATAGCATCTTTTATATTTAGTGCACGTTCAAGCGTCGGGACTATAAAGGGTTCACCGCTCATTAGCATTCATCATTCCCCCTCGCTCGAGTTGGCCTTGATTGCCTTTTGGCATTCGTTGCAAGTGGAGAGAGGTAGTAGGTTATATTGGGATGGGCACGCGAAACGAATAGAAGCCTTGGTTTGTGCCCAAGGAGTGGACTCCAACGTCCAAGAAGGTTGAGTGCAAATTTTGCGCGTTGGAATTAGTTTATAGGAAGGACCGCATGGTTGCCCATTTGGGATACCAAAAAAATGACGGCAAGATGCGGGGGGTGGCATTGTGTCAACGTCAAGGGCCGATTGTAAAGTCTTTATTTTCGAGGTGCGGCGGATCGTGGCCGCCAATTCCGGATGACTTTGTGGACGAGTGCGTTGAGGACGGGGGAGAAGCTGTGGTCGGGTCCCAACAACAAGCGTCATGCGGTGCATTGTCGAACGCGAACGGAAGCCAAACCGCTCCACCATCGCCCGCACCGTCAGTGGCAAGGGAGTTGGTGTCCGGGACGACTCCCGAACCCCACCGACGTTCCCAACGGCAAATGGGACTAAAAGAAGGGTTGCAAAATTCGACAAAACGAGACTTGGATACAAAATGGTCGCAAGCCTTTTATGAGGCTAATATCCCCATTAGTATTGTCCGCCATCCCGCGTTCATCCAGGCCGTTAAGGCAACCGCCAAGGCTAGAATTATGTACAAACCCCCAACATACCATGCAATGCGCAAGAGTTTACTTGACGATGCACGGTTAAATACACAAAAAATCGTGGAGTTGAAGACAACATCATCCATCCACAAATATGGGTGCACTATTTGTTCGGACGGATGGGAGAATGTTGTCCACCGCCCTTTGATGAACGTCATGCAAATTTGTCCGGCGGGTGACGTGTTCCTTGGTTCCATCGACACCACCGGTAGCACAAAGGATGCCGCCTACGTGGCCACCGAGGTCAAACGCTACATCGTTGGAGTGGACCCCACAAAGGTTGTTCAAGTTTGCTTCGATAATGCGGCGGCCATGAAAACCGCGGCGAGCAATATTAGCCGGGAATGGCCACACATATATTGGCAAGGGTGTGCGGCGCATTGTTTGAACTTGTTGTTGAAGGATTGGGGTAAACAACGATGGGCGAAGGACGTCGTAGACAAGGCGAAGGACATTGTCAAATACATCCAGGCCCACCAATGTCCGACGGCGGTCTTCCTCACCTACTCGCCCAATTTGGGCTTGGAGATGCCCGGGTCCACACGATTCGCCACCAACTTCCTCATGATTGACCGGCTTCTAAAGGTGAGACATGCTTTAGAACAAACGGTTATTCATCCCGATTGGACCGCCTACGTGAACAAATTAAATAGAGGAGGCGATGATCGAAGGAGAAGTGCAATGGAGGCACGTCAAATCAAGACAACGGTTAATGACGACAGTTTTTGGACAAGTTGCGATAATTACCGCCACATGTCGGAGGAGGTGTTGAAAGCATTGAGAGTGTTTGATGGCGTTGAACCGGCAATGGGCAAGGCTTGGTTGACCATGAAGAACTTGGAGAAACATGTGCTTAGCCTAAGGAATCCTTCTTTCAACCTAGCACACAACCTCGCTACCTTGGCCGAAGAAGATTTCTACAGCCGGTGGCGTATGATGACCACGGACCTACACCATGCCGGTGCAATCTTGAATCCTTATTTATTGGACGACAACGTCGTCCACGAAGACGCGGCCGTTAAATCCGGATTCTTGGACGCCATGAGGAGGTTGACCACGGGCAAGGACGGTCATTACGGTCGGGTTGTGGCCGAATTTCAAACATTCAAAAAGCGTAGGGGCGCGTTCGCCAATATGCCCCTAGCCATGGAAGCCAACATCCCACCCCACGAGTGGTGGGACCTCGTGGGCGAAGGTGGCACCCACTTGGCCCCTTTGGCAAAGCGAATATTGGCCCAAGTGTGCTCCTCTTCGTCTTGCGAAAGGAATTGGAGTAGTTATTCGTTTGTGCACAACAAGACTAGGAACCGGTTGAGTTCGGCGAGGGCCGAAAATTTGGTGTACATTTATACCAATTCACGGTTGGCACGGGAGAGGGTTGATCGGGACTCGGCCGCATGGTATCTAGTGAACATGATGTCCGAAGACTCCGACTATTCGGCCGACGAGGATATAAATGGTGACCCCCCCGCGGGATCCGGCGGGGATTCCTCGGGGCCTTCGGACAACGAGAGCGATGGGGGACATGGTGGAGGGAATTTGGGCCTTGACAACCACAATGATCCGTTTGCATACGATGGACTTGACGCCGAGGACGATGGTGATCTTCACATGTGGGCCAACATAGCCGGTCGGGAGTTTCTCTCCACTACGCATGTCCGTCCCGCTACGCCGACAACTACAATACCCGATGTACCGGTAGACATTCAACCCGTAGTGGATAAAGATGTAGTGGCCGAACCACATGTGGATGAAGCTCTTGAAGCGGCTCCGAACCGGATGGACATGGACGAAGTCCCACCACATGCTTCCCCCATTCATCCACCGACGGATGTTGTGCCCACTCCTATTGTGCCGACAACATATGCACAACCCATGCAAACTACACCACCCTTTCCCGAGCCCCACGGAGAAGGCACGTCCAATGTTGTCCTTAACACTAGTCCATTGCGAGGTATTGGGCAATGCCCGGCCGTTGCGCGAGCACCGGAATCCGACTCGGATGACACATTGGCGCAACACATTGCGCGTCGGGCCCCAACAATACCACGCATGGGCTCTCGGTTGGTTGGTGCCACCATCGGCATGCGCGCCCCATGCCCCACACCGGCTAGGCCACCCCCTAATATTGCATTGACAAACTTTGGTCGGACCACGAGAGGTCAAAAAAGAAAACGACAAAGGGATGTGCGAGAATGGAGGACTACCGGGGCCACCCCACTTGCACGTCCACAAACTGACGGCGTTATGGATGCAACGGGTTCAAGACCAATGGTATCGATTAGAATGCCAAGGGCTGGCACACGGCTTAGTCGAATTCCCGGCCCGGCAATTGATGGCCACGAGTCCGACGCCCGAACAGATGACAATGCCAGCACGGACGATGAATCCGGCGTAGGCGAAGCTCCCGATGATAGTGATTACCAAGCACCGCCCCCAAGGGTAGCTGTGGGAGGGCCACGCAGGACAAGGAATTCTATTCCTCAAGACAACGATAATGCCCCTTCATGAATGAATATTTATAGTAATGTCAAATGTCCTATGATGTTCAATGGGTTTAGTTGTATTGGTGATCAATTTTTGTAATAACTATTTTTGGGTATGTTTGTTGAAAAAATAATGTGAATTTCAAATTTGTATGTTGGATGTTGACTAGAAATTGAGCCTACATGTATGATGTAGGGTTTAGGAAATGAATGTCCAATGTGCACTAAGGTTAGGACTCAGGAGTAGGACACATGGAATTGATTTGTAATGCCAATAGGCCCTATGTAGTGTTGCATTTTTTATTCTATAGGTCGGAGGCGGCATTATAAAATAGTTTTAAGAATATTTAAGACTATTTTTATGTTTTTATTATTGAAAATCATCGAAGACATCAATCCGTGAGGTCCTTTATGGCAAATCATTGTCGAAAACATTCCCCTCTTCTAGGATTAGGTCATCGAGCTCTTCTCCGCCCAAATATTGATCCAAGAATGATGACATTGTAAATGCAGACCACCATTCACGACTTGTCCGATGTGCCATGTGGGGCGTTATGTATTCCAATATTTGCCAATTTGTGTGGCAAATTGGCAATGCTCAAGGCTCAAACATTGCCATTGAGTTTGAATGTACTAATGCTATATGGTAATATGGAACAATTGTCAAAGTTGAGCGTGTCTATATTTGCCCTATTGCCATGGATTGGCTATAGTCGTGAACTTATAATAAAAAAAATTTAAAAATACCGTAGAAATTTGTCGAGGATTTTAAAATGCATTTTAAATGTGTATTTTAAGATAAAGTAAAAATAAATGCACCTCTAGCCCTATGTCATGTGGGAGGATGAAATGAATGTCCAATGTGCACTAAGGTTAGGAGTAGGACATATGGAATTGATTTGTAATGCCAATAGGCCCTATGTCATGGGCGAGGATGGAATTAATGTCCACACACACACACATATATATATATATTGCAAATACCCCCAAATATATATATATATTGCACATACATCCATATATATAGCGCATACATATAGAACATACGGTATACCGGGAACCCACATATATATTGCACATACACATACATATTGCAATTTGCACGTACACCCATACATGTTAGACATACATATTGCACACGGGTGTAGCTAATAAGGAAGTTATCATTTGTTTAAATAGCGATCCACTTTTATTTCACATTACTGATCATATCTTTTACATAGTGCGATTATATCCACTAGGCCTAAACACATATACACTGTGTTTGCTAGGATTAAATCGGCGAACTATATAGAACATGAACCGCTACATCTACATAGAAAAATTATAATGTCAATAGTCGCTCCGAAGGACAAATCCAAAAGTTGGTGCATCGACGATATTCGGCAGAACGTTTGTCGACTTGAAGCCAATATTCTCCATTCTCCACAAGCATATCCCGCAAGTATTCAAGTTCCATTATGAAAATATCGTTGAGCCGAGCATGCTGAACTTGCCATCGAATTGGGATGGCAATGCGTTGCGTATGGCTGAACATGAAGAGGTTCAGTCGGAACACTCGCAACAATTCGGCGAGCTCCGAAGTCCCTCTCACGCCCCTAAATCGATGCCCCATTGGTATGTCTACGTCCCAAATCGACATACGCAACGCATTGTAGACTTCTCCCATACCAAAATGTTCCCGCCAAGCTTTGTTAACTCCCATGTATTTAAAAATACATATGAGAGTTAAAAAATTCGCCCTCACTTCACACCCCCGCCCATACTCTCCTCGGTGATATGGCTCCAAAATAGGCTCTAGGACCTTCGGCAATATGTGCTCCCCCACAATTTCCGCGGTCAATCCGGGTAAAATGGTCGACGGTGCCATGTTTGGCACAACCCTGAAATAACAGCTTCTCCGCTCCTTCTCCCTTTGTTCTCCGTTTGCAAAGCTTGCTAAAACAGGCTATGGCCAATGGAGAACTTGGGAATGAGGGAAATGGGAGGTTGGATTGCTATATATATGCATCCTTTGTCATGATTGTATGCATTTAATGCATGATTTGACTAAGCTAACGCTCTTCCCAAACCCTAACGTCTAATTTCGACTGCTGGGCAGCAGTCGAATGTGGATGGTCGACTGCTATACAGCAGTCGACTGATAAAATCGACTGCTGGAAGGCAGTCGACTGTGGATGAATGACTGCCTTCCAGCAGTCGACCATCTTAGTCGACTGCTAGGAAGCAGTCGATTTTATCAGTCGACTGATGTGTAGCAGTCGACCAGCCACAGTCGACTGCTGGGCATTTATCAATCGACTGCTGCCCAGCAGTCGATTTACATAGTCAACTGCTATGAAGCAGTCGATTTGCATAGTCGGTTGCTGTGTAGCAGTCGACCATCCACAGTCGACTGCTGTGTAGCAGTCGACCATCCACAGTCGACTGCTGTGTAGTAGTCGACCATCCACAGTCGACTGCTGTGTAGTAGTCGACCATCCACAGTCGACTGCTGTGTAGCAGTCGACTATGCAAATCGACTGCTACAAGGCAGTCGACTATGCAAATCGACTGCTACAAGGCAGTCGACTGTGGATGGTCGACTGCTACACAGCAGTCGACTGCCTTGCAGCTTAATTTAGACAACTAATTAGACACACCCGTAACCCAACCTGCCAACTCATTGGATGCCACCCGAGGGCCCACACTGCGATATCCCTATAAAATCAAGTGTGCTACCCACCATGAGGCCACCTTGCCTCGTAGTGATTTTGAGGACCTTGTATGCGTCGCATACATTGCCCAAGATCAACTACGGTGTGCATACATCGCAATCCATAGGATTGCGATGGCTGGGAGTGGCAAGATACGGGATGCGGGTGGTTCGTCAAGAAGTATGTATTACAATCCCCGACACGCATGGGGCTTGCCGGACGAACCGGACGAATTTACACCCGAGGTGGCTGCAGAGAACACTCGAAATGAGGACAATTTGCGCAGTGTTTTACGTCCGACTCAAGGGTTCACTGAATTCTATTGGGTTCGACTGCCTAGGAGACAAGTTGATCGTCACCACCGCGGATACTTGGACGCCCAAGAAAGGCCCGCATGCCGCATCGGTTACAAGGAAAAACTTTTTCCATGGCACTTGTTTCAGGACCTTAGCGACGTTCTCACGAAGGGGAAAAATCAATTGTATTTTCGAAAAAACTATGGGACCTTGTGGAGGTTCTACCAAACCATAAAACACTCGGTGCATGACGCAATTCATTGGGGGTTCAACCGGTGCACCGCGCACCAAAAGGAATACCGGGTGTATAGAGAGTATACACTTAGGTCGTCAATGTAAGATTTGCCCACGAATATGGTGAGAGCGTAGTATCAAGTTTGTACTTGCACGTATACTTACGTATGTTGGTAAGTTGGAAATGCGCAATATATGAATTCCCAGCAATATTGCGGTGATGTTTTCCGCTTGGTGTGAACTTATAATCATGCCACATGGAATCATTGTCACAGTTATTTGCATCGATACGTGTTTGATTCAAGTACAAATGCATGTAGATGCAAAGTCCATGGTTTAATTGGATGTTTGTGGCAACCGATTGTGTGGGCAAACATAAGAAATGATCATTGTGCGACACTTGTTTATTACTCCCAAAATTGATAGTGAACAATAATTCACTTATAAACATTTCCAAAATCATGGTTTTTCCCGCATTGTGTACAATTGAGTATCAAATAATGCCTCCTAGTCCAACGCCTATCTCACAAACACTAGCCAACATTCCTAATCCGGCTCCGAATAACTATCCAATGCAATGGGGGGTCCGCGGCTTGAGCTTGCACCGTTCAGATTTGGTGGCCGTAGTGTCCGGCGCCTCGCCTCACGCCTGCTCTCGGTGATGGCCCATAGTTCTTGCGCCGCAGTCTCCCGGTCAGCTTGTGCACGAGCGCGCGCGCGGTCTCCAATGTGCAACCCCCTCGCGGCATTCGGATGGCGCAGGACGTCTTGCATGGTGGGGCTAGAGGCCCCGTCACGGATGTCCAAAAGGCCGTTGACGTATTTCCACTCATTCATCCGGATTTGGACGTCCACCTCATTGAAGCTACCCTCTTGTGTAACGGCCTCCTGCCTCTCCAGATCGGCCTCAAAACTTGTTGTGTCCAACACGTGTTCCACATCCCAAGTTGTTTCCTCGCCCGGGACCGGTTCCCGTGGTAATACCCCCACTGTCACATTGTCGTTGGAGTCATACACGTATCCGTGGGGGTGAGGACCTGGGACGTATTCACCCGTCTCTCCGGCATGCCCACCCACAACACGGTACAAAAATGCCCTCAAACCTACGGCCTGAGGAGAGGAGCCGGGGTAAAACTCATGAGCAACCCTTGTGTACATTTCAGGCGTGAAGTTTGTCGGGTAGCCTCGCAGGTCCTTCAAATACCTCCGTGCACGCCAGCTATAAGCAGGAGGATCGCCGTATTCTGCGGGCGGCACACCATGGATTATTGTGTATTCAAAATCGGGAGGCATTCCCCATTGCACTCCGAATTGCTCGTACAACCTTCAATGCAGAGGGGCTTGGCACGTAGGACAACGGCGTGTTTGCAACATGTGTGGCAACAAACAATTCGGGTGGACCACGTGACCGCACGACCCAACGATCCATGCGCCTTCGGGTCCCCAAGGATTGGAACAAATGGGGCACATGCTCCCATCCTTGATCCAATCGGGGACGCATGGCCACAACAAGGCTGGTCTGGCCGGGGGTATCACGATGCGGGATGATACTGCGGTATCCCATTGGAATTCATCCTCGGGCCTCTTGGTCCACGCAATACTGGGGTAATGGTCGTCATCGACCGGGAGGTTCTCAGGATACATGAAATCCAATGGCGGCCACGAGGTAAAAAGAAGCCGTCGTTCGGGCCACTGTTCGCCGTGGTCCCTATAGTGTGTGAGCTCGTCCATCAATGCCCTCTCACGCGTGGCGAACATGATAGTGGCTGTGACCATGCCCATGTAGTCGTCCTCCAACAACCGGTTCCTCCTAATGACCCGGTCGTAATCAACCCTCATTGCCTCCAAGTTTGTTGTGGGCGACGGCTCCCGCCCTTGTCCATCACTACCAGACATTGCTTGCGGCAGTTGTGGCGCATCAGCCCTCGCAAGTTCAAGGTTGGTCAAACGTGCAATCTCGGCCTTCAACCCTTGGACCTCCTCGGCGTGTGCACATCGGACCATCTCCAATTCCCGTTCGTGGTCAGATTTGCATTTTGCCAACTCCGCCCTCAACGCCTCCACAACGTCGTTGTCGGCAACTACCAGTGGTGGGGATGGCACCGCCGATGCCATCTCCACATCAACGGGCGAAGATGGAGGACAAACCAACCGGGAACCATGTGGCGGTGTCACGTGGACCCTTTGTCGCCGGCTAGGTGGTTCAACCGGCAACCCTATGACAATGTTGTGCTCGTCCATGTTTGACTTGGCGGCCGGTGGAGTCCCCACAATTTGATGATCTGGTCCCGCAAGGAAATCAAAATAAGATCGGACCCTCAAAGGATTCATTGGAGTTTGCCATGCCAATGGAATCGGACGGCCAGCGTTCCGGCCTAGCACGGCACTTGGTATGACCGTGACCCGGCGTGCCTGCCTCAAGTCCGGGCTCGTGCGGGGTATGGTGGACCAGTCGATATCCACTCCCAAAATTACCTCTGCGTAGACCATTTGGCATAACCACATTAGCATATGCCCGCGATCAAATTCCCTCGGTGCACCCCACAAGAAATCCCACACCTCCTTGCACCGTTCTCCAAATATTTGATGGCTCACCTCCCTCCATATGCCATAGCGTTGTCTAGACATCCGTTCAGCATTCGCGCTAGGAACGAACATCCTCGTCAAATGGGTCCACTCTACGTACCTTCGGACCGTGCTATACAACCACATGCCCCTCTCATTTTGCCAGCCGGGATTGGCGAGAATGTTCGGGTCCCGCGCCACCTCCAAATTGATTGGTTGCGGCCTGCCCCTCGGCGCATTGCCGCGTCTTCTAGCGCCTGCCGACCCCGGTCTCGCTTGCGGAGTCCCCCCCGGATCCAAATCCCCGCCACGTGGAGGTTCCGGCGGCAAGTTATCTTCGTCTGCCATCGTTGCCCCTAACCCCTAGCTTTGTATGCCTACTATAAATTAAACCTAATATGGTAGCACTTCCAAAATAAGCGCCACCACCCACAATTTTTTTCCCAATCCACTAAAACCAAATTAAGGCCGTTCAAAGTTCAAACTACATAATTAGATTTAAACCACTTTCAAAATAAGTGTTCACATATAACAATTTCCGGTATGGTTCAAACTAACCGCAATGGGGTACAATGTAGACCGTATGTAGGTGGGTTGCAATACACACGTTAGGCAATAACAGTATATCGTATGCACCGTATACGTATTTCAGTACGTATGTCCACCTGTAGCCCTCCAGCTCACCTCTATCTCCAAATGGCAAGGGCTGATTAAAAACCTAGGCCCAAATGGAGGGAGGTGGGAGTGAGGGAATGAGGGAAGTGGGGTCCATATATACCCCAAGGAGGCGTCCTTTCGATTAGACGCCCCCTGGACCAACCCATGGACGCCACGTGCCCATGGGTGTCTCTACGCGACTGCTCGTGAGCAGTCGCACCCCTTCGTCGACTGCTATTAGCAGTCGACCATGGGGTGCGACTGCTCACGAGCAGTCGCAACCCATTCAAGTCGACTGCTGATAGCAGTCGACCATAGGGTGCGACTGCCCACCAGCAGTTGTCCGCACTTTGTCGACTGCTATTAGCAGTCGACTTGGGTTGTCGACTGCAGTTGGGCAGTCGACTGTCTTCGTCGACTGCTAATAGCAGTCGACTTGAAGGGCAGACGACTGCTTGTAAGCAGTCGCATCCCTTCGTCGACTGCTAATAGCAGTCGACGAAGGGGTGCGACTGCCCACCAGCAGTCGTCTGCCCTTCAAGTCGACTGCTATTAGCAGTCGACTTGGGTTGTCGACTGCAGTTGGGCAGTCGACTGTCCAAGTCGACTGCTAATAGCAGTCGACGAAGGGGTGCGACTGCCCACCAGCAGTCGTCCGCACTTTGTCAACTGCTATTAGCAGTCGACGGGGGTTGTCGACTGCAGTTGGGCAGTCGACTGCTAATAGCAGTCGACTTGAAGGGCAGACGACTGCTTGTAAGCAGTCGCATCCCTTCGTCGACTGCTATTAGCAGTCGACGAAGGGGTGCGACTGCCCACCAGCAGTCGTCTGCTAATAGCAGTCGACGAAGGGGTGCGACTGCCCACCAGCAGTCGTCTGCTAATAGCAGTCGACGAAGGGATGCGACTGCCCACCAACAGTCGTCCGGACTTTGTCGACTGCTATTAGCAGTCGACTTGGGTTGTCGACTGCAGTTGGGCAGTCGACAGTCCAAGTCGACTGCTAATAGCAGTCGACTTGAAGGGCAGACGACTGCTCACAAGCAGTCGCCCGCCTGTCGTGGACTACTAATAGCAGTCGAATTTCCATGTCGACTGCCCAAGAGCCGTCGACAACCCAAGTCGACTGCTATTAGCAGTCGACTAGTTATGGTAGTCGACTGCTCTTGAGCAGTCGACATGGAAATTCGACTGCCGTCAGCAGTCGACACACCTATACGACTGCCCTTTAGCAGTCGATTCAGTGTGTCGACTGCCTAGTAGCAGTCGCTGTAACTCGTCGACTGCCCACTAGCAGTCGACACTGTTGACGACAGTTTACCCTGTGTGACGACAGGGTAAACTGTTTTATTCCCCCCAAACGGACGTGACGTTTTCAGGTCTGCCGTCACGTCGCTGTCACAGGACGTGACGCGACGTGACGTGACGCGACGTGAGGTGTAATCCCTGGTAGCAAGAAACATTGCCCAATATGGTAGGCACGCTCGTAGGGACGTGAGCTTCATTGTGCAACATGAATGTGTAATGCATGCAACTCCTCATTAGAAGCCTAAATGACCTTTGTGGGTGACTATGAATTAAAACCTCCTACATACAAGAAGTCTATACCAAAAAAAAAGGAAAAGGAAAAAAAAGAGCAAAAAACAAACATATACATAGTAATGATAGGCTAGAAAACAAACTCAAATATTTATACTAAGCTTTTCAATTTAATGTGATATATGCCTCCATCACATGCAAAAAATTAAAAATCATGAAATAAATAGGTCTTCATTACATATACAATCCACTTTAACTTTCCAATAAGAAAGTTATTGAACATTTTCTCCTCCATAGATGTAACTCATAATAATTTGGCCCCAAAACACATGTCAGCAAGTCCACAATCTTGAGAACAAATCTCAAGGAGAATGACAAATACTCCAAGAGCCTCCGATTTGGAAAATTTAGAACCCAAATACAACTCCAACAAGAATGGACAGGCTAATCACTAGGGACTATTACCATATGACAACAATGAATGAAAATGTAAATTTGAATGAAACTAGCACATCTATTGTCAAGTTTATATCTAATCCTTAGGGCCTCCTTATGTACATCTTATTTTTACTTCAAAATTCTTAATAACCTTTTTGAATGTACACAATAAAGAAAACAATACCTTTTCTTTATGTATACTATGTACACTATGTACACTATGTATGTGGGGTGTGGCGACGATTGCTACTCCGAGCGAGTAACAATTCCACAAAATTGGTTGGATAGGTGTACTACTCTAGTGCCTTCCAAGCAATGACCTTTTAATTCATGTAGTGCAGAATCCTAATGTAAAAGATGCATGACACTAATGTGGAATACGCATGACACTAATGTAAGACACGCATGACACTAATGCATGACACACATTACACTAATGCAAAATACTAATGCAGAATAGTCATATAAAAAACTAATGCAGGGTCTAATGCGCACACAATGTAACCACGAAGATAGAATATTCATGTAAAACACTAATGAAGAATTCTCCTATAACGCATTGATGCAGAATACTCGTGTAAAATACTAATGCAGACTACTCTAGTCTTTTGTAATGTAGTGATGCAGAATACTCATGTAAAACACTAATGAATAATACTCCTATAATGAACTGATGCAGAATATTCGTATAAAACATTGATACAGACTACTCTTGTAATACACTAATGCAGAATACTCATGTAAAATACTAATGAAAAATACTCCTATAATGCACTGATGTAGAATAGTCGTTTAAAACACTAATGCAGACTACTCCTGTAATGCACTGATGCAAAATACTTATATAAAACACTAATACAGAATACCCGTATGATGCACTGATGCAGAATGCTCATGTAAAATACTAATGTAGAATACTCCTATGATACATTGGTACATAATACTCATGCAAAATACTAATGTAGGATACTCTTGTAACGCATTGATATAGAATATTTATGTAAAACATTAATGTAGAATACTCTTGTAACGTACTGATGTGGAATACTCATATAAAGCACTAATGCAGAATCCTTTTATAACGCACTTATGCAGAATACTCATGTAAAATACTACTGCAAAGTCTAATACAGAACCTAATGCAGAGGACTAATATAAAACATAATGCAGGAGATTAAGATGAGGGCTAATGCATGAAGAATATAAAGACTAATGCAAAATATAATGTATGGACTAATGTAAAGACTAATGCAGGGACTAATGAAATAAAAGATGAAGTAACAACTTGTATGCTCATGAACTTAAGATCTCAAAGACTAATGCAACTAGACAATAACAGAACTCTTTAATAGGGTTCATAAATCTTTTTTATCTAACATTCCTCTTGATATCATCCTACACACTCTTTGCATCTACCTACATAGAGAGAGAGCGGGAGAAAAAGATAGTCCTAACTACAAGATAGAGATAATAACAAATGATATAATGAGAGAGATGGCCTAGTAAGAAAAATCCTAGTGGGAGAGATCCTAGTGGAAAAAATCTTAGTGGAAAATATCAGAAGTGGAAGAGATCATAAGTGAGCCTCCGTGTTTTCCTCCATAGGATTACCATTTCCAACCACCAATCATTACCAACCGTAGATCAAGTCATATCTATATCTAATGGTTGGCATCAACGGCCGTCACCACCCTAACTACTTTGATTTAAATCCCTAGATCTAACGGTTGGCATTCACGGCCGCCACTACCCTAGCCGCCTTCTCCAACCCCTAGATCCAATGGTCTTCGTTCGCCACCCTAGATCCAATGGCCTTCATCCATCCCGATCTCATTCGTTTTACGTCCTTTTCCGTTCATTGCCATCCTCCGTTTGTCTCCATTCGTCGCCGTCATTCGTCGTCTTCCACTATCATTCGTTGTTTTTCACCGTTATGCACTGACCTCCACTATCATTCGTTGTCTTCCATTGTCTTCCACTGTCATACGCTGACCTCCGCTGTCATTCGTAGTCATTCGCTGTCTTTCGCTGTCATTTGTCTAACTTTCTTCATACTAACTAATTGATCTAACATAATTTCTACCCACTAACTTCCTTTCTAATTAGACCGCGAACCTTAAACCAACCGCGTCTAGTTTAGTTAATTCACGCAAGTAAATAATAGAATGTTTCTAAAAGATAATATAATTGAGAAGGTTCTACGCACATGCGCGTAGTAACTTCATCTCGGTATCCACCTATAGATTATTCCTGCTTTAACACTAGCTTAACTTTGGGATAGCACCGGTCAATGTAACCACCCGGATTCGAACCCGGGTTGGTCCAGACCTAATATCAGTCTCTTAAACAACTCGCATCTATAGGTGGATATCTCAAAATCTAGCAGTAACCTGTATATTGACTATTCCTACTAACTAACTTTCTTGTTTTTGTAGGCAGTGAGCCTTTACCCAACCCGCGAGCGGTTTGGGTGGCTCACATGGGGGTTGCTATAATGTGATTGGTGAGTATTGAGCAGTAACATATGACAAAATGAATTCCAAAGATAATTCACACATTGTTATCCTCTAACCGTGGTCTTTTCCTATAGAATGCTTATGTGTTTGCATGGGATTGGGTGTTATTTAAGGTGGTAATTTTGATAATTCTGAATACTTGGTCTATTTGCCACGCCTTTTAATGATGAATGTAGTATGCTTTCTAACACATGTGTGTTTAGGATTGTTGCCCAATTACTAGCATAAACACATGATTTTTTATACATAAATTTGTGAATTATAATTGAGTATCTTTGAATTATTTATCCTCAAAGTTTAGTTGTACATGGCAATAGTTTGGGCAAATACTAAGTCTCGATGTAAAGGGTGCAATGCATGATGATTAAATAGTACACACATTAACGTATTGAATAACCATGTTTTATTCAATAATATTAAGATCATAAAAAACAAATAATAACCAAATCAAACCCAAATCGATATCTATTATAATAGATTTTTCTCATTTTGCCTCATCATCTATGTATGGATTGCAAACCAATCGTCGGGACCTACAAGAAATGGGTATCAAAATTACTGCCATAAACTCAGTTGCACGCTCTGTAAATATATGCAGTTTTATTGATACTAATGCGTGATGTGGTTTTTTCTATCATGATTTTGCAAGCACTAAATCCAATAATTAGATGTTGAAACTAATATAAGATAGAAATTTATAATTGTATTATTAAACCAAATTAATTATTAAATAAACATAAAAACTTATTGATAAATAATCGTTTTGTCACCTTTCGAACATGTACAACATCATTGGAGAGGGATGTAGTCTAAGACACATTTGTGAGGTGAAGTAAGCATCCCGTTGATTTCTAAGCCAAAAGGTTGGTTTGCGCTTACTCTTAGTTCACAAATTACATTTTCTAAGATTTGGAAGTCTTGTGAGTGAAAATATTATAGCTAGCCCTCCTAAACGTCTAATTAGTCCTACATAAGCTTAGTTGCCGTGGAATAGACAACTTAGACCCTTCTAATGTAATTAAACCTACTAAAATTCAATACAAAGTGGCCTAAAAACTAATATGACATTTAAAGATTTCTAACTATTTGAAAAAATATATAAAGACAGAAGTTTTTGTGAGCTACCTCACGAAAATGCTTATAACTTTTATTCAGATTTTAAAAATAAAATAAAATAATTAAACTAAAAAGATAACTTCAATATCTACCTAGAAATATAGAAATCATAGAAAATAGACACTGTAGCAAGCTGGAATAAAGCTACAAAGTTAAAAGTACCAAAACAAAGGCTATCTCACGGAAATGCCTATAACTTTTAGACAAAATTGTAGATGTCTATAAGACTAATTTAGTTGGAAATAAAACTTTAAGAGCTATTTATGCATATAAAATATATTAAAATCAAACTTTGGATGAAGATATGGTGAGCTTTTAAAGACTGCTATATCTTTCAATTCAAAATCACTAACAAATGTTTCATTTTATATAACTTAATTATGTTTTACCAACAAAGAAAGATAAATTATAGTACAATTTTGATACAAAAAATAATGACTAAATGAACTATAAGAAAATATTTTTATTAAGAAAAAAATCTCGTTCCATCCTAAGAAATATTCACATTCAAAACTACTAAGTACCTAGCGACGTGTCCTCAAAGGTAAGATTGATCGAAGTCGGAAGTGGTTGGAGTTGGAAAAGAGAGATACTAGGCTTGAAGGAGTTTGGACTTCCGAATGTCCGAAACCGAAAAGAAGTGGAAGAGTAAAAAAAATAGATCAATGAAACTTTGACACCCCTTAAATAGGGTTGCCTTACGCGGCGGGGGTTGAATTCTCTTGTTAACTTTTACTTCACCACATACTCCTTTGCATTATATATTTTTAGCCACAGTCAACTATTTTCATCTAAATTTCATCCATATTTGACTTAGTAGTATCAAAAAACACTTGCCAAAATAAATCTCACATCGTCGAGGTGAATTAACTAAATCAAATGACATCTTTGATAGTCCACGTTGTTTGCTCCACTCATTTGATTTTTTTGGCATGTAATCATTTTGGATTATTAAAATATTCTAAATCTTAGCCTTATCAATTACTCTTATTAACTTTAGTTAAATCAATCCTAAAATAATAATCTAAAAATCCATTGTTGCTTGTCTTTTTAGGATTTTATTTACTAAGCTAATTTTTAAATCTAAATTTATCCAATCGACCTGATATTTTATCATCTAACTCTTATTTACCACTATTACTAGGTTAATTTTGTAAAAAAAATCAAAATAACCCTTCACAACACTTCCACACATCACAAGAAGATTAACTTTGCACAAATGTGCTAATATTGCCTTGAATATATTAGGATCTTCCTCCAATGCCACTAAGTGTCGCCCACTTTGTTTACAAACATGAATAAAAGCTCATAGAAATCACTATGAGAACCACCAATTAGCAAATTGGACTCAAACACATGTAATCAAACATTATGAATGCAAAATCATGGTTGTCGTTACTTATGGATGCATACACATCAAGAACCACAATACTAGGTTTAGTCAGTGCCTCGATGAAGAATTTTATGAATTTAGAGTCTTCATCATGTGCACCTTTCCAAAGGACACCTTTGTTCAAGGATTTCACATCCACGTCCATCACGTTGTGTCATGTCATGTGACAACGATGTGATGTGATGGTGGTCTAAAAAATGTTGTGTTGGCGGGGGACAAATCCAAGAGTTTACCCAAGGATAAATTGGCAAAGTCAACCCCATGGTCAACACAACAATTGACATCTACTTTGCAATCATAAATTAGCAATCGATACAACAATTGACCACAAAAAAAATCCAATTTTTTTGAACTATGAGATCTTGTAGCCAACAAGATCTAAAAGTCCATTTTTGGGATTTTTTTGGAAATTTTTGAATTTTGAATTTTTTATATTTGGAAGTCAATTACTTTGGTCAACCCTTGCTAGCGTACCTTAACTTATCTTGACTCCTTCGCAACTCTAGCAAGTGTCACGAGCGCTAACCTGCACATCCACACATGTATATGATTAGCTCCCCATACTGCGAACCTCCAAGTTCATGCCTTGGTAACCAACTATACATGCATTCAAGACTCTCCCCTTAGTAGGCCACCAATGGTTAGATCTGGACTTCCATCCATGGAAGTCCAATCTTGAGTTGATCATTGTGTTGCTGGAGGCACTCTACAACAACTTGAAGCATAGTTGCCAAATTGCTTCAGGTGGGGTCGGTCAGCAATGTCGCCTCACCCATATAAGCCTCTAAGACTTTGGGTAGGGCCCCTGCCCCACCGTCAATTAACCTTTTGTCTCTCTCCTAAGAGTTGGGGCCAAGTAGATATTTTCCTTAGCCGCTGGGGCAGGAAACCCCTAGTAGCTTCAAACCTCCATAACTTCGTTGCATGGTCTTTGCTTCTATCAAGCAACCACTCCATCAACATCTACGCAAAGCGTAGATGTCGACAGACTCCTCACTTGCCACATTGAAGCAAGTATTAAGTAAGTTATGATTGTTCTAACCTCAGCAGTCCCGGGCACCACTCCCAGGTCACTGATGTCCTAAGGCGTTGTCCCTAGGCAGCACCCCATTCAAATTGCCATATCTCCTAGCTTGCACCTCTGATTGGGGAGTTCTTGAGTATTCTAGGATTCGGACGCCATAAGCTACTGAATGCTCATGGCCTTACCCTTGTGACTCCTAGTCTCTGTGGGTGGGAGACGTTCTCAACGCCCGGGGCCCTCACCAACACTAGGACCACTTGGGCCTTGTCACCTATAGCAGCACAAGTCCCGGGTGTCACTGTGGGGTCCCCCTTGTGCCCATGGTGTTGTGGGCACTCCTCATGGAGAGGTGCGCGACATCTTTGGTAGTTTGGCACCCACCATTGGAAGCCAAACGACAATGTATGGTTGTATTGGAAAATTATTTGTGACAATAAATTTTCTTGAAGGAAATAGGTTGGTTGTGGACTCACATCCACTTGTGGATGTAGAAGTACCTTCTTTGTTAGGTCAACTTGAAGGTCATCCAAGAGATCCTATACCTCCATGGAATTTATCGAAAGAATTGTCTCAATGTTTGTAGAGAATTGGTAGCGAAGGTAGAACAAATACTATGGGAACTAGAATGTACCCAACCATCTTTATAAAGGCTTGTGGAAATTTATGACAAACCTGGGGGCATAGCATTGGTGGAGCATTTTGCTGGCCTCAGTATATGATTGGCTGTAGCATTGGAGGCACAATTGGTCATTCAAACATATACGTATGTTGATAACAATATTATGGCATGTAGAAGTGCAATGCACCATCTTCAATAGTTGCGGATGCGATATCCAAGACAATTGTCTACGAGTGCTATACAAGGTTGTATGTCACGCATTCCAACAGACATTGCTTTAATTGGCTATGAGGATCTCAAAAGTTTAGGACAAGTGGATCTTATTGTTGCCTGATGGCCTTGTCAGGGACATTCACGAGCTAGGTTAGGTCAAGGGTTGCAAGATCCACGCCGCGGTTTATTTTGGGAGTTCCTATGGTTGTTGCAAGGTGGCAATGCAATCAAACTATACCAATAACTTATATTTTTGAAAAGGTGTCTCCAATGGGAATTATGAGTGCTCAAGCTCAAAATGATGCACATGTTGTATGCCAACATCTTGGGAAACCAATGGTAGTGGATGTTGTGGCTCTAGGGTCTTATGCGCATCAGTTGAGGTGGAAGTCAACAAATTTGGCCCACATGCCTGGCACTCCAGTAGCGTTGAAGCTCATTTAACATTCAGATGGAAGGCAAGTCGATCACATCTTAAATGTGGGTTGTTATGCCCAACTGGTGTTGCAAAATGATCAATATCCACTGACTTTAGAAAATCATGTAAGGCAACCACAATTGGCATTGCCTACATTGGTTAGTTTTCCGCAAATTTTTGCCTTCGTGATGGTGGACTAGGTATGGTGTTTGATGCCAACACACAGACAATTGAGGAACCATGTGCTAATGAGCGTGAGCGCGCCATGGGATTTTTTACATGCACGACATGTGGACCCATTGTGACATAGTCACAACATCGTCATGTTTTGGGACAAGCCATGAACCTAACATCTATGGTATGGTTCATGGGAATTTGCCTCGCTATTCACATATGCACCAAAGGCGGCCTTAAAGGACATCTGGGGGCAAATGCTTCAGACCAGGGGGCAAAGAATGTTGTACCGACGGATATCCAAAAGATTTTTCGTACATTTGCCAAGGTGTATCATGACAGCATATAAGCTTGGAAGCAAGTCCTTGCAAAAATAAGGGCCCGAGATGTTGTTGAGTGGCTCGTTGCAGATGACCTGCAAGGACAACGAGTGTTGGCAGAATTAGCCCAAGACATATGCATGGAAGATGCCAAAGAAAAATTTAGGTTAGTATTTTATACAAGAGAAAATCCATATCTTACTAAAAAACCAAAGCCAATTGATGATTTGATTGGGGTTGCCAATACAAAAGGATTGATTGGAGTCACCAAGTGTGTGGATGCAACTATTGGCTTGGAAACGGGCAATGGTGCATCTTCACATAATTAGCAACTAGAGGTCATACCAACACCAAGTCGTGGGTCCCTACAATAGAAGAAAATTATTCCAATTCACAATGATTGTGAAATAGACATAGGAATGGGACTTACTTGTCGCAACCCTTGCTAGCGCCCCCTAAGAATCTTGACCATTTGTCAATTCTAGCAAGAGTTACGAGCGCTAACCCTTCGCATTCTGCCATGCGAATGATTAGCTCCCAATACCGCGGATCCCTTAGCTCATAGGAGGGGGACCAACCCTCCTACACTTGCATTCAGGACTCTCTGCTTAATCGGTAAACAAATCTTAGATGTGGACTTCCATCCATGGAAGTCCAATCTTATGTTGATCATCGCGTTGCCGGAGCAGCACTACAACAACCCGAACCATACTAGGCAACTATGCCCTCACATTAGGCCATGGTTTTTTGGGCATTCCTCATGGAGAGGTACATGACATTACTGGCGCAAAATTATGAAATATATGAGCATTTATATGTTAATATAGGGAATTGTGAGCCCAAAAGGGTGCCCACATTTAGTCTTAGACCCTTGAAACGTTAGTTGATGCACTTTGAAGTAGCATGTTACTTCACAAAAATATAAAAAGAGTGAAATGTTAGTCTTAGAAGTACCATGTTGTAAGAGGCTAGGATGTGAGTTGTTATTGTGTTTTTACCTTCGGAAGGATTTGAGTGAATGAGGATAGGTAAGTAGAACTTGGATTGAGTAGTTAGTGAGTAGGCTAGTACAAATGGATGGAGACAACCAAAGTGACTCAAGAGGCAAGTGCATTCGAATTGGGATGAATGGAGGATCACATGGAGCGCACAAGTGGACCACCTCATCATGGCCACTTAATGGGGAAGGTCCAAGGAAGAATGCAAGGTGGAGGATAAGCAAATTCTCAAAGCACCAATCAAATCACGAGTTAAGCATCGTGGTTTGAATTAAGTGGTGAGCAACGATTTGGGAAAGTAAGGGGAGAAAGTTATGGCGGCGGAAAGCGAAGGAGGCTAAGTTTGGGTTGAAGCATCCCAAGTTTGGTAAAGTGTGGTAGGTAGAAAGCCAAGGCTAGTTAAATGTTCGAATTAGGATCCTTGTTGATCATTTGAGGGAGGAAGGCTTAGAAGATAGGATTGGCGCCTACTAAGTAGGAGGAAATCTCAAGGGCTTATCGTGAGCCTTGAGGGTGCTCACCCCCTCAAGCTTACTATATAATCCCTCATTCTTCCCTCACTCATCCTCTCTTTCCTTTGTGCTCCAAGGCACCCCACGAGTTATAAGTGTGGGTGTGGGAAGCCATATTGGAGCACATGTGTGTGCTTAGTTTTTAGTTTGAGAGCCAAGGCTTGTTGGCCTTGAAGAGGGCTTGACCTCTTGGTAGAATTAGTGTTGACGTGAAGAATTTTAAAGTTAATTCATGATTCCAATTTGTGGTACTTAAAGTTCATGTTTTGAATACACGTGGTTGCAAGTTCCATGTTTAAGAGTTGAGCACTTGAGGTTGTGATGAGTGCAAAAATATACTTGTGTGGATTAGTTAGTCTTAGTGAAGTTAGGAAATTCTCTCTCCCCCTCTCCTCTCTAGGATTTTAGGATTTTAGGATTAGAGAAGAATTGTGTGATTAGAAAGGGGTTGTTAGTAGAATTAGGAAAATTAGGTAGGAAGATTAGTTGAGGGCTTGAATAATTAGTGAGGTAGTTGGGGATTACAACTACAAAGTTGTGGGTTCATGAAGGAGCTGGGTTTATAAAGGAGCTGGGTTTGTTTAGTTAGAAGCTAAGAAGCTGGGTTTATGAAGGAGCTGGGTTTATAAAGGGCTGGGTTTGTTTAGTTAGAAGCTAAGGAGCTGGGTTCATGAAGGAGCTGGGTTTATAAAGGAGCTAGGTTTATGTAATTAGAAAGTAAAGAGATGGGTTCATGAAGGAGCTTAGTAGATAGCCTACTTAATTAGCTCATAGACAAATAGTTAGTTACATTATGCTAGTTAGTGTTATGTGTGGCTTTCACAAGTAAATGTATTTGAGATTGACTATAGAGAATAGTGTTTTTTAACACTTGCATCCTCTCTTTAAAAATAAACCAAGTGCACAAATTAATGGAGAATGTGGAGCACTCTCGCGATGGCAAGACAAAGGAAGCAAAGACCAAAGTTAAATTCAAGACCACTTGAAGGGTGAACCTTGCACTATGGACTCATCCAAGTCCAAATCCAATACCGCGGAGGAATGTGAGCCCAAACCCACTACTCGGACTACGGACGCTTAAGGGTGGGGGTTTTGGCCTCACAGGAATGTTTTGCTTTTAAACTCACCGACTTGGAGGGTTAAAAAGGCAAGCCGGTTGGAATATAATTGGAGGATGATCATCCAAATTCTAGACGTCCTTACAAGCTAAGTTTTTTGGAAAGAGAGGGGGTCAAATTGCGGTGTAAATAATTACTTAATGCGGGGTTGATAGATCTCTTAGATGGAGAGTATGCATGTGCCACTGTAATGCCGGCAAAGAAGAATACATTTGGTAATTGGACAAAGTGTAGAATGTGTGGAGGTTACCGTCTAGTTAATAGGAAGAAAGTTAGTTAGAGATCTAATGCCAATGCCCGAAGAATTATTTGATACGCTTGGAAGAGCAAGAATTTTTAGTAGTTTGGATTTGAGGTCGGGTTATCACCAACTACCATTAAGGCTTGAAAATAGATCCAAAACCGCATTTTGGGGAGTTGACGATGATGGAAGATATATATTATTTCATTGGAAATTCTTACCTTTTGGCCTTAAAAATGTTATGGTATAGTTTCAACAAGTTATGGATCAAGTCTTAAAGGGGTTCCCATTTGCTCGGTGTTATATTGATGATGTGATTATATTCAGTAATACACCACAAAAATATATGAATTTTTTTGTCAGATAAATATACATCGTTATACGTAACACATCATGCAAAAAACAAAAAACAACAACTATGTTACTAACACATTCTCAATGAATGAGTAATGAATCTAAGATAAGGTAATGAAGGAGGCGTAATATATTATATATCTTAATATTCATATACAACTCTATATTCATTGATATTAGGCGAGCTATCTCTCACTATACACGGGGAGAATCCAAGAATATAGAAGTAAATAAAAGAAGATTTGTAAACTTTACTCAATAACAATCCACTATGTTTTAAGCAACATTACAACACAAGTTCTCTCTTTTATACACACAACTACAAGACACGACTTGGCAAAAATGTCAAGCCGAGGGAGCCGCCGTGCCTTGACCCTTCCAAACCCAACCTTAAATAGGTTATGGCAAAGAAGTGTGCACCTTCCAAAAGATGGCAAGGTTCCAAAAGACAAAAGTGAAGGTCCGAGATGACCCTAAACTACCGGATGGGGAGTGCTATCATATGAGCGATGAGCGGTGAGCAGTGAGCGGTGAGCAATAATTATCAAGCCAATTAAGGTGAAAATATTTCAGAAAATATACCCATCACCGCGGGTTCGGTATCCTATTACCACATATTGTAGGTCAAACATCAACATATGTTATGTGCCAAAAATTGCCTTGCGCAATTGATTACTTCAATTCATGTAAACATTTTAAACAATAAAATCATAAAGCAATGATGCAAATGTGGAAGCATTAGGGTTTAGGGAGTCTAGATAATGGTCACACAAATGAATGTCCACTCTTAGTGGTTATTTAATAAAGACTATATAAGTGTCATGCAAAATAAATAAATAAACATGTGCACATATATACCAAGTCATGTGCAAGACCTCTTCATCTACCTATATTGTATCATGTTATTTATTACTCTCCTCATTATTACAAACATGAATTACACTCGTCTGCCTCTATATCCATGAATGTCAAGATACGAAGATCATAACGTTTAGATCTACGTCGCCTTGGAGGTGTTCTAACATTTGCTAATTGTATTGCCTCACACTCGGCATACATAGGGAGAATGAATTCGTGAGGGGGGGACATCCCTTCCTTCATTTTTCTACACACATTATGAAAAATAGTTAGAAACAATTGGTGAGAGACTAAGTAGTCCATAAATAAACCAAAACCTTAAAATCATTCAAAATAACAAACTTACGCACTCAGGCGAGATTTTCTTGGAATTTTCCGAACAGGTTCATCATCATCTTCATCTGGCATGTTGAATGATTGCAAGCCATGAACATTAGGAGACGGGAATGAATTGCACAAAGGGGCCAATATTGTGTCAAAAATTGCCAAGTCTCTCTCGAAGGCAACAAGGTGTCGGCCACTACGACGACAAGCATGAATAGATGCACCTGTAACAAACACAACCGTGTATATCATGACTTATTTATCATTTATATAAAATTCAAAACTCACAACTTACAAGGGAAAAAAAACTTGTTTCTTACCTGTGGATGCATAAACATCAAGAACAACATCTCCCGGTTTAGTCAATGCTTCAATAAAAAATTGCAATGACTCTGGATCTTTCTCCCGCGCACCTCTCCATGGAATGTTGTCATGCATCATTTGAGTTTTGGATGTAATACGGTTGAAAAATATATCTAGATTCTCCACTTCCATTGAAGAGAGACCACCTGCTTTGTTGAAAACAAATTGTGGACGGGGCTCCAAACGGAAAAACATCATGATTCGAAATCGTCGAGTCTATTCACAAAATTGTAAACTTATTATTAAAAAAAATTGTCATGACATCAAACATAAAATAAAAACCACATAAATTGGGAAAATACTTGACGATTAAAGATAGAGATGTACCGTAAGCTTTGTGTTTGTTGGCAAACACAATGGCAATTCATTTATTGCCCACCAATCTTTTGCCAATGCAAACCCATATGAAGCAGCATATGTCCTAACATCATCCCTAACCATTTTGAACTCCGGAAGAAATAGCAATAATGGAGCATCATCGGTGAGAAAGCCATCTGCAAACTCAAACAAAGCCTCTATGTCTTTTGAGTTGTGTGCATTCCAAGATGGAATCAAATCTGGAGGAGAGGACACATTCGGAACAGGTAGACCCTCTGGCAAATCCGCGATGATAAGATCAAATCCGCCAAATTTACAAATTTCAGATGAAACACGAGTTTTGCGAGCATGACCAACCTATAAACCAAATTGAAATGTATTAGAACACCATAAACAAAGAGTTATTTTCAAACACAAAAATTTTGCACAAAAAAACAAAATTAAATAATATTGTTAAAGATCACTAACCTTTTTGACAAATTCAAATGCAGACATTAACACGGGGTTGTCGGTTGCACCATTCTCCAACATGTTGGAGATGGACTCATTCCTCACAAATGTAGAGACCTTGTGTATATTGGATTCATTAGAAGCTTCAATAACCACATGTTGAGTTTGAAGAATAGAATTTGAAGGTGTTGAAGCAATGACAACATGGGGTGGACTAAGAGTTAATGCAATATCATCAAGGTGCAAATCAACATTGTTTTTAACTTGTTGTGACATTGATGCAGATGGTGGTGGCGGCGGCGGTACAAATACTTTTGGTGGTACATGAGGTGTTATCGTAGTTTGTGCCTTCCGTTTGCGCTTACCTCCTCTCCCAGCATGTTGTTGCTCCTCACTAGGTTCATCCACCATTGGTTGTGATGGCTCCATTGACAACCGAAGAGTTTTTTCCTCCGCGGGAAAAAAATTTGTTGGACATTCAATAAACCATGGACAGTGAATCAATAAATCATGAGTCCACAACATCAACTGCAAGCTTGAAAATATGCATTGGTCACTTGAGGTGTCAGACCATGAGTTCAAGAATGAAGGTAATGCTTGCAATGAAATTGCTCTTTGGGCTTCAAGCTCCCTTTTTAGGTACCTACACAAAATAAACAACTAAATTCAGTTTGTTATCATTAATGGCCCTAAACTTTATTTCATGAAATGATCCAATGAAAAAAAAATACCTGTATATCACACGTTTCACTGCCGATTCGCCCTCAAGATTCTTCATCAATGTTGTGGATTTTACAAATGGTATTGAACCACGTAACAATGGAGTATATGCCTTGTTCCAAAGAAGACAACGCCATTTTTCTATATAATCTCCGATCTTGAGGACGTTATCCCAAATCACGTCTCCCAATTGTGGTAGAATGCCATTAAATTCATTGATGGCACCTTCCTCCAACTAAATCAGAATGTTAACACAAAACTTTATGTCAAATAACTATCTTAACAAATATTTAAATATATAACAATTATGTTGCTTCCATAAAAATAAATACATGAACAATGAATAAAATTCACCTGAGCCCAAAATGATGCTTTCACCAACCACAAGTCAAGGTCATTGTCTATGAAATTAGGAGGCAAAAATCGCAATGCCTCACGTGTCATCGGAGATGAATTCCACCACCTTAACCACTTCACTTTATACTTGCCATCCACAGGAGTTGTTGCAATTTTTTGCAATTTTTCCAATGTCATTTCTGGTTTAGGATTAGAACTCCAATGTTCGTTTACCTAACACCAATGAATCCAACATTAAATGTAGTACACAAAATGTAACAAAAATATATTACAAAATCCAAATTCAGTTTCAAATGCACCCTTCTACCACTCACTCGTTTCTCAGACTCAAGCCTTCACAACTAATATACAAACCCTAGCAAAACCAAATTTGTTTATTATCAATCTTGAGAGGAAGTTTTTATAGCATGAGATTTTAATGATCGAACAAGTTCTCACCAAAGACAAGGCCTCTATCTTGACGACAATGACATCAACCTCTTAAAGGTTTCTAGACCCTAGTGGTTGAGAAAGTCCGACAACATTGGCCATTACAAGGCATTTGGTCAATTTCTAATAGAGAATTTGTCCTTCTCCGAATCCCAACAAAAATGGACAAAGTAGTCATAAAGGACTATGACCATATGACAACAATGGATATAAACGTGAATTGCATGAAACCAACACATATCAAAATTTTCTCTAAACCTTAGGGCCCCCTTTTGCACACATGCCTTTACTTCAAGATAATGTAATAGCCTTTCTAGATGTATACAATAGATAAAATGAATGCCTCTTCCTTATGTATACTATGTAAACTAATGCATCAAATAATACCCCTTCCTAAACTCATCTTAGTTTGTACGTGATATGAAGAGTGCGGCCCGTGGACATTATGACTATGTTATAGAGAAAATAATTAGTTGATGGGCGGAATTGAAAGGGATCAAAGCGAGAGGACAAGCAGGTTTCAAAGAAGGTAGTACTACTGTGCACCATAACCTTACAATATGTACTTGAATCGAACAAGAAATATTTGCATGACAATGTCTCTATTCTTGTTTTGTTGAATATGAAAATTACCTCTTTCACAAAATCAACTCCATTCGCGGGATCCGCAACTGCAAGGAGTTTATCAAACTCCTTTGACCTGTATGTCCTCACTGTTTTTTTCACCGCATTTGCTATAGCCTCCGACTCAAGTCTAGAGGATCTTTGGGGCGATGGAGTGTTTTCTTTGTACTCACGACATGCCTCTTCTGATGCGGCCACAATATTGCGCTGAAACCAACAATAAAAGTTTGAAATTCAATAAAAAATTAGACAATTCAATGTAAGAACATAAAACTGATATAGTCATTAAGATGTTGAAGGATTACCTTGTAGATGAAAGCCGCAAAAATATCTGCGGTAAGAGGATACCATGTGGTCAATGGGCGTTTCTTCTCACATTTAGCATAATCCTCGGGGGACAAAAGATTTTTAAAATCTTGCAATTTCAAAGTCCCAAAGATCCGAATGCGATGAATTTTGTGAACCAAATTGGTTTTCACATGATCATTTTCTGTGGATCTACAATTCAACAAAAAAATAGTAAATACAAAGATGAATGAATGGAAGAAAACAAAATCAATACATAAATGGATTTGAGACCTTACCTATTGATGTCATTCATCGCATCCAAAAGAACGCCAGTCGCATCTTTTGCATCAAGACATATACAATCCACACTGTAATGCCAATTCTCGTCATTAGCATGAACTTTGTCTATATGACGCCTCCATGCTGTAACTCGGTGGTTACCCTCCCATACCCAAAACATTTTACCCTTAAAAATTTGAAGATCGTCATCTTGAGAAAGGGAGAGCTCAAAAATATCATTCGCTTGTTGCCATAGTGGATCCCAAGAACTTGACATGTCATTTGTCACAAATAAACTCTCCCCACGATCGTTGAGAATGGAAACATATAAGACACGGTCACCCTCTCTATATCCATTGAGAAACTCATTCTCCAACAATTGAACATCAATTTCTAGAATTGGCCTAACCAAAGGTAGTGGCTCCAAGCGGCATATAGGAATGGATAAACGAGATTTAGAGAGGGGCCGAATTCGCAAGCTATTGATGATGGAATTAAAATCCGTTTTCACCAACTTCTTCTTTGAGGCTTCCTCGATTTCAGCGTCCGCCAAAACACCATCCTACATGTCAACAACGGAATCAAAGTCTATGATAAATGAAAAAAAAATTATGCCACAAAATAACTATCCATTCCACAACAAAATGTTAACCACATAGTTATAATGAACTTCACATCAAAACAAAAAGTAGTGTACAAGATGAAATGTACTTGGCATTCATAGTCTAATACAAAATTGAATGAGGAAAAAGGGTTTCAAACCCGAAACCCTTATTCCAGGAAGATGTTCTCTTTGAAACAAAGGTGTGGAAGAAGGGTTGCGGTACCCTATTGCAGAAATTTGTTCAAAGAGAACGAAGGTGTGGAATAGGGGTTTCGGTACCGAAACCCCTATTGTAGAACTTTGTTATGTTTGAACAAATGTGTGGAATAGGGGTTTCGGTACCGAAACCCCTATTCCAGAACTTTGTTATGTTTGAACAAATGTGTGGAATAGGGGTTTGGGTACCGAAACCCCTATTGCAGAACTTTGTTATGTTTGAACAAATGTGTGGAAAAGGGGATTCGGTACCGAAACCCCTATTGCAGAACTTTGTTATGTTTGAACAAATGTGTGGAATAGGGGTTTCGGCACCGAAACCCCTATTCCAGAACTTTGTTATGTTTGAAAAAATGTGTGGAATAGGGGTTTCGGTACGGAAAGCCCTATTCCAGAACTTTGTTGTCTTTGAACAAATGTGTGGAATAGGGGTTTCGGTACCGAAACCCCTATTCCAGAAATTTGTTCAAAAGAAAACAATGGTGTGGAATAGGGGTTTCGGAACCGAAACCCCTATTCCAGAACTTTGTTGTCTTTGAACAAATGTGTGGAATAGGGGTTTCGTTACCGAAACCCCTATTCCAGAAATTTGTTCAAAAGAAAACAAAGGTGTGGAATAGAGGTTTCGTTACCGAAACCCTTATTCCAGAAATTTGTTCGAAGTGAAAAAATGTGTGGAATAGGGGTTTCGGTACCGAAACCCCTATTCCACACATTTGTTCACTTCGAACAAAGTTCTGGAATAGGGGTTTCGGTAACGAAACCCCTATTCCATAAATTTCTTTGAATGGAAGTACATGTTATAAGCACTTGTATTTGAAGGCGTGTGTTGAGGAACTTACATGTTGTTTTGAGGAAGGATCGGATGATGGTGTTGTGTTCTCCATGTCCACGCCGGTCATGTCCTCACAATCGCTATCGGACGCTCCGTGCGCTTTGGCCGATGTGTGTCCCGTGCTAACTACCGGATGGAGGACGTCATTCGCCATCGACATCGCATTGGCCGTGGGTCTGCCGCCCAGGTTCCTCATGGGCGCTCCACTAAGAGCACTCGCCTCCGTCTGTGGTCTATGTGCCTTCTGCGCCACAACCCTTGTGAAATGGTCGTTTTCCCAAAAAGTACTCTCCAAAACGTTAATTTTCCCTTAAAGATTCCGAAAAGATGATGTCTATTTTTAGATTCGGGCGCCCCCGGGGAGTGGATCGAAACGGAAGGAAATCCCTTCCGAAAGTGGATCGAATTCCAAACAAATCCTTTTCGGAAGTGGATTGCAACAAAAAATCCCCTTCATGTGGAGTATGCTAGAACTTCAGAAATGTCCCCCTATAAGTTGTTTCGTAATGACACAGAATTTCTGTGTTGTTTGTAGGGTTTACATTTATGTGTTACGCAATCGCATGGCTCTAATACACTATAACCAGTGTGCATACAATATTTGTAATTGGTAAAATTTTCAATTTTTCATGCAATTGTACGATTCCAAAACCTTTTCCTTCAAATGTCTCATCAATAATACGAATTTTGTGTTTATGTACTTTACAAATTTTTGTCATAATATCAATTGATGACCTACCTCACCTATGGAAGAAATCAATGCAAAACTTACCGGTCCATTGTACATGGAATCGCATTCTTCTTCTTCTTCAGCATCCGACATATTGTTGGCAGTGTTGCTCTGTCCTTTGTCATCGTCTCTTGCAAAAATGAGTGGTTGTTTGCTTTCATGCGCCTCCATTTCAACATTCTCGTTTTCTTCAATTGTAGGAAATTCCAATATACGTGTTGTTTCTTGCATCTTGCATACACTGATCCTACTCATTTGCCGCTCCATTTTTGCCCTATGTAATTGCTTTGTGCTAGAAAACTTCAAACCCCTCTTCTTTCTTCTCCTCTTTACTAGTGTCGTGCATCCTTCTTCTTGCATTTCTAAATTCCCTGTTCTATACGTTTGGTGTTGCTTATTGAAAATGTTATGATGTTCTTAAATCCGCATCCCACTTGTAGGTTGAGATTTGTACAATTAGGTTTTCATATGAGATATTTTTTAGGTTTAGGTTTAGTTTTCCTCTTTTCTCTATAAATGTTTTTGGTTGTTATTGTGAGCTGTCTAATTCTGTATTATTAGATGTTGCGGTGTCACGTATTTCAAACCTCATTTATTATTAGAGTACACAACACTCAATACAAAAACTTGTCACATCCACTGTTATTGTCAAATGTATCTTTTGCATCGATTTCTATGGCCACCATTAGAGCTCCTGGATCTTTTGTTCCATTCACGTTGCCGCTTGAAGATGATGGTCATGTTTGTGTCCTAGAGGATCTTCTAAGTTTGAGGTTTAATTTCCAGATAGGAACCATGTACATTGAGCAAGACATGCTCTCACACGATGGACAAGTTTATGAAACAATCTTGATCCAAAAGAATAGAACCGAAGATGGTTCAAGGTGGATTTTGGGGCCCGGTTCATTTAGGGTGATAGGTCTTTCTGATTCCCAAATGCAAGCTTCAACTGTTGTATTGACAAACCAATCCGGCACATCCACAATTCAAATGCCGCATGTTACAAATGTTAAATTGGAGCCTGATGATAACATTGTTTGTGTATTGTCAGATTCTGATGATAACATTTGTTCGATCGTTGATCTTTCGGACACCTCCCCATTTCCCTTTCAGAATACAAATTCTGCTCCTTCTCAAGTCCCTTCGCTTGCATCCAAGTCCTCATGCAATCCTTTCTTCAACAGCTTTCTTTGTCAAAATACACCTCCTCAACGTCCTCCACTACACCCTTCGTCTTCATCAATAGGGTTGACTATCATTGATGCCTTGAAGTTCACAAAGTCTAGGAAAAGGTCAAAGTCCGATCTTCCATCCATTGATTTTGACAACATAGTTGTTCGTGAAGTCAAATACTTACCATCTTCATTCGATGGTGATATTTTGTTTGTCTTACCTCCTATTCCACTTGGAATTCCAAGTGCATATGGCCGCTCAATGGATGGTATGGACAAGATGTGTGATGGTCATCCTTGGTGTTCCACCAAAACCACGAATATCCAAAACGACTTTGGATTGTCCTTTCGACGTTCTACTTGTGCAGGTCATCTTGAATGTCATAATGATGACTGCAATTACATGCATCGCAATGGGGGTGTCCGTAATAGCACCGAATGGGCCGGTTCTACCCCTCTCCCATTTCTTGTGGGTGATATTGCCCCTGCTAGATCTACTCTTGAGTGTAAGGTATGTCGTTCACCACCAGTGTGCATTGTTGTGTGTCATGCTCGCATACTTTATGTCCACTCCATATCTACTGAAATGTCTAGGGCATGCATTCATCTTGGTTCACATGATCACCCTGTGTCCAATGGTATATGTCGTGAATCATTAGACATGGCATACCAATGTGTTGCGAATGAAGTATTGAAAACACCTACGGCAAAAAACTCAGCCATAGTTATGGGTGCGAGTAAAAAATTCTTGGCCGATTATCTTCTTACATCTCCCACTATTGCTGAAGGCCATCACCTAGTTGGTTCATCTTTAGAGGTGGTCATGGACAAATTCAGTACTCTTGCCTCCCCAAATTGTCGTAACTTTGTATCCGGATCAAAACGCTTTGTACGTAGTGGAATGGGAACTATGGACAGTATTATGGCGCTTAAAGACCATTCTACTTTCAAGTTCGTCCATGGCAGTCGGTTCCCAGGGCAATCAAAAGACAAAGTTTTTGTTTTCAAGATGTCTGTAGATCTTTCTGGTAGTGGTGTGGAGCTTGTAAAAAGGATGCAAGTTGGGGGGGATATGGAGAATTCTTGGATCATGTTTGACCATGTCAAACGTGTGAAAGATTGGACAACAATGGCTTGTCATGTGTACGACACTCGATATTGTAAAGTGTTGATCATCGCATGTTGTGACATGCAATCTGAAGATGGTACAGCACAAACTCTCTTTTGGGAAAATTTGAATGCTGTTATGGCAGAGAATGGTGTTCCAGTGGTCAATTTCAAAGGTTTCATGGCAGACAGTGCTCAAGCCAATTGGAATGCAGTGAGGATGATTTACGGGGACGGTGATCCAACTTTGCCCATGGTCGCACGTGAGCGCACATGTCTTTTTCACTGGTCTGCGAGTTTGGATAAGGTGACACAAAAACATATCAAACCATCCTTGCAGTTTCAACACAAACAACTTTGTAAGGATTACAAAGATGCAAAGACAATGGACGATGCGGAGACTAAATACCATGTGATTCGTTCTTGGTGGTTGTCATCCGGAGCTGCCACCGAAGAAGACATCCTTGGCCTTTCAGAGTGGCTGGGATTTTGGCACTTCCGTTACAGACAATGGGGTGGTTACATGTTACTTGTAAGTGGACATATTTCTACATTATTCTATGTCATTCAATTTTTGTTGTTTTTTTTATTTCTACATGTCTTTGTCATTTTTTTTACCCCGTACTTGTTTGTTGTTCATAGGATATGACGATAGAAGAACGTGCATAAATGCCAACATGCAACCTTGCAGAAACTGTGCACAACAAATGGCTCCAACAATCCGGCAACAAGATGACTTGTTTATATGAAGCAACTGTGGATGACATGATCCGTGCCTTCATGCAAATTGCAAATTATCGGGCATGGTTGAAAGGGGGGTCAAATGGTAAAGGCCCAGACTCTGCGTCTTTGAAACTCAAAGCAGCTGCTAGGTGTGGCGATCCAAAAATGTTGGCCGATGCTATGAAGTCTTACCCGGGGGCAGAAGGTGTCAACACCAGACATTGTGCCTTGGAAGGGTCCGAGCTATTTGGGTCCACCAAACGAAAACTCGACCTGCCACCCGGTGCTGATTGCGACTCTCACCGGCCTGACAAAGTGAATTACTCCATCCCTCGCCCTACCACCCGGTCAACTCGTCAACGCATAGAAGAATCGTTGAGTTTTGCAAAACATGATGTGGTTCATACTACACTTGTGCTGGAGACCGATTGTCTTCTTTCTAATTGGCATATTGCACGATTGCCACCCAACTCAGCTAAGCGATGTTGGGCATTGCAGGCCATTACAGGGAATATGTGCAATGCCAAAGTTGGGAGTAGTAAACATGGCACACCTGCACCAACATATACAGGGTTCAAGAAAGAATTTCGTTCCACCAACAATGTGGAGTACGAATTTTGGTTTTGCCCTGATGACATCAAACGTTGTGTAAGTGGCAGTAAGAAGAAATATGTGTTGGATTGGCCCACACTACCAAACACTTGGCCGGTGAAGATGGGTACCAATCTATCAAGAGATGAGGTGTTGGCGCTTGAGGATGCCGGATTTCAATTGCAACAAAGAGAGGCATTGTCCCCTCGTCGAAGGTTGTCAGCTATCGCAACCCTTCCAATCCCGCGTTCGCATTTTTGTAGGCCAACAAACCCGGATGCCCACCCTACGCTCAGGTTTGGGAAGAAAGTGCGTCGCAATCCAACAGCACCAACGGCGGATCACAAAAACAAATGGGAGAGTGCCGGACTCATGGATGGTTATTTTGTGGTTGGTGTCACTGCCATTCCATATCCAGGCTTTGGAGTGATAATCAACATTGTTTCCAATGAGGATATCACATACCGTGTTACAATTGGCAACATCCCGCATTGCACATGCCCAGATTTCACAAAAATGTCCTCTCATGCATTGGGAAGGAAAGGGAAATGGGTGTATTGCAAACATCTCTATTATGTTTTTAGGTTTTTGTGCAAGGTTGATTACGAGAATGATAAGTTCGTTCATGCACCTACATATACCTACAATGAGGTCATGTACCTACTTAAACTTGCTGGTGTTGTAGAATGTGAGTAGTGGTGCAAGTGTTGTCTTTAACCACATGTATAAGATTGTCAATAAATGACATGTGGTGGTTTGGATTTTTATAATAAAAATCAGCAATGGACTGAAAATAATTATATGATCCATGGTAATAGGCCCCTTTCATTCTTGCTTCATTTTCAAGGTTCGCAATTAACGATTGAAACTATACAATTTTTTTGTGAAAATTGCAATTGTGTGTCCTAATTCCGTGCATCTTTACTAAATTTGGACTCATTTCTTACGTGTTACCGCTCACTGCTCATAGGTTTTTGCTCACCACTCACCGCTCACTGCTTATCGCTCATGAGATAGCTTCCCTCACTACCGGATGATGGTGGAGGGATACCCAAATCTCAAGGAAGAGGTTGGCGGTTCGAATCCCGGCTGTGAAATCTCCTCTCTACCTGACGAAAAACTTGCCAGGTGGCCAACTGCCTCCTGTGCTTTGGCGTTGGCCTGTCGGCCTTCTGTCTCAAAAAAAAACAAAAGACAAAAGTGACTTCCAAACAACCTTCTTAACCCATGTAACTATCTTGAAGGTTAAACTAACATAAAGCTAGCCTATAAACTAGGCAATATGATTAATTAGGCTAAAGACTAACTTGGTACTCGACATCATGTCACGTGATAGCTATCATGTAAATATATATTATTATACATAATACATCGTGCGAAAAACATAACAACAAAATATACAACAAAACAACAACAACTGTGTTATTAACACACTCTCAATTGTCCCCCTTAGCTGAAAAAGATGCTAGTGTCTATCAGCTAGGTCTACAGAAACTAATGTATTTGGTTCAATTGTCATGGCGAAGATGAAAGTCAATATTTCTTCATATCCTTGGTTAATGTTAAGGGTTGGCCAACGATCATAGAAATAACTTGATAAAAACATCATAACAAGATTTATAGGCTGGCTACAAATAGGATGTCCCATCCTTAGTCGCCTTCGATAATATTTGTTGTTGAATCTTTTCGCGATCCATCCATCAAATTATGCCTTGTCGTGTATCTGGCATCTAGTCACAAAATGATAATGTTGTCGTTATAACAATAGTAAATTTTCCTCTTATAAACAATCAGCGCTTGTCTGAAGACCTAACATGTCTTAAGAATCGAGGGCAAATCCAATTACTTGAAGGCAGTGAAGTCAAGGCTGGAATTAAGCATCGGATAATGGTCCAGTTTTATCTTCTTGTGTGATTGGATGGTAGTCTCCACATTTTTTTTGGGTCCAATTACCAATTTTTTTTGAAGGTATGACCGTTGCACAAGCATACTTGACATTGGAGAATTTCAACAAATCCGTGTCTAATAATTTGTCATAACGAGCTTGGACACCAATCATTTCAGATAGATATCAACCAATTAATCTTCCCCTCTATCAGAGCTAGCAAAGATTTTAGGTTACACTTATAGGCTCTAGAGTGAGGGCCTAACAAAAGAGGGGTATGTTTAGAATAAATAACATAAAAAATGATTAAAGGATAATATGTTATACTAACTAAGAGTTATTCATGCGTCTATTGTGCCTTCCAAGCAATAGACAACTAACAAAGAATTATATTTAAAGTTGGCATAAACTTAGCTTCGGCTTTAACTTAAGTGTAAATAATAATTAGTTTTATAATTAGGTCTAGGATTAGGGGTGATAATTATATTTAAGGCCAACAATTAAGATTAGGATTAGGATTGATAATTAGATTTAAAGCCAATGAATAAGATTAGGATTGGGTTGATCATTAGATTTAAGTCTAATAATTAAGATTAAAGATATTATTAAGTTTCCATACAAATTCTAAGTTTCATCCAAGGTGTATACTTTCATTCTAATGATTACGCATCTTTATGATAATCATTCATCCGTCTAAGATAAAGATAAGCGTATATACAATGCAAAAAAAAACTCGGAAAGAATTGAATATTCACAAGTATAACAATTCAATGCATAAATACCCCTTTACTAAAACACAAAATCACAATCCCAAACCAAATTGGAATTCAATTTTTTAATATGTTTTTGAAGAGATAACAATAAGAATTACATTCACACCAAATCTTAATAAAAAGCCCAAAAACTCTAAGAAATATGGCCTTTTGAAGTAGGCACCCTCAATTTGAATGGTAGCTAATATTTCTTCACTTAAATGAGCATAACTCCTTCATAAAAACTCCAAATTGAATGATCTTCAGCTTCCTAGAGGGCTAATAACAATTTTTTCAACCACTAAAAATGTCAAAGAAACTGCATAAGAAGTCAAGGAGATATGTCCTTGAGAAGTCAACGTTCTCAATTTGGATGGCAACTAATACTTCTTCATTCAAATGAGCATAACTTCTACATAAAAGCTCCAAATAGAATAAGTTTTGGCTTCCTAGAGAGCTAATAATAATTTTTTTAATCACTAAAACTCTCAAAAAAATTGCATAAGAAGTCAAGGAGATATGCCCTTGAGAATTTAGCGCTCTCAATTTGGATGGCAGCTGATACCCCTTCAATCAAATGAGCATGACTCCTACTTAAAAATCCCAAATGGAATGAGTTTTGGCTTTCTAGAGAGTTAACAATAAGTTCTTCAACTCAAAAAAATTTCAAAGAAACTACGTAAGAAGTCGAAAAAATATACCTTTGAGAAACTAACGCTCTAAATTTGCAAGGAAGTTGATAACCACCCATTCAAATATATATAACTCCTACATACAAGCTCCAAATTGAGTGTGCCTTACCAATTTGGAGAGCTTGAAACATAATCTTTAATCCCTTAAAGTTTAAAATAATTTACTTGAATATTCAAAGAGATATTGCGTCGGAAATGTAGTGCTTGCAACTTGGATGGTAGATGATATCCCTTCACTCAAATAAGCATAGCTTCCACACACCAACTCCAAATTAGGCAAGCCTTAGCTTTTTGAAAAGCTCATATAAAAGCAAACACCTTTTAAAGTTTTTAAACTAACAATCAATGTCTCAATACTCCACACTAGGAAGAAAATAGTGCAACAACTTAGATGGGAAAATACTAAGGAGAGAGAGAGAGAGCTTGAGGGAATGGCCAAAGATGAGGAACATGTTCGAAGTGGAGAACCAATGGTGGAGTTGATAACGCCTTAATAGACCAACCAATCAAATACCACCATTTGCATGACCACCATTATTCTTTCATGCTCTATATTCACTTGGTAAGGTCTTGGTCTTATTATACCCCTCCATTTGACTTTCCAACCAACCACCATGTTTACAAATATGATATTAATTTTTAAAATCCCATCCACTAATAATGTTTATCTACTAACAATTCAATCTAACTAATAGATAATAAATTTACTTGATTAAAGTAATAATACCAAACATCCCATTGGTATTGCCATTGCTAAATATTGAACTAACACTAATTATATTTTCTTTGTTATTAATTATTCAAAAATCCATCACAATCTTATATTTATAATATTTCCAATACGTAGTAAGCTTTTAAGGACTCATAATAGACTCAACTTGTATGGATATTTAAAGATGAGGACCTAGTCTTGTACTTGTGTTTGGTTAGTGGAAGAGGATGAATAGATGTGTCACACTAAGTTGGGTAAGCCGAATAATTGGGGACCATGGCTTGGACGGAATAGCGACGGTTTAATCTACCATCTAATCCATTTTTACTTCCTTATTTGTATTTAAATTTCCTAAACAGGGGGACTTGGCTTAAGTTCCACCCTTTATAAAAAAAATCTTACTTTTTTAATTTTATTTACATATCCTATCTTATTACATTCATACATTAGGCATTATCCCTTACATGGTTGGTGCATCCCTTAGCTCAGAATCTTCTAGAGCCTTGTACAAGTCCTTTGAAGATCGAATGACAACTAAAATCTTGAACAATACAAGCATACAACAGCTATCTGCAATTGTCTGCTGCGATCGTAAGTGCCTTAGATTCTTTCCTAGAGATGAGGCACTCGCACTTCGAACTGAATTTTATGACTGCTCCACAAGGATGAGGCACGCCAAACAAATGTTGTCACATTGAGTGGTCGGGATATATGCGTGTTAGCATGGAGGCACATATTTGTGATCTCTAAGATCACATTCTACAAAAACCATCATGAATTCAAGTGTGGCGTGCGTCCGCGAGACCATGGGAACTTGAACACCAAACGTTATTGTGTGTCCACCCAGCAAGCCACTAACACTCTTTCCACGCTCCTAAAGGACAAAGCGGACATGATGCCTCATAAATCCCGCACGTTGCCCAACGACAGTCGAGTAGTGGAGATGGTCTTGCCTCGCGGAACAAAATGGAAGAAATTTTTGGTTACAATCAATCAGGTTAGCAGGCATGCCGATGTTGAAGTCCAAGTTCGTCAATGTGTTTCCATTGTAATGGCTTCAATCTGATTATAATCTCAATTGTGGCATGTCTCCCTAACCGTTGCATATGGTGGAATTTTTAGATAAATGAAAAATGTGGATTGCTGCCAATTTTTTTTTCGACTCTTAGCCAAATAAGGCAGAACTATTTTAAGCACTACGTAAAAAAGAGGGTTGGTGACAATTTTGCCCTTTGTGGGAAATGTGATTTACTTGCCGCTATTATTCTCCAATATGTTAAAGGTTCGACCGCCCATACTGGTTTTTCAAAGCAGTTGGAAAAGCATCAGGCGCAGCAAGAATCCGTTCGTAATGCTTACCGTTGCATGAGGGCTTTGTCAATTGAACATTCTCGGAAGGTGTTGACCATCATTCACGACAAGATGGACCATGGCAAAACTGCCTCTCCTTGCTTTGCTTATAAGAACAAAGACACTGATATGTTCACGAAACTACCACTTTCGGTAATAGGAATGATGGCTCTTGGACATGGAGATGAGAGATATGCTCATTATGCATTGGATTTGTATCATGGTGATTGCAACCATACTGTAGGTTCATTCGCGAGACTTCTTCGCGATTTGGAACAACCCCCAGCGCCTTCATCTCGTGAGCTTTTTCATGGTGCCGGACGGTCACCGCTTTATAGTGTTGTTTTCCATGGGAGTGAAATATGTTTGGCTGGATTACTAGCTCCACCCACTGAGCTCATCCCGGCTGTTCCTCTTCCACCCGTTTTACATGTTCAGCTCGATAATTATTGGAAGGACAACAAATGCAGGTTCGTGAAGGCATTTTGGTCCATACTCACAGCCAAAGGGATATTTGCTGAGGTCCATGTGTCTTACCTTTTAGTTGGTCATACCCATGACGACATTGATGCTTCATTTGGTAGATGGAGCATGGACTTGCGTGAATATGATTACCCAACTATCCCCCTATTCATGAAATCCTACATGGACCTGGAGAAGGTCCCCATCATCCCACATATGATAGAGGAACTCCTAGATTAGAGGGCTTTTGTTTGTGACTACATTCCTGATGGCTAGGACAAACTCATTGGGCATACGAAAGCCCAACAATTCAAATTTGTTGTCCGAGATGATGATTGGCTTGTCATGCATTACAAGGTGCTCAATACGCATGATGAGTGGTTGCCCAAAGATGACATATTGATGTGGAAATCTAATATTAAGGGTGAGCCGGTTCTCCCAACTGGGGATCTTTTTCCCGCAAAACCCCGAGATATGGCCAAACTGGAAGATGTTGTTGTCAGATTGCAAAGGTTTATTGACTATTGGCAATCAATATGCGACCACGACATGACCGGAGCAATAGAGGCTCACACGGGCATCTTTTACAATACTGGACTGGGGTAAAAGAGGCATTAGATGCGCCCCTGACAGATGTATACATTCCGGGATTGCCATTGTGAGAGGGATTTTGGCCGTGCAGTAGAATCGAAGTGGACGCGCACCCATTCTTGCATACAGGCGAACTTCGCGAGGAACACCAACCGGACGACCAATATGTGGGGCCTTCCCACCTTCGTCTTGCACCTGCTTTCCGCATTGCTGAGAATGTGCATGAGGGACATTTCCTCATTCTGCGACCCCAAGAACAAGATATTGATAGACCCATTTGGGTGTGCCGAGCCATGTCTCCACCTAATATGAATGTCACTGGGGAGCATCCCCGTCAGATTCTTGTACAATGGTTCACTCCCACTTCAACTGCTAGAGACATAACAAAGAAATGGAATGGTTGGGACTCGAACACAAACTTCAAACGTGATTCGAAATATTCCATTTCCGAATGGCAACCAATCGACTGCATCTTGGCAGTATGGTCTCTACCTGCACATGAAGATTTTGAGCCCCTAAAGATTACTATTCCCCCAGAGCAGATCGAATTTGCCAAAGACAACCTTCGCCGTTGTTCTGTGCAAGAGTGTGGATGCAGGGCGGTTGAGGAGGACGTTGGTGGCGCGAATGAGCGACGAGGAGGTCGTGGACGTGCAAGTGCAGGTCGTGGTCGTGCAACTGGTGGACGGGGGGTGTGAGCCCAAAGCGGTGCCCACATTTAGTCTTAATCTTTAGAAAATATTAGTCGGTGTGCTTTGAAGTGGTATGTCACTTCACAAAAATATAAAAAGAGTGAATTGTTAGCCTTAGGAGTACAATGTTATAAGGGGCTTGAAGTGGAGAGGTTAGTGTGTTTTTACCTTAGGAAAGGATTTGAGTGAATAGGGATAGGTAAGAAGAACTTGGATTGAGTAGTTAGTGAGTAGGCTAGTACAAATGGATGGAGACAACCAAGGTGACTCAAGAGGCAAGTGTATTCGAATTGGGATGAATGGAGGATCACATTGAACGCACAAGTGGACCACCTCATCGTGGCCACTTAATGGGGAAGGTCCAAGGAAGAACGCAAGGTGGAGGATAAGCAAATTCTAAAAGCACCAATCAAATTACGATTTAAGCATCGTGGTTTGAATTAAAGTGGTGAGTGACAATTTGGGAAGGTAAGGGGAGAAAGTTATGGCGGCGGAAAGTGAAGGAGGCTAAGTTTGGGTTGAGCATCCCAAGGGGGTCCGAGGTAAGGTGGGGGATTCTCTCATTTTCTCTCTCGATCTCTCGTGTGTGGTGTTAGGAATTGGAGCTCTTAGAGCTCATGAGGAGATTGTGAATTAGTTGGTAGGAAAGACTCTTAAACTTAGCGACAATGTGTGGGAAATTAGCGGAGTTAATTAGTGTAGTTAGTTGGTCTCTCTCTCTCTCAAGTGCTCTCAAGGGAGCGAGCTCTTAAGAAGCTTGAAGCTATGTGTGTGGGTGTGTGTGGAGCAAGAAGGGTGCACGTGTGGTGCAAGGTTCTAGGTAGAGAACCGAGGCAAACTAGTTTTTAGATTGGTTTTGCATTGCTTAGATATAGTATTTGACTTAAGGCATTTAGTGATAGTGTTTAATTCATAGTGTTCACCTCATAGCATTTAGTTTATAGAGCTTAGTTTGAACCATTAAATTGGCGCACTCAGTTAGTGTTAGATGATGGTACTTATTTTGAATGGTTTAATATTTGGCCAAAGGCCTGAATTGTTGAAGAAGGAGCTGGGCTTTTGGAGAAGGTGCTGGGAGTCCGAGACTGGGTAAGCTGTAAGCTGGGATTAGCTCTGCAGCTGGGCCTAGTCAGCTGCAGTTGCTGGTTAAAGCCACTTCACACATGAGCCAAGAGCCGTGACCTTGTAATGCAGAGCCGAGACTGTGAACTGGATTAGTTGCGCCTGAATTGGGAACCGTAGCGGCCAGAGCCAAGGGAGCTGCACTAATCAAGCTGAGATTGAGGAGATCACCCGACGGCAGCTAATTAAGGGAAGGTGGCTATGATCAGGGAGAACCGACAGTTGGTTACAAGTTGTTTAAGGGACATCTAGGCCAATCATGGGCCATGCTAATTAGGAGTTAGGCTAATTGCAGGTTAGGCTAACTAGGAGCTGGCAAGTTAGAAGATGGACTATTTGCAGCTAGGCTAGTTAGGAGCTAGCTACCTAGGAGCTGGTTAATTAAGGGCCGAGCAAATAAGGAGCTAGCTAATTCGAGGCTAGCCTAACTTGAGAAGGGCTAACAAGGAGCTGATCTCTGTCTGCGGGAAACAGGTGCCTCAAGGAAGAAATTGACGGGCGGTGACGGGCGTCAATCTGCATCGAACAGCGTAGAATTTCGGAGTGAGATTTTACTTTGCTGCAAAAAGGACGAGCTAGGGTGAGACTGATTGTTGTTATGCATCGGGGAACGCATTTGATTAGTAAAGTAATGGTGTGTGGCTTGAGAAATTAGGTAGATCATTGAATTTGCAAGACCAACTTTGGTGGTGTTCAAGCCAAAGGTTGGGATTTGAACTAGTATGGGGAATGTAGTTTGGTGTGACACATTTAGAGTAGTTTGGCTCAAGGAGTGCTAAGTTAATTAAATTGAGGATGGTGTGATGTGGGAAATTTGATGTGAAAAGTATTTGTTAATACTTTGCATTGATAACCGCATAAATAAATAAAAAAAATGAGTTGTTCCACATTCATGGATTGGTATGTGAAGTAGTTTAGAACAAAGTCACATGAAGAGTTGATCCTTGCACTATGGACTCACCCACTAAGCCTAGTGAGGAGCTCAAGGACCCTAAGGAAGTAAAGGTGATCAATGGTAAAAGAAAGAGAGGAATATCCGCTTGGGCTTGCGCGTACAAGGCAAGGAATTGGACACTTGAGTCATCAAAGGACTCATCCAAGCCCAAGGCCAATGCCACGGAAGAATGTGAGCCCAAGGCCAATGCCACGGAAGAATGTGAGCCCAAACCCACTACTCGGACTACGAACGCTTAAGGGTGGGGGGTTTGGCCTCACAGGGGGCTCGTGGACGCCCCACCTCCCGTGGACGCTCGTAATCAAAGATGGAAAAATACTGAGTGGTGGGAGTGAGACATCAGAATTCTTTATTGCAGGTGCCTTGACAGTGTGAGACACTACAACAAATACCACCATTGGTGCTAAATATGTTTGGGCAGCTGTGGCATGGGAGACCATCATGGACTCTCAAGGTTAGTGGGAGTAATTTTTGTTGATTTCAATACTCTACATGCTAATTGTACCAATATTGTCGACACGGTGTACCGGTGAGGACCTTAATGGAAGGCTATCAAAAATTTAGAGGGTCTGTTGATCTATTGACCTGTCCAAGGTGAAGTATATTAATCTTCAAGTTAATATTGCAAATTCTATATGTAGTAATAAGAAGAGGTGGACACGGTGCATATTGAGCAGGCCAACGTGGAAGACCATACACATGACATGATACCCTGCTATCATGTATGTTTGCCACCCCATGCTCACATTCGCACATGTTGTTGGCTAGTCCCCATATGTTGTTGGCACGTTCCCATATGTTGTTCCCACGTTCCCACAAACGTTCACACGTTCCCACGTTCCCATATACATGTTCCCACGTTCCCATGTCCACGTTCCCATATGAGCAGCTTGCATTCATGTGTTCCAACTCCAATGTTCCCACGTTCCCGCAAGCTAGTAATATGCTCATGTGTGCAATAAATTTGCTCCCATATGCACAATACAAACATTTTTCACATTTCGGGACTCCCGAAAGTCCCGAAATGTTTAATATAGTGTTGAAGATGATACTGCTGATTTTGACTCTAATAGTTGATGAATTTTATTTTTGTATATAGTATCGTATGTTAGGTTATTCTTTTATCATGGTGTGGCCTCAAATCTAATATGAAGTTTTAAGACCTAGGTATGATAGAAGAGTAAATCCATGGCCATCAACCGGTTGATGGATTATTTCATATTCAACTCCTGCTATGGATAAATTGTTGATCATTGTTGTTGTTTCTTGTATGTAATGAATTGTTGATCATTGTTGTTGGATGTTGATATCATTACATATTATTATTGTATGTTGATATGCTCTTTGGACGTTGTTGTTGAATGGTGTATGTTTGTAAATATAATTTTGCTACATTGGAAAACCGGCTTACTTATCAATGCTCAAATTTTTGGCCGGTTGTCATTACAATGAAGAGGAAATTAGCCGGCACTTGAAAAAGAATATAGGATATTGGCCGGTCCAAATTAATGGCAACAAGTTTGCAACCGGTCAAATCCTGAAAAAACCGGTAGAAGTTGTGAAGGGCGGATTTTAGCTGGTTGAGCTCAAAAATCTCCCGAACCCTGGAGGGAGAGAACGCAAGCAAGCTATATCTGGACGTGGCTCTCGGGGCCAGTTATTGGGGGAAAAGAAGCGGGATACCGGGCGACGAAGAAGCAAGAGGAGAATGGAAAGAACCACGGCTTCCAAGAGAGGAGGGACGGGAATCAGTGAGATAGATGGTTCTATCGGGTCTGGCTCTGTCCATTTTGGGGCTGTTTAGGTACATGCGACAAGCAGCGACGTCGGGGTCATCATGATCAGCAACATCACGCGCTCCTCATCGTCACATAGCTGCATCATCACCATCATCATCTGATATGGAGGTCATTAGTCTGCGGGAGGATGATCGGGTGGCGTTGCAGCCGTCATCGCAGTCCTCCCTCATCATGCATGCTCCTGTAGTTGGAACGGGCCTGGTGGGTATTGTTGGGGAGAGGGAGAGAGCAGCAGGTGAGCGAGAGGGCGCAGCAGCAGATAGGGGTTTCATGATGGCTGCCCGAGCACAAGCGCTGCTGTCGCCTAGTAGTTTGCGCTCCACGTCGAGTAAGCGTAAGTTTGAGGAGTTTGAGAAGGAATGGCTGATCTCTCTGTCTCTGCAACATCTCAGGTTCGTCAATCTTTTCAAACTCTTTCCATGATAGGATGATCGGACAATGTTGTCATGGGATGTTGCCTTGGTCATGTAGCTGCGAGTGTCATGTCATGTCATGCCAAGTCAGGACATGTCGATAAATTCTTATGGGTTTCATGCATGCACCGATAAAAACTTAGAGCTTCTCGTTGTTTGTACTACTTTTTTTCCCTTTTTCTTTTTCCCTCTCCAAACCTCTTACTCCATTTCAAGCGGGTGAACTATGATAGGATGATAGGATGATCAGACAATGTTGTCATGGGATGCCTTGGTGATGTAGCTGTGAATGTCATGTCATGTCCTACCAAGTCAAGACGTGTGGACATATTCTTATGGGTTTCATGCATGCACCGAGATAACAGAGAGCTTCTCATTGTCCGTACTACTTTTTTTTCCAAACCCATTTTGCATTTCAAGCGGGTGAAGTTGTATATTTTGCCCACTGCAGGTGCCGGCGAGGAGGGAGGCGAGGGAAGAAGTACAGGAGGGAAGTATTGCAGAATCTAGTGGGAGGGAAAGGTATGAGGCAGGTGGGGCAATTGGTGCAGCAGAAGCACAGTCTTTTGATGGGGAAACTGAAATGCGTGAAGAAGGTGGTAACGCTGCTCTTGATGATGATACTACTTGGGACGAACGGCCAAGTCGAATAGGTGGTATTTCCTTGGAGGGAGTCTGTGAATCAAGTAAGGAACCTCCTGACAAAATCGATGAAGTTAACAAAATGGACGCGAGTAGTGGTGTTGATATGATTAATGATGATCATGGCAGTAGCCTTCAGGTCTTTTTGGGAGGGCCCACAGTGGTTGTGGATTTCGGAAGCAGTCCATATGGTTTATCCGCAGCAAGTAGTACGACACACAGTTCATTAAGCACTGTCTCTGTGACAACTTCAGGGCTAAATGGGGTTGAAGTATTTGAGGCTGATGAGCGAATTGATGTAGGCAGGAATGGAGGAGAGGATGATGCTTTTGCAGGAAGAGGAGACCTAGAGGTAGGAAAAGAAGCAGCAGAGCTTGATGGATTACGGGAAAGAGACATGGAAAGAGATGGTGTGATAGAGGGTCAGGAAGAGTCGGTCATGGGGGGTTATGGAAGTTCCAACACTGTGGCTAGTGTCCCAGGGGAATCTATATGTAGTAGTGCATGCATGGGGTTCCAAAACTTGAGCAGCAGCAGCAGCTTATCGAGTCTGGCTAGCGGGAGTTCAGTTGGACGGAATAATAATGAGGTAACAGCCAAGGTGGATACAAGCAGTGCCACACCAATGGAGCTGAGCCCAACTCGGCTCCAATTCTTTGTGCGGGCATTTGCACACACAATTGTTTTGCAAGCTTACGGTTCTGATTTAGTGGAGTCTGTGCACCAACAAATCCTTCTAAAGACAGGACTTCCAATATCGGAACAGAGACTTATATTTGGCCGGCTGCAGCCGCAACAGGACCAGACGTTGGAATCTTGTCATGTTGCAAATGACGCCACTTTGACTCTGGTGGCTAGAATGAGAAGCACTGCCCTTCCTGCATCTTGGCAGCTCATTAATGATCTTGTGTCTACTATCAGGCATATGTGTGCAGTAGGAGATCAACAGGGTCAGCTGGGTCTCAAGTTGATGCATTCACAAGATTGTGTGCGTGCAAGTGTGCAAGAGTTTTTGAAAATGGCTGTCAAGTCAGTGCCAGCCTCTGAGCACATGCAGGTAAGAGTCCGTACTTCAATGAGGCTAAAGCAGACAGCATTGTGAAAGACTTTGCTCCTTTTGTAAATGAGCTCTCATCGCGGTTGATAACAAATTTGCGAGTGACTGCTAGGGCTTATCAAAACAAGGAAATCACCATCAGCTTTTCATCATACGTGAAAGAGGCAAAGGACTTCACAGCATTTGTGATCCCTCTATGTAAGGCTATGGAGGTTTGCAAGGGGATAGAGGCCTCTGGTTCTGGCAGTAACAAAAAGGAGTCCACATGTGTGGTCTGTGAGTGCATGGATGATAAAGATGGTGCTGCGAATTCTGGAGGTCTGCAGGCTGGTGAGACATCCTGCAAAATACGTGCAGGTGAGAAGCTTTTGTCAGTTCAGTATCCTTGCTTGGGTTTCAAGCAAGGAAAAGTCTTATGGCAGGCTATGCTCTATGTATCTGTTGAAGAGGCAGAGATTTGTTCCAGTGACAATCAGATCAGAAATTGAATTTTAGATCAGGAACAAATCAGGAATTTGAGACAATGTTTGCAAGCTTATAAACAAAGGATTGTGTTGCTGGTTGAGCTGTTCTGGTAGCCTTTTGGTTATCCAAAGGTCTATATGTTCTCTGTGGGTTATATGTTTTAACCTCGCCTTTGAAAGAGATTATTTTGACCTGGAGCAACCTGTAAACCTTGAAGTGCTGATATTAGAACTGTAAATATCCACATCTTTGTGGCCTCACAGTCTCGGTGATATTTACAATTGACTCACCTCACACTGCCATATAGGGCAGTGCATTGGCAGGCAGAACCTACATGTCCTCTTTCTTTGAATATTATTTTGTCAAGATCTTGAAGTTCTTAACAAGATTTTGAAGCACTGGTATAAGCTTTGGAAGGAGGTTTCTAATGTCCTTATGGTGTGTTTGACATGGAGCAGCCGTCATATGAGAGGCCTGTTAATAATATCTCATAGCTCCTCCATAGATTTTATTTCCGTTCATTGTTTCCCCTTCCCTTTGCATGAAGAAGCTCCCAGTAAATAGATGTCACACTGAAGTTGACATTGTTGTGCGTGCAGATTTTGACCATTCAAGGAACATAGCTGCTGGAGTGGGTGCTGAGATAGGATCGCATGGATGGTTGCGACATTTATTTAAAGACTTATTGCAACAAGTTGACAGTTGCTTGAAAGAGGTTGGTCATGTTGCAGAAAGGCAGCAAGAATCTGCTGGAGGAGGAACAACCTCCGAGGACCGTCCTTTTGGATGGGCTCCCTTTCTTGTTGTTCTTAAGGGTTTGCACGCTGTTGCAAAACTTTATAAGGGAGCAATGGTAGATCTGCTAGAGATGCTGCAGGTGCGGGCGCGTTTCATTGAATGTCTTGATCAGACAATCTCGATGGCAGGTATTCACTTATAGGCTCACTGAAGTAAATTGACATGGAATATTGGATGTATGATGTATCTGCCACAAGTGTCATTTGGCTGTGGAAATCTACAAAATTACATGTAGTATATGACATGGAATATTACAGGGGTTGATGTAATTGGCATGCTCTAGATCAAACTGACCTTTTTAAATGTTGTGTCCTGGCCCTAGAGTTTGGCCTCCATAGGGTTGTACAAGCTGGCATGCATGATATGCCAATGTTCAGGATTGTGTAAATTCAGTGGGTTCTTCAATTGATAGAAATTGAATGGAAACCGTGTTTTACTTCTGGTTATCAGCAACTGATTTAGACATTAAGATCACATTTGGGATGGCTAAGTTTTATATATTTATCAATGTACTTTTAGAAGACTCTTAAACTGGCATGATTGTAGAAGTGAGTTTGCCTTGTTTAGATGTTCCTCAAGGCCTTTGAATAAAGTGAATCTACTGTGTTCATGGGTTTAGCACAGGCCTCATTAAATTATGCGTTCTATAAATAGTCGCATAAAACGCATAAAACACATAAAATAATTAGAGCGGCGCGCATAAATTAAGAAAAAAAAACGTTCCAAAAACATCCAAGACACGTCTCGACGACAAGTCTGCACAGTCCGACACGCAGTTCGCGCTCCTAACGGTCGTCTACGCTGATTAGAGCCTTCTCATTGTCAACATAATAAAACATGCCACACACAACGCCATGCGAAACACACTCCAGTTGTCCAATTCCGAGCACTTTTTAGCCGTTTCTTGATAAACGCCTATTTTAGGCGCCCCAGGGGCACAAAGCGCATAAATTAAGCTAATGTATTTAATTTATGCAAACGCCTAATTTTATGAGGCCTGGTTTAGCAGGATGATGACTTCTAGTTATTAGATCACAAGGCACTCTTGGATTTGAGTCCAGAAGGCGCTTGGGGATGGCTATGCTCCCAAAACCCCAAGGGGATGTTGGGGTTCAACTATATGGTCAACTATATCCTTGATGAGCGGCAGGAAATAGTTGTGAAGCGAGGACAGCTTTTGACCTAATGTAAAGAGCTAATGTAGCGAGGACAGCTTTTGATATGTAAATAGACGTCAAGGTTTAGACAACAATGTGAATGGGAGCCCTTTTTCTTTGTTATGGTGACCATGGTTATTCAGGGTGCAACTTATGGTGTAGGGCCTTCCTTTTGGGAAGGTAGGCTTTGTTGCAATACTAAAAGAGAGCTTCAAAGTCTTCTTTTGCTAAGAGCATGCCCACCAAGTCGGACATTTTGTTTTGTAACCATCGGTTTTGGGAGTTGCGTGTAGTATAATGTCATGCATGTCCCTTCATTTGTAACGAAAGTTTGTTATTGCCCATCAGTTATGGTCAAAGGGCCCTCACTTTGAAGGTTGTGGACATGTACATGTGCTCATATTTGTCGTGCCGATACCTTGAAAGAGAGGCCACTCAAGTTTAAACAATATAAAATTCTTAAAAATCGATAGTAGCAAGAAACGTTGCCCAATATGGTAGGCACGCTTGTAAGGATGTGAGCTTCATTGTGCAACATGAATGTATAATGCATGTGATTTCTAGGGACTAGCTTGGGAGGTGTTTTTGCAAGGCTTGGATGTGACTAACGGTGAACTAGTTAATGGAGCAAGAAAGGAGTGCGAAAACCCATTAACAATTTACATGTATAATATTGATAGCATATAATACTCATGTAATAAAGATCTTGAATCCATGCCATTATAAAGGCCACATTACAGTGTGGCCAAGGGCCCAGACCATAAAATTGTGAGGGCCTTTGAACTCATCCAAAGGTTGTACCATTAAAAATTTAAAGCTAAATTTTGGAGTGTCACAGGTGTTCATATGTTGTGTAAAGACAAATGCAAGTAGGTTCTCAACCAAACATTATTGTGTTGCCATCCTACTCATGTGGGTCCTCCTACACAATAGGTTATAATGCATCAAACATTGAGGGATTTTAGGGCTTTACTCATCTTGGTATAGTGTTAGACTCACCTCATTGAGGAGGGTTTGATGCAAAAACATGTAGACCATGAAACATTAATCATCACATGTCATGTAGGACTTTCTGTAGGGTTAATGTTTCCATACAAATTTCTTTGGTCGATCAGGTCTCAAGTTCTAATGTGAAGTGAATTGCTTCAGTCTCGTCCTTTATCAACAATGAGATATTTTACATTTTCCATGGTCATGGCCCCTCAAGCTCTGGTGTAAAGTGCCCCTAAATTAACCATTTAGTGCCCAAGGGTCATCTCTTGCTAGGAGAGTATTCTAGACCGCCACCTCACATCATCAACTCGCACCTCTAGTTTGGCATGGTAATTCTAAAATATTTCAAGAATAGGTAGCATGCGAAAGTGATGCTAGATTTTGCTTCAATTTTGCAAAAGTCATATAGAGGAGAATGATTGTAAGAATCAACTATCTTCAACAATTCGGACAATTTCCCAAAGCAAATGTGCTCCAAAGATGCCATTCAAGTTCAATACAAGAGACACCCATCTTCCAATCAATGGACTTTGGCCACCTCTAAAAGAAGAACTCCACATTCAAATTCTCGCATGTATGTATTTCAAATTTTGTACATGTTTGTCCACATCTATCCCATCATCCAAAATAAATGATTAAAATGATTTTCACTAGTTACCTCAACTTGAAAACTTCAACTTTGTGACCATTGGATCTCCTCTAATTTTGTTGAAATGAAGAAACGTATATATGCTACTGCCTTGAATGGTTGTTTTCCTCACACCATCCTCTACACAACATTTCTTTCACATTTGTGTGGTTACATTTCACTGTGGTCTCTCATACTTCCCACACCTATTTTTTGAACATCACACAATGATGAAGTGCCAGGGAGAGAGGAAATTAATGCAAACAAACGTACCTCTCATTCATCCAACTTAAAGATCATGAAATAGTATACATACTGAAGATTATTAAGTTCAGTTGATTTGATATCAAAATTGACAAGTTTCAAAAACTCCAAATAAATCTAGTCCAAGTCATTTGAATTGAATCGGCCACAAACCTATTGCAGGCGGGGAGGGGGGTGTCAAGCCTTTATATTAGATGGATGAGAGGTACGCTCGTATGCAATTATTCCCATCCCATCTACGACTGCCATGGAGTCAAAAACCAGGGAGTTGGATGTTTTACATCCTAGGAGAAGTGGGCTAAGGTAGAAATACCATGACCCGTGAAAATAAGGCGATTCGCATTGAAGATATGGTCTTACAATCATGAGATAATTTTTCAAGATAGATGAGAAGGATTCATGAAGAATGCAAGTTGTTTCATATTGTTCTGCATTGAACAAAAAATTGTACAATTTTTCAAAGTGGAAAGTTGTCAAACCCCCTACTCATTCACTAGATTCTCCTACACTAAACACGGTAATCCGCATTTTCATACACAACATCACCTAAACCGGTTAACTCATGAGTACATTAAACTTGACTCCCATTGGCTACACTAAGTGTACACGCATTGGAGTTGCCGCCTCGCCATGATCGGTTTCAGAAATGGCACTTCACTATTATGACGGCGGTCTAGAGCACGGGTAGAGGGTGGTTAACCGGTTTGGGTATTTCTACCTTATTGGGAGGAGGAAACTAAGTGTGTGTTTTTGGCCCCATTACTAAGGCAAGATGTCCTTGTGCTCCACATGAACTTAACCTCAAAAGATGTCCCAACCTTGTCTTCTAAGTGTTGTAGCCCTCATGTACTAATTAAGCGATGCAAAGTCTCATTGGCAGCAAAGGTACATGCCTTAGAAATTATTGGAAACTGGTAGCACATTATTCTAAGTCGTTCAAGTACACAATGCTAAGCACGCAATTATTCTATTGGTACGCGATTGTTTTATATGATGGATGGTGCATAATCCACTCCCGAGGAGGACTCTACAAATGGGTGATGCACGATTTGTCTCTTCTTGTATTTGGTTGGGGTGACCAACTTGAAATGGTCATCCTCAGCCAAACGCAAGAAGGACAAACATCAATTACCTGTTGGTGAAGGGTTTAGTGTTTCGTGAGAGTTCTCTTATAAATTAAGAGTTCACATTAAGAATTCTCTCTTAATTTGGATCTCATGAGAAACTCCAAGGTTAAGTTGCCTAAGGCTGGAATAGTACTCGGATGGGTGACTTCCCTAGCACTTGATTTTCGGTGCACCTTGTCACGTGTGCTTCATCCAATCATAGGTGGGGTGTCTAGGTGAACTGGATATTTGAACTAACCATATGGAACCTAGGGGCTTGCCTTTGAGGGAGATAGGTACCAACTGGTTCATCCGCGCCCGTTCAAAGTATTCACCTTCACAAGGAGGCAGTAGTTGTCAAAAGCCCTCTAATTCTTGTAATGCCCACTTTGGGATAACTTATAGACTTAGACCAACTCAAAAATGAAGCAACACCATAATTCACGCCAGTGACAGCATCGGAGTCGTCTCCTTTCTTCGCCTATCAATCGTCATTTTGAGTTGGCCACCTTCATGTGTGAGATATGTATTACGTTAGTGCAATACAAAGGGATCTAGTATGCATATTATGCACAAAAAACTTCCAAATACAATTTGAAAGAGTAGCCCCTCAAATCCAATTGAGGCTTAGTTTGTTAGTATGGGGCACAGACAAATGTGTAATTGTAAGCATTAACTAGTGCCTCGGTTGAGAATGTTGGTTGCTCTATGAGGTTCCGAATTTTGATTATTGGGTTGCAAATGTCAACATGGCTTATAGAACTCAAATTATAAAATATGTTGAGTTTCAAATTGTAGCTAATTAAAATGTCATTGAGGCTGAGTTTGTTAGTACTTGGTGCACCAGTGGATGACACTCACCTCCCCTTTCAACAATCATTGCATTGCAGTTCCCTCTCGGAAGCACCCGATTGAGCAGATTTGGCCATTTCATTTTGGTCCCATGAATATACTTTGCTTCTTTCCAAGATTTAAGAGAAGAATGTTGGTGAGTTGGTGTTTTTTGTGAGGTTATTTGGTGGTGAGATGGTGATTTGTGATTTGGTTTGCTTGGTGCAAGTTGAATGGTCGTCTTTCTGTGGTTGTTTGGTTGTATTTCTTTAACCATATTCTTCACCGCATTACACCCACTCTTTGGAACAGAATCAGAAGTACACTAAATATTGTATTTAGTGTCATATGGTATTTTATGTCACTGTGCTAACTTTTCTAGTAACACTTCTTATGAATAAGTTTATCAGTATCGTCATCACAATTTACTTTAAGTTCACCCAAATGCCAATTGTTGAAACAAAGTTTGGTGTATTTTGCATCCTAACATTTTTGTAGCGGAATATTTTCATGGATGATTGAAATTTGGACCAAAATTTTCTTAGTAAATGACAATATTTAAGACATTGTAAGTCTATGATGCCCAAATGTTTTCACAAGGAATGACAAATAAAGTTAGGTGTACATTTAGTGTTGGTGACACTACACGGGCGGTTTACAATTAGTATTGAGCAAGACAACTAGAATTGGTGACACTATATACAATATTTAGTGTGCCATTGTGGCCAGGAAATGCTGAACGATTGCTCTTGCTTTTCTGGGAAAATGAAAGCTGCCACCCTACAGAAGCCTCTTGGCAGGTTGTCACCATACAAAGATGGAAGTAATAATGAAGAAGAAGATAGTGTAATGGCTGAAAGACAATAAAACATAATAAGTAGGGACAAGTGGTCACAGGCCATAACCAAATACCGCCCGGATCTTGAAAAACACAAGACACAAATTCAAGAGTTGACCAAAGTATTCTTATTTGATGAATATCTTGTGAACCCAACTTGTAAATAACTTGTACTTTACTATGATCGCTTCTCATGAAGCATGATAGCTCCAGTTCTCATAAACATACTATACAACCAACAGATTTGGACCTGAAGAAGACAACAAAACTATAATTTGAGTGGAATTTAGCTGATCTATCATGAATTGACCATGCAAGTGATAATATTATCAGATATGGCTATTTGTGATTTCTCAGATCACTTGGTCCCCTAATTTCTACCAGGCCCACCTATTTGAGTACTACACTAAATATTATATTTAGTGTCACTTATTGTTTGGAGTTACGCAATGCTATATATTTTTACTATTAATGTTACCAAGTAAACATATGAATGTTTTATAATGTCCAAACAACCAATTTGAACTTTGTTGGCGTAAAATGGGATATGCAGTAAATAGTTTTAGCATTGCGTAATTCAAAAAACTAAGTGACACTAAATACAATATTTAGTGTAGCAATGAACATTTGGCACCAATCACTCTGATTGTGCAAACACACTTAGTAATTTACAAATGCAGAGAAGCACACCTAAGGTGTAAGGAAAGGAGAATCCACAAAAATTTATTCAGGTAGAACCTTTGACTAGGTACAAGAAGAGTGAGGATTTGAGATATAGCAAGTAAAGGGAACCTTGGAGATAACTTCAATTCAATCACAAACTCTAAACGCCTAGAAGGGCTTTTTTGTCTACAACCCAAATGTCCCTCAAATCTTTCTCAAATAGAAAAATGAAAAATGAGAAATGAGAAATTGCTTCTCTGTTTTTCAAGACCTAACTGTGTATCACCTCCACACGCTTGATCATGACATTGCATATTTGATTATTCTCTATACCCCATGAAGTGCTCACGTCTCAAGAGACATTTTGAGAATTTGATCACTTCGTGATCATATTACGTTTGCAACTTTCCATCAATGTACAAGATCTTTAATTTCAACCAATCATATCAAGTTCCTCAACAAAATGATGAGATTTGTGATTATGATAAATTTTCAAAGTTACCACTCCTCAATTCATTATAGGAGGACCAAAAGAAAATTTTGTATTCTTTATAGGTTGACTCTACGTATGGGATAATGTGATAGTACCTCACCTCTTCTCTTGTGCAATAGTTTTCAAGAAAACCCTTGGAAATGTTACTTCATAGTGCATTTAAGAAAATGTGTCACTCCTCAGGTCCTCCTAGACATTCAGGGGGTTAAGCACGCCTTCTGCTTCCTCACCTATACCTATCATCATCCGGAACGTTAGTTCAGTTAGTTTCACCATCGTTGTTCGAGTTGAAGGTTCCTCTAGTGTCAAGCACAGGTACAGAAGACACACCCTCTTGTCAACAAAGCACCTTCCAAAATCTACACAATTCCTCATGGATGGTGTATGCCATAAGAATTACCTGGACATGTTATAGGCTCTCACAATTGAAAATAGATCATCAACCCAATTTGAAAATCTCCATTTCTGCATGATCAGGTTATTCTCCTGCAATTGCGAGTTTATACCTGCAACCACTCCATCAAATATTGGACATGGAACCTCCCACTTCGTCACTACACTTTGTGTAAAATTTTGTAAAACATGGTGAACATAGCCAAAGGTGATCATGCAATCAATTTGTTGAACAGATGTGAATGACATAAGAACTTCAATATATTTCTCAAATTCTCCATGAATCAGCAGTTGTGCAGTCCGGTTGTTCTAGCAAGTGTTCAATCTGATTAGTTGAAGTACCCAAGTGAACACACCCAAACAGGGCTGCAATTACGTGGAAGTAAGGTAGAGCATGCTAAAAACAGTATCCCACCCAGCACCTTAAATCTCGCACAACTACATACATATTGATTTTGAGAATGTCCACCACCTTAACATCAGGCTCCTGTGATGGTTTTGAGTCATCTAACGATAAAACTTTGAACCATTATAACTTGTGTATACATAGTTCAGATAAGGTAAATGTGCCTAATTCGGTTACTAGTCTTAATCACACATGTATATTTGTGTGGCTCCAAGAACAAACATCAAAAAGACACATGTTTAAAAATATTGGACTATGTGCTCAAAATATTTCAACTGAGCTGCAAAATTTGGAGAGTAGGGTTTGCACCCATCTCTAGGTGCTAGCACAGGATAGAGAACTTGGCTACCTCTCAAAGAACCACACACGATAGTCACCTATCACACGGCTCCCTTCTCCTGTAACCTACTACTTTTAAATGACAACATTCACAGCAATATGATCACCATTCTAGGCTCATTACACAATAAAATTGGGGAACCTATATGATCATTTAATGAACACATGAATTTTCACTTTGATAATGAATAAGATATTTATATGAGCTCCACTAATTATGAGGAAAGTGGCTCTGACCTCACTCTGGATTTGCTAACCATCTCGTACTAATCGCATTTTTCAAATCCTAGGAGAAGTGGTCTAGTCATGAAGAGTAACCATTAAAGACCCATCTACCTTAAGGCATACTTTGGTGCATGAAAATCCTCTTTCAATTGCATCTGAAAATAATTTCTTTATGTATCTAGTAATAGAATATTTACTCGGCACTTAAAGTGTTTCAGGACAGCCTACCTTAAGTATAGTTACAGCCATATTAGGAGCAACAAGGACTGTACAACCTTGACCAACAATTATATATGAGTATGTATGTATATCAACAAAATATTGTCTGCACAGACATTGAAGTTATACTACACAGATCAAATTTGAGTAAGTGCTATAGCAAGAGCATGTTCATCAATTAGGTATCAGATTCTGAGATACCTATTGACATACGCTTCGAATGTGGCACTTTCAAGGGTTGTCGTTTGCTGCTCTTAGACGATCCACCACTTGTCTCCTTCCCCAAATTTTTCCGTACTTCTATGAATATGCTGGAAAATGAAGCAGCAAATAACGAACCAAAAATTGATGGGATCCAGCCAGTCTCACAAGATGTACAGTGTAATTCCGGCAAGATTGGTGTGGAGGCCTGAAGACCTGAAATCAAACAGTGAGATGCATTGAATTGATTACATCCATAAATGCGTGAGAAGCTCCAAGAAATAGCCTACTATGACCTAACTTGTTTTGCTAAAGTGCACAACTATGGCAATCAAGACCTAATACACACGTCCAGAGTCTTGTACCTACTAAGGTATGTGGGCCTTATGTGGTCACTCTTCTTAATCAGACACCTATATTTGACAGGTATACGACAGGCTTATTGTAAGAAGGGACACCAAAAAAACATGTGTTACAATGAAATATAATGAAATGAAATTGATTTTAAAGTCCGGGAAGCCAAAAAGCTTATGGACTATAATTACATCATGATGGTGTCAAATAATTCCCTAGAGTGGCGGAGTGTGGTAGCCTCCGTGAGATAGAGGCTAATGTCAACTTGATGGTCCAATTGAAAGAATATGTGATAATCTTACATTCTCAAATAAGTGATTGAAACTTATCTCTAATGGACTTATACAAGGGACACTCCAACACAAAATGTGCCTCATTTTCAACTACATTACAAGAGCAAAAGTGGCATAATTTATTATCTCTACAGATAGGGATAGTCGATTACCGCCCAATTTCAATGACAAGTCTATGATTCGAGGTGCAATAAGTAGCAATGATGTTGCATTTTGGTGGTGTCAATGGTTGCTTGAAGAAAAATACACATTCGTATTTGAAAAAGACCTTGAGGTGGATGTGATGCAGTTTCTTCACCGAGAGATGGAAAGATTGGACTACGTACTAGACTCTATTCTTTTCCATTCAATAGTTAACACGATTGAGAAAGCCTATGTGATCAGTTAAGGAGAAAGAGAATCGTCGCTTTTACCTCTTATAACTTTTGCATCTCAACTCAGATTCGTGATTCGCAATTACCAACAACTCAGGCGGCGAGAGAATTCGCCATCTGATCCAATGGCCAAAATTATCCGTGGTTTTGGAAGTGTCCACAATAGAGCCTCATGCCTTTTTCCCATACTGTTCCAACACATAGGCCAACGGTCGTCACTGTAATTCCTCTCCAAGTGGAGATGCGTCAAAACCTTAGTATAACCAATCAAGCAAAACTCAGAAGCATACACATACAAGCCGCTTCAATCCGCAGAGGCAAGAAGAAGAGTCTCCGTGTCACTCACCGTCTGGGACGCTTCTATCACGCATCCCAAACATTTCATCAGCCGCAAACCAGGAGCAGTGATCTCTCTCTCTCCCTCTCTCCCTCTCTCTGTCTCTCTCTCTCTCGCCCGTCGTAAGAAGAGAGTAAACCCTACCCTGTTCGCACAGACAAACCGCAATTTTCATCGCTCTAAGGAACTGAGCTAGATTCGAGTGAAGGATTCGCTGAAACTCGATAAAACTCTACCTGCGTCGCAATTTGCGAAGGAGCCGAAATCTTACACACATCGAACCTTCAATAGCTCCGTGCACTCTGTTTGTGATGACGGTCATGACAGGGTATCGACAGGGTATAATCAGATCGTGTTATTAAAAAGGGTATATGCAGGGTATATGGAGTGTGGCTGTTCGATTCCCGGCCGTGACATCGTCTCTCTTCTACTTGACGGAAATATTTGCAATACGCAACTCCTTTGTTCCAAATATATAAATAAATGTGAGTGTATGATGGGGTTTTTTAACTCACGCAACGTTAACTTTTGTGTTGTCAAACATCTTATAAGGTAGAAATACCATAAATCGTGAACTACCTTCTACCCGTGCAATAGACTTCCGTCAAAATAGTGAAGTGTCATTTCTGAAACCGATAATTGCGAGGCTGGCAGCTTGATATGCGTGTACAACCAGTTTAGCCAAATTTAGTCATGTTTGACTACCATTGATCACAGTTTAATGTACTCATGAGTTAACCAGTTTAGGTGATGGTCTGTGTGGAAATGAGCATTACCATGTTCGGTTTAGGGAGAATCTAGTGAACGAGTAGGGGGTTTGACAAACTTTCCACTTTGAAAAATTGTAGAATTTTCTTACAAGGAATAAAAATATGAAACAACTTGCATTCTTCATGAATCCTTCTCTTCTATCTTGGAAAATTATCTCATGATTGTAAGACCATATCTTCAATGCGAATCACCTTATTTTCAGGGTTTATGGTAATTCTACCTTATGCATTGAATCCTAGTTTACTTTTGTGACACATCAACTCTACTATGGTCTCGACCAATAGATTTGTGACACAATTAATTAATGTCGAAGTTGGGATGGTACTAGGGTATGTATGATCATGTTATTCTTATTGTTATGATAAGGTGGTGAGAGGAGTTGTAATGACGTTATGAGTAGGGTGGAGGAGAATGTTTTCAACCAATGGGCAATGATAATTGAAGGGCTATAAGTTGCTAAGTTTATATTGTAGGGGAAGATGACTAGAACTGAAATTTGTGTTATCGAGACTTCTCTCATAATTTTAAGAATGGGTAGATGTGTTTGAGTATCCTGAAATATGTCGCTCAAAACCAATATATCTAGGAAGTTAGCCTAAATTGGCATTGTGATTGACATGTCATATCATTGAACAATCCATTCCTTGTCGCCCCCCACCAAAGAAGAAGAAAAATGCGCTTTAAGTTCTTTAGAGATGTAATTTTCTTTTTTTTCTTTTTTTTCTCTTTGTTTGTGGATTGAGCTTTGATAAACATATAATAAGATAGCTTCAATCACTTGAAAGCCCTTTTTTCTCTTGCAATATGAAGCTCACATTTGTTCACATAAATATTATGATATAACAAGGTTCCCAAAAGAATCAATACGTTTCATTGTTAAATCCTCATGGACCATTGATGGAATTAGAGATCAAATATAAAAATGGTGAGAATTATATTATTAATTATGAAAAGAAAGAAAAGAGGTACAATTAACGATGCCACATGGTAGCAACAAGGGCAACAAACAACACCCATCTTCTAGTAGCCAAATTTGTCACCCAATCCTAGGGAGGGAATGGAATTCCTCATAGTGCATGAATCTATTTTGAAAATTTGGATCGACATCACGTTCTTTTTCTTTCTCTTTATTCTCACTCACCCTCAATCAATTATTTATATATTTATTAATGTTCTTGCAATTTTGGACTCATTTCTTAACAATAACATACGCATCATCAATGATTGTCTTATGTACATACCACAAGAGTTTAGATGAAATTAGGAAAGGTGGATGGACGAAGGAGTTACAACTATTGTCAAGTGAAACCCTAACCGCAACAATGTCCTTCCCATGTCCTCGGAACTCCTATCACATCATGGAACATTCCCCTTACCACTTGCCTTTCATCGCATTTGCTTTTGCAAACTTGCTTCAATTGTCTCACTCCACCTCAATACAACCATTTTATTGTCCACCTTCTCCACTTGTTGTCAAGATTGGGCAATGGGATGGAGACTTGAGGAGGGAGGGAAGGAGCCTATGTTGTGGACTGGAAACAAATGCCTATTGATTGTAATTGATCTATTATGAAGAAATCTGGTTGACGTACAAGAACTTGTGGAGTGACTTTGTGGTGATTTAAGGGTATGGTTTCAAAATGCATTAATTTATTGCAGAATTTGGGGCAGTTTGAAGTCATAGTTTATTGCATTTACTCTAGAAATATTTTCTTGAGGTTGTTGAGGAGTTTCTACACCAAGGGTATATGGGCATTGATTTCGGACATCTCTATGGCTATGAGTATAGAGTACTTCATGAGATTCAAGTGCTCCAAGGTTCTGTTAATTTGCAAGTGGGCAAAAGTAGGATGTGTTTGGTTATGTAATTGTGCATACATGAGAAATGGCAGGATTCCATAATATGTCGAATATTTAGAAGGGCGTGACATTGTGGATTGGATGCAAATGCATTATTAATTAAAATGGGAGGAATGTGATGGAAAGAGAAGAAGTAAAGAAGTTTTGTGTGATTTGAGGGCCTGCTAATGAAGAAGTTGATGTGAATAGGGAGGCGATGGGAAGTTTGAAGAGGAATTGAGCAGTTTGGGTTTATAGTTTGTTGTACTTTTGGTATTCATGCTAATCTTATGAGTGCCGAGGAGTTCATGCATGAGGACAAGAGTCGAATGTTTTTTTTAAGATGATTATCAATTTGTTTGCATTTTAGAATTATTGCATTGAACATATATATGGTGTATATGTCCATGTATGTGTAGAGAGAGGACTTGTTTGTGGATGTTGGTGGAAGGAAGGGAGGCAAATGTGTTGAGGTGGAAAGTGTGCATTTAGCAGGAGAGGTGTGAGGTGCGGAGGTGGCAAGTGTGTTGAGGTGGAAGGTGTGCGGAGGTGTGCTGAGGTGGAGAGAACTTTGTGTGGATGTCGGCGCTAGATACACAGACCAAGTTGGGGATGAGTCTAGATGATCTCGCGGCACGGGCCGGTGGGGGAGGCCGGCTAATCCAAAGTGGGATAGTAGGAAAACGGACCTTTCGTCGGAGCATGCCATACAAAATGTATCAACCTCGAGAGAGCAGCGGGTATGGCCAACGACTAGGGCAGTCCAGGTGATTCATCCCTCCAACGTCGTCCCTTATAGATGGACGAACAAGGAGTGCCTATTGGAAGACAAGGGGGAAAAAATTCTACATGGGTGTTTTCACCAACGTAGAATGTGAACTCCGTTAGCCCTATCCTCTATTGGAAGACACATTGTGTCGGAAGCGGGAAACCCAAAAATAGTAATGGAGACATGGAGACATAACTAATAAACATGGAGACATAGGGTCTGGTTGAAAAGTGGTTGGGAGCCGCAACGAGGGTATGGTTTTTGGGGACACACTGTGAGGGCATATAAAGACAATGTGGGAAAATTTTGACAACACCAAAAAGAAGAAGAAAAATGAACACGGATGTGAGCATGTTAGCCCTTAGATCCTCTATTGGAAGACACATTGCATAGGTTCAAATGCAAAAATGACCTTGGAGAACATGGACACATTATAAGATTTGGTCACAATTTGGTTGGAGGGACAAATTTTTTTGGGGGAAGTGTTGGCGGAATGTGGGGGTGGATGTGGGCAACAATTGATGAAGGATGGGAAGGAAATTTTTGTGACATTCTTGACGATCAAGAACTGAGAGAGGGTTTGTTGAAATGGAGATTTCTAGATGGTGGAGGTAGGGAAGTGTACAAGAGCATCGAGGGTTTTTGTGATATATATTGAAGTGTCGAAAAGGTCGCCGGTGCTTGGTTGGATGGGTAGTTGTCTGAAATCTCCTCCAGGGTTATTGAGCATGGAAGTGCACAATATTTGCAGGTCTGATCTCTTCTTCATTTTTTGGTTTAAAATCATGAAAACTCTTCAAGATTGCAGGTGAATCTGCTGCAAGGAAAACTATGGCGAGTACTACTAGCTACTATCCCAGGGAAAGTCATGGGGTTTCATATTATTTAGCTGGTAAAACTGTATGACTTTCTAGATCAAATGACAATTTGTAGTCCCGAGAACCGGAATCTTTCGTGAATCATCCCTCAAAAACTTCTAAATTTCACTGTTGGTTGCATGACATATCTCTACGCAGTCCACTTGTTGTGTAGTATTATTATTGGTCTAAAGGTTCGATCAAGTGACGCTAAATTCCTGACACGTACTAGAGAAAGACACATTGAAGTTTAATAAATTTGTGTATGTTGTTGCATCATGAGTCATGAAACAGGGGGTTGAGCTCCGAGCTATGCAACAACTGCAGGCGTCCCGGTCACTTTGCACGAGATTGCCCAAATGCAGCAGTTTGCAACAACTGTGGACGCTCGGGGTATGTCTCACCATATATTCTTCATGGTGACGGGTGCAGCTCTGATGTAATCTAGTGTACTAAAACCTCTTTTGAAGAAAGATGGAGTAGATTATGGTATAATCAATTCGGAATGTGTTGCTCATGCATTGTCAGATACTCTCTTTAGCATGAGAAAGGATGAGGGGCATCCTTTCGTGAGGTGTGTATGTATGTAGGGACCGTTAAATAAGGGGTGTTTTGGATCCCAAGTTCCTTGGACTTGGACCCAAATGTGAATCCACCCTAGAGCAAATCTTCATTCAGGGAGCCGCAAACGGGGCATTCCCATTAACTTTCTCTTCTTTTATGATAAGACCACATGTTACATCATCCCACCTCCAAAGTCCATGTATATCCAAGATTTTCATAGCCCATTGATTATGTCATAGAGGTCCATCTCTCAAGAGTCCTTCAATGGGTTCAACATCATATTTTGGTGAGTCAAGAGAGGGCCTCTATGATATAATCAGTGGACAATGACATTTTTAGATACATACATGGGCTCGCTTTGGGCCGTTTTAGATGCATGACGAAGGTCTGTGAGGAAAAACGATTTAGGGTTTCTCATGGTCATGGTTGGAGGTCCAAAGACCATGACCAAGAGATATCCACATCACTTTTGAACCAGAGCATAGTGTAAAATAGACTTAGATTGAAACGTAGTGTTTTTAATGAAATAAAATTTAATATATGATAAAAATACACTCTTTGCATTAATTTTCCCCTCCAAACATGGTCAACAGTCGCCTTCATTTTTTTATTAAGACAACCTATTGAATTCTATCACCGCAAAACTCAAGTGATCACCAATAATTATCCATTTCTAGACATATATGATTCCATGTCATTTTCTCATCCACCATATGACATGGTCACTCTTATTTTTGGTGACTATATGTAAAATGAGGTGGGACTACCATTCATTTCTCAACTATTGAGGGAAGCGGTGGTCACGATCCGTGGTCATTGGAATAAACATGTCATAGTAGGAAGCCTTAATTTCATATTGGTTATGAACCTCCTTAACCCCTAAGCATCTAAGAGGCCTAGACTAAGCCTCTCCAAGCTTAAATTTTCTTATTAAAATTAAAATTTTAAAAATAAACAGACACACGCACGTAGCTAATCGTGTCAAAAGTGACCCTATCTAAAAACAAATCGGCTTCTTTTTCAAGTGTACTATTTGAATGAGTTAAACACTTTGATGTTATTGAAGAAGGTTTAAATTCAAGTACACAACTTGGGTGCCCTTGGTTGCAAATACATACATTCTACTTTGACCATCATTGTTAAGTATGAGTATTTTTATTTTATTTTTTGGTTTCTCCTTGACATAAAGTGGTGTATAGAATAAGGTTTCATGTACATAAATATATAAAATTTATGAATTATGAACTTGGTGAAGCCCAAATGAATTGTGTATATGGCAATAAGTTATGACCTCGCATCCTTTAAAGGTTAAGGTACCTTACTTTGGGCAAACCTATGATCAATGTCGACATGTCATGATCGAAGTCCAACTTAGCCAAATGTCAGTGGTTAAGTTGATAAATGGGCTTAGATTGCAAGCATTTTCAGGTCCCATAATTACGGGAACCAAGTATTCTCAGTTTTCCAAGCGTTCAGTGATCAGAAAGAGGGCAGCCTACAGACTCTATCACTGAGAATAACCACTTAAAAAGAGGCTAGCCTCATAATTTGAGTAAAGCTTGGAGATCAAAGTTCTCTTCCTTTTTTTTGTTTTATTAGTGAAAAGTTAACTAAAACTAGATTCATAAGCTTATTATCTTAGGTTGGAACAAGCTGATAGAACACTATTTATCTTATAATTCATAATAATTTGGTTACTGCAGAAAAACCGAATCGCTTCTTAATTCTATCTCCGTACATGAGAATTTTTTTCTCTGATCATACTTCGACCACAGATACACCCAATTTGCCTAACTGGTTGGGAATGAATGGGTCGGCTACCTTAACTCACAGGCACGTGGCCGCCTCGTGTCCAGTAGAGCCTTTGTGCCGCAACTGCAAGAAGCCGGGCCACATTGCGAGTGAGTGCTGCGATGAGCCAGTTTGCAACAGCTGCGGGAAACCTGGACACCTCGCCAAGGGCTGTGCGGTGGCGCTGCAGCAGGAAGGTGGAGGTGGAGTAGGTGGAGGAGGAGGAGGAGCAGCAGGGGGGCTTCCCAAAGCCTGGTTATGCAATAACTGCTACCGCCCTGGACACTTGGCAGTGGAATGCTGGAACGAGAAAGCGTGCAACAATTGTCGTCAGCCAGGACACCTCGCACGAGATTGCTTGAACAGCCCCGTGTGCAATGGCTGCAGCCAACGGGGCCACATTGCACGGGACTGCCCTCGTCTCCTCACCGTTCACAAGGTTGCCCCTCCGCCGCCAAGTCCGCGACGACCCGGAGCAGCGCCGAGTTTCGGTGACATGATATGTCATAACTGTCATCAACCAGGCCACAGAAGCAAGGACTGCCTCCAGGTTAGTGTGATACACCCTAAACTCTGTAATATCAACCTCCATAATGTCACACACTCTCTGATATTCCGAAACCCTAGGGAACGGATGCTCGTAGTTCAAATCTCACTCCTTGTTGTCACATTTCTCTCCCTTATATCACGAAATTTGTCATTAATGCAAACCACCAAAGAAGTCAACCCACACCCTCGCATTGCACCATGTGTCAATTTGTGGAGTGTCACCTTCTTCTTATTATTATTCTTATTCTTCTTCTTTTTATGCCACATGTTGAATGTTGGTGCATGTGTCCGCCACATCGCCCGGGAAGGCCAAGTGGAGTGGACCACACTAACATAGGTGACGGGAGAACGAATTCAAATTGTCCTCACATCTCCTTTGTGTTATTCCATAGTGTCCCATGCTACACTAATCCTATAGTATCACGCATCCATGTTAACACTACAAAACTTTGTAATATCACGTGCACTCTGGTCGCCACATGTGTGATACTACGGAGTTTAGAGTGTATATATATATATATATATGTGTGTGTGTGTGTGTGTGTGTGTGTGTGTGTGTGTGTGTGTGTGTGTGTGTGTGTGTGTGTGTGTGTGTGTGTGTGTGTGTGTGTGTGTGTCTAGGCTGCCCACAACATAACCAGCGTCCAGGGAGATTTTTGGGCATAATCGGTCTAACTCCTCACGTTTCCAAGTCCAACTAGTTACATGTTGTCATCTCCCAGTTTATCTTTACTAATTGGAGATGTACTCCATAGATTCCTCTAAATGATCGGTAATTTTCCTGAGGTCTTGAACTCCAACCGGTTCATCTGTAAGAGCGTCCCCACCAGCCCGGGCATGGGACATGCCAACGCCATAAATGGGGCATCCCGGGTTCTTAGGTGGCGGTACCAGCATAAAGTAAGTCCCACCAATGGCCGGCACCCCATAATTTAGAACCGGGCCGGGGTATAGTAAAGAGCTTCCCCCGCCATAAATGGGTCATATGCCGGACCTCCTCCAGCCCGCCAAGAGATTATTTAAATAACAAATACTCCAATATCCTACTTTATCCCGTGTCAGATAATAGGTGTCGTTGTCTTATTGATTGCTTCCTAATTATGGCGGAGATATGCCTAGGCTTTGGTGGGCTTGACTCAAGATGAGCTGCCCCGCCAAAAATGGAGGGCTCGCCAAAGGCATAAAATATGATATAATCTATTTGGCGTATACCCGGTGTGGTGGGGATGCTCTAACTAGCAGTCGATTCTCCCCGTTTATTGAACATAACACTGCTCAGCTATAGTGCCAAGAGCCATGGGAATCTAGAGAGAAGTATACTCCTTTTATGCTAGGCCACTCTAGCAAAGTTAATAGTACTTAGCATCGAGTGCTATTCACTTCGCAAGGGCAAAGGGGCAACTGGGCCACTCTCCGCCTCCGGTAAGTCAACAATAAAAAATTTGAAGCATATCAAACAATTCAAAGTAGTTGAACCTACTAGCCTGGTTGTGTGCCAAATGCAATTGTGTCAGTCGAACATATAATCTGCAAGTTTGTAATAGCTTGCCAACTGCGAGAATCACCCGGGTTAGATTTTGTGGATAGGCTTGGGCCTACCCCGACTAGAAAAAGGGGGCGCATGCCTAAGCATTAGTAATGTTATGAAGGTAGATGCATAATATTATTCAGATCCATAACAATGTTATGTGAGACTGACAATATTTTGTAGAATATTCCTCACATTCAGCTTGAATGATGGCATATTCTGCAAAATATTGTTAGTCCCGCATAACATTGTTATGGATCTTATGTGGTGCTAAAACCGTTACTTAAATCCTTTTATTCTGGAGGGAACCCCACTAGGCTTCTCTCACATAGAGAAGTCACCATGGAGCCACTTCATGTCTTCATCCAAGGGACCTACTAGGCATGCAAATTCTTTACTACTTTGAGAATAGATAGGTGCAAGTCTCGTTCGATTTCGTTTTAATTTGAAGAAGAATGATGTTCCAAAGTTTTTTTTGAAGCTTGTCGAATGTTAATAAGACTTGAAGGAGTAAGAAAATTTTCATGCCTAGGGTGTTGCCCATTACAACCATCTTTAGTAGTGTGAGCAACACCATGAACCAAAAATGTTTCAAAATTTGGTGTTCAAGCTCATTATGGGAGACACTCATCATCAAGTCAATGATCTTTGACCACCTCTAGGATAGGCATATGAACTCCAATTTGGAAGTTCGAAATCTCACTTATGTATAATTCATTCTTATATATATATGATTATTTCCATTTTTATTGAACTCCCTCGTCCATCATGTCATCCAAATTGAGAGAAAAAAACATGAATTTCACTAGTTGCCCCAACTGGAGAACCTAGACTTTGCGGTTGTTGGATCTTCTCAAATTTAGATGTAATGAAGAAATTTTTCTTTGCATGTCTTCATAATGGAATTGGTCTTCACAAACAAGTGGCCAATCATAAAATATGTTGGTGATAGTGGTTGAATCGCCCTCAACATCAAGGGTGGTATGAAAATTCCAAGTTCATTGACATGCACCCTTTGAAAATAAAGGGTTAAGCGCCAAGTGTAGCTTTAATTATCATATTAAAAGTTGTAGATAGTTTTTGTTAGCAATTGGTGGGGGATTCCAACGCACCAAAGTAGGCCTTATTTGAATCCCATATGCAAAAGTTTCAATGGTTCGAAAATATTGCTAGATGGTCCAAAACCAACATGGGGGCATGTGTTAAGGTGGTGGACATTCTTAGAATCAATATATACTAATTGCACAAGATTTTTGGGTGTTAATTTTATCACCTCTATCCTACATGGTGTTTGTTATTTGTCAATGTTAAGGTAAATAGGCATGGAATGGGACACATTTAGCTTGCCACCCACTTCTCCTAGGATATGAAACAATGCGAGTAGTGTGAGACGATTAGCAAATTCAAATAAAGCCCATAGCAATTGTTATCATAATTTCTGGAGCTCATATGAATATCTTATTTATGTTGCCAAAATGATGACAATGTTTCTTGTTAATGGTAGATGTGCCCTAATTTGATTGCTTATCTTAAGTGAACACCTATATTTGAGTGGTATGTTGTTATGTGTGGCTTCAAGAGCAAATACCAAAAAGATGTGTGTTTAAAAGAGATTGGACTACGTGCTCAAAATACGATAACCACTCTAGGCTTAGTAGTCAACATAGGTGAAGAAGCCTGAATGACCATTTAATGAGCATAAGAATCTTCACTTTGTAAATGAAGAAGATATCCACACGAGCTCCAAAATTATGAGGAAAGTGGCTGCAACCTTGGTTTGAATTTGTTAACCATCTCGTGCTAATCGTGCCATTGCATATCTTAGGAGAAGTGGTTAGTCGGAAGAAGTAACCATTTAAGACTCATCTACCTTACCAACATGAATTTGAACCCATTGCCCTAGCATGTTCAAGAGTCTCTTCATGAATAATACGCTAGTATGATCCTAGCCCTTTGCACCCGTACATATGACACATCACTCCCCCCATCATTCCAGAACAATGGGGAACAATGTGGAACAACAGGACAACGGCCTCACCACCACCACAATATTGTCCATTGTATATAGATGTTTGGGTTAACTGCCTAACCTTGTTGTATGTGGACTTTGGGTTTACTCAAAACTACACTAAATATTACATCTAGTGTCATGTGGTATTCTATATCACCGTGCTAATCTTTCTAATGACACTTCTTATGAATAAGTTTCTAAATATTGTCATGGATGATTGAAATTTGGATGAATTCCATGCAAACCATTGAAACAAAAATTGGTATATTATGCATCCTAACAATTTTGTAATGAAGTATTGTCATGGATGATTGACATTTGGATGAAAATCACTCAGTAAGTGACAATAATTACAACATTGTAAATCTATGATGCCCAAATGTTTTTACAAGGAATGACAAATAATGTTAGGTTTACGTTTTAGTGATGGCATAAAATTATTCAAATCCATAACAATGTTTTGTGGGACTGACAGTATGCTGCAGAATATTCCACCATTCGGATTGAATGTGAGAAATATTCCGTAGAATATTGTCAGTCCCACAAAACGTTATTATCAATGTTATGTGGGACTAACAATATTCTACGGAATATTCTACCATTCATATTGAATGTGAGGAATATTCTGTAGAATATTGTCAATCCCACAGAATGTTGTTATGGATCTGAATAATGTTATGGGTGGCACTACATGGGCAGTTCACAATTAGTATTGAGCAAGACAAATAGAATTAGTGACACTAAATACAACGTTTAGTGTAGTTATTTCCTTAGTTATCTCCTTAAATCTATATTGTATTTGTTTCTAAGTTGCCATTGCACATGTGGTGTAGGTGACTATTTGCAACAATTGCGGTGGCCGAGGACACTTGGCAATCGAATGCCCATCTGATCCCATGGTCACTCGAGGACTTCGGCGTCGTTGATTGATTTTGGATTTGAAATGCTCAAATATGAATACAACTTAACCTAAGTGTACCATGATGATTTGCTTCAAACAAAACTAGAGCTAGTTGAGAAAGAGCTCATCTCAATTGTGACAATCTTAAGCTTAGTTGTTTCTAGCTAACTAATCTCTCGATTGGCACTTCAACAAGCAGAACCAAGCACTAGAACACTCCATGGGCACTCAATCCCGCACTTTCCGATTCGTGGAAGTATACATGAAACGAGTGTGAAGTTAGCATGTGATTGTTTGGAGGATGTGGACAAATTTGGTCATGAAAGTCAACAATAAAACTTACAAATGTCCGGATGTTTTGAATATTTGTCAAGAGGTCAAGGTCAAGATCTACTAATTACTAGAGGAGTGTCACTTAAGGACGGTTGGTTTTTACTTAATTTTCTGAAACTAAAATATGGGGGTGTGGAGGGGGCTTAATGCCTCTCTTTTTGTAGTAGGTGGACTGATGGCTAATTTATTATCAATAATATATGGGGTTGAGGACTAGTTTAGAGGGATTGGAACTTGTTTCTATTCTATTTTTCTTTTGTTGAGGACAATGTGTGTTGTATATTTAATAACACATCGTGAGAAGGGTCCTGTAAAATAATGCACTTAAGTGAAAAAAATTTAAAGTTTAACTGGGTTTTTTCATGTTGGCTTATGTGTCGCAACCCTTGCTAGTTTCCTTAACTAACTTGACCCATTTCTCAATTCTAGCAAGGGTCACGAGCACTAACCCTTTGCATTCCGCCATGTGAATGGTTAGCTCCCCATACCGCAGACCTCTTAGTTCATAGGAGGGGGACCAACCCTCCTACACTTGCATTCGGAACTCACCCCTTAATCGGTAACCAATGATTAGATGTGGACTTCCATCCATGGAAGTCAAATCTTTAGTTGATCATCGTGTTGCCGGAGCAACATTACAACAACCCGAACCATACTAGGCAACTATGCCCCCATGTTGGGCCAATGCCCTTGGAGCCCATGCCGTTCGGCCTTGGGTGGGTTCGGCCGGCCACACCGCCTCACCCATATAAGCCTCTAGGACTCTAGGCATGGCCCCTACCCCACCGTAAAGAAACATTTTTTCTCTCTCTCCCAAGAGTTGGGGCCAAGTAGACATTTTCCCTTAGCCGCTGGACTTGGAAGCCCCCAACAGCTTCAGAACACCATAACTTCTTTGTATGATCTCTGATGCTAACAAGCGATCGCTCCATTGTCATCTACACTTCACGTAGATGCCAATGGACTCCTCACTTGCCCCATTTGGGCAAGTATTGAGGAAGGTATGTCTATTCAAACCTTGGCAGTTTCGGGAGCCACTCCCAGGTCACTGATGTTCCAGGGTGCTACTCCAATTGCCATATCTCCTAGCTCACACCTCTGATTGAGGTGTTCTTGAGCATTCTAAGATATGGACACCATAAGCCATACATAGCTCATGACCTTACCCTCGTGACTCATAGTCTCCGTGGGTGGGAGGCGTTCCCAACGCCCGGGGCCCTCACCCACACTAGGATCACTTGGGCCCTCTCACCAACGGCGCCACAAGTCCTGGGTGGCACTCCGAGGGTCCCCCTTGTGCCCATGGTGTTTCGGGCACTCCTCATGGAGAGGTGTGCGACATTATGTATAGCACCTCAACTACTGGTAGTATTGATGATTATGGGGGGGGGATTTCCCATCCTTATTGGGATAATAGTGGGATGAAAATAACATATTGTCAATTTAGGTCATTTATCTGAGTAACTTTGATCATTATTGTTTGCATAGTCAAAGCATATATTAATGGTTTAAGATAGACATGTGATATCCAAAAATAAAAAAATAAAAAAATAAAAAATAAAATCTCTATAAACCGACTTCTTGTAGGATATGAAACACACATTGGTGCAAGATGATGAGCGAGTCCAAATCATGTTCATAGCCTACTTTAGGGCAGGTTTAAGCTATGATGAAGAAGTGCACTTGTTGGTTAAGAATTTCATCCCAAGACAAGGTTATTTGAGGCAACCGTTGGTGTGGCGGTCAAGATGGAAAAAAACCAATTAAAAACAAGTTGGAGTTCTCATGAGGCCAAGTTTTTTGTCCGAGGGTTTGAGGTTGCCCAAGAAACTTTGACCTCCGAAGAACTCCCCTAGCAAAAAGTGTTGCCCTATTGATAGCCATGTCATTTTTTCATTCATGCTTGAAGTTCTCCACCGGAGAAGTCTTGGCCATAGTGTAAATCCCGACTGGTGAAGAACCTATTTCATAGCCAATCACATTGCTCCATTCCCCTAAAATTCTTGACCGGTGCACTTCTTCACCATAGTCTAAACCGACCATGATATAAAATCCCAAGTGTACAATTCTCAAGCCAAATCAACATAAGAATGACCGAGGTGGCGGACATGGATTTGCCGCTTAACTTTCTGAGGTTCTGAAAAGGGGAAATCTGGCTAAGGGCCACTTCACACATGAGAATGAGAGCCCATGACCGTTACACTTCGAGCACTCTCATTGGTGGAAAAGGTGGAGCCGGCCCAAGTTCACTTCACATTGTGCTTGAGGGACCAACGGAGTATATGAATGCAAGATGGATGTAAAGTCTACATGGATTCCTACATGGCATCAAATGGATCATGCTTCATGGTCACTTGGACTATTTTCAAAAAACCACCTCTTGGAGGTAGGCCTAACATAAAACCAGGAGACCATGGCACTCCGAACGCTCACAACCATTGACTTCTTCTATTTTATTATGTGTGAGGGCCTACATGAATAGAAATTCATTGAAACAACATTTCGTTGAGGGCCCGTCACATGTAACTTCACACTGCACTTGAGGGTCCGTGACCGCACTACATGATTTTGGAGGTGTGTTGGGAAAGCCTTTGGATACTTTCTTTTGGGCTCTCACAAGTTCATGGTCACGGCTCTTGGCTCGTGTGTGACGTGGCCCTAATATTGCATGAGTGATGCCATGTGGATTCTTGCTGGTCACAGCTTTCACACGGGCCCTCTCATTTGTGTTCATTGTAGAGCATATAAAATTGTTAAAGTACTTTGAGTACATGATTCAATGTCATTGTGACACCTATATTTTGGGTGGTCATTCTTAAGTACAAATCCTTGTCATATATCATCCAAATGTAAGGTGTCTTATATGTCCTTTTCTATGTAGATGACCAAGTTGCATATCTTCTATACATGGCGGCCTACACATCCCAACAAGAATCTGGCTAATTTAGCTTAGTCTTAGAGCACATAGGGTGACCCATAAAAAGTATGCGGCCGCTTTTCGGTTCTTTAGATGTGTAGGGGGTACATAGAAAGAGATAGAGTATCTTCACTTTGACCTCTTATGCATTTGCATTTGTATCCCCAATCCGATCATGAACGTTGAATGACAATCTTCATCGTTCGCAATTGATGGCAGGCTGAGAGATCTCTTGTTCCTATCCAACAACCAAATTGTGTGTGGAGTTGGAAGTTTTGCAATAGGACATGGTGTTTATTTGTTTGTCATGGTGAGGTTTTGACATTGCTGAGCCCTTCTGTCACTGTCAAAAATTTATTAAACCACATGAGAAAAAATACAGGGTACTTTTAATTCAATAGAGCAAAAACTTATACAAATTTTGGAAAAGTATATAGCTAGTGACCTCCCCATGCTTGATGCTTATGATGAGAAGTTGCCTCACACACCACCCTTGTTGGGGAACAAACAAGACATAGCTAGCAACATAGGATGTGCCGACTCGCTATTTGGTAGAGCTCAAGGACAATGATACCTATTTTAGCTAGTGCCTAGCCAGTGGATTGGCTTGTGCAGTCACCAATGTGGCCAACAAGAGCATGGTCATGAGAGCAATCTTTGCATTGGAAGCCATTTGATCAAGTGTTGGAACTAATCAAGAGGTGACTTGTGCACCTTCGAAGGAAGAGTTGAGGTGTAAACTTTGAGAGGTATGAGTTGCTTGCATTTGAAGATGAACCTCAAGGTTGCAATGCATGTTATATATGCATAGGCATACCCAAAACCAGAAGTAAACCAAAAATTAACACTATACATACCACTATCATACATTCACAGCTTTGAGTGTATGAATGCAATACATAAGGTTGGTTTGTAGCTTCAAGGTTTTTTTGGGGGTATACAAACCTCATGTAAGATTCAAGGCCCTATTGTGGGCATTTCCAACTTCACAAACAAAGTCGACCATTGGATGGGATCGGGATGTGTCTCATCCAGTTGGCAATTGCAAATCATGTGCAAAATGTCATTTCAAGTTTCAGAATCGAAGATAAAATGCAAAAGTTACAAGAGATAGAAGTGAAGATTATGTTTTTTTTGAAGTGATTGTCTAGACTCTCCCAATTGCGGTCAATGCTAAGGGGTTGGTCACACCGCTAACTTCTAGCACCATCCGTTGGCATCTCCGGCTCTAATAGTGTGAAAAGTGGTGGGCCAACATCTATTCTCAACATAATCCCCAACAATTTCACGGTTGGAATTGGACGGAAATGTTGGTGCGACTGGGGGATGAATATAAAATGGTGTCTACATTTTGAGCATACAGTCCAATTTCATCATAACACGTGTGAGTTTGGTGTCTACTCTTACTAACTACAATCCTTGCCATAGACCACTCAAATGGAGGTGTTCAATGAAGAAGAGTGACCATATAATGCCCAGGGGCCACATACCTTACACTTGATCCCTCTAGCCCTCCACGACCTCAGCATGCTCATCCACCTCAAGAAATCTTGTCAACATGCCGGCAACTCCTCTGTAGATGTTTCATGGGGAGGTCGCTCAGCTATATATACTTTTGTAAACCACATGCGGTCGAGGTTATTTAAAGATGGGATATTTAACTAAATTTCTTGACTAATTGGCATCCTATTTGTAGATAAAATGATACTTTGAGGTGTTTTTCAAGATCATATAGGTAAATATAATACACACCATGAACTTATTCTATAGACTCTATTTGATTTGTAAATTGTACAATTTATCATAATCTTGGAATATCCACATAAATTGATGTCGATATGTAAGAAAACAACAACAATACATTAATGGAACTTTCAAATAATAACAAATGTGCTCAATGCCTAAAGTGTTGCACTTTGATATGGTTACCTTTTAAAACATGGACAAAAACTAGGACAAAGGAAAACATTAGATGGTTCTCACATTCAAGTAACGTGTTCAAAACCACAACCAAATGAATCTACAACATGAGTCAAATATCCAGCACTATTCTATGCAATGTATCAAATGCCCGATAGTATTGTCTAGAAGGGGCAAGTGTTCAAGCTTGATCAACAGCAATGCAATTATGACAATTAAGATTTTCCCACAAATTTATCTAAGCTCTTAACATCTACAAGATCAAGCGAATAAATCTTTCTTACTGGATCATACTCCATTGTCACATTTAATATAATTGAATATGCAGCTACCACTTACAATTTGTTTGGTCATAGTTGAATTTGAGGTGTCCCAGAGCAAGGGAAAAATAATATATCATGAATTCAAATGTCGGCATGGTTGTGTGGTTGTGATATGTCTTGGATGTGGGGTATGATAGAGTTTGGGGTTGTGTGAGATGATGGGGTTGGTGGTGATGGTGTGTCATACGTGTTTGGTAGGAAGATGGTAGTTGCTTGTAAAAGTGAACTTTTCAATATTCTAGACTTGGTATGGTATTTATTTTGGAATTCTTTAATCCTAAGTGTGCGTGTGTTGGTGTGAACTTGGATTTGGGGTAGGGCGGTAATGTTGAAGGAGGAGAGTTTTTAAAGGGATTTCTCCTTGTTGGATTTTTGTTGTGGGGTGAGGGGGGTAAAATGGGCTTTTGTGTCATTCTTCTGATAGTGGGGAGTTGTTGAGAGGAAAGGTGGTATCTATGGAGTCTAGATGGATGTTGAAGTGTTCTTTTTTTGTATGTATAGGGATCTAGTGGTTGGTGATCTAGAGCATGTTTGGTAATTTAATTGTGGGAGGTGTTCAACTCCACCATATTTCTCGGCTATAAATTTCACTATTCCTTGATATATTTGGCTTAATGGGCATGGGTTGTTGAGTGTTTGTGTGAGTTGTTTGCTAAGTGTAGTGGCATATCTTGGGAGTAGGGAGAATGCTTCAATGTTGAATGTTTTGTGGGGTAGTTGGGCAAGGATGTCAGGGGAGTCTTTGGGGATGTTACATGTGAATTTGTGAGTATGATGAGGAGTTTATTCAGTTTCTTGATGTCTAGGATAGAAAATAGAGCGGCATAAAAGACATATTCGATATCCGGGCGAATGACTATATTGAGGATCTTTATCTCATGTTGTAGTGATGCAGGTAATGGTAATAAGGCCATGCATTTATTTTTTATTTTTACTATAGTGATTTCTTTTTGTATGGCCCATTTTAGGAATGGGACTAGTCGTATTCCTAGGTATGTGTATGGTTCATTTTGTGAGAGGATGGGAGTTGTTGTTGTTTATAGTTAACCCTTAAACGTCAAGGGGGGGTGAGAGGGCCTCTCCCATCAGCCTATGTTTACCCCATTTCAGACCTCCATGTAATTCTTTTAGTGCGATCGGCATATATATTTAGATATGGAATTTTGAGAGACACATTTTGGGGGGAAAAAATTTACAATTCCGACATGTTTTGACGCTATCTTATGGTCAAATAGTTTAGGGTCAACGAGGCCCTGATAGGGCCTCTCCGACGTTTAAGGGTTAATGTTTTGGGCATTTAGGTATGTGGTAAATGCAAGGGGTTGTAGTTTTGATTTGTTGGGGCATCTTATGACTGCGCATTTGTTTATGCCTAGTTCCATGTGTGCCCAATCATAGTATTGTCTTAGTTTGTTGAGCTGGGGTTGTATGTGTTTTATGTTGTCGGTGAAGATGGCTAGGTCGTCGGCATAGGCTGTGGTTGTGATACTATTTGGCAAGGTGCTAAAGTGATAGCCTAGTTGATCTTTCTCTAACCATCCAAGTAAGGTTCTAAGGAGATGATGAATAAGTATGGGCTCAAAGTATCCCCTTGGATGGTTCCACAACAAAATTGAATGGGTCTTGTTGTTGTAAAATGTGCACCTTGGAAGGAGGTGGTTGATTCTGCTTAGATATTGCCAACTAATTCAATGGCGTCTGGTGGGTATCCAAGGTCTTCCATTATGGCTAGTAATCTAGGGTGGTCTATGGAGCCAAATGCATTTTAAAGCCTATGTATGTTAGGTAGATATCTTTGTTTGTGAATTTGGCGTCTTGTAAGGCGATGATGATTGTTTGATTTTGTCTAGCCATATTTCTCATAGGTCTGAAGCCTTCTTGGCTCTGGTGAAGGATTTTATGTTGTTCATCAAATGTGGTGAGGATGGAGGCGAGTTTATAAATAGTGCAGGTGAGGGCTATGGGTCTGCAGTTTGTGACAATTGTGGGGTAATCCTTTATATGGAGGAATGTGGTGATGCTATATTTCCATTCACTAGGTATTGCAATACACCTCATCACCCAAATGCTACAAGCCAACAAAAACACAAGGTTCCTCACATTGACCAATGCAAGCATTTTCAACAATAAACCACCAGACCAAACAATCCTAGAGTGGTTCCTCAAATGCACGTGCTCACAATCAGCATGCCAATGCCAAGCTAACCTAAGGCTTTGCATAATAGGAGCCTCGAACCAAACACAAACACCAATCGCACCCTCCCCTACACTCACAGTTCAACTCATCGAATTCACATACTGCCATGACAAATTCCCCGACCAGGCTCTCACACGTAAACATACCAAATATGACCCATTAATTCACAACTTACAAAACAATGGTTGGAAAACCAACCCCCTCATTACTATCACAGCCGGAGTAAGAGGAACTATACATGAACACTCAATTAATAAACTTACCAACCTTAAAGTCCCAAAACCCAACATTAAAACTCTCATGAAAAATATGCACCAAAATGCCATCAAATACCTCACATACCTTGTCCTAAACAAAAGAAAACTTGACAATAAACAAACACCCGTCCCCCACCTTAATGAATTTGGAAACTTCTAACACACCACCAGAGCCCATCTCTTCAAAGAGGCAAAATACCTTAAGTTGCATCACGGACAACCGTGATCAACATTAGGTTAACGGGCTCACATTCACGCCGGTACCTAGTTACGGGCGTTATTTTTTCTTTTCTTTCCACTAGGTATTGCTTTTTGGAATAAAATTGTAGGAATAATAGGTACATCATGTCGTGGAAGTTACATGGTAGGGTTTTTTTAGAATATTGTTGGTGATATTATTTTGTCCGGTGGATTTGCCTTTGGATAGATTTTGGAGGCATGTATCATATATAATTCTAGTGATTTTTTGGAGGGAGTGTGGAGGAGGTTTTCTTTCTAGTATGAAACCGTCTTTTGTTTGTCATGAGTATTGGCGGATGGCACAAATGCATCTTGATGGGTGGTTTGTTGGATCTGAGCATAAGAGGGCTTGTTTTTTGAATGATAGTTTTTTTGTGGAGTAGATGACATTTGCAATGGCGTCCGGATGTGTGGCTAAGTTTTCAGTTTTATCTATGAGACAGTCAAGTGGTGTGAAACTTTGATGATTGAATTTTTTGTGAATTGTTTTTAGTTTTTAGTTTAGTAGAGTTCTATACATTTTTTATTGCTCTTTTGTAATTTCAAGAGGTTTGTGCAGTATTTATTTTTTGGGCTTTTGCCTTGGCACTTCTTGCTATGTTAGCTATGTTGTGCAACCAATTTTGTATTTCGAGTGGGTCGTAAGTGGTGAGTGGCAGGTTTATGTTGTGGGAGTTTTTTATTTCTTGAATTTACAGTTTAAGGTGCCAATTAGGGGGTATTAGGAATGTAGTGGCTTTGATGGCCTTTTTCATGAGGTGGTAGGTGTTGAGTTATTTTTTTCCATTTTTTTTGGTAGTTTACGGGGCATGAAACCCCCTTGATGTCTTGTTTGTGGGGTGAGGGAGAGGGGTGGAGGTGCAACACATGTTTGTTTGGCACATTTGTTTATTGAGCTTATGATGGTTTGTATTATTTTTATATTTTTGTCCATTTTTCGGGGGTGAGGGGAGTGGCTTCTTGTAGTAGTTTGGTAAGTTGTTGGACATTAATAAATTTAATTCATTGAATTTAGTAAGGAAAGCTTGAATGTTGGTTGGTGATGCAGGAGGTCTGCGGACTACAAATTGGGGTGAGAGGTGGAGGGTTACTGGGAAGTGGTCCGAATTGAGGTGTAATTCAGGCCTCATAAAATTAGGCGTTTGCATAAATGAAATAAATTAGCTTAATTTATGCGCGTCGTGCATCCAAGGCGCATAAAATAACCATTTTTCAAGAAATGACTAGAAAATGCTAGGAATTGGACAACTGGAGTGTGTATCGTATGGCGTTGTGTGTGGCATGTTTTATTGTGTTGACATGCTCCCATCTATATGGCGGGATAGAAGGTTGAAATCAACGTAGACAACCAACCCTAAACCCTAAATTGCACATCGGACTACACAACCTCTAGGCATCTTTGAATTTTATTTCTTAATTTATGCGCGCCGCTCAAATTATTTTATACGTTTTAGGCGTCTATTTATAGAACGCATAATTTTATGAGGCCTGGCGTAATTGCATGTTGGTGCGGCATACTTGGTACATTGAGTGGGTGTTGGGGGTATAAAACCCGTCTATGAGGCTAGTGTGGTTATAGTTGGTCCCCCTTGTTTTGAAGATGTTGATGTGTTGGGGATCGATGTGAGGTGGAGGTTGATGTTAAATTTTGTCATTCTTTGTCCTCATTAGTTGGTTGAGATAGGGAGTGTTGGTTATAGTGTCCTATGAGGAATTTATGTTGGCTAAAGTCCCCTATGAGGACTGGGAAATGTGTAGAGTGGGTAGTTAGGGTTTGTTTAATTGTTTGTTGGATATCATGGATTATATGTATGGCTTCTTCATGTGTTGGCATATATAAGTGGATTATTACTATGGGTGAGAGGTTTATTGGCTAGTGTAATAATTGTAGATAAAGGGTGAGTTCAATAAGAGTTGTTAATTTGGTGATGTTACTGGAAAAAATAATTAATTTATGTATCATAGTGATTAGTCTTTCTCTCTGTTCGGGCATATTGTATGTTAGAGTGCCTAATGCATGTAAGTGCACCTAATGTGTTGTTGTATAGAATCTTATATGATGAAAATTGCTATTCTATATATCTTGTGGGTTTATTTGTGGACATTTTTGTTTCTTGTATAAATAGAAGTAAAGATGGGATACCATTTATGGTGGTGAGTTGGTGGATGTCTTGAAGGCTTGTGCTCAAGTGCCTGCAGTTCCATGTGAGGCATGTGATGGGGTATGGGTATATGTTTATATGTTGGTTTGGCATTGATGTTGTTGTTGAACTTGGGATTTGGTGTGATTTATCCGAGTATGGTTGTAGAATTGTGAGGAATTCTTTTATGAGTTCTATGCGATAGGCCGGGAATAGTCGTTGGAGTGATGATTGTGAGGGGGTGGCGTTGTGTAAGATGTTGAGTTTGATGTGGTCATATAGTTCTTGTGTGAGTTCTATATGGTGCATGGGCGGTGGTGAGCGATTGGGAGATGAGGCAAACAGTAATGGGGGGTTCAAATGGGGGTGGGAGGTTATGTAATATTTTTAGTATGGTGAGATTACATGTAGGGAATCCATTTTGGAGGGTGGTGTTGCATTATATTTGTATGAGGCTTATGGAGACTACAAAGGTATATGTGATGTTTGGGGTGTGGTATGCTTGGAGGAGTTGGGCATGTTTGGTTAGGTGAGGGAGCTCTTGGTTGAGGTTAGTGTTGTATGGGAGGTTGTATAAAGGGAAGGAATGTGTTGAATAGTGTGGCATACTCAAGTTTTAGTGTCATAGAGTTTTCTTGGTAGTATTGAGAGTAATTTTATTGGAATGTTTTTGGCAATTTTTTAAGGATGTGGTATGTAGGTCCTTGCTTTGAAGAGATATCTCCAGCAAGTAGAATGAATGTAGAGAAGTTTCATATTTCATAATGAATAGTTACATTTGGAATTTGTTAAGGCGTGTGTATGAGATGTGGAGGAAGGTTCTTATGAAGTTTGTATTTAGTATGAGAATGGTTAAGTTGTTGTTGTTGTTGTATGCTTGTGTGGGGGTGATGTATATGAATATGTTGGGTGCACTTCGTATGTATATAGAGTTTGCTTTTAGGTAATGTGCCGGTGGGTGTGAACGTGTAGAGGTGACAGATGATATTTCCATAGTGTGTATTTCCCATTGTGTGATGTTGGTATTAAGGATCTTTGTGGTTGGTGAATGTTTGTGTGAGGTGTGAAAAAGACTTCTTAGTATGAGGGCATATAGTATGCATCTGAGGTGGATATGTTTTTAAAGGATTTTATTGGGTTTGGGATGGGGGTTAGGTGCATGTGTGTTTTTATTGATATGTTGATGTAATTTTGTATAAACGTAGGTAATTGTATTTTTTTGGTAGAATGCATTTTGGGAAGATGATAAGAATCCATGGAAGAAGCTTGAGCTCTTTATTGATATGAATATAGATAGTACACAAAGCAAGTAGAATGAGCCATTAATGTGAGCCTATGAGGGAGCTATTCATAGATTGTGGAACCCCAAAGGGCCTTGGAGTTGAGGAAGCGTTCCTCCATTGTGCATTGGCATGTGGGCAATTGAGTAGTTGTGGGCCGAAAGGCTTGGGTGGGTGGCGGCCAAAGATTGTGCTATAGCTTGTAGGTGTTGTGTTTGAGAGTTGGAACTCCATAGCCATTGCTCACATAGCTATAGTGATGCTCGCTGTAGTGAGCCCTTCATGTTGCATTTGGGGTGTGAGGTTGTCATTCCTTCGTCTCCTCTCGCCTTTCTCCTCTATGCACTATGGGTATGGCTTGTATCTCCCATTCTTGGACTTTTTGTGGGGGAGGATAGGGGGGTGTTTTCTGCAAAATGGATGGTTTTTCTCTCCTAATTGGTAGCCTAAAGTTGATTCTCCTCTAGACACTCTTGAGAAGTGCATAGTTGTAGCAAGCTACCACCATGTTCATGTGTGACTACCTCCAGTTGCATTTCGATGTCTTCATCTCGGTGTGGGTTCGGGTTGGCAGTGCCTACATGTTCATTTTGCATGTTCAAAATTGTGTTGTTGATGGTTGCTCCGGGTTGTTGGGGCTATGCTTTCTTGACATGACTGCTCTACACTTTTATCTCATAAGTCTTGTTGGTCGTGCCTTTGTTGGCCATTTTTTGTTGCGGGGTGTATTCTGGTGATGGTGGCTGCAAATGTTGATCTTCAGGTGCGTTGTCTATTGGGGGGTTGTTGATACCAATTTGGAGATGGTTGCAAGGTGGGTTGATGTTGAGGTTGTTGTTGAGGTCGTGGTTGTGAGGGGCCTCATGAATAAGTATTGGTTTGCTAATGGTTGTAAGACTTCATTAGTGGGAGATGTTGTCGGGTGGGAAGGGCCTTCGGGGAGGATTTCGGTAGTCTATAGGGATGAAGGCCGTCCAACTAGTTGTGGTTGAGGTTGTATTGAGCGGACAAGTCCCTAGTGCTTGCAATGATGGTGAGGTTGGGAGTGGCAAGTGCACACCTCTATCCTAATCCTTGGTGATTGGTAGGCATGGTGATGGTGTTTTGGTTGTTGGGTGTGTTGGTATTTGTATGTGATTATATTAAGGATGGCAGTGTGTGGGTGGAAGGAGTGTCAATTTGTATCAATTGGATGGCGGTTTTGGTGCCAGGTAGGGATTAAGGTTGTGTGTGTGTTGTGTTTGCACCGATTTGTTATTTTTTGCTTGGTTGTTTTCGATTTTGGGGGATGCCTTGCTGTATTGTGAGGTGTTTTGCAGGTGTGAGGTGGAGAATAGTGTCTTGACAAGGTGTGATGGAGTGATGAGGCTAATGTGTGGGGTTGTGGGGTTGGTTTTGTTTGTTTAAGTTGGCATTTTGCTTCTTTTTGATGTAGTCGTTATGATTGATTTTTTTATATGCGGGATTTATTTGTTGTGTATGGGCCGGTGTTGTTGATCCTGGTGGTGGATTGTGTAGGTTGCGGTTGTAAGATGTGGGCCTCTTTTTGGAATTGATGTGGGACCACTTTGATGATTTGGATTTGTTTTTGAATTTGGGTTAGGTATAGGAGCGGCCGGGGGCAGTGTACCTTGTAGTGAGTGTGAGGAGTATTGTTGAATAGTTTTGGGAGCTTCTTTATGGTTTGAGAGGAAGCAAATCAATTTAGATTGTTGCTGATGGTTGGTGGTGGAGATTTTGTTGAGATTATGGGGTTGGCGCTTGGCGGCAGGGAGATTGATTGCAAGCTTGGTGGTGTAGTTTGGTGGAGTGTCTTCGGAGAAGGATTTGCTTGTGGCAACATCAAGGTTAGGAAGAGGGGGATGTGTAGATATGGTTTGTATATTGATGGATTGTGGACAAATAGTGTGTAATGACACTGATGTAGGATGTAGGATAGAAAACATATTTGTGTTAGTATTGTGAGGGTTAAACAAACCCTATTGTGATGCAAAAAAGCAAATTTGAGCTCATAGCGTTGCAGATCTTTAGTCAACATGAAAAGTAAATGCCACTAATAATCTTCTTCTTCTTCTTCTTCCTCCTCCTCCTCCTCCTCCTCCCGCTGTAACACCCGCATACCTTCCAAGATTGTGAATACATCATTTCAAAATGGCATAGAACTTTACTAGTTCAAAGTGCAATGTTCTTTCTCCCAAAATGATAATTTGGTCTTGAGAAGAATACCATATATATGTATGCCATTTCCCTTCCTTGACATTTGATATGGGACTACCACAATCATCTCATTCTTGACCATGTTATGAGGTTTCCAAGAACTATGTCATATTGTGCTTCATCGCTCCCACATATTTAGTGCTCCAATAGTTGGTCTCCAATCATATGTATGCACCAACTAGTCCTCAAAGGCGGGAGCTATCATCATAACTCACATATCATTTAGGTACTTGATCCACATTGAATATTGGCTTTAAAAAAATGGAAATATGTATATGAAGTATACATTTTGACCCAAGATATTGTAGGTAGTTTGTTTGTCCATTTGAGAGAATGATTATGCTTAGTTTTTACCAATTGTCCCGCACTTGAGAAATCAACCAAAAAAAGCAAACAAATTGCATGTACTTCATCACTTGCAAATTTACCCCCCCCCCTCAAGAAATTATATATATATATAGTCCCTCCTTGGTGCATGAAAGAAGACAAACATGCAATGCACATAGTGCATGGGAGCCAAAAATGAAGGTTTAAGTGGAGTATTCATATGTTTTTGTTTGAATATATTTCCATGCAAGTTAATTACTGTCCCCTTCTATCTTCCTCAATGGCCATCGTTGGGTCACCACATCCATAACCCTAGGGGTTTCAATGGCCATTGTCGGGTCGCCACATCCATAACCCTAGGGGTTTCAAGGAGGTGTGCCACAAGGGTACCATACCATCATCTCCTATTGCACTCAACATGATATACAATTCACAATCGTAGGCTACTTTGAAAATTGATTAATATGGATGTCCCAAGGATAGTACCACAATAAGATTTGATTATATACAGAAGTCAACAACACACTGATGGCAGGGATGTGCAAATGGACGTGACGCGGCCTTTTTGCGTCACGTCGCGTCACAAATGACGTGACGCCGTCACGTCACGTCACGTCGGGGCGTGACGCGCACTGACGTGGTAAAAAAAAGTTACTGTACCAATTTTTTGTAACTTTTTTTTTACTTTTTTGGACGACTGCTCTAGTCGACTGCTACGAGCAGTCGACTTCAGAAAACAAAAATTAAAAAAATCTATTAAAAAATCTGAACCGTTAGATCTTCTTGGATTGAAGATCTAACGGTCCATGATTTTTTTTAGAATTTTTTGATTTTTTTTTTTAGGATTTCCTTGAAGTCGACTGCTTTTAGCAGTCGACCAGCTAGTCGACTGCTAATAGCAGTCGACTGGTCTTGGTCGACTGCAAAAGTAATTTTTTGCAGTCGACTTAGCAAACAACTGCAAACAACAGTCGACCTAGCAGTCGACTGCAAAAAAACATTAAATTAAAAAATTTCAAAAAAAATTCTGGACCGTCAGATCTTCTTGCCAAGAAGATCTGACGGTCCAGAATTTTTTTTGAAATTTTTTAATTTTTTTTTTGCAGTCGACTGCTCGGTCGACTGCTATCTGCAGTCGACTTAGCAGTCGACCAAGGGGTTGACCAGGGGGTTGACCGCGTCAGTTTACCCCCAGGGTAACTGCCGGATTTACCCCCCCGCGGACGTGATGTTTTCAGGTCTGCCGTCACGTCGCTGTCACAGGACGTGACGCGACGTGACGCGACGTGACGTGTAATCCCTGACTGATGGCACATGAGTGCGTGGTAGCCACAAAGCCAATGCCGATTGAAATAGAATATCTTGTTCAATGTCTATAGTTATGCTATTGGAGCACCCTCCACCACGTAATTTACTTTCCTAACAATGCTTATCATAGCACCACATCCATATCACAATGTAATGTAGGGTTTCCAAGCGGTGGTTTAGGCCATTCTCTTCCACATGTAATCAATTTAATACACCAATTCATACCTACACAATCCCACAATATACATTTTACCAACTTACTAGTGCAATGTGAAAATTCTTGACTATCATAAAGAGATGCATGGAAGTGCACAAAGCTTGGGATGCACAAAGGGCATGGGAGCTAAAATAGCAAGTTTTGATGAGAAATATAACTTTTCTTTGGAATGTTTCCATTGTGAACACTAGCAAGATACCCATTACCCCCTACTCTCTTCCCCAATGAGAGTTGTCGAGCCGCCACATCTTTGACATAATGCACTCAAAGGTTTCAAAGAGGTGCAAGCCATTTTCTTCCACACATATACATTAAAGATCCATTGGAATATCAAAGTGATAGGATAAACATAAATGCATTCAATATACTGTCGTTACCATGATAGTACTTGCAACCTAATTCTAAAGTAGATCCCATAAGTTAGTGCATTAAAGGGGATGCCAAGCTTACAAACTGCATGCATAACATTCTTGAGTAGTGTACTTGATGGTCTCATTAGATTGACATCTTGCACAATATACATTGGTAATAGTATATCCTAACAATACATTGATTTGGTACTAAGTTGTGAAAGAGATTGAGTAAAGGGCTTATGAATGTTACGTGGGAGTTGTAGGTATGCAGGTATGGTTGGAAATGATTTTGGATTGAATCCCCCATCCCCCCCCCAAAAAAAAGACATAATGTCATCATGATATAATAGTGACTTATGATAAATGAGTAGGACAAGCATGGGAGCCAAACAAGCAAGTATAGATATAGATAAAATCTTTTGAACGTTTTCCATGTGAGTTGACCATGTTAACACCAACAATTATCAGACAACCACATCCATAACATAATGCATCATTGGGGTTCAAAGAGGTTTGTCAAAAATCTCTCTCTCTCTCTCTCTCTCTCTCTCTCAACGCATTGAGTTCCATTGTACGCCACCGATATTTAGAGTCCCCCAAAACGGGACGTGACGATAATCAAATATGATCTTAACTTATGATAATTAGGAGTAAGACAACAAGCATGGGCATACACTACATGTATGGGAGCCAAATAGGCATGATATTTTGTTTGAACGTTTCCATGTGAGCCAAACAATGTTAAACACCGACAATAATCGACCCGCCACGTCCATAACATAATGCACCCTTGAGGTTCAAAGAGGTATGCCAAACCATTCATTCACTCTCGCCCTCTCGCTCTCTTGCTCACACACACCCACACATACACACAACGTGGTCCACTATACACCAGTGAATTTACGAGTCCCCCGAAACGGGACCTAACGACTGATATTTTAAATCCCCCCAAATAGGACATAACAAACGTCATTCTAAACGGACGTAACGATTGATATTTTGAGTCCCCCAAAACGGGACTTAACAAGTGATTTTCTAAAAGAAAGTAACGATTGAGATTTTAGGTCCCCCAAAATGGGACTTAACGAGATCAAATGCAATAGTAACTTATGTATGATAAAGGAGTAGGACAAATGCGAGATGCACAAAGTGCATGGGAAGCCAAAAACGGAGGAATCTTTTTGTGCTGGATTAATCTTTTTGTTTGAATGTTTCCATGTGCCCCTCCTCCTTTCTTGCAACTTAATTGTTGTGTGTCCATGTCGAGCCGCCACATTCAGATCGAAGCTCGACTGCAACTGCAACTACGGCAACAACAACAACCACCCAAGAAATCTAAAAAAAAACTAAGGTAACAATGTAAGTTTGAAGTAGGCAACAATTGTCTGCAATTCTAGGCTCTCGCTCCGCTCGCCGCTTCACATTTCTCTCCCATCTCTCCATGGCCATGGCAGGTCCCAAAGTTAGTCCCACCCCACATCTCGACACAGCCTTTGCTAGAAACTATGGCATTCGAATCTTCATCTCCCACTATAAGTGTTGCTGCCAATTATGCCGCACCATGGAATCTCTGGATCTCTTCGTTTCTGCCCATTAGTCAGCATTTTAGGAATACCACAACTTTGCGGTACTGCAAAAACCTTTGCTGCAGAATTAGTTTTATAAGAATCTGAAGCCGATCTGGTGGGTGGGAGAGTGGGAGGGGAGGAAGGGCAGGGAGGGAGAGAAGTGTGGTGGTTTGGTGGCGACGGATCCGACGATTTAAGTGTGGAAGAAGGTGCTAAATTTAGACTGGACCTGCTTCTCCGGGATGGCGACCCTTTCCTTTGATAGCTGTTTCTAAATCGCTTGTAATGCTGCTTGTAATGAGGAGCTGACAATTTCTTATTTTCACAAAAAGAATTTTCGAGCTGCGACGTGCTTGACAAGAAGCTGCAGGCATTTGAGAGGAGGAATCCATTTTTTTTCTGATACCTTACCTTTTGTGTCTGAATTAGAAACATTTTGCAGAAAAATAAAGGTCACAGTTTCACATGTCCATGTGTTTAGAATTACTTACTTGGACATGTTTCGTGCACCTGCAGCATCGACCAGGTATTTCGAAGTTTCGTTTTGTAAGAAAGTTTGTTCGATTTCTTAGAATTTGTGATCATGCAAAAGCAGGTCCAACTGCTTCCGAAAAGAAAACGTTTGAATAAGTTAGCTACAATCCAGGTTCGTTTGTTGTAAAGAGGCTGACCCCTACATGCGGGTGCTAACTTACAGATAGTTGCCACACGTCGAAGGCTTTGTGGAAGATTACTGTCCAATTCACCGCAAAGTGGCCACTTGCGCAGAATACGAAAGACTTTGCCAGACAAAGTTCTCAAGCCTAGACAGTTATTTTCAAGGCCTTGCAAACTGTGACTTCGGCGACGATCGACTGCTGCGAGAATTAGCTCCAAAGGTTTGGAATTAGCCAACAACATGCAGTCGTTGCAAAGGCAGGCGTCTCTGATGAGCGGAGTGAGCCAGGAAGATGCTACCGCCGTGGACGATGTGAATTTATATGAGAGGCTAGGCTACGACACCTTCGTCAAGCTGTCTACGAACTTCTACAACAAGTAAGCACTCTCAATTTTTTGCCCTCTCAAGTTTGGTACCACTAAACTCCTCTGCTATAGAATTGCAATAAAGTGATGGTAAACATACTACATTATAATTGACCCGTAGATATTTTAGTCACCGGAACACAGAATCTCGCAAATTGATTACATTTTCAGCTGAGTTGCCTAGGTCACAATTCAGAACTCTACAAATTGATCTACATCTACTACAACTGAGATACCTAGGTCACAATTCAGAACTTCACAATTTGGTACATCTAGGTACAACTGAGATAGTTTACAAATCAGAACGTTAGTTGAGTTCTCTTAAGTCAGTTATTCTTCTTCAGAAAGATGTTGAAGGGGATGTTCGTGCCTTGCGCTATACTCTTGCATGCAGACGCCACTCAACTCAACTCGAGAGAAGGAGCTGTTGGGAGCAATCTACATGGAAAACAGAGAATTGAGTCATTAAATTCGCATTCTAAAACGCCCAGGCGTGAACTAAAAGAATTGCCGAATCTGTAAACATGGACTTTTGAATTTAGACCCTTCTTAATTGTAAAGAGACCTGGTGCTGAGATGCACAACAGGTATTAGTTGTGGCAGTATAAAAAATTGACACTGCTCAGTGACTTAGATGCAGTATCTAAATAGTAATTTTTGTTATACAGAGTCAGACTGGGCAATGAACGGGGAGAACCGACCGCTAGTTACTGATGAACCGGTTGAGTTTGAGAAATAACCGGTTGAAGTTCAAGACTTCAGGAAAATTGCCAATCATTTTATTGAAATTTATCGAATATACCTCAAATTAGTAAAGAAAAACCGAAAGATGTCAACGTGTAACTGGTTGGACTTGGAAACACTAGGATCTTGACCGGTTTATGCCCAAGAATCTCCCTGGATACTGAGGCTGGGATCCTACATACTTCTGAGGAATTACCACTCAGAACTTATGAAGCTCTCATAGGTTTCAAAAACTCCATCATTAATCAGTACACATCGCAGGGCCAGAATATAATTAAAGCAGTGAGAGGCCACTTCCCTGGAACCTATTAGCAGCCTAGCTGTCAGTTTTTTTCCAATTTTCCTTCGAAACTTGGTGCAAACGAGTATTTGCTAGCTCAGTAAAAAGCAGTGTCCAAATTGTGTTTGGTGTTTGTGTGGAGTTTGGAAGCAGAAGAAGAAAAAGAGCTACGAGAAGTGTCAATAAGGCTTGGTATCAGATTGAGAAGTCCTGGAACTTGTAGAATCTTACAAGGCGATGTAATGACTTAGGTCAAGTTGGCATAGATCAGATCAGCTCGATGATTTACAAAGTTCTGACTTCCTCACTTCTTCTCATGTTTGTGCAGTATTTACAACGATGATGAAGAATGGTTCCGTGAAATATTTGCAAACTCCACCAAGGACGATGCTATTCAGAACCAGTATGAGTTTTTTATTCAACGGATGGGTGGCCCATCCTTATACTCTGACAGGAAAGGTGGGCAACACATGGAGAATATCATTTGCAAAATCAAAGAGCCAGATTGCGGTCAGAATTGAAATCCAAATGGAAGGACGTGGTATTTGCTTTAAGAATGTTGTGCTGGTGGTGACTTGGCATTGTCAGTCAAAGTGAATAATGTAGTATGTAGTTGTATTGGGAACTGGACTCGAGTCCTCAAATCATCTAATTTTGTGGGCCTCTAATTTTTCTAACTTATAATGTTTCTCTGGTGGCAGGAAGCCCAGCCTTGATAGGACGACACGGCCCATACTCTGTCACACAGAAATCAGCTGCGCGCTGGCTAAACCACATGAAATCCGCATTGGACGATACAACTGAAATTGACACAGATTCCAAAAGACTCCTTTACAATTTCTTCAAGTAAGTTAGCATTCTGTCATAGTCATCACTGACTGTCCACAAAAGTTCTCAGAAGTTGTTGAGAAGATGACTGCTAACTACAGGTAGACGTGTGTTAGATGGATACGTTTCTCTCTGCACCCACTTCTTGTAGGATATGCAAGATGATTAGCAAATCCAAATTGTGATCATTTTGCCTCAAAATTTTCGGAGCTCGTATGAATATCTTACATTCATCATCACAGATGAAATCTCTCATGCTTAGTAACTGGTCATATAGTCCCCCCCCCCCTCCCCCCCATGTTGATTATTGAACCTAGAACAGTTTAGCATATTTTGAGCACGTAATCCAACCTCTTCTAGACAACATGTCTTTTTGGTGTCCGTTCTTAGATCCACACCTGACCACATACCACTCAAATATAGGTGTCCAGGCTAATGCTGCATTCAAATTAGGCACGTCTACCTCAAACTTGTGACCTCCAAGTTACATACTTACTTTACTCCGATTTGCTGAAATCTACTTGTCCTAGACCACCAAGATTTCAAAGTTTATCGACAAGGTTGGCAAAGTTAAATTCAAACGAAGTCACGGGGATCTCAACTGAACTCTACGAGTTCAATTCTCAGTGCCAAACAATTTCCTGTTTAATTTTTTCTTTTCATTTCCTCCCTAAACGTCAAGTTCTGAGTCTTGGATGATTATACTGAACAAGTGACTTCTTTATTGCTTTGGTGACTGTGCAGGTATACAGCATTCTATTTAGTTGCAGGGAAAAAGCTCGTAAATGACCATCGACTCGTAGGATATGGCAGCAAACACATGGGCCGGGCTTGAAATTCTTTTGTAGTATTTGCACCCATCCACTCAAAGAAAAAAAAATTCTGCAGGTGGTGGTAGTTCACTAATTTGTATATAATTTTTTGGTGCCAAACCCTTAGGTACATTCAATTGATGATCACCGTAGGAGCCGGACTGAAAGAAAAGTGGCTGTATTAGGATGCAGACTTTTAGCCATCAAATTGATACAATTCGAACGCGACTTAGATCGATCCCCTACACGGGATTTCTAGTTGTGTGCATGAAGGACACGTTTTCTTATAGAGATTGATGGTTAAGTTTTGGACCTTCAGCCCCCTTTCAATATCTTTCCATGAACAGCTGATCAAGGTGTTGAAAAGGGGCTGAAAGTCCAAAACTGAACCTTCACTTCCCGTCTCTAAATAAAACGTGTCCCGAGTGTGACTCTACATACGGGCAGTCGTTTAGTATGGTAGTATGGTAGAGAGGAGTCGGTTTTTTGCATTGTAATTGCTCATCTAAAGAGTTGTAATAAGAGTCTCAACACTTGAGGTGTAAGTTTGATCAATGCTCAGAGAATCAATTTTGATTGTTCACTGTGGTGTGCGTAGTGTTTTTCCCGATGCAAATGATGTTAGAGAATGGCCCTTGGCTACTCAGTTGGGTCCACTTAATGGCCAATTCCTAGTACCTAATTCCCTGATGACTTTCATACACTAGAAGGAAGCCTGGGCTTTTGGCACACCAAAAGCACAGCGAAATGGCAGGGGTGTCATGTCGCTGTGCTTTTGGTGTGCCAAAAGCCCAGGCTTCCTTCTAGTGATAACACTACTAAGCAGCTATGTACACTATTTTGTCTAATTAGTGTGGGTTACCACTCGGAGTTACGTATTGCTATAACATCTTATTGAGAGTATCATTTTTTACCCAAATAACATAAGTACACTAAGTATGATACTTAGTGTCACGTACTATTTGGAATTACGCAATGCTATAACTGCTTCTTGTAAAATACCTACCCCGATTAACCTCTCCCCTTGTCTCCAACTCCTTTATGTAAAAAATAATCCTCTTACATTAACACGTAACTCTGAATGGCAACCCACACTAATTTGACAAAACAATGTAGTTGATGGTCTCTTTCCAAAGAAAGAGGTTGCAATTAAAAACCTCTGACAATTTATAGCTAAATTTTTTAATAGTACACAACCTAAGTGCTCGCGACAATTGGGGAATCCTAGAATTAAAGGAGAATTATTCTCACCTTAAACTTAGTCCCATGAAATGCAACCAAGGAGTTTAGTAGTGTTTATGTTGATTTCAACCAGTCCCCTACTGTTATATTGTAACACTTTGTTCAAACTTGCACACAGAGTCCTTGCACCTTCAACCTTTGTTTCTCCACTCTCTCTTATTTTGGGTTGTGCACCAATGGGACAAACACCATCATAGGTTCAATAATTAGCACAATTGGGAGGGGTCTATGTGATCAGTTGAGAATCTTCACTTTGACCTTCTATAACTTTTGCATCTGAACTCCGATTCTCGTGATTGACATGACAATCTTTGGGACTCGCAATCGCTAATGAGATGAGACAATTCCCAATTCGATCCAATGGCCACAATTTTATTTGTTGGAGTTGGACATGCACGCAATTTGGCCACATACCTTCACATCGTGATCCTCTCAGTTTTTATAGTGGTTTCCAACCCAAAAAAAACAGCCTAGATTAGCACGACCTATTTGTGGGATAGCAGATTCTCAACTTGAATGTGTGGCTTGTAGACCGATGCCTAGTGATGCTCGAAACCCCATCTTGATTCCCACAACTTCTCACTTTTGTTAGATTCACTTACTTGCTCGACCTCGTGTGAAAGGCTCGGAGTAAATGCACGGCTTGTTAATTGCTACAAAAAAAAATTCTTGGGGTTCATGGTGTCTACGTTGACTCATCCAATGCGGATGAAGGGACTTCGATACAAAGAAGTGCCATTTAGATTCATAGACTATGGCTTAGACTTATAGAATAGTTCATTGCATTTTCACCCTCCTCGTGAATGACTTAACGTAGACACCACGAATCCTTGGCCCAAAAAACATCAAATGTCTTCTCCTAACACATGTCACAAGGGGAGCAACATAAACTTGCTTCCTATCTGTTTATCGTCGATTCATCCTAAATAAGCCTTCACATATTAATATTGGGTCAGTTTAGGTGTTAATCTGCTACAAATAGTCAAATCCCTAGACTCTACATAGTGGTAATCATTTTCACCCTCCCCACTGGTAAGGTAGATGTGCCTAATTTGGTTACTTATCTTCATTGGACATCTATTAATGTGAATGGTAGATAGTTAGATGTAGCCTTAAGAACAACTACCAAAAATTGTGTGTTTAAAAGAGATTGGACTACAATCTCAAATTATGACAACCATTCTAGTCTCAATTGTCAACATAATTGGGGGGGGGGACTATATGACCATTTAATGAGCACAAGAATCCTCCCATTGATGATGAACAAGATATTCATATGAGCTCCTAAAATTATGAGGAAAGTGACTACAGCCTTGATTTCGATTCAGTAATCATATATTACTACATATGTGTTTCATATCCTAAAAGAAGTGGATTACTAGTCGGGAAAAAACAAAGCGTCTAAAATCCATCTACTTTAGGGCTGGGGCGAAACAACCTGTACATTGGTTCCTTGAAGGCAAGGGTTTAGGCATCCAACAAGGAACGAGTGTATGGGTTGGTTCGCCCAAATCTCTACTTTAGGGAGCCATCCACCCAAAACCATCCCTCACATTTCCCATCTCCTTGTACCTATTCATGTGGAGCCCCCATACATTTGAGAATGCCGGTTTTGAAACGGAATATACTACACTAAATATTCATATGGTGTTTGAAAACTCATCAGATGACACTTATAAATAAGTGAACAAATATTGTCATGGATGATGGATGAGTTCATCCATTGGCCAAAACCATACCTTCTCTTGTCAGCAAGTTGTGATGAAATGTTGTCACGGAGATTGAAATTTGGATGAAAAGTCACTTGGTAAGTGACAGTAATTGCAACCCTGTAAATATAATCCCCCCCCCAAAAAAATTTACAAGGAACGACAAATAATGTTGGGTTCACATTCAGTGTTGGTGACACTATACTGCAGTTTACAATTAGTATTGAGCAAGACACTTAGAGTCGGTGACACTAAATATTCATATTTAGTGTAGTAAGCCAAGGCGAGAGAATTTCGGCCTTCACATGTGCCTAACTTCAAGGACCTGAGCTTGGTTTCGAGGTTGGCCACTCTTTCATTGGGTATAAGGTAAACGTCCATTGTCAACTCCGACCCAAGACAACGATTTTGCAAGGCTGAAAACCTTTGTTTCTGATCGGAGTTGAAAAATGGACGGTTTTAACCCATAACCCTAAAGAGGACCCAACCTTGAAACGAAGCTCCTTGGAGCTCGGACATGCCAAGGCCGAAATTCTTTTACCTTGGTTGACCAAAGTCCATTTTGAAACCCACGTTTTGGGAATGCGTGTGGCCTCCCATTCAATGTTTACCGGAAGCTTTTTGGACATTCGCCCACCCTTGAAAGTACCACGTAAGTAGTAAGGTACATGATGCAAATGTTTTGCCTATATTGGGTAAGCACCATTATTATTATTATTATTATTATTATTATTATTATTACAGAAATGCAACGGTTTGGGCCCCGCGAGCGCCTGGAAGCCGGCCAATTAGCAGAGCGCTAGCTAAGCTCCACACAAGTGGACACCAGTGGTGGAAGGTTCAGGAAATTTAGTTAATGAAATCATGGTGGGTGGCCACTTGAAGATTCTCCACACAAAAACATGTGGTGTGGGGCCCGCCGGGACACGGCCGCCGGCCACCTTGGCCCAATCTCCCTCCACTACGTCAGCTAGCGTCGGAGCCCGCACCGCCGTTGGATGCGTGATCGGACGGTGACCTGGCTCTGTAGGCCTCCTGAGAGTTGGCAGCACTTGTGGTCCAAGTGTGTCTATGGACAATAGTCCAATTGGCTGCCCTTGGGAGGGAACTGACATCTATTGGAGCATAGAGGCTACAAATTATCAACCTACACAACTCCTCTAGGAGTAGGCTTATGTAGACGTCACCTCTTTGCGTTGGGCCCCTACCACTATTAATAAGGGGTTGTTTTACACCATGGACCGTGAAGTTGTCCCAAGGCCATGTACGATCTGGGCCAGGGCGAACCAACCCGTACATTGGTACCTTACCGGATGTCTAGTGATGTCACATACGAAGGAATCGGCCCTCAACCCCATAGGGGGGCTTTTTTTATTGAAGCCACTTCATCCACGATATCTAGGATGGATGATTTTAAGTGAGTGCCACGAATCCCCAGCCGTTCACCCTCCCCGGTAAGGTACCAATATACGGGTTGGTTCGCCCCAGCCTACGATCTGGGACTGGTTGTTGAACGGCTGGGGCGAACCAACCCCTATATTCATACCTTACCGGGGAGGGCGAACGGCTAGGGATTTGTGGCACTCGCTTAAAATCAACCATCCTACATATCGTGGATGAAGTGGCTCCAATACAAAAAGACCCCCCATGAGGTTGAGGGCCGATTCATTCAAATGTGACATCACTAGACATCCGGTAAGGTACCAATGTATGGGTCGGTTCGCCCTGGCCTTGTTGAACTCGCCCCGGGACCACTTTGGGTTACACCAAGAAAACAACGTCAAAGTGACCATGGAGTTCGAGGTCCCCAAAAGACATGTTTTGGGGACCTCCGTTGGATGTGTGATCGGACAGTCACCAGGCTCTGGAGGCCTCCTGAGAGTTGGTAGCACATGTGGTCCAAGTGTGTCTACGGACAACAGTCCAATTGGCTGCCTTTGGGAGGGAACTTACATCTATTGGAGCATACATGCTACAAATCATCAACCTACACACTCCTCTAGGAGTAGGCTTATGTAGATGTCACCTCTTTGCATTGGGCCCCTACCACTATTAATAAGGGGTTGTTTACACCATGAACCATGAAGTCGTCCCAAGGCCCTATACAATCTAGGGTTGGTTGTTGAACTCGTCCCGGGACCACTTCGGTTTACACCAAGGAACAAATGTCAGAGTGGCCATGGAGTTCGAGGTCCCCAAAAGACATGTTTTAAGACCTACATTGTCCACTGACATGGTCCGATGGGTTTTGCATTGGGAGAGGCAAAAGAGATGCTCTAGTAGAAAAAGGCCGGGGCCCATGGCAGAGAAATGTTGTTATAATAATAATAAATTAATGAAAATTTTTTTTGGGGGAAGAGAAGATGAAGACAAGAGAGTGTTCAAACTTGGATTTTTTTCCAAAACTGCCATTTTTGGGCATATATTTAAAAAATCAACACATTCACTTTTTGGTGCATGGTCATTCCTCTTGGTCCATATTCAGTTTACACCTAGGGAGGGGCCCAAAGGCTTTGTAGATTGATTTCTTTAAATAGATCGGGATCATGGAAGTTGGACCATCAAGTTGGACCTTGGAAAAGGCCATCGTCCATGGTCCAACTTCACAGTCCATGGTGTAAACCGGCCCTAAGTTACCCAAGATGAAAACGGAATACATTTTACTATAGGGAAAGTGAGAATCATTGTATACGAGCGTACCTCTCATTCATCCAACATAAAAGCCTTGAAATAAAATTAGGATCTAAGACTAACTTAGATGCCTTGCTCTTTGAGATTGGTCCCCGCCAATCTTACCAAGGTAAAAGGTGGCTAATGAGACACATGGTCTTTGTATCTTTGTACTTAATACGTGTCGTAATTAGGTTCTCATAGACATGTTGTAGACTAATTTGGAAAGGAACCGCATCCATTGGAGCATGGATTGCCATGCTACAAATAATCAACCTACTCACTCCTCTAGTGGAGGCGCATGTACACTAAACATGATATTTAGTGTGACTTACTATTTGGAATTACGCAATGCTATATCTATTTACTGTACATCTCATATTTTACCAACAAATGTTAAATTGGTAGTTTGGACATTATAGAAAATTGAAAACTTTACTTGGTAAAAATTTATTTCAATAGTAAAAAGATATAGCGCCGTGTAAATCCAAATAGTAAGTCACACTAAATATCATATTTGGTGTAGTGGTCCACGGTATGAACTTTTTAGATGTCTTACTTTATGAGCTTTGCAATGGGCGTCACCAATGTTACAAAGGCAAAATGTGTTTAGTAGAAACATCATCCCTCATATGTTTGTGCTTGATTTATCATAAGCAACTTCTTTCACATCCATTGGAGTATGCCACATTGTCAAGTTACAAATAATCAACCCGCTCACTCCTCTTGCAAGGGTGTTTGTAAGTGTCCCATGGCTAACTATGTAATGTTATGCAAACATACCGTAGCTCTTTGGTAGCTTGGGCAAAAAATAACTAATTTTAAAGGTTTATGGGAAATAAATTTTGTTGGGTGTCCAAAAAAAGAAAACAACATTCAAAGAGTGCCTAAAATCACAATAATGTCTTAAACCTTGACATACAAGTAAAAGACAAACTTTAGGGTAAGGAATGTTGGTTAAGGGAAGTGTTTAGGTTAATCGTAGCTGCCATAGATGAAATTAAGAAAAACATCCATGAATTATAGAAATGACTTGGATGAATGTTTAATTTATTTTAATTTAGTTTTAAAATATATTAAAATAATTATTTTGATGAATTAATTTAAATTAATGACTTAGATGAATTATTTTAAATTAAGTTGTATGTACAATGACGATAAATATAGCTAAGATGAAGAATAGCATATAGAACTCTAAAGCTTATTGATCAATTGATCAAAATGATAGTCTATTATTTCTAGCAGTTCATTTGTTCTCTCAAATTTTTTCATCAAATATGTGCTAGTTTTTGCTAGTTTTTTCAAAGATATCAATAGCTCTATCATGAAAGTTTTGCTTAGCTTTTGATATTGGTATTGACATGGTTGCAGGCCTTGTACAACCGCTAGCCCACGGATTTTTTGGGCTAGCGGCTAACCCAATAGCTAAGAGTTATGGCTGAAAATGGTACCTGAAAAAAAATGGGCTAGCCCAACTATAGCTAGATTGACGCCTGAAAAAAATGGGCTCGCCTAGCTATAGCTAGATCGAGGCTTGAAAATATGGGCTAGCCTAGCTATAGCTAGATCGTGGCCTAGAAAAATATGGGCTAGCCCAGCTATGGCTAGATCGAGGCTTTAAAAAATATGGGCTAGCCCAACTAGCTAATAAGGTCTGCATGGTTGTTAATGTCGGTGTATTCTCCACATCTTGGGATGAATTGATTTGGGATTTCACATGATCTGTGGTTGCAGCTAAGACATGCTTCATGACTTGTCCAACTTGATGATACCACTTGTCCAAAGCATCATAAAATTTGTCATCTTACCAATTATTCCTATAAATATCATTGGCAATTTTGTCTTTTTTGTATGCATAAAAAAATGTCTTAAATTTCTTACAGCATATCACAACCGTTCGGTTGAATTTTGGTAGCATCACAACCATCTTAGCACAAAGTCTCATATGTGTGTCAATTTCTACAACCAAAAGAATTTATGAGAAAGAAATTGGTATAGAAAGAAGAGAAAGATGGAATGGATCACCAAAAAAAAATAGGTGGAAAGTGTGTCCATGGCGGTAAAGGCTCTCCACTATGATGGGGGAAACTAGGTTTCAATTTCCAACAACTAAGAGTTGCAACTTTGATGAGGAGAAAGTGGAAAAGGGGGGCCGGATATAGGTGAATGTTGAAGGCAAAGGTTTTTTTTACCCCCAATTAGCTTCAATCCGATCTCTTTTTGAATTCACAGTTAGGGTACACAAATCTGACTTTGTTTCTTGCCGTTCTTTTGAAATTTAAGCTCCATTTCTCCCTTAAGTGCAATGAGCTGAAGCACCTCCGAATCCTCCTACATTCGATTTGCCTCCTCTCTTTCTCCTTCAACTTTCACTACCACCTTTGGTGTTTTTTTAGCAACCTTTTGCTTAGGAGCGGCTCTTTTTTTGGAAGATCCTACAATCTCACAATCCCCTTCTCCATGAACAACCCTTTCTTCTATCATTTTAACATCCCTCTCTTCTAGTTTTTTCTCTGAAATTTGAGTTGAATAGGGTTGAAATGCTCCATAAGAATTTGGAGCCCAAAAATTTTCCATCCCCATTACATTCGCTTGGCTACAATAGTAAGGGTTTTGAGAGAAATTGTCCATCTTCCCTACATGTGAAACAAATGAGAGAGCAAAAATATGAGAGAGCCAAGATATGCACCCAAAACAATAAATAATTAAATAAAACGGCTCCTACCAAAACGTACGAGAGTGAGAGCGAGAGGGAGAGAGAGGAAAAAAGCGTATCCCACTTTATTCCCTGCCGAAAACAACCCCTCCAATCTAACGGCCAAGATCTTGTCAGTTTGTGAAAAAACATTATTTAAAAAACCAACGGCCTCTCGACCATACTTTGGGTTTCCATTCTCGTCCAACCCAAACTTCCTTCAAGAGTTTGTCGCCATGGTCAAAAAGTGTTGCCATGTAGGCATTTTATATTGCGACATCCTTTGGACTTTGGCCTCTAGTGTGAAGGGTCGAGAGGCCGAACTCTTGGTTTCTCGCAATCTGATTGGTGGAAATCGACGGCCTCTCGACCTTCAGCCATAGTGTGAAGCGCCACTAACACAAAACCAGGAGACCATGGCACTCCGAACGCTCACAACCGTTGATTTATTATATTTTATCATGTGTGAGGACCCGCATGAATAGAAATTCATTAAAATAGCATTTGGTTGAGGGCCCGATCACATGTGACTTCACACTACACTTGAGGGTCCGTGACCAGTGACCACACTACATGATTTTGGAGGTGTCTTGGGACAGCCTTTGGACACTTTCTTTTGGGCTCTCACAATTTCATGGTCACGGCTCTTGGCTCGTGTGTGAAGTGGCCCTAATAGGACAATTCAGTGTAGTGGGTTGTTGGCTTAGAAATCTGGTCTTGATTTTCCACCACAAATCTGCTGCAACCTGATTGAATTAAGCACAGTAACAATATTCTTGGGTGGGCCAGGCGAGGGGACTCAATTGCATGCAGACTGCCCGTATTTCACAGTTAGCTAGATTAAGTGCCAACTTGCAATATTGAAGACCCTACGCGACATGGTTTTGACACTCGAATTTTGCATGAAGTACTGAAGCATTCAAGCTTTTTGTATTGATGGTCACCAATTTGAAAAGGTGAGTTGAACGGGAATTTCAATCACGTTGATCCCACTAAGGTCAGCGTTTCTTCTCTCACCAATTTGAGTTTGAATCAACTAGTCAACAATGATGATATGGTCAAGCAATTGGGTACATTGTTTTGTCTAATTAGTGTGGGTTATCATTTGGAATTAGGTGTTGCTATAACTTTTTGTTGAAGTATCATTTTGTACCCAAATAAAAGAAGTATGCAACATTGGGTCTCATGTGTTTAAAATTAATATTTTGGCGAATTTGTTAACTAATCATCTTTGAGTTGTGTGGGACCTTGCAGTTCTTCAACCCGCCATATGTCATTGAACAAACAAAAATGATAGCTCATTTACACATGCAGTGTGACCGCGAGTTTTAAAACATCCGGTTTCACCTCTCCAGTTTGACATGACTTTTCATGAAAACCTCTGGTTTTGAAATGGAGACCGGTGGGCCAAGGCAAAATAATTTGGGCCTTGACATGTGACCTTGAAATCAAGCTCCTCGAGGTTAGGCACATGTCAAAGGACAAAATTATTTTACCTTGGCCCACAAAACTGCATTCAAAACCGACATTCTAAACGTGTATGGCCTCCTCTTCATCCAACATGAAAGCCATGAAATAGCATGCATCCTATAGATTGCCATTTGCAGTTCATTTGATACCATAATTAACTTCAAAGACTATGAACTACTCTAGTTCAAGTCGTTTGAAATAAATCGTCCACAAACCAATAGAGGGTTTATGTTGGATAAATGAGAGGTGCACTCATATGTGACAATTCCCTGTCACTTTTGAATAGAATTGGATGGTTAAACTAGAAGTGAGGTCTCCAATGCTTATTTTTCGGGTCAAATATGCTTAGATTATAATTTTCACAGTAGGTGTAATAAGGGGTTTCCAACACTTTCACCTTCAACTGAACATGGTTACCACGGATCTTTGGTCCAAATGACTTATTTACACCAAAATTGTTACAGAAAGATACGTGACCTTATTGTAGGCATTTCCAACTCCACACACTTACAATTTTGGCCATTGGATTAGGTCATGACTTCATTGATATGGTTATTAATTATGAATCACAAAGACTTGCCACCTCAATTTTCAGCATTAAAACTTGACATGCAAAAATAAGAGCTCAAAATGATGATTCCCTTTCTCGTTAAGTGACGACAATAGGCTCTACCAAATATGTTGATTATTGATTACTGAACCTAGATTGATGAGAGAGGGAAAGAGACAACACCAACTTCTAGTGTTGGCATGAACAAGGGATGCTTCACCTTGATCATAGTCGTGAGCTCATACGTAAATTGTAGCAAGTTTATGGAGCAACGCATGTGTCGGTGTATATAATTTGAACACGTTACTCAGTCCAATCTCATTGTAACATGATTCTCTTTCTTTTTGCTTTTGTCCTTTCTCAAGTACAAGCCGTGCCATGTACCACTTGAATAATAGGTGTCCAAAAGTGACCACATATATAAGACCACACAAGGCCCGCATTGTTTATAGTGCACTCGAGTTTATCCAAATAGGTACTAATGTCATGCCCACACTAGGACCAGTCGTTCCTCCTTGGCAGCATGAGGAGTTCCTTTTAGTAAGGACAGTTCATCTCTTTCCAAGATTTAATGCTATCAATAAGGACTTTTTGTCCTACTCACAATAACCTCATTGTGTGTAATGTGTTATAGTTTTACCCGTTCACTTCACTACATGCAAGACATAAACTCCTATCAAGATGGAAACCCTTCCACGGTTGTGGCCCAATCGTTGGTCCTAGTGTGGGCATGCTATAAGTTTTGACCATTTATCACACCTGAAATGCTTCCACATGACTTATACCATGCCCACATTAAGACAAGTCGATGGTCTTGATAGAAGGTGGAAGAAGTCCCTCTTGATAGGGAAAGTGGGCTGGGGCGAAACAACCCGTACACTGGTCCCTTGGAGGCAAGGGTTTAGGCAACCAACAAGGAACAAGTGTATGGGTTGGTTCGCCCAAATCGGGAAAGTGCATCTCCCTTTGAAATTCAATTCTACTAGTAAGGATTTTTTGTTTTACTCACTGTAACCTCAAAAAAATAACATATTACAATTTCGCCAACGCATACAAGATGAGACCTGATTTGGGCGAACCAACCCATACACTCGTTCCTTGTTGGATGCCTAAAACCTTACCTCCAAGAAACCAGAAGAAGAAGAAGAAGAAGAACTCCGGTCTCTGGAGGAGACCGGAGTGAATAAAGTGTCTGTTCGTAGAACATCCTAGGCCATGCCTTACGGCATTAGCGTTAGATGTAAAACTACTTCGCCCTTTGCAGGACGTAGACACTATATTTGGTAACCAGTAATAAGTTCCAGTTAGTCGGTTATTATGTTTGGGGTAGTTAGTGGGGGGATCTGTATCGGGTTGGGCGTTTTATTTATTTATGAGAGGTCTTGGAGATCATTGATAGTTTGTTGATTTTCTAGCCTTCGTTTGTGGACTAATATGGAATGTGCATATTGTGTGGCAATTATGTTTCCAAGAAACCAATATACAGGTTGTTTCGCACCAGCCATGAGAACTCCTATCAAGATGAATACTCTCCCACTAGCGTGGGCATGGTCTTAGTTATCAAGTTGGCACTTGGATCTAGCCCAGGTTGGGGTTCCAACACAATAGGGATTCTCTTCGTCTTAATTTTCGACCTCTACTACTAGAGGGCCACCTACTTTTTCCGAAAGCTAATAAAAGTAAGACAGGAATGACCCATGGCCGCCACGTGTCACCGTGCCATTGGGAATATGTCATTCCCAAGACACCCAGAAAGGGCGGATAGAGTCTGTGCCGCGGCTACCTGTCACCCTACTCTACGAACTTGCACACGGTTCGATATATAGATTTCCCTTCATTCACGTCATGGAATCCGGTTCTCGGATTCATCCTCCCAACTCTATACTAAATATTGTATTTAGTGTCATATGGTATTTTATGTCACTTGTGGGTACATTTCTAGTGACACTTCTTATGAATAAGTTTACAAGCATCGTCATCCCCGCTTAAGCCATGCTCACACTTACTTGGTGGGCATAGCCAGCACATAGCTCCCACTAGTATGGGGCAATCCTAGGTTTCACATTTGAAATGTAAGTGAGAGGCTATTTGAATGTAATAGCCCACCCACACTTACTGGTGCGGGCCACCAGTGAACGGTGAGTACCAACACTGGTTGCAACCAGTGGCTCTCACTAGTTAAACTAGCTCTAAAAGTGGCCCTTGCTGGTAGGAACCGTTCATTGGTGGCCCGCACCAGTAAGTGTGGGTGGGCTATAAGCCATGGGTTACTCTTGTAACTTACTTGGGTGGGAACTACACCAAGACTACACAAAATATTGTAGTCCTATCAAGGCAGATGGTTCTTAGATGGTTAGTTATTTCGATTAGCCCACTTCCCCTAGGCTATGAAACATGCAATTGGTAAAAGATGGTTGGCAAATTTGAATCGAGACCGTATCACTATCCTCATAATTGTTGGAGCTCATGTAAATATCTCATACATTATCAAACTGAAAATTCCCGTGCTCGCTAAATAATCGTATAGTCCCCTCCCCCCCGATCATGTTCACTATTGAGTCTAGAATAATCATCATATTTTGAGCACACAACCCAATTTTTTTTGATTGCATGTGTTTTGGTACCTGTTCTTGGAGCCACAACAAACTAGATACCACTCAAATACAAGTGTCCTAACCATAAACTTAACCAAATAAGGGTTGTCTACCTTACACCAAATAGTCCTATTAACATGGGTTATCATTTGGAGTCACATGTTGTTAAAATTTCTTGGTATTATCATGTTTTTTTACTCAAAAAGTTAAACAAGAAGTATACACGTCAAGGAATAGGTCTGAAATAACTTACTAGGTTAAAAAAATATAGCAACACATGACTCTATTAAATGATAATCCACACTAATATAATTGATTGATGTATTAACTACGCTAGGTAAACATATGGGTTTAGTGCGGCACTAAAATTGGTGGGGCATGTTAAGTTTGAATGGTCTTCATGAGTTGTCATGAAGCACCAAATGTCAAGCAACAACTTCTCTAGTTGTCACCCAACGAAACATTAATTATGACAATTACAAGATAATGTGGGCCGAAGATGAAGAGTGTGGACTGTTTGTTTGGTGCAATGTTGAATTGAACCAAAGTCATTGTTGCATTGGTAAGGTGTCTTACCCTCAAGCCCTAAGCGCTTTTGTCAATTTCATATTACACGAGTATAAATATCGTATGATATGAAATCTTTAAAAAAAAATTGTTTTTGTTTTTTGTAATATTTTTCGATCTTTTTTTTTAGCAAAGTAGGGTAACCCTCCAAGATGAGAAGTTATCACTATGTTGCAACAATTCATAATATCGTAATGTATATTCATGCTGTACAATCTCAAAAGATTGCAATGACACTCATGTTCACACCACTTCAATCGCAGAGGGGTGCTTGTCTTTGGAATGATGCTTGTCACCACTTCAATAAATGATCAAAATTACAAATCACACTAAGTGCCAAATCCTATAAACAATGTACATTTGTTGAAAATAGAAACCCAACATCTACTTGTGTTCCATCTACTACAATTCGGAGTCCAAATATTCCTAACAATCATAACTTAAATTTTTAGAACATTTATTTTTTAGTAAATATTTGATGAAAAGTATAGAGAATTAATCGCCTATCCAAAACAAAGGTGCATAATAACATTGTTCCTATATACGCTATGGTAAGTCAATTTTTCTCTTAGAATTTGACAATGAAAGTAACATTAGAAGGCCCAAATTAACCTAGAAGGACTTTTAGTTAGAACATTTATGAGACGACATCCAATCTGATAGGTTGTGGGTCTGTGTGGTGGGAATCAGGACCCCCTCCCTACAACTCTACCCCTGGGGAATCGTAGATACTGAGTCCAAGATGTACCCAATGTTTAGATATTTGAATCTCACATGTACGTAAACGAAAGATTAGGGCTCAACACCCTCCCTACCTACTCTACTGCATAGCTCATTCGAATCCTAGATACGGAATCTAAGATCTATATTACCCGCTGATTGGATTCCCTAAGATGTACACCTACGGAAGATCAGAGGTCTGTGTGGTTGCTGAAATCGGGATCCAAGGTCCCCACCACCGCAGCCGACGTCGCTCACAAAGTGAGCAGTAGCGATGGCAGATCCTGTATTCTACCAAGACTTGACTACTGGCAGGTGAGTAGAAGGAGGGCTCTGGAATCAGTGGAAAAGAGAGAGAGCGGAGTCTTGGCTTCTTAGTTTTCAATTTCCAAGTCGAGCTCTGCTCTCTGCTCCTCGTTCTCCGCGAAATTTCAGACTCTTTTTTCGTCGCTTGTCGGCTGCTTTTCGCTTCTGGAAGAGTCCTGTGCAGCTTTTCTTGGGCTCTTCTTCTCTGTGACAGACTATTTCAGTGGCACTTCTCTCGGGTGCAGTATCGGTGGCAGGATTCAAGAAGTGTGTCTTGTGTGTGGAAGTAGCGGTGTGGTGTTATAGGTTGTGTGCTTGGGAGGTAGTGATATAGTGAGTGAGGTTTTTGGGGGTGTGTGTGTGTGTGTGCGCGTTTGGAGATTGTCAGATGGCCGGAGCTTGTCACGTGCAGTGCTCGGTACCGGCCATAGCGACGCCAATGCCGTTGAAGACGAAGACGAAGTCTGTGGAGCCTCGTGAGGCGGGGCGCAATGGAGGGGGATACAACCTAGGGTTTGTGGAATTCAAGCCGACGAAGACGGCGGGAAGGGAAAGGGAGGAATACGCCGCAGACCTTCACGTTGGCACCACGGGTGTGAAGCTCGCGAACCCACCGTGCACGCTGGCGTTTGTGTACGGGACGTTGAAGCAGGGGTTCTCGAATCACTGGTTGATTGAGGATGTGGTCTCCAAAGGCCACGCTCGCTTCATAGGTGTTGCCAAGACGAAGCAGAGGTATCCGCTGGTGTGCGGGCCGTTTCAAGTGCCGTTTCTCCTTGACATGCCCTCCCGCGGATTACACGTGAAGGGCGAGGTCTACGCGGTGGGTCTTCTCATTCCTTATGTTTCTCTCCCCTTGTACATTTTGACTTCGTGTCTCGATTTGAGATCAGTAGTAGCACTCGCTTGTGTATTTCAAGGCCTGTGCACTTTGGCCGTGTCTTCCCAACTCAGTCATGTTGTTTACTTTTCCTTGCAGATCTCTCATCGTCTTCCTATCTGTTTGTTTGTAGCGGAATGGGTGTGGTTTGTATTGTATTATGTTGAGGATTCCAATTCTTTCACTTTCGTCGACTCAATTGCTCTGTTCCATCAGGTTGACAGTAGTGGTCTTCTCATTCGTTTTGTTCCTCTCCCTGTGCATTTCCTGGATTGTATAACTTTGTGGTTCGATTTGAGAATAGTAGTAGCATCCACCTGCGTATTCTAATTTGCGTGCACTTTGACCATGTCTGTTCAACAGAGTTATATTGTTTTCTTTTACTTGCAGATCCCTTTGGCTTTTCGTCTGTGTGTTTGTTGCGGAGTGATTGTGGTTGTAACCTTTTATATTGAGGATTTTAATTTTTTTACTGTCACCTTTAGCTGACTCAATTGCCATGTTCCACCAGGTTGACAGCACTGCCGTTGAATTGCTGGACGAGTTGGAGGGCGTTTCAAAGGGTCACTATGTTCGAAGGCCACTTAGTTTGACGTGTTTGCAGTCGCTCTTGGTGCAGAGTTCTGTTGATGAAATTGAGGCTCAGGCGTACTTCGCTGCGGGACCACTGACGCAAGGTTTGGCGAGTGCTCCCCATATCGAGGCCTATACCAAGAAAGAGACGGTCAACTATATCCGAAGGAACGACAGGCCACAGAACCGAACTTTCTTGGAACATGTACACCACTGGATCGATGTCCAAGAGTCTGTGACTGTGCGTGTGTGAGCATGTCTACAGCCCCTCGGGTTCCTTTCGAATTGGAGGATCTGACTCCGAGATCTTCGGGTTAAGATTGCCAATAGAGCTGGTGAGGAAGTTATATTAAAGGCACGCATGAGGTGACCACCAAGGGATTCTCATCTCGTATTAGCTGGAGCAAGATATGGATGCTACTTTCAACAGTTACCATAGAAGCGGATGGTGACATTCGCATTGCTGGCATATGTCTTGAGAATTTATTGAAAATCTAAGGAGTCCCAGTCTCGGTCAACATTTAGACGGTCAGAATTTTTGGGGACCAAATTCCAAAGGAAGCATGGTTTCCGTGTTCGGCAGCCGATGCAAAAGTGTATCGGCAGATGCCGAGTTATCAACCTCTTCTCGGTACAACTTGATTCCTTACCCTCAGGTGAAATTCGTCGACATTACACTCAGTGCACAAGCGTGATGCTCCGGCCGGAGAAGATACCTTTACTTAAGCTATGGAGTTCTTTCTACTTCCGGTCTGGTGGATGGCAGTCAGCAGTTTTGTATATCACATCCCATCCAGTGTTGCACAAGTTGTATATATATTAATAAATCCAAACAGCTCGCCTGTTGAAATTTGCAATACCTGTGCTGAATGTTGAAGGTGTTTGGTTCTGGGTTACTTTGCACTGTGTACAAGATGCTTTTGAATTGCATCATAGGTTCTGAGAATGGCTTGGATTTTCAGTGTAGGTGAGTTCTGTTCTGCATGTGTGCTGAACTTGTTAAAACGATAGAATGGGTTTGAACCAGTCGTACATGTGGACAATTGGGGCATATTGTGGTAGTGATAACAATTTGGTAAGCCTATCTGCCATTAAATGGATGTTATGTAGAAATTTGGCTCCCATTCGTTTACAATTGGATTGTACGTGATCATAAAGAAAGAAACGCCGGTACCTATGAACATTATGATGTAGTTATATCCCTTGATGACTTGAACTCAGTTGTGTAGCACTGGAGATCTATTGGGGCTTGCATACATTCTCTAAGCTGAATTTTGTTAGTGTAGGACATGCTTGTGTCATAGACTTTGCAGCTTTTCCGCAGAGACTATGAATTAGAAATTTAGAGTGGTCATCACAGCCGCCTGGTAATTTTACATCTGGGCTGTGAAGTGTTGTCTGCTTTGTGAAGTGTAGTTTGTGAAGGACATCTGGTCATCCATCTGCACTCCACATGGGATTGGACTATGATTTGCTGGAAATTGGCCACTCCCCAACGCAACTGAATCTCAAACATAGAACCAGGTGGTCGACATCTCTCACTTTTCAGTAGTGTATCCTCAGCTCTGCTATTGGGCCAGATGTTCATGGCCCAGATCTCCTCTCAAATGCTTTCCACATAACTTGAAGTCTATTGATACTTGCCCTGTATCTCCTGATATAGTATAGGACAGTCATTCATAAATTGAATCGAACCAGAAATAGTGGCAATTCATTATGGCAGGTGACTCACACCTTTGAAATCAAATCCGCAATAAAGGCACTTAAGTAGGACAGCAGATCAGACTACAACACATGAACTGTTAATGCTGGTTAGCACATTGATTTATCCCAATTAGTGTGTGTTACTATTTGGAGTTATCAGTCCTATAACTATTCAACAATCATGTAATATTTGCCAAGCAAAGACATTTGTGTTCTATAATGTCTAAACAACCTATTGAACTTTTGTTAGTAAAAATTTGAACTCTTGAGTAAGATATTATTTCTCTACGTAACTCTGAAGAGTAACATGCACTAATTGGGATGATCAATGTAGTATAAATGAATGTTCTATGGATATTTAAGGTAAGTAGGTTGTAAAGGATATTTCAACTTATATGAAGCAAGCAATTACTCGGTAGCAAACCCTAATCATGCCCATAGTGACCAACATAAAAACTTGACCCCTTATAGGTTTGTTGTTGATTCATCTTAAATGACCTTGACTAAACTAATTCAAGCTCTTTAAAGTTAATTCAAGTGTCAAATCAACTTTAAAAAATAACCACCATGCTAATTCTATATTAAAGCTTTTATGTTGGATGAATGAGAGGTATGCTTGTATATGATGATTCCCCCTCACTCCACTCAAATGTGGCAGCAAATTAGCATGGGCATCAAAACACCTTCCCTCAAATAGAAAGCCCAACATGCCCTTCTTCATGACAACAAGCTTATTTAAGAGAGAGAGAGAGAGAGAGAGAGAGAGAGAGAGAGAGAGACCCTTGAATAGTATGCAACCTGGAGATTTGACATTGGAATCAACTTCAAAGACCCCAAAGATAGTATACTTGAGGTCATTTGAGATGAATCGGCAACAAACCTATACGGAATTTACATATTGAGTGGAACAACGTAGGTAGGGAGTCCAACTCTTTGTGGAGGGTTGTCTTGGTGGTTTGGGGGTTTGGGGATTGTCCTTGGTAGGTGGTGTGGGGGCGGTCCTTGGCTTGGGTGGGTCCGGTGGGTTGTCCTTGGTTGGGTTGGGTGTTGTTATCTTTTACGTGCCATCTATTAGGTTGATGGAGATGTAGTTTTGGCCACCCTATCGTGAGAAGGTTTCATTGTGGCGAATGGGGTGAAGGGCTAGGCCTTGCATGAAGTGTGCCTAGTTGTTGTCTTCTTAGTTAGAGGTTTGGGGAGTGCCATCATGTATGTAGCCAACTAGGAGGATGTCTCTATTGAAGTCCCCTGCTCATATCACTTTGTGTGTAGGAAGATAAGATATTGCCCCTAGAAATGAATTATACTTAACCCCTATCATCTTGTAAATATAATGGCACAAAGAAGTGCCTTAATTGGTTTTTTGTATAATATTTTCTTCTTACTTTGAATATGTTTTCTTCACATTTTCCATTTTCTCTCTTCTTGACATGCCAAAATGAGTTTGACCCTCATTCATATAGAATATTTTTTTGTTCAAACCTCCACACTATTTCCAAGCGTTCATTGAAAGCTCATTGAACATGGAAGGTCTTGTATGCAAAACAATTGACTCCCAACCAAAAGCCACATAACTTTACTCGGCCAATGAGTTATGTTCACTAGAAGAAATCTTGTCCATTTCAACCCTCCTTGCGACTAGGCCATCAAGACTAAACCAATAAAATGCATAAACAAATCAATTCGGTTGGGAATCGGGTGGCACCTTGCACTAAGAAAATGCATAAACAAATCAATTCGGTTGGGAATCGGGGGGCACCTTCCATGGGTACACCACGGGTACCTTCCAGTTGCCTACCAATTGAATTGTTTATGCATTTTCTTGGTGTGAGTCGCGATGGCCAAGGGTTGAAATGGACACGATTTCTTCTAGTGGTTCATGGACCCCATAGTAGATTCGAGAATAAAGCCTCTAGATGCCGGAATCCCGGTGTAATCTAAAGTTAGGATAGTTGAACACAACTCATCAACTAAGTAATGTTATGCATGTTGAGTTAAAGGAGAAATAAAATAAAAGTAATGTCAGGGTTTGATTTGCACACCGATGTGAATGGGAGCCCGTTCCTCTATACCGTGTTCATGTTTGACCAAGCATTACCGTAAGGGTACTTCCTTCCTCTTGGAAGGTGGGCTCCTTTAGTTTTCATGAAAGAGCGCGGTACCTATCGTCTAGGGGGGGTCTATAGGGGGTTGTTTGTTGTCTAGCTTCCTTTTGTTTAGTATCAGGTATGTGAGGTATTTAATGGCAATTTGGTGTAGATGTTTCATAAGTGTTTTGATCTCTTTTTTGGGTATTTTAAGTTTTTCTAAGTTTTTAATTGGTTGTTCGTGGATAGCCCCTCTAACACCTGCTGTAATGGTGATGAGAGGGTTGACTTGCCAACCGGCTGTTCTAAGTGTTTGTATGAGTGGGTTGTAGTTGGCTGCTTTTTCACCATGCGCGGTATTTGGGAATCTGTCGTGGCAGTATGTGAATTCAATGAAATGTATGACGTTTGGTGGGGTTGGCCCTAGCCGGGGGGAGGTGGCTATCTGTGGGAGTGCCTTGAACGCATAGTATGTCCGGTCTAAGTCTGACTAGGCATGTGCAGGGTGGGGTGGGGTGGGGTGGGGTAAAGGAGAAATATACTAAGCACCTCAAAAGATGACAATTTTATTCTTTCTTGAAGTGCCCACTTCTGTGCCAAGCCACATATGATTGTGACTAAGTCACCCGCTATTGCACCTCAACTGCCTATTCCCATGCCCAAACAAGATATTTATTATAACCAATTATCATTTTTTAATCAAATCAAGTCGTGAAGTATAGAATTACAAATTATAATTTGTTGTTCTCTGCTATGGATTGATCACCTGAAGCTCGAGATTAGGGCCACCTCACCTATTTTATTTGGGTAAAGAAAATAAGTGTTCTAAGGATATAACAATCTTGAGAGTGCTTGGGTCCAACCCTTGATTGAGGAATAGAATTGCCCGCTATGCAAATACATGGGCCTAGAATATGGGGGGTGTTAGGGTACACATAAGCATCGTGGACAGATGTCTCAAGAACATAACATTCTATAGTACATTAGAGAGTGCTTGTCTTCAAAGAACATCTCCTTAAGGATATCCAAGTACATGTTATGCAAGATTCTTTCTAAGGCATGTTATCAAATGAATATGATACTAACATTATGATTTGGTGATGCTAAAGTCAAACCATGTATTGTTTAGAAAGAGAGCATATGTCTCTTATGAATGTGTTGATAGCTTTGGGGTCCATTGCCTAGTAAGTATATTTCCATTGATACTTTTGGTGGGTGGTGCAATGGTGCAATGGTGCACTTGGTGCGATGGTGCAATACCTCAAGAATGTGTTGGGTATAGGGTAATTGGGTACATTACTTGGTACGCTTATTTCCATTCATTATTCTAGCAAGTGAAGGCCACTTGGTGTGATTAGTGCAATTATACCTTGAAAGTCGTTATGGTGCAATACCTCATGAATGTAATCGTGGGGCCAATTAGTAACCATATTTTGGTTGATTGTTACAGCAGGTGAAGACTGCTTGGTGCATTTGTGGAAATACCTTGAAATGTTCTGGTGCAATCCTTGAAGAATGTAAAAGAGTCCAATAGCAAGCATATGCCATTGACTATTTTAGTGGGCAAAGACCACTTGATGCATCAGTGCAATACCTTGAAACGTTATCGGTACAATACATCAAGAATGTAAATGGGGTAGCTTACCTAGTAAGCATATGTCCATGGATTCTTTTAGTGGGTGAAGTTCACTTGGTGCAAATACCTCAAATTGTTATGGTCCAATACCTCAAGAATGTGATGATTTGTTAATAGTTATTAAGAGTTACCTTAACCAAAGTAGCATTAAAATAGAAGTAAATAAGAAAGGATAAGGGTTAGTCAAAAAAGAAAGTTAGAAAAGGATAAGAGAAAAGGTTATAAGGAAGAAGAATTATTGTTGAAGGAGTGGTTGGGACTTGAAGTAGGGAAGTTGAGATAGAGTGAGAAAAATATTTAAGAGGAAAGTGAACATTATTGGGTGTGACGTAATTTTGTATGAAGGTTTTTGACTAGGTTACCATTTTGAAGAAATGTGTTGAAGTCTTTTTAAGTAGGTGCATCAAGGAAGGATTTGCTAGCTATGTTGAATGAATGTTAGGATGATAGCATTGCCTCTTATTTGAATGATATCTGGTAGTAGTGAAGGGAAGTAGTCAAGTAAATGAGGTCCCGATGAGCTAGCTTAGGAGATGATTACTATCACATAACCACAATCAAGGCAAAGGGTAGTTTGGGAAACGAGAATTGGAATAGCATGAGATACAAGAAGAACTAGTAAGGGGTTTATATTGTGTGGGCAAGGACATAAGTACTTAGTAAGTTTCTATGGAGTAGAGTTAGTCTACTGGGTGTTTGGAACGTTAGGACTAGAAGATACGACCTTATGCCAAGCTTACGGTACTACGGGGAACATTAGAGTAAAGTAATTAGGTAAGGAGATGACGACATGTACCAACACCGGTAGTAAGAGAGGAGTTGGTAGCAACCTTAAGCATCTAGTCCTAGTAATTAGACCGGATCATATGTGGACCTGACACGCGTAGGGTCATGAGGTAAAATTGGTGGCGGTAGCGTCACAAATGGTGATAGGTAATATACTAAACTGGCGGTAGCTCGGTAGGGTAGAGGACGAGAAGCCGGTAGGACTTAGAGATGAATGGGCTATATAAACAACATTACCAGTATTGCAATAGAACCGGTAAAGTGATAGAGGGATAGTATTACATAAGGGAGTAGGGCCCGGGAAGAATACCCGGTTCTACCATGGGTTGAACAAAATATTCTTCAACATGGTCCAATACGTATCAAGCCCACATTATAGCATGCAAGTGGTTCCCAAACACCCAATTACTAGGTGTAGTGGACTTTTGAATCCTTGTTGCTTCCACGAGGATTGATTTAACATGTTGACATGTAAATAAATATGGTTTATAACCAATGCTCATATGGATCACTAGGAAGCGACACATCAATAATAAGGCTCCAATTAAGAATGCAATGGGGTTCATTGCCTAGTAAGCATATGTCAATGGATTATTTTAGTGGTGAAGGCCTACTTGGTGGAACTTTGGTGCAATTATTATGGTTTTAATGTGATGGTCCCATATGTATTAGGCCCACATTATAGATGACAACTGGTTCCCAAACACCAATCATTGGAAGTAGTTGATTTTTGGAACCTTGTTACTCTAACAAGGTCCGGTTTAGCATGTTACATAACACTGGTGTATAAATTTGGTTTATAATTCATGCCCAAACAGACATATGGTCATAGAAGGTCGCTTCCACTAGGAAACAACATGTCAACAATAAGCCTCCAAGAACCGACTACATCAAGAATGCAATGCAATGAGGTAGGAAGTATGCCTACCCTGTCACATGGTAAAATGGGATTAAGGTAAGGAAGAACGGGCTCCCATTCACATTGGTGCAAATAAAAGCACCGATGTTATTTTTATTTTATTTTATGCAATGGGGCACATTAGCTAGTAAGGTGGATGTGTCTTAAGTGGCTCATTTTCTTAATCGGGCCCCTATATTTGATTGGTATGTGATTCAATGTGGGTCAAAGAGTAGACATCGTAAAGACACATGTTCAGTAGAGATTGGACTATGTCTTCAAATATGAATAACTATTCTACAATCAATAGTGAACACAATTGAGAGGACCTAGTATGTATCTAGTTAAGAAATCCACAAATATGCACTTCCGATAATCATAACTAAATCAAGGGAGGTCCAATTTTCAATCTGGTTTTTGCAGATGTTTCATTGTAGATTTGCTAATGCAACACAAGTAGTTTTCTTGTGTAAACATAATCCGTAAGAGTTGGAGAACATGAAAAACAAGCCCAATGACACCCCCATACCTGAAGCATAATTCCATTGGTATGAGTTTAGTGGGTGAAGGCCACTTGGTGTGATGGTGCAATACGTCGAAAAACACGTAGAGCCAAAGGAAGGGAGAAAAGAGAAGAGAGCCTCGCTGGAGCCATGACTCGAAGAAGACAAGCGTCGGAGTGGCGGAAAAGCTGAGGAGCTATGGCGTTGCCCATGGAGCAATTGAAGGAGCAGGGCAACCAAGCGGTCCGGCAGGGCGACTTCGCGGCGGCTGCCTCGCTCTACACTCGCGCCATCCAAGCCGCAACAGAAAACCACTCCGCAGCTGACGTCGCCGCGCTTCATAGCAACTGCTCATTCGCAAATTTGAAGCTACAAAACCTAGCTGAGGCCGTAACGGAGGCGAACCGAGCGGTGGAGAAAAACCCTAACTGGAGTAAAGGACATTTCCGGCTAGGGGAGGCTTTGTTTGCATCGAAAGACTATTGCGGTGCAGAGAGAGCTTATGTGAAGGCATCCGAGCTTGCACCGGAAGACGCAACCATCAAGAAGAAGGTAACCCTAACGCGGGAAGCTATGGCTACGGGAGGGTTCTACTTCCGGCAGCTGCTGGCGGGGCGTGATTTTTGCATCAATCCTGCGAATATTATCGAACGGCAGATATTTAGCAGCGCTAAGCAGATGCAGAATTATGTGTATTTGGTTGGCGATGCGAGGACGCGGGAGGCTGTTGTGGTGGATGGGGCGTGGGATGTGAAAGGCATTAGAGCGTTTCTTGCAGCTGAGAGTATGAAACTGGTTGGAGCTGTGGTGACACATTACCATTTTGACCATACGGGGGGCACTCCTCCCCCTCCCTTTGACCAGCTTGGGATCAAAGTGCCTGGGATTAGGGAACTCGCGATTGAGGATAAGCTGCCTGTGTATATTAACAAGCATGAGGCTGCCACTGTGATGAAAGCCAACGGTGTTCCGTCTGAGAACATGGAATTGCTTGAGGATGCTGCTGAGGTCTCTGTTGGTGGTGTGAAGCTAAAGTTTATCCACACTCCGGGACATACTCCTGGTAGTCAATGTATCCAGATTGCGCAGCCAGAGGAAGACATCTTGATCTCAGGTATTTTGTTCATTCTCCGAGATGGTCGAAACTCGAATTTCTGAAACGGAGTTTTCGAATAGGTAGTTTTTGTTGTCATGGGCAGTGGTGGTGTGGATTACAGTGAGGATAATTCAAGTTAACTCAATTCTGATTATTCTGGAAAGAAGAAACGTGGATGCTGGTATAGATAGTCTCAGTAGTCCTCGCTATGTCACCTCGTTTTCTCTTGATTGTTTCCATTTTGTCAATGTGAGCGTCTCGGCGATGTTCATTTGAGTTGCTGCTGCTTGCAATTACCACTCTGTTCCACAACTTATCTTTGAAAGGAGCAGGTTGAGGGAGAGTTTTCTACTGGTTAGGGTTTCACGTCCACATAAATCTTATAAAGGGCTATCCTTCCTGGTGTTTGAAGGAAGATTCCTTTTTGAAAACTAGCTTGAATTCCATAGCTTTTTATTCAGATTGACTGATTCTAATGTACTTCACTCTCCGTAATGTTTCCCATCACTCCAGATGTTTTAAAATCTGGGGTAGTGTAATATTGTGTTGTATAGCTCTGATGCAGATGTTTGTTTTTCAGGTGACACTCTCTTCATTGGTAGTTGTGGACGTTTGGATCTACCAGATTGTGATTCCAAAGCTATGTACAGCAGCTTACAGAAGAAGCTTGCGGGTTTGCCATCAAACACACGGGTATACCCAGGTCATGACTATGGAGGGCCATACACCACTATTGCTCAGGAGAAGGCTCGGGGTTTCTTGAAGCCTATGGCACAAGATCAATGGTTGCGCATGCACGGCCATTGAATTGAACATGTCAGGAGAAGTAAGTTCTGTTTTGTACATTCTGGTTCCAGACAAGATTCCTCAACAGGATTGTGGGCTCGGATCCCTGTTCGAGTACCTTAGCTCAAGGCTAAATGTTCAAACTTCATTGAGCTCCTATCCATTTGTAGTTAGGAATCAGGTAAGAGGTTAGTAGTGCAGGCAGTGGTCAACAAGTTGACTGCGTCCTGAAGATCATAGCAGCCTAGCACTTTGTGACACAGATAGTGAAGGTTATTCAGAGCCCACTTAGAAATCTCTATGTTGATGACAGCCATCAGAACATGGAATATGTAGAAATGAGGTTATGCCCTGTATTTATTATTTGAAAGTGCTGTGCTTTTATCTTCACTTGTCTCATCTCACTTGAACTCAAATAGTTGTGGCTACCTCACATCCACTAAACTAAGCTTCAAGGTTATGAATTACCTGCACTGGAGAAAATTTGGGTACAGGAATTGGGTCAAATATCTTGAGAATATTTCGTTTCTGCTATTGATACATTTTGTTACCCTCTGGGCAAACTTTGTGCAAGGCAGGAGGGTGACATAGCCCAGTTATGTTTAGGCATCCTCCTGCCTTGGGCAATTTGTATAGAAGGCTAAATCCACCATAATTTTGAAATAACTTGTATATCTGGTCATCAGGGACTAAGATATCAACAATGTGATGCAAGTGAAGCTCTGCTTGTAGCACCAGACTGCATTGGATGCAGTCGATCCTGCTCTGAAGTAATGAATATCACTCAAATGCACAACGTTATCCTTCCAATAGCCAGTTAACTTCAACATACAAGCCTAAGTGGCCTATTGAATAGAACATTAGGTCAAACTATGGCCATTGGTTGAACTAAGCTCGTGGCTACCTGCCAAGTTGTACATGATTATTATTTCCTACTGAGATTAGAGGAAGGCCAAATGAAACCTTTTAAGGAGATGTGGGAAAGCATTAGAGTTATCTGTAAAGTCCCTCAAAGAGGGATCAAACCTTGAGTTTGGTCCTGGTTTCGGCAACATGACTATTCTCGACACTCTCTGACATCATGTCTTGATGTCAATTTCTGATTTTAGGATCAAAGTTTGAAAATTCCAATTTCGAGCATTGGAACTTTGCGTCCTGTTTTGCATGCTAGATTTAGATTTCTCAATTATAGGGTTCAAAGTGAGTTTCGGCGAAAGTTGTGAAGGTTTGGTGAAGGGTGGAGAGTTCAGAGTCCCTCAACTTTCGGAGTAACCAGGTTCTTCAACTTCGACTTCAGCACCTCAACTTCACTCGAATTTGAGGTATTTTTGTCACAACCTGAGAAATTGTAGATGGCCGAGCATGGTTTCTTTCATTCAACGAAAATCATCTGGATCTCAATTCAGCCTAAGAAACTTGACGATAGGAGGTTATCAAACATGAGGAGTTGAAGCTATGAAAGATTAAGCCTGAAAGCCATTTGTGCCAAAACTCACTTGCTTAGCACCGCAACGGTTACTTTTTCCACTGAAATTCACACACAACCCATTCATTCCAATGAACGGGGAGAACTGACTGCTAGTTACAGATGAACCAGTTGAGTTTGAGAAATATCCGGTTGAAGTTCAAGACTTCAGGAAAATTACTGATCGTTTAAGAGGAATCTATGGAATTTACCTCAAATTAATGGAGAAGAACCGAAAAATGACAATATGTAACCAGTTGAACTTGGAAAACACTAGGATTTTGACCAATTATGCCCAAAAATCTCCCTGGACACTGATTCATTCACCAGTGCAATCTACACGCAATCATCTACATTGTCCAAATTCTACCAATTTGGAGTACGGAGTCCCTGGCTGGGGCGAAACAACCCGTACACTAGTTCCTTGGAGGCAAGGGTTTAGGCATCCAACAAGGAACGAGTGTATGGATTGGTTCGCCAAAATCCGGAGTCCCTCAACTTTGGAGTAACCTGGTTCTTCGACTTCGACTTTGGCTAATCCTGTCCCAACTGCAACAGGTTGGGGTGGCAGGTTGGTGGGCCACCTGGCCTATTCCCAGCATCTTCAAAACGGGGCAACTTTACCGTAATTCTACTAGGTAGACTGCGAAAAGAGGGTTTCATCTGGTTTACTTTGCGGATAACTCTATTGTGCAGCTGATCTTTACATCTCTTTTTAGCTGCTACTTGTAACTCCAAGGATTGCCATAAAGCACTCAAATATTGGTCCCTGAAGATTGACCATATAAGGCCCACATAGGATCCAACTAGTGATGGTTTTGGGAGGTGGAGGATGACCATGGAGTGGTGGAGATACCCATGCAAGCTTCCACACTAAGTGGATGGATCTTAAATGGCATAGAATTTTCTTGTTTGCCATAGAATTCAACTCCGATTTGCGAATTCTAAATTTTGGTTGATCCGTGAATGTAGATGGAGAAATCTAAGTTCCATCACACAGTTTTGGAGCATACCTTGAACTGATATGAATTTTCAGAGGCATGAATGGTTAACAAAATTTTGAATTGAGTTCAATCTAAGTTACCACATGTCTTTTGGTGTATGTTCTTAGATCCACACCTATTCATGCACCACTCAAATTCAAGTGGATGTTATTGCTGCAGTGACAGCCCACAAGTCTTCATGGTGTTGTGCGTAAGGATGCATTATAATAGTCAGAGTAGTTTTGGATCATTCTCAATCAAGTGCATTGGCATCTCAAGGTGATTGTTCCTGCTGCTAGCCTGTCATTCTGCGACAAAGTATGTGAATCAAATAATAATCACATAATCTAAATATTACAAGATTTTCCTTGACTACGCGGAGGTCTATGCAAATCAAATAGAAATCTAGAGTCTCCATGAACACCACTAAGGTAGAAATACCATAACCCGTTAAAATAAGGTGATTCGCATTGAAGATCTGGTCTGACAATCATGAGATAATTTTCCAAGATAGACGAGAAGGATTCATGAAGAATGCAAGTTGTTTCGTATTTTTCTGCCTTGTACAAAAAGTTCAACAATTTTTCAAAGTGGAAAGTTTGTCCAACCCACTTCCGGTTCACTAGGTTCTCCGCATTTTGATACAGAATATCACCTAAACCCGTTAATCATGAGTACGTTAGATCTTGCCTCCCATTGGCTACACTGCATTGAAGTTGCCGCCGAGCCATGCTCCATTTAAGACATGGCACTTTACCATTATGAGGCGGTCTAGTGCACCGCTAGTGGGTGGTTAACGGGTTATGGTATTTCTACCTTATATCTCCGATGCAGTAAAAAATATTGAGCATAAGCTGAGTGTTTAAGATATGTTGAACAGACATAAATTGTTCTATCTGAGCTCATGAAGTGTGATGCTTATATATCATGGGAATCATTTTGATATATCCAATAAAGTGTTGCTAGTTTGTAGGTTTGCAAGCACCTCCTTGAACTGCCTCAACACTTGAAACAAACTCAAAATCTGTAATTAAAAAATGATTTACCAAACTATTCCAAAGAAAAGACATGATATTATCTCCATGGCAGTTGCAAAAACAGACTGACGAGGATAGAGTAAGTTTGGTCAAATCTATCTAAAAGGAAACAACAATAATATAACATTCCACACCATTTGTATGGGTGTGAGATTTAAGAAAATCTCTCTTCTTGACTTGGGGGAAAAATCTCAGTTTTGAAAGGAAAAGGGAAGAAAAGGAAAATTTTGGTGTCCATGACATTACAAGCATCCCACAAAGAGGCCACCACACCACCAGTATAAAAGGATGAGGAATATTATGTACCAATGAAGAAGAATCAGAAGGTATTTTTATTGAAAGTAGAGCGTTTGGCACCCATATCAAATGCTAGAAAACAAATGCCTCCTTGGGAGGATGTATTCATTTCACTAGACTCCACATGCTTTTGAGGAGTCACTAAGGAGCAATTGTCAAGACAACTCAGTCAGAAAACTAAAACCTCGTTTGAATGAATACACAAAAAATTGGAACACGAGCACACTGATGAGCTTTAACCTTTTACCTAACTCTTTGGATCATGAAGTCGAATTTGTTCCAGCAGGGCTTCTTGAGACCAAGCCTGTCAGGTATTTCTTCCAAGGAGCATCATCTTGGTGCTTTACCCATGAAAGAAATGCACTATCCACCAAGCAAAAACAATTCACGTACAGAAGTTGGTGCCTTACTGGAATCAATCTAAAATTTGCCACCTGCACGACCAAGAGAAAAATCACCTTAATAATTGCATTTAATTGATGACAAATCGATATCCAATTTATTTAATTCTTGAACTATAACTGCAATCCTCACAACCATTATAAAATACACAAAAAACCTTTGGAAAATGGGGCGAGGAATATTTTCTGACCTGTACACACATCCAGCCTGTTCCCTCTGTCATAAATGTGGGTATAAAGTCACGCTGGACATCCTGCTTCACTATTTCCCATGGCCTTCCAGAAGCTAATCCCATGTAGGTGAAGAAGGCTAACAAGTGCACTGGTCCAAATACGAAGGTGTCTGATAAAACCTTTGTGACAATAAATCGTACTGAATTTGGTCTAAGCTTTAAGCCATTGATACAAACACGCTCCAGTGCCTCATACCTAACACAGATACCATCAACAATTGCAGTATTAGCTAACCAGTACATGAACCAGGAACTGGAACATAAGAGGTAAATTTGCTTCCACTTGCACACAAAAAATATTCAAACACACTGGATATCAATAAAGGCTGAACACTATTGAATCTGTCTAGTGGTGGCCATGAGATGATTAGAGAATGTAAACCATGGTAAACTGGTCGCTTACCAAAAGTGGCCCACAGGTCCTACAAAGCCGATACCAAAAGAACTGGCAAGTGCTACTCTCCTCCAATCTGTCCCTTCCGACGATTCCTCCACTTTATGCCTATCAATCACCTGCTACACCAGATCATCTCTTGTCTGAAAAAAATTACAGGCTCCAAGATTTTTAAACATTGACATATTATGGATCCAAGCATGAACAAAACTGAAAACCAAATCCAGCTTCAAAGAAGCTTCAGCTTTATGTAATTAACAATGGCCATTGGGTGGCCACAAGTTGGATCCACCCAATGACCATTATCTAAAGTAATTTCCATGGGAAGAAATTATGCACATCATTAAAGAACTTTCTGATGCAATCTGTTGGATCATATGACATTTTCTGAAGGATGTGTTTGCATGTTTGCTTCACCCTCAGAAACTTCGGGAGGACATAATCTCTTCCCCATGAAAATTACATTGAATCAGCATTATGTTATATTGCTAAAGCTGATAATCACACAAATTCAGCAACCAATGTAGGCCATCTCCACTTTCCGACCAGAATTCTCTTTTAAATACCACAAATGTAACTGCACAGAGGACAGTTGAAAATGACCTAAACCATAAACCTCCTAACCTGCTTCCCATCAGCTCTAAGCTAGGTAACTGTTCAGTAATGTAAGAGGCCCGAATGCATAGCTCCAGTCAATTTCATAGGTCATCTGCAATAAACACCTGCTGTAATGAACACCTGGATGAAGAGAGAGTGGCCACAAAAATGGGTTCCAAAACAGATGGGTTAAGGTCTCAATCAAATCGACAGCAACAGAGAAGGTTGAGAGTGTTTCCAACAATCACTGTAAAATGTTTCTCTTGGTAATAGGCTTTCAAGTTTTTTGGGCCAATGTCGCATGTTCATCCCACCCATAAAGTCCACACACACACACACACACACACACTCATACATATCATAAATCTTCATTGGCCACGACAGAGAGACAACCCTCTAAACCCCTACCCACCCTTGAAATCGAGTGACCGCAAACTTTAGAGGGTTGTCTCCCTCTCAATAATCATCAAAGGCCAATGAAGATAAACCACACAATGAAGATTTATGATATGTATGGACTTTATAGGTGAGGTGAGCACGTGGCATTGGCAAAAAAAAAATTGAATCATTTTACAGTGATTATTGGAGAAGCTCTCTGCCTTCTCTGTTTTTGTCGATTTGATTGAGACCTTAACCCATCTGTTTTGAAACCCATTTTGCGGCCACACTCTCTTCACCGAGGTGTTCATTACAGTATGGTTGCAGATATAAAATTTGAAAGCCGATTTATAGAGAGAACCATTTGTACAGGAGTTGCTCTCAGAACAACTTACAGCCCTGGCAGGCGATAAGAGCTGAGGATAAAGTCCATATATATCATTAATCTTTATTGCCCACGATTATCGAGGAGAGAGGGAACCCTCTAAACCCCTACCACCCACCGTAGACTACCTTCGACTTTAAACAAGGACTTTAGAGGGTTGTCTCTCTCTCTCTTAATAATCGGTGACCAATCAAGCTTTATGATATGAACTATATGGATGAGATGAGCATCCGGCATTGCCCAAAACACTTTGCAAGCCGATTATTGGGAGAATCACTTTACAGTGATTGTTGGAGACGCTCTGAGAACAACTTACAGTAGTAGCAGACGATGGCGAGACGTCTGTGGAGTTGAGAGCTGCCCGTCGCTCCATGCCCCGGCTGATGGACTGCGCAATGGCATCCCCTGTTGCCCACAGAATCCCCGAGGTCACCATTTGCGTCCGCACGGGCTTCTGTGCCAGCTTCGTCTGGTACCATGCCCACACGCCTCGCAATCCTCCCACTCCTGCCATCGCTGGATGGCTGATTGGCTGGCTGCTTCCAATACTTACTAATCAAAATAACAAACTCCCGTCCGCATCTCTTCTTCACGTCCCCAACTCGCAGGTTCTTCAACTTACTTACACACACGGCGGGATGACCAAATCAGGAAATTGTGATGTTGTTTTCCCAACGATTTCGGAATCTACTAACTTACGAGACGAGACAGGGTTATTGGTGAGGTGGGGAACAGAGATTGATGAGGAAAGAGAAGAGAATAGGAGAGGCGAAACAGGGGAGGAGAGCGGCCATGGCGATTGCTGGCCATGGCCACGTGCAATGGCCTCCCAAACCCTAAACGACAACTTTGGCTTTTCCTTCTCATTCTTCTCCTCTATTAAAGTTATCCTTAAAATCTCAGCCTTGGGAGACCTGACTTTAGACCTGTACCTTGAGTTTAGGTGGATCAACGTAAACTTAAGGAACTTGCCTGCCCCATTTTGCCGGAGCTTTAATTAGCCCGGTGCAGCCTGCCAACGCGGCTGCCTGGCATAGTCGGTAGCCTGCCAACGCAACTGCCTGCCTACATTTGGCTCAGAAGGGGGTAGGGTGCCTCTAGGAACAAAGGAGTCATGATCAAAAGCTCCCGAGGGTCCCAACTCAAGGTTCCCAAAGATTGACCCTGTCATTATTTTTAGTCTACTAACACAAGAAAACAAACCCTGTAAATATAGAATAGATCTCTCAACTCGGGACTGCAACCTGACTTTCACCCGGCATCCTGAGACTTTAAGGATAACTTTATTCTCAAAGTTTTACTCCCCTAAACCCTAAACTCTTGATAGGAGTTTCTCTCTTGTATGCAATGAAGTGAATGGGTGAAATTACAGTACATTACATCTAAAGAAGTTATTGTGAGTATGACCAAAAATCCTTACCGATAGTAGTAAACTTCAATAAAAAAATAAAATAAAAATTAAATCCCTATCAAGAGGGACTCCTCCTACTGCCAAGGAGTAGCAATTGGCTTTAGTGTGAGCATGACACTACATAACCAATCGTTATCCAAGTAAGGGCACTTTCAACAACTCTCTTGCATTTTCTATCCCTGAAAATTTATCCATAACCTATATAGTTTACATCCATGAGCAAACCAATTATGACCAGTAACCAATTCAAGGAGCTAGATGACTTGTCGTCCACTCTCATGTCGATGGTTATCTTTTTGCGCACAAGGTTGCGTGTGAGGGTTGGGGAAGAGGATGACTTCCCTGGAACATAATTTAAATCCTCCTTTGTCTCCATCTAAGTCATAGATCTCCATTGTTCAAAGGGCCTATAAGAGATGGCGTCCAAATGGTTATGTCTTAGTGACCTTGGGAGACCTGAGGTCGTTCCTTATTGGTTTTCTACAATGATATGTGCAATTAGGTTACCTTCACATATGCTTGTAGAGTGATGTGTGGTTCAACACTTTGAGTGTTGAGCCTTAATTTTGACATTTGGATTAAGCATGGTCTTCACCAATGTGGATACAATACGTGGCAAGATTCTTCCAAACAATTCTTATTTTGTATCGAACCATAATGCAACATGTGGTGAGTGGCCTCTTAACCCATGCATATTACCTTTGGTCAAAACCACATTGTAAGAAAATTACAACCTTTGTTTATTCATCCATATAGCAACTATACTATTAAAGAAATGCATTTTGTTACATAGTTTTCAAAAATTGTGTATTAGAGACAACCACATCCTTCTCAAACTCAACATACCATCACTCCACATGACACAACCCCCTTCCCTTCAAAACTATATACTTCACCAACAACAACACCTATATCCCACCCCCCCCCCTTATGCCGCCAACCATGCACCATATCAAACTCCGTATCTCTTGGCTATGACACCAATACCATACCAACCCAAAAGACCCCAACAAAATATATAGAATGGCTTATTGAAATATACATGGTATGCACTCCACCTAAACCCTTCACAACCCCAAAAAGGTCATGACGATTTCCCACACACGCTCCTCCGTCGACCTGACATTGACCCACCTCCTCACCAATAGATTCCACATCAATCACTATATTCGTTAATTTGGGACTTTTTCGGCATTTTGAGACAGTTACAAATATAAGAACATGGATAAAATCACACAAATATTGGAGAATGTTGTAAGATGCAAATACTTTGAAGCGGGTGTTCATATCAAGAACCCAATTAAGAACTCATATCAAGATGGTTTAGGTAGGACGACCCAAACATTAGACCATGTTGTTGTGGTCCATATATTAATTTGAGACAAGAGAAAGTCTCAAATTAACGAATATAGTGATATCATATATTTCTACTACTCCTAGCCCCTCTCATGCCCCACCTCCTTCAACTCATTCTACAATCCCCAAACTTTGGACAACATTTTTTGAGCCACTGGTACCAACTATTTGCATAAATAGAATGGCAAAGGCTTTGGCCCTCCACCCACTTACCCCACAATGACACCCCCTATGCCTTCAAAATGGGCCAAATTTAGTACCACCCGCTCAAACACCATCATAATTGCCTTGCTCATCCCTTATATGAATTAGAACCAAATGCACAATCCACTCACCCTTACCCAAACATATGTCCAAATTGTAGCACATTTTAGGCTATAATTAGACTCAAATACCACAACAAATGGCCGATTTCCAAACCTTCTATACATGGAGCCATAAACAATGTCCTTCATTTGTGTGCATCAATGGTAGAGCATCCCCCAAGAACTAGCAATCTCTTTCTACCCAGTCATCATCTCACCCCTTCCCCATGATTCACCACACCCATATGCATACCTTGATCCTGCAACTAGAAGAAGAAGAAGAAGAAGAAAAAAAAAAGAAAAAAAAAAAAACTCCATTTGGTGCACACACACACACACGCACCCTTCCTTTGCCAACTCGCTACTGCACCCCCACCTACATGTTCACGAAGAACCTTGTCTCTACGTACCTTCTCCACAACTACAAAAAAAGTCCCCCATGGCACATAGACACCACTTGAACAAATTCCTCTTAGAAGCCATATTGCTCAAATTTTGAAACCACCCCCATCCCACCTGCATTGACAAAGTCCACTCACACACCAACATGAAGGGCAACGACATGGCCGATGACCTCACCAAACGTGAGCCATTACCCCTTTAGCACCACCTAACAATAAGCCATCCACATTTACCACCTGTACCTCCATAGTCAACAATTATGGGCAAGGTTGATACGCAACCTAAGCGCACAACTCCCCATCTTCTACACACAATACCTCACAAACCAAGTCATTGGCACCAAAAAATAGAATAGAATAAAACAAACAATTTAAAAAAAACCACAAAATGGACCGAGAATGACAATCTAGACGATGATGTCTCCAACACCTTTTGGGAATACCCAAGTATCACAACCTCCCACATCACTCAAATACTCAAATTTTGCAACGCCCAATGTATGGGCCATTGCTGCAACACATGTTCCGGTTCCAAAAATCCCTTCCCCATTGTCCCTTTCTATCATACAATATTCTCCCCAAATTAATACATGGCCCCACGTATTAGCCAATTGCAAACATCCTCTCCTAAAAGCCCCACATTTTGATAAACACAATAAGGAATAGACCATATCTAAGAAAAACTCCTATCCAACCATCACACCCATTGGAAATGCCTAACCAACGGGAAATCCTCCCCATAATACACCTCCAATAACATTGTCCCCGACTAGCTTCTACCATGCACTTGCCCAACCCACCCATGCACATGCCTTGCCCACCTACAACAAGAGATCATGCTTATTGAAGGACTCCAAACCCATGAACCTTCCAAACACATCCATCTAAACATATCCAAATCCACTACATTGAATTCACCTTCTACCATAACCGATTCCCACGAATTGCCATTTAAAGTAATACACACACACACACACACACACACACACACACCTCATTGTTGTGATTGCTGCAAGAGGGTGGTAAATTCAACCTCTAATGATCCACATTGCATGACAATGAGGGTTGGACAGGGGGATCCATATTTTCCAACCACAATATTCTCCACACAAGATTTAAACTTCATCCTTCCTCCATCAAGAAAATGCAACTACATCTACACAACACAACTATTTGCTCTCTCACACTGCCATCGTCCTCAACAAACGACAACTTGAAACTCACACTCAACAACCAGTAGGACATTAAACCCTGCACCCATACGGACAAAATAGGGAAAACAAGGTGCACTCAAATACTCTAAACATAATCACAACCCTGCCATGAACAAGGCCACCACCCCTCACTATCTAACTAACAACACCCTCCCCTCCCGACAACCTCAACACTGACCCAATGGTATTTTGATATATTGGAGTTTTTATTTTGTGGAAGTCAAACCCAAAACATGAGAGACATTGAGCGAACATCTAGATTAAAGAGCCAAAGCAAAGCCTAAAGGCAATTACATCTCATCTTGCTATCAAGGTGAAAATGCCACACAATACTACTATCAACTGTTTCTGCAAAGATTTTATCTTGACAACAATCCATCTTGAAGCAAATATTCATGTGTTCTTTCTTCTCCCTCTCAATTTTATTGTTCATACAAATATCTCTCCAGATGGCAAGGTCTTTTTGAATAATGTCCCTCCAAGCTTTGTTTATAACTTAACAAATGCAATTCTATGGCAAAAGGGTACAATTACAACCACAACATAAGAACTCCAAAATGAATTGTGCATCATCCATTCATTTGAAGACCTTTTCGTCATACATGTATGTAAAAGTCAAGTGTGTGACCCGGAGCAAAGGTAAATGTTGTGATTTGTAATTCGGCAACAATTTTTGAGAACTCCCTCTTCCTCGTGGCAAATTTCAATAAAGTGGTGACAAACACATGTAACACGATGTGACTATGTACCCAAAGAACCTCTTTTTATGAATGTTTTATGCTATAAAGATCTCATGCAAGCAATTTATCTTCCTTGACCACACATTTTATGTGATGAGGTTACCTACACGCTATTGCAATGATTGTACTTAGCAAACCTAGTATTCCATTTAGGATAGCCTATCACTTTCAATCAACATGCATGCATAGCAAGGGATTGTTTACACCATGGACCATGAAGTCGTCCCAAGGCCCTGTAAAATATGTGATTGGGTGTTGAACTCATCATAGGACCACTTCTGTTTACACCAAGGAAGAAATGTCAGAGCGATCAGGGAGTTCAAGGTCTTCCAAAGACATATTTTAAGGCCTACATTATCCATTGACATGGTCCAATGGGTTTTGCGGTGGGAGATGCAAAAGAGGTGCTTTAATTATAAAAAAAGCAAGGGCCCATAGCAGAGAAATGTTATTATAATACATTTTTAATGAAATTTTACTTGGGAAAGAGAAGATGAAGACAAGAGAAGACAAGAGAATGGTCAAACTTGAATTTTTTTCTTCCAAGACTTCCTATTTTGGGCATATATTAAAAAAAATCAGCACATTCACTTTTTGGTGCATGGTCGTTCCTCTTGGTCCACATTCGGTTTACACCTAGTGAGGGGCCCAAAGGCTTTGTAATTTTTTTTAAAGAAATCGGACCATGGAAGTTGGACCATCAAGTCGGACCATGGATAAAGACCATCTTCCATGGTCCGACTTCATGGTCCATGGTGTAAACTAGCCCTAAGTGGGCCTACTTCGATTACTTATCTTAATTCAACACCTTTATTCAAGTGGCAGGTGGTTAGATGTGAATCTAAGAATCCCCCCTCCCCCCCCAAAAAAAAAGGAAAGAAAAAAAGTAAAGTGTTTAATCAAGATTGGGATTAGTGTTCAAATGTTGTTAATTATTTTATGTTCAACATTCAACACAATTAGGAAAGATCCATATGGTTACCTCCTTGATTTGGACTTGCTAATCATCTTGTACTTGTGGCATGTTAAAGAAAAGAAAAATCCTAAATAAATGGGCTATTTGTATGTGTTGGGGGGGGGTAACCGTTGAATACCATTGATCTAATCATGCGTAAAACAAAGTGTCTTCCCATTCTTTTCAAGATTTACTCCACATAAGACCCACCAAGGTATTTTATGTACACTCGATGTTTCATAAGATATGATTGATAGAGAGTGTGAAGTGATATCAAGTGAACAAGCATTGCAAAACATTCTCCACAAATGATAAAATAATATGATGGGGATGTAAGATCATTACAAGAATGACAGGTCATTGCCTCTAGTTCTTTGGCACTACAAGATAAATTAGGTATCCAATTTTATTACATTATCAATGGCAACAACCCATGATCCTTGTAGTGAACTTAAGTGTCAGCAATTATTGGGTTCCATAGACATTTAACGATTGATTGAATCCAAGTCTAAGGTGATTTTTGGATAATTTAGATACCAAACATTCTAAGCAAGCAGGAGGGGACCAAAAAGATTATATCCCACTCTCTTTGATATCGCAGATGGGGAGGGGGCACAATTGGCATATGCGTATGTTCAATTGTCAAAGATACGGGTTGATCCTCAGAACATGATTCTTAGGTGGAATGTACTAGGTTATTCATGTTTATTGATCCAAGGTGAATGGACTCTTGGGTTAAAGTTAGTGTGCTAACACATTTCTTATTCCCTCTCTTGATGCATGCGATATTATAAACTTTTGTGTGACATATCACCGTAGGTGAGGTAGGCGAACCCAAAACCAACACTGTGTATATTTGTCAAACATTTGAAATTCCCAATGTGGTATAAAGTACTTGTTTTTAGGTTCAATATTGGTTTTGGGTATGTGTATCTTACTCAATCCTATGTCAATGCAATTAATTGACATATTGGCTCCTGGAGGCCTATGGGGAAATTTTAAAACAATCACACACACACACACAACACAACACAAAAATGCATCATCTAGACAAGGATAAAAACACTAACACAACCCATGTTGAATATATATGATGCGAGTGAGAGCGTAGCCATGTCAACTTGGACAATTTGACTTTTATCAATTTCGTCAAAATCTATATAGTTTTAGACATGTAGCATAAGGTTTCCATAAGCACTAACTTTGATGTTTGGGGACAATGCAACATTTTCACATCAAAGTAAGTTAAATACGCATTAAAAATTTGTGTGGGTTAATGTATTGGCCCAAGTGTCTAATTTCATGTGTGAGTTACTCACGATTGGCCAGATTTTGAGGATATTCTCCCATTTGGAATGTCTTGGAACCTGCTCATTGTGATGATGTGATCTTGGAACCCTTCAGACCTTGGGCAACTCACCAACTAATTCAACTATTAGTTAACTAGTTGCCTTTGTAACTATAGTTGTTCGTGATTTGACCTACCAAAAAATGTAGTTAACTATAGTTGTTTTAAATTTGGTCTGCCATAAACTCTAGTTAATTATAGTTGCATTTAGTTAACTAAATATCTAGTCAACTAAAGTTGAGCGCAACCTATTCACAAAATTTTATTGTAATGTTGTAGTGTCACTAGTGTGTTATTGTGTTGGTGGTGTACATGGAGATTGTTCCGGAGCCCAACATTGTGACGTATAACATTGAGCCCAATCTATTGTAATGATCGTATAAAGGCGTTTCTTGATGATCCTCAGTGGCATGAGCATATTAAATACCGTCAATTGAAGCAAATCTAGAGGCAAAGCTCTTCGAATATATATTAACACTTGGAATTTTTCTAGTTAACTATAGTTGTTCCCTAAAATGTATTGAAAAAAATTTAGTTAACTATAGTTATTTTGGCAGTTGTCCAAGGTCTGGAACCCTTTCACAAATAAATAACCAACATCTGGCAATCCGCCGTTGGCCCTACCATGCTCAAGAATCCTCTTGATGCAGGGTAGGGTTTATTGCCTGCCTTATGGTGGGTGGACTCTTGGCTTCCTACCTACCTAGCTAGTTTTTTTTGTCCGTCAAGTAGAGAGAAGATTTCACAGCGGGAATCGAACTACCAACCACTCCATTCGGAAATGGGCACCTCTCCACTATCACCCGGTAGTTTAGGGTCATCTCGGACCTTACCCTTTCACAATATTGTGGTGTTACCAATATGGTCAAGCAAGTACTCGTTATTGCAACTCTTACCGAAAAGTAACCCCTATATTTAGATCATATATTTATTTTAAATGAACACAACTTGAGCATGAAACTAGAGTCTATCATGGACATAATTGTAATCAAAACTTTGAGAATTCACGGTCTATTCATCCGGTTTCTGAAAACTACATGTTAAGATTTGTTGAAATCCTCTTCGATTCCAACAATTTACTCAAATGCTTACAAGGACGGGTGTAGGTATATATTGCCATACATGCAAGAATGAAAGCATGGCAAGCGCAATGTGAAAGATTCAATAAGCATTGATTTGGTTAAACTAGATCGGACTAAACTAACTTGAATACCAAGTCAAATTTGAGTGATCACAAATTCAAGAGAAGTCTAGTTGATTTAAGTTCATGAATTCGGATCAATGTGTGATTTAGGTCTAAATTATGAATCACAAGATACTCAATGGCCATAATAAATAGTGTTCAGTTTGTTAAAATCAATTATACATCATGTTCAACACCGAGTTTTCCTTCAAAATTGTAAACACTTAAATTATGTGTAAAACAAAGTGCTCATAATAAGTGTGGACCGCATAAACCCCTCTTATATAATAAATAAACAAATAAATGAATACATAAACGAATCTAAATGTGTGCATCTTAGCCTTCAAGAATCCATATTAGATCAAGACCATGTTGTTGTTGTTTTTTTTTTCTAGATTTGTTCTTGTTCTCACAACTCTCAACATAAGTTCAACTTCAGATGAAAACAAGATTCGACGTATTGCTCTCTCACCTAGAAATTTCGATCTAACACATTATCATGTACATAACATTACATAACTCATCGCTTGCATTTCATGGGACCATGTATCACATGAACATAATTCTCCTTTAGTTCCAGAATGTCCCGGTCAGGGGGAACACACTCGGACTATGTACTCTGAAATTTTCAACAAGTGGTTGTAAATTTCCATGCTTTTTCAACCACAACCTCTTTCTTTGGAAAGAGACCATCGTGTATGTAGTATGGTATCCTAGCCTATTACCGATATGTGACCTTAAACCGAGCTCTAGGGAACAAATTAGAAATAATGTTCCCTAGGTGGATGACATGTCCCTAGCTCAACTAACCTCACATGAATGCATTTAATGACGTGGAGGGAGAGAGAGAGAGGGGAGGAGAGAGAGGGGGAAGGAGGAAGAAGAAGGAGGAGGAGGAGGAGGTCTCGGTTCAAGGCACATAGGTCTCGGTTCAAGGCCCATAGGTTCAAGGCACATGAGACCTTGCCACAACGTGTTGGATGAGATTAGTTGTTCGTTTAGGATGTCTCTTGACATAGTAAGGTCAAAGTCAATCTACGGTTCTCGAACATGTTCATAAAAGATAATTATAGAATGCTCATAAGTTGTATTAGCATTGACGTCAAACTTCTTTAGGTCTATCATAAGATACCCTAGGGAACATCTTTAAAAAATCATATTTAATTCAAAATTAATTTTAAAAATTTCCAAATTTTTGAAATAGACAAATATTTCATTTTACCTTGCATGAAAATTTTTAAATCGTTCATTACCATAGAAGAGGTCATTGTGAAAATTCACCAATGTGTAGCTCTCGGTCATAGGCTAGGATACCATAGTTACTTAGTAATTTTATGTACCCACCATTAGGATGCCCAACCCTATTGTTGATATGGTAAAGAAAACCCTTGCCGGAAGTAAAAAATATATTATTATTCCTTACCGGAATGATTAACTACTTATATTGTGTTGGTTTTGTAAGCATAAATTTTGCGTGGTGTAAAATGGGTGGTGACTGCAAAAAGCCTTTATTATTGCACCTTGGGAGTTGGGCCGGTAGGAGTTCTACTTCAGCTACATTGGAAGTCACACCGTTAACTTATTGAGCATCCCGGGGGGAAACATAACTCGCAAGATCCCAAAAACTAACGGTTCCAACATAATGTTACAACATGGGACATAGTAATATTACCTAGAAAGATCATCGTGTTCATGTACTACAAGTCAATGAAATGAAATCCATTTTAAAAGTCCGGGAAGCCGAACATAACATTATTTAGTCATGTGGGTAGGTTCCACGACCATGGAATATGTCAATTATATTCCGTGCCCATCCCCCGCCCGGAACAAAGCAAGATGATTCGTTTACTATTCATACAACCAGGCTGACACTTGGAGATTTGGGTGGAATTATGCTCCTGGCACTATTCATAATAAACGTAGTTCATCACGGTATCATTCACAGAAAATACTACTCGTAGTAGCGCTATCATTGAAAATACCGACATTATTCACAATATTCATATTGGCGTCAGTTTCTTCTCATGAAGGTAAGATAGTGGAGGCCTGTGTCAGAGGATGAATATAGAATGGAACACAAGCATGTAGTTGAATAAGGTTGTGAAAAGGTTAATGGGATTGAAAGCACATCAGGATGGTTTCAAGCTAGCTAATTCTCCAGAGTGGTGGAGTTCGGTAGCCTGCGTGAGATAGAGGCTAATGTCAACTTTTTGGTCCAATTGAAAGAAAAACTTGAGGCTCCCTAGAACTACATTCTTAGATAATGTTGGAAACTTATCTCTAATGGGCTTATATGGGGGACATTCCAACACAAAATATGCCTCATTTTCAACTACATTATAGGAGCAAAAGTAGCATAGTCTAGTATCTCTAGAGGCAAGATAGTCAACCACCATCCATTTTCAATTGAAAGTCTCTTTAGCAAGAAAATCCTCCTTGATAACATCATATGCTATTTTTTTTATGTGGTTGGGTTGTCACGGGTGTCCCAATGAGATAGACCCGTGATGTCTTCCACATGGTTGTCAGTTGTGCTAGGTATTAAATTCATGTTCGGCTAGATGTCGGGAAAGTGAGGTCACTTTATTGACTAACCAAGAGCGGGATACGTGGGCGAGTTGTTGCTAAAAGCCTACAATGAGCTTGAGAGTGTGTAATTATAGTTCTCCAAATTTGGCTAAAAAAACGATAGGTAGTTCAAGAACGTACTTTGACGTGGGACATCATATGCATCTTCATGCCCTTCTCGAAAACCTTCCAATGAGAGTATTTCAAGTCGCCTCCCAAATTTTTAGTGCCATATGTGAAATTTGAAAGCACCACAATCTTGAATAGATGGGATTTGAGTTCCCAGTATGTGACTCCAACTACTACTTATTTCCTTAAAGTGGCCATCAAGGCTTTCATACATGTGATTGTTTGATTTCACTAGATGGCAAAAAGTAACGATGTGAATAAAAATCAATCCCAAAGTATTTGTATTCATGGGTTATCTCAATTGGGTTCATGTCTAGGTAAAATGCCTCTTGGTTTAATTTCCTTTTGTTGCAGCCAAATATCATGAGTTTAGTCTTAAAGAACTTCAAGGCTAGAAGAAGTACAAAACTCATATAGCTTGTTCAAAAGTCTTTCTAGACATGCTCCAAGTTTAGAGAGTGTAACAACATCATTGGCATGAAGAAGAACTGCAACCACTATGTTAAATAAACATGGAGATTCTTTATCGTGTAGAAGGTAGAGCATTAGATTGCTCGTAGTCAATAGAAATGTATTGGAAGAGGCATGAGAAACAATAAGGTTAGAATAAGGCTACAACGCTAGTCTGAAGAGGGATAAGAGTTATCCCATGTTATTTGTATGAACCAATGAAAAGAAGAGAACAATAAAAGGCAAAGCAAGAGAGCATGAGACCATCTCACTCCAAGCATTGTTTGTATGCCTTTGTGTATGTGTATATGCTTGTGCAATCTCAGCTCTAGTCCTATTGACTCCCAATATGTCGCCTTGTCCAAATATGTTTTAAGTTCATCAATGTACAAGCCAAATAGTTTTGGGGAGATGGGACACCTTTGTTTAACACCAATGTCGGGCATTACTTCATCATGTGTGTCGCTATTTATTTGAACTCTTGCATAGACTATGGTGTACATGGTTTTATAGGTTGTTGTAAATGAGGTGGTACACCTAATTTGTGGAGGCGTTCCCAAAGCTTGTCACGTGGGACTGTCTCAAAGTCTTTTTTTAAATCAACAAAATAAAAATAGAAACATCGACCTACAAATACTTATTGTTTGATTAAAGTACATAATGTGAGGATGTGGTCCAAGCTTCTGAAATACATGAAGTACCCGCAAATGTGTGTTGTAAAAATCCTTGGGTGAGTTGGAGAAGGTTCTCGTGCTCACTTTCGTCCATATTGGACCATTTTAAACGTAGGTTGTGTTTTTCTCTTTCCAATAACTTTCTGTACATGTTGTGCTCTTTGATCATGCAAATAATATGCTTGGCCATCCTCTTTGAGTTTAGATGCCCATGTAGGAGCATCTTTTTTAATGGTTTTATAATTGGTATTGCAGTATGGCTATGTCACTTTCTAGCTTGGACATGTGAGAGGTGTCATGATACTTTGATGTTGTCATGGATGTCACAAAGTTAGAGATGCGAGAGTCTAATTCCTTTAGACGAGTATGAAGTGTGTCGAGGATATGCATTGTTTCCGAGCTAAATGTTTTCCACAAATCTCTTGTTTTTTCCCCATCAATTTCAGATGAAATTTCATGATTTGTACAATAAGTTATCCATAAAGTCCCTCAAAGCCGGATGAAACAGTGGGTTTGATCCTTCTTTGAGAAAACTTTCTATTAAGAGCTTGTTAGCTCATTGTACATTGGAGCCTATTTTGAAAGTTGGGTCAAACTTTTGGGACCTCCTCTTCTCATCTCTCAAACTTTGAAAGAATTTAGGATCTAAAATAGGGTTTGCGAATGGGTCCCGCCATCCTAAATCCCATATCAAGCTATGTAGGGCTAGCTTGGCCCACCCATCCTAGAAGGACAAGCTAGGAACCCGGTTTTTGATAGCATGACACCACTCTTTATGTATGATAATTCAAGCATTAAGAAAACACATGTGACTTTGTGTTACAATAATTCTCATAGAGAACACTTGTGACTATAGTGTCTACTCTCGAAAGGGGGAAGTAGTTCTATACCTCTATTCCTTTGTCCAGTGGACATAGGTCTAGGGGTGGAACGAACAGACACTTCATTCACGTCGGCCTCCTAACGGAGACCGAAGTTTCTCTCTCATAGAGAACATGTTTGGGACTAAACCCATGATTTCATCTCCTCTACTTCACAAATAACTCCGATGCCTTGTAGATTGTTGACTTCCTAGAAAGCAAGGTAGTGAGGTTAGTTAATTTATCCTCTTTGACTGTGTTATGTCTTGAAAATGGCAATGACGGGGAGATCGACTACTACACTAAATAGTCCTATTAATGTGGGCCACAATAATTTTCTAGAACATGTGCTAATTCTCATAATGACAATTAGCATGGGCCACAATAATTTTCAACCCACGCTACATTCCTAGTAAAAAATTAGAGTGGGCCACAATAATTGTTTTCATACAAAAACAATGTGGGTGATTATTTGATTTTGCGCTACTTTTGTCCTACAAGTAATTTCAATGTTGTGATCGAAAGTCTTTGTGAAGACTTAGGGGAAGACCTGGGGTCTTGAACCCACGTTAATTCCATCTTGACTAGAAAATTAGTGTGACCCATGCTAATTTTCCACCCATGCTAATAGGACTATTTTAGTGTAGTTACGGATGAACCAGTTGAGTTTGAGAAATAACTACACTGTTTTTTGCATTTAGTGTTGTTAACCGTAATTATGAACCACAACACTAAATGCCAGTGACGCCCTTAATGTTTACATCTCCACAATTAGTGTTATAATATTTTTTTATGTTTTGTGTTTTGTTGCCGCATGGTTGCACCACCACCATCTCTACCACCACTACTTGAACACTATTTGTCAAGTGTTTGGTAGATAGTGTTGCAGGTAAATGAATAGTAACAACATTAAATGCCACACAACACTAAATGCAAAAAATAGTGTAGTTGAAGTTCAAGACTTCAGGAACGCTACTAATCGCTTTAGAGGAATTTAAAGAATATACCTCAAATTATTGAAGAAAATGAAAGATGTCAACATGTAACCGGTTGGACTTGGAAACACTAGGATCTCAACCGATTATGCCTAAAAATCTCCCCGACACTGCTATAAGTAGATATATATGTTACTCTTGTGGTCAAATTAGATTGTAAGACAAACCTTATTTGAACACTTTTCTCTATGCACCCACTCCTCGTAAGATACAACACACACAATTTGTGCAAGGTGATTAGCAAATCCAAATCACGCCAATGCCAATTTGTTTTTGAATTTCTAGAGCTCATACGAATATCTTATTCATTATCACAATGAAGATTCTCATGCTCGTTAAATGGTCAAACACATCCCCCCATTATGTTGACTATTGAATCTCGAACGATTAGTAAATTTTATGCATGCAGTCCAATTTTTTTAAACGCATGTCTTTTGGTGTCCATTCTTAGATCCACACCCACCCACACATACCGCTCAAATAAAGGCGTCGTGATGAGCGCTATACGATAACGGATTTAGGCACGTCTACCTTAGACACATCTTAGGGCACTATCTTCTGAGCGTGATGGTGAAGGTGCCATGGATATGGGTCGAGTGATAAATGGGGAGAATTGGTCATAACACTAAACATACCCATTAGTGAGGGCGGTACTAATTCAAGTCACACTCACAATCTATCCAAATCTCCAAGTTACCGGAGGGCTAAAGTTGCTACTGAGTGACACTAAGTTCATGACTATGGTAAATTCTATGCTCATTCACCACAAATTTCAAGAAAATTAGTGTGTGCCACATGCTTGTCAGCGAACAATGCCAAGTGTCGATACATTTAATGATTAGTGCCAAGTGCCAATACTTTAGTGAATAGTGCTAACTGCCAGTACTTTCATGCCAAGTGCCGAGACAAACAATGCTTCCTAGTCTTAGACCTAAGATCTTTCGATGGCACTAATTCATAGCATCAAGGAATTTAGTATCACCTTCACTAATTTCCCACCCTCACTAGTTTTCCACACTCACTAATTGGTATATGTTAGTGTACTTACAAATGAACCGGTTGAGTTTGAGAAAGGACCGGTTGAAGTTCAATACTTCAAGAAAACTACCGATCATTCTAAAAGAATCTATGGAATGATAAAGGAAAAAAAAACTGACAGATGTCAACATGTAACCGGTTCGACTTGTAAACACTAGGATCTTGACCGGTTCTGCCCGAAAATCTGCCCGGACATTGGGGTTGAGGCTCGAGAGGGGGACCGGTTCCAAGAAGGCTGCAAAGGAGGTTGAACCAATTAGGTGTGATTTGAGAGGAGAATGGGATTTAGGTCAAAGCCTTGGGATTCACTCCTACTATCGGTACCACAATCTAAAGCTTTTTTGTGTCCACCTTTGGCCTCTATAAAATCGTAATATAGGGCCACCGGGGAGGTGTGCTATGGAAGACAAAACGATGCTTCTTGGGGCTTGGCCAAGAAGAAAGAACCCGGAACCGGTTGGGTGCCATTTTTCTTTCTATTTTGATTATAATGGTGCTTTACAATAGTGTTTGAGTTATGCAAAACATCTTTGGTTTTCTATTTCTTTTTCATTTTTGAAACATTTTTAGGGTGAAGCAACAAAGTGCAAATTGGTTATCCCTTTTGATGTGGTTATTTTCAACTATAAGTTATTCATATAAGGTAAAAGCTTCATCCATATTGAACATGGTTGTTATGTCAACCCTCCGTTTGTGTTTTGAGGGGTGGGAGCAAGCGCGGTCAAGTACATGGAAAAAGTGTTTTGGTATACTAAAACCATCGTTTTTTTGGTCAAATGCCTAAAAGTAGTAGCAAAGTGTTGTTTAAATTGGACTTTTTTCCATGGTGCCCTCTATTGTTTTGTTAGACATCAAAATATAAAATATCAAGATGAGATCATCCGTAGAAAACTATGCCAAAAAGAACCGCAGTCGAAATCAGCTGCTCTTCTTTTGACTAGCATGATCTGCAGTTGCTAAACGACTGCATATTTTTTGTTTTAGCAACTAAATTTTAAGGATTTTGGGGGCATATAGTATATTGTTGGAAAGGTCTTGAAAATACCTTTCCAACGGTATATTACGCGCCCCAAATGTTTCAAATTTGCAATCGCAAAACAAAAAAGAAAAACTATAGTCATTTAGCAACTGCAGATCCAAGCTAGTCAAACGAACCACAGCTGATTTCGGCTGCGGTTTTTTTGGGCATATTTTTCTACTAGTGAATCTGCAAAATTTGTCATTGAAAGTACTGCTAAATTTGGTTTTGGATGCATATTTCATGACTTTAAATATTTTGAAGTTGGATTTTTTTCCATATTCCTTGAATTTGTTATAAACTTGAGGGCAACATTACAAAAATTTGTAGACAAACATCAATTTAATGTAATTCTATCATGTTTTGAACAAATTTAGACAATTACATGTTCTCTCTCTCTCTCTCTCTCTATATATATATATATACACACACACACACACACACACACACTTGCACACTACTTGCACCGTGTTCTAAAATTTGTAGACTTTTCTTAAAAGAAAATTTGTCAACATAAATCGCTTGGCTTTGTAGATCAATGTGTTTTTCAAATGTTTATGATTTTTTCCTTCACAAAATTCAAAGTTGGTGTATAGTTTTGAATCACTTTCACTTAAACCTATGCAAGGTAATGGAGTTGTGTACTTGACTGTGCTTGCGCCCAAATGTGATCTTCATTTAGTCATCATATTGGGTACACGTGCATTATGTTCATTTAATGTTGATACAAAGTGAATATCGTCTTTCTATTTAATTGATGAAATAGACCATTCCAATTATATAAACTCTTAACTTTAGAATGATAAATATTTTTTGAGCACATAGTCTAGTCTCATCCCAACACATGTGTTTCAGATGTTGATTCATAAGTACAAGCCTTGCCATATACCGATCAAATACAAGTGTCTAATTAAGAAGAGTAACTAGTACATAAGGTCCACATAATTTAGTTGTTGCAATCTATGACTATCCTTGGTGAATGAATGATAACTTTCCACTTTTCATAAGACAATTCTTGACATCTTCATCACTAAAAGTCGAGGTGGACATTTTTGTCCGGGTAGTAGTTACCACTGCCCGATGTGGACAATTGACAATTTGTATAAAAAATTCCTAACTCTACAAAACTTCCATTTGTGAGGCTAAAAGGTGTCGGATTTTCTTTAGTGAAATTATGAATTGGATTGATTTGTTTTACTATGTGATTTTGGAACAAGTTTGCTTTGGCCTTTAAGCTTGACATGTGTCTTTTTGGTGTCCATTCTTTATTTACAAACCTAACCATAACAAGAAGAGTGAGGCCCACATACCTTACTTCTTGCTCCACAAAGTATTGATCGTGATTACACTCACTTGTCCTCCATACTCACAAAATGGCCTCAATGTTGTTTATCTTTGACCAGTAGAGGTTGGTGAGAAACATTGAGGACCTCAAACAAACTCGTGATCTAAGGGCAAATTTTCTATAATGTAAGGCTCGCCACCAAATATAACATACAATGAGGGCGTGATGGTGGTGTGGCCGTTGCCCAATCTTTCGTCGTTGATCCGGAAAGACAGGGGACTGCATTAAACTGATGTCTCGTATGCATGGGTTCATACTAGTACCAAAAATAACGTATTCGAACTTAACGTTGGATTCAAAGTTTGAAGTTTGGTTTGTCATGTTACGCAGAGGTTTTTCTTCAGTCCGCAGTGATGAAATGTTTCGTGTGGTCAGTACTAGGATGTGGACAACAACCCCTAGCATTGTTAATATCAAACGTTGGCCAGGGGTCAATGTAAGGACCAATGGGTTCCCTTCACACACATGTGTATAAATATGATGAAGATTGAGAGAGTTCCAATTTAGTCGTGTTGTTCGTTTCCTTAATGACAAAAAAGAAAATATTACAAAAGTATTATCATCACTCGTTGTGTCATTCTCGTACGGGACCCATTGAGAGGAGTTCAAAAGCAAATTAAAGGGACTTCAAGTGGGCCCAAGCTCAATCTTGGTTGACCAACGATAATATGGTTGCCAATGATCAAGAGCCACTCAACTAAAGGTAAGCTTAGTTCCCACATCATAGCTAGATACACTTGCTTTTGTCACATGGAAAGCAATTAGGGAAAGGAGGCCGGGGGGGGGGTGGATAAGCATGATCTGACACGTGGCATATTTCACATCGATCCAGCTGGCACTCTCGACGTCGCTTCCGTTGGAGCCACACAACTCTACACGCAAGACCGTGCCACGTCTCTGTCCACGTCGGACGTCCCGTCGGTCGGGACTTGGGGAGGCCGCCGTGGGGGACGCTCCGGCCATCGCGATTGGACAGGATGAGATTCTGGAGACCTGGATAAAGACGTAGGTCAGCACCTGCTGGGCCTTATGCGCTAGGGCAATTGAAGATCTCGATCGGGACCTGGTTTGGCATCTACACTGATTACCCCAATTAGTGCGTGTTGCTATTCAGAGTTACGCAGTGCTAAACTATTTATTAATGAAAATGGATTACTTTACCAAGCAAAGTCATTTGTGTGTTAGAGTGTTTAGGGAGGATTTCGAGCATAACCGGTCAAGATCCTAGTGTTTTCAAGTCCAACCTATTACATGTTGACATCTTTTGGATTTTCTTCATTACTTTGAGGTATATTCTAAAGATTCTTCTAAAATGATTAGTAAATTTCATGAAGTCTTGAACTTCAACCAGTTATTTCTCAAATTCAACTGGTTCATCTGTAACTAGCGACCGGTTCTCCCTGTTCATTGGTGTGTTATAATGTTTGAACAACCTATTGATTTCATAAGTAAAAATTGAACTTATGAGTAAGACGTTGTTGCACTACATAATTTCAAATAGTAACACGTACTAATTGGAATAATCAATGTAGTAAGGATATGTGGGGTATGTTTGGTTATTTATCTTAATTAGACACTTGTATTAATTGAGTGATATGATGTTAGGTTAGTTTAAGAACATAACTCAACAAAACAATGTGTTCCAAAAAAATTGGACTATGAGCGAAAAACTTATCAAACACTCTAGACACATGAGTCAACACTATTTTTTATTTTACTTTTTTGGAAGGGGGAGTGTTAGGTATACAATCAAAGAATTGACACACATGCACTTTCGATAAATCGTTATTAAACTAAGGGAGGTTTGATTTTCAATATGTTTTATAGCATATGCTTCAGTATAGATTTTCTAATGCCACAAACTTTCAATTATGTAAATATACTTTGTAGAAGTTGGAGGACATGGAAAATGAATTGAATAACACCCACACACCTAATTAAGTTTTACCATTATTATCAAAGGGGTCTCGTGCATTTCCGATGTCACTTATAAAGTGAGAGTTGCAAGCTCAATTTGTGAAACACCCACAAAAGTCATTCATCACATCCATTGTTATTTGTTCATATTAATAAGAAGTGTTCATAACATGGAGGTGACATTAGCTTGGGTTGTTGCTTCGTAATCATATGTACTATATGTAGACTTGTGACACATGTTAAAATTTCAACAACAAAAACAATCATGATCTTGGATATACAATAAAGTTATCCTTAAAATCTCAGCCTTGGGAGACCTGACTTTAGACCTGTACCTTGAGTTTAGGTGGATCAACGTAAACTTAAGGAGCTTGCATGTCTCATTTTGCCGGAGCTTTAATTAGCCCGGTGCAACCTGCCAGCGCGGCTTCCTGGCAGAATCGGCAGCCTTCCAGCGCAGCTGCCTGCCTACATTTGGCTCAGAAGGGGGTAGGGTGCCTCTAGAAACAAAGGAGTCATGATCAAAAGCTTCAGAGGGTCCCAACTCAAGGTTCCCAAAGATTGACCCTGTCATTATTTTTAGTCTACTGACACAAGAAAACAAACCCTGTAAATATAGAATAGATCTCTCAACTCGGGACTGCAGCCTGGCTTTCACCCGGCATCCTGAGACTTTAAGGATAACTTTAATGTGAGCAACATTTGTTTTTGAAACTATAAATATCTCAGTTTAATTTAGTAAAACTGATGTTTTGAACTCCTAAACGTTGCATGATGCATGCAAACATTCTTCATACATGCAATATAGCATTAATCTAATGTTCCAAATTAATGTTTATAAGTTTACTACACATTATTTATATGTGTGTGAATGTAGAATAATATTCTCAATATTCAACCCCTGTATGATCAACAAAGAACCAAAAATGACCAAATTTTGATTTCGATGTGCATGGATGGGAGGTGCACTAAAAAAGGGATTGAGGCCAAATTTCGGATCATGTGCATGGAAAAACCTTCTTAAATTTATTCTCATTTGACTTTCTTGAAAAGAAAAATAAAGGTACAGTCTAACCTCATTATTACGACACGTGTTTATATGACACCCTCGATATTACGACACATTTTTGCGAGACCAAACTTTTTAGTTCAAAACTCCCTCTTTTATACGACTACGACACTCGATAATTGCGACATTTAGAATCTTTGTTTTGTCATATTAAAGAGGTAGTTAATGTTAGAATTCCTTTCATCTATGTTATGTACATCTAAAATACATCTGTTTTTCACTTGGGAACTACTTGGAAACTTCATTTATCATTGGGAACTTAATGATAATTAAGGTTACTAGTGTAAAATGGACATGGTTAGGGTTAGAGTGGCCTACAACACCATAGATCTTTGGACTCTTATTTCAAGAGTTCTTGAGAATATTTGCATTTGTTTGAAGTTATAAGTTATTATTTTATACCATCTATATTGCTTAAACTTGTTGTATATATTTTTAATCTCATATTACTTATGTTTTGGTATTCCCTCGATAATACGACAACTTTACACCATTTGTCATATTAATGAGAAGATGACACCTCAATAATACGACTTTTTTTTGTGTTTCCCAAACGTGTCATACTAAAGAGGGAGAACAATACAATGGTTTTCGTCTATAACTTTTTGTCTTTGTTGACTTTCTTACTAAAAGTGGATACGATCAATGCCAATACAACTTTTGGAGTCGCTTTTTGGACATATTTTACTTCAATGTTTGTGAAGATATCAATCGAAAACACTATGGGAATTCGTGTAACCTATGCATAAGCTTCAATCCATACTATAATTGACTATGTACCACAAAGAAATGCATTGTGTAATGGAAATAATATAGGGTTTAGGGTTTAGGCGCTTTCCCTAAACCTCTATTGTTTTGATTTTTTTTTAATAAATCCTCTATTATTTTTTGTCATACTAATTTCTTTCTACCTCAAACATGAAGTGGGGGTTTTCCCCTTATGCTAAATCATATATAATCGCATGTTTCGCAATTTTAAGTAGGCTATGGTAGATCCAAAGTCTCTATAAATTTTCTTGCTAATGAATAAAAAGCACCCTATAGTTGTTCTCACGTGGTTTCTACTTTTTGGCTAGTCATCCCCCCCCCTAGGGGGAGTTTGACCTAATAAATACAATATTGTGTACACCTTGAGCATTTCATATGATGTAGGAGCTGGGATTGATGGAATAATTACACTTACATAAGCACATTGGCCAAATTAATTGGGAACACATGGAAATTAGGCTTGTTGTATTTGGATTCCAATGTGTGGGTACTTATGAATTCTTGAAGTGAAACTCATAAATGACCTATAATAGTTTTCTTTCATATATGTATGTATATATATGCATGTGTATATATGTATGTATGTATATATGTATATATGCATTTTCTACTTTGGTAGGTGCATATGTCATAGACACTAATACAACTCACTCTTCGTAGAAGACAAGTGCACATACACTTATAGATGCATTTTGAATTCATCATATTTAGAGGGTTTCATTAAAAAGAAACAATTTTAAAACATCACGTGAGAAAATTAGCAAATCCAAACGAGGAACACGAAAGCTAATATTGCTATTTTAAAAAGCAAGGTGATCATGTTATGAATCCATGAAAAGGTGATTATGTTATGAATCCATGAAGTGAAAATGATAGAAGATCTTCCAAATTGATGTTTTGGATATCTTTTGGAAATGCGCATTTCAAGCTTGGGATATCGTTGTACTTGAACATCAGAATGCATTTAAACATAAAAATAAAAAATAATGCTAGACATAAGGGCAAACAACAAACACCAAAAAATGAATAAAAAAAAACTAATGAAAGATGTCCACTTGTTAGAAATCATTGTACTGTACACTAGAAGAAACTTTGCCCTTTACAACCATCCGTTGCAATCGGTCTACTGCAACTCACAACGGGGAAAATGTATAAATATATCATTATGGTTGGCAACCAAAGGGTTTTGGTTTTGGTTTCCATTTGTTTAGAATTCACAACCAACATCCTCCAAATGACAACAAAGTGTATTTATATATGCATTTTCTCATCATAGGTTACAATGGACAAGCTGCAACGAATGGTTGTAATGGACAACTAGTGATAGATCATTGTTCATGATAAGACATGGAATTTTATTTTTCAACACCTATCATAAGAGGTGCAACTAAGATTTGCACATATGGTTTTGTTGTTGATTCTTACGAAATTGATTTCAAAAGATTGGTTTGGGGTCTTTGAGGATTCCGTTTCCCAACACCAGCCATGGGAGTAAGTAAAAGTCCATCCCTATAGATTTATTGTTGATGCATATTTGATCAATCCCAATAGACTAATTTGGGATCTTTGACTCCAATTTAGGTGTTAATTTGGTCAAAACCGACAAACCACGGGGTCTACATAGGAAGGGGCGTTTTCAATGTCCCCAATGGTAGGTGACCAATGAACATGTACCCACTATTTAACCTCGAGTTGGGAGTTGAATTGTCTTTGAATTAGTAACCTCCTAGCCCTACACTGGAATCAATGTTTTTCACCCTCCCCAATGGTAGGTATTGTGAACATGCCCATGATAGGTGCTTGAATTTACCTTTCCCACCTTTTTTAAGTATGAAAATAAGAAACTCGAGGTCAAATTTGGGTCACTCATCAAAGTTAACCGTAAAGTCAACAAAAGAAGGGTTTATAACCCCACTTTTGAAAGAATCTTCCATACTTTCCATTCGAAAAACTCACGCCATCAACTAAATAAAATTGGGGTTAAACCTCCCGTTGCCTCTATTTTGGGAGTACAAACTTGAAGAAAGTTTTGAGTTCCATTCTCAAGTTTGCTTTTGGTTGGGGAACAAGTAAACGGTAGAATTGTGAGGCTCTGTCCTTTCTTATGAAAGACTACAACTGTAGCTGTCCACTTTGCTCATGCCAGTCCATGGCTATTTACTATACCTATGACCAAACCTTTCTTGGATTTTGTGCACCTTCTTCTCAAATGCGGGTCAAGGACTGAAGCTACTCATTTATCACCCAAAATTTAAAAAATAAATAATTAACAACTGCCAAAATAATTATAGTTAACTAGATTTTTTTTAACACATTTTAAGGAGCAACTATACTTAACTAGATATATATAACTATAGTTAACATCCACATTAAATAAACCGGACCAAAATTAGCATAAACAAGTAACGTCCAAGTGTGAACGCAAAGTGGTTAGGAGATTTGCTCTTGAAATAGAGAAGTCGATGCATAGTCTCTGTCCTACAGACAAAGCCAACAAACACACAAGTGGTGAGAGAAGGAAATAATGTATAGATAAGATATGTGTGTATAGATGGCCAAAAAAATGAAAAGATTCTCAGTTATATAAAGGTGAAACATGTCAATGCTAAAAACTCAAAGAAGTTTCTCCAACACTTTTAGGCTCCACTCAAAGTGGAGGAAGCCACCTTAAGGGCTGGTTCACATGGGTCCCAAGTCCTAAGTCCCAAGTCACTTGATGTCAATCCGTGCAATCTCAACCGTTGAGAGCATGGAAAGTGGGGACTTACCACTTCACACGGGGTCCCAAGTCCTAAGTCCCAAGTATGACATGGATGCCTAACATGGCAACGCTTTTTTGAGATGAGGCTTGCGACTTGTGTTACGAGTTGGGTTGAGCAAAAAGATAGACCCAACTCTCAACCCAAGTCCCATGAATATTTTTGCTTAATGAAAATCTGACTTTAATGATATTTAACCATATTTTAGTAGTTACTTGAGGCACACAAGTTGAAATTTTGCCTCCATGTTGGGACTTGCTAACATAAGTGAGACTTGGGACTTGGGACCCGGTGTGAACCAGCCCTAACCCCCCCCTCCAAAAAAAAAAAAAAAAAAAAAACCCTAGTTATTTAGGGGTTAACTCTATTGTCTAAAACAGGGTTAAAAAGGTGAAAATCAGGCGAAATGTTTATAGAAATATATCACTGCGGCTGGCTGGAGACTGGAGTCTGGAGGATTATTTTGGGATCTGAATCGGAACCTGGTTACGTGGTGGGGCCTTGTAATTAGCCTGGCGGGATAATTTGGGACCTGGATCAGGACCTGGAATGTCACCTGCTAGAATGTTCGGTGACTCCGACGTCGTGGTTCCGCGATCTTGCCATGGTTGCAATCCTACACATCCTATTCTGATATAATCATGTCGTCACCGACAAATTTTTTAATTTTTTTTCACTTTTTTCGCTCTATCGTCTGCTCCGACTCTCGGACTGCGGGGTGGAGGATTTCGAGTATTATTTCGAATAGTCTGTGTATTTAAAAAAATAAATCTGTCCCGCTGGATTTCGATCGTAGTAGCAACCTTTTAAGTTGAGAGATTTGTTGACGGTCGCGGCGACGCTCATCAGGAACCGGGAATCAAATCGGTTCCTTACAGGAGGAGTTTGGTAAACTGGAGACACCGATCTCGAATCGCGCTTTCGAGTCTCGTGGCGCTTCTCTCAAGGCTGGTTCAAGGTAAACACCTACTTCCTTCCTTCTATAGATGCGGTTGTTCAAACCAGTTAAGTAGGGTGGAAAAATTTACCTCGAGAGGTTGTCTGCCTTTCGAGAAACCGGTTTTGCACTTTCGTCCGGTAAAGTAATAGTATGTTAGTAAGTTAGTGTGCATCGCGATTGAGTCCGGTCTCGGCGAAGGTTGACTTAGAATCTACGAAATTCCTGGTAGTTGCGATGATGCTTGTGATGATTATACGAGGCCGGGAGGGAGGTGGAGTGGTAGCTAGCTCATGAGTTTGTTGCGCGGAATCTTCTGCCCAAGCTTGCAACGATAGTTCATGTTCCGCTTCTAGACTCACTTGTCCCTTTTCTTCGACAGGATTTCTTCATTGGAAGTGGAAAGCACGTGGTGTGTGTGTGTGTGCCTCTCTCTCTCTCTCTCTCTCTCTCTCTCTCTCTCTCTCTCTCTCTCTCTAGAGATAGGCACTGCTGCTTGCACGGGGTTTTCTTTCTCCCTCGTCGGTAGGTAACGGATTCAGGGCTCGTTGGCCAGGACCTTTTCTGGCGGAGTCGATTCATACTAGATGTTTTGATTACGTTTTCTTGTGCTCCTCCATGTGTCTGTAGAAGAAAATCGGTAATTGGGCTATTTAAGTGGTATGGTGTGAGGGAGCTATTTTCAGATCTCATTGATATCTGCTACTGCATAAATTTTTGACTTTTTCTTTCCATGTTTCTTGCAGGAGAGGGACAATAGAAGAGATGTTCTCTCTAGCCAATGCTTGAATTGAATGGCTTCATCTTCCCGGTCAGGTTGATTTATCTTCTGAGAAGTCCTTCCGGAAGCCCTTTTATGCAATTAAAATAAGTAGTACATGAAGAAGCCCTAGGGTTACTAGGAAACGCTTTCTTGATTAGAAGCGAATTTGACTGAAGGAGAGTTTGAAGATCTTTCACCGAGCAGTCCCTCCTTGGTACGTCTTAAATCCTGGCAATCGCACTTCGGAAAGACCTCTATTTACGAGAGTGTTCGATTGTCAAAGAGGCGTGTACGGCTCTTTCTACTACTGCACACGTATAATACTGAAATTTGCATTGGATGAAAACCATTTAAGAAGAATAGGCGAGAGAATGATACGGAACAAAGATCTTTCTTCGTGATACTGAAATAAGACTTTCTATGTTCAAAGGTTTTTAGTCATCAAGTTGTTGAGGCTTGAGTAAGTATGCAACGGCCGGAATTGTTACGAACCTGTCTATTTTCAATCTTTAGGCCTTGTTGGTGCAGAATTCCATGGTTAGCTCTCTACTTTAGCAACTCTAACGGAAAATACAGGAGGGATAGCTCTCTTTGGTCTGTTCCGGAACGTTGATTATTATCTTAGCAACATTGCGCAGAGGATATGCTTGAAGTAGAGGCACTTTGTTAAAACGTTTTTCTCCTTAGACTGTTCCTTGCTCCAAGTTTGAGTGGATACAGGAGTAAACCAGTGCCTACGAATTGTCGAACAAACCTTATTGTATAGTGTGTGCATACATGATCTGAAGAAATGCTTGCATGTATGAAGAAATGCAATATTTGTGTTGGAATATAAATATGAAGATGTTTCCATAAACACTATTTTAGCACTGACATAGTTTAGAAATCTGAACATGCTCTTCAATGTACTCTTGGGAACTGAAGAGTCAGATGTATGCTTTATTAGTCTTCTTTGGAACTAACCTTGTGCTGAATCACAAGAGAAGTCGTAGCTTCTCTTTACATGTTGTGTTTCTGAGGTTTAAGTATTGCGACTCATTGTTTGTTCATGATTCTCGGTGCTTGCGTAGGGAGTGAGAAAGTCATGGATTTCTTCGAGAATGCAGCTGTGGTTCGTCTTAAGGGAGCTCATGATAGGTATCTGTTTGCAAACGAGAATCGGTCTGTGACTCAACAGAGATCAACAGACGGAGGAGCGGAGTGGACCGTGGAGCACGTATCTGGGGGCAAAGCTATTCGGCTGAAGAGCATTTACAACCAATACCTAAATGCTACAGATTTCGCATTTCTTCTCGGCTTGACCGGTAAGAAGGTACGACAAAGCTATGCATCGAAGGCCGATTCAGCTGTTGAATGGGAGCCTGTTCCAGCTAGCCGCCATCAAGTAAAGCTCAGAACAAAGTCAGGCTCGTATCTACGTGCAAACGGTGCATTTCCGCCATACCGCAATTCAGTTACACATGACACCCCAAAAAGTCCTACCACACAACATTGGATCCTGTGGGAAGTAGAGGTCGTGAAGTCGCTGAGTGATGGACCCCTCCCCGAAGAAAATTCTCCTATAAGAGTACTTCCTCTCAACCCTTCACAATCGCTCATTTGAACGCCTATACAATTGAGCTGAAACTTTCAGTCAGCAGTGTGTGAGTGTTTTTTCTAAGCAGTGTTGTTGAAATTTTCACATAATAACGGCCCCAATCACCTCCATTGATTGGAGTTCCTCCTGTACTTGATAAAGATTGTCCCATTTTTATAGAGACTTCATCATGCACGAATTTCAGGGATATGCACTTGATAAGGTTTTGCATATGAAATATTTTCAAATGTAGAGAGTAACTATTCAAGATTTATCGTTGTTGAACCTATATTTGTGAAATTTTGTTGATTCGGAAGGGTTGCATATGTCCAGCATGTATTTCCTGGTCTAAATTTCGTTTTGTCATGCAGTTACCGAGCTCATTGAAGGAGTCACCCCTCGCATCCATGTCACCAAAAGGAGGGATGCGAAACAGCTCATTGCAGGAAGAGTCACCCATCGCATCAATGTCACCAAAAGGAGGATTGCGAAATAAACCACTTCGGGACTTGAATTACGAAGAAACTGACGAAGAGGAGCAAGCTGATGTTATTCCGAACCACAGACAGGTGCCACACCCGTTAGCATCAAGCGGTGCCCATGCTAGCCTTGCACACGGCAGAAACAATCTTACCCCTGACAGGCCGCCTGTGGAGCCTGAGCAACCGGAAAGTTCACTTCGCAGTTCTTCTGACGAGGGGGAGAGCTCCGTGGATGAATCTGAGCTGCCGCCTAGGCAGGCGCAGGTTCAAAATTTGTCAAGGCCAAAGCACCAAGAGCTCCTGGCTCAAAGGAGGAGAAATGCATCCGAGGATGAGAGAGTCTCTGCACAGAGGGTTCGGCAGGCTCCACGTAGACAATCAGACATGGCTTATTATGACAGTGAAAGCGGACCAAGACAGGTCCAATCGCCACGAATGCGGCAGGAGAAAATATTTAACGAAGAGGGAGAAGAGGAGGAGGAGGAGGAGGAAGAAGAAGAAGGAGAAGAACCTGCAGGATACCAGAATCGTCATGATGGCAGAGAACAGAGGACGCCAAGGATCACACATGCACAGGGAAGAAGGCACCAAGACTCCCACGATGACAGAGAGAAGTTACGAAGGATGGCAGAGTCGCCACCAAGGAGAAACGGGACCTCCTCACACGAACAAGATCCTAGAGAATTGATGGAGCCCTCTACTGCGAGGAGAGACGAGAGGTTCACCGAAGAGTTCAATCGCAAGCATGGAGGGGGACAGTTTTCCCCAATGTCACCAAGGAGCACCGACAGGCCGCGACACACAGAAAGGGTTCGGAGGGAGAGCGTTGCACAACCGCCACTACGCCGGAATGAGAGGGAACTCGATGAAAGAGGAGAAGAATCGTCCGTCGAGTCTTCACCAAGGGCACATCTGAGGCCTGTAGATGAAAGAGGCCACCGACGGAGAGCTGACGTCTCCGATGTGGAGCAACGCACACGGTCTAGGGCACATCCAAGGATTGATGCAAGGAGAGTCGAATATGATAACTCTGATGAGGAGCAACGCGCACGTTCTAGGGCACATGCAAGGAATGATGCCAGGAGAGTCGAATATGACAACTCTGATGAGGAGCAACGCGTACGTTCACGGGTGCATGTAGGGAATGATGCCAGGAGAGTCGAATATGACAACTCTGATGAGGAGCAACGGGCACGTAGGATACAGCCAAGGAACAATGCGAGGAGAGTTGAATACGACAACTCTGATGAGGAGCAACGCACACCCAGGACGCAGCCAATTAGGAACGAAGACAGGCAGCAGCAGCAGCGGAGACATAGAAGAGATGGGTCTTCAGCATTGAGGAGGGAAGAGAGACATCATCACGAGTATGTGGAGGAACCATCGCCCAGGAGGAAGTCACAAGCCGGTTCCGTGGACGACGGCGGAGAGAGCTCGACGTCCACAAGGTCCTCACAAAGAGCGGGTGTGAAGAGGATTTTTTTCTCTGTATTGGACGACAGTGGTGAGGCTGCTGCTGCAGGTGAGGATGAGTGGGGCAGTTTCCTGTTCGAGGGGACAACTCTGGACGAGCTCACAGAAGAGCTCCATGAACTTTCAGGAATCAATGAAGACTTCTACATCTGCGTGAGGATCCCAGTGAGTGGCAAGCTCAGCATCCTCAGGCTCATTCCGGCTGTACAAGGCCCCTTGAATGTCGAACTTGTGCCGGTCAAGTCTGCAGGTATTTCTCCTTTCTATTTCAAGAACTCTCACATCCATTGATAAGAACCCATTTATGAGGACCGTAGTGGTCAGGCCAAGCGATCTTGATCGGATACGAAGAGGCATGTTATCACCTGTAATTGATGATACTGCCATGGCTTGACCACTACGTTCCATGATGGACATGTGTTGCCCTGTCATTGGTTGTTTGTAGTCACCCAAGCAGGGCTCCTTGTGTCCATTACTTGATTCATAGGTGTGTGTGTTCACGACGTTCAAAAATATTGTAAACTTTCCAAGGTTTGTGTCAAGTGTTATATCCACATTGGGTGATCCAACTTCGTGAAGATACATGTGCTCAAAGTGTTTCAAATTTTTTTTGAAAATAAAAATAAAAAATAAAAAATAAACAATCAACAAAAGATACCAAATCATATATTAAACACATACAATTTTTGATTCCACATGTACAATGCACACCTAATTGTTTATAGCGTGCCAGTGCATTTTCTTGTTTGAAATGCACTGATATATAAGCACACCCTTTAAACTACTTACATGTGAAAGGCCACTCGGAAAGGTCCATTGTGTAATACTAAAGTGGGAACCTCATTTAAAGTACATTTTCCTTGGTGGAGTTGCCCAAGTTCCCATGCCATCATCAATGGCACTGTTTGCGAACATACAACCTAGACTAAACTAAAGTGCATGAGAGCCACAATTCAAGCGGCTCTCCTAAAGTTGCACAATATAGTAATCCATCATATCCCATAATCAAAAGTGAAAGGAAGAGTTTGAAGCATGAGAAAAGCAATAAGGTGTGTGGGTGCATAAATGGACTATGCCCAACAAATGTTTGCCTATTTTGAGGGGGTATGTGGACATTTGGCCTTTTACAATTAAATTCTAAAGAATCTAAAACATAGCTCAACAGGTCCATTTATTGACTTTGCCAAGTGGGGAAGTGACTTAGTGATGGCATGTGAATTGAGCCAAAAAGATTGGCCTATGAGATGAGCAATGTGAATGGGAATCATTATAGGGTGCATACTTGCGACCAGCCGCTTGTTAAGCACACATGCAATGAAGATCTTGGTTGTGAAGCTTCATGAGTCCAAATCACTCCCGTAAAGGGTCATTTGAACGTCTTGACTTTGAAGCTTTAAATCAAAGCATTGTTAGTCATTGTAATTTTACTTTGTGTACCTATTCTTGTTTAGCATGAGCATATGTGGATTCTAGGAACTGGCAATCTTTGATTCGTATCTTGTCTGAGCAGTTGCTGCTTGTTCATTGTGCAGCTGGTCGAGCGCTTGCAAGGCCCCACAGTGTGAGAACAAGGTACAGCAGAGAAAGCATCGATTATTGAGGTACACATCAGGTGCTTGAGAGAAAGCGAAATCAGGACATGAGATGAGACAAGATTCAATTTTGAAGCAAATCAATCGTCACCACTGTACATGAAAAATGGTAAAAGGATTGTGCATCTCGGCAGACAGGGAGATGTGTACATTGAGCAGGTTTAGAGTAGCACTCCATTTTATTTGTTTCTCTCATCTGGGATGAGGTGCACGTCCTGTGCACATAGATGAAAACAAGAGAAGCTCATTGCACCCCTTGTGCAGGGCAGAGGCAATGAAAGCATCCCAATTCACTTCTTCCATCAACATCGGCATTTCACTCCTATCTTCAATACTTGTAATACACAAAACATTCTCTCTGTGGATTCATTCACTTGAATGTTCATTCCAATGAAATGAAGCTGATGTTGAAGTCCAGGAAGCCAAAGGTACATCAGCTAATTCCCTAGAGTAACAGAGTGCAGTGAGTTAGAAGGAAACTACGTCTAATGGAAGGGACACACTCCAAACAGCATTTTTATAATAGAATTGCGTTCCAAATCTGATGAATAAGGTAAGTAGTTCTAATCCAAATCCTTATCAGACACCTATCCGAGTAGTGTGTGGTTTAGGTGTGGAGAATAGACACCAGAAGGCACTGTATGTTCCAATGAGAATCGTCCAACATGCGCAAAATTTGGGAACTGTTCTAAGTTTTCCATAGTCGACGTAATTGGGTTGGGGGGAACCTATATGATTTTTGAAGATAAATGAATAAGAGCAAATTATGATGAGAATGGCAACGGCCTCGACGATTTGGATTTGCTAATCGTCTTGTACTAATCGCATGTTTAATATCCTAGGAGAAGCGGGTGTTGAACTTAAAAGTGTCCCTTTTTTTAGGCCCACCTAAAACAATTGTATCGATGTATCAAAGAGTCTCCATATTGAAGCATATCACCCCACTTCATAACCCCCTAGGCCTTCCCATAGGTAACGAATAAATATATAGGTGGATGCATGACGAATGATGATTCCTAAACTGTGACCTTTCCTTTCTCTACCATGAAGTAATCAATTGGAAAAGAAATTGACAAAAATACAGCTCAATGACCCCAAGTCTTCAATTTGGCCACTCAATGCCCCCTACCATAGTAGCAATGACGTTTTTACAAAGCCTCTTTTTTCTCTCCCTTCCCCACAGTGTAGATATCTCACTTGTAGATAGTTTGCACAGCAGCTCGTAGTCTGTTGTTGTTGTTGTTGTTGTTGTTGTAGTAGAGCTATTGAACATAGTTAAAGTGGAATGATTTCGGATACCATCAACTAGTATACAAAAGTTGCGTTGCATCGTCTTCCACTTGTTGGATGGCACAGGATTGTGTGAGGAAATCAATGAGCTATGGAAGCCCTAAAGGTTTACAATTCAACCTCAGGAGCATAATCTCCCCTGCTGCCGTTTGCTGCGGGAATAGGCGGGCACGAAGCAGGGTTGAAAAGAATTGGTAAGGATGCAGGTCATAGACTTTTACAGAGGTCTCCACATTTGGAGCCTGAGCGACCAGACCCGTTGCTCTTGGAGCACATGATCTTCACGAATCGCACAAAATTTTGCCAGTTGCGGCTAGAGAGCAGTGACTCACCAAGTCGGAGGAACGTGAACGTGTGGATTGGGTAGCTCGGGTTGTAGGACCTGTAAATGACACGCTCAAATGCCTCCTGCAGATTGATCAGAACGGTTTCATACGATTAGTCAGTAGGTATTGATGTGGGAGGACGTATTGTATTATTGGTGCGGTATATGGAAAATAGGGCATAGTGGTTACAAACCTCATCAAAGCGCATGATTGCATTCTGCACACCAACATGTATGTTTGCATGATGAGCAGCACGTTGCACCTGCTTGTGGAATAAACCAGGCAAAAACTATTAGCCTGCTAGGAGTTTCATGGGGAACACATAAACGACAGCTCAAATCCAAAAGTATTACATGTCACATCAGACTTTAATTTGGTTCATCTCCATCTCCATCTTGAGAAACAGGACTATTCTCAAAAGCATGTAGTTGCTGTGAAGGATGATGAGCCTACCTGGCCAAGTAGTCCTTCAGGACTGCAGAAGCAGTATTCAGGATGCTCGCTGTCAAGCATTTCTATACACCTGTCAGAGAAATGATTCAAGTTAGGGGAAGAGACCAAAAAATTTAGAAAAAGGGAGGAATCAACTAAACCTGCAGGTTCTAAAACTCCAGTGAATAAGAGTAGGATGAACTCCAACCCAAGGATCTTTTACATGGCATGATTTTTGTTTCTTACTATCCCTCAACATAGAATGCACAAAACTGGACGTGTCTGCTCTCAAAGCTTACAAATAGCATAAGCCTAAATTTTCATAACATTACTGAGCAAGAAAGACACGTACGGGAATCCAAGAGCAGTTCCGTGTTCGGCTAACATAGCAGCAATGGGCTCATATCCATCCCGGTAGGAAGTATTATAGTAGCCAGCAGTGAGTTCTGCAGCATGAGAATGTGATCGATACCACCAGTGAACACCTGCAAGCTTAGCATCAAGGTAAACCATGCGGGACGGATAATCTTGAATGGCATCCTTCAGCAATTTGGCAGCCTTGCTCAATATCTTGTCACCATGCTCGATCAGCTTGGCACTATACCATTCCTGCATAAGACTGGACTTGTCACAAGTGTTTTTTTAGAATATTCAAGTTCGTTTGTCTAGTATAGAGAATCTCTGCTACTCATAGTTGAGTTAGTAAAAAACAGTAGGCAATGAATGATTTAAACTTTCCCCAGCATTCATAACTCTTGTTGTAAATCACAAGGAATTTTGTCTCGATGGAGATGAACCAAACTCAATCTTTTCCATAGCATGACGATCCATGCAGTACATCTCCCTTGAAACATACCAGGAAAAAACGACCATAGTCTGAAGCAAAAGCTCCCACTTGCAGCTGGAAGAATGGTACTTCCCACGGTGTGCTGTTATAACCGCCTGCGTCAAGTGGGCCTGAATAGCCCCACATAGGTTCGCCAACATCCAGGGCTGCCCTCTGCAGATCAGCAAGCCTACACCCAGACAACAAGCTTTAACTTCAAAAGAAGCAAAAAATACAAACCCCACATGCAGATTTGTACTGTTGACTGCAGCCTCATGCACAGGGCATGCCACTTACAACATGGAGGACCTACATATTAAAATGTGGATCTCAAGTCTTTTGTCTTCAAAACACTCTCGAATTGCCAATGAGCACATGACCCACCTCATAAGCACTCACTTTACATACAACTTCACCAACCCAGCAGACCTGCTATCTTACTGACTTGAAGTGGATAGAAACTTACATGTACTTGTCATAGCATTGAAACTCCCCAATCCCAGGAAATCGCCACCGACCATCCACCTGTGAATGAGCTGGATATCTGCAAGAGTAGTAGATCAGGAAAAACACTACAAGATTCAATATCAGAGCAGTTTGGACAGTCTTATCTCCAATGGAAGAATCTACAGGACGAAAGGTTGTAGCTAATTAATAGGTCATCACAAGCCTCTACAGAATAGTTAAGGCTACACCTGATCAGGTCATTAAAGCATCCCTTTTCATTAAGCACTAACCAAGCTCATACATGGAACCAAGGCCATGAGAAAGGAGAACCTAAACCTTAGCTCTCCAGCAGGACCTAGGCCAATAGTGATCTTGACAATAGTCAAACCGAGGAGAGGTGTGAATGTCTTCACAAAGCTGCACATGAAGTCCTCATAGCATTGCACTGCTGTACGCCCTTTCAGCACTGGAATTTCGTCAACCCCAAGTGACAAGTACTCTTTGCTATAATTACCTCCTCTATCTTTGTAGAAGATATCAGTGTTGGTTTCCCCAATCTGCATCGACAAGATTTGCATTCAAAATATTAGGAATGAATCACTGGGATCTGAAAACATGGAATATATTTTGAAAAACTAAGTCCACATCCAAGGGTTAGTTGAACAGCTTTGCAATATTCCTGCCTGTCTGTTATAATTGGACTCTGGACAATTGAGGCACACACGATGTCATGAGATCGATGCAGGAAAATTGTTCTACAGAAGATGTGCAATTGCCTCCAACCTTGGTAATCCAGAGAGGAAGACCAACAAAGTTCTTGTTGTCGTTAAAACTTTCAGCACACGCATGGAAGGACATGATCACTTGTGCTTTCAGTCCTGCTTCGATGACCATGTTAAAGAGATCTTCATAAGCAGACCAGTCATACACAAGAGGTCCATGCCGCTCCACCGCACCCCACCATAGGTCTACTGTTACTCCATCAACTCCTGCTAGTTTCAGTGCTTGTAGTGCTATTCTGAGGCCTTTGACTCTGTCACAAGCCCACAAAATGCTCTGACTAACAATGACGTAGAGGTAATGCATCATCCAGATATCAAGTTAGCCTCGCTGACATAAAGAGCATTCAGACCAGCAACTCTTCATGATCAGAAAAACTGCTCTGACATCAACATCATCGTCTTCCTTCAATATCCATGAACCATACTATCATGTGAAGAACCTCTTATCAATTCAGGACTGTGAAGTAATATATGTAAACTCAAAAGTTCATGCCATGGAAGAGGGATTGCATTGGGAGAGAAGCATAGAAAGATTCTATCCTTTGCCACTTTGAACTATCTTGAAGCAAACATCTCCAGAATGCTTAAAACATAACAGCTAATAATACTAGTTAATAGATTCAGTGATCGAAATGCCTTATTAACTTACAGACTCCACTGGCTGCAACACCTTCTTGCATTAAGAAAGACACGTTGGCATTTTTCATGTATGAACACCACGCAAGTTTCAATTTGGCCACCTTCACAAATATGTATCTGCTTCCACGTTTCATAGAGTCTTCTTATATATGAAAACATAAATGTGAATGTGAGCTTTAGCATACCTCCGCAATTTCATATCCTGGGAGTCACCAAAAACAAGGAGGTCCAGGGGAAGCATAACATAAACTGGCACCCGAGAAACATCAATAGCGTCATTGGTGCAACCGGAAGAAGACAAATCCTTCTGCGCTCTCCACAAGCGCGCACTTCTGCCATTGGATAAGAAATTAAGCTTATTACATCAATTCAGCTACAAAAGTCCTGGCTATACTGGGCCTTCCAAATTAGGAGTCCTTGAAGTGCCACAAAGGAAAATATTAACAAAGTACCACTCTCGAAAGCGGCCCTGACGTTATTCAAACCCTAGGCCTGACGTTATTCAACAAATTTCGGCTGCGCTGAAGAACAACTCAAAAGATTATGTTCAGTTAAATACGACCGATTGGTCATTAAGGATGAGGTTGTCCCTAGCCGCAATAATTTATTGAATGAGACAAATCGAGTTCAAATTGACCATATCCTCCGTACATATCAGACGTAGGACAGGCTTCCAAGTAACAACCGCATAACTCTACCAATCACCAGCTTTTTAACATAACAAATACTACAAATGCAAGGAATTTCTCAGGCATTTGAAGCCGGCTCCCGTGAAGAGTACCTGACAGAAGAACCTAAAAAAAAGTGAGAATGCTGCACGGAGCGAATCGACTGGTTTTGCCATGATAAATGCAGTGGGAATCTTCTCTTCGTACTGGCAAACCCTAAGCCTTCACCGGCAGACCTACAGGGCCACCATGTCGTATGTCCGAGCCATTGATCCTGCGCTCTGTTCGATCGATATACTTGACTACCGCTAGTTCTACTGGCGGTTAAGCAATTCCTTGAGCTGGATAATTTCCCGGTGGCTCCAGTTTGGCGACCCTGGCAATGTGCCTCACTCGATGGCCGCACGTATGTAGCACAGGGATCAAAAATGGACGCGAAACATGTTGCGGAGATTGCAGTCGCCATCCTTAAGAGTTGCAAGTATGTAATGGATGAGCGAAGAATTCCTCGGTCTCCAGTTCTTACTCGTTTAAAATTTACACAGGTTGTAAAGCTAATTGTCACCGTGTGACACGTTAGCGAAGAAATGAATTCCACGCAACGCCAATTCGTGAAGATAAATTAACAAGAGGAAGTTCCAATTCTCAAGTTCTGCTGTGAAAAACCTGACGTAACGAGGAGGTCAACAATTTCTAGAGGTTTGGCGACAAAGAACTGGCTAAATGTGGACTCCAGACGACCTACTCTGGCTACAGTATCCTTTCAGCCCGGAAGCACCACGGAAACGCCATAGAAAACGTGTGTTGCGTTGAAAATTCAAGTGAAAGCTAAGAACAGGAGGTCGCGCTCAAAATTCGTGTGAGCAGTATCCGTCAGAACAGCTTCAGGTATTTAGAAATACATGAAGTAGCACTTGCTGTGCTACCCTCGCTGTTACAGGTCTCCTTAACTTCCATGGCTCACACATGTGCGATCGATTTGCACACCGAGTTCCAACAGCCTCTCAACTCAAATGTCCGAAAATCATCATAGTTCAGGCACCCAGAACCGAGACCGCGGGACGCATGACACCAAACCTCGTTCTCCCTCTCTCTCTATTTCTATCTCTATAACCAGAACCAGGCATGGCAGTCGGACTTCCTGCCAATTCGCAGCCCGCCCGCTCCGATGCCCGAACTGCAACTACCAAACTCCATAACAGCACCAAAAGTCTTCCAAATAGTTGATCTAAAAAGCTCCCGGAGATCGACGACACCTAGCATACCGATCACTGGCGGCTCAGGAAAAGGTGCGGATCGCAGGCCTAGGTCGGCACCCTGCCCGAATGATCGCAGCCTGTCATCTTTTCTGTGGATGAACCAACCAACTACACCACCCGAATCGAGTTCACAGAGGTTCCCCTCGCGCACCAAGAACGCGAACTAGAAAGCGCGCAGCAGCAACAGCAAGAACAAGACCAAGAACTGTTGTGTAAGCCCCGCGTGGCAGCAATAGTGCCTTCGAGTGCCTTGGAGCGATCGGAGAGACGACGAAAAGTGGAGCCACGAGCGGAGGCTGATGGACCTGCGAGCTTCACAAGCAACGGAGGAGCGACACGACAAACCTGGGAGACGACGAGCCACAGATGATTCCCATCCGCATGGATGAGACTGCATGGCTCGTCCTCCCAGTCCACCGATGGAAGGGTAGATGATACATCCATCTCCAACCGGAGGAGCGACAAAGCAACGGACGGAAGAGGAACGATGAATGTACTACACTATAGATGTATAATCTCGATGTTCTTCTAACTTGACAAGCAACGGAGGAGCTAAAGCCCACAGATGATTCCCATCCACGTGGATGATCATGCACGGCTCATCCTCCGTCCAACGATGGATGGATGTATTATGTATCATCCATCCGTAAGGGAGGAGCGACAAAGCAGCGGACGGAAGGGGGAAGATAGATGTGCTGCGTTGTGGATGGATGACTTCTCCTTGGCACCTTACTGCCTTCATCAGCTTAGGAACGGCAAACATGAGAGACGACGAGCCCGGGGATGATTAACATCCGCATGGATGATCATTCATGTGTTGTCCTCCGTCCGAAGAGGGATGAACTGATGATACATCCATCTATATATCCACACTCACATCCATCCCCCACGGAGGAGCAACAAAGCAACGGACGTAAGAGGGACGATGGAAGTGGTGTATATTGGATGGATGATTTCTGATTGGCGCATTTCGTGCCTTCATCAGCGCGGAAAAGGGGCGACACTGAACAAGGAGCGAAAGGCGGACAGAGAATGACGGATGATATATTGGGATGAGCGCACATTCATCGGCCGTCTTTGGCCCACATCAGCGCATGATAGGCCGCTCGCCCACACTTTCTTGACTCCCCTTATTAGCGTTCAATTGGTAAAAGAGTGGTGAATTGAAATACTAATAGGGCACTGTTGCACACACACCGTTATTGTGAAATTTGTATGAAAATTTATGCACTAGCTTATATGATGGATGCACCGATAATCACTTTACATATGCATTGGGAATTTTTGGGGCTAAAATAATGAATACCTCTTAGTTAGTATTTCTTATTCTTGAGCAATAAGATGTGCCTTGCCATTGCTATAATTATAGGCTTCTAGTGGGAAACAATTTGACAAACATGCATCTATTATACAATGGGCCATGTGAGTGGACGTGTTGGTGGTGGTGAGGTTGTCACCAGATCAGTTCCTGTTGTTATGGAAATGGTCAAGCATTGAAGACATCAAGTGGAGAATATGGTGCAGGATGGTATGGGACCTTATGAGCGGGTTCACATGGAGTTTCAAGTCCTAAGTCCTAGTTCACTCGAGGTCAATCCATGCAATCTCGGGCGTTGAGAACATGGAAGTTGTGACTTACCGCTTCACACAAGGTTTGAAGTCCTAAGGACCACTTCACACTATGGCCGTCGAAGTCGAGAGGCCGTGGGATTGAGTGGCCAAACTTTGTTGAGAGTCCAAAGAAATGGGTTGAAAATAGCCAATAAACTACAATAATTGGAGCCTTCGGCTGGGCATAATGTGAAGCCTCCAAAGGCCAAGCCCAAAGTCCAAACCCAAAGGAGCATCCCACTTTATTCCTCGTCCAAAACAACCCCTCCAATCTAAGGGCCAAGATCTTGTCAATTGATTTTTTAATGCAAAAAAACCGACGGCCTCTCGACCATAGTTTGGGTTTCCATTCCCGTCCGACCCAAACTTCCTTCAAGAGTCCGTCGCCTTCTTCAAAAAGTAATCATTTTAAATTGCAACAACCTTTGGACTTTGGCCTTAGTGTGAAGGATCAAGAGGCCGAACTCTTGATTTCTTGCAATATGATTGGTGGAAATCGACAGCCTCTCGACCTTCGGCCATAGTGTGAAGTGCCCCTAAGTCCCAAGTATGACATGGATGCCTACATAGCAACACTTCCTGGAGTTGAAGTTTGGGACTTGTGTTGAGAGTTGGGTCGAGCAAAGAGCTAGACCCAGCTTGCAACACAAATCATAATAGTTTTTGCATAAACTAATCAAGATCTGACAAAATCCCATACAAATCATATTTTAATGGGCTCTTGAGGCTCAAACGTTGGGACTTTGCCTCCATGTTGGGACTTGTTGACATGAGTGGGACTTGAGACTTGGGACCCAGTGTGAACCAACCCATATTGCATATGCACATGTACAACGGGCCAAGATGTCATGGTCCATATTACAGATCATACTACAATGACTCTCGGTGTGCTATTTGGTGTAGGCCATATTAGATTTTATAGTGTGGATTCAATGGATGTGCCACATTTGTGTTTTTTTGTTGTTGCTCCTTGCATGTTCTTTGGCTTTCCATGACCTATGCAAAAACTCCACTATGTCATTTGAGACACTCTTGTTGGTTATGGTAGAGGTAGTATTTTATAATTGTTTGATTCCAAATGATGTTTTATGATGAGAGGGAAATGTTGCATTCATCTGTATCTCTCATCCATCCAACATTATAAAAACAAAAAATGACTCCATGTATGTTTGTGGTTGAATCATCTCAAATTACTTCGTCTATACTAATTTGGGCTTTTGAAACTAACTCTAGTGTCAAATCAACTAAGAAAAAAAACACTTAAACTACATATTATATCATGGCTTTATGTTGGATGAATGAGAGATACACTCATATGCAAGATTCCCCTCGTTTTTGTATTAAGAAGTTAAGTGGTCATAGGAGTGATCGGTGGTTACTTCAAAACCTAAATGCCCGGCCATGAGTATTGTGTTTTCTTTCCCCTTGGTGGTGGTTGTTTTTTTTTCAACTAATTCACCAAATTGTACCCCCAAACAAATGTTACACTCCAATCTTTGTTTTTTTAAGCTCATGTTGATTGTCTACCTACACTAAATACCATAACTATTGTAGTTTGAGTTCCTCTTTATATACTTTGAAGATCTTAAGTTGAGATCGTAAGTCTTGCTCCTTACCTCTCTTCCTCTAAAATTCCCCCCTATGCCTCATCTTAACCCCTAAATGTCAAAGCAAAATCTACCCAAAATAACATAACATAATTCATCTCAATTCAACAACTTATTGAAGAACATAAGCATCTCTAACTGTGGATGTAATCGTACTTATGGCATCTTTTAAGTCATCATTAGTTACATAAAATTTACATCGTTCACATATCCCACATCATGAGATTATAATCTAAACATGTATGTTGGCATCGTCATGCAGAGGCGGTTGCCCGAACAAAAATATCCTTCTCGGCTTTCAAGGGCTAGGAATGAGGGTTAACTTGAGAATATGTGTATATATCCACTTACTAGTTTCCCTTGCAATAGCATGAAACATTACACGGGTTTCTAGTTTTTTTTGTTAATTCATTAAAGTAGAATTTGTACATGTTACAAAGGGGGTGAAGTGACATGCAAAATGGATCCATATTTGCTGCATTTTGTGCAATAGCATGCAAAACCGACATGGCATGTTCGTTTGAAAACTATTATACCCAGGGGGGCACTCATAGTAAATTTTTGGAGACACATGCGATAACCACTTATTTTCAAGGGGGTATTATCTTTGGGAATTAGAATATTAGGAGTCCTTAAAGTAGAAAAAAAATCTAACGAGCTTAAAATTTTAACACCCTATTGGTAATTAGAAATCTAGAATGCATTCAATATTAAATACCTCATTTTTCTTACAATTTTGTTATAGCCTTTAATTTTTAGCCAAGGTGGGGGGTTGCATTGTGAATTAGCATTTTAACAATGGGATTGCCGGACCACTGTCGAGACAACCGGCCTCCTTGGCTCACCCAAAATCCTAAAACCACAGTTCATCTACATAAATAGACTAGATAAAAGTAATGTTCATCCATCCCATTTGAGACTACATAGTATTTAACTTAGAATACCCTAATTCAAGGCTATCTTTGATAATAAAAATATGTGTAACAAAATTACACATGTTATATTGCATGGTATTTTTTTATAAGAGGTTTCCAACATTAATTCGCCCCCTATATTTTATATAGAATTCTTCAAAATTTTACCTTGAATGAATATTAGATACCCTATAATTTATCACACGTTGCTTCTAAAATATCACTAGTGCCTCCCCCCCCCCCGGGCTATTATAGTGCATGAGTTAGGCATGCCATAAAGACACGTGTGTTAAAAGAGATTGGACTACATCTTCAAATATTATTAACTACTCTCTACACTCAACAGTGAAGACGACTAGGAATGCATATGTATTCCATTAAAAATTCAACAGACATGGACTTCCGATAACCATAACTTAATAAGGGGAGGTCCGATTTTCAATCCAATTTATGTGAATGTTTCATCGTAGACTTGCTAATGCAACACAAGTTTTATTGTGTAATTCTAATTGGTAGAAGTTGGAGGACATGAAAAGTGAACCAAATAACACCCGCATACCTTATTGACATTCATCAAAGGGCGGTTCATTTTCCAAAGGCTTTGGTTCTTGATTTCCCTTCTCGACTCGAACCAAATGCCATGTAGACAAGTAGGAGCCATGGGAGTAAGGGCCACTTCACGCACGAGCCAAGAGCCGTGACCATGAAATCGTGAGAGCCCAAAAGAAAGTGTCCAAAGGCCGTCCCAACACACCTCCAAAATCATGTAGTGTGGTCACGGACCCTCAAGTGTAGTGTGAAGTCATATGTGACCGGGGCCTCAACCAAATGCTATTTCAATGAACGTCTATTCCTCACACATGATAAAATAGAATAAATCAACGGTTGTGAGCATTCGGAGTGCCGTGGTCTTCCGGTTTTGTGTTAGGCCTACCTCCAAGAGGTGGTTTTTGAAAATAGTCCAAGTGACCATGAAACATGATCCATTTGATGCCACATAGGAATCCATGTAGACTTCACATCCATCTTGCATTCACATACTTCATTGGTCCCTCAAGCATACCAAGTGTGAAGCGAACTTGGGCCGGCTCCGCCCTTTCCACCAATGAGAGTGCTTGAAGTGTAATGGTCACGGGCTCTCAGTCTCGTGTGTGAAGTGGCCCTAAGATTGTTATCGTTGTCCTCATGTGAAAGTTTGACATGATGTCAAGGTGGGGAGCCCATGTGGAAAGGCGGGAATGAGATAGGATGAGCAATGGAGACATTTCCACCAAATAATCTATCTTCGAGCTGTCAAAGTTGGTTTCACTTTCACTTTCTAGTGTAAAGTCCCCCCTCTAGCCATGTCCATATGTCAAGGATCCGCCATAACTCATGCTATCCCTATGAGACCGACAACAACATCATCCAACCTTTTTTATGCTTTTATAACACAGAGGTATCCTCAACCCTTGAAAAGTTTATGGGTTTTAGCTTGAATCAAAGATGTATTATAAAATGTGATTCAAAAACCTTATTTGGAGTTGGCTTACAGAAGAATTTTTGTAGAGAATGAGTTTCAGACCACGTCCGTATAGTTGCAATAAGGATCATTATTCTCGATCTGCACCAATTCATTTCGAAGCATTAATGTGCGAAGAAACTAGAAATTCAAGATGCATCAAAATTGACTGATATTTGATATGATTGGTTAAAGTGTGAGTTTCATAACTTGGTGGAAAAAGTCAAAATATTAATGTCATTAACTGTGTTACGTTCTCCAAATAGTAAAATCTTCAACCAAAAAAATGATGGGTTCCAACCACTTCAAGGTCCACATTTAGCTTGTAGTTCTTAATAGATATCCAATCACTTTGGTCTAGATGGTGTAGAACTTTGTTAGTCTAAAGTGCAAACAAATAAAAGGTAAGTTTGCCTTGAGATTTTTTTTGGGGGAAAACAATGCTTGCAACCACTTTTGGGTTCTCAGACATTTAGAGTAGAGGCGCCTATTCCCGATCAAGACCCCATCTGGAATCTAAGGGTGCCATAGTTTTGATCACGATGTGATTAATTTTGGTAATTTCTTTTGCAGGTGGTTAAAGTAAGGTTCCATGTTTCATGCTTTCTAAGGGTCAACTTCCATGTAGGTTGCTCGCCCACAAGATTCTAGTGGAATTTACATTTCCACTAGAATATGATGGGCGATGCGGCCTACATGGAAACTAACCCCAAGTCTCCAACTTTGGTCATGGTATCACCATGGAATCAATAATGCCATGACACATGTCCTCAATTTTGAGTGCTAAAGTGAGGAGGAATTCGTCTCAAAATGAGCGGTTTTGCACACTCTAGACATTGGTAATGTGTTCAGACCAACTTTTGGCTTTAAAAATTCACAATATTTTCAATTTAAGGAATAAAATCATCGAAAAACTTGTAGTCCTCTTGATTTCTATCAACCTACACATGAAAAGTTTGCACCGCCTTATACTTCTCCATATTTGGCGCATAATCTCTCAAGTGATCGGTTATGGGCGCCTCTACTCTAGGGGTTGAAAGGAGCATAAGCAACCGTTTGGTGCTTGGAGATGAGTTGTTTTTACTATGTTACCCATAAACTCTCAAGTTTCAACAATTACTTCATATAGAAACATTGTAGGCCCACCGATCTCGTGGATACCAATGAGTTCCCAAGTGCAAATTGCATGTTCCCAAGAGAAAACAATCCAACTTCAATCTAGATTCTAGTGAGGTCAAGAATAGGAGGAAACAACCTTTAAGCATGTGTTTATTTATAGGTCATAACATAGGAGACATAAACTATTGTATATATAATAGAATTGTCCATCATAACAAAAACCATGTGCATGCTTGTGTTCATTTTCTATATTTAGCATCCAACACGGGCCTCCACTACTTTACCTTCATGGGAAGAAACTTAGAAAAATAGGAAGAAACTCACGCCGATACGAATAATGTATAATGATGGTATGAATAGTAAGAAAATTATGAATAATGTCGGCATTTTCAGTGATAGTGTGCTATGAATAGTATTTTTAGTGAATAATACCGGGATGAATAATATTTCTTGTGAATAGCACCAGATGAACAATAATTCCTATGAATAGTGCAAGGAGCATAACTCCACCCAAATTTCTATGTGTCAACCTGAATGTATGGATAATAAAAAAAATCTTACTTTGTTCATGGGGGCCACATAATACAATGACATATTCCATGGTCATGGAACCGATCCACACATAACTGAATAATGTTATGATAAAACTTGGAATGGTATCTCATATTTCACCCTTCATTCAACCTTTCAAGGATAACTCTAATGGCTCTAATTGTCTAGAACCAACCATAATTCATGCTACCTTTTCAAGACCGGCAGTTGACCTTTATGTTTATAAAATGTTTGTAACAAAGTAGAGGCACCCATAACTGATCACTAAAGAATTTTTACACCATATCTGGAGAAGTATAAAGTGGTGCAAGTTTTCCCCTGTATGAAGATAGAAATCGGGAGGGCTGCAAATTTTTTGGGTTATTTTATTCCTTAAATGAAATTACTATGAATTTTAAAGCCAAACGTTGGCCCGAGCATATTGCCAATGTCTAGAGTATGCCATAACCGCTCATTTTAACCACTCAAAACTAGGACATGTGTCATGGCACTATTGATTCCAACCTGCTCAAAATTTTGATACCCTATAGATTGTTGATGGTGCCATGATTGGGAATAGGTGCCTCTACTATAGTCTACAACCAAATCCATGGGAGAGAGTTGTGTATGGTGAGGAAAGGGCATGGATGATGTTGACACCTATAAAGTTTCAATATAAGGGTCACGATAACTTTCACTATTTTATGAGCATATTCCATGTGCCCTACCCAATCCAAGCAAGACACCCACAACCACAAGTGTCGAATAAAATACTCCTTTATGTGGGCTAGAATAAACAATGCACCATCACACTCCAAAATGTTAACGAGAACCAAGTGCCGATGCTTGTCATGACTTGACAAACTCCAAGGCACCATAAGTGCCTATACAAAAGGTTGGATAATGTTCATCAAGTGTGAGAAACTTGCATGTGGGGTATATAAATCTTTAATTTACTTATTTTTGGCACGAATGAACTCAATGCTATTGCAAAGAATGATGAAAACAACCGACCAAGACCGGGCCATGAAGATTAGTAAAAGCAACTCATATTTGGATAATTGTAAATAATCGTAAATAATAAATAATAAATAATAAATAACCAATGTCGGGCAATCCGATGTGAATTTGAGCCTATTGATCCCACCCTGCTCACGAATCTTCTTGGTGCAGGGTGGGGTTTACTGCCTACCTTGCGGTGGGTGGGCTCTTGGCTTCCTACCTACCTAACTAGTTAGTTTTTTTTTGGGTTTGTTTTTTTGGTCAATTAATGAGAATATTTCACAGCAGAAATCGAACTGTCAACCACTTCATTTGGAAATGGGTACCTCTCCACCATCGCCCGATAGTTTAGGGTCATCTCGGACCTCCACACAATCTTGAGGTTTGTCCAAGTGCAAATCACATGGTTCACACACAAAGCGCGATCAAAGCTATCAAGAAACTCAAGTCAAGCATTGTCAGGAGCCACTTATATCGTAAATCGTTAAGAGTCTTAAACCACTTAAGATGTCCATAACCAAGAGGTGCTCCCTGAAGGATTTTTTTTATATTAATTTTTAATTTTTAATTTTCTTTAAGGTTCCCTGAAGGATATGATGGAGCCTTTTGGGCCACTTGGTATTGCTAAAAACATGTTGATTCCTTTCCTCCGAACTAACCTAAAGAACAAAACTACGGATAATCTATAAGCTGTTTTAACCAATGCAAGCAAGACATGTGGCACCATGGACATATAAAACCGTTTGGTTACCTACACAGGGCAAGTGGCTCGGGAAGAAGTAACGAACATACAACGAGTCACGCTCCAAAACATTAAGGAGCTTCAAGATGATGATTGTGATGATTTGACAAACTTTAGGGTGTGTCAAAAGGGTGTCACGTGTTACCCTTTTTGAATAGTCCTTGCCACTCTTTTGAATAGGTGTCATGCTTTTGACTGTCAATGGTACACAAGTTTATAATCAAGATACAACACAATTATAATAGTGGTCATCACCTTTGATTGTTGGTTGGAAATTTTAATCATTAATGTTGCATCAAACACGAGTCCTTAGAATTGTGAGGACTCCTTCTTACTTAGCCCTTAATGGTACACCCTGTCTTGGTTGGACCCGTTAAGATATCACGAGAGCCTATATAAAGGGTCAGATGATGTTCACCGAGGGCCGGTTTAGACTACGGCAAAGAAGTGCACCGATTGGTTCATAATTTTACCCAAGACAAGGTTATTTGAGGCAACGGTTGGTATGGTGGACGAGATGGAAAACATTAAAAAAAATCCCTTGAGTTGGAGTTCTCCAAAGGCCAAGTTTCTTGACTGAGGGTTTGAGGTTGCCCAAGCAACTTGACCTCTGGAGAACTCCCCTAAGCAAAAAGTGTTGCCATGTTGGCAACCATGTCATTCTTTTTCGTCCATGCTTGAAGTTTTCCACCGGAAAAAATCTTGGCCGTATTGTAAACCCTGGCTAGTGAAGAACCCAATATTCCCCTCAATTTTTTCACTAGTGCACTTCTTCACCATAGTCTAAACCGACCCTAAGGGCCACTTCACACACGAGCCAAGAGCCGTGACCATGAAATTGTGAGAGCCCAAAAGAAAGTGTCCAAAGGCCGTCCCAACACACCTCCAAAGTCATCTAGTGTGGTCTCGGATCCTCAAGTGTAGTGTGAAGCCATATGCGACCGGGCTCTCAACCATATGCTTTTTCAATGAATGTCTATTCATGCAGGTCCTCGCACATGATAAAATAGAACAAATCAACGGTTGTGAGCGTTTGGAGTGCCATGGTCTCCCAGTCTTGTGTTAGGCCTACCTCCAAGAGGTGGTTTTTGAAAATAGTCCAAGTGACCATGAAACATGATCCATTGGATGCCATGTAGGAATCCATGTAGACTTTACACCCATCTTGCATTCACATACTCCGTTGGTCCCTCAAGTGTCGTGTGAAGCGAACTTGGACCGGCCCCGCCTTTTCCACCAATGAGAGTGCTTGAAGTGTAATGGTCACGGGCTCTCGGTCTCGTGTGAGAAACGTTCCGTGACATGCCGTGGATGAGATTTGAGATGTTTCAAGTGATGCAAGCAAGCAAGACACTTGACACACATGAGGGTTGAATAAAACTATTTGGTGCCCATGGTGGGCCACGTGGCTAGCAAAGCAACGAACACACAATCACACTCCAAAAACGTTAAGGAGGAGTACCACCGGGGGTGATGATCACGAAAGACCTGGTCGGGCCAAGACGGGAGGATCGGTATTGGTGGACCGAGGGGAGGGGCGTGCCCTTTTTCCATCATAGTGGTGTACTCGTTCGTGGTTCCTCGAAAGGTGCAAAAGCCACGAAAAGGCCAAGTGTTATGCACATCCGAAATCATTTACCTCAACCTCCGATCCTTGTGGCCAACCAAGTGTACATGGAGTGCTTCCACCTTACTTGCCCTTTTTACCTTTGCAATGTGTTGGGGTTTCAAGGGTGTCGTAATGTTGTCGAGATAAGGTAGAAATACCATAAACCGTGAAAATAAGGTGATTTGCATTGAAGATATGGTCTTGAAATCATGAGATGATTTTCCAAGATGGAAGAGAAGGATTCATGAAGAATGCAAGTTGTTTCATATTTTTATTCCCTGTAACAAAAATTCTACAATTTTTCAAACTGGAAAGTTTGTCAAACCCCCTACTCGTTCACTAGATTCTCCTTAAACCGAACACGGTAATGCTCATTTCCACACAAAACGTCACCTAAACCGGTTAACTCGTGAGTACATTAAATTGTGATTGATGGTAGTCAAACATGACTAAATTTGGCCAAACTGACTATACACGCATATCAAGCCGCCAACCTCGCAATTATCGGTTTCAAAAATGGCACTTCGCTATTCTGACGGAAGTCTACTGCACGGGTAGAGGGTAGTTCATGGTTTATGGTATTTCTACCTTAGTGGGGTGCTTACCTTTTTGGTTTAGGGTATAGACACAAATACATTTCAAGTTAATATGAATAAGGTATGTTTCCAAACTCCTCCAGATATTCACTTGAATTCGGTGAGGAAATTGGGGGCTCGACAAATGTAATGCCAATTCCCTTAGGTGGCATAGTGCTCCACATCTATATGTTGAAGTTTATAATACTTGGCTTATAATTTTGGGGGTTGTTACTTTGGTTAACTTTGAGAGCATGTGGATATGATCTAGTTATAATTTAGAAAAATATCATGATTACTTAGATGGAGAGTGGTCCAGCTACGGCGGAGTGTGGTAGTGATTTCATTGAGTTTCCCGTTGACTTGTGAGTTTAAAATAGAGATACCATAAACCGTGAAAATAAGGTGATTCGCATTGAAGATATGGTCTTGAAATCATGAGATAATTTTCCAAGAAAGAAGAGAAGGATTCATGAAGAATGCAAGTTGTTTCATTTTTTTCCCTATACAAAAAATTCTACAATTTTTCAAACTGGAAAGTTTGTCAAACCCCTACTCGTTCACTAGATTATGCTTACACCAAACACGGTAATCCTCATTTCCATTTAGAACATAACCTAAACTAGTTAACTCATGAGTACATTAAACATGACCAAATTTGGCTAAACTAAATGTACACGCATTGAAGTTGCCAGCCTCACAATGATCGCTTTTAGAAATGGCACTTCACTATTCTGACGGAGGTCTATTGCATGGGTAGAGGGTAGTTAACCGGTTTGGGTATTTCTACCTTAGGTCTTCCCTCTTGGCAATTGCATTGTACTTCTTTTGCATTTGAACTTATTTTAATATGCACCCCTCCTCCCCTAAAGAAGTAGATATAGTCTTGGTCAATTTATTATTCTAAATCGATAACCACACATGACTTTCTTGAGCTTTCTTTGGGCCTATTTAAGACTTCAATTTCATATCATTGGTTGGCCCTTGTTGTCTTCCATCCACGAGTCATTTATGTGCTATGGGATTGGATGGAGTCAAAAAGTTGTGAATTTGTGTTACATAAGCACGTGTGTACATGAATGCTAAACGATTAACATTTGCATTTCTTAAAGTTGGAGGTGGTTTGATAATTACCAACAACTATTAATGAACATAAAATCTAAATATTGTTAATAACATGCCTCTAAGATTGTCCGGAGCTATGTATGTTTTAAGGGGTATCATAAAATAATGATAACAATGAGTCCACAATTACATACATAACTTTGGGTCACTATTTATGAATGCTAATGCATGAACTTCAATATGTCTTCACGAGTGCGAAAAAACGGACTACGGGGTTACAAAGAAGTTCGATGGGCATTCTCTCTCAAGAATCGCATTGCCGCATGTGCATCAAGATTATAAGATAGAGATACCCACGACCAACATTGTGCTTTAAACTAACATCACTTATCATAATTGTACATGTGAGGCCCCTAAATGTATGATTATGCTACATGATGTTTAGTGTTGATTTTGGATATTAATATGTTAAGAATGCATGAGTGAAAATAAAATTTCCACATGCAAGGACCTCCTCATTGTTCTCACCGATGAACTACTCACATACACTTGTAATTTAGGAGTGAATATGTTTGTTGGATTCCCTCTAAAGTTTGAAACTTTTTGTTTATTGAAGTATTCAAAATGTGTCATTCTCATACTCAAGCCATACTTGCCAAGTACACTCTAAACTCCGTAGTATCACACCTATGGCAACCAAAGTGCACGTGATATTACGGAGTTTTGTTGTGTTAACATGGATGCGTGACACTATAGAATTAGTGTAGCATGTGACATTATGGAATAACACAAAGGAGATGTGAGGACAATTTGAATTCGTTCTCCTGTCACCTACGCTAGTCTGGTCCACTCCACTTGCCCTTCCCGGGCGATGTGGCAGACACATGCACCAACATTCAACATGTGGCATAAGAAGAATAAGAATAAGAATAAGAAGGTGACACTCCACATGTTGACACATGGCGCAATGCGAGGGTGTGGGTTGACTTCTTGGGCGGTTTGCATTAATGACAAATTTCGTGATATAAGGGAAAGAAATGTGACAATAAGGAGTGAGATTTGAACTATGAACATACGTTCCCTAGGGTTTTGGGATATTAGAGAGTGTGTGACATTATGGAGGTTGATGTTACAGAGTTTAGGGTGTACCATGGGCGTCTTGACCTACTAGGACCCATTAGGTCCCCAACAAAGGCCACGCTTGGATCCAACACTTGTCAACTATTCTTTCCTCTAGCTACTTCTACTTTTCATGAGGCCCATATCTTGAGTCACGAGCATCGCCCACAAAGTTGTCTTTGGCGCACAAAGATACTATGGGGATACTTCTTCATTGGATGGCTGAGACTCAAGATGGACCTTACATGATGTTATGAATGCATGCATGCATGCAATATTGGCCCTCTTTCCAACCATCTTGGTGTTGGTACCACTAGAAGGAAACTTGTCCATTACAACCGTCCGTTGCAACTTGTGGCGAGAAAATGCATAAACAAATCATTATGATTGTCAACCAGAGGGTTGCGGTGGTCAATGTCCTAAAACGGCAACCAAAAATGATTTGTTTATGCATTTTCTCGCCACGAGTCGCAACGGACAGTTTCAATGATCAAGATTTCTTCAAGTGCCAACACACCAACTCTATAAAGAGGCAATAACCTTAGACATAATACACTACTTGGTAGAGTTATTTGCAAAGTAAAGCTAATGAAACCATGGGTTTAGTCCCAAATCATGAGTTCATGAGAATTAACACAAAGTCACCCAAGTTTTCTTAATGGTTAGATTGCCATACACAAAGAGTGGTGACGGGTTGTTAAAAACCGGCTTTCTAGCTTGTCCTCCTAGGTTGGGTGAGGCAACCTAGCCTTCCATAGGCCAATCCGGGATTCAGGACAACGTGTCCCATGCGCAAACCCTATTTGGATTTTAGGATTCTCTCAAAGTTTTGAGAGGTGGAAAGAGGAGGTCCCAATGTTTCACCCAATCTTTCAAAACAAGTTCTGATATGTGACGAGGTAACGAGCTCTTAGTAGAAAGTTTTCTCAAAGAAAGACCATACCCATGGTTTTGTCCCTCTTTGTGGGATTTTATGAATAATTCTAGTATCTATGCATTATATGGTGTAATGCATTTTCTCACTACCAATACATGAGTCTTGAGAAATCGTCCTACATGGGTGGAAGAACAATGCAAATCTACCATTGGGGTAGATTTGTAGATTTTTTTAGTGATGTAGGACAAGTTTCAAGTGGCGCAAGTTAACTGCTCATGACTCATGTGCTTGTAATGTTTATGACGTATGGGCCTTGTGTGGTCACTCTTTTTTATTGGACGCTTATATTGGAGTTGTCCATGACAAGTAGGCTTGTAGTTAGAAAAGACAAATGCCACCAAAAATACACGTGTTACGATGAGATTGGGCTACACATCAAAAATATAGACATCACTATATGTTCAACAATCAATACGTTTGGGAGCCTCCTTATGCAATCACTTGATGCGAAGGAAGAGACTTAACCTCTTTCAACTTTTGCATTTGAAATCCGGTTATGAACTTGGAATACAAATCATTGTGATTTCCAATCGCTAACAAGATGAGACAATTTCAATCCAACCCAAAAACAACAAGGTGGGAGCACCTATTGCGGGCATTTTGAGCACTACGGAACTCAAACAAATTATCCAATGCTTTATTTGGATTAGCAATTACGTTATGAACACATTGGCATTAAGATGACAAGAGTAAGAGGATATCTAGTTTCTATAGAAATGTTCAAGCTCATAAATCTCAGTTTACCCTTCCTAGTCACATAAACCCCCTCCTTGTGGATAGTGTCCATTGTTGACATTTTGTCTCCTCCAACCAATGAGTAGCGTTTGTAGTTCTTAAAACAATACAAACGGTGTTCATATTGAACTACGTAGTTACCCACTTTGGAGGAAAAGTAGATGTTGGAAATGGACGACTCCACCTTGATTGCCCATATAGATGGGAGTGCCCATAATAGGGCCACATCAATGTCCAAGGAGATTTTTGGGCATATTCGGTCGATATCCTAGTTTCCCCAAAGACCAACCAATTACATGTTGATATATTTCAGTTTGTTCCTTATTAAGTTGGGGTATATTATGTAAATTATTCTAAAATAATCAATAATTTTCATGAAATCTTGAACTTCAACTGGTTATTTCTCAAACTTAGCCGATTCGTCTATAACTAGCAGTCGGTTCTCCATGTTCATTGGGCCACATACCTTGATTCATATTGCATGTATGGCCTCACACTCCATAACATTATTCAGGTCCATAACAATGTTTTGTGGGATTGACAATATTCCATGGAATATTGTCAGTCCCACAAAACATTGTTATGGACCTGAATAATGTTATGTCTCAGAAGCTACACTAAATATTGTATTGAATGTCACGTGGTATTTTATGTCACCGCGGTAACTTTTCTAACAACACAAGTCTTACGAATTAGTTTACAACAACTACCCATCCCAACTTTATTAGCATGGTATGTTATGCATCCTAACAATTGAGCAATAAAATCACTGTCATGGATGATTGAAATTTGGATGAAAAATCACTTAGTACGTGGCAATATTTGCTAAATTGTAAACATATAATGCCCAATTTTGGTCCAAGGAATGACAAATAATGCCAGGTTTACATTTAGTGTTGGTGGCATTACATGGGAAATTTACAATTAGGGTTGAGCAAGACAAATGATGTTTGATGTACTTCCATGTGAAAGAACCCCTTGAAATGCACGATCATGCGTATCTTTTACCTCCTAGTAAGAGCCCATAGAAAAGTTCCCCTTGAGTCAAGGGTACTTCCGACGGAAGGATTTTCCCATGTGCATGTCCTCAAGGCTCATCGTACTCAAAGCCACACTTGCCAAGTACCACATGTCATAACAATGATCCCCACCCTTTCATAGTCGCGGGCCTCTTGACCTAAGTTAAAAGGACCAATTGGATGCCCACGAAGTCCATCCTTCTCCCCATCCGACACTTGTCAACTCTAGCTAACCCCACTTTTCTAAGATATCAATCGTCAATCTCGTGCTCATCCGTCTCAAGGCAACAATTGGGGACCAATGTCCGGGGAGAACCGGTATTTAGTGTAATGGTGGCCGGTTGATTTTGTGAAAAGTCCAGTTGAATTGGGAAAGTGGAGGATGTGAAACCGGTGTTTTTTTTAAAAACCGGATTTCAACCGGCGACCATTTTGAGGAGGAGGATTTTCACATGGATGAATTGTGAAATAGGCATATTTCATCTTGTTTGATTCATCTAGGGCTAGATATCATCCGGTTCTATTGATGACATGGCAGATTTTAGAATAGATGCAAAGTAGTGCATGTAGGACACCCTGGCCTGTCCTCGTGAAATTGGGAAAAAAACGGCATCTAGGGTTTAGGTTAGCCGTGTTGCCACCTTTCTTTCATTAGCAAGCGCGTCAATGAGTTTGAACTCTGGAAGTGCACCACTGCGCCACATTCATTGTCTTCATTCTATCCGTTGTAGGCTTGTAGCGATTTGGTGAATGGTGAACATGCAAAGCTTTTGCTTCATTATTGCATTTCATTGTTGACGGCTGGCTACGACGGACGCTACTACCTCCTCATTCTTGCTTATTTCGGTAATTTGTTGCCACATGTCTTTCCTGCTTTTGTCGCATTTCAATTCCACATTCCCTTTTGTAGCTCAAGCGACTTCTTCAATTTCTCACTTGCTTGGGGAAATCTCTTTGCGAGCAATTTGCTCGTCAATTGCAAAGCTAGGAAGTCGGTGTCATGCGTGCTTCTTAGATCGGACACGGAGGCGTTGCGATCAAAGTCATTGAACAAGAGGTACTACAATTGGGAGGCTTTGCGATTGATCGGGAGGCGTTGCGATCGGGAGGCAGATTACATTTTATTGTTGTATGTTGATATGTTCTTTGGACGTTGTTGTTGAATGGTGTATGTTGTTTGTAGATATAATTTTGCTACATTGGAAAACCGGCTTACTTATGAACGCCCAAGTTTTTGGCCGGTTGTCATTACAATGAAGAGAAAATTAGCCGGCACTTGAAAAGAAATATAGGATATTGGCCGGTCCAAATTAATGGCAACAAGTTTGCAACCGGTCAAATCTTGAAAAAGCCGGTAGAAGTTGTGAAGGGGCGGATTTTAGCTAGTTGAGCTCAAAAGTCTCCCAAACCCTGATGGGGACAACCGACTAGTTCAAATTCAAGACTTTAAGAAAATCACCGATCATTCGAGAGGAATCTATGGAATCTATGTCAAATTAGTGGAAAAAAATAGAAAGATCGCAACATGGAATCGGTTGGATTTGGAAACACTAGGGTTTTGACCAATTATACCCAAACATCTCCCAAGGCATCGGTTGAAGGTGTCTTTGCACACAAAAAATACTAATAGCATAGATGTTAGCGATACTTCTCCATTGCAGGCTTGCCCGGATTGGTTGTATTTTGGGTCACCTTTGCAATTGGATAGTTGAGATTAACTCAGTGAACTCCATGAAACCAAAATTTTGTTTCTAATATATGAAATATATTGAGCTTCTCAAAACTTGGACATGGGAACATCTTTTTTTTTATCAAGGATTTTGTGATATGTTGCATTCAACTAATGAAAAATGTTCAACGGTTGTGCACCGATTTTCATCGCTTGTGTGATGAAATAAAATAGATTCATATGATTGTTTTCATTCAGTTTATTTTTGGCCACAAGCAAGTTAGTATGCCATCTATTGCCATGAAGTCATTTGACTACAATTTGTTTCACTTGCAGCCCCTATCCATCCTTCCAAAACCTATCATTTGGAGACAAAACATCCATATGAGACATTAACCCTTAACTTCCCAAGCCCATGAAAGGGTTGTTTTGAGCGAATTTCACTTGATGTCAGTTCTGCAATTTTCATGGACAAGTTTTGAGGTTAAAATTAGATATTGAAACATGGGAGATGAGCTATTTTGAGGGAAGAAATGGGCATGAATAAGCCTTTGGAATTTTATAGTATGACAATCGATGGAAGGGATGCACAAGAAAAAATGCCATGTCTAATCCCCTTAAAACGACCTATGACCAATCAAAATTCACTTGGAAAACGAGCGGAACGCTTGTGTGTTCCACCAGATGGGAATAACTCATTAGTTGAGCACCTTCGCAAATTCTCGTGGCAAACCACAACAAGCTAGCCATCTTGCATTTGCAGTATGTAAAGTATCCCATATTTCTAATCAATTATATGTAAAGAATTCCCTCAAAATATAGAGTGTCCAGATGTTAAACCAAATGGGTCAATGTGAGCACAAAGGTTGTTTATACATGAACATTGAATAAATATTTCACTTATACAAAAGTAAACATCATTGATGTTCATGCAAAGTGATTGCAGTCAACACCCTCACATGAGCTCCCACACAATGAAAACATGGCCACTTCCCACTTTGACATTTTTTTCCCACATTCTAATCATCTCCAAATTGCATGGCTGATGTGTCTATGGGTAGATATCCATGTTGGCTTCATGTTTATTTATTGTGATTGCGGGTGAATAAGTTAGGTGGGGTTAATGCAGGGAAGAATCATCCATCAACCCAAAATGGTTGCTTGGGAAGTTAGGGGTTAAAATTTTCAACCTTTGGTTAGTGGTAACCGGGATGTGTGGGTGTGCGATCGGTTGGTTAGCATATGAGTTAGTTGATTCTCACTAACTCATTTGGTGACTACATTATTTTGTCTAATTAGTGTGGGTTACCGTTTGGAGTTATACATTGCTATAACATTTTACCGAGAGTATCATTTTTTACCCAAATAACATAGGTACACTAAGTATGATATTTATTGTCACCAATTCTAATTGTCTTGCTCAACACTAATTGTAAACCACAATATAGTGTCACCAACACTAAATGGTTACCCAACATTATTTGTCATTCCTTGTAATTTTTTTGGGGATTAGAGAATGACAATTACTGTCACTTACCAAGTCGTTTTAGCATCCGAATTTTAATCATCCATGACAGTATTTCATCACAAGTTGCTGACAAAAGAAGGTAGGGTTTTGGCCAATGGATGAACTCGTCCGTCATCCATGACAATATTTGTTCACTTATTCACAAGAAGTGTCATCCAAAAACTTACTATAGTGACATAAATTACATTATGACACTAAATATCATATTTAGTGTCGTTAGTATGCACACCAAAGAATATGATATAATTTAGTTGGTGAAAAAATGATAATGTTGGTAAAAAGTTATAGAAATGCATAACTTCGAATGGTAACCCACACTAATTAGACAAAACAACGTAATTCTCCTAACTACATGGTGCGGCCATGATTTTAATTTGCTATAATTTTGGTTAGCTAACCTTCACTAAGTCGTAAGGTAGTTAGTTCTCTTAACCCTTAGAACTTTAAACCAATGACACGTTACTTTATATTAGTTCGAAGCAGTCATTATCAAACCTACTCTCAAGCCTATTGCAAGCCCTGTTCTTATTTTATGTTATCCTCAAAACTATAGGAGCAACCATTGTGCACCCACCCAGGAACAGCAGAGAGAGTGAGCACAGAGAGAGTGAGCCGAGAGAGGGACCAGCTTCGAAGACGAAGGCAACGAGGGCGAGCGGTGACGAGAACGAGGGCGAGCAGTAGCTGTGATCCAGGAGCCGGGTTTTTGGAAGCAAACCAGGCATCGAGGCCGGGTACCGAGCGGGTATGGGCCGGGTACCGAGCCGGGTAACAGAGAGCCGGCGAGTAAGAAGACGCCACGTGGGAGGCCGCATGGAGCCGGGAGTGGGCCTCGAGCCGTAGGTGACGTAGTGGGAACAAGTAGGGACTGATTAGTGAACTAGGATAGTTAGAAAAATAGTAAACACTTAGTTGTCTTTTGGAAGAGTAGATGAAAGGACATACACAAGAGATGAGAATCCATTGGGATGAACATAAACTATTCCCACCCTCTTCAATGAATATGCGCATTTTGGATGAATGGGGTACACGGAGGATAACCGAACCCACATGACACATCTAACCATATAGTAAATACACCAAATGTATTTCACAAGTACATCTATTTTAGGCACGTGTATTAATGTAAATAGATATGACTAAACTCAATTTAGACGACGACAACATATAACGCTTAAAATAGTAAATTCATACATTTGACAACAAGAGGGAATTCCTAACCGCCGAATCTTAATAATGGTAGATTTTAGATCCTATATAAGAGCATCCGCACCCTTGCGCGGAATCACACACACGGGAAAGGGGGAGTGGAGGGCCCTAGAAGGGTTTAGGGACTCGCCAAAATTTGAGACCCTCACCCTTGCTCGGGAATCAACAGGGAGGTGCCGCTAATCTGAGCAGGCTAGCCTCTCCCGGAGCTGCACCGACCCTACACGCCCACGACCTGCCATCGCAATCTAGAAGGAAATAGCAAGCTCTAAAAAAAACGCGTGTTTTGGGCGCACTCAAGCAACAAGGAGACTCTGAAAGGTGGCGAGGCCGGAGAGGATTTTGGCGAGCCCGCGCTTGAAAAAGTCGTTTGGCGAGTTGCGGTGCGGGACTCGTTCATGCACTGGCCCGCAAAAGGACCTCACGGCCGGGTGTAGCGAGCAAGGGTGCGGATGCTCTAAGGGAAGACAAAGGGGGCCTAAAGCACCTCATTCAAGCACGGCCTATTCAACGTGAGCGTCGCGAAGAACTACGAAGACTCGAAGACTTTTGAAGACCCTTTTAAAGACTTCAAGACCGAAGGACTTCGAGACTTGAAGAATTTTTTGAAGACTTTCGAAGGCAATTCGAGGCCGAAGGCTAATTGAAGAAGAACTTTTTGAAGACTAAAACATTTCGAGGCCGAAGGTTAATTGAAGATCATTTTGAAGGACGAAGCCTTTTTTGAAGGCATCGGAAGATTGATAACTTGGAGGACTTAGAGATTCAAGGCCATAATACAACTTTGGAACTTAGAAATATTGGAGAAAATAAAATATGGACTTAGCTAAATTTAGCAGACATCAAAAGGGAAAAGACTTTAGACACTAACGCTTCGAAGGCTTGCTACAAGACTAAATGTCGGAGAAGATTGTGTTCCAAAATCCAATTGAGTGCACAAGATCCAAGTTCATACCAAGAATAACCTAAGCCTTGGAGTTAAACTTGTGGATCCAAGTACGAGGTGTTGTGCAAGGCGGAAAGCATCATCATATCAAAGACAAAGGAAGTGACCGACAAATGGGTCACATCAATCACCACATGAAGCTCAAGCAAAATTAAGATTTCAGCTCAATAATCCTACCTCATCAATTAAAGAGAATTCTAAATGATGGCATAAGATTTAGAGGAATGAGATTTTAAAAAGGAAATGGAACAAACACTTTGATGGAAGAATTCATGATGAATAAATGAGGAAATTCTTATACTTGAATACTATCTAAGTAAATGAAATTGCCTTAGTGAGGAAGTATGCTTGAGATTTATCAAAGCTACATACTCTCTTAATAAAGCATTCTTAGAATATTTGAGAAGATAGGAACGAGGCTAAGCATACAAACCATGAAAGATATTGTTTACAAGAATGGAGTGTCTCTAAGACACTTAACCTCGACATTAGGTTTTAGGGGAACATAAACTGGTGAACTAGGTCATCTATCCCTTAGGGACTCTTTAAGGGTTCATACCAAAAATATCATACAAAATTAAGAACTTATGTAGAATGCAACCACCTTTAAACATAATGAAAACCTAGAAGAATCTAATTTTGGTGGGAGTGATTTCCATGTAAACCGGTTCAGCAGCGGGTTACACCGTCTAAGGCTGAGGGTTGAAGGTGACCTCCACAACCATATGGTGTTTGGAGGCACATCTTGTCTTTGGTGTGTTTGTCATGAACTTTATAATTCCAATAAATACTTGGGATATACTTGTCATGCCCACTGTCATTGCAACTCCCAAGAAGTTCCCAAACATAATCTACACTAATATACATACATACATACATACATACATACATACATATATGCAATTAGGTTGCCCCACACTCATATATCGACATTCAACACTATTTTGATTTGATATTACACAACAACAAAATATAATAATAATTATTATTATTTTATGGTGATTGCTATATGGATGATCAAGCAAGGTCATAAACTTTTGTGATATGGTCTTCACCCAAGGGAATTTGCATGGGTAAAGAAGCAACCTATGCGCAAAAGCAACTTAATTGCACATGTCAATGTACATGTTCCCGAGCGAACAATGATAAATTTTGGGATGAAACTATGGCGAGGCCGTGAATAGGAGAAAAAACTATTTGAACTTGTGTTTTTTTATGAGTCGTAACACACAAAAGGCAAACTACCTTACATGCGGGTCATATCTCATTACTCATCTCTAGGGTGTTGCACCCCTTGTGCTAGGAATTAGGGAAGCATTATTGCCCCCTTATGTTGGGGTTTGCCTCACAAAATGAGCAATATGATCCAACTTGAGTAATGTTTACAATGTGAGGAAACCGACAACTAGGCCAATTACCTTGAAAATCTACATCGACAACTATGTTTCGTATTCAAAACAAACATGAGAGTCATTGTTGATTGGCCAACATGCCTGCTTGCCTAACGCGTGGGGTCAATACAAGATGGCACAATGAAGTTTGACAACGCTACAAAATTTGAGGGAATACCTAATGTTGGAATCACAACTAAGGTAGATGAAGCTAATTTGGTTAGCTTCCTTATGAAACACCTATTTTTGGCTCTTAATCGGCAATATGGTCGCTTCAATTCAGTGGGTGAGTAATACATGGTGATTTAGTTGCTGCCTTGATGATATTTGGGTTAGTCACCTTCGCAAACATCAAACTACGCCCACCATCCTCCACAATGAGGAGTGCTATCCACCGAACTATGACATGCTAGATTTTTGTGCCCGAGGTGGGCAAATTAAGGCAAATTAGGAGGTGGCATGTGGTTGTGAGGTGTCGACCAACTTGTATTGTGGGTATTCTATAATGAAAAAAACAATTTGACAACATTTTATCTTACATGTGACCACTTTACAGACACGACGCAACCAATATTGGCATTAAACTTGGGTTTCATTGGCAAATGACCCATGTAGAATCTGCTATTGATGTTGTCCACTTACACAACATTGAACGATAAAAGAGTTCCCCTCCTATAACACCACACGGGAAAGTAAAGAGCCTTTGATTCCATAGCCAAGATCAACGCCTTCCTCAACTCCGAAATCAATGATTTCAAATTATTTGGTCCTGATTTGCAACTGCTAACATGCTCAAGCTTCTAATACTCGAATCCATCGGTTGGATGATTTGACATAGTTGGAGGTGTCCACATTAACCTCACCTATCTTATGGAGCAACCTTCCCCATTCGAAAGAGAGACCGGGCTCCATAGCTTGAGTAATGTTATGATGCTTAATATTAATTTTCTTGGGTCGGGAAAATACGACATGTCATCATGGTGACGTGGCAACTGGGTTTGAAGCGGAGACGTTTTCAATTAGACACGAACGTACAATATACAAGAATAGAACTCCCTACGGAACTTAGAAACTTTTCTTTTGTTTCACCCTATATCCGACCTTTGTAAGGATAACTCTAGTGCGTTATTATGAGTATAAAAAATATGTAGAACAAAGGCTAAAACAAGATACCTACGAGTCGCACACTGACACGTACCTAGATGCCCCGATGCCAAGGATGACAGGACACGAACGACTTTAAATACATTCATCCATGCACGACTCTCCATTATTCAACCCGTACCAGTGGGTATCCACACCTACCTGACGTAGATGATAATCGTCACATGGATGAATGTTTATGGAGAGTGGATGGACAGAGAGACAGGGATCTCGTGAAGGCGGAGACCCGGCTATGGCGTCCGTTCGCCATCCATGGCCGGCTATGGCGTCGCCATAGATGTCGAGTCGCTCGTAGGTCCTGGATTGCGGAGCTTTATTAGGCAGGGAGGTTTATTACGGAGGTAGGATCATAGCTAGGTGGACCGGGTGTAACTTTTCGGTTGAAAAGTAAGAACTTTTGGTACGTGATCTGAGAGTCATTGGATTCCGATTAAATCAAGCGAGCTGTAAGTTGAGCGCTTCGCTGTTCGGATGGTTCGTCAAGTCAAGGTGCCACCCGAATTCCATGGCGAGGATGGCAAAAGTGGGACACGTTAGATTTCCGTTTCGACATTTTAGGGTTCTCCGGTTTGCTTGTCGTTGGAGCTAACGAGGATGTTGAGCTAGCTTAAGCTAAGCTGATGAGCTTCTTCTCTAGTGATGCGTCCGCAAACTTAGATGGTGAATTTTCCATGGCGATTCGGCGGTATGGTTCACTTAGATTCCGATTCGAGGTAGGGTTTTGGTCGCGTCGGTAGAGGTTATGGTTTGTACGTGGATTTGGGTACTGGATTGTTTGGTTGCATTGGATTTGTGGATCGATGGGAGGTGATGGTTTGCTCTTCGATTCTGATTCCAATGTGACTTGTGCTGATGAGTTTCTTGTAGAAATGGCAGCTTTGAGGTTGCAAGGTTTTATCGTTGCTGGTTTCGTAAGTTGGCAATGGAAAAAACTAAATGGGATGTTTGCCTGTTTAGTCTGATGTTTGTCTCTGATTACTTTGTGGTGGATGACTCTGCCAGTTTGGATCGCGCATAGTTTTCATGCTGTCGTAGTCGTGGAGGTTTTGACTTGGTATGTTCGATGTGTGCAGGATTAATTGATACTGTGCATGCTTTAGTGGATTCCTTGTACGATTTATTCCCGGCTGTCAACTGCTTCATAAAGACTTTCTTCTTTCTTCGTCTGATTGTATTTACTCATAGGTACTTTCTTCAGCTACGAGCTTGTGCTTTGGTGATTGTCGTGTATGATTAACGGAGTACGTCAACTTAAAAGGGCCAGGATTTATTGATTGAGAGTGATTGCAGGTCACTGCCATGGACAGGTGCAGAAATGGACCTTAAGTACTTCTTTCGAAAGCTCTCTCTTCTTGTTCTCTTGCAATAATAAAAGTTGTACTGCCTTCTATAATAAATCGGCAGATTGAGAATCCGACACCATATCTCTGAATGCACCCTTTCAAACTCTAATTCACAATATTTAGCCATACATAAATTCTAGCAATGAAATTGACCGAGATTGGAAGTGAGTGTAAAAAGTGACATTCTATCCATAAAATGTTTCTAGTCCTCCAACAGTTTCAATGCTCGGAAGCATCAAATCTCTGCACTTCCTCTTCTTCAGGCTTTTGTTACTAGCTGTGGCCTCTAATGTGCACGATATTGTCATGGATAGAATCTCATAGAATTCAAGGTTGAGTAAATTCTAAACGGGACCAACATTTCACACAACGGTTTGAGATGTGATACAAGGCACATCACTCGAGAATCAATGAAATTATAGATGGTTGGTGCAACTGGGAAATGCTATCCATGTTAATTAGAGTCAACGAGCAGCAGTTACGATTGAGTTTTGTCACCGAGTCTGCTATCCTTATGCTAAGTAATAAGTTCTGCCCCGGTTCAGTAAAGTGTACATTGAGAATTCAAGATGATAGTGACTTAGAATTTCTTATTTAGTTTCAGCAATTTTAGCCTTCATTATTTGTCAAACTTCTGTTTGTAGAGCTTCTCGTTTGAAAAGGAGTACGCCAGGTTACGGGTTTCATTGCAAGATGCAGATGACTCAGTTGATCAGGAGAAGCATGGGGTTGAAATTTGGATTTGGAGATCTATTATCTATGATTGAAGCATTGTGTTGGAGCAGAGACAATGCATCAAACGGGGGACACTAATTTATGTTTTGCAGGATCATCTGTTGTAGTTCGGTCTCTGATCTTTGCATGTATTTTTACCTTTTCCTTTATCAACTTCGTATGTAGAGCTTCTTGCTTGAAAAGGAGCATAGGTTACGGATTTTAATGCAAATTGTAGATGACTCAGTTGGTCAGGAACATCTGCTTATAACCTAGATTTGGATATGAAGCATTGGGTTGTAGCAGAGAAACTGTAACATACTGGACAACTCTATATATGTTTTGCAGGATCATCTTTTGAAGTTCGGCCTCTGATCTTTGCGTCTATAATTCGTTGGAGTTTGTCTTTGCAATCAAATTGACATGTTTTGATCTTCTTGTACATCCAGATGCAGGAAATGTGAGGTGTAGAATCTCTGCAATGTAGGTCCCGGTCGTCGCCGGAATCCATTAGACGGATCATTAGCAACAATGCAGTAGCCCACTATAAGCAATGCGGACATGAGGTAGCCCATTGAATTCATGGACTTCGTGTGTTGAAGGCCACTATCGAAGGATGTGGCTCAGGTGGTGGAGCAGGGTCGAGAGCACTGGATCGGTGAGCACATATAGTTCGGATACACTTTTGTTGCTACAACCAGTTTTGTAGCAATCTGGAGCGTGATGATGGCTGGAAGAAGTGCAAGTATGCCGTCGGCCGCAGAGGATCAGATGCCCCCAATGCCTACCTGGGAACAGGTGGTGGCAATGCAGAGAGAGAGCGCAGCGTTGCGAGCACAAGTGGCAGCGCATGCACATTTGGAACTCCCTTCCGCTTCCTCATCTCGTGCACGACGCCTTCTCCCATCACGCAACGAGTATCCTGTCTTCGCTCCGGTGGGTACTTACCTATCTTAATTCCTTCAGCTTCAACATCAATCCACGATTCGTCTCTAGTGATTGCAGTATAAACATTTCAGTGTGACTTAAGTTTGAATGTAAACCTTTCAGGAGTCTGACTGATCACTGGTGACTTGCCCAGAATTTCTACATCGCAGGTAGATGCATGTCAGATGCCGAAATCATTACTTTAGGTGTCCGCTTTTGTGAGCAATGTATTCCGCGTCACCACCTAATTGTCTACAGAGACTGCTGTTGTATTTGTCGAGCACTTAGTCGATGTAACTACCACATAAATTCCACACATGCCAGGTTACAAGGCTAGACTTGAGGTTCTCGTGACAATTTCCATTCTGTCTAACTGGAGAGTATCCCGTCTTCCCTCCGGTGGGTACCTGTCTTCCTCAGATTCAACATCAATTCCCTTTTCGTCTCTAGTATTCTACCATAATAAGATATTCAGGAACACCTGGAATGATTTGAAATCTAGAAGTAAGCTGTTCAGGATTCTGGTCACCGGTGGCTTGCACAGAATTCTTATATCGCAGGTAGATGCATGTCAGATGCCCCAATCATTACTCTAACGTTCACTTTTGCGTGCTAAGTTTCCGCTTCACCAGACTGCAGAGGTGTAGACTAGTGTTGTCTGCACAGACTGCTGTTGTGTTTGTCGAACGCTTAGTAGATGTAGCTACCACATAACGTCCATACATGTCAGGTTACAAGGTTAGACATGAGGCTCTCGTGGCAATGTCCATTCAGAGTAACTGGAGAGTTGTGTAAAGTAAAGATATATCTTATTGGATATCCTGCGAAACCACGATTCTTGTGCGAAATTTGAGAAAATGGCTCGTCAGTTGAGGAAGAAGATAGTCGTTCAGAAAGTAGTTCAACTTGGAACGATGTGATTCGTCACCTTGGGTGACAGTTATTATTTTTAGGGGCTAGGAAGTATGCTGAATCTGGGGCGGTTTGTCATGGCGTCACATGCGCGTAGTTTCTCCCTGGGTTAGGTTGGAGATCTTGCGCGTGAAGATCGGCATTGCAAAATAGCTGCATGATTTTCAAATCTGTACTACAGTGACATCATGTAGACTGTCTGAGTTAACTAATTATTGTCTTGGTTTGCATGTTTCATGTTTCAGAGTCACAAGGATATGTTATATCCACCTGGTAATCACATCCAGAATTTGGCTGAATCTGGCATCATGCATTCATTCAGAGCAAGGGTAGAGGAGGGCCGGCACACGGGAGGGTACTTAACTGACGAGATTGTGGCAGTCGAACCCAGCAGATCGATGCCCAGGGTTGAACGGAATGGTCGTAGCCGAAGCCCAATCACACCTATAAGTCATCATGGCTTGAGTCCCAAATTTCCGATGCTGAATGGGTCAGCCACAAACTTACCAGCGGTGTCTCCTACGCTCATAGGTCTCTCAGGACAACTTCCCTTGCCGGAGAGTCTAGTTAGAAAGCGTGTGCAGCAACCGGGACCCAATCTTAAGGCAGACAGCGCATTGGCGGAGCTGGCCACGGAGATTGCAAGTCGAAGAAAGGAAAGTTTGCACTCAGCCGCTGTAAATGCAGCGCCGCAACAACAGTCTTCTTCTTCCTCTTGGAAAGGGTGCACTGGTAGCCTGGCCATGGTGGCTCCATCTGGTGATGCTGCCTCTGCAACAGGTGTTCGTCAATCACAGTGAAGCCTTGACTTTCAGTATGATGTAAATCAATGAGGAAATAATATAGTTTCAAGTATTTGTGAACATTTTGCTTCAAACTCAACATGACTTTTGGTCGGGAGTCGGTTGTTTTGGCATACAACGCCTTCCAAGTTTGGTAAGTTTTTGATGCATGCGTGGCAGCAGTGTGGAGGCATTGAGGGTCAAACTCATTTGGTGCTAAAAATGAGTTTGACTCTCAATGAACCGCAATGTTTTGCTCTTATTCAAGTTTAAACACTTCCTTCGAGCACACCACAAGTGAAAAGAAATTATTGAATTTGTTGTATGCTAAACTACCAACAGAAAATCATGGGGGACCAACTCCCGACGAAATGTCCCATTGTGTTAAAGGATAACTCTAGTATTGTTCTGCAATTGTTTGCAAGCTTTGGGATCAGGTGTGGCGTGAGATTAGTTTGTAATTGGAAATTGAATAGTAGGTTGTTGTGTGTAGGATCTGGCATGCATTCTCCTAATGTATCAAGACAGCCGACAGCACAAGAAACTTCAGATCGACCAGGAGCAACTCTGTCAGGTGGATTTAGTGGCTTGTTTCCCTGGAACAAGAAGAAGGTCGCGGGGAATTCAGGGAATTCTATTGCTCATGAGAGTCGAAATCACAACTCAGACAGAGAAGGCAGCCGATCCTTGGAGTCAGTCATCCGTAACCTGGAGCATAGACTAGAGTTGGAGCAAAGGAAGAGGGAAGGCGAAGTTAGGGAGTTGCAATTAGCTCTTGGCAGCATGGAGGATAGATGCAAGAATCTACAGTTTCACTGCCAAGATCTGGAGATTCAAATGAGTACAAGTGCAAGTACTCGGCAAAGGCAGAGCCGGCAGAGGGCGAGGCATGTGAAGTATACGAGAAATACAACTCCCCGAGGCGAGGTATTAGAGAATCTCGGTAGCAGCAGTGGGGATCAGCACAATGATGAATGGGCTGGAGTGCAGAAAAGTGTCCCTCTTGACCTTACACCCAATGTGTTTTTTAGGACATTTGATGATGCTGTGGTGAGCATGAAGAAACTCATCAGAGCAATTTGCCATCACATTCGTCAAATGGGTGGTTCTTCCTCTCAGGTCATCACAGATCTCTTGGAGAATCATAAGTTTGGTGGCGGTCGACTCCCGAAAGCTGTGAAGAATCTCTGCTTTGAGTCTTTCCTGAACCAGATCCTGTTTGAGAATTTTGAGAATGTAAGTTTTGAATCGAATGGCCCCACTCTGACGTTAGACCCTGATGCACTGCGGCGTGAGAGTTACCAATCTTTCCATGACCTGAAAAGAGTGAGATGGTCAGACATCGAGCCTACATTGGTGGATGATCAAGCAGCCATTGTGAACCCGACTTTCCATGAGTTTTTTGTTTTGAGAATGGAGACGGTCCTTCGTCGACTCGGACTCGATCCAGGTGAGACTGCAGCGGTTATCTCAGCTTTTTTTGATGCAATTAAAGCTGTATGGCTTGTACATCTTTTGGCATTCTCCTTTCGCCCTCTGGGTACCATCTTTCGCATCAAGCATGGGGTGGCCTTCGATCCCAAATACATGGAGCATGTTGTGCTCTCGGAGAAGCAACCTCGTGGGACAACCGTTGCCCTCATGGTCAATCCCGGGTTTTTCCTTGACAATTGGATCGTGAAGAGCAAAGTATTGTGCAGTGATTAGGGTTTAGGGTTTAGGGTTTAGGGTTTAGGGTGTAAGGTTTATTGATCTGACTTAACTTAGCATAGCTTTTGGGTTGTAAGTTTATGTAGATTTGAGCTGCCGATGATCTCAGTGATCTTGCACAGATACGCCTATTAACTTGTGAGGCCCATTTAGAGGACCTTGAGAATTTGTAACATGACAGGGACAGGGATCAACAAATTGTAATTGAGGGTAGCAGGGCGGTGTAAAATTTGATCAAACGCCCTGTCTGCCCAATCTTAGGAAGCACATGTACCACCAAGTCATTAGGAATAAATTAAATTAGCTGTCAGTCTACAGACAGGCTCTTTCAAAAGAGAGGCTTCTTGACTTGCAGTCACCTGCTTGCAGTGCAGGTATGGTTGGTGACCTTTGACAGGTTGATAGATAGACTTAAGATTATATTATTTTGCATTATGGTGTTCATGGCATTGCAATTGCCATGATCAAATTTTGTATTTATGAAGATTTCTTCTGCGGTTTTGTTGTGAAGATTTATACCCTTCATCTTCTGTGTAATGTCCTTCACATGGCTTGGAAGCACCCATTATTTTTAGCTCATTGTACAAGTCTAACGTCTGGAGTACGAAAAACAAATTTGACCTGATTGTGCGAAAACACCGGCTACATAAAATCAGCATAGGCAGTGGCCACATTGTTGCATCAGTCTAGCGTATTTGGAAGGTCTGGATGCTTAGACAACATTGAAATATGTATTGGAAGGTTTTCAAAAGCGATTCTTATACTGCGATACAATGTTTTCTCCATGAGATGAAATCGCATCTTAAAGTCCAGGAAGCCAAAAGGCTTATGGGACTAGACGTACAGTACATCAAGGTGGTGTTGGAATGGTTAATTCCCTAGAGTTAAGAGAGTGCAAGTGGCCTCAGTAAGATAGAGAATTCTATCTACTTGATGGTCCAATTGCAAGAAAGACTTGAGACTATTTAGTATTACATTTTGAAATAGGAAAAAAGAACTTGTTTCGAATGGAGTTGTCGAAGGGACACTCCAACACAAAGTGTGCTTCATTTTCAACTACATTCATAGCAGAAGTGACATGATATTTTATCTCTAGAGATTTGGATAGTTGACCACCGGCTGATTTCAATGGCGAGTCTCTGGTTTGAGGTGCGGTAAGTCCCAGTCCATGAAAGAAAAAAGCCTATCTGTTTTAAAAATAGGATGTTCAGGATTCTTGAGTCATCTCTGGGGTGCTCCAAGGAAGTTGGGTTTTGTGAGCCAACCACAGTCCAAATTTGCTTCGAAAGCATGACTATAAACTCATGAGGGTATGTCAAATTTCCCACATAAATAAATAAATAAGTACAAAAGAGGGGCATGGCTTTGACTAAGAAGTTGACCTACATTTACTTTTTCCCAGAAATTTTAGTACTAGTTACTGTAGCTCAAATCGGAGTTCTCATTTGGTACTACACTGATTATCCTGATTAATGAGGGAGGGCTAATAGTGAGTGTGGGAAATTAGTGAAGTTGATGCTGAATTTCTTTTTTCTCTGCAATTAGTGTCACCAAAAGATCTAGGAAGCACTGTTCATCTCAACACTATTCACTGAAAGTACTATTCATAGGAGCATTATTCATTAAAAGTATCGGCATTATTCATTGACAAGCATGTGTTTGCATTTAGTTTTTTTCCCCCACTCTACAAGCACCTTAGAGCATGCGCTAATTTTCTTGAAATGTAAGGTAAATAAACATGTATTCATGAATTTAGTATCACTTAGTAAAAAATTGGCCCTCATTGATTTTGAGACTTGGAAAAATAGTGTGTGTTTTGGGAATGAGTACCGCACACAATGATTGGGATAATCAGTGTAGTTCAGAAGACCGTACTAGATATTTATTTCAACACCTAGCAATAAGCCAACAACATGACCACAAAACTTTGATATGATTTCTTCACAAAGTTTTGCTTAAACCCCACAAATTGCAGGAATTATTGTTGGCCGCGCTAGCCAAGGAGTGCAACACAGTTATGCTGCCATACATCCTTTGGATGTAAAGGGTCAAAGGGGCTAGCTCCAACACTCTAATTTGTAGGCTTTGCTTGTGCATCAAGCCGAGCGTTGTCAAGCAAACTCAAAATCGTGGCCTTCAAGTTTGGGCACACTTTGACACCCTCTAGCCAAATGTTCATAATGCCATGAAACTCATTGTTAATTGTCATCTTCAAGTAATAGCTAAGGATCGCCCACAATTTGCCCATCTTGTGAACAAATCTTCATTGGGTTGTGTTGTCACTTGCGAAATTCCTATATCCCCAAACTTGCTTTGCATTGAGCACTTTGAAATTTGTTATTGCAAACAAACTCATATTCATTGCCTTTTTTTGGGGGTTCTTATGTGTGGCTATTGAAGGCTTGTCTTGCTTGTTGAGATCCATCTTCAAGTTCACATGGATGGATGTGCTTGAGGACCCAATTTGCATTGGTGCCATATTTTTTCAAAATAAATATTCAAGAGGATTACCTTTTGAGCTACTCATCCGCATTTGCGCTCTTAGCCAAGACAGTCACTTGACAATCTTGTTAGATCCCGGATTTGCTATTGTGGTGACACTTGGATGAATGCAAGCCGGTAAAAAGACGGGTTGTTGCGGTCAACATGGGCTTGGGGGGGAGGGCACCCCACCAGTGTTCAAGATTGAAGCCCTCATATGAGTTTCATTTTGAAGGGCTCTCAAATTTCAACCCTTCGGTTGAAGGGCTGGTTCAAATCCAAGACGTCAATCCAAGAATATAGAAATGAAATACAAAACTCATATTAAACTTGTGCATGAATTATATGGTACATGTTTCCAGTACAATGTGAAGAATTAAGAATGAACCATCTAACTCCACTTCTTGTGGTGCCAATGTCCTACATTTGTTGGTTCTTGTAGCAGGCAGATTATATTGAGGACTTCAAGTGACGTCTTCATTTTCAATTTGGGGTTCCGTTTTGAAGGGTTGTTTTGAGAGAGGTATATTTTGAAGGGCCAAATCGTGTTTGAAGGGCATTGAAGACTTCAATCTTGAACACTGCACCCCACCTTGCCCGCGTCCTCAACAATGTCAAAATTTCCCCCTCCCTTTATCCCCTTTGCGCAAACACATGCAACACACAAGCCCAAGTGGGCAACCAATATCAATTTTGTGGTAGCCTCATTGGCTTTGGGCTATAGATTGAGGGGGGGGGGGGATGATTGGCCTAGTGTGCATAACTAAGTGCCCCCCCCTCTCCTAAATAACCCCTAGTATGTGCTCAACATATGCACATCATTCTAGTTTCAGTAGTTAACACAAGTGGGAGGGCCTATGTGATCACTTAAAAAGAAAGAAATTGGGCATGTTGGCACTCTAAGCTAAACGATATGCATGTAGTTGGCAATTACAACCCATGTTGAAAAAATGTGCACGTGGTGGTAACTCAACCACTTTTCTCTTGTGAGTGCATTTCATTGAGGAAGGGCGACTTTAGTCTATGATTTATGTTGAGGTCTTTTCATCCCACTTGGTGTTATGGTTTTTTTGATTGGCTATTCACACGTTCTAGCTAACCTGAATACACATCTATGAGAGGAAGAATGTCACAAATTTAATTGAACTAGAGAAGTTCCAATGTTGGCAAAGTGGGAGTCTTCATGTGGAGCAACTAATAGAAATAAGGATTTGCTAGTTTTGGAAGACATTACGGAATGTTATTTTGTTCATAAATATACGTACACTTTAAACATTAAAACACACAAATGCAAAAATTTGAATATCTAAAATTTGAATTCATATGCCTATTATAGAGAGGGTCAAAGTGGGCGTCTCTCTCACTTTATCTTGAGGACTAGGTTTGGGGTGTTGGCCCAAATGCTAAATGTAGACGATTATTTTGATGGGCAATGAGCACATGCAAGAAACCTTGCCTGCATATTCTAGCCACACCAGTGGATTGTTCTCTATATATTCAAAAATCAAATCACATGAAGCTTTCATAAATTTAATGTTGGGACCCAAAGGATTGTATGCTTAACCCTCATTATCTGTAAGGTTGATGTGTTTTCAAGTTGAATTATAGAGTGAGAATTGCAAGCTTGCTTTATAAAACATTCATGAAGCAAATATGTTTACACAAAGTATAAGAACACCTATGTATGATGGGACCCTCTATATAAGGCCATAAGCTTTGGTAAGCATTTTCAAAACATTAAATTAAACAAAAATTCAAAAAATGGAGATGAGATTAGCTTGGCTGGATATTCAATAGGTATGTTCATATTAGGAAGACTTATGATAGATTTGGGAGATAAACACTATTTGAGGATTTAAGTACTATTAATTTTCATGAACATGTGGATTTGTTGGGAAAATGCCCAGGGTTGGACTCTTCATTGGAAAAATATATAAAGTGCGTGGGTCACTATGAAATTAAACCCCCTATATACAAGAAATTTATAGAGAAAAAAAATGTATACATACCAATGGCATGGTAGAAAATGGACTCATGTATTTATACTAAGCTTGTCAATTTAATGTGATACATGCCTCCACTACATATACAAAATATAATTTCACTTATTTAGTTCATGAATTAAATAAAATTTTAATACACATAAATTTTCACTTTCAATTTCCAATGAGAAAGTCATTGAATGTTTTTTCATCCATAGCATGTAATTGAATGATTGTATCAAACAAACAAGACAAGAGCACAATATGTTAGCCACAATCCGTAGAGAAAAACTCAAGAAAGCCTATGAGCACTCCAAGAGCCTCTAGTATACAAATGGGTGCAAGCATGGCAAAGTGGACCAAAAAAGTGCTCCGGTATGCTAAAACCATAATTTTTTGGGTCAAAGGCCTGAAAGTAGTAGCAAACTATTGTTTAAATTGGATTTCTTTCACGATGACCTCTATTTTGTGTTAAATACTCAAATGTAGAATATGAAGTTGAGATCTTCAAAACTAAACATCAAAAGTGATGCTCAAAAGCAAATGAATCTGGTCTTGGACGTAGACTTCATGACCTCAAATATTTTGAAGTTGGTTTTTTTTCTTTTTCTTTTTTTCTTTTTTCTTTTCTTCCCATATTCCTTGAATTCATTATATACTTGAGGGCATCATCACAATGTAGGCTTTTCTTGGAATTATTTTTGTCATCATAAATTGCTTGGCTTTGTAGATCAATATGTTTTTAAAATGTCTATGATTTGTTTCTTCACAAAATTCAAAGTTAGTGTATAGTTTTGAATCACTTTCACTTAACACTAGGCAGGGATCACGAGTTGTCCACTTTACCGTGCTTGCACCCAAATACTAAAAACCTAGAACCCGCATGCAAACCCTAATGAGAATGTACATGGTGGTCATTGATGACTATGACCATATGATAACAAAAGATGAAAACATGAATAAGATGAAGCTAACACATCTATTCTCTAAATCTTAGGGCCCCTTTTGTACATCTACCTTTACTTCAAAAATAATAATAGCCTTTCTAGATGACACAACATTTGATTACCAGATACATAAGTCTCTCCCTTATGTATAGTATGTATGCCGATGCCTCAAATAATACCCCTCCTTACACTCACGTTAGTTCGTGCGTGGTATGAAGAGTCCACCCCCGGGAGAAAACGGTTCACCAGTTGCGAGGTTGGCTATGAGCTCAATGAGAACCCTAAAAAAAGGCATGGTAAACCCAAAACCATTGTCCAAATAATCATCATGAAGCAAACCTTGTAGACTCCCTCCCCAAAAAATATTCTCTTCTCGAAATGGACCTCCCCTTGATGCTTAAAGGGTTGGAGGAATCATGTGACAACCACAATGTGGTGTCTAGGAACATAAATTCTTATTACGCTATGCTATTAAGGTTTAGAAATGGGACAACTCCATTCATTCTCATGTGGAATGCTTACGATTCCCAAATTAGCGATTCCTAACGGTAGGATTTTGAAGGACACTTTATGAGTAACCCTCATCACCTCTTCTTCTTCTTCTTCTTCTTCTTCTTTTCCTTCTTTTGGAAACCCTTGCACTTTATCTCACTGTGTTTCACCTCCCAAATGAAGGGTGCAACCTTAAAGTATAAAACAAAATCACCGAAGGGTTGAATGAAAAAACCCACATGGTCAAATTGTGGGCACAAAGTAGGCCCACTCTCATGTAAGATCTCGACTTGGCTGGAGCCAAAAATGATGGACCGAGCAAGAGATCATCGAGCTTTCTTTGTTGGTGTAGTATCATCCATTGGGGGATGGCAACTTGAACATGTCTAGGCCGGTTGGAAAAGCATGCGAGCACCTCGTACATGTTGCCATCGTGAAGTTCGAACTCATAATATTTTAGTGAACATGGACATATTCTCAAAATCTGGACTTTTGGGTTGTTTCAGTTCTATGGGTGGATTCATTGACACATTTTCAATATACCTTAAATTTATGGGAGATATGTGGATCCTCAGTGAAAATTTGAATGTTATGATTAAAAAAATGATGGAAACAATCAAATATCTTGTGCTTTTTGATATTAAATCCATATAATCAAATGATAAGTAGTGACACCATAATAAAAACAACAGCTAGAATAATATCGTAATCAACTCTGGATATTCTATCATAGGATCCTATCTTACAATTTTATTGAAGGATCTTACAATAGAAATCAACATGTTACAATTTTGGGCTTGGACTTGGTTCAATATTAGTTAAATATCAATTTTAGGTGATTGAAACTACAGCTATTGGTTAAAAAAAGAGTGGTTTAAGGTTAAAGAGAGACGCGACCTTAGCCACATGATGAGGTGATGAGGTGGACTTTCCCGAGAAAAGAAGGTGCTAGGAAGGGAGGAGAAAAGGGTCAAGTATCATTCAACATGCGGAGAGAAAGAGGGAATTATTGCATATGAGCAAACCTCAACATAGAAACTTGACCCCCTATAGGTTTGTGGCCACTTCATCTCAGTTGACTGAGACTAGACTAATATGAGGTCTTCAAAACTAATTCCGGAGTCAAATCAACTAAACAGAATAACCCCCCGCTTGCATACTAGGTACTTTAGGGCTTCCATGTTGGATGAATGAGAGGTGCGCTTGTATATGCTCTCTCTCTCTCTCTCTCTCTAAACATGCACAACACAAGCCAAAAGAGGCAAATTTGTCATCCTTAAACTGTGAGCCCAGTTTTCAAACACTTTTCAATGAGCTTTTCCCAAATTGGGAGCCTAGGATCACTGAACGGGGAGAACCGACTGCTACACTGTTTTGTCTAATCAGTGTGGGTTACCATTCGGAGTTACGTGTGGCTAAAACTTTGTACCGACATTATCGGTTCTTACCAACTAAGTTATAACATATTCTTCGGTGTGCATACTAACTACTTCTTATATTATTTGGGTAAGAAATGATACTCTCAGTATAAATGCTACACCAATGCGTAACTCCAAATGGTAAACCCCCACACTGATTAGACACAACAGTGTAGTTACAGATGAACCGGTTGAGTTTGAGAAATAACCGGTTGGAGTTCAAATTTCACGAAATTAACCGATCGTTTTAGAAGAATATGTGGAATAAACCCTCAATTTACTGAAGAAACACCGAAAGATCACAACATGTAACCGGCTGGACTTGGGAAACACTAGGACTGTGGACCAATTATGCCCAAAAATCTCCCCGGACACTGTCTAGGATGTTGTGCGAATTTGTCGCTCCAGCCCAGGGCTTGGGAAGAACCGGCGGTTAGCTACAGATGAACCGGTTGAGTTTGAGAAATAACCGGTTGAAGTTCGAGACTTTAGGAGAATTACCGATCATTTTAGAGGAATCTACAGAATATACCTCAAATGAATAAAGCAAAACTGGAAGATGCGGTCCGAGACGACTCTAAACTACCGGATGATGGTGGAGAGATACCCAAATCTTAAGGAAGAGGTTGGCGGTTCGATTCCTGGCTGTGAAATCTCCTCTCTACTTGATGGAAACTTGCCATGTGGTCAACTACCTCCTATGCTTTAGCGTTGGCCTGTTGGCCTTCTGTCTGAAAATAAATAAATAAATGTCAACATGTAACCAGTTGGATTTAGAATCACTAGGATCTTGACTGACTATGCTCAAAAACTTCCCGGGCACTACTCCAGCCGGCCTCGGGTCTAGCTTAGCCACTGGGCATTTTAAAATACAAAAAGAACGCGGGACTCTGAACCATTGCCAATGAGCTTTTGAACAAGCCTAGTAGGTCCAAGGAAAAACAATGGGGATTTGTGTGTTAAGTTGTAGGGGGGTTGGTGAACAAGGTCTGTGGCTTCAAAGAGTTAAACGGAAGGAAGGGAAGAAGGGAAGGAAGAAAAGGACACTGGCTGGCTCTCTTTGGCATTCTTTTTCCCCTTTGACGGTTTTTGTACACTTTGGAATTGACACTCTCCAGTGGCCAGCAGCACTCTGGGTAAAGTACCTTTACCTCGGGATTTTTACCCCAAGCCCACTTCAAATCTAAAAAGACTAGTCTAGTCTGCCCACGTACATTCTTTTCTGAAACTATTGGAACTCGATTCGTTACTACAGTACACCGTTTTCTTGGTATTTAGTGTCACATGCGTAATAGTGTCACTTACCCTGTTTTGAGGCGTATGTTAGGTTACACAAATGACCAACAACTTCGCCATTAGTGTCACTTCATGACACTTGGCATTCAAGTGCGCTTGCTGATATCTTGGCATGAGGATGTTCAATTGTGTTATGAGGTGGATGTCTATGTTTCACAATGGTTTACAAGTTGACTAAAGTGTGCACAAATGACACTTGGCATTAGTATGCTCAAGAATATCTTTCCCTTGCATATGAAACACTAAACAACATACTACACCATGTATGTTGTTTAGCGTCACATGTGCAATAGTGTCACTTACCCTGTTTTGAGGCGTATGCTAGGTTACACAAATGATCAACAACTTCACCATTAGTGTCACTTCATGACACTTGGCATTCAAGTGCGCTGGCTAATATCTTGGCATGAGGATGTTCAATTGTGTTATTAGGTTGATGCCAATGATACACAATGGTCTACAAGTTGACTAAAGTGTGCACAAATGACACTTGGCATTAGTATGCTCAAGAATATCTTTCCCTTGCATATTAAATACTAAACAACATACTCTACCATGTATGTTGTTTAGTGTCACATGTGTTGTAGTGTCACTTACCCTGTTTTGAGGCGTATGCTAGGTTACACTAATGAGCAACAACGTCACTATTAGGGCCTAACCACATGGGCAGTAGTGACTCACACCTCTGTGTTGTGATTGGTGCATCAAGAGCCCTAAACGAGTCATGGCACAGAGGTGTGAGTCACTACCACCTATTTGGTTACGCCCTTGGCACCTCATGACCATTGACACTTGGCGATCAAGTGCGCATACAACACCATTTATGGTGTAGAGTGTCACGTACATTGTTTGCGAAGGGCCTGAACTAAATGCCTAGAGGTCGCAAAGTGTCACATCCACGAATCACTAATATGATACTATAATGGGGAGGTCACTCCATTGTCAAGTTGAAAACCACGTGCATACAAAAAAAATCTACTTTTTCTAAGTTGCATCACCAAAATGGGTCAAAATTTTATCAATTTTTTTTTCATGCGTAGATATACACGTTATCTATTACATAGTAAAAAATGATAGCCAAATTTGATGGTCTTTTTTTCTATAAAACATACCGTTTCTAACTAGAATGACGCAGAATTGAACCAAAACAATTACTACAAAAATGAAGATGACTAAAAATTTCAAAAAATATAAAAAGATATTATCAATGGTTATGTATATGTAGAAAAATATCAAAAAAATTAAAATTATCTATGGCATATAATATAGGGGTAGCAAACTTTGTATGCATGTGGTTTTCAACTTGACAGTGGAGTGACCTCCCCGTGGATACTACTCATCAACATAAGTATCTTCTCAAAGTGAAAATTTGTGTATAGTATGACATTTTGTGTAGCACATTGGGACGAGTGTGTATTTTTGACAAAGTTTTTGCAAGTTCTTGATATTTGACATGCAAAAACTTGCACAAAAATAAAATGCACGTCAATTGACACGCACAATTCAGATTTTGACATGTCATGTGACTTGTGAAGAAAAAAAACCACACGTCAATTGGCACTTTACAAATTTAAATGGCACGTACTACTAGGCATGTAACATTAAGGTGACATTTTAGAAGAAAATGTAGATGTCAATTGACATCCATTTTTGTTTTTGGAAACATCACGTGACACTTTGGATTTGAAGTTGAATGTCAAATGAAAATTGTCAAACATACACACTGATTGGGATACTTGAGTTGATAGATTTGCATTTTAGTATGCAAGTGGAAGATATTCTTGAGCATACTAATGGCAAGTGTCATGTGTTTATAGTTTAGTATGCAAGAGGCAAATATTCTTGACAAAACTAATGCCAAGTTCATTTGTGTACACTTTAATCAACTTGTAGACCATTGTGTAACATAGGCATAAACCTAATAACACTATTGAACATACTCATGCCAAGATATTAGCAAGTGCACTTGAATGCCAAGTGTCATGAGGTGACATTAATGATGAAGTTGTTGGTCATTAGTGTATCCTAGCATACGCCTCAAAACAGGGTAAGTGACACTATTACGCATGTGACATTAAATATCATAAACGGTGTACTATCTTGGCATGAGTGTGTTCAATATACTAAATATTGTATTTAGTGTCACTTACTATTTGAAGTTACACAATGCTATATCCTTTTACTATTAATGCAATTTTTTACCAAGTAAAGATGTTAATGGTCTATAATGTCCAAACAACGAATTTGGCATTTCTTGGCAAAAAATGAGATACACAATAAGTAGTTATAGCATTGTCTAATTCCAAATAGTAAGTGACACTAAATACAATATTTTGTGTAGTGTTCAGAGGTAAATGCCTATGTTACACAATGGTCTACAAGTTGACTAAAGTGTACACAAATGAACTTGGCATTAGTTTTCTCAAGAATATTTGCCTCTTGCATACTAAATTGTAAACACATGACACTTGCCATTTGTATGCTCAAGAATATCTTCCACTTGCATACTGGAATGCAAAACTATCATCTTAAGTATCTTAATGTGGTACACTAAATGGCATAATGTGAACTATTTTTCACTTTAAAAAGTTCCTTATGTTGACAAATAGTATCGTACTGGCAATTAGCCAACGTGACACTTTGAGACCTCTAGACATCTAGTTTAGGCCTTTGCAAATAGTGTACGTGACACTAAATACCATAAATGGTGTAGTTTTCCCCCCCTCAAGCTAAAAAGATACAGCGAATGAGAGAGAGAAAAAGAGAAGGAAAAAAAAAGATCCACATCATGACAAATTGAACTACTCTAATCCATGCATGCCACATGATTGCGCTAAGGTAAGTGGGCTTATTTTGGTTATTTATCTTAGATGGACATTTATATTGCAGTGGCATTTGGGGTTGGACTCTTCATACAATGTACGAACTAATGTGAGCGTAAGAAGGGGTATTATATGAGGCATTAGCATACATAGTATACATAAGGGAGAGGTGCTTTTTTTTTGTAGTGTGTCATTTAAAAAGGCTATTAAATATTTTAAAGTAAAGGTAGATGTATGAAAGGGAGCCCTAAAGTTTAGAGAAACTTTTAACAATAGATGTCTTAGTTTCATCCAATTCACATTTTCACCCATTATGTCATATGGTAATAGTCCTTAATGACTACCATGTCCATTCTTGATAGGGTTTGCATTAGGGTTCTAGGTGTTTACAAACTAGAGGTTCTTGGAGCACTCATGGGCTCCCATGAATTTTTCTTTCCAGATTAAGGCTAAGTCTTCTTCTTCTTCTTCTTCTTCTTTTGTTTTCTTTTTTTTGATGCGATCGTTGAGTTACATCCTATGGACCAAAAAAGTTCAATGACTTCTTTCTAAAATTAAAATTGAACGTGGATTTTATATTTAATTAAGGCCTATTCATTCATGATTTATATTTTGTATATGTGGAGGCATTTACCACATTAAATTGAAAAGCTTAGTATGAATACAAGAGTCCATTTTCTAGCCTACTGCTAGTATGTATACATTTGTTTTTCTCTATAAACTTCTCATATAAAGGGGGTTTGATTTCATAATGACCCATGCATGTCATTTACGTTTCCAATGAAGAGTCCACCCCTAGGAATGGTATGTGGTTAGGTAAGGATCTAAGAACAAATACCCAAAAACAAAACATGTGTCAAAAGAGATTGGATCATTTATGTTAATTATTTTAGGCTTAATAGTCAACATAATCGAGGGGACCTATATGATCATTTAATAGGAAAGAATTTTTTTGCTTTGACAATGAATAAGATATTCACATGAGCTTCAAAGCTTTTGAGGAAAATGCCTACAAGCACAACTTGGACTTGTTAATCATTTTGCTCTAATTGCATGTTTCATATCCAAGGAGAAGTGGGTGTACAAAAAAAAGTGCTCACCCAAGGCCCACTTATCTTCGTGCTAATGAGAAGTCTTCTTGAAGAAGGTGTGTGTATGTGTGTGTGTGTATGCACACAACCTCCTTACATTTCTCAAGCATCTAACTTAAGTGTTGTAGCAACTTATAACCTACTTGAAAACCAATTCCATGTCCACCATAGATAATTGTCCATATGTAGTCTAAGTTCACTTACAAGTAGTGCCTCCTCCTTGTGGTTCAACTAGTTACATGAGCCGATGACCAATAGGAGGTTGTTTCACTCTTTGCTTCTAGCGACCCAATTTATATATTTTTATCTTACAAGTGGATGGTCGCAAAAGGGCTCTGCCCTATTACTATCCTATATACATGACTAGTTGTGGTCAGTGGTCCGACCAAGGCCAAACTTTGGCTCATTTTAATGACCACTTAAAATCAACACTCACTTGCAATTTGACTCCAATTGAAGAATGAGTTGCCAACACTAACACTTCCGAATCACATCACACATGCGGTTGGTTTTGATTGGCTACCAAACTTTTGGCTCATTTTAGAAACCATCACTAAGTCTCTTCCCACAAGGCAAAGCCAATAAACATCACACATGGGGTGCCTTCTCAAACCCCTATTTCTATATGGGCTAAGGTGAGCTATTAGCAAAAGTGTTCTAGTTCCTACCAAATCTCATGCAATCAAAATTTAGGTTAGTTTTTCTCCAACTCGTGCAACTTTTATGACTTTTGCACAACAAACACACACAAAAAAAAGGTTCAATGACTTGCTCAGTGAAGTGGACGCTTCGATTTGTTGTAAGTTATTCTTCTCTTGAGTTTGCTAGGTTTCATGGTCCTAAGGGTGGGTTTAGACTAGGGTTTTGATTGGGCAATTCAAGTAAAACCCCAAGTTTCTTGAATACCAACCCTAATGTAGATTAAACCTAAAGATGGGTTTACATTAGGGTCATGGTTCAATCATAAACTTGGGATCCAAAACACCCCTTCATGGACCTTAGTTTCAGTCTCAAGATTGGACCAAACCTTTAAAAGATCAGTTTCTCAAACTAGGAATATTTATCATGAGCAAGGGCCACCGAGATTCAACATGAAAATGAAGCCACATTATTACAGCACTTCATGTTATTTTTGCATACCTTGAAACCGGACCCTGAGTGTAAACTCCTTGGGCCCAAGACTTTGCTCTTGACCAATTAAAACGCTCAATTTTGGAGTCTCTCTTTTCATCTTAGTTCACCACCCAAACAACCACACCACCTGTAACATCATCCATCTGCTTCCGAATTCCCAACGCTCCCAAAGTTGCATGCCCAGGTGAAGATCCAAACAAAAACATGCAAAAAGCCTGCTTTGTGCAGACTCGAAAGTACTAAACCCAAAAAACGCGAAATACTAAGCCGGACTCAAATTCCAATTTGCGGCTAGCGATGGGGGCCTTCTGCAGCCTGCCATGCAATAAAGGGGGAGAACCAACAGCTACACTATTGTGTCTAATTAGTGTGGGCCACACTAATTCCTAATAAAACACGCTAATTTCAAATTATAATTTAGAGTGGCCCACACTAATTTCAAAGGTGAAAAATTTGTGTGGGTTTTGTCGTTTCCACAATTGGATGAAACTTCATAATTCCATCCAATTGTGTTTGAAGACTTTCCCACATTGACCTAACGGAGGCTGTTTGCGGAGAACCCTAACACACACGGATGGATGACATTACCTTTTTCATCCAAAGTGACCCAAACACTTGAAATTTAGTGTGGACCACACTAATTTCCAACCCACGTGCATTTCCCACCCACACTAATTAGACACAATAGTGTAGTTACAAGATGAACCTGTTGAAGTTCAAGACTCCAGGAAAATTACTGATCGTTTTAGAGGACTCTATGGAATATGCCTCAAGTGAATAAACAAATACCAAACGATCATAACTAACATGTAACCAGTCGAACTTGCAAACAGTGGGACTTTGACCGAAAATTATGCCCAAAAATCTCCCTGGACAGCGCTTCTGCAGCCTGCCATGCATCTCGATTCATTGATTGTAGGGCAGCTTCTTATTACTTCTTCTTCTTCTTCTTCTTCTTAACCCCTGCACTTTAGTGGCAGCATTTTGTATGTATGTACTTCTCCTTGGACTTTGGAGCTGCTCAGTTATGGAGGCCAGTCCAAGTTATAGCATTTTGACATACTGATGAGCCATGAAACTCTGGGCCCTTCTTTTTTTCCCTCCTGACCGATCGAGTTAGCTTGTCAGAACAAGGGCCGTGTACTTCAGGCCCCAGGAGTTCTGAATTGAATAACAATAATACTAATAATAGTAAGAATCATGCACGATATCCATAACATTATTAAGCAGCGTGCGTTTGGTCATGTGGGCCTTGAGAATGTAACCATGGGATGTCCCAACCTAGTGCAGATTCAGACTTGATCTGAGTCTCCTTGCACTAGGTTGGGACATCCCATGGTTATATTCTTAGGGCCCACACTATATGAAGACACACTGCTTAGTAATGTTATGCAGTGTCGCACTATAGATTCCGCAAGTCATCACCTTCTTAGTGGATGTGTTGATGAGTCTTGGGATGTTTATACCAATAACTTGTTAGAGTTATTCGTAAAGTAAAGTCAATGAAATCATGGGTTTAAGGTATGTGGGTGTTATTTAGTTCGTTTTTCATGTTCTCCAACTCCTACCGATTAGATTTACACAACAAAACTTGTGTTGCATTGGCAAATGTATTGATGAAACATATGCAAAAACCAGATTGAAAATTGGGCCTCCCTTGATTTAGTTATGGTTATCGGAAGTGCACGTTTGTTGATTACCTTAACTGGATACACAGGTCCTCCCAATTGTGTTCACTATTGAGTGTAGAGTAGTTATTAATATTCGAAGGCGTAGTCTAATCTCTTCTAAACATGTGTCTTTATGTTGATCCTCAGTGAACCACATTCCAATCAAATCTAGGGGTTTGATCAAGAAAACGAGCCACTTAAGACCCATCTACCATAGCCCCAAACTCGAAGTTTATGAGCTTTAACACAAAGTCACTCGAGTTTCCTTAATGCTCAAATTATCATACACAAAGAGTGGTGTTAGGCTATTAAAAATGAACTTTTCTAGTTTGTCTTATTAGAATGGGTGGGCCAAGCTAGCCTTGCACAAGCCAATCCAAGATTTAGGATAGCGGGTCCCATGCGCATACCCTATTTTAGATTCTTTCAAAGTTTGAGAGGTGGAAAGAGAAGGCCGAGAAGTTTAAGCCAACTTTCGAAGTAGGCTCCAATGCACGACAAGCTAACAAGCTCTTAATAGAAAGTTTTCTCAAAGAAGGAACAAAACCACGGTTTCATGTCTCTTTTATGGACTTTACGATAACTCTCAAGTACATAGTTTACTTACATTCCTTCAAAATTCTTGAGTGAATATGGAAATTTCTTCAGATCCCAGAGGTCTTTGACAGAATCAAGTCATTGTTCTTCAGGACATTTTTTAGTTCAGCTAAAAAAATTCCCAAGATTGACTGTCATGTGAAAGTTTGAAGGATAGACACTGTCAGAGTCGCCATCCCGGAGAAGGACATGTCTTATTAGGAAGATGAGCCTTAGATGGATACTCTTTCTCTCTGCGCCCACTTTACGTAAGATAATTAACATACAATTAGTGCGAGATGATTAGCAAATCCAAATTGTGCCCGTATTTTGCCTCATCATTTTCAGAGCTCGTATGAGTACTTTATTCATTACTAGAGTGCATATTCTTGTGCTCATGAAGTAGTCATATAGATCTCCCACCCCCTATCATGTTGACTATTGAACCTAGAATGGATAGCATATTTGAGCACGTAGTCCAGTCTCTTTTAAACACATGTCTTTTTGGTGCCAATTCTTAGACCCACACCTAATCACATACCACTCAAATATAGGTGTTCATATTATTGTTGTGTTCGACACATCTACCTTAAGAACATCCCGATGCCCCAACAAACGGTCATCTAGACTCTACTATTAGCTTTTTCAGTTTGGTGAAGCAAAACAGAATGCTTGTCTCACCATATCCAAGTTCTCCAAAATGTATGTTGCTCACCAGTTACAGCATAGAGGAGAGATCTTAAGAAACCTTTGGTTAATAATCTTCTTGGTGCCTTGAATAATGTTAGGGTGACATGTCGTTGTTGGTAGCAACCACTAATTTGTCAAAATATAACCCTCGCCATCATGAGGGATGAATCATGTGCATGTACTAACAAGTATTTAAAAGCGTTGTTTTCAGTACAATCCATTTAACATGCATCATTGAGAAGATCATATTTTGTGTCAAATGTGTGTTGAATCAATTATTTGACGCAAAATGACATGCCATAGAGACTAAATGTGTCAAATGGGTCATGTCAAAAAGAACCCTTTTTCCTAACAATGGTGGCCTTTTTGTTGATTTAGCATTCCCCAATGGTTAGCACCCAACATGTTTTATATTTGTCTCGTAACCCTCCTTAGGCCTAGACCATAATCAATGAACTCATGGAAGATTTGGACATATAAGATTAAAACTTTAAAGAGACGATGGTAGAGACCCATTTGGTGTACCTCCGGTAGTAATGCTCTAGCTTCGTACCTTCTTTTCGAGGTTTGGCTACATTAAACACCTGATTTAGTGTGACAATATAATTGGTGTGTCATATCAATTAGAGCAGAGTGGTCTTCACGACTTGACAAATGTCATATGACACCCTCCTTAGTAGTCACCCAGAGTTAGCAAGACAATTAGTGTGGGTCGGTGATGGTTAGTGTGGATAGTGTGGGCCACACTAAATCATACTTTTAGTGTAAGTCTTCCTGGCTAGGTGCAAGCGAAAGCGGTGGTAAACAAGTTCCTTCGCATCGAAGCATGCATCGGAGAACAAAAGGACCGTCAAGCTTCAGATGTACTGGTCCGAGATTTCTGAGGATGCAGTAAAACTCGTCACCTTTCTTACATAAAATTCACCTCAGTTCAATTCTAGGCTAAATCTTCGACTTTCCGAGCTCTGCCTGCTCCTACAGAAGTGGGGACCGAAATGAGGTTATAATTGCAAGACTCTAGCTGGAAGAGTGAGTTGGAGTTCACGAAAGAATCGTGGACGGATTTACAAGTTAAAAAGCAAGCAGCAGGCATCTGGAGATTGATGATGGTACACCTTGGAAACTGTTGGAGATTTTGCTCATGTGTGAATTCCAATCAGAGGCTGCTGTAGAAACGGGCTCTCACATTTCTTCACATCGAAGCAAGCTTCGAAGAACAAAAACATCGTCAAAGAGCAGATGTAATGGGTCAATAGATTTCTGAGGCTGCAGTACCACTCGTCACCTTTCTCATGTGAATTCACCTCAGTCCAATTCTTGGCTAAATCTTCGACCTTGCGACCTAGGAAGGTCCTAATTCGCCTGTCACCTCTCTCTATGCTTCATCTGCTTCCCCATGTTCATGCGGTTATGAAGTAGCCACTTCTGAAGAAACTAATGTTATAATTACAAGACTATGGAGGCATGAATCAGTTGGAGTTAGACTGGTTACAGGAGTCATGTGTAGCTTACAAAGCCTGGGCATGGCATGGCATGTGAAGATTGATGATGATGATAGTACACCTTCGAATTCGAAAAAGTGGGATTAATTGGATGTTCCTCGATGTGTGATTTCCCTGTTGCGAGTGGGTCGACAAGATTGGGGCCAACCTCGACTGAATTTAAGTGGGTGATCGAATCAAGCATTGCTCTCGAAGATCTCCCTCCAAACCTCGGTGAACACCTCCACAATCACGTTATGGTAATCCTCACAGTTCAGGGAGAGGTAGCATTGCAGAAGCTCCTCGAGGTCACCAGACTCCTGGATATTCTTCTCCAAGATCATCTCCGTCATAGACTCCTTGAAGTCGCTGTAAGGATTGTCCGAGTTTTTCACCAACGCCACGCTCTCCTTCACCACCCCGTTGAGCTCCGGGGGCATGCTCACCTCCTCCTTGCTAAACCTCCTCTGATGCCGTTGCACGATCCCCTTGGCTTGCTCGATGATGTCCACGTCCGAAATCCTCCTTGAAGAAGAATTCAGAGACAGGTTCGATTTGGCAGCAGCAGCCTTTGGCTTAGGGTTTGCAGTAATCTCTGCATGCAACGAGACCGATTTGTTGCCTTTCTGCCGGGAGGCTGATTTCCTCTGTGCACTTGCGTAAGCTTCTATGTCCGCCAAACGATTTGCTCGGCGAGCTTCTCGACGGACGTGTGCGCTGAGCGAAGAGATTTGAAGCTCCACGGGGTGGTTCGCCCCATTGTAGTAGGTCTCCCTTGTCATGTCGAATGGCCCGGGCATGGCTCCTGCGGAGTCTGTGTCGAACAATGGGAACTCGATCTGCGTCCAGGTTTTGGCTAGAGCTTCCTGTGAGCTTAAGGCAGGGGAGTTGTGGAAGAGGGAGTTAGGACTCACGGATCTGGAGAGGCTGCCTGCATCGCTCTCGAGTCGGACCAGATTGCTCGAAGGAGCGGAGTGGCGCTCCTCGGAGACATCGCTCAAGTACGCGGAGGAGTCGTTGAGAGTGTTTAGAGTTGCTTCCTCAGCTTCTCTGCAAAACCTGGAGCCTACGGTGAGCAGAGTTGCGGCTTGGTCGACGGTGAGAAGTGCATTGTCTTCCAGTGAGTTGAAGTTCTTGATTGCTCGGTCCATCTCTGCGCTGGAGGTGATGCCGCTCGAGTCTGAAGTGGACCAGTGTGAGGTCTTCTGATTCGCACTACTCCCATTCTTGAATTCTGATGCAGGCACTTCGAAGGAGGTTGTGAACATGCTTTCGTCGCTTGCAAGGGAGGAGCAGGAGCCCCAGGAGTTTGGCCGCAGCAGCTTCTCGTTATATTGCTCTCCTGCTTGTGTAGCAGGATCAGCAGAGTCTCCTCCTTTCTTATACGTATTACTCAGACTCCGAGGGATATGGTCTATTGCGTTAGGCGCTTCCCGGAAAGAAGCTCGAATGGCCGGAGACGGCTCTGGCGTCTGTGCAATCCACTGCGAAACGGGGTCGGAGATCGCCAATTTCGACCGAAACTCGGATAAAACCGGTGGCATCTCGGGGGTTCCCCATGGATTCTCAACCGGTGTTTGCATCTTGGTTGATTCCCTCCGTTTCTTAAGAAACAGTTGCTGCTTAACCAAAGCGCCTTTACTTAGCTCAATGCTCCAGGGATCTTCTTTCTCCTGATGATGATGATCTCCACTGGACTGCCGTTCGCGAGTGGATTTCTCAGCTCGCTTCAGGCACTTCTCGATATCGAAGGCGCAGTCTACTACGTCCATGTCCAAGCTCCCATGCCGAGTCCTGTTTGCAGCATTAATGTCCTTAACCCTGGTTGCAACCTTGAAGGAGCCAGCAGACTGGCTCTCTTTCTTGGCTGGCGTTTCCGCAAGGGTTGCTGCTGCTTCCAACTCGTTGATTGCCAAGCGCCGAAACAATGTCGTGGTGCTCTTGTATGTACATCCAGCTTCGATGCCGATCGGGGAGTAATTTTGACCCCGGGGATGTGGCGGTGTTTTGGATGGTGTTCTCCGCGGGCTCGGTGTCCTCATGAGGTTCTTCGCGGGGGAGGAGGCCGCGAAGGGGTGAGGGATGTCGAATGCCTTGTGGTTCACTGGGCTGCTGCAACGTGGCTCACCAAATCCGTGGAGGTCGTTAGGTCTCACGGGAGAGAACACACGGTTCGGTGATTGCTTTCGAAACGAGTGCCTCGCGACCGGCTTCGGGAAGAATGGCCCAGGATCCGGTGACACTACATCCATCGCAGGGTCCGGCGACCTCTGCTTCTTCTTCCTCATATCTTTCAACTTGAGGACCCATGCGTTCGGTAAAACCTGGCAACCAACCAACAGAGACTCTCTAAGGTTACGTAAACCTCCTACAAACAATGGATAAAACCCCGCTCGCAATTCTTATAGACTTCCAATGCACACGCGGATTGCTCAAATTGAAGGAACCTTTGAAGAGGCCAGGCAAGAAGTAAAACTGTCGAAGTGGAACTTGAGGAAGGGTGTAAAGGTAGATCATGTACTCACAGGCATTTTGTCGTCGAATGTTTGAAGTCCCCTGAACAGCTTCTCAAGATTGGCTTCGAGGGCAGGATTCTAAAGCACCTTCAGTAATCATGTGGTCGTCGCTCATCTCAAAACCTATGCATTGACACTTGATTCAGACAACAGACATGATGATGAGCTACACGACATATACACTAGTGCATGCAATCATGGCTGTATGATGGCTGTACATGAGTGGACTCTGCCATTCTTCAACCTGGTGAAGCCACACCATCTATATGCTTCACTTTGCAGAGAACACGTGCTTGGGGGAACACTAGGTGCTCACGAAAAAGCAAACTCCAGCATCCATATTAATGCTTCCTTTGCTAACCTTGCATCGGACACAGACGTTCGGGACCATCATCACAAGTCGATTCTACAGCATGCGACGTCAAATCATCGCATCTTTTCAAGATGGTTTCAAATCTACTACAAAATTTAAAAGGTTCAGGATTACCTACGTAGTCGACCAAGGCAGCCATGCTCGCCAAGATCTTGACATTGTTGTGTTCAGCTGAACCACAATATGCTGTAACTCATCGACCACTAACCGCCGGTAAGGTTGCCTTGTAAGTTAACGCTGGCATCCAAATGCTGCAAGGGCTTCTTCGTCTCATGGGACTGCAAGCTCGTACTTGAGTGAGTTGGCAGTGAATGTCAGCCATCCTCCATCACTCCACTCCATGGAAGAACTTGCCTACACCTCCAAAGCACCACCGCAAGATTATCCCGACGAGATTCCTGCACTATGCCTCCTCCTCACTATGCACTGAATCTCCTTTCGGGTTAATGGTGTAACCTAACTGTGTCCCAGAATATCATCGAAAGAGCACCCTGTAAGGGTCTCCTAATTGAACGTGCGGGGTACAGATCGATCAGGTTGAGCAGAGTTAGTGCATTTGTTGGTTCCCAGTCTAATGCTAAAGTGGTAGATCGGGATGACATTCCATTCACCAAGGACCTTATCTCCAGACGATACTACGGATCTGCATTGTGTGCCTCAGTAAATAAGAGGAATCAAATGTGTTTCGCCAAGAGAGAAGTTCCAAATGTGAGAATCTTTAACCCCCACCGCAGTTGCAACTAACCGCCGCTCTTCAAATAATCTTCACTTCTGTCGGAAGAAAAGAGTCGCTGGCTCCACAAACATCTAGTGAACCAAACTGATGCAACCACACACAAGTTCTGCACACCAAGTGGTAATAATAATCCTAAGCCTTCTTCGTCAGGTGACTTCCCCACACAAACTCGCCACGAACCACCACAAGTTCTCAGATTCAAGCTGCGCTCCTGGCCTCCACAATAATGCTGATGAGGATTCCTCCGCCGAGCTCCCACACGTTACTGCAAGGACGCAATCACGCTCCCCGGAAACACCTCAACCCTACCAAAAAAACACAAAAAAAACAGTTCGGCTAAATAAAGCAACCGCCTCACCGCAACCTCACCCTGCGAAAACTTGACAAAATGTCAGGATCCGAAAATTCTATAACCCTCTCAGCCACGAGAAAATGCAGCCCATTCGTACGAGAGAAAGCTACTCGGCAAAAAAAACTGCACGGATCAACAGACAACCTCCTCTTGTAGGAAGCTAGCACTTAGTACTACTACTCCACCGATCTTCAGGCTCCCTAACAGCTCTCTAAAATCTCACAAAACCTCACAAATCCCCTCCCCGAATGTCCTTCTAACAACGAAAAACACCGACAATTACTGCACCGCCGATCTTCAGGAAGCTTGACAACTCAAAGCAGTTACAAATTCCATCGATCAGACTCCCTGAAAAAACTCTTCAAAGGCTCCACAAAGCTTCAAACCTTTACCAAAAAAATTGAGAACTAAAATGTCCTCTTAAGTGTTGCGAACGGTTAGTAGTACTTACCCGGCAGCCAGGCTACACGGGATTAAGCGCTGATGAAAGCTCACAAGTCTCAGTGCTGCAAGCACCGATCAGACTCTCCGAAAAACCTCAGAAATGGGTAAAACCGCAAGTTCAAAACTTCCAGAAACTTCGTGAATGCCTTCTTGAGCATCCCGAGTAGGACGAAGCAGAAGGGAAAACAGGAAAAACAAAAATAAAAAATTGCAATCGAGTCCGCAAAGTCGATCTCGAGGTCGTAGAGACGGGTGCGGTGCGGGGGGCGTGGAGGGAAAAATGCTTGTGCCAGGGCAGCACCTGTTTGTAGGCTGTGAGGGGGATGGGTGGATGGGGGATCCAACGGCTGGTATCGTTCTGGTCCAAGATCGGACGGTTACTAGCCTCCCTATCTTCCTATTCGGATGCCCTTGCCTTGCTTTGCTCCTCTACCCACCAGGCTGGTTTAGGGAGGGAATTTACAAAATTGGGCCCCCAAGGCTGCCAAGTTTGGGACCGCGTCCCCAAAAGGGACGAGAATAAATTTGTTAAGCCGACGTCACTAGACTTTATCCGAGAGAGCGAGAGAGTTGTCGTCCTTGGGATACCCAACATCATGAGCATGCATTTGTGCCTTGATGGTGATATTCTTGAAGTCTCGGTGCTTTCGGTCCAATGTAAGAGAATTTGAACGCAACCCGCCTAAGATCTTCATGATTCTTTCACAACAAGTTGATTTTTGTTCTTGTTTTTTCTAAGAGTATAGTCTAATGGTCATGCTTTAAGAAAGTTACATAATGCTCTTCTTTTATGTTTGGAAATAGTTAATTTTTGTTTTAAGGTTTTCATTTTGATTTGGGTTTCTTTGTTGGTTGGTTCATTAGAATGATTATGAAGAATATTGTGGGCTACACAGTAATAACAAGGAATCGACACATGAAACATCAGGGATAATATAGTGGGTGACACTACTTACCAATTCATATTATATAATATCAAAAGCTCCACAAACAACTGATGATATGTCCTTCGAATCTTCTTTTTTTGAATAAATAATGAATCTTGCAAATTTCTCGTGTTCTTTCTAGAATACTAAGATTGCTTCCTAACTCTTAGCCATTTTATCGTAGTGGGCATTCAAATATTAGTTGCATATACATGCATGAAACATCTTTGTGTCCAAAAAATTATCGATTTTCTCTCTAGATCTTTACATTTAAGGAGGGGGTTTATGCTCCTTGGATTCACATTCTCAAATGCTTTAATTAATACCTTACCCACAACTAGAAGTGAATGAATGAGAACATAGTGATTGGTTGAAGAGTCAAGTGTAACTAGAGTTGCACTTCGTTTTCATGTGTAATGACATAATTTTTTGTTCTCCCCATTCCTTGTCAAGGACTCACATTGAACAATTTAATCTTGTTAGGGACACCACCTAAAGATATAAGAAGATGGGGATCACTAGGATGTTTTTTTTTGGTTTTTCTGAACACTAAGTCTAAGAAACATATTTTATTAGCAACATGGTCTAGATGTACATCCAACCTCATCAACAATTGTCCCATAGCCATGCTCCATAAACCCATTTCGGGTTCACATATGAGCTCATGACTACGATCAAGGTGAAGTGTCCCTCGTGCAAGCATGCACTACTAGGTGGCATTCTCTCTCTCTCTCTCTCTCCAACCTCACCCTCTATGTGACTACACCGTATCCATTTTTTACTTTGTGGGGGACTTAATTGGTACTTTCTAATAACAAATCGCAACCTCGAGACTACACTATGGTAATTCATGATTACAATGCTAATACACTAATTGGTGGGTGAATCAATATGGTCCATAACCCTCTCATGTCACTTTCATTGTCACATGGCGCAAGATTGAGGGTGGCTAAAAACTATAACTCTCCATAAGAGAGCCGTAGACCTCCACAATGCAAAGGTCTTGATTTGGTTTGGAGCAAAGGGTAATGTCCAATAACCGACGCTTCACTATGCGGCTCAACCAGTTATCTAAGGGCCACTTCACACACAGAGACTGAGAGCATGTGACCATTACACTTCAAGCACTCTCATTGGTGGAAAAGGTAGAGTTGGTCCAAGTTCGTTTCACACTACGCTTGAGGGACCAACAGAGTATGTGAATGCAAGATGGATGTAAAGTCTACATGGATTCCTACATGGCATCGAATGGATCGTGTTTCATGGTCACTTGGATTTTTTCAAGAACCACTTCTTGGAGGTAGGCCTAACACAAAACCGGGAGACCATGGCACTCCAAACGCTCACAACGGTTGATTTTTTCTAATTTATCATGTATGAGGACCCACGTGAATAGAAATTCATTGAAATAGCATTTGGTCGAGGGCCCGGTCACATATGACTTCACACTACACTTGAGTGTCTGTGACCACACTGCATGATTCTGGAGGTGTCTTGGGACGGCCTTTGGATACTTTCTTTTGGGCTCTCACAATTTCATGGTCACGGCTCTTGGCTCGTTTGTGAAGTGGCCCTAATACATAATGTTCTGAAATTCAAGATACATTGTCATTGCTCGGACACAAAAAGTAATGTTTTGCAGCTTTTCAAACAGTGACTAACCTGTAAGTCGTGGTTGGATAACATGCTGCCACATGCTTATTTATTGCTAATCATACTTTCTCCTTGTCAATAGGCAGCAAATAGACTATAATTAGCACAATGAAGGTGGCAGTCTAGAAGGAGATTGCCATAGAGTGCTTAAGTGACAAAGTCTTTTCAGACAAACTTAGGGCGTTTCCCAGCACAGACGAGGGCATGGGGGAGTACAGAGTTGTCTTGTAGTACACCGTTATAGTATTTAGAGTCACTTGGAATTGCACAAAGCTATAACCTCTCACCATTGCCAACAAGGATTGAATAGGTTGTATGGACAATATACAACACAATGGATTTGGGCGAACCAACCCATACACTTGTTCCTTGTTGGATGCTTAAACCCTTGTCTCCAAGGAACCAATGTACATGTTGTTTCGCCCCAGCCCAACACAATGACTATATTCGTTAAAAAGTTACATTCTTAACATAAAAGTTATAGCATTGTGTAACTCCAGATAGTAAGTGACACTAAATACCATAATCGGTGTAGTTGGTTAGTCAGGTTATGTCTCTTGCTTGAAACTACCAACAAGCTCATCCCATTACATTGATTATGGTGTTTAGTGTCATGTACATTATTTATGAAGGGCCAAAAGTAGATGCCTAGAGGTCTCAAAGTGTCACATCCGTTATTTGCCAGTTGATACTATTTGTCAACGTAAGAAACTTTATTTCTTAAGTGAACAAATATTTACATTTAGCGTAGCACATGGGAATACTTGAGATAATGATTTTGCGAATTAGTATCCAAAGGGGGAGTTATTATTGAACATAGTAATGGGGATTGTCATGTGGATACATTTTAGTATGCAAGAGGAAGACAATGCCGAGTGTCATTTGTGTACACTTGAGTTAATTGCGTAACATAGGGATGCGCCTCATAACACTATCACACATACTCATGCCAAGATAAGAATAAGTGCATTTGAACACCAAGTGACATGAGGTGGCACTAACGGTGAAGTTGTTTATCATTTTTTTTGAGACAGAAGGCCGACATGCCAGTGCCAAAGCACAGGAGGCAGTTGACCACCTGGCGAGTATTCCGTCAGGTAGAGAGGAGATTTCACAGCCGGGATTCGAACCGCCAACCTCTTCCTTGGGATTTGAGTACGGTATCTCTCCACCATCATCCGGTAGTTTAGGGTCGTCTCGGACCATGTTGTTTATCATTAGTGCAACCTATAATGCACCTCGAAATAGGATAAATGACATTATTATGCATATGACACTAAGTACCATAAACAATGTAGAGTTATTTGTAAAGTAAAGCATACGAAACCATGGGTGTAGTCCCAAACCTTGAGTTTATGAGAATCAACACAAAGTCACCCGAGTTTTCTCGATTCTTAAATTACCATACACAAAGAGTGGTGTTGGGCTATTAAAACCGACTTTCTAGGTTATCATACTAGGATGGGTGGGCCAAGCTAGCCTTGTATAGGCCGATTCGGAATATAGGACAACAAATCCCATGCGCATGCCTTGTAATTTTAGATCCTGAAATTCTTTCAAAGCTTGAGAGGTGGAAAGAGGAGGTCCCAAAGTTTCGCCCAACTTTTTAAAATAGGCCACAATATATGATGAGCTAACAAGCTCTTGATAGAAAGTTTTCTCAGAGAAGGATCAAACCCCATGATTTTGGTCCTCTTTGAGGGACTTTAATGGATAACTCTATTGTGCACGGTCTTCGGCCCCAGGGGCACTCTACTTACACATGAGCTTGAGGGCCCAAGATCATTGCAATCTAAATTTTCCATTGGTTGAAATTGTTGTGACTATCTTGCTTCAATTTTCACTAGGGTATGTACACTATTTTGTCTAATTAGTGTGGGTTATCATTTGGAGTTACGTGACGTTATATATTTTTTACCAACTAAGTTATATCATATTCTTCGATGTGCATACTATCTACTTATGTTATTTGGGTAAAAAAATAATACTCTTAGTCAAACATTATAGCAACACGTAACTCCAAATGGTACCCATGCTAATAAGACAAAACAATGTAGTTATTATTTGGTTGTTTACAATATGAAATTAATGTCACCCAAATATCTGGGAAGCATTGATCATCTATGCACTATTCACCTAAAATACTATTCATAGCATCACTATTTACTGAAAGTGTTGGAACTATTCATCCTAGCAATACTCATTGACAAGCACATGTTTACATATAAAATAAAATTATCACTCTGCAAGTACCTCAAAGCACACATTATTTTTCTTGAGGTGCATGATAAATGAGCAAGTAATCATGAATTTAGTATCACTCAATAAAAAAATTAGCCCTGGCTAAGTTTGAGATTGGGCAAACTATTGTGTGTTTCGGGAATTAGCACCACACACACTAATCAGGATAATCAGGGCCACTTCACACACGAGACTGAGAGCCCGTGACCATTACACTTCAAGCACTCTCATTGGTGGAAAGGGCGGAGCCAGTCCAAGTTCGCTTCACACTACGCTTGAGGGACCAACAGAGTATGTGAATGCAAGATGGATGTAAAGTCTACATGGATTCCTACATGGCATCGGATGGATCATGTGTTCATAGTCACTTGGACTATTTTCAAGAACCACCTCTTGGAGGCAGTGTGTATGTTTGACAAATTTCATTTGACGTTCAACTTCAAATCCAAAGTGTCACGTGACGTTTCCAAAAACAAAAATGAATGTCAATTGACATATACATTTTACTCTAAAATGTCACCTCAATTTTGGGTGACCCAATTATTTAGAAAAATTAATATTATGAATATTCAAAATACAATCTTGATTTGTAACAAAAAAAACTATCAATCGAGCGTAAGTATCCTTCGGTCTCGCATGTTCGTCTAAATGTTGACGATGGTAGCCCAATCCATTACGTCCACTTCAAGCCCACAAAGAGAGACCCGCATAAGAGCATCAAGGGTCTTCAAGTTCAACGTACTGCGCGCAAGTGGCTTTTGATTGCATTTTGTTTGGAATACCTTTTCTTACAAATAGCTATACTTGATGGAATGAGTATAATTTTTTTGCCAAAGTTGCATAAGTTTAGGCCAATTTGTGTGCCATTCCAAATTGCTACCACATATGTGCCAAGCCTCAAATATCGTTTGTTCTCACACTCATGTCGATGTAATTCCGTAAATTCCAGGAGTTCTCCCTTGCACATGTGACTTTCTTCTTCAGTGTATTGAAACTTCAATAATATCCTTTCGAGCCACAATTTGGAATTTGTAATTCAGTCACTATCATCGCTTGGATAATTACGAGGGCTGAAAAATTTGGCTGCATTGAATACTAGAAGGTTTGGGAAACGATCATTCAAAGCATGAACAACTCTTTGCACATAAGATGCGCCCAATAATATGAATTGTTGTAGTTCATTGGGCCCATCAATTGCCAATACAATACATGAATAATACAATCTCATGTATTGTTTTCATAACTCAACTGAAAATTTCTTGCAGATTCCCTCCTCGGGGAGATCACTCCATTGTAGAGTTGAACACCACGTGCGAACAAAGTTTGCTACCCCTATATTACATGTCATAAATAATTTTAAATTTTACGATATTTTTTCTACATATACACAACCATTGATGGTATCTTTTGTATATTTTTTTGAAATTTTTAGTCATATTCATTAATTGTAGCAATTTTTTTAGTTCAATTCTGCGTCATTCTAGTTAGAAATGGTATGTTTTATTAAAAAAACAAATCATCAAATTTAGTCACCATTTTTTACTATGTAACATGTACCATTTATATCTACTCATGAAAACAAATTGATAAAATTGTGACCCATTTTGGTGATGATTTTTACATTTTTTACATTTTTTACATCTAAAATGATCGCACGTGGTTGTTCAACTCTACAATGGAGTGATCTCCCCGAGATTCCCTCAAGAATTTTCCCAAATTCTTGCTTGTACGACCAAATATAGGTCCATTCCCGGATTAAAATAAAATTGGAATAGTGATATCGATGGTTGCACTAATAGTTGTGATATCAACCATATCATATTGAAATTTGATATTCAATTTATTCAACTCTTGTAAAACATCTACAAGCAAGTTCAAGTAAAAATGAATTGTACATTAAACACGATTTGAAGGGGATCTCTGCACTATGCAAAGTCTACCTCAATTCATCCCAATGTCAAGCTGAGACATCTCAAAATTAACCCAATATCTAACAAACCAAAGCATCACTCTTTGAGATCTACTGGGGCAAATTGTTCATTCACATACCTACACAAAATAGTCGTGGAAATACATCCGCAAGAGACCAGGAACAATGATCTTGTCGGCCTTGTACTTAGCCTCCATCACCTCTCAAATCATCATCTCAACTGTAGAGCCTTCTTGGTTACAAAGGAAATTACAAGAACAAGGCTAAACTTAAGTATGTAAGTGAGTGTAGGAAGTTCTCCTACTGTTATGGGTTATGTTTTCCGGATACTTGATGTGAGCCCAAATTGATGTCCACATGTGTTGTTAACACTTGTAAAACATTACAAGTAGTGTTTTGTTGATTTATGATTATTCACAAAAATATAAAAAGAGTGAAGCTTGAAAAAAACTAAGTTTGAAGCATTAGGCTTGTGTGGAGTGGACTTAAGTAGTATGAGGACATACCTTGATAAAGTGTGGTAGGTAGAAAGCCAAGGTTAGTTAAATGTTTGAATTAGGATCTTTGTTGATCATTTGAGGGAGGAAGGCTTAGGAGATAAGATGAGAGCCTACAAAGTAGGAGGAGATTTCGAAAGCTTATCGAGAGCCTTGTGAATGGGATGAGTCCCTACTTAGAAGGAGAAGGTTAAGGGGTTGTGATTGGAGGCTCTAATCCTCTCACCCTATCCTTACCTCATGCCCTCTCTCCCTCTCAACTCACTATATAATCTCTCATTCTTCCCTCACTCATCATCTCTTTCCTTCGTGCTCCTTAAGCACCCCACGGGTTATAAGTGTGGGTGTGTGGGAAGCAAGATAGGAGCACATGTGTGTGCTTAGTTCTTAGGAGAAGAGCCAAGGCTATTTAGCCTTGAAGAGGGATTGACCTCTTGTTAGAAGTAGATTGGGTTTAAAGAATTTGGAGTTTGATTGTAAACTTCAACTTGTTGCATTGAGATTCATATTGAAGTGAGAGAGTTCAAACTTGTTTAAACTTGTGGCATTTAGAGTGACTAGATTGTACTAGGTGCATTACTTGTAGTGTTTTATTAGTTATGAACTTGAGCAGAACTTTATAGTGAGAGATTTGTCAATTATGGATGATCAGAGTGTTCAATGGGTATGAAAATTTGAGGGATTGTTTATTATGAAGTATGGGAGTTGTGGTAAACATTTGAGAGCTTCAGTCATTGGGATGAAAGAGTTATTAAAAGTTGAAGGGGAGGGTGTCTAGGAACAAAGCAGCAAGGTTTGAAAATATGTATCTCTTAGAGGGTTATAGATATGGATACCAAAATTTGACACTACCTTCTGAACTTATATATCTATCTTGTGTCAAAATTTTAGATTGATTGGACGTAGGAGTTGGAAGTTATTAGAGTTTTAATGACCGGATGCTTTATCACAGCATTCATACTAAGTAGTTAGAGTTAGAATTTCATGCATAACTTTTGCATATGAACTCTGTTTGTGCCAAAATTTGGTGTGGAGATTTTTGATAAGGTACTTAACAAGTGTACCAAATTTCACTTGAAGAACATAAGTTGGGTGGGAGTTATACTATTCTGAAGTTTAGTAAGAAGACATTGATAGAGATTTACATCAAGAAGAACTTAGAGAAGGAAGGGCAAGGATAAGTATATAAGTATTTTTTAATACTTGTATTTAAAGCCTATGTGCTCATGGAATCCATAAGCGAAGTGTCATGTACCAATACGGAATCAACCACGATGACATGTGATAGCACGGAATCAATAAGCGAGAACTCATGTAGTAGTGTGGAGTCGACGGCAAGGACTCGATTCACAAGAGGGATATCTTTGAAGGCATGCGTGGCCAAAGCGGCCGGGTGGATATTAGAAAAGGCTAAGGATATAACCTTGCCCGACATTAAGGAATGTAAAACTACATAGTGTGGTGTTAATCAAGTTGTGTATATTCCAAGGGTAGATTGGAATTATATATTGGGTTACAAAGAGAGAAGTCTCTACATGTCATTATAAACTTTTCCACTCGGGCTAGGACGAAATCGAAGGGTGGAGGATTTTTGGTGACACTTGAGCTACAATTTATAGTACTTAAGTTGCCTAGTAATATGTGTCATTTCAATTTCTAGCGTGTCAATTGACATGTGTTTTTTTTCTTCACAAGTCACAGTACGTGTCAACTTTTAAATTATGCGTGTCAATTGACGTGCATTTTTTTGGTGCAAGTTTTTGTGTGTCAAAAGTGCAAAACTTGCAAAAACTTTGTCAAACATATCACGGGGGGTTCACTTAGTGCATTTTAAAAACGACGTGTGGCATAATATAGGGAGAATTAAATTCGTTTGACATAAAATTTATATAAGAATTCCAAATAATGAAGGGTCCATTAAAAGTAGACAATTCCATTACAAGTAAGATAGATAGGTATAAAATATGGGCCATTCCTTTTTTGTAAAAATAATATAGGGGTTGAAAATAAGGATCCTAGGATGTATGTTTAGTAGAATCAATTTTGTACACATGCCTCACGAGGTATGGATGAAAAATGACTTATCATTTACCCAAAAATGAATGAAATTGTAAGCCTAACCCTAACTCTCTTCCTGACACCTCTTGGTGGCTTCTAACCCTAACTCTCTTCCCGACATCTCTCGGTGGCTTCTCTCCCTTCTCTTGGTGGCCTCTTATTTTTCATTTTTCCTGTGGCTTCTCATTTTTCGGTGACTTCTCTGCTCTGACATCGTCATCTCCAACATGTATGTTCATTTCCAGTACCACTTTCTCATAGCACACACGTTTTATTCAATGATGGAGTCTTTTGTGATTTGCATGTTGTCCCTGCCATATTTGCCCAACTGTTCAATTTTATTTATTTTCCGATCTTTTTGCGAGATCATGGTGACGTTGCCTTCAATCCAACTTCCATCTTTGATCACTCCAAGCTCTCTCTCATTGTGCAATCTCAACATCTTGTAGGTAGATTCTTGTAGGTACTCTTTATACCCTTTTCTTGTCATGTTTTTTTCCACCACTTTGGCATTTAAATTAAAAAAATTAATCAAAAAGAATGTAGACTACAAAAAATTGCAATGACATGGACATTATAAGTAATAGTAGGGTGCAAAAAAAATAGGCCATTTTAGAAAATTAAGTAATTATAGGGAGCTTTTAATTCATGCCTTGGAGGTAAATAGCCCCTAAACAAATACCCCTCCGCCGCACGTGGAGCGCAAAAATCCTATAGAGTGACCCCCCCGTGAAACATATACACTGCTTGGAGGTAGGCCTAACACAAAACCGGGAGACCATGGCACTCCGAACGCTCACAATCATTGATTTATTCTATTTTATCATGTGTGAGGACCCGCATGAATAAAAATCATTGAAATAGCATTTAGTTGAGGGCCTAGTCACATATGACTTCACACTACACTTGAGGATCCGTGACCACACTACATGATTTTGGAGGTGTGTTGGGACGGCCTTTGGACACTTTCTTTTGGGCTCTCACAATTTCATGGTCACAGCTCTCAGCTCATGTGTGAAGTGGTCCTCGGCTGGGGCGAACCAACCCATATATCCGTACCTTACCGGGGAGGGCGAACGGCTGGGGATTCGTGGCACTCACTTAAAATCAACCATCCTACATATTGTGGATGAAGTGGCTCCAATACAAAAAGACCCCCTATGAGGTTGAGGGCCGATTCATTCGAATGTGACATCACTAGACATCCGGTAAGGTACCAATGTATGGGTCGGTTCGCCCTAGCCAGTGGTCCTCAGTGTAGGGGTCAGTCTGTAGTTTTTTTTTGTTTTTTTTTAATTACAAAATATCGACTCTCTCGACGGAAAGAAACTATAAGGTGTCCCTCCCCTATAGCTTGATGCCTAACTTACATACACAGGAATTGTGGGTCCCCACAATAAGCAATGGAAGCTTGCCAGTGTGTTGACTGGTTGTTTGACAATGCATGTGCAGGTAGCGACCAAGCCAAGGCATTGACACATATCATTGAACATTTTTGCACCTTCAATTCCTCGTGGCTGAATTGTAAGTTTGTCAATAGTATGTAGGGTTTGAAGAAGGTGACCTAATTTGGTCACTCGTTCAACTTGGACACGAATTTTTGAGTGGTGTATGGTATGGTTAGGAGAGAGAGAGAGAGAGAGGGAGAGAGAGAGACGATGCCAACTTATGGTCTTGGCGTGAATGAGGGGCTAATTCATCTTGATCATAGCTGCAGGTTCATATGCGAACCCAAGTCAGTTTTATCAAATTTTCAAAGAGCTATACATGGAGATTTGGTTAGATATGAACCTTAGCATGGACACCAAGTGTGTGTGTGTGTGTGTGTGTGTGTGTGTGTGAGAGAGAGAGAGAGAGAGAGAGAGAGATCATATGTTGACATGAACGAGAGATGCTTCAACCTTTACCGGTGCCACAAACTTGAACATAAGGCTAAGGTTTGGATTAAAATGTATACTTATTGTATTGTTCTTCAATGTCGCATGTGAATGATGTCCTCCTTAACACAAGATAATACATTATGTAAAAAATTAAGCCCATGATATCTAATGAATCTATTTGAAGACTTAATGAGGTTTGGTCAAAATTGTGTATTGAAGTTGTAGATTGAGCCCCTCAAACAGTTTTGGATTAGTTAGCCACCTAAGTTTGAGTAGTACATGACAAGGCTTGTGGTTATGAATGGAGACCAAAAAGACATGTGTTACAATGAGAATTGGAGTATGTGCTTAACCTATGCCAACTACGTTAAATATAATAGTTATCACAACCTATTAAGGCCTAATTGATCACATACACAATTTGAACTTTTGCATCTCAACTCCAATTTTGGAACTTGAAATGACAGTCTTTGTAGTAAATCGTGTTAAATTTACAAATTTAGCCTCGTAGACAAAGTAAAATATTAATTTTCAAAGTGTTTGGGGCTTGTACAAACTCCTACACAAGACTTACAATGTTTATTTCAACCCCCTTCCAAAAGCACATCCCATGCATGCCTTTGAATCTCAAAAGTGGATTGGACATTAAACCATATGAATGTCTCCAACGTAAGGTAGGGGCATAATTGGGTGGAAATCATGACCATTACAAAAGAATGCAAGGTTGATTTTGGGCGTAAAGTGGAACATGCAACCATCATGACGTAGCTAGGGGTTGGTTGGTTGTTGATCCTCCTCGCTTGTGTTGGAGCCAAGCAACCCTACTCACAAACTCTTGCCCAAAACACATATTGAGTTCCTCCATTTGTTGGCAGCCTTGTGGCAACGTTCCCAAAATTCCGTGGACACCCAAGGTCCACATATTTTTTCAACATAACCATGAACTCCATGTGGTCAAGCAAGTTTGACCAAGCATAACTCACCCATAAAGAGTTCAAATGAAGGTTTTGTAACATCCCCTTTTACACTATTTTTCATGATGAACGTGAACATGCGAAGCCATGCTTAATCATGTCACCCAAAATAGGAAGATGCCATATTTTGACAACTACCCTTAGCCAACCCATTGACCTTTGACAATGTTAAATCTTTTCATATTTCAACGGAATTTTGATTTTCTTGAACCGTTAGACATTCCTTCAAGCTAGTTAACACCAACAAGTGCCCGGTCTTCAAAAAAATCGTAGTAAAAGGGTTGAAAATCATTAAACATTAGAAGTGGTTGAAATTTTCAAGTTTCCATGGAACGGACCCCGGGGCATGCAAGAAATGTTTAAGGGCTAAGGTTTAAGGGTCGTGCTCTAAAACTCTCCTAGTGGACTCCGAGCCTTGCAACTATCATCACAGCTACGCTAGCTTAATAGCTCCGCGGCCATCAAACCTTAAGAACCAAGACACACACGGACTCCTCGTCATGATCTAGAAGCTTATAATAAGTGGATTGTGAACACCACCGCCAGCCTGCAGCATCCCTAACTTGGAAGCAAACGTGGAGGCAAAATTGCACTAAGTACCCCATGAAGACAAAATAAATGTACGGGCCTTTGTTGTGTTGGCTCCCTTTTTGTGCAGGCCCCCGCCACCCTCGCTTGCACTAGGCAGAATGGAGCCAATAATACTTTACTTATTAATGTCGGGCTCCGGCCGGCCGGCGGCGGGCCCTTTTCGGGGTGGGAACCCTTGTATCGGCGCCCCGGGCTAGATCACGTCTTCATTCGGTTGGGGCCCGCCCTTCTCCTCCCATGCCTCCTTCATTACCCGGTCTTCCAGCCCGCACCTGCGTGGGAATTCTTCCTCGTTGGGAACCAATGTGACAGTACCCGGTCAAAATTACAAATGTTCAAGTTTACATTACTTTCATTATTCCCAAGTTAATTGAGGGAGTTTCCTTCACATGCCAAAGGAGCTTAATGGCTTAAGTAACCAGGTACTATCACATCGGTTCCCAACAAAATGGGGAAGAGTTCCCATGTAGGTGCGGGCAGGAAGACCACGTAGTGAAGGAAGTGTGGAGGGGCGGGGCCCAACCAAATGAAGATGTGATCTAGCCCAGGGCATGGGAACTGGAAACCATTGTATCAGTGTCCGGGGAGATTTTTGGACATGATCGATCAAGATCCTAGGGTTTCCAAGTCCAACAGGTTACAAGTTGCGGTCTTTTGGTTTTTTTCCTTTATTGAATTGAGGTTCATTCTATAGGTGCCTCTGAAATGATCAGTAATCCCCCCCCCTGAAATCTTGGAACTTCCACCAGTTCTTTCTCGAATGCAATCAGTTCATCTATCTAACTACATTGAATGTCATGTTTAGTGTCACCAATTATACTTGTCTTTCTTAACACTAATTGTCAACTGCCCATGTAGTGTCACCGACACTAAAATATAAACCTAACATTATTTGTCATTCCTTTATTGGGCATTATAGATTCACAACGTTGTAATTACTGTCACTTGGTAGGTGATTTTCCATCCAGATCTCAATCATCCATAACAACATTTCAAATATAAAAATGTTAGGATGCATAATACATCCAACTGTGGTTCATATTTGACATGGGATTCATCCGGACTTTAAATCATCCATGGCAATATTGGTCAACTTAATTATTCATAAGAAGAAGTGTCATTAGAAAAAGTTATTACGGTGACATAATTATACACCATATAAGTTAGCACGGCAGTCCGTTCTCTCCGTTCCGGTCGTGGCTTTGTACTACAACTTCTTTGCCCTAAATTTGCCCAGCATTTTTCAATGTGTCTCCGTTTGGAATTTAGTTACGTTTAGATCGCACGTCTCATTTTAGGCCCGAACACAGCCAACATTTCACATCATGCCCGACCTCCGGGCTCTGTCCCCTATATTTGGGGGTCCTTTGCACTCTAGCTCAAAAAGATCCCCCATCTGACCCCCTACCGAATACTAACTTCTTACAGCTATTCTCGAGTTCTCTACACTATTGAAGCTAGTAGCGGCCATTTTTAACAAGACTTGCATGTACCCTAGTAACCTTACAAGGTACGTACTTACCACCTTTTGCGTTGGCCCGATGTTCATTGTTGACTGGTCTGAATAAGACCAACCGACGCCCTTGCTATTGAAACTCCCCGGTGATCGACTATCCAAAATTTTGGGGATAAAAGATTATGTCAATTATGTTTTGAAAATGCAGTCGAAAATGAAGCACACTTTGTGTTGGAATATCCCCTTTATAATTTCCATTAATTAGAAATAGGTTTTTTCTTGTTTCATAATGATGTAGTATTAGGTAGTCTCAAGTCTTTCTTCCAGTTGGATTATCGATTTCATATTAGCTTCAATCTTACTGAGCCCACTGCACTTTGTCATTGTAGGGAATTAGCCCATCTGACACCGTCCTGATACATTTCTAGTCCCATATAAGCCTTTGACTCCTTGGAGTTTCAAATCATGTTCATTTCGTTCCCAAACTCTAATAAGGTATGTGTGCCTTACGTGGTCACTTGTCTTATGTGGTTACACTCTTTCTTCTCTTAAATTAGTGTGGATCGTATTAGAGTTAGCCATAAAGCTCGGGGATTGAGAGGTAATCAACTTTCTCAACACATGCCCAATAAATTCTAAGTTCCCCTTATAGACTAAACGCAACGACTTTTGACAACGCTAGAGCCCATGGGCCCGAGGATCAAACCCAAGCAATGGCCCCTTCTCATTGGTTTTGATCCGTCCCATGTGTTGTTGAACTCATTCACTAATATTAGCGCCAAAATGGGGATAGAAGTCTCCTTTGCCAATGAAGAGATGAAAAAACATTTTGAGTGCCTTGTGTATTAACGGCATGAGAGTTGAGATTTGCACTTGCCACAAACCCCAAACGTATACATGATGCACATTTGACGAGCGTGACAGACACTTGGCGGGTATATGACGGCTGCAAATCTCAGCAATGTTGGGAACCCGTGGTTCTCTCCAATCCAAGACTTACACAATCAACTCGATTGTTTCAAATACTTGTCACTAATTCAGTTCGCTTAGTCGATGCAACGCACATCATTTGACACATGAGCATGGCCCTATAAATTCCATCGAAGCACCAATGACCCTCAAAACGACACCCCCCCTTTGCACACCCACTTTATGACGACTCGTGAAAATTTACGTGCCTTGACTTGGAAGATTCAAATCGTAAATTTTTCATTCGGAAACACAAGCTCCGAAACGATACATGAAGGTCAAAGTGCCCACAATAGAGACACACACACGCACACCTTAAGCCACACCTTAGCCGTCGTGCTCGTGTGTTGAGGCTATGGTATCTCAAGGGGGTACAATGGATCCCCACGGGATTCAATCGATCTCACTTGCACTCCGATTTAGGTAAGTGTTAGCTGACAAAGTGTACGTTAGTACACTCGCCCGTGAATAGGTTCCCCTTGCAAACTTGTTTTATCTCGTTTTTCTAAGAAATTACGTTTTTTTTATATCGACGACTTAATCTCCCATTGACGACTCCTTCCAACTTGACATGACAAGGTGTCACAACTATCTATACATACTATTTTAAAGAGTTTTTACTCAATAATTGATGCTTGGTACCTCTACTTCCGTTTTCACTTGGTAAATAGACAAGAGGAGTACACTAGGTATTGTATTGTATTTTAGTGTCATATGGTATTTTAGGTCACCGCGGAACTATAGTTTCCTAGTGACACTTCTTATGAATGAGTTTACAAGTACTGTCATCTCAAGGTACTCTTAGTTCATCTACTGCCCACTTGCTTCAACAAATTTTGGTAGATTCCGCATCCCTAACATTTTTGTAATCAAATATTTTCATGGATGTTTGAATTTTGAATGAAAGATTGCTCCGCACGTGATAATAGTTGCAGTATTGTGATTATAAAATTGCCCCATTTTTTTTACGTAGAAGGGATGATACTTGATGTTAGTGGGTATACATTTAGTGTGGGTGACACTAAACGGGTGGTTTACAATTAGTATAGAGCGAGCCAAATAGAATCGGTGACATTGAATACAATATCTAGTGTACCTTTTGCCAAAACTTCTCTCACTTTACCCGTAAGGTATGTGGGTGTTATTCGGCTTGTTTTTCATGTTCTCCGGTTCCACCGATTAGATGTACACAACGAAACTTGTACAACATGAAGATCTACGATGAGGTGTCAATAAAGATCGGATTTGAATCGGACCTCCCATGACTTATTATGGTTATCGAAAGTGCATGTTTGTTGTTTCCTTAGCTGAATACATGTGTGTCCTCCCAATTGTGCTCATTATTGAGTGTGGAGTAGTTAGTTAACTTTGAAGGCACAGTCCAATCTCTTTTAAACGCGTGTCTTAACAATGTTGGTTCTTTGATCTTTACTTAACCACACACCAATCAAACACGAGTGTCCGATTAAGAAGGCAATCGACGAGCACTGACATACCTTTCATTTCCCAACACCTATCATCGGAGGTGCAATCAAACACACCCTTTACGATGTTGTACATTCCTACCTCTTTAATACGACACGTTTGGGAAACAAGAGAGTTGTCATGTTATCAAGGTGTCACATATTAAATAATATGAAAAATTGGACCTCTTTGTCATAATAAGGATGTACTTCATGAAAACACACATTTGATATTTTGTCACATATACAAAATAAAAATTATTTTAGATGTCTATATGAATATGCAAATTGCTCTTATGAAGTCTATGTGGACTTGAACAAGAAATCAATACCCTATTGATGTTGCCACTTCAAATTAGCACATACATCTTATTGAGCTTCTTTGATATGGCCTGGATTTCATTGCATTTGCAGGAGTAAACTCAAAATTGAGCAAAAGTACCACCAAATGATGCGTTATTTCAATAGATTTCCATCAATATGCATATCAAACATTTCGGATCATGATTGACCTTAGAATGTGCAAAAGTAGATCGTTGTCTTGAAATCAACTCCTAAAACTCAACCAACCTTCAAACGGTCATAACCTTGCCAACACAATGATGTATTAGGGCCACTTCACACACGAGCCCAGAGCTGTGACCATGAAATTGTGAGAGCCCAAAAGAAAGTGTCCAAAGGTTGTCCCAACACACCTCCAAATCATGTAGTGTGGTCATGGACCCCCAAGTGTAGTGTGAAGTCATACGTGACCGGGCCCTCAACCAAATGTTATTTCAATGAACTTCTATTCATGCAGGTCCTCACATCGATAAAATAGAATAAATCAACGGTTGTGAGTGTTCGGAGTGCCATGATCTCCCGGTTTTGTGTTAGGCCTACCTCTAAGAGGTGGTTTTTGAAAATGGTCCAAGTGACCATGAAACATGATCCATTCGATGCCATGTAGGAATCCATGTAGATTGTACATCCATCTTGCATTCACATACTCCGTTGGTCCCTCAAGCATAGTGTGAAGCGAACTTGGACCGGCCCCGCCTTTTCCGCCAATGAGAGTGCTTGAAGTGTACTGGTCACGGGCCCTCAGTCTCGTGTGTGAAGTGGCCCTTAGAGACTTCAGGCTCTTCCCTCTTCCATCCATGGCATTTGTCCCAATGAATGGGGAGAACCGGTACTAGTTACAAAGCCACTGGCTCGTTTTTCCAAATTACCGATTTGAGGTTAAAACTCTAGAAAATGGACTGAACCATGCTATTAAATTATACTATTTTAAGTAACAAAATAACTTGAAGCATTTCAAGGCATGATTGGTTTATAATAAAGAAATAATGATAGAGAGAAGTTGGCATAAAATTCCATCCTCTTTCATTGATTTGTCCCCTTATTTATACTTGTAGTAGGTGCCATTTGGTTACACCTTTGGTGCATGTAGTTGTATCACCATGTATTATGACCATTTCACACAGACTAAATGTCATGACCATGAAAATTTAAGGGCCCTTAAAAACCATCCAAGGTTGTACCATGGGATATAGTAATCCAATTATGCAATTGATGGGTCCTTAAACCTAGTGTGAAGTGAAAGCAGACCATGTGAGGGATTGCAACATATGTTTAGATTTAGGCTCCCATCATGGTAATATAATATTTCTAGGAGCTAATGACAATTCAATTGACTACCACAATCCTTCGTTTTGTGTTAGATCCATCTTCTTCTTTTTATGGGCTTAACGTAGTATCCATTAGACCATGATGAAACCTCATCCACTTCTTGCCATGCAAATCCTTCATCCAGTCAAATTTCTTTGGTCTTTTAGGGTTTCAAGATCTAGTGTAAAGCGAACTTGAACCATCTCCAACTTCTTAATTGATCACATGATTTGGTAAATCATGGGTCAAGAGCCCTCAAGCTCTAGTGCAGAGTGGCCCTTACCATTTCAAGTTCTAGTTTGATGTGGGAGAAAAGAAAAAGGAAAGAAAATCCAAAATTAATAGAAAGGAAAAAAGAAAAAGAAAACTTGAAATCGATGGTCGATGGCCCCTCGTTGGACCATCTTAGGATCATAAAGGGATCGATCATTTTGATTTTGGATAGAGTGGAGGGTCGGGACTTGTCCGCGGGTTTGAGGTTGCCCAAGAAACTCGACCTCCAGAGAACTTGCCCAACATAGCAGTGTTGCCATGTTGGCAACCATGTATTTTTTTCATCCATGCTTGAAGTTCTCCACTGGAGAAGTCTTGGCCACAGTGGTGTAAACCTTGACCGATGACGAGCCCATTTCTTAGCTGATCATATTGCTCCATTTCCCTAATTTTATGAACCGGTGCACTTCTTCACTGTAGTCTAAACCGGCCTTGAGAGACACCCATCATCCAATCAATGACCTCCAACATGTGCTCCAAAAATTACGAGGAATATGCTCTAGGCATGATTTGGAGGATCTTGCACTAATTATGTGTTTCATATACTACTACAATCGAGAAGTGGGTGCAGAACTACAAGGGCCCGCCCCGGTTAAGGCCCATTTAACTTAAATTTGTAATACAAGCAAGTGTGTCATAACGTCATAATTAACCATACTAAGCAATAACCTCGCGAATCTCGAGACTCGCTTGCCTCTTCACAAACTTTATCAGTCTGTGACTATGTTTAATACGACAAATTTCATATAAGACTCATGTTCATTGAACCCGGTATCACGAACTAAACCTATTATATTGTAAGAAGTTAGTGCTCACAAATGCAGGCCTAATTTGAGACAATTAGAGGAAAGATGGCCAATTTGGTATGAAGACGAGGCCAATTATCCCTTGCTACTATTAGGGTATGTTTATTTCAATAGGGCTTGAGTTCATTAAGAGTCTAAATAGGCATTATTATTATTACATTTTCGATCAATATAAGTAACTTACATTTGGCACCACAGCCACAGCAGATTTATCTTTATTACTTTTGCATCTTTATCATATATTATCTTAGTTATATATTTATGGAATTCTGAATTGGACTCTGCCTGCCTCTACCTTAATTAGGGCCACTTCAAGCACTCTCATTGGTGGAAAAGGTGGAGCCGGTCCAAGTTCGCTTCACACTACGCTTGAGGGACCAACGGAGTATGTGAATGCAAGATGGATGTAAAGTCTACATGGATTCCTACATGGCATCAAATGGATCATGTTTCATGGTCATTTGGACTATTTCAAAAATCACCTCTTGGAGGTAGGCCTAACACAAAACCGGGAGACCATGGCACTCTGAACGCTCACAACCGTTGATTTATTCTATTTTATCATGCATGAGGACCCGCATGAATAGAATTTCATTGAAATAGCATTTGGTTGAGGGTCCGGTCACATAGGGCTTCAAACTACACTTGAGGATCCGTGACCACCCTACATGATTTTGGAGGTGTCTTGGGACGGCCTTTGGACACTTTGTTTTGGGCTCTCATAATTTCATGGTCATGGCTCTTGGCTCGTGTGTGACGAGAGGAAGAATATAAGGAGAGCAAGGGAGAGAGGCCAAATGATGTTGACCCAAAATCTCGAAATAGGAATGTGCACTATAGGAGTTATAATCTCCCTAATTTCGAAGAGGTGGCATCGTCCATCAACTCTTAAGGATTTATAAATCCTATATGGCCCTTACCATGCACAAAAATGCATAATTGAGCCTCTCACAACCCCAACAAGGGGTTAACCATTGCCCAAACATTGAAAGCAATGTTTACAAAGTTGATTCGGTGAGAAGTTTTACTTCCAAGTTTGTCTCAAAAGCGTGGTGCATGCTTGAAATGCAATAGCAATCCCTACAATAGAGTTATATGTAGAGTCTCTCAAAGAGGGACGGAACTATGGGTTTGATCCTTCTTTGAAAAAACTCTCTAGTAAGAGCTTGTTAGCCTGTCGTGTATTGGAGCCTCTTTTGAAAGTTGGGTGAAATTGTTGGGGCCTCCTCTTTCCAGCTCTCAAACTTGAGAGGATTTCAAGATCTCGAATAGGGTATGTGCACGGGACCCACTGTCCTAAATCCCATATCGACCTATCAAGGCTAGCTTGACCCACCCATCCTAGTAGTACAAGCTAAAAAGCCGATTTCTAATAGCCCGACACCACTCTTTGTGCATGATAATCTAAGCATTAAGAAAACTTGGGCAACTTTGTATTAATTCTCAGAACCTCATGGTTTGGGACTAAGCCCATGGTTTCATATGCTTTACTTTATGAATAATTCTAATACCTTTGCGGAGATCAATCAAATTGGAGTTGTTGAAAAAGACATTTAAGTGTGGCAAGTCACCAAGCTTTCTCTCGTATTCTTGAAGTGTAGGTGGGCCTTACATGGCCGCTTTTCCTAATTGGGCACCTACATTTGTTTGGTATATAGCAAGGGTTGCACTCAATAATTAGTACTAAAAACACACATGATATGATGATGAGATCAAAGGTCACAAGCTACCATTTATACACACCATTCTAGGTTCAATAATGAACATAATGGGGAGGGTCTTTTTGATCATGCAAAGGAGAGAACATTCACGTTGGCTCTTTAAAACTTCTCAATCTCAACTCCAATTTTGGAAACTTGAAATGGTAATCTATGTGATTCGCAATTGCTAAGTAGATGAGAAAATTTCAATCCAATCCAATGGCTACTATTGTTTGTGGAGTTGGAAGTGTCCACAATAGGGTCACAAACCTTACAAGATTTCTCAAGGATTCCTCATGATGAAGGGTCACAACACTTGACACACTTGAAATTCGAGGGTTGGTCTAAGATGGACCTCTTTTTGCATGGCAACCACTTCAAGAGGGTGTGGTTGAACCTAAGTTAACCACTACACTAAATAGGATATTTAGTGTTTGATACACTAAATACGAACACATACACTAAATATCAATAACCCTATGAAAGTAAGTAACATTAAATGTAAACTCAAACACTAAATATCAACTATGGTAATATGTGGAAGTTACATGTTTGAATTTAGTGTTAGTAAGGATATGAAAAAAAGATATAATAAGGGAGGTAGCAGTAGGGAAGGTAGCGACACATTTATGTCTAACACTAATTATCAAGGACTTGAAAATTAGTGTTGAGTAGGGTAGGGTGGTAACAACACTAAATATAATCAAACACTAAATATCCTATTTAGTGTACTTAGCAATCACCTAAGGGAGAGAGGGAATTATTATATACGAGCATGCCTCTCATTCGTCCAAAAAAAGAAATCAGAGGTAAAATAAGAGATAATGAAACACACGTGGTTGTGACTATAGCAGTTCCTCATAAACCAAGAAAATGAACAAAAGCACCCGCTACACAACTACCTAATAAAGGTAAAGTTACAATTCATAAACACGTACATGGATCCTCTTTATTTTGTCATAACAACCCTGAAGTAGTATGCAACTTGTAGGTTACTATTAAAAGTTGATTTGGCACCAAAATCAGTTTTGAAGACCCCAAACTAGTCTTTCCAAGGTCACTTGAGATAAATCGACAACAAACCTATAGAAGGTCAAGGTTTTATGTTGGATGAATGAGAGGTGTGTTGCTCGTATACAACAATTCCCTCTCTCCCTGCATTAGATATTCGATTTCATAGTACTTACTTAACTTATGACATGCTTTGACTATGAGTATATTATGATTATTGAAAAATTCATTGGAAGCTATGTTACAATTTTTAAAATATAACCAATTAAGAATTCTAGTAGTTTTGATAAGTTTTGAATAATGGAGACCCCTACTCAATAGGTTGCAAATCGTGGGTGGTTGAAGGATCCGTTTAAACGATTAAGTTGGTAGATATATTGTAGGTGATGAGATGAGCGGTTTTGATTTTTGTGGGTCCACATCGCAATCTTCAAAATTTTGTGTTGCTCGTGCATGAGACCTAGTGCAAAGAAGAACCACCAACCTTACCTAACCTAATAGTCTTCTCGAGACCTTCAATGGAATCAACTTTGGACCGGTAGCAAATGTACGGGATAAGAATCCTTAACTATCATGCACCTTATTCCGACCCCTATGAATAAAACTCATTGTCTACACATGTGAGTTCAAAATATGTTATTTAAGGTATTGGAGACTTAATCGAACACTACACTAAAAAGGATATTTAGTGTTTGATTATATTTAGTGTTGTTACCACCCTACCTTGCTCAACACTAATTTTCAATTCCTTGACAATTAGTGTTAGACATAAATGTGCCGCTATCTTCCCTATTGTCATCTCCCTTCATGTGAAGCAAATCCTTATTAACACTACATTCAACATGTAACTTTCACTTATTACCATAGTTGATGTTTAGGGTTTGAGTTTACATTTAACGTCACATACTTTCATAGGGTTATTGACGTTTAGTGTATGCGTTTGTATTTAATGTATCAAACACTAAATATCCTTTTCAATGTAGTCTTATGCAAACCTGATCTATTCTTGAGTGGTATATGAAAATGCTTGTAAGTTAAGAGCATGACCATGTTCCCATTGCAGACACCTCTTAACCCCTAACTTCCCGAGTCTATGTAAGGGTTGCTTTGAGTGCATTTCACTCAATGTTGCTTGTGGAATTTTCTTGGACAAGTTATGAGGTTAACATGGGATACATTTTGTTGGATCTTCAAACATGGGAGATTTTTCTTTAATTTTAAAATCTCTTTGTTTCTTGTGTGTGTGTGGGGGGGGGGGGTGCACATGAAAATGTTGTGTTAAACCCTCTACCCCCTCCAAGAAGACCTTTGATCAATCAAATTTACTTGGAAAAGGAGTGAAATGCTTGTGTGATCCAGTAGATGGGAATACTGTAACTCAATAATTGAGCACCTCCACAAATTTCTCATGCACAAAATGTGCAAACCATAATGGGCTAGTGACCTTGCAATTGAAGTGAGTGAATGCTCATGTATTTCTATGTGCATATATGTGAAGAATTCCTTAAAAATCGTGAGTGTCCAAATGTTTAATTGAACTGTCGATGTGAGTACGAAGGCCATATGTACAAGAACTATAAGAAATATTTCACTTCGATCAAAATTAACATCATTGATGTTGAAGCAAAATTTTGATTGGAGTGGCAACCATTGAATGGAGTCAACACCCGCACATGAGCTCTCAACTTAGTAATTAACATACGACAAATAAGCTTTTTTTGAGATTTTTTGCACATTCTAATCATCTCCACACTGCACAATCAAATGTCTATGGATAGATATCCATGTTGGCTTGATGTTGATAGTATTTATGATGGGAGATGAATGAGTTGGATGGACTTGATGTAGGACATAAATCATCCATCAACCAAAAAAATGGTTGCTCTGGATGTTAGGGGCTAGTCCATACTACCAATTTAGAGGTGAATTTTAAGCACGGGGAGGTCACTCCATTGTCAAGTTGAACACCACGTGTGAACAAAGTTTGCTACCCCTATATTACATGCCATAGATAATTTTAAAATTTATGATATTTTTTTCCTACATAGACATAGACATTGATAGTATCTTTTGTATATATTTTTTGAAATTTTTAGTCATCTTCATTTTTGTAGTAATTTTTTCAGTTCAATCCTGCGTCATTCTAGTTAGAAACAATATGTTTTATAAAAAAAATCATCAAATTTAGTTACCATTTTTTACTATGTAATAGGTACCATGTATATCTACTCATAAAAAAATTGATAAAATTTTGACCCATTTTGATGATGCTTTATGTAAAAAGTAGGATTTTTTAGATGTAAAGTGTTTGCACGTGGTTGTTCAACTTTACAATGGAGTGACCTCCCCGTGATTTTAAGAAAGTAGGCAACCACTCGTTCTTGTCATCATCAACTCAGAGGTGACATGAAAAACATTTGAGCTAACAACTAGTAACCATATGAAAGACCTTTGCAATGGCTCGCTCGTAGTGAATTTCACATGTAAGAATCCCTCATATTTTTGTCCTTGAGGAGCTACACTAAATCATCTTGTTATTGTAGACCACAATAATTTTCTAGAACCCATTTTAATTTTCAACCCATGCTAAATTTCTAGGAGAAATTTAGCGTGGCCACATTAATTATTTTTTGAAAGAAAAAATGGGTGATTATTCTATTTTGTGCTACTTATGTCCTATTCCTGATATTCAATGTGTTGGTCATCCAAGCCTTCATGAAGACTTAGGGGAAGACCCATGGTCTTGGACCCATGTTAATTCCACAATGACTATAGAAAATTAGTGTGACCCATGTTAGTTATTTCTACACTAATTTTTCATCCACCCTGATAGGACTATTTAGTGTACTCACATGTGCGAGGGCACTCAAACCAATCGCAACACCTTATTGATGGTGCCCATTTTTTTTTAATTGTCCTTGTAGATGGAAGTAGACACTCCCAAGTTACAAGTGAAGAGGCTCCAATGTACTTTTGGCCACCAATTTTGAGTACCAAGTGAACTTACATCACACATTCTACGTGAATGGAGAGTGACATTCCCCTCATCAAAACATCTACCAAAACATTGCAAAAATGTAGAATTTATAGTCCAAGATGACCCTAAACTACCGGATGATAGTGGAAAGGTACCCAAACCAAACAGAGTGGTTGGCGGTTCGATTCCTGGCTGTGAAATTGTCTCTCTACTTGACGGAAAAACTAGCCAGGTGGTCAAGTGCCTCCTATGTTTTCCCCCCCCCCAAAAAAAATGTAGAATTTCTCAAATTTAACTACATGTGGGGTGCATCCCAGTTCATCTTCTTTACTACTAAACTGTAATTTCCACATGGGATTTCATAGGGTCTTGAACAATATAAGATTGCCATGTGGCAGAATTTTCAAGAATCATTGTTTTATATAAGCCAATGGAAGACTCAGTACTCTACAGTATTCTTTCCTAACTTATAATAATACAATACTAATTCAATTTGAATAAGAGAGCTCCATGTGTACCATAGAGGGCTCTATGTTACACCAATAAAAATAATGAATCTCTATGTAAAATTTGCGATGTTCCATTCTTACATTGGCTAAGATTCCTTGAATTCTAAATGGAAACTACACTATATGTTATATTTAGGGTGGGTACTTAAATAACATGTCATCATGTTAGGGTGGCCCACTTCAATTGAAGATTTTTTGTGCAAGAATATGCTTGGCTCAACAAAACCACTATTGTCCACATCTGTCATCGCATAGGCTTCTGCCACCTTTGTTTTACCACCACTCCTTGCACAAGGTCACCACTCATAAAGTGAACAATATTTTAAAAAATAATCAAAAGATGGCTTGTTATGCCTTCATGCATCCACTATTGGACTTAAAATACAACATTTTGGATATTTGTGGTTGTTAGGTGTGTGCTTTTGAGAGTTTAAGCCCTTGTTAAATTATGAATGTTTTGTCTTGCACACTACACCAATTCCTCTATTTTGTAGGATAATGTGGGGGTTCTACTATAGTGCGTACCACATTTAATTAAGATTACTAAAATAATGACAAATTTTTTGAAACAATGAAGCCCACACCAAATAGAAGAAATCCAAAACTAGGAAAAATGAAGTAGAGCATGTGCTTACTTACTAAGTTTTCTTGTTTGCTAGTTTTGCTAGGTGGACAAAATTAAACACAATTGTCTTTCAAATGTTCCCTTGTTTAAGATGAGGAATGCTACAAATATAATTACAATCCCATGTAACTCTACCAGTAGTTTTTAAGGATTTTGGTTCATGACACCTACCATAAGGTGAGGAGGTGTGGGTGTAGAGGAGTGTAAGAGGTATGTCTTTGTGCTCATGTTGGTGCTCTTGATGTGGCTATAGTTGTCTTCATGATCATCGTTGTGATGTTTGTTTTGCTCGTAACCTTCTTCATCATCATGATCATCCTAGTGCTCTTGCTGACGATCGTGACCATAGCCATTTGTGTGATCATCCTCATGATGTCCATCTTGCTCGTGGCCTTCCTTGTCATCGTTATCGTTGTGGCCATGGTTGTCTTTGTGATCATCCTAGTGATGCTTATCATGCTTGTGACCATCTTTGTGATTGTGCTCGCTAATGTTTTTGTTGATGGTTGTGGTTATGTTCATGAACGTGATCCTCCTTGTGATGTTTGTCTTGCTCGTGGCCTTCCTCATCACTATGATTGTTATGGTGCTCTTGCCGATGGTTGTGGCCATGGCCGTCTTTGTGATCATCCTAGTGATACTCGTCGTGTTTGTGACCTTCTTCATTATTGTGCATGTTCTTGTGTTTTTATTGATGGTTTTGGTCATGGCCATCTTTGTGTTTTTCATGGTCCTAGCCTTCTATGTGAACTTAAATGTGGTCATGGTCGTGGCCATGGTGGTTTTTGTGATTGTAATTACCATGCACTTTGCCATTGTGGGATCTTGTAACGTGAGATCCCACGAAGGCATGGTGCTGCTTACTGATGGTTATGCTTGTGGCCGTCTTCACGATCATAATCGACATGGTGATACTCATTGTGTTTGTGGCCGTGATTGTTTTGGTCATGCTTTTGATGATGGTTGTGGCCATGGCCATGATTACAACTGTGATCTCGATCGTGATCATCTCTGTCATATTGTTGCTGATGGTTGTGGCTATCTTTGTGATCTTGATTATGCTCATGTTTGTGGATGTCTTCTTGATTATGATCGTCATGATGATGCTCGTCATGCTCGTGATCTTCTTTGTGATCTTAATTGTGTTCATGTTTTTGTTGATGGTCATGGTCGTCTTCATGATCATCATCTTGATCTTGCAGGTGCTTCATGATTGTGGTCGTGGTTGTCTTCATGATCATCATCTTCATCTTGTTGGTGTTTGTCACTATGATTGTGGCCGTGTTCTTTGCGATAGTGGTCATGCTCATCCTCATGGCCATGGCTGTCTTTTGGACCATAGTTGCTTTCATGGTCAACATCGTCCCATCATCATCATCATCTTAGTTTTGATGTGGTTTTCATGTTGTTATGTTGGCAATACAACCAATGACACTATGGTATGAGCGGTGAGCAGAAATGCATAAGCAGCAAGCAAAATTTCATGAACGGTGAAGTGAAAATCTGTAATTTTTGTGATTTAAAACCGTGGATTTCAGTGAAATGAGTGAATTTTTGGACCTATTACCGTCATTTTGAGATGATGTGGTGATAATAACTACTCCAAGCAAAGTAACAACCCACAAGATTGGCCGGATAGATGGATTACTCTAGTGCATCTAAAATGAGAAGGTAAAAGTAAATGAGAAAGATCTACGCACACATGCATAGTAAAGTATTCTTTGTATTCACCTACATATTATTTTCTGTTTTACCACTAGCTCATTTCAGAATAGCACTAGTCAATGTAACCAACCGGATTTGAATCCGGGTTGGTGCAGACTTAATATCAGTCTCTTACACTACTCGCATCCATAGGCGGATGTCTTAAACTTTTGTTGCCACCTATATACTAACTATTTAGGGTTGCTTCAAGCACGGTTGTTTTCCTCTGTTCGATGCCGTGATGTCTAATTGTCTAATTATCTATTGTTAATTAACTAACATTAGTCTAATTCTTAATAACTAACTTTCATTTTTAGTAGACCGTGAACCTTATTCAAACCATTCGTGGTTTGGATGGCTCACAAATGACAAGTGTGAATAATTGATTTTGAAATAATTATAATTTTGACTTAGAATATATGAGATTAAGGCATCTTGTTCTAGCAACAGACAAAACAAGTGAAGAAAATAAATTGGTTCAACAAAGTTTACAATTGCAAATGTTCAAACTGATAATGATATAATTATAAAATTCTAAGAAATAAATGAAATGGATAATAAGTTCATAACATAATATCATCCGCATATACATGAATTTTACAACATTTTATTTTTGAATAGGATGTTGGTTAAATTACTAGGTAACTATCTTGGATATAAAACAATCAACTCCAAGGTCCCCAATAAAATATGCTACGTAACTAAAATGTGGTCAACAATTTTGTTGAGAAGAAGATGTTTTATCTCGTTGAAGCTAAGAGATGTAGCATGAATGAAATGGTCTTCATCGTATTGTATGCCACAAATAATATGGTAAGCATAGTACAAATGCTTGCAGTTATAGTATTGTTCGAGCTTCTTACACTTGATTGTCATCTATTGAAAATTGATGCAAGAACATTCTGGAGAAGGTCCTATGCTCACTTTGTACTCTTTGGCTTCACTTCCGTGCTTAGAGACCAAGTCAATGACCACTACAATTCTAGGCTTAGGAACAAGAGTGACATTAAAGATTTCAGCATCAACAAAAGTAGAAAAATCCCACCTACTCAATTGCACAACGGAGATATCTCGGTTAAGTTGCAACGAGTGTTTTTGCCATTCTTGTAAAGGAGGTACTTCTGAGGATCAACTGGTTCAGAAATGTTTTGAATTTGTGTAGCAATGATCATTATTGCCAAAGAGACGTTCGTGTGCCATATGTTGTCTCTGCTGCAACTTGAAGCCAACTTTTTCAAGCGTCATAATATCACGAGCGGTAAGGTTAGTTCTTCTTTGTCATTTGCATTGATTTGGTCCAGTGCAAGAGACAAGAACGATATTTTTCCTGCATTGGCACCGTTTTGTCACCGGTACCATAAATCTCACGAATGTTCCAATTCGCTTGTGCAATGCCAGCCATGAATCCTTTGAGGTTGACGTTGTGCACCCCATGCTCTGTCATGATGTCGTTAAGTCCATGCCATAAGTAGGCTTAAGCATCATGAATTTTTGACATCATATCACAAAAAGCTATAGTCATAACTTTGTAATAGGGTGAATGCATGGTTGAGTGGACCATTTTTCGTGTCACAACCATTTTTCAGGATACCTCTTTGTATTGTAAGTTGAATTAAAAAAAATCTACTTGATAAATCCTTTTGAAACTTTGGGCATAGCTTGTTAACTTAAGTGTCTTTACAAATAAAATTTTGTCTTTAAATTTTGTTCTATAAATAAAGATATATGGGACTTTTAAAGTAAAAGTATGGACTATGGTCACCAGTAAATATTTTTATGAATGTAGCTTTTTCAATAAGATCACCATATTCGTTAATTTGGGACTTTTTCGGCATTTTGAGACAATTACAAATATAAGAATATGGATAAAATCACACAAATATTGGAGAATGTTGTAAGATGCAAATGCTTTGAAGCGGGTGTTCATATCAAGAACCCAATTAAGAACTCATATCAAGATGGTTTAGGTAGGACGACCCAAACATTAGACCATGTTGTTGTGGTCCATATATTAATCTGAGACAAGGAAAAGTCTCAAATTAACGAATATAGTGATTAAGTATATGATTACATTATTATGGTAGTGACTCACTATGTGTTGTAGTATAGATAGAATAGTTTGGAGCTAGAGCATTTTTTAATAATATTGCTATTAAAATGATAGTTATGGACTTTTGAAGAGGCTGAATGTGGTCATATTTTTGGAAGTCCATAATAGGTCCATAATAGAGGTTTGCGGAGGTAAGTTTTTTTTATGAGTGTTAAGATCTATAAGCTTTAGGTGGGCTTCTATTTAGAAATACTTAATTGCCTTTAGAATTATTTATATATTTAAAGCAAATTTTGATCAGTTTTTCAAAATATTATAACTAAATATAAAATGAAGGTATTACAATTTTTTCTTTTGATTTGAGTTTTATATGCTTCAAAGAATGTGTGTAAAATAAATTTAAAAATAATCAATTGCATATACAAAAAATGGATATGGACTTCAAGAAATGGATATGGTCCGGTATTGGTCCACTCAACCATGCATCCACCCAATAACGGAAGTCATATACATGGCATATGAAGGTCATATAATGTTTGACATGTTTTACGTGGTCGAACATGACCCATGCATCTTGTAAATCACCACATGGCTGTAATTTTGAACTAAGTCAACCCCTGAGCCAGGGCCAACCTCTGATATTTTGAAAAAAACACTTTGTCTCCCTTCTTTCTTTGGCCTGAAAATACGTTTTCCTACACAAATGGCCAACAAATTATTCTCCGCAATTCATATACCCCGTCAATAATACCAATCCTACCCATTCACTTGAATTTGCAAACATTCTAGCGTAGTGTAGGACTTGTGAAATTCTCAAACTTGTACACCACTTCTTGCCTCTCAGTGTCAGATATAAGCAATGGTTTCTCTCCATCTTTGCTAATGAGTTGGTCTCATAAGAACTCAAGGCTTGCTGACATAGCAATTGATGACGACAACACTTTGGATGTCTTCCCAATAACCTCCTGTAGAAATTGATCCTGCAGCACATGTGACTTTCTATAATCACCGAGGGCACATGATGATTGTGAGTCCCAATATGTATACAAGCTCACAACGTGGAAGCGTCGCCTGTCACCCAATACATCATAGCAGAACAAATTGCAAGATATGTAATAGGAATTTTACAGATCTTGCAAACAAGAGTAGAATCAAGTGAAAGGGCATGTCCAATAAAATATTTCTTAGTGTGACCATCCCAAAGCTTTCATTCATGAGATCGTGACGTCCCTCTCGAGTAAGGTAATCGCAGTTGGAATTATCGCAACGCAGGTGGCCAATACAATAAGCGCCACAAAAACTAAGATTGAATTCATTTTGAATATTACGGGTATTGAATTGTCACCATGTATGTCCGTCGAATTGCTTATCCATACCATAAAATTTTCGAACGTGTCCCGCTTGTATATTTATGAGTGCAAGGGGAAACTCAAAAAGATGATTGCCATTTGTATTCAGCAGAGAAGTATCGAAGAAGAGAATATTTGAATTTATCAAAATCAAGCTTACTAAATTTATTTTTGGCTCATTTTCTAAATTGTAACTTACAAATGCAATCAACCGTGTTAAGATTTACTTGGACAGTGGGATGAAGGAAGGGTTTTGACTAAATGTTTTCGAACCAGACAGAGATTATGCAACAAGAAATGTAGAACGACTATGCTAGCCCTAAACATGGATGGGATATCACCTACGACAGAGTCTACCTCTCAGTTATCCAAATGAATAAATCTAGGTTCAAAAGCTTAAATGTCATGTACAATGCAAACCACTGAGGCAGACTTTGAACTTACGACACTTGTGAATTCAGGAAGGGTTGACATGTCTTCCAATGCACAATAATTGGAAGGATGTAACACCCACATTTTTTTCTTGCCATTTGTGGAAGGTGAAATTACAATTGTGTAAGACAACTCTCCGGAGCCATCAAAAATTTCATCTTCCAGGAAAATATAGTCATGTTTGAAACCTATTTTTAAAGATAAAATATAGATGCTAATAAGAATTCAACCATCACCATGAGGAGGAATTCTCATAGGGGCACGGCGACCTTTTGCACAAATTGAAGCCATGACAACGAGAGTGCAGAACAATAGTAAACATCCACACCATTACATTTTGTAAGATTTGTTAGATAGACATCAAATAGAAGAGAGCTTACATGAGACCTATGTTGTCAGTATATAGCGCCGTCAAAGTATTTAGGACATTGAAAGCCTCTAGTTGCAAGTATCTGATATAATTTCGGCTTTAAAAAAAAAACAAATGGATTTTATAATTTTATTACAAAAGATGGGAAATAAAGACTCCATTAGTAATGATGACAACTAAAGAAGTAAAAACCTGACAAGCTATTCATGGTATTATGTTATATTCTTGTCGACAAAAATCTCATCATGGCACGTGACAATAAATATAATATATGTAAAAATGGCATCGTAGTATAGTATTGAAGAATATTGTGATTTAGGGTCTTTATACCTTATATAATAAATAGATATAAATCTATTATCCTTCTAAAATGACAATGGTAATTTCGTGAATTTTAAATTATTTATGTGATGTTATGAAAATGAAGGATTTGAGGTCTAGAACCATCTGACAATGTAACTAAATTATGTGGAAAAAACTATTTTGGAATTTTGTGAAATCTAACATATAGGTAGATTTTGGAAGATTTTGGTAGATATCATCAATTTTAGGAGTTTTAGAAATTTATAATAAATAGAAAATGAATGAAAAACATCTATTTTTTTCTACGAATACATATGGTGGGCATTTATATGCAAAAAACAATTCAAGAAATTTATTTTTAATATGCATGAGGTATGGACTAGCAAAAATTTGTATTTTTTGGTTTTTGTTTTTTTGTTTATTTTTTTACTACTTCCACTACTATTTTTCTTGTTCTTATTTTACAATCCTCTGCAATAAGTATAAGTTTACGGTTTAGGGTTAGTGACAATTGTAGTTTAACTAAACCTTAACAAAATTTTGAATATGATGAAACATATATGGACAGTAAGTGAACGGAACAGTGTTTGACAATAATATAAATTATGGGTGGTATGGGCTTCTGAGAGATATCATTTAGTGAGCTTTAGGTAGTAGGTGAGTTGGGATGTTAGGTCTATTGTTTATGAATGCTTGTGGGTCGGCGCACAAGCGTTATGATTGTTATTGGAGGGAGTTTATTTCAATCTATTATTAAGGAGTGGTGTTGTAGACTGTTGTTTGAGGTTACATTTGTGAATACTTTGCCGGGGTCTGCTGTATAGGATTATTTGTGTACCAACGCACAAACGCTATGATTGAATTTGTTGTTAGGATGTTAGGTCTATTGTTTATGAATGCTTGTGGGTCGGCGCACAAGCGTTATGATTGTTATTGGAGGGAGTTTATTTCAATCTACTATTAAGGAGTGGTGTTGTAGACTGTTGTTTGAGGTTACATTTGTGAATACTTTGCCGGGGTCTGCTGTATAGGATTATTTGTGTACCAACGCACAAACGCTATGATTGAATTTGTTGTTAGGGACTATTGCTGGAGACTACTGGGTTTGCTGGAGACTGTTGGTTTTGCTTGAGATTGTTTGTTTTGCTGGAGACTATTGGAAACTACTAGAGACTGTTGGTTTTGCTAGAGACTGCTAGGGACTGCTGGACACTGCTAGTTTACTAGAGACTGTTGGGAATTGTCGGTTTTGCTGTTTTAAGCTAGAAACTAATGGACGTTGGTTTCGTTATTTTAGGCTGGAGACTGATGGACATTTCTAGTTTTACTAAAGATTGATGGGAACTACTGGTTTTGTTATTTTAGACTGGAGATTGCATGAGACTTCTGTTAAGAACTGCTGATTGTTTGTATGCCAATGCACAAAGGTGAGTGAATCAGTTATTCAACATTTTAGCAGTTCATTTGTTACAGGTTTCAGGTAATATTACAAATGTTGATGTTTAGATTTTTGCATTGCATAGTTGTTTCTATTAGGCCAATTTTCTTCTTGTTCATGTGTGTCATCTTAATTTTTTTCTTGCCTGTGTGCGTCAATGCATTTCTTTTTTTGCTTATATATGTCATAGTATGAAAGACTAATATTTTTGTTTGTAAGCATAATTTCGTTTATTTTGAAAAACTTTTTGAAATACATTATCTTAGGTATGTACATATTTGTCTTTGTTGAACTCTATTAAATTTATTTTTGCATTCTAAATTCAATTTTGAATGACCTCAACAGGTGTAAATGAATGTTTCGTGCATTCTCATGTTTTGTGGTGTTATGACATATATTTGTGTGTGCATATCCTAGTTTTGATTTTTCACATTATAAATTCTGCAATGCAATGTTAACTTTACATGGTCCTAGAAGGCGTGGAAGAACGCTTGATGCATTCTCACGTCCTATATGTTACAATTTGTATTTATATAATGTCATTTATTTCTAGTGGGTATGGTTCACATGATTGAAATCTTCATGTGCATATATTATATTTGATTGTTTACATTGTATTTTCTACTATCCAATGTAAATTATGTATGACAACATTTAAAAATCAAATAATTTTAGTACGTATGAATAGAAACCTTATATATTCATGTCTTACGCATTAGAATATTTTAATTTTATATCCTATACTTCATTCTATCAATGTTAATTATGCAACCCATAATATATAGTAATTTCAAGTGATTTTATTGACTCCTCTTCGTAGGTGTTCATTGTTTATTCATGGTATCTTAAAAAAAGGTTCAAAGTAATTATTGCTTACAACTATGGAACCTCTGCTGAATAAGCCTAATCAAATGATTACATTGAATGTCCAAATTTTTCTTATAGAGTGGTGGGAAGATATGTCATGGGAATCAATCCATTAAAATTATGTCTCAATAGATATGTCCGGCCCTGTTATTTTACGTAAGTATATTAAAAATATTATTAAAGATTATATTTTAAAATGATTTATATCATACAAAAAAATATCAAATAATAATACTTGGAAAATAATGTCATCTCCAATTTTGTTGGACAAATGTCCGATGTAGTTTGAAAGGTGCATCGAAAGGCTACTTACAGTTGGACGTTGGAGAAGTTGGAAGCACAAAAATTCAACTCTGATTGGTGGTGAACAGAAGTTCCCATAATTTCAAGACGGTGCAAAATTAATGTAAAACATTTAAACCGTGTGATTTCTAAAGGTGACAATTTTTTTATTTGGAAGGATGTTGTTATTGATAAGTATAAACAATTGGACCGTATTTCATATGGAGTCGTGTGGAAATGTTTCATTAAAGATAACTCTGATATTAATCCATTCATACCTTTTGTCATAAATTATTTTTTGAAGCAAAATAAAAATCCGTATATGACGAACATAAAGGAGTTTTATTCAGTGACTTCGATAGATCATGGTAGTGTTATCAAACCGTTTTTTTTTCAAAAAATACCCGTACCTGCTATCTTCTTATCTTATTGGAATGGAGGCACATTAGAAGATTTGTTCAAAAATATAAAAGAATATGAAAATGACGAGTATGATTTTTTTCAACATCTGATAATATTGAGAAAATTCATTCAGAACAAATTTTCAAAATTGAAAATTAAAGCAGTTACATTATTTTTGTCAAATCATTGTCTTATTGCGATCACCTTCATGCATATCATGACCGATGTTCTGATCATTCATAAAATATTTTATTGTAATTTATTATTCAAAAACATTTTATGCCATTTTAATGAAATGGATGACAAAGTTAAAATTTACATAAGTATCGATGATTGGAGATCAACAACAATATCTTTGAATAAACAAATTCAAATTATTTTTTGCACTCAGAATCTTTAAGAAAATCTAGGTTCCAAGAACGTTGGTGGATAGATCATAGGTTGTTTTTCACTAAAAATTATAATATACGTCATTTTCACACCGAACAGACATAATCATATTCTGTATCGAAGATTGCAAAGACTATTTGGAGTTTTTATGTTGATTCAATATACCTTGAAGTCATTCACTTTTGATTTTATAATCTTTTGCTACATTATATTCGTCGAATGTCATCCATTTTAATCACAGAACTTCACATGATCCTGTTGATGTCATGAATCGATTGTCTCGCGAGCCAAAATTTTAATATTTTCTCTTTAATAAACATATTTGTCAATGTTATTTAACTCTATTAAAACATAATAGGATTTATTGTCGTGAAACTAATTGCAACGTGGAGATCCCTTTCATACGTCGGAAATAGATTGTACATTTTTATATTAATAGAATATTTGATTAATAAAATCAATTATATATTATTTTAATATATATATGACAAAAGGATTCTATCATTTATTGTATACATGTTGATTTGTATTCATTGTTTGCAGAAAATATGATTCCTAAAGGAAAATGAAAAGACAAGTCCTCGAATGTGTTGCAATCTCTCTCACCAAGAATACAAACTATGAATTAACAAGGCGTAAAATCAACAACAACAAAAGAAGACAAGGTGAAAACTCCATCCCTACGTGAATATCTCATCACAACAATGGAATTCCACCTCATGTTTTTTTCTAAACAGTAGAAGAGGATTCCAAATCTTCTATGAATTCACACAATCGGCCAATCATTGTACAAGATCAAGAGATCATTAAAAATGTTGTAACAAAAATTATAGATTGTGGATTTAATTGTAAAACAAATTGTTAAAGAATTCACTCAAGAGAAATTGCATCAGGAAAATAAAGAAAATCAACATTATCAAAAGATATAAGATTCTCAAGAAAATCAATACTTTTAAGAGACACCACATTTTCAACAAAATGAACAATCGCAAGAAGAACAACATGCTCATATGAATCAATAATCACAAGAGAGAGATCATTTTATGACATTGTCTCAAAGAACAATATCCACATCAAAATTTATTAGTGGACCTTTTGAAGGTGTGACCAATCGATGTAAAAGATAAAATATTTTTGTATTTATATTTTATATTTTATTTTTATTTTTATTTTTATTTTAAAATATATACATGAATATTATGCGGAGTGAAAAAATTGATATTCATAAAGGACTATGGACACCACCACCTACATTGGAGAACCAACCAAACATAAAGGGAAATCCATCAAGTACATGAGAATTAAATTTTTGAAGCGTAAACAAAAAATCAATTCGACATTGAGTGATATATGTGTTGTGAAATATCTTGTGCCTATTTCTTTGTGTTGAATGATTGACATGGAGGTGGTGAGGTCCGCTTTGAACGATGATGTAGCAATCTTATCACATTTTTTTCTCAATGGTTATATTCCAGGATCAACCTCATTTTATGTCTCAGTAGAGCATGAAAAGGGATACACGATTGATGTCAATGATGACATTGCAAATGAATGGGATGAAATATGGAAGCAAAAAAAATGAAGAATTGGAATCGTATTTGACAATTATGGTTTGTATGCATTAAAAAAATTCCATATTTGGGAAATCATCGCTTTAAAGCGTGGTACAATACTAAAGAGATAAAAATGGGTGGTGCTAAATATCATATAAGCCTTGCATTGATAATCCTTGATGGAAGAAAAGAAAATCACTTTATTATCATATGTCTCTGTGATGATATCAATATGTAAGTATTTAATGTATTTTTATTTTTATTTTCTTATATGTTTATTTTTCCTTTCATATTTTATCTCTAAATTTATATATTTATATTTTGAAGTGATTTAGATCAACAAAGAAAAATGTTGTTAAAAAGAATTATATAACAACATATTTATTCATAAAACAAGTTTGCAATTGTTTAGCAATTGCAGATTAGGCTGGTCAAAAGAACCGCAGTCGATTTCGGCTAGGGCTCTTTTTGGCATAGTTTTCTACTAGTGCTTGGAAACTTTACACATTTAGAACTTAGATTTGACACGGAGACTACACACATGTGACTTGAGTACTTATCCACATTAGAAAATATTATTTAAAAGCAAGGTACATAAACCAAAACAAGCTCGGACGAGCACTTAAAATCAAAGTGGTTAAAGTTTAAGATGACTTACTAAAGCTAGCACTCAAGAAGGATTAGATTATAATTCCATCAAGCATACCCAAAGGATGCCGTAAGAGATCCAATCGATGTGAGGAAAAAGAAATTCCAAGATGAAGGGAGATCATTCCAAACCGTCAAGTGGGCCAAATCCCTTATCCTTTCATACTCAAACACAATATAGAATTTCACTTCAATGAGGAACATCCTATCAACTAGGTAGATTGGATTTGATTAAATAAAGATGTACATTTTGAATCATGCTCAAAGTACTTGTGAGAACAATCCTAAAAATTTTAACAAGGAAATTTGGCATTTAATCGAAAGAATGTTCGACTTAGGATTTTGTATCATGAAGGGGATAAATATAATTGTAATTGATAATACATGTTAAGAACAGTGTTAGACATGCAAGATTCTGTATTACTCTAAAAAGACTTAACCTTGACATTAATGTTTTAGGGGAACATAGGCTTATAAAATATTTGAGCACCTAATACTTAAGAGTATTAAAGAGTCTAGTTAGTTTTTTGCTATCCCTTAAAAAACAACAACCCAGGGAACTAGGTCACATGGAAGAGTCTATAAGGATTAATGTCACATTGGATTAAGGTTTTAATAACAATCTAGGTCTTTTACTCCTTCATTTCCTCTTCCTCAAGCTTAATCTCCACTCTTATGGTTCATTGGTGCTCTGAGTCGTGTGTGGGTCTGTCCTATCTGACGACTCCTATCACTTCTAGTTTCACACTTTCTAATTCCGTCGTGAAGCTCAAAAGCTTTGGCAATAGTCTTTTCGGATCTTGGCAATAGTCTTCCAATGGATTTTCATCCTATTGGGGTTAGTATCTTCTTCCTTGATTAAATAATTACTTAATGCCATCAATCATAATTCAAATTGCATTGCTCAAAGAATTTGTTCCTTCACTTTGTCTCATTTATCGTTTATTAATTATAATTGAAATTTACTTATCTCGTGCTCTTCATTGTCACACAAGTTCACAACACACAAAGGCTTGCTTCGATTCCTACAACATTCTTACATAATCACATAACTTATAGGCTATAGCCATTAGATTCCAACACAATCTACTTCGACAGCTAGCCTAATTCCTTTCACTTCGAACCATATCTTTCTCATTCCTAATCATATCAAAACACACTCTTTGTGGATTAGATTACTTGCCGACTCAACATCATCATGATATCCTAATTTCCATCATATCTCGTCACTCCCGCTAAACTTCTTGTATTTCCTAGTAATGATCACTCTGAACTACCTCATCACTTCAGTTAGGGTAGTTACTTAAGACGTCGTTCTATCTTTCTCTCAACCTCTCTCAGTGTCAGTCTCTCACAGTTTCCTCTCTCGCCGGCTATAGTTAGTTAGGGTGCCCTCGGCACTCGGCTCTTCCTCTCTGACTACCCTCAACATACTCTTTCTCCTATGTGCACTCAGGTAACTTAACTGCTTCTGTGGCTCCCTCTTCTCTGCACTAACTCTTTTGTCCTTACACTCTTGGCCATATGATGACGTTCTTGGCAATGTTCTGACACTCTTGGCTATGGCCCTTATCTTAATTCGCTCTCCGGCAATAGTCCACTTGCGAGCTCTTCTTCAATTTCTCATAACCATGCTCCTGGAATCAGACCCGTGCTATAGGCTATGGCCTTTTCTTATTTTGGTCTTAGGCAATTGTCAATCTTTTCTCTCTCCAAAAGCTCCTCTTCTGATTCATATTCATGCTGGAATTATCTCTCTCTTACTTCGGCCACTAGCTCTTAGGTTTCTACTCACCATGCCTATTGCCTGCGCCTTCTCTGCGACAACTTGCTCTCTTTTAATCGACCTGGGATGGCATTTCGACTTCAACTCACCCTATTTCTCTCACAATACAGACTATAGCCTCTCTTTTTATTTTCAGTTATCTCAATCTTTGAGCATGACTGCACTGGTTCTTCAAACAAATTCTTCCATCTTCTCTTTACTTCACTCAACAGTTTCTCACATTTTACTTACTTGCTTTACTCACATTGGTTTCTCCTCACTCCATTTCTCTAATACAACCCTATCATGCACTGATTCAACTTACAAATGTCATGCACAGAATATAGCCACACTCATATCAACCAAATACTCCTCTTTACTTAATTGACTCAAACTTAGTTTATATAGTCCGCATCCCCCTATCACAGGTGGTGATGCTACAATCCTAACTCTGAAAATCTAAAGCCTTCGACTCTAACTCTATTGCCTATAGCCTGACTCTCCGCGGCTATGGCCTAAGTAGATATAACGAGAAGTGTCTTCTCCTTGGCGATAGCCCGCTTATCAAGCTCGGAGCTCCCGGCGGTTGCAACTCCTACAACTACTTTCCTCGGGCTATAGCCTTCCGATTTCATCCTAAACTAACTTTCATCTATCATTTTAGTTACTTTATCATAATTTTTTTTTTCTTACTACCAGGCTATGGCCAGAAAAATGCTATTACAAAGAGCATACTAGATAACTCATTCAACTAAGAGGAAATCTTACCCCTTGTAATTAATCATGGATATTTCTACCTTCAAGGATAATGGAATTATGTGAAGTCTAATTCCGATAGGGGTGTTGTTCATGTAATCGGTCAGCATCGGGTTACACCGTCTAAGGCTGAGAGTTGAAGGGGACCTCAACAGAACTAACAAACACCCATGTCCCCATAAGTGGGGGTCAACACACAATTAAAAATTGCAAAAAAGCTTTGGTTGAGAAGAATGATTTGACGGATAGGCATAATACTTCTCTAATCACGAGGTGGTCATAGTGTGGAAGATTGATCCACACATCTTCATGTGTATATCTTGAGTATTCAATTTCCAACTAAAGGAGAAAGTTGCTAAGAGTCGTATATGAAGCAACTAGAGAAAACATGAGAAATATGGATTTAAGATGGGCATACATGTTTCCAACGATTACAAAGGTAAACACAACGTGGAATATTGGTGTTGGTTACTTCTTTTCTTCTCCTCTATTGCTACACAATTGGTGGGTTGATTTTGTGTAGGAGTTTTGGTGGAACTTTTTGGAGTACTCGAGGTGGAGAGAGACGTGGTTGATTGTTTGGTGGGTATTATGGGAAATCTTTTTAAAAATGTGGTGGGCAAGCTTTTGGGGGGCATTGTGGGCGGTCTCATGGAGGGTATTGTAGGTAGTTGTGTGGCAAGGGGGTGTGGTGTTGGTGGGTAGTCTTTTGGGGGCTTGTGTTGGAAGTTAAGGAACGACATCTAGATGCTCATTGATGATGCGGTTCAAGCGAGCGTTGGAATGAGGAGGACAATGCTAAGGATCTAACCACAAGAGGTATGAGGCCAAGCATCTGTGGGAGTGAGATGTAGGGTGTAGTAGTGGTGGTGCGGTCGAGGGTAGCAACATTGGGTGAGGGCATGTACATTGATCGGGGAGATTTTTGGGCATAATCAGTTGAGATCCTAGTGTTTGCAAGTCCAACCAGTTATATGAACCTTATGGCGGGACCCCAGGGCTCCGCATAGACTCTGTCTCAAAACATCATTAATTATTATTTTGCTAGAGTGCTTATGTTGCAACATAAACCTAAACCTATACCTAAACCTAAACCTATAGATGTTGGCTAGAAGTCATTATTGCATCTCGCAGCGTACCGTTGGATCTCTCTTGCTCGTTGCTAAGTTTCCCTTTTAATAACTTCACTCAAAAATTTGTTCTTACTTATTTCTCCAAAAATCCATCTAAAAAATGAGCATGATACCCTTAAAAATGACTAATTGCATCACCATTAAAAAAATATGAATGTCCCCATGTAGCTCATGATGTGAGCAATTGATTGCCACCTTCATAGAAAGAATCAGAGTTATATTGACGGTGCTACAAAGTTTATGCGAGAGCCAGGGGCCAATAGGACCCCGGGGTCCCACCATATGGTTCACATGTTGACATCCTTCGGTTTTCCTATATTAATTTGAGGTATATTCCATAAATTCCTCTAAAGTGATCAGTAATCCTCCTGCAATCTTGAACTTCAACCGGTTATTTCTCAAACTCAACCAGTTCATCCGTAACTAACTGCCAGTCCTCCCCGTCCATAGGGCATGTAGTGTAGTAGTACACTCTTGGATCTGTTGTAGGATAAGTCTTAAATAGCATTGTTAGGATGATGTGAGGTGCTTGTGGAACAAAGTGAATGTTTCTCCTCGCTTGGTTTGGATTTGTGTGGCGTTCATGGTTTGCTTCTTTATGTTGGGGGGGGGGGGGATCTAGTGGTACAGTGTTCTTGGATCTACTCCATCGTTGTACCTACTGAAACTCTTTTGTCTGTAGATCTAGGGTTTGATAATTTGCTTCTTCTCTTGGCTTGTGTCTCCGTCCTAATCCTTGTTGTGTGGGTGCTTCGTCATTGCATCAACCATTGTTTGCATGCCGGTGTGGTCATGATCTTGGGTGCTCCCAAGGGTCTGCTCCTTGCTGGTTGCGGCAGGGCTCTACCTCTTTGAAGCCATTCCTACCAATTTGAATACATCATTCCCCCTTAACCCCTCACTTCACCCCCCGGAGGATGGTCCATGGTGATTACCACTATCTTCATCCATTTATGACACTATCTAATTCACTCATCAATAGTGTATGTTTTGGGAATCAGTACCACAAGCACTAAATGGGATAATCAGTATACTAAGAACGTGCGTGCCAGAAAGTCCACAACAAAAGATTGGACAACAGGATCTATATATTGTAGGAAGGCATGTGGCCCTAATGTGGGCACTTCCAACTCCACTGACAGTTTTGCCCGATGATTTATATCAGTAATTGGCTCATCCTGTTAGCAATTCTAAATCACCCAGATGGTCATTTTAGAATCAGAATGAAAAAGAAAACCTATAAGGAGCCAAAGTGAAGATTCCCTTTTTGTCAATTGTCAACACATGAACCTAGAACAACTAATGTAGTTTGAGCAAGTAGTCCAATCTCATTGTAACACGTCTTTTTGGTGTCCATTCTTGACTACAATTTTTGCCATATACCACTTGAATATAGGTGTCCAATTAGAGAGTGATCGCATATGGCCCACATACCTTTGGTCAGACGAGCAATCCCGTAGGATACATGTACCCCAGAATTGTTCGTTCTTTCCTATGTAGCATAACATTGCAATAGTCACTTCTGGTATGGCCTGGACACACCCTTCAAGAAATCAAATCTCAAGCCCAAACACCCAGAAGCACACTGATGTCCGCATCAAATCTCAATGGTTGTTTTTATAGTAGACAAAATCGTTCTCCAGGTCCTTCACATTTGAACAAGGATCACCGAGAGAGATCCCGATTCTCATTAACAAAAAGGTGTAGCTTCTTACTCTCAAAATTGTCTACGATTACCAATCCTGCATTTAACTTGCAATATAGGTAAATATTGTCTGACAAAGTAGAACAGGAATCATCTCATATCAAAGACCTTTGGCCTTGTGAGACGTCACTCAGGTATATAAGTTAATCAACTGGGCTTTAGGTGAGTAAACCTGGCAGAGCTTTCCACAATGATGAGTAACACAAGTTCTGTAATAGGCAAAAGACATTCTTTCAACAATGATTCATGTCAACAGCAGATTCAGCTCTTGAGCTGGCAACTCTCGGGGCGATTTGAAGACATTGCTGCTTGGTTTGGAGAGAAATAATCTAGTCTGCACAATCAGCCAGGGTACTGTCATGCATGTGTGGCACATCCACAATTACCTGCATCACCAGTATGGAGGCTATCCAACATTAGTCAGTTTTACAACTATTCGGTGCTCTCCTAATACTGTGTGGCATCTAAACAGGTGTATGCACAATCTGTACAATGCCAACTAGAACTGACAGTGGAATGCCATAGGTTAGGTTTTTCTTCACACCACATGCTGCTTCAAATGTGGCAGAAGAGGCTTGCCTGATATTCACCCTGTGGGGCAGGCTTCACCATCTGCATGACCATCTGACGAGTGACAGCTTGGCGAGATTCTGTTATAATCTCACACACCCTACACAAATTAGATGTTGTACATCAAATAATGTGCGTGTATAAACAGATTCTTACAAGAACATAGGGCTACATTGCACGATAGCCCTGAGACTTGGTATTCAGAAGCATATGTAACCAGGACAGACTAATGACCTCCTTATTGATCATCTCTAAATTGCAAACCCCAGCACAAGTGCCTGAAGATCACCTTGCAAAAGTCCTGGTGTCAAGTGGTCCAGTGCCAAAGTTTTCTGAGACAAAAAAAATTTGTACCAGGACAAATCAATCTAACTGGATAGCTGCCTACTATCCTCAGCCTTTTGGCTTTCAACGGCACTGCTGCATGACTAGACAGTGGTAAAATTAACACATCTTTATATCTACCCACAAGTAGTGATAGGTTTCAAGAGCACAATGCAGTACAATATACCAGTTTTACTGCAACACCACGTCATTCACTAAACACAGGAAGTGCAGATAGCACAACAATTTACTAAGAATGCTCCATAAAAAGATATTCAGGTAACTTGGGGATGGCCAACCTGGTACAGGAATATCGCTAGATGGCCAATGTCCATCATCTACAAGGCTGCTGATGCTGCTGCTTAGAGGACCGGCCTGGAAGAAAAATGGATAGAATGCAAGCCTTGAAAAATTAGGAACACTAATAGTATGTAAAGAACATGAATGTTGTAACAAACTGTTGGTCACATGATTTCATCTGTGTTCCTCAACACTAAATCAAAAGAAGACTGTGCCTGCTTCAAGCACATAACATTCCCAGCAATTACAAGGAATGATTGCATGGTGTCATGAAACTGCCAAATTCCATAAGAATGATTTAACCAAAATGTTCAGCTTTAACTTACTTTGATGCCCTTGGGAAATACAATGTGGTCCCGTTTTGGTGTCAACAACTCTGGGTCAAGTGTATGTTTCCTGTTCATTCAAGCAAAAGAAATTATTTTATCAAGAATTCTTACTAGCAATGCAAGTGATCACTGAAGACAAAGTGCAAGTTATTGTCTGACCAATCCCCACAGCAAGGTATAGCTTGATAATAAATTATACCAGGTTGGATATAAGGCAGATAAGTCATCAACATGACGGGCATTCTCAAAAGTTGAAGGTAGCCTCCATGGGAACTCAAAGCCAGAAATTTAAGCAGAAACGCAAGACTCTTTCACGTAGAGATCGTAACATAAGATGCCCTAGTTTCTGGCAAATAGATGTGTCTCTTTTTGATACAGTGTTCTAAGATGCTTTACACAATTTTGCTGCTGAAGAAAATGTAGCATCACCATGTAAGAGCTATTATGTCATGAACATGACTAAAAGATGCAAGCCTGGCAAATTGTGAGGATAAACACAAAACTATTGTTTGGAAGACTGGACAGTCATTAAACTCAAACCCGTAGCAAAAGACCATCAGATGCTCACCCACAATACATGACGAACTGGCCTCCATCAACCGGCCATAACTGCTTCTCGCATTCCCTGAGTTATCATTGATGTGATTCAAAGCTGTCAGTTAAGAGCAAAAGAGCTAGATTGCAGGAAGCCCAGAGAGAGTCATTGTGTTCAACACTCTTGTGTGCCCACATTGAATACCTAACAATACATACTGAAGATGCTCCAAGCCCCAGTTCCTCTGAAGATGCTTACACTGGCAGGCACTTCCTATGCCAAGCCACAGGGCACCGCCTGCACTTGACCAGAACCATCTCAGGCACACTATCATCCCCTGCTGAGTTGCAGCTTGCACATGTATGAAGTGGACAAATAAATTTTTCTTCGCCAAGCTGAATGCTGCAAGCCAAATTCGATTGTGCTCCTTCTGGAATAAGAAGCTTGGATACACAATCAGGATGGTAGAATCGCCTGCACTCTTTAGCCCCGCAGACAAACACCTGAACAAAGAATAATTAATGCCAACTCAGACTTCATATGAATTGAGAGAACCATATAGCACACTGCAAGTGTCAGATGTGTGAGTTGTATGAGGAAAACTCCTTCCAGCCTGACATGATTCAGAGTGGCAAGTTTCAATTTGCGATGAAGCAGGGAATGGGCCTAAGTGAATGAACAGTTACCTGCTGGGAGGTCATGTGTCTTACCTCCTGTAGGTCAAGAGAATTTGTTGAGCTTCCAAGCTTGCCACAAGCGAAGCACTGGTGCTGCTCAAATTCACAATTGGGGCAGACATAACTTTCAACCTGCAACCAAAACCCTCAAATATGTGTTTATTGAGCAACATTTTCTCTGCTTGCATCTGCATTTTCTCTGGTTGGGCAACAAATAGCTTACAGAAAGGATATGGAACTTACACTAACTGCTGCTCTAGTGAGTTGAAGAGTCGGACACCTATTTGCCCAGCCAGAGCCTATTGTTGGATGAAACGAACGCATGCAACGACCATCACAACTGCATAAAGCAGACATAAATATAATATTTAATAAGAGTTCGTCCTTGCAAAAAGAATTTGATTAGTCATCGCCAAACAAATGCGAATCGTCATCCCAAGTTGCTTAGTAGCATGAGATAAAAGGTTCAAGGTGCTTGCCAGAGTAGTTTTTCACCATTATCTACTCCATCATCACAGAACGCACATACATCAGGTTCATCAATCCAGTCCTCCTTTGCTTCTGATTTTCTTCCTGACACAACATTTCGCTTCCCCCTCCTGCGTCGTGCTGGCCGACCTGGTCTTTTCTTCTTCAGAGTTGCTGGGGTGAGTCTCTTGGACAGGGGAAGATCTGCTTCTACTGGAAAGGAGTTCAGACTTCGCATTTTCATATGGGATTGTGAGCTGAATTCTTCCTTTACAATATCGCTGACAATCCATGGTGCATCAACAATGGGAGTTTTCCTCTTGCTAGTGCATATTGCTTCCATCACTGGCTCCCGAATCGGTGACATAATCTCTCTTTTCACAATTGCAGTAGATAAGTTTTCTCCATTTGCATGAGTTTTCTGACAAAGACAAACAATAATACTGTCATGCAGGATCAAATCTTCCCATCTTCCTGCCATATTGAAGTTATAAAATTTCAAGATAGCCCTTTTTGGCCTCGCCTTCACCTTATAAAAGGCTCTGCGTTTCTCCAAGTTACAATCAGTAAATCCGAATAGGAACACCCTTAACAAGAAGAACCTTTAATAGTTACATGTCTTCCTTGTATGCATAAGTGCACTAATCAGAACATCTGTAACATCGTGTTGTGCACAGCAGCTCAAGGAAACTCTTTAGGTTGTCTGGAAACTTACCATACTAAAGCTTCCCAACCTGAATTAACTGATGTCTTCTTCTAGATTCAAAGTAACTAAATCCAGTTACTTTGAATCTAGGCAATCAGAAACCAAGCAATCTTATAATGGAGCAAGTCCACCTTACTCGAATTCAAATTTAGAACTTCAAAGCCTGATACACCTGGCCGCCAAAACCCACCTTTGACAATTGAGATCCTAGCTTCCTGGATAGTGCTGGGAAAAATTTCTGTAATATCTGGATTCAACAGTCAACATACAAAAACCACATACAATTTTCAGCTCATTAGTATTAGCTTGCATAATAAGAACGAGTGTGTAAACAAAGACCAATCACACGACAATCAGAGTTGCCATACCAAGTTGGACAAGTCTGGTTACACTTCCAATTGCTAGCTTGTTCGTAGTGCAGTCATCGTTGTAACCATGCTTTTTGTATTACCAGACAAGCACCAACATTGTGCATAGATATGATCACTTGACACCATCTTCCACTCTTGCAATTTATGATTCTTAGAAGCATGAATATTATTGAGGTACATAAATAGGTTTGCAACCTTCCCCGTAGCAACCAGTACATTTTGTTGTAATGTTAGCTAGCAATCAAAGCGCATACCTAATCCACAAATTGCGAGAGGTTATCCTTATTCAGTATCAACTTGTGAGATCAGACTTCATTTCGCTTTAGCTTGCCCCTGTAGAAGAAAAGACATTTAAGGAAAAGCCTTAGAAGGTTCCCCCACAACAGGATGTTGGGCCTCATAAGTGATGAAATGTCTGTTAGGTTGATAGCCTGTTTCTTATTTGTATACGATGGAGATATTTCAGTTATTTCTTGAGTGGTCAAGTGAGTTATACCCACTTGAATCTTCTTTACTGTTCCAATTTTGAGCAGTGCCATAAAAATCATCAAGAGAAATAGAGTGTGTATTCCAATTCACGTCTATCTATCAAGCGCGTATGAAAGGCAAGGAATCGACATGCCTCTCTTGAAATTTGATTGTTTGCCCACTGAAGTCAAATCTCCTGACCTATTGCCCGGCTATTGAGAACCCCATTAATGATGAGGGAAAGAGCACACTAAGCAGAACAGATATTTCAGGAACTTTCCTTCTACAAATTAAAAGTTCTCAAACTAATATCACTTGATCATACAGTTCAGCCTAAAATGTTCTCTCCACATCAAATTTCCCTACTCTCACTGTCAATGCCCAGACGAAATTTCCACAAGAAACCTAGACTAGACACAGGTCGAGACTTGCAGTAGCCACCTTGCCTCCTTGATTCTTAGTTCAATCTCAAGAGTACAAATATTTGTATGACTTGCATACCATCCAGTCAAGTACACAACATGATCAATTGTCAGGTGTGGCTGGTAAATTCAAATGAACTCTTCCATTTCCATTTTTTACAGGGGGAGGAAGGATCTTTGGGGTAATTAATAAGTACTCAAAGCAGCCAAGAAACAACTCACACAACCCAAGCCCACATTCATGCTTGTGTAAACGACAGAACTTTGGACTTTTAGCAAAATATCTTGGTGAAGTCATTTACTTTCAGTGTGCGGCATGGCACACTCTTCCATTAATGTTCTCACAATAAAGAACAGTCTGTTTGTGCAATGACAGAGTTAGTCAGAGTCAAACCATGAAACATCATTGACTGCTGCATTTCCTTAAATTGCAATATTATGTTTAGGATTAATCCCTGCGGACCTACTTGACTTTGTCCATAAACTTGAATGACCCTAATATCCCTCACCCTCTTAATTACAGTACATGCAGAGATTAAAATAGAACACCTCCAAATACAGGAAATCACATTTCATGTCGCAAGACTCTAACTTCTCTGTTTGTTGAAGAGGAATATGAAAGGAAAACAAGACGTTTCACAATTATAGTCAATAGCTGATTACTCACAGGTGAATCCTCCAAGGCTGGATCGCTCCTCACTATAGCTTGGAGAAGTAGAAATGCTTGTGCTAAATCCTTTTCATTTGCCTTGGCTTTAAGATTACTGTCAGCAAAAAAGCATCCATTACCATCAACATTCACAACAAAACAAATGGCCTTAAAATAATCACATTAAAATAATCACTCCAGCTTGGTTCATCATAATCCATGACTCCTGAACAGTGAGAAAATACAAAAACACTGGTAACTGCAACTAGTCCTTTTTTATTCTCTGAACAGGTTGTGGAGATGACCACAGGGATTGAAGATAATACTGCATGGTGATACTTGGACTTGACAATAACAGCATATCAGTTGAGCAAATATAAGACACATGTAGAGTTGGCTCTTGCACCATCCTACCTACACTCCTTTCGCACATATCGCCAGACTGCACCTTTTGAAGAATTTGGACTCTGCTTAACAAAGGCAAGAAAATAAGCTGCCACCAAGACAACTCTCATTGTCTCTAGATAAAAGTCACGGGGTTTAAGAAGCTCCAGCCTGCAACAATGGACAAGAACAATACCAGCTCCTCAACATCAATTCCAGAATCACTAGAGTACAAGAACATCTCCCCACGTGCCAGTTGATTTGCCATTGATGAAAGAGGAATCAGTTTTCATGACGAATTATCTCAAACACCAGAAGAAGGCTACTTATGAAACAGTATCAAAAAATCAGTATAACTGTGCACAGTACACTTACAGTGATGAAAGAGAGATCAGTTATTCTGACAAATTTTCTCAACACCAGAGGAAGGCTACTTCTAAAATAATATCAAAAATTCAGTGCGACTGTGCAAAGTATACTTACAGCCATCTATGGAAGAATCTTAGTTACTTTGAGCAGTCAACTTAACAAGAGACAACTTCAGTAATCTCTACATCTCTTGAAACTGGACATCGACCATTAAAGTCATTTGGTTTTGTGACGGCTCAGCCAATCTTTTATAATTGGTTGCTCAAATTTTTTGACGGTATAACCACATTCTGGTTTAGGAGACATTCTCTTGTGTGAGAAATACACGCTACACCCTCAGCACTGGACACTTGCCCAACAGCGAACATCGTTTAATGTAATACAGCTAGGTCACTAATAGAACTCATGCACCACTAGAAACAGAATGATTGTTTGGTTGAGACGAAGGGCATGTCAAACAATTGCATCGCATTGACAGAACCAAAAAAAATCGATACATTCATGTTCAAACACATAAAACTGCATCACGCCAGAATTCAAGAGGAATCTACTGGAAAGTCTCGAAGGCTACTGGCATCGCTGACAAAAGATCTCATACATGTGAATAACCTTGTCAATCCTTGCAGATCCAACAATTGTTATTCTCCGAGGAGAAGACCTTACTTCTCATTTATGCACTTCTTGGTGAGGTCCTTATCATGAAAAATGTGACTGGAGACATCATTTGAGGTTAGAAGAAAATAAAAGACGTAAGGTTGTCAATATTGAAGTAGTGTGGACATACCATGGGCCAGACACCTGATGCACCACAACCTTTGGCTTGCCATCATTTGGGAGCTCTAATTTCCACAAGTCAATTTCAAATGACACTTGTTGCAGTCCGTTCTTTATGCCGTTCTTTATGCCATTGACGTACATTTTTTCTTGTTGCATCCGCTCCCATTGAATCTCCTGAATCGCAAAGGGCAGCTCCATGAGCGAGGGATGCCTGCCACCTGATGTAAGGAAGAAGTCGTCCAAAGTCTCCAGGACATTGTCTCCAACTTTGCATAAAGCATTGTCCATGAGTAGATGCGTTTGTGTTTCAGAACACATCCGCATGAATTCCCTGATTTAAAAGGGAATCAATCACGCCCGTATCTTCCCCTCAGAATGTATGCCTTCCCAACCTTGTGTCAGAGGAAGTCAGTGACACGGATGTATACAAGGAGTTCAGGATTTTATTCAGCTCCAATCGTCAAACAGAATCAGGCACAATTAATCTGCAAAGAAGGAGAAACGACCAATTAATGAAAAAAATTTGCAAATCGTCCACCTGGATCCGCAGATGGCATGCTAACCTGGGTCCACGGAGAGGGATCACTGTACAGAAGGCCCTAACAAATACTGCAAAATAGAACAAAATTAAAAACCACGAATGCTGTTGATAAAACTTGCAGGAACCTAGCACTCCGCTGTTTGGTGCGATAGATCTACTCAGCTGCGATATATCTGCAGATAGTGCCGTCTAATAAGTCGCAGATGATTCTCAGTGCAATCAAAAGACCAAGTTGAAAGCAGCTCCAAGCATTAAGCTCCAGTTCTCTCTTTACACCTGTATTTGATAGTGCCCCTATGTCTATCATAATAAACACATTGTTCAAAAAGAAAGTTTCATAAGCGTTATAAGGTAAACGTGGATATAATATATTTGATTACTTGAGTACTCTGTTAGTACTACTAAGCGCCTGGAAGAGAATGCTGAGACAAAACATACACCTCTTCGCACGTGAGAATGTCAACCGTGTATCTTAAAGTCTACCTTCAGAAATGCATATGCTGAAGACATGCGAAGCTCTACACACAAGCACTCCCTCGTGAGATAAACAATTCGACATCGAAGACAAGAGACAAAGTCGAGAACTAAGAGCATCATCAAACTATTGGATTGGAGGAAGGACGCTGCTCGCTCGACCAATTCCAGCTGAGCAGGCGCAGAACAATCGAAGAGAATCTGGAAGCAATGGAGCGTTTAGTGTCCTCATGCTGCAATCAAGAACTGTGCCACTGCAGAGAGGAGAGAGAACGCGTCCTCTATGAGCAGAGCAGAGTGCTCGAGAAAGCTCAACAACACGTCTACGCGAATGTACGTCGAATGCTCTTCGAGCGTCCGCAGGTTACTCTAGACGCAACAAGACCGTAAGCGAAGGATTCTGGACGCAAATACGGCTTCGCAACCTTTCCAGCAAAATGTAGATGAAAGATTCCAGCATAGAAATCATCAAAGACTCCGCAATGGCATCAATATCGCCCCGATGCCACAGGAGCACGCATATCTTAGCAATCTGGACTGCAAAATACGGCTTTGCACGTTTCCAGAAAATTGAAGATAAAAAGATTCCCGCGAAGAAATTAACCAAGACTCTTCAATGGCATCCATAACACCCGATGCCACAGGAGTAAGAATATAACAGCAGTAGAAAGCAACCTCAAGAGTGCGAGTCCCTGCTTCTCCTACGAAATCAAAGAGCGTCTAGTAGGACGAGACTTCAAAATCTGACCTCGGAGGACGACCGATGGAGGGGAAGGGAGTGCCATGGAAAGGAAAGAAAGAAAGGATTTAGAAACATTGCCAAGAAAGACCACAGAGATATGTAAAAACAACTGATGAGGTGTGGAAATCAATTGTGCGAGAAAAATGACAAAGGACCATTCGCTTCTCCCGATGCTACGTGATAGATACCTTTGAACACTGAATTCTCCGCCGTCTCTTCACCAAACATGTCGAAATATGTCTCAAATCGCGGCTGCAGAGACGGCCAACGAAGTTTCGACGCCGATAACGTCAGCGGCGATGAGGCGCGGGCGGAAGCAAATCGAAGGCGCTTGTTGGGGGGGTTGTGTGCATGTATTGCAATGGTTTGCAAACAAGAAGGGAGGCGCCAGCCTCCCCCCCAGCCTTCCCTTTCGCCCTGCTCCGACACCTTGCCGACTCGGCTGCCACCTAGGACTATTTATCTCCAGGTAGGATTCGGACAAAGCCACCTCACCAATACGGATCTCAGACATGGCACTTTCAAGGAGCCAAATTGCCCTGAGTTAGGGTAAATTGGGATTACTTTAGGGTGGGCTAAGGTTACATTAGGTTAGGGTAAGGTATGAGCGCCTCTATGAACACTACACTAAAGATTGTATTTAGTGTCTCCAATTCTGATTGTCTTGCTCAATACTAAATGTAAACCTAACATTATTTGTCATTCCTTGCAAGTAAAAAAAGGACGATATAGATTGACAATGTTGTAATTATTTTCACTTACTAAGTGATTTTTCATCTAAATTTCAATAATTTGTGACATAGTTTCATTACATAAATGTTAGGATGCAAAATATACCAAAAGTTGATGAGCTAAAAGTGAACTGGGATGACAATATGTGTGAACCTATTCATAAGAAGTGTCATTAGAAAAGTTACCACAATGACACTAAAAACAACATTTAGTGTAGTATGTTTGAGAGGTATATGGCAAGGATTATATTTAACCCTTAAATACTATTAGCATGTTCGTACAAACCCGGAGAGGTCACTCCATTGTCAAGTTGAACACCACGTGCGTTAAGACAAAATCTACTTTTTCTAAAGGGCATCACCAAAATAGGTCAAAAATTTTATCAAATTTTTTCATGAGTAGATATACACGGTATCTATCACATAGTAAAAAATGGTAACCAAATTTGATGATCTTTTTTTCTTATAAAACATACCGTTTCTAACTAGAATGACGCAGAATTGAACTAAAAAATTACTACAAAAATGAAGATGACTAAAAATTTCAGAAAATATATACAAAAGATACTATCAATGGTTATGTATATGTAGAAAAAATATCATAATTTTTGAAATTATCTATGGCATGTAATATAGGGGTAGCAAACTTTTAACACACGTGGTATTCAACTTGACAATGGAGTGACCTCCCCGGGCGTACGAATTAACTAATATTTATACAAATTCAACTTTTTGGCCATTTTCAGGCTAACTTACTATTACACTCTCATCTCACTGTCTCCACTATGATGCCAATTTTCTCCACATACATGTCCACATATCTCATTCAAATTCTTTTAATATATAATCACCTACATAATGGCAACATGGTGAGTACAAATAACAACACTTGAAGCACAAATGTTCGCATCCTCAATAACCGCTTGCTTATTTCCAAACCCACCAAAAATCTAGAATACCTAAATACCAATTTAATTGCATGATTTCTTTATATACTTGATGATATGAAATTGTCATCAAATTCTTTACAAATTACTTTGTGTGGGATTCAACCAAGAAATAAAAATTTCAAAACAACAAAACAAGGTATGTGGGTGTTATTCGGTTCTTTTTCCGTGTTCTCCAACTTTTCTTGATCATATTCCACAACAAAACATGCATTGCGTTGGCAAATCTACGACAAAGCATAAGCAAAAATTTGGATTGAAATTTAGAAACCTCCCCCCCCCCTTATTTAGTTATGGTTATTGAAAACTCATGTTTATTGAATTATATTTACTTTATAATTGAATTAATAAGTTCTCTCAATTGTGTTCACCATTGAGTGTGGAGTAGTTAACAAAACTTGAGTATGTAATCCAGTATCTTTTAAACATGTGTCTTTGTGGTGTTTGTTCTTTGATCCTCAGCGGACCCACACAATCAAGTATAGATATCGGATTAGAAAAAATAACCAAATATCACATGCATGCCTTACCATTATCTATCAAAAAGTCACATCACGATCTATATTCACGTTGTACATATCAAAATATTGTAATATATGAGAGGGCCCAAACTAGATTTCAAAAACGTATAGGGGTTAAGAACAACACCAAAAGAAGTCATTTTTTTACAATGAGATTGAACTACATGCTCAAAATAAGGACACCATTATAGGTTCAGATTAACACAGTTGGGAGGGTCAATGTGATCAGTTGATTTAAGAGAAAGAAAAACCTTACTTTGATCTCTTATCATTTTTGCATCTCAACTATGTTTTTGCCACTTACTGAAGAACAAGTGGCTAGTCGCAAGAGTGCTTTGCCTAGTATCCTCTTGCACATGTGGCCAATTCTGGTTGGCTCTCCGACCAAGACCAAACTTTGGCTCATTTTAGAGATCATTTTACATTAACAATCACATGCAATTGGACTCCACTTGAAGACCGAGTTGCTACCACCATATGCGGCTGCATCTGATTGGATGCCAAACTTTGGTCCATTTCAAAGCCCACTCATGGGTCTCTTCCCACGCCGGGGCAAAGCCATAGAAACAATCTTCATGGGTCACGATTTGAGATCCCATCCAACAACCAAAGTGTATGTAGAGTTGGAAATGCATGTTAATAGACTAGGTCAAGACCAAAAAATTGTAGCTCCAAGTTGGACTCCAACACAAGTTAGCCATAGAAGAGACACTTTCAAGGACCAATCAAATTCGTAATAAGACGTTAGTTTACACGAGACCTAGGAACTTCGGGTTGCTAAAGTCCCTTGCTAGACCATATTTTTGGAAACATTGGTCAAAACCTAGTGGCACTAAAATGGCACAAACTTCAAAGTGCCACTAGGTTTTGAACCAATGTTGGATTGGTATCATCCTTTTTTGACATCATCCAAGCATCTAACCAAGGATTTGACATTTTTTTATACTACTGTAGTATGGTATGGATATTTGACAATATTGTTGTTTTCAATATTATTTGGGTTTATATACCATGCAAGAACCTCCATACCTAGGTAAAGTCGCCCCTGTATCAATATGGTTCCAAATGGTATTGATCCAAGTAATATCTTGACTATACAAAGATTTTTTCTCATCTTGAGATACCCATCAGATATCAATATTTGACTAGTATTACAATTTCGATATCCACGAGTAGATTCTTTAGTACCAAAATCAATGTTGATTCTTGATACCTGTTCATTCACTCATATATTGGTCCAACATCGGTGTTGATACGTTGATGGTACAAGTGTTATTTTGAATGATACAAGGCTCGTGCAAGAATGTTATTTGAGAATAGGATGTGCGATGATGTGTTAACATCTACTTAAAATGTTTGTTACTACCATGAGGAGTAGTACCAAACACCCGTGTGTTTTCTTCCTACGATGTTGTGGGTGTGATTGTGGAACACTTGAAGTTTTTTTACTTGCAAGGATTGCCCTTAATTTTGCTATATATTACCAACCTTGTGAGTATTGCTAGCAAGTTCCCTTCAATTTTTAGTGAAGAGATGGACTAAGGTTTGAATGGACACAAAGACGTTGATTCTTTAATTACCGAAGTAAATCCACAAGGACAAGATCATTGCAATGAAGTATGTATCTCGTTACTCGCATGATGTGATCTAGATGTGAATGAAGAAAGTTAAGATGCTTGAACGGTCAACTTAGAATGTATCGGAATTTGGAGTCTTGGACATCACATGCGAATAGGGTTGACTTTAACCCTAAAAGCTCCCCTAAACCCCTAAGAATCCCAATCCATGTTGTACTAAAGAATATAATATAGGTAAACTTAAACCATATCTTGGAGTTCGCACAGTACAAAAGGGAATTATGATGATAGATTATGTAGGGTTCATAGCATTTTCTTTCTATTGTGGGTTAGGAATTAAAATTTCAAGAATCGAAGCGACAAAGTCCTTGAGTGCATACATGCATGAATGCCAAACATAGCCAAGTGGTAAGCTCTCATTAGTTGATACCTCGTTGTTGTCTATCTTTAAACACAAAGTCTTCTTCCATTTATCAAGATTCACAATGCAAATGTGCATCTCAAATAGAATCATTTGTAGGTTACATAGATTATGATACTACCTTAGAGTTCCGTAAGTTGTCATGGAAATTTTTGTGAAATTTTACACACAACCATCAATGGTGTCCTATAGGTGCATTGCACCAAGGAAACCATTAAGAAGCGGAAACAAAACAATATTGTTATCAGGAATTTATGGCACAATTTGTTTCACTTGAATATAGATTTTGGATTAACCCCTTTCACCTTGTAGTCCTATGCAAGGATAAGATAAGACATGGAATAAATAAACTTTGCCCAAAAGTGACACGTGCCATCACATGATTGGTTGCAACATTGAAGCTAAAACATGCTTAAGAAAACTTTGAACATTAGGTAAGGTGTGTGCACCTTATGTGCTCACTCTTCTTCATCATACACCTATATACGAGTAGTATTTTACAAGGCTTGAATCGAAACATAGACACTTTAAAAGACATGTGTTACGATGAGATTGAACTATGTGCTCAAAACATACGTATATAGGTTTGCTTATTCAAACAATTGAAGGAGCATGTGTGTTCACTTTAAAAATTCTTTACTAAGAACTTCTAGATAGATAGATGTAAAAGTATGTCAACTGCCTATTAAAGCAATCTTGAATGAAGAGCCTCTTTGCCCTCGGACTACTACCACATTTCTAAGGAGACTTTGTGATAACTTTATTAAGCATAATCCGGATTGCATGGCCAATTTTGGGAGAGAGTTATTGCCTTGTTTAATCCACTAACCAAAGTTATACGTGGAGTTGGAAGTGCCCGCCACAACACCACCTACACCTATTACCTACATGTTCAATATTAGAGAAGTTGGTACCAAGAGGCTGGGGTGAAACAACCCGTACACTGGTTCCTTGGAGGCAAGGGCTTAGGCATCCAACAAGGAACGAGTGTATGGGTTGGTTCGCCCAAATCGTACCAAGATGACATCATCGTCATGTTTCTACTTTTGAACGGAAATACACCACCCCCAGAATGTTGAAATGACAAGCGATATGGTGAGGTGGAGATTGGACAATGGGAATGTCAAATCAATTTTTCAAAAAAGAAACATACTATCGAAGGGCTTTACATTGGATGAATGAAATGGAATTGATTTTAAAGTCCGGAAAGCCGGAAACCCTAATGGGACCGAAAGTACCATTCCCTCTCTCCCCAAAAATTCCAACCGATGACTCAAACAAGTTCACACGTGAAGGCAACGTTAAATGATGACCTTCCTCCCGCACGAGTTACACTAAGTTACATATACTTAACATTAGGCCGCACATGACAAAAGGACTCAACGAGACTTGGATATCTTCACTTTGGGAGGGGCTAACTTAAGGTACTGTACTGAATGGGTCCACCCTCACATGATGCGAGCCTTGCATACATTTTCAAGCATTGAAATAGGGTACTTATCATCTTCACTTGGTGCTGAGTTCTAAACTAACCTATGATCACGAGTCAGCTGAGCTGACCTGACCAAGATGCTGGACAAGCTGTGAAGTTTCCAATTTCTACAATGATTTTGTGCAATTAGGTTGACCGACACTAATTTATGATCAGCATTCCACACTATTTTGAATATTTATTGCCACAATATAACATAAGATAATTTAAGAACAAACTTTTGGTTGAATAAACAAAGGTGCAAATTCGTGTGATCTGATTTTGACCCAAGGTGATTTACAAGGGGTAAAGAGTCAACCGATTCATGAGGTCAATCTAATTGCACATATCAGTGTAGAGAAACTTCCTCGATTTTGGTAGTCATGAGTCGTTATAAGTTACTTTGTCATTTTATCATGTCGGGAAGCTTGGCTCTCAATTATTTGATGGCAAAGAATAAGAGTGGGTTTACATTAGGGTCAAGGTCCAAGGAGAACTGTATTTTGTTTCCCAACACCCTTACCATAGGAGGTGTGGTCAAAACCTACCACCTTATAGGTTTGTTGCCGGTTCATCTTGATTTAATTATAGTAAACTAATTCGGGGACTTTAACCCTAATTTAGCTTTTATTTTAAAGTAAAAAATCATGGGCTCTATATAAAGTTCAATGTTTTCACCATTCTCTTTGGTAGGTGCTATGAGACATTAGTTCACGAAACTTGGAGTCCAAAATAGGAAGAAGAGTGTGTTCATGGATCTTAATGCACCCAAGCTTGAAGTTTGGTTGAGGCAAGCTAGAACATAAGTGATGTGCAGTGAGAAATGAGTGATGAGTGGTAATTTATGAGCGGTGATCAATATCTTGTAAGCTATGAGTGCTGACATGTGAGTGGTGAGCTCCAAATTTTGAAATTTGCACCGGTATAGGGCATGTAGAATAAGCTTTCACACTTGGTGTCATGATTTTGTTCCATGATATGCATCTTGATTTTTGAGGGTGTATGTTACCATGCACTTTACAATATGTTTAGGGAGATGATAAAGTGTTTTATTCAAATCATAAGTTTATTGTGGCTTGGAACACTACCTACAACCCCAAATCAAAGACACCCGCTTTGTTGAAAAACCAATACACATCCCACACATCCACCTTAACACAAACATAATGTAACCATGATATGGATATACACACCAAAACACCCACCCTCCATATCTCTCCCCCACATCACATCTCCACACATCCACAAGTTCCACCCACCACAAATACTCCACCACATGCATCCAATGGCTTTGGAACCAATACCAACATCACTAAAACTCCTCACTCATCCCAACGCTTGCCTAGGACTTCATAACTGAACTAACATGGCTCACCCAAAGATACATATCCAACCTACCACACGCCCCCCACCAACTTTACTCAAACATGCATGGCCCTTAATACTATACCCTCCTCCTTACTAACATTCCTCATGGACTCATTCTCACTCACTTATTCATACTACTCTAGACCACTCACATGCCCCCTCAAACTCCACAACTACCACTCCCCAAACTTCCGTGACGCAATATTTGGGCCCATGGCAATGCCTGCTCCACCCAATGGGCGGGGAGAGGCCTAGCCCATCCACCAAACTCTCAAACCACAATAGAAGCATTACACTGGGCCATAATGGCAACACACACATAACTCGAGGCCCTTACCGTTCTCATCCTACCACATGAAGTTTGGTGTAACAAAACACGCCCCTCTCCCCCCCCCCCCCCGAACACTAAGGTATTGGCTCACCTCGATCTATACATCCTCAAATACTCCCCACAACATGTATTCCAACATACCTAAACAAAATCAAACCCTACATAGTTATGATCCTATGTGTACACCAATTCGAAAACCCCTCCATTATCCCCATTTTTACCGAAAGATTCAAATATTGTCTTGAATCAACATTGCACCTAACCACACTACCCTCCACACAAAATGCCGACCCATTAGGTACATCCACCAAGGTCAACGTATTTAAGAAATGGAAACCTCGGGGAGATCACTCCATTGTAGAGTTGAACACCACGTGCAAACAAAGTTTGCTACCCCTATATTACGTGTCATAAATAATTTTAAATTTTACGATATTTTTTCTACATATACACAACCATTGATGGTATCTTTTGTATATTTTTTTGAAATTTTTAGTCATATTCATGAATTGTAGCAATTTTTTTAGTTCAATTCCGCGTCATTCTAGTTAGAAACGGTATGTTTTATTAAAAAAACAAATCATCAAATTTAGTCACCATTTTTTACTATGTAACATGTACCATTTATATCTACTCATGAAAAAAAATTGATAAAATTGTGACCCATTTTGGTGATGATTTTTACATTTTTTACATTTTTTACATCTAAAATGATCGCACGTGGTTGTTCAACTCTACAATGGAGTGATCTCCCCGAGATGGAAACACACTGCACCCCCCTCTTGATACTTCAAATACCCCCCACCACCCCTCCCAACCTCATTCGGTACATAACTACAGCTCAAATATACACCACACACAACTTACCACACAAACGGTTACTTCCAATTCCCTCACTAGGGCAAGGAAGGCATTGTTGGTCTAGGCATCTACCATCCTACTGGCAACAACCAACATGTCTACATACTCCCTAGGAGACACAATATCCTTCGCACATAATTAATAGCCATCCACATAACCCTCCACTTCACCAAAAATAACCCCACCCACTCATATGTCTTCGTAGATAGCCTCAACTTCATCTACTTAATTCACAACCACCTATGCCAACCCTCCTCCCAACACAACCAGCATGACAAATTATTCATGCAACCCATATCCAAAGACTAACACAACACACATCCCCCTCACACTCCAAAAAATTTGAGTACACTCGGGTATACTTGGTAATGTCGCCATTGATAAGCTTGCCATACTTGGAACTAACACCCCCCCATAATACATAACACAAACACCATTGCCATGTGGCATTCCAAAATCCTTACAAAACACCCCAATACTACACCCATCAAGCACCTCAAACCCTACATCCAGAAGGAATACACCTGCCAACTTACGACCACAATGCTACTCCAATACCCACACATTGCAAAATGGCTCAACTACCCACCGTTCCACCCCCCTCTCTCCGACCACTTTTTGGTCAATACTCCAATGCACAAATCACACAATCCTCAAACTACGATATAGTCTATACATGGGCAACCAAAGAAAACATACCATCTGGCCCATCCAATGTCCCTCTCCCCTTTCCAACCTATGCCCATAGTAAAAAAAAAAAACACATGCCTTCACCTTCTTTCCATATGCACAAACACCACTCTCAATAACATCCGAATAGCCCGCCATAACAAAGAAATATGACAAATACACAAAACCACTTCTTTCCCACTCCTCAACAAAAGACACATTCCTAATGAACACATGCACCCACCTAGGAAACCCCCCCAAGAACAGAATTCCCACATGGCTATACCTATGCCTTTGCACCACAAGACCTTGCCAATGTTTGGCCATACTCAAACCTTGACATCCTTATAATCACCACCGCCTCCCCAGAAAAAACCACAGATTGTACCACCTAAAACTTGAGCCTCCAGTTCATTGAAGTCACATTTTGCCAAGATTGTGACCTTGCTAATGTTGCCCAAATGAAACAATTAAAATACCAAACCCTGGTTGACACACTAGAAGAGGTTGGATGCTATGTAGCGCTTACTATCTTCACAACATGCATACAGAGGGGCATCCACACAAACAACATCACCAACCCCTTTGAACAATGTTGCATCCCTCCAATGCCCATACATGCATGCATGCAACAAATACACATGATACCCATCAAATACCTCACCCTACTCATGCTCAACAAACGTAAATTGGAAAACCACTGGCAACCGGTCCTCCCCACCTAAGGAAACACCAAAACCACATTCACACAACAAAATCTCAAGACGGAATCTTACAACATGATGCTCAAACCCAATTAACTAGTTTAGATTCAGGGATAACACAACCCCTCATAGACACCTCGGAGAATCAAACCCAACTCAAGTTGCAAGTCAAGACATCATGCCCTAATAACACCCTTGAGTTGCACAACAACACTCAACCAAAGCCCATATCTCCTCTAATGGGCCTACAATGCGCCCCCCCCATCATTGGTTATTAATAAAGGCCACCTTTGATAAGAGGCAGTAGCACTTGTCCCATAGCCATGCTCACTCAACCCACTCCAGGTTCACATATGAGCTCATTACAATGATGAAGGTCAAGCGTCCTTCATTCACGCTAGCCTTAGGGGTTGGCATTGTCTTTCTCTCTTTGGCTTTTAACCTTCGTACAATACAACATATAATGTCATATATTGATATTCATAGAAAAAGGAAAAAACGTCAAAGTCTTTTACCCTAACATGCAATGTCTATTCACCGCCTCCCTCTCATGTCCACGTGAGCATGAGAGTGGGGGCAGCTTAGTGCCTATTTTCATAGGTGGACCATGTGGTTAATGTTAGGGCTATGTGTTCTATGTTAGTTTTGGGTTTTAGTGTTTAGTAAGTGTGTTTAGTCCAGTGAGAGGAGCTTGTTTCTTTTCTAATTTCCTTTTGTTTAGGATTATGTGTGTTAGGTACCTTATAGCAATTTGGGAGAGGGATTCCATCAGTTTATGGATTTTGGAGTTGGGGATTTGTAGGTGTTGGAAGAGGTTAACAGTTGTTGTATGTATAGTGCCCCTTATTCACGCCATGCTTATAATGAGTAGTAGTACTATCCACCCTAGTTGGGATAGGAGTGGGTGGAGAATGGCGTATTTATCAAGTTTACGGTTGGTGGTTTTTGTGGGGAATCTATTGTTACAATAAGTGAAATCAAGTATTTGTACCTTGAGGTTTGGGCTCGGGGAGATCACTCCCTTGTAAAGTTGAACAACCACGTGCGAACACTTTACATCTAAAAAATCCTACTTTTTACATAAAGCATCACCAAAATGGGTCAAAAGTTTATCAATTTTTTTTCATGAGTAGATATACACGGTATCTATTATATAGTAAAAATGGTAACTAAATTTGATGATTTGTTTTTTTTATAAAACATACCATTTCTAACTAGAATGACGCAGAATTGAGCTAAAAAAATTACTAAAAAAAATGAAGATGACTAAAAATTTCAAAAATATATAAAAAAGATACTATCAATGGTTATGTATATGCAGAAAAAATATCATAAATTTTAAAATTATTTATGGCATTAATATAGGGGTAGCAAACTTTGTTCGCACGTGGTGTTCAACATCAATGGAGTGATCTCCCCGAGGGTTTGGGCTAGGTGTGAAGGGTGGTTTATTTATAGGTGGGGTTCCTAAGATGCATAATATATCGGGTCTAAGTCGAGTTGGACATTTACATCTTGGTAGATAGCATGTGCATGGGAGTAGCCGTGAGGGTATGGTGTTGTCAAATATGTGGTCTTTTATGTTACTGATGTTGATTAGGGTAAAGCAATGGGTTGTGGGGTGGGCTACTAGTGTGTTTGCTAGTGCATGTACTACTTTATTGTGTCAATTCATCCTTAAATTGCTTATGTGTTTATTAACGCAACATGATAATAGGTGGAGGCATATGTCATTTTGGTGGGATGTGCATAGGTTACATGTTGGGGATATGTCTTGTTTGAGGATGTGTGTGTGTGTGTGTGTGTGTGTGTGTGTTATTTTTATTATTACGTTTTAATTGTTTAATTTTCAGTAGTTCCCTAAGTATCTTCCATATCTAAATTTGAGGGTTTTTGTTATTTGTGCATTGGTAATCCAGGGGGCACCCATAATACCATTTCAGGTGTATGTTTGTGTTTGGAGAGCCATTTGTCTATATAGGGTATTGTATTTTTTTGCATGGGAGATGAGCGCACTTACATGTTCTTTTTCTATGTAGTTTTTTAGGTTGTGGATTCAACCATCATGTTATGTGGATGTCGGGGGGATAGTGGCCAATACGGTGTTTGATGGGCGATGAGGTGGAAAGGGATTATCACACAATACGGGGGGTTGTTTTTCTCCTTGTTTGGCCAATTTATCAGCCTCGTCATCTCCAACAATGTTTAGGGCAGGTGAGAAGCGTAGGGGGAGGAATGATGTTACGGTTGGTGGGAGGGGCGGGGAGATGTTGGCGGGTTGGGCTATGTGCCATGCTTTAGGGATTTTGACGTATGTTCTATTTGTAAGGGTGTGGGTGTGGTGGGATAGGTGGTGCAAGTGGGTAGGAATGTCTTAGGGAGTTGTTGGAAGAAGGTGGGTATTTGTGGTGTGGTGGGTGTGTGGGAGGGTATTAGAATGGAGGTGAGTAGGGGTAATTTGTTGCTGTAGTATGCGGAGAAGGGCAATGTTGCAGTATATTGTGAAGTGAGGGGTGGGATGGTAAGTATAGGAGTTACATGTGGTTGTTGAAGCGGGTTGGCTGGATTGTTTGTCTAGTCATCATATGTGATGGTAATAATTATAGTGGAGTTGTGATTGGTGTGTGCGGTTAGTCTTGCCCATTTGATAATTTTTGGGAATAGGTCTAGGTTTGTTATATGGGCGTATCTACGTCCTTTCCATTGAGTGGAGAAGGCCAGGCCTAATGAGCCAAAGATTACATCTTTTTCATATGGGGATTGGTAATGTGATAATTGCATGAGATATGTGAGTGGATTGGAGAAATATGAGTGTGTGATTTGGAGGGATGGTATGAGTTTGTCTAGAATTGATGATGGAAGTTTGTGGTGGTTATGGATGAGTGGTTGGTGGCGGGTGGTTCATGTCTTAGATGTGGTTTGATGTATCGGTTAATGAGGAGGAGAATTTCCGTGGCAAAATCTTGTTTAGGTGGGGAGAGGGTATGGTTCTCGATGGGTTTATAGAGTGAGTATCTTTCCCATACCTATGTTAATCATTCAAGTGGTATAGTGGTTTGGTAGCTTCCCATGTTGTCGTGTATTTGGGTCATGGGGGAATGAATTTGTGTTGTGGGTGATGTGGCGATGATGTCTTTGTCTGGGTTACATTCTTGAGTATGGAGGGTAAGGTGTGGGATATCGAGGTTGGGGCGAATATTTTGTTTGTCGCGTGATTGTTGGGATTTTAGGTTGTTGAGTAATTTATTTTGTTTTGTTTTGTTTTTTTATGTCTTGTTGTTTTATATTTTGTGAAAGTTTTGTGCGTGAAGTTTGCCAATGGTAGTGAATTTTATGTGTATGTTGCTTGGCTTTTTTTTTTGGGTTTTTTTTTTTTTTTTTTTGTGTGTGTGTGTGTGTGTGTGTGTGTGTGTGTGGATTTAAAGCTAGAGATGTATGATATGCGGTGCCTAGGGGTTGCATGGTTGTGTTATATTATGGGCACAAGGTAGAGTTTGGGGTTGTGGGGGTGGTGGGGGTGGGGGTGTGTGTTGTATGGAGGGTGGTGGCTGGCTTGTCTATCCTCCTTGTGCTTGGGGGTGTGTCTGAAGCTCAATCCAACAATGTTGTCTTCACCGAATAGTTTTTTGATGGTTCTCACTATGGCGGACTGAGACTCATTTGAGGGAGGTTGTTGACAACTAAGCTTGTGCTAATGCGTAGCTCAGATGGGTTGCATGTGTCCCGATCGTGTGTTACACTAACCTTGAGTTTCTCATGGTTGTAGAGTAGGTTGTGCTCTAAGATCGAGTCTCTTGCTTCTCAGTGGCTGGAGTAAGAAATGCATACATGCTTCGGACTGCGGAGGAGGTTAGTGCCTACCAAATTGTGTGCAAGTTGTTTTGTGTGGAAACATGGTCATCAACACCAAAATTATTGCAATTACAACTAAAATTGCATCCACCATTCAAGACTACTATCGCCTCCAGACCAAGAAATTGAAGAATGACATGGGCTAATCTAGGAGTATAAGTTGGCAAAGACTGAAATTTCCAATCTAATGAGATGTGAGGTTTAGGTGTGAGGACAAATTTCGAATCAAGAAGAGAAATCGACAACTTCAGAATTCTAGTTCACATATCCAACAATCCCGTAACCCTTCAACCTCCATCCAAACCCATTAAATACAGGCTTGTGATCATGTCCACTGAAACTCTACTTTTCTTAAATTTCCTACCGTCGTGGATACCAATGACTGCAGTGCAAGAAACAAGGTCAAAACTGATCATGGGTTGAAGAATGTTTCCTTCAACAGTGATGCAACTTACAATCCAACCTTTTAGGTGTTGCAACCATAGAGCATGGAAACAGGAGTAAAATAGCAACCCTATGTAAGGTAGGCATGACTGATTCGATGTTGTAGTTTGGTCATGTGTCGAGTCAACATGAAGTCAGTGCTGTTATATAAATACAGAGACAGGCTTGTGATCATGTCTACTCAAACACTCTACTTATCTTTCTCTAATTTCCTACCGTCGTGGATACCATTGACTGCAGTGCAAGAATCAAGGCCCAAACGCAGACAAATTAGCAGGTGATGGTGATGAATCTATGCCTTGACTCAACAACTACGCAAACTTCTCCGAAGTATTCCTCATGGGAATGAGCTCAGGAGGCAACTTAGCCCACCATTTGCTTCTCCTCAAACCCATCACCGAGGTGCACCCTCTATTAATCAAGGGCCTCATTCTTCTTGTTCCAGCCTTCGGGGCCGAGGAACCGACCGATTCTGAGAAGCTCCATGCAGACAATCCCATCCTGCCTGAATACCAAAGGCACGCTTTATGGAGGGCGGTGTTGCCATTGGGGTCCAACCTCGATCACCCATTCTCCAATTTCGCGTCTCCCGATGTGTCTTATAATCTAGCCGAGGTCCAGTTATTCCCAAAAGTTCTGGTTGTGGTGGCTGGCCAGGATTCCCTGTAAGCTGGGAATGCTGCGTATGCAAATATGCTGAAGAAGGCAGGCAAGAATGTGAAGCTCGTGGAAGTGCCTGCCGGGGGCCATATGTTCCGAGTCGACCCTCAATCGGCAGCTGAGAATGTGAGGGTGGACAAGGCCATCTCTGAATTCATCAACCTTTGAGTGAGCTCTTATCGAAGTGAATTTCTTGAGGGACTCCATATAGGATTTCACTCTATGTCAGTGGCAAGTAGGTCTCCAGATCAAGGTTCAGGGTTCAGGGTTTAGGGTTTAGGTGAATTAACTACAACAGTCGTGGCTGAGATTGTGCATGATAAGCAAATGTTCATAGATAACTTACCATGAATGGAAATCTCACTTTCTCTTTATGTTTGCACAAGTATGCTGGATTCTCTATATACAGGATTCTCCAACCGGCAGGAAGAATGTGAAGCTCGTGGAAGTGCCTGCTGGGGGGCGATATGTACCGAGTCGACCCTGACTTGGCAGCTGAGAATGTGAGGGTGGACAAGGCCATCTTTGAGTTCATCAAACCTTTGAGTGAGCTCAAAGAGGCTCCTCTCGAGGTGAAATTCTTGAGGGACTCCATATAAAATTTCACCCTATGTCACGGCCAAGTAGGTTTCCAAATGAAGGTTTACGGCTGGACTAAATTAAGTACAACAGTTGTGGCTGAGATTGTACATAATGAACAAGTGTTCATAGATACCATGAATGGAAATTTCAGTTTCTCTTTATGTGTGCACAAGTTTGCTGGATTCTCCATATACAGGATTCTCCAACCACTGGAAGAATGTGAAGCTCGTAGAAGTGCCTGGAAACATGGGAGTCCATGTTTCAGTCAGTTTTTCTTAATTTTTTCATGAACAAGCTGGATTCTCGAACACTAGCACAAATATAAAACCAAAGTCTAATCTGACTTGGACAAGTGCAACAGAATGCTCATCAAAGTTTGGCATTACTTGGGACATGTTTCAGTGGAAGCAAGCAAAAACCTCTGCAAGGGTGTCCACAGTGTCAAAAGAGGGAAGAGAAAAAAATGGTTATAATTGACGTAGTTTAAAGGTTGCTGTTTATGAGAAAAAAAGAGCCTTCCTTGGACTGCCAAGTAGCCTAACACATGGAGCAACCATGGAGACCATGACACGTGGCAGGTTACAACCATCAAGAGGTTCCGGGCGCCATGAAAGGAGACAGTTACAGCAGGGGAAGAGATTTTGTCACTTGCTGCAACTGCCCTGGATATTTTCCCTGATGATCCTGTCTGTGTCTTTGATTTCGACCATACTGACAACGGCGACCTCCCACAGATTCTTAGGCCTTCATGTAATGCATGTGTCACAGCACATTGTTCACTGTCTGACTTCTGGTATGCTCATCATGTGTGATTTCCCTTCGTTTTCTGAGAATTAAGATGAGAGCCATTCTTCCAGGTTTTCGAAGATCAGTGATAATGTTTGGTCGATTACACACGTGCATTCGTATGAGAGATCTCTAATTAAAAGTGTTGTTACTTGGTGCAACTAGTTGTGAGGGTTGCTGTTCAAATCCAAGGATTCTTCACTGAACCCTCGATGGTCTGGATGGTGATTTGGATTTCGGCCTTCTGACAACGGTATCGCTGAAAAATCCTCGTACGTTCATGTGATGCATCTGACTGCTGGTAATCACATCATCATGTGCGAGGTCGATCCTGAACTCTAACAGCTTCGGATGGGAGCCATACTTTGTGGTTGCACTTCTTGAGGGATGTGAAAGGAGCGGGATCTGAGTTTTCTTTCTAAATTTGAGGATGTGGACGCCAGTTACGGCGGCTGTGGTATGTGTAATCACCGTGTTGAGCTTGCAATTGATTGTGTGTGGAGGGGAGGGAAAGCTCGAAGGTCTGGAAGGTGAGGATAGTTCCGAGGGGTTTCAAGAGTGGAGCCATTACATTGCCTCTGAGTATGTCACGGATGTTGATGGAGAACATGGTGGGAAAGTTCGAGATATTATGGAAACCGGATTCCAGAATGCGAGGAGGGAGAAGCTGCAAATGCAATTGGCTTCGGATGATAAGTGGCATTTTATGGTAGGTTACACTGACCTGAAGGCCCTCGAAGTGGCGAGAGGAATTATAGGAGGAGCACATATCCACCATTACCCCGCACGCAAGAGAGCCTTGCAATTCTTCGGTGCATTCATTACAACTGTATCAGCAGAGGTCCTCAAGAGAAATTCCATGCTTTTCTATGTGGTGGAGCCGGTGCTACCGAGCCTGAAAATTGAGGATCTCACTTTAGGGAAGTTGATAAGAGGCGGGCAGAATAGGGAAGAATTGGACAATAGCCGTAGGGATCCCCTGATTCTCAAGGCAACGCTGGCCGTGCAAGCTCTTAGCATCAGGGAGGCAGAAATTCTCGCGCAACTTTGGGAGGTGGCATTAGAGCAAAGCCCACCATCGTCTTTAATTGAAAGCCAGACAGCGCGCTACACAGATGGCCAGGGCCAGATGGGCATTTTGCGGGATGAAAACCTTAAGAATGGACATGGAAGAGAAGAAACATGTTCAAGTAGCACAGAGCAGAAGGGAGCAGAGGAATTAGAGATTTGGGCTCATCATCCTGACGAAAGGCAAACAATGTCAGGTGTGAGATGCGAGGCGATGGCAGGGTCAGCAATTTTATGTTCCCCCATTGCCATGACGGCGATGAAAGAAGCGGCTTACTTCATGGCCAAACATGCCGTGGTACAAGTGGTGGAACTGAATCCTCGTTACCAAGTGTTCAACAAATGGGCGAAGTACATCACGCAGGTGGCCACCTCCACCTTAACCCTAATACATCTCAGTTGCCTGGTTGAAGTTTTCTTGTTTCCATCCATGCTTGGGAATGTCATTCCTGCTCGATGACTGAGGACAAATTTCACTTCGTGATGGCAGAGTATCTCGGGCAAGCATCTGGTGGCTTTCAAGCACGGATTGTTTGGGCAAGGAGAGATTATTGGCTGTGCCGACACGGGAATTGACATGAGGGTACGCCTCTCATCAACTAAACTTCTTGCCCTTCCACTTCCATCGCTGCATGTAACTTTAGCACAGTTTTTGCCATTAGGTTGCACGGAAATTGTTGTTCTCCATGCGGTTGAATGCCAGGCATTAAGATGGAAAAAACTTGTCTCTGCAGCACTGCTTCTTTCGGGACAGTAACAAGTCGGTTCCATACAACTTGGTCGAGCTGCAATCTCGCAAGGTGGTGCAATACGTTACGTCTTGGGGAGACAAGACAGATGATATCGAAGGTCATGGCACACATGTCGCAGGTAGCATTGCTGGTGACACAGAGGAAGGGGGAAATATGTTTGCGGGTATGGCTCCAGCAGCCAAACTTGGTGAGAATACGACCTACCTTTCAGGATTCCAGTGAATTCAATTAAAAGAAAGTTGTCTTCGGAACAACCCTAATTGCGCAAAATGTATTAAAAGGAGTTCTTGATCGTTGGTAGTTTGGAAACTGATTGAAAGCTGAGTGCTGAGTGCTGAAGATGCAGACACGTGTTGTCGGTACAGCATTCTTCGATCTAGGCAGCAACTCGTCCGACCTCAGAGCTCCGGTCGACCTTGGAAGCGGGATTTTCAATCATGGGTTCTTGGCTGGAGCACGCATATTCTCTAATTCCTGGGGTAAAAATTTATAACCTCCACATTTGCGTGCCTTGACACATATTGCTCATGATTCGAAGGCGAGGCCTCTTAACCCAATCATGACCTGGTGTGCGATGTGGACACAGGTGTGGTGAGAGAAGGATACAGCTCCAACTCTCATGACGTCGATTCGTTCTCTTACTTGTAAGGTGAAGTTGTTTTGTACTTCTCAGTTTCTCTCCGATAAAGACGTTTGATTTAGCATGAATCGGTACAGTTCAATGTGTAGGAGTCATTAGTGTTCTTTAACTGCTCCAAATACATACACAAGTCACCAAGCAGTGATTATTCTTATAGGGGTATGATTGACATGCAAAATTGAAATATGAGTACAATGGTGCAGGAATGAGAATGTTCTTATAATATTTGCAGCTGGAAACCAGGGTGGCAGTGGTAGAGGAACTGTGGCTAGCCCTGCCAATTCCAAAAACTGCCTTGCTGTACTTTTCCCTGACACTACCCTTACCTTCTTGAGATTACAGCAAACGAATGTAGCGTAAAGTTACTGAGTACAGAAGAGTCTCCTTTCTTATTCTGTATGGTACTCCAATGCTTCACGGTTCAATCTCACCAAGCTTTGGTGTCTCCTTGTCTGACAAGTTACTAAAGTAGAAAAGTGCTCATTGTTTTACAAGGTAGGCGCATCATTCAATACAGCGAAGAGTTTTTTCAAACACAAAGCAAACTACAAAAAGAATGTGAGAAGGCCTTCAACCGTGGCAGCATTCTCCAGTATTGGACCAACCAGAGATGGTCGCATTAAGCCTGATGTCGTAGCACCGTAACTTCTGTTAACCCTCCTTTCAACTTCCTGGCATCTTTTGTATGGGTCCATCGCTTCTTCGTATGTATACTGATTAAGGATATACAAGTAGTGATCACTCTACAGTTGAGATACTATGCTGTTATTTTGCTTCAAATAGGGGTCAAACCAAATGCTATTTCCAAACCTTCCAGTGGACACTCTTTGCAGAGGCATGCTAGTGTGGTCGTCCGTTCCAAATGTTGGCTACGCCCAAGATGCAAACTGTGAAGTGGATGGAAGACAGGTACCTCAAAATTCTCCTTACTATGATTTCTGTTTTCGTTCCTTCTACTACACAAGCAATTTCATCTTCAATGTCGTCCATCTAAAAGTCAGTCCTATTAAGGACTTATGTAATCCAGGGGACATCAAGTGCGGCACCAGTAGTAGCAGGATTGGCAGCCCTAGTACGCCAGTACTTCAGAGAAGGCTACTACCCATCAGGTGCATTGACATTGCCGATGCAGTCATAAATACTTCACCTAGAAGATATGTCTACGCCCCCAATTGGATATTTTGCTCTGGATAACCAGTTATACGCATTGAATCCTGGTCAATGTGTGGTCAGGCAAGAAAATCTCGAATGATAGTTTTGAACCATCGGGTGCATTATTGAAAGCCATGATGATTCACAGGTGAGTATTCTTGCTAAACCACTACCCATGGAATGCCTAATATTACAGTTAGCAGAACCATATTTAAGGCCATGCCATTTGTAGATTCTTACCGATTCTTTCTTGGGGATCACTACCTGCCTTCCTCTTGTCATAGTACGAGATAGTTGTTCAGCCATGAGATATTCTTCATGTCCTAAATCCAAGTGAACCTGATTCTTGGGTGCAGTGCAGTTCCCGAACAGTGGTATCTCAACTATTCTGGCAAAGTTCACCTTCACAAAACTCCAGACAATGTTCAAGGTGAGAACTTGGCAGTTTTAAAAAACTTCCATTCCGATCCGAGTGGGTGGTGTTTTGATTCAAATCCAGTTTGTTCTTATGATATTGTTCACAGTTTAGTTACGAGTTTCTGACTGAGGTTTTTCATTTCAATTGCATCTCAACAAGATGCTGGATTGGTGATAGCAGGCTATGGTCGAGTTGTACTTGAGAAAATCCTGGTCTTTGCAAAGCCGAATTCAAAGCAGCAATCATCACAGCTTTTTGTTCTGTCTGGTCGACAAGATGATGCAGTGATCACACAATACGGTGTCCACACCCTCACATTGAGTGTACTTAAATCAAAGAAACCATTTCGAGTGACAATGGTGGGCATCACATTCGATGTGACCATCTATTTATTATCCAAATATGCTTGTAAAGAATGCCGCTTCATAGACTGAAAAAACTCTACCAAGCAGTTGCAACGTCTTTGGGATGCATTAAATGCAAAATGAGGTGATTCACGCCCTTGATATCTCAACATCCTGCTGCAAGGATTACTGACAGACCTGCACCCAGCATTTGGTCATTCATGGGCACTGTTTGGTTCTTTATGTGTAGGTGTGGATGGACCCCCCTGCAGCGCCCAGCTCTCTGCACCCAATGATCAATGATCTTAATTTGAAGGTCCAGGATCCCACCAACAATACTGTTTATCCCAACTCCCGTGATGACTTCGAGTCTGTCAACAACGTGGAGGTCATTCATGGTGACAACCCCATCCCTGCCACCAATTTTGTTTCAATGCTGCAGAGTTGGAGAGATCTAGGAAACTTTGCTCTAAAAATCATACGAAATTGCAAAAGTACGTGCAGACCAGTGTTTGTTTTTTTGGCGGTTGACATTCTGGCATTCTTTATGCAATGTTCACTAGATTTTGATTGAGAGCCACTTTACATTATGGCCAAAGGCCGTGACCATGACAGTGTGAATGCCCTCGAAACTTATCTGAAGGCCGTACCATGGAAAATTGAAAGTGAATATTGTATGGTGATGGACCTTCAAATGTAGTGTAAAGACTTATGCGACCAGGCTCTCAACCAGATGCTATTTCATTACCGTCCTACTCATGTCAACCCTTCTACACAACGAGTTATAACAAATCTAAGGTTGTGAGATTTTGAAGTCTCATGGTCTCCCAGTCTTGTGAGACCCACCTCTTTGAATCGGGCTTGACAGAAATGCAAAGACCCTGAAACATTATCCACGTACTGCATGCCATGTTGGACTCCATGTAGGGCTTAAATCCAAGGAAACTTCCTTGATCCCCTAGACCCTCAAGCTCTAATGTACAGTGAAGTGGGACAATCTCGACATTTTTGGCCGATTGGAGTCTTTAGATTTCAATGGGCGTGGGATCTCAAGCTCTGGTGTAAAGTGCCCCTGAGATGGACTTCATAAAAATTGGGCCATATTAGTCAATAATGTTTTTCTATATGCAGCTACTGACCTTGTTAGTCGTCCTCTTGGCAGTGGCAAAACCGAAGGCAGGCCCTTGGCAGGTGGTGGTGGAGGGCACAAAAGTGGTGACAGACAAGCAACCTTATGCCTTGGTCATCACCGGCCATTTCACCAGTGTCACAAAGTCATGGGGCAATCAACCTAGAATTATGCAAAGCTCCACTTCGTCTGCCACGATTCACAAGGGCATCATCATCAGGCCATTTTTTCGACAAACCTTCTCTTGTGCATTGTTTGGGATGCTCACATGGCACACCTTCATTATACTTTTGTTGATCATTTGACGCTGATCTTCAGATGTTAATCTGATGGATATCTGAACCTTTTGAATCCAGAATCTTCTTGGAGACATTCTACAATGGATGCAACAGTTCACTATCTCCACAGTGAAATGTATTGAATAGGGCGGCACTCCATTCACTGCATTGAAGTATATGCGTTCACAAGACAATTGGCAAGACTTTGTTAGGAGATCAGTTTGGTGAAGTATAGATGTTCACAAAATCGATGGTGTCTGAAGCAATGATTATAAAGCTCAGCATTGCAATTTGTGCATGGTGATCCAGGAAATGTCAACCAGAGCACACTTGATAAATACATATTGTGCACCATCAATCTCATCTGCTTCTTACCTATGGACACTATTTCAAGATTCTGGCTGTGTAGCAGAAGATATCTGAAATATAACAAGAACTATTTCTGGCTTCTCCCAATGCAACGGCACTTTCTCAGGCAATATATTTTCAAACTTTCACATTTTCACATTCAAGACCAAAATCTCTAAGCTTGAGATCATTTTGAAGATAGCTCTCAAACATATAATAGTTTGTCGCTGTGATAGGTATAGGGTAATTCGGTCCGAGACGACCCTAAACTACTGGATGTTGGTGGAGAGATACCCAAATCTTAAGGAAGAGGTTGGCGGTTCGATTCCCGGCTGTGAAATCTCCTCTCTACTTGACAGAAACTTGCCAGGTGGTTAACTGCCTCCTGTGCTTTAGCGCTGGCCTGTCGGCCTTCTGTCTCAAAAAAAAGAAAAAAGAAAAAGGTATAGGGTAATATCGGCCTTATGTAGTCACTCTTGTTAATCAGACCATAACTACCTAGATGCGATTGCACAAAAACATCAAAGGCATGTGTCATGATGAGATTGGACTACGTGTTCAAAAGGCAGACTCTATTCTGGGGTCACACAATTGGGAGGAGGGCTTATCTGATCACGTATTTAAAGCGAAAGAGAATCTTCACTTTGACCTCCTATAGCTTTTGCATCTCAACTCTGATACTGAAACTTTGAAACAACAATCTGCTTGTCTCGCAATTGCCAACCGGATGAACCGACTCCCGATCCGATCCATCTACCAGAATTGTCTGTGAGTTGGAAATGCCCATAGCAGGGCCACGTATCTTAGTCTTGACTCTAGGTAGATCATGCAGTACGGAATGTCAGAAAGTACAATAAAATATTTGAAGAGGCAACTTGGACGGTTGGACCAGGATTCACATAACTTAAGTCCAGCCTCCAGCCTCCGCCGTGCACGCTTTCCGTTCGATTCTGCTTTTCCAATACTTGCGACGACTTCCCATATTATACTGGATTAGTGTATACTACATTTCGGCGAATTCTTTGGGATTCCAATTAGGCACGCTGCAAGCTGGCTGCAGGACTGGACGACGCGTGTTTTCAACGATTTGAAATGCTGGTGTTTGAGTCTTTGCCACTTTCGATTGCAGCGAGCATCTTTAAAGTGCAGGAAGCTTGCAGCTTGCACTACATTGTAAGTGGATCTAAAAGGACCAGAAGAATTCTGGAAGAGTCTTCCACTTTCAACCCTTTGGTGTTTTATCACCGGTACCATCGTCTCCAGGGTGTTTCGATTGCAACTCTTTTTGCAAAAGTTTTGAAGAAATTGAAGCAACTTTTCTGCCTTGCAGCTGAGCAGGAGCTTGGTGAACGATATTCATGTTACACCTGATGCAGAATGACTCCTCGTTGGTAGGCGAATTTACTGAAGAATGCTCAGTGCTGTAAGTGAGGCGGAATTTTTGGATTCTCAGTCTCCTGGATAAGTTAGTACTAATTGACATGTGGTATTTGATATTCTCGGTTTAATACGCAGGAAGCTTGCACTAAATTATGAGTGGGTGCAAAAAGATTAGAGTTTTGGATGATCCAGTTTCAACCCTGTGTGTTTGATCACCGGTATCATCTCCAGGGAGTTTCGATTGCAACTCTGGCGTTCTGTAAATTTAAAGATTTGAAGGAATTGAAGCATTTTTTCTGCCTTGAAGGAGTTCAGAAGCTTGGTGAACGATATACATATACTTGTGACAAAATGAATCCTCGTTGGTAAATGAGTTTACTACATGAAAATCCCTGTAATCAACTTTTGGGATTTTCAGTCTCCTGGACGCGTTAGTATAGTTTACGTGTGGGATGTGATCTCGGTTATTTGTCCGGCTATCAGCTCCTGGGTCCCTGCGCCTCCGTACCTATTGTTCACGTTTTCAACTATGTTGACTCGAGGGAGGGCGACCTTCTAGAGTCGAGGTACCTTGCAACCTACTGTGTCTCTCTCTTTCTCTCTCTGCATTTAACATACCTCACCTACAAGCATACATGGATAGGTTAGGTACTGACTTCACTCCTGCCGGACCAATGTCTAACCTTCAGAACCTCTAAGTTCTAACTTAGCAATACTACGGCGATGTCCACAACATAATCCTGTCACTGATTCTTCCCTGCCTTGAATCTTTCTTCCGCTATTAACCTCACCTACAATTATTCAGGCTATGCAGAATTTATGGCAAATAGTAATCTAGTTATTCCATCAATGGACTACCTACTTCATAATTTTCAGACAAATAGCTCTCCGTTTTCACTACTTTGTCACAACTCCTGAATCAGGTGAATTTTTCTCACCCTTCGCTACATTTACAGGACTCAGCTATGCGTCAGGCTGTGTAATTAATTCACATCCTGCTGTATCTCCTGCCCTTTATGTCGAGCTCTGGATTGTCTTCGGGGAGAGGTGGTAATGGGTATGGGATAACATAAAGGCGGGGTTAGTTGATGCCAGCTTCTTGCAGAAGCAGCAGGTGTGGAATTTTTTTGTCACGAGCGCCCTTAATCCTCACACCAACCTCCTCTCTACTACTCGCATGATGTTCTTCCGCTGTAGTCAAGTAGCCTAATATAGGCTCCTGCTTGACTCTGTACCGAATTCTGAGTTCGAATCAGGTTTGCTGAATTCAAGTGCAGTTCTAAAGAATCGGTCTATGCAGCTGTTACGGTCTACTCCGTGTTGATAACTTTGCTGTCAAGATTCCTGTTGCCTAAACCGCATAATTTGTTTCTTTTCGCACAGAAAATTCAAACTGTGTCGGTGCTTCTTCACATTGAATCTAAAAATTTGGGAAATGTGCAGGTTACAAGTTCCACCTGGATCATCAGCAACCGTAGCTGCTGAATTTGGAGGACAAGAACTAACCCGTTGCTCATCACAGCCATGAGCAATGGAGATGGAGCAACCCTGCGCAATGTTGGCACCACCGGCATGGATCATCATCCTCTTGGCGCAGTACCAATGTCTCAGAAAAATGCTACTCCCACCTCCGCGCAAGAAATCGAGGTGGATTCTGGTGAGCGCCGCCTCAACGAACTCGGATACAAGCAGGAGCTTCGCCGTGAAATGGTAACATCATGTCCTGATTTCCATCAAAACCCTCGTAAGTTCTTGTAGTCCTAAATCCAAAGTGGGGAATTAGTTTTACTTTGAAGGGCTTCTGGAGGACCTAGTTTGCAAATCTCCTAGTGGGTACAGAGGGTTTAAGTTAAGTTCCCTTAGCACTGCAGGAGGGACGAGAAAATTGAAGAAGAATACAGCATTTAGGTCTCCAATCGTCGCATTGCAGAAGAATTGTTGCATGTCTTTCTTCTTGCGCTCTACGTTGTCACCGAAATGGCATTGAGAATTCTATGTCCTCTAAGGGGTTTCGTTTTTGGGTATTTCAAGAATTATTTCTCGTGATCTAATTCTTGCTTTGGGTTCTAGAACCGTTCGCTCTTAAGGCTGTAGTTCAATTTGTTCAGAGGCAGACCCGGACCTACTTTTTGGAATTTTAGTTCTATATAGCTACATATCAATTTCACAGCTTTATAATTTAGAGGCACGATCGTTGAATCCTGTGAGACCTCGAGAGTTTATCGCGGAGGATGCACTCTATCAAGAAAGAACAATCTACTTCCTTGTTAGGTATGAACCTGGGGGTTATGTGAAGGAAACAAATTAGGGGTTGTGAGTTCTTGCAGGACTGACAGGTTTTAAATTTAGGTGTACTATTCTGATTAATTACTTGTCACATATTGCTGGAGGACGAACTAGATTTCTTCTGTTGGCAATGTTCAAAGAGGGGAATAGTTGTGTTATAAGATTTTCTGCTCTCAGGAGCATCATGTGCTTCAAGTAGGTCAAATTAGATTAGAAGATATGATGTAGGAGGATGTGAGAGTTTATTATAGTCAGGTGGGTTGATGTTGGTTGGGAAATTAGACTCTTTTCAAATGCCTGGCGATTGCGTTCTCAACTATGACGCTGTTTACGGGGATAGTTCCACTCTATGGGAGCAGCCTCCTGTATGTTGGGCCTGCCGGACTCGTTTGGGGTTGGGTGGTGGTTTCTTTCTTCACTTGGTTTGTGGGTTTTGCCATGGCAGAGATCTGCTCCTCGTTTCCTGTAAGTGATCTCTCCACTCTTTGCTGACCCTGTCATCTGATGTTGGAAGATAGGAGGGAGGTTTTGATGGTTTTGGGCCACTTGTAGGTATTCATGTTCTGACTGCAGTGGGCGTTGTGACCTCTAAATGTATACTTGGAAGTTTGTCCTAAACCGATGCTCAATTGATCAGAATGTGGAAGTCTCATGATAGGTCCTCTAATGTATACATAGATAAATTTTTGTCCCTGAATTGGCCTCGATGCATCCATAGCTTGATCAATTCTAGGATGTTGATCATGGTGTTGGCAGACTACAGGATCACTTTATTTCTGGGCGGCTCATTTATCAGGCCCTAAATGGGGCCCATTAGCATCATGGGTTTGTGCGTGGCTGGAAGCCATTGGCTTAATTGCAGGAATTGGCACTCAGGTATTGCTCTGTATCATCTCAACTCTTTGTTCAACCTGGTTTTTGGATGTCCATTTCGCATTTATAAAGCAAATTAGTAGAGCAGATTTTGAAGTTTCACTGTGGAATGTATCTTGTTTTGATGTCTCAGTTGATGGATTAATGAGGTTTGTAAATGTAAATTTGCACCAGTGTCTTGTACCTGTTTAGCAAAAAAATTCAATGTTGCACTACGCATTGACAGCAGTAAAACCTGAACGTAGAGATCTAATATCGTAGACATTATTCACTCCAAGATCATCAACACATTAATTTGATTTTCTTTGAACTGCAATAAATTTTCCGGGGGGGGGGGGATATTTTCTGACGAATGGTTGATGCTAGGCATATGCAGGGACCCAAACACTGCAAAATATAATTCTTCTAGCAACAGGGACGAACAAGAATGGAGGATATTTCGCTCCTAAAAGCGTGTTCCTAGCCATATACATTGGCCTTTGTCTCATTTGGGCAGTGCTCAATAGCTTCGCTCTCAATCTTATTGCCTTGATTGACATTGTTTCCATGTATTGGCAGGTACGTTTACAGAGTTTTACAATGTTGCTATTCCTGCCCTCGCATGCCACTTGATCCAGATTTAGTATTCTGTGGTGTTCTTGTAAACTTGCAGGAGTTTTGAGTGAGTTATAGATTTCTCTGCTAAATTATAATTCTTCTGCTTCAGCTGCCACTTTTAGTTACATACTTGTTCAAGTAATTGCGTTTTCAAGTTTCAATTATTGGGCTTGAAAGTAGCTGTCTTTTGTGTTCAATGATGTGCTATTCTGGTAGTCTGGGTGTGTAAATGAAATATGAATGATTTTTCTCTCCAGGTTGTTGGGGGCACTCTGATGGTCATTATGTTACCCTTGGTGGCAACCAGCACCCAATCCGCCTCCTATGTTTTCACTAAATTTGAAATGTCTTCATCAACAGGCATCACCAGCCCAGTTTATGGAGTGCTCCTGTCGTGGCTGGTGAGCCAGTACTCCCTTTTTGGATATGATTCTGCAGCACATTTGACCGAAGAAACGAGAGGCGCTGATGTCAATGGCCCAATTGCAATTCTTTCAAGCATTGCAATGATTTCCGTGTTCGGTTGGGGGTTTATTCTAGCTCTGACCTTCAGTATTAAGGTATATTCCTTTCTCCACAGTAATTTCTAAATAGCTTTTTGGGGATGCATCAGGTATTGTGTTATCAACACATGGTAAAAGTTTTGTGCAAATTTTGAATAGAAAGCCACTGTCTGCAGGGCGCCAAAACAAGGAATTGTTTACTGAAGTGGAATTCCATCATGTTGTCAGTCTTCCACTTTCTCCCTCCGATTTCATCTCTGCTCTTGTTTACTGGCTATGCCCATAGGGAAGACACCACGTATCTGTGTATGAAATGTTATGAATTTGTGTAGGTTGTGGTGGACTCCATGTGGGAATGGTTGAAAATTCTGTAACTTACAGTGAACTGCATAAATTGTGTGACTTGGAGTTGACTACGTGTTGTTATAATTCATTTTCTGCCCTGTTTTGGATTTATGGTATGTTTATTTTTGCTATTACCCAATAAGACGCTTGTTTAATACTGTGGTTCATGCTTCAATTCCGCATATTAGGACAACTTTACAAGGGAACCGTACGTGCAATTTGGATGCAATGGTGCTTTGCTCTAGCAAAATTAAATGCTTGACATCAAGAGAAGGTGTTGAATGTGGTGTGTTGGCTATTATTTATCTCCAGGATTTTAGTTATTTGTACGACGTTACAAATGAAACAGCAGGTCAATTTGTTCCAGCTCAAATATTGTACGACGCGTTCTATGGGCGATACAAAAGTGGCGCAGGAGCAATCGTTTTCCTCGTCATCATCTGGGGATCGTTCTTCTTTGGGGGACTTTCCATCACAACAAGTGCTGCTCGTGTTGTAAGTCTTCTTATTGAAGTGAACCTTCCCAGAACCCGGAAAACTTAAACACTCTCTTGGATACTTTCAAAATTGCGACGGTTGAGAGTACTACTATATAAATGCTCCAGAGGATGTGTAAAGAAGAAATTAGGGCCACACAATTCTCATTGAAGCATTTAGGTTTACTTTGCATCTGTGAAGCTTTTAGGTTTACAGCTTCACCAACAGACGATAATTCCAGTTATATTTATTTTCATAGAATATACTATTTCAGATCACGAACTGAATACCATTGTGTGCGTGATTTAAAATGTGACAGATTTTTGCACTGTCACGGGACGGGGGGGTTCCCTATTCGAAGATACTGCGGAAAGTTAACCGGAGGGCGCAGGTTCCGGTGAACGCAGTCTGGGTCGCCGCCGTGTGTGCAATGCTTTTGGGCATTCCCATTTTGAAGCTCAATGTCGTGTTTACGGCCATCACGTCAATCTGCACAATAGGATGGGTGGGCGGGTATGCGGTGCCCATATTCGCGCGAATGGTGATCAAGGACGAGAATTTCAAACCGGGTCCGTTCCGGCTCGGCCGCGCGAGCCGAGGGGTTTGCCTCGTCGCGTTTCTGTGGATCTGTTACACGTGCGTCATCTTCCTGCTCCCCACCACATATCCTATTACGCTCGGGACATTCAACTACGCACCCGTGGCGCTCGGGATCGTGCTCGCCATTGTGATGGGTTGGTGGACATTCGATGCTCGGCACTGGTTCAAAGGCCCCGTTCGAGAGATTTTCAACATTTCCTGACAATCTCCAACATTTGGTGATGATCGTGGAGATGTTGACGCTAAGTATTTGCCGGACGAGATAGTATTGCCGCATAATTGACATCAGGGGATCATGTGTATCTTCCTGACACTGTTATCTACCCTAATCCTCCAACAGTAACAAAAATTGTAGGTGGCTGGAGATAACGGTTGGCATCGTATGCCATGCCCTCCATCAGTGCCATTATAAATCACACATACTCAGCTTTTGCAAGGAACCCTGTCTGGGTGGATTAGACAACCTTTTAGTACTTCTTGCTGAAGCGACATTGCAAGGAAATGATTCTGTTAGACTAGAATATTGCCTTACAAAGCTGCACATTTAGATTGAAAGAGGAGGTCCAAGTCTCAGGATCTTCACCCACCTTTCAAAAGTAGGATCCGACACAAGATGCTCTAAAGAGCTCTTAAATAGAAAAGTCTCCCAAAATTTGATCCCTCTTTTCAGAGAGGCTTTGTGGATAACTCTACCGGTCAAGGAAGTTTTCATCCAGCCACTGACCGCCTTAGTCGTCCTCTTGGAAGTGTCACAAAGTCATGATAGCAATCAACCTAGAACTATGCAAACCATCACTTCGTTTGCCACAGATTACAGCCACAGTTAAAAGGACATCATCAAGCAATCCTTGGAACATCGTCAAACCTCTTGTGCATTGTTGGGAATGTTGCCATGGCACACTCTCATAAAACTTTTATTGATCATTTGATGCCTGATTTGCAGACGTCAATCTGATTAACATAATTTCTTGCTAACAGAACCTTTTGATCCTAGAATATTCCCTTTATAGATTTTACAGTAGGTACTGGATACAACAAGACGCTTACAGTTCACCACCTCCACATTCAAATTTATTGGGTGGTGCACTCCATTCACTTTCCTTTATCTGTATAGCATTTTTCATCTGATGTCCTCATGAGACAATTCCAAAAATTTGTAGCAGAACACTTTAATGGAGTTTAGATGTTCGCAGAAGGATAGTGTCTGAAGCAATGATTATGGAGCTCAGCATTGCAATTTATACATGAAACTTCAACAAGAACACAACTGATGGATACATATTGTGCACTATCAATCCTAATATCTGTGTATTACATATGGACATTGTTTCAAGATATTTCCTTTGTAGGATGAGATATCAGAAATATAAAAAGCTTTGGTCATGGCTCCTAAAATGCAACACTCTGTCATGTATATGTTTTCAATTTTTAAATTCAACACCAGAAATCCACAAGCTTGATAGCGAATTAGAGAGCTCAAAATAGTTGGTCACTGTGATATAAGGTATATGTGGGCCTTATGTAATCACTCTTCTTAGTCAGACCTCTATATGTAGCTTGTGAAATTGCACAGGACTTGTATTTAAGAACAAACACCGTGAAGACCAGCGTCACGATGAGATTGGACCATGTGTCATCGACCTTGTGCTCGAATTGCAAGACACCACTCTGGGTTCAGTGGTGAGCACAATTGGGAGGAGCCTATCTAATCGCGTAGTAAAAATAAAGAGAATCTTTAGAGAATATTTACTATGACCTCCTATAACTTTGCATCTCAACTTTGAATCTGATTTTTTTTTTTAAATTGGTTTTTTGGTTTTTTATATTGTTGTTGCAGTGTTGTTGTTGTTGAAGGTCAAAGAGCCAATGCCAAAATGAGTTGACAACCAAGAAAACGTAGCCAATTTTGAGGGGAGGCAAAACCCCTTGGACGCGTAACATCACCACATAAAGGATAACAAAGAACCAAACCCACCTAGGACAACCCACCAAACCACCAAACCACCAACCAAGGACAATCCTCATACCATCAAGAGTACAAATAAAGTCCCTAACTAACTACGTGAGTTGCCGCTTCCAATTCCACGTGATCCTCATGTTGTTCCTCCTACAAAGATTGTTCCTAGCCCCCCAAGTTTAGCCAAATCCTTTGTGAAGAGCTTCAGCTGAGTAGCCACTAACCTTAACAAATTTAATGACCCTCTCCAAAGCCACCTTGGCGTACATAATAAGGTCATCCCAAATGTGGTGAGTTTAACTTTAAACTCATACCATTGTTCTTGACTAAGCACCCTATCATTACATTCGATCCAAATGATCGAAAGTATAATGCCACGGAGAAGGTGCCAAATCTCACTCTTTTTGACAAACTTTCTTCGGAATCCCTTCCCCCAAGAAGCCAAAGCGACAATCTGAGTCAATGAAAGGGGAGAACCAACTGCTAGTTACAAATGAACCAATTGAGTTTTAGAAATAATTGGTTGAAGTTCATGACTTCAGGAAAATAACTGACCAATTTAGAGGAATCTATGGAATATACCTCAAATTAGTAAAGAAAAATGGGAAGATCACAACATGTAACCGACTGGACTTGGAAACGCTAGGATTTTGACTGATTATGTCCAAAAATCTCCCCGGACATTGATTTGTATGTCTCACAATATTGTTCTCCCCCTTCAATATGATACGTTTGGTTGTGCAAGAAGGTGTTGTATTATCTTAATGTTGTATTTTGCATAATATAACATTTTGGACTCAAATGTCACATTATTGAGGATTTTCAACAAAATGGCCTATTTTAGTATAAAATGTCATTTTGTATACACAATGAAGATACATAAGTACCAAAGAACATTTTTATTACATGACTATGCTCACAATATCACACAATATGGAGTTTAAAACATATATATATAGATAGGCCCATGATGATGTCTTCATCATATCATATATTACGCAAGTAAGAATCTAACGCCTTCTAATGATGTTTGTTGATCCCACTGCAAAATTTGATAGTAATTGGGCATACTCACGGGCTTGAGGAAGCTTGACTATTGGTGTTGGTTGGTCATCCACATCATTGCCTTCCTTTCCCTCTTCATTCAAATCTAACCCCAAATGTTTTTCTCTACCCCATGCCAAATCCACCAACTCAGCCATGTTGTACTTTGCGTCAACAATTTCCTCTCCTGCCAATTACACATTTTTCAAATAGGCATTTCTTCACTTCCAAAATTCAAAAAGAAAATGAGACTTGCCAATTCATATGTTGCTTCTTGCATTCTTGATTTCTCGCTTTCATCATCCATGGCAAAATTGGCATCCAGTTTGTAAGTAAAATCTTGGACATCCTTCAACTGTTTTGTATGATTTGGGGATTTATATGTCCACAATTGAACTTTGAGCGCTATATTCGTTAATTTGGGACTTTTTCGGCATTTTGAGATAGTTACAAATATAAGAACATGGAAAAAATCACACAGATATTGGAGAATGTTGTAAGATGCAAATACTTTGAAGCGGGTATTCATATCAAGAACCCAATCAAGAACTCATATCAAGATGGTTTGGGTAGGACAACCCAAACATTAGACCATGTTGTTGTGGTCCATATATTAATTTGAGACAAGAGAAAGTCTCAAATTAACAAATATAGTGATTTTGAATGAAGCAATTATATTATACCACACTTGTAACATTAGGTAGTAAGAAAGCATTAGGCTATATTGCTCAACTATAAGGTTGAAAAATCAAATGATTCACTTAAGGGAATGAGTAGTAGAATTGTCCATAATTAAAGCACCTTCCGCTTTCGAGACTTGAAATGTACATTGAGGCTCATCATCCAACTCTCAAATGCATTTGATGTCATCTAGGCTGTTTGTTTGCAAACCACCACATAGAATGTGTTGGCACCACCTTCCAAAAGCATCTTGAGTGTAGAGATTTGTAAATCATCATAGGTTTCAACTTGTTAGTGCATGTCGTGTTTATAGCAAGAGCAAGAGTGAAACGTCCTTCTGAACTTTGTGCCCACAAACTTTTCCTTGCAGTAAGGGTCTTGTTGTAAACATCTTCCGGTGCTATAGCCAATGCGGAGGAGGTCAGTGCTTACCAAATTGTGTGCAAACATGGTCGTCAACACCAAAATTGTTGAAATTATAACTGAAATAAAAAGCATTTGCCACTCAAGACTGTTGTCACCCCCATAGCCAAGAAATTGAAGAGTGGCATGGGCAAGTCTAGAAGTATAAGTCAGTGAGGACTGAAATTCCCAATCTAAAGAGATGTGAGATTTAGGTGTGAGGACAAATTTCGAATCAAGAAGAGAAATCAACAACTTTAGAACTCTAGTTTGCAGATCCAACAATTCTCAAACCCTTCAACCTCCAACCAATCCCAAAGACTCAAAAGTGCGACTTCTATTTTGAAACCTAGGTTTAAAACAATTAAATTGAGTTAACTCAAGTTAACCCTTGATGAATCACCATGTACTCCCTAATCCCAAGACATGTCAGTAGTGTCAGTCCCACCACTTGCACACATTAATCACCTCTATTATATGACAAATTGGGCCTAAAAATGTCGTATTAAAAACATTGTAATTGTAATATCGGGGTAAATTTACACTAGAAAGTTTTTGTTTTTTTGTTTGAGACAGAAGGCCGACAGGCCAGTGCCAAAGCACAGGAGGTAGTTGACCACCTGGCAAGTTTCTGTCAAGTAGAGAGGAGATTTCACAGCCGGGAATCGAACCGCCAACCTCTTCCTTGAGATTGGGTATCTCTCCACCATCATCCAATAGTTTAGGGTCGTCTCGGACCATACACTAGAAAGTTTGGTCGACGTGAAATGTGTTGTATAATCGAGGTGTCGTATTATCCAGTGTCATATTATCGGGTTAGACTGTAGCCAATTTGATAAGACAAATACAAATTCGATCCCAGTACAGTAAGGCCCAGTACTGTACATACAGTACTACAGTAGGGCTGCATATCTCAATTTGACTTTAGATCATGCAAAAAGAAATGTCAGAAAGCACAATAAACTACACAAGATTGCGCTCCTAATGATTCGGACTTCTGAGGACACCATTAGGAGCAAGATACACATGTCCAGCCTCCAATGTGCATGCTCTCCTACAATTGGGGAGAACCGGCAGTTAGTTACAGATGAACCGGTTGAGTTTGAGAAATAACCGGTTGAAGTTTAAGACTGCAGGAAAATTATCGATCATTTGAGAGGAATTTATAGAATATACCCCAATTTAATAAAGGAAAACCGAAGGATGTCAACATGTAACTGGTTGGACTTGCAAACACTAGGATCGCAACCGATTATGCCCAAAAATCTCCCCGATCACTGATGCTCTCTGATTCAATGAATGTGGAGAACCGGCCACTAGTTACAGATGAACTGGTTGAGTTTAAGAAATAACCGGTTGAAGCTCAACGTCAGGAAAAGTACGGATCAGGTTAGAGGAATTTATAGAATATACCCAAAATTAATAAAGAAAAACTGAAAGATGTCAACATGTAAACTGGTTGGACTTGGAAACACTAGGGCATCGATTGATTATGTGCAAAACTCTCCCTGGACACTGTTCTGATTCATTCTGCTTTTCCCATCCTTGGGGTGACGACCCGGAATCCCCGTCTTACTTAGTTTGTACTTGTCGGTGGAGTCTTTAAGATTCTGATTATTGCACGCAGCATTGGGGGTTATGTGAAGGAAAATAATTATGAGGTTATGAGTTTTTACAGGACTCACAGGTTCTGGAGGATCAACTAGGATTCTCCTGTGGGCAATGTACAATAGGGGATAATAAATATAGTCCAACAAAGTTTTCTGCTCTCAAAGTATGTGCATCAAGCAGTAGCAGTACACTAAAATTGGTAAATAGTGTTGGCAACACTAATTAGCCGAGCTAACACTAATTGAGATTAGTGAGGTTAGTGTTAGAACACTAATTTGCAATTCTAACACTATTTCAGATGTGTAGTAAAACATGGTAATTTTAACATTCTTACAAGAGTGCATTTAGTGTTAGATGGTAACAAAAAATAGAAGTTGGAAGGGTGGTGAAAAATTGGTTCATAAAATGCTGAAATGAACAAAAAAAACTCTTGAAATGAACAAAGAAATGCTGGAAAATCCAATAAATGCTAAAATAAACAAAAGAATGCTAAAATAATCCAAGAAATGGTGAAATAAACAAAAGAATGCTAAAATAATAAAAGAAATGCTAAAATGAACAAAGAATGATTAAATGAGCCAAAAAACACTGAAATGAGCCAAAAAATGCTAAAGTGAGCCAAAAAATGCTGAAATGAAAATGCTGAAATGAACAAAGAAAATGTTGAAATGTACAAAGAAAATGCTGAAATGAACAAAGAAAATGTTGAAATGTACAAAGAAAATGCTGAAATGAACAAATAAATGCTGAAACAAATAAAAAAATATTGAGATAAACAATGGAATGCTCAAATAAGTATTGAAAAGCTGAAATAACAATGAAATGTTGAAATAACAATGAAATGCTGAAATAATTAGAAAAGTGTTGAAATTATTTATAATGCATGTGTAAATTGCTAAATATAGAAAGAAGCCTAAATAAAATATAGAAATCCTAGTTGAAGGCCAAAATTTTATAATAATAGTAAAATATCAAAAATACTTTTTAAACTGCCCTATTGATATGGGGTAATTCTTGTCCTTGGAAGTATTGCAATTGTTTTGCAATAATGTTTTGGAGATGTGGAGCCAATTGTCCTACACTCCAAGAGCCATCAAGTCTTAATGCCAAGCCACAACGAATCATAGCCTTTCTAGCATAAGAAATGTTGTCACAATCTACCTCCTAATTGACATCTTTAATACTATCCGCAACCAATTGTAAAAAAAAACGTTTCCCTGGATTTGTCAAATTTTCGGACCATTGACCATCTGCCCGTGGTGCATTTTGCCAAGCATTTTGTTGTATCAACTGAATTTTCTTGGCTTCACATCGTCTCGTCCATACATATTTGATTTTTAAAATCAAGAATGTATTTGTTGGTTGACATAGGTGAATAGAACATGGAGGCAAAAATCTGGAAGTTGTATTTTTAGCTGCTAGGACGGCAGCCAATGTAGGGATCACGGTATGGCCGCTACAATTATCAAGTCATATGATCTTCATCAGTTGATGAGGATCGGTTTGATACGCACGAGGTTCTAAAAAATATTCGGAAAAAAGGTTTGGTCCATCCACCCTTTAGGACTTATCCTATACGAAACTTCCGGAATATTATCCATCAAACTCCAGATAGGATAGTTCATATTTTCATTTGAAAAAATGAGCATAGATGCCTCTATAATAGCGCGACGACCTCCTGAAATACGAACCACCATAATCATAGATTCTCCATCCGAGACCACTTTAGCATATTTCACTGTAGTATCTCCCCTAAATCCCAACGTGCGGCCATTGTCAATATTGACAACGAAATGGGTTTCATCTAGGTTTTCCATAAGATTTTCATCGAATTTTCTGGATGCAAATCCCCTTTGAAGGACCCCCAAATGATAAGTAGTTTGTATTTCAATTTGAAGCTCTTTTTCAGGGCTACAGGTCAAACGGCCGCGTTGGGATAAAAGAACTATGTTGTAGTTATCCATAAATTAAGCGACCCAATTCGCGGTACTTTTGTTGACCAACAAAATATTATCTTTAGGATCAACAGAATTGGCTGTAAAAATAGATTTGGAAGCTACAAAGAAAAAATGACCAATTCGCGAAGGAGATGAATAAAAATTTGACACATGATTTACGGAGGCGGTTGAATTCTTCCAATAAGAGCGGATGTAAGTATTGCACCCACTCGCTCTTCTTCTTGGCACCCCTTGGTTTGGTTTTCGGAGAATTGCGCCGCCGGATACCCAAACGACTTCAGCTACAAGATAAGGGAGTGGCGGGGTCCGCAGCACCTTCTTGGAATTCAACACCTTCTTGAAATTTACAAAAAAATAGAGGAGAGAAAGAGCATTCCAATGGTGTAATCGAACCTTGATTTGCTTACCTCTATCACTAGTTATAAGCCCGGAAACTTTGAATCCAAGGTGTAGAAATCGGCGGAAATCGGGAAGGCCGGGAGCATTCATTCGGGGAGCTTTCCACTCTCCTCTGTCCATAAATAATGTCATGGATCGTCATAAATCGGACACAAATCGCATTGTTTACGGGAATCCAATGTTGTGGGGATACGATTTATTGGATTTCCTTTTAATTTCATGTTATGCAATTTTGTATATGTCAGTTTTAAATATTTCTGTTGAGAAGTTTGTGGTCGATGTTTTTTTGTATTTTTCAATCATTTTTTTTAGAGCATAACAATTATCTTTTGTATATTTTAAAAGTGCATCGAGTAGCTTGTTCAATAACGTTTTCATGTCCGCATCTAGTAAGTTAATGGTTGTAGCGAGTCGCAAGTTATGTGATTTTAAAAAACTGATTTTAAATTATGTTTGAATGTTTATGGCATTGTTTTTCAGGTCTTATTTGGTCAATTTCGCGTATTTTTAGGTTATTCCTGGTTGTTTCGGAGAGAGTTGTCTCGTAGGATAGACAAGAGTCCGATATTAATGAGAGATGAGTGTGGTCATCGAGCTCAGCAACTCGGATGTCGAGGTTTGGTGCCGTCCCGTCGGGCATTTGGTGGTCGTTATTAAGCTTCTCAGCTCAGACAAAGACGGGAACTTGTCCGTTTCCCCTATTTATTCATCCGCTCCCTTTTCGCAGTCGTCCGAGATTAGGGAGCCAGAGAGTAAATGTCGAGCACCCGCGGACGGCTCGTAAAGTGAGGATCCTGGTGTTGGGAGCGAGCAGTTCGGAGGATTGAAAGTCAGATGCTCTGTCATGATCTGCTCTGGCTCCGGAGTTTGTATCAACTGTTCCGCGTGTATCGGGAGCTACCGTACGACATCTGTACCCCGTATAGTGCTGTCAGGGGACAGGTCTGCGGGACTGGTCCGTTTTTCCCCTCTGTGGGCCTCACACGGAGGATCCGGGGGCGACCGACCCACAAACAGTCAATCTGGATGTCGCATGCGTCACGATGTTGAAGCTAGATCTCCCGACGCTCTTCGGCATCATGTCCGGGATCTTCTTGAGTTTGTTGACTGGTTGCATGTGGTCACCGACCCCATAGTGCTGCGGGTGTTTACGGACGACAGCGACAAGGATAGGGTTGACACCCTACGGACGAGCTTCGGGCTCACATTGACCTACGCCGCCGATAACTTGACGCTAGCAACAAGCCATGTTAATATACCCGTCTCGGCCATGTCCGAGGCTCTCTACACGTTGGGAGCCCGATTGTACAGGGTGTGTTTTTTTAGGATGAAGTGGTTTATCTCCAGCTCCGAGCCGGTGCTGGACCGTTTCATCCGGAGGTATTGCGACCAGGTTGCGTATTTCCAACCGGCTGGAACCTATTTGATTTCGGGCCGCAATATTCCACCGACGAGGTGCTGCTGTTCCGCTTCAGCGACAAGCAGCACTGCGCGCGCAAGTTTAGGAAGGGCCTAGTGCACGAGATGTGCAACCAGGAGGGGTACGGATCCGTGGAGTGTAGACCGTTTTATGATCTACCAAATCAAGGCCTACCAAAAGTTCATCCACGAGATCCTCTCCACCATCCCTTGACGGACGCTCGATGATGTGCCTACCATAACGCTCATCGTCCGCATTCGGATCAGGCAGTTGACGGATCTGCTCTAGCGTTGGACCGACATGCCACACGATATGCACACGAGTCGGCTGGGCGGAGTGAGGATCGAGCTCAATGTCCATACGGAATCGAGCGTCAACTCTGCAGTGAGCATGAGTTGTTCCGCCTCGTAGGTCTGGAGGCAGCGTTGGGCGAGGTGTTCGACACCCACGAGGTCGGCATCGACGAGCACATAAAATCATGCATGGGGTTCTTGAGTATATTGTCAACGACACTCTACAGCAGGAACGAACGAGCGCCGTCCGTTGAGATCTAGAGCGCTTTGATATTCACCCATCAGGCATTCGGATGGAGCGGCAGTTGCAGTAGGCACGCGACCGGGCGGCGGAGGACATGATGGCGGAGGTCGGCGAGGAGTTGGGGTACTCCTATAGGGGCGTAGAGTTGGATAGTGCCGAGCTCTAATTTTGGATTTCCTGGATCATGCGGAGTGGAGCCTCCGGGCTAGGGTTAGAGACCGTACTGTGCCCGGGCTGGCGTTCAGGAGCACCTACGACGGTTGATTCCTGCCGCAGAATGACATCTATACCGACCGCGTAAACGCAGCCCAACACTATGTTGGCTTGTACGAGGCTGCTTGGAGACAACACGTTAGATCTATCGGATAGATTTGTATGTATGTTTCAATATACGTTTTTCATGTTACGTACATGTATATTTTGATGTTATATGTGTATATAATATATATATATATATATATATATATATATATATATGTGTGTGTGTATATATATGTGTATATATATATATATCTTCGGATAATTTTGTTTTTTTCCTTAAAATCCCTTAGCCGCACACCTCTTCTTTTGACACATATGAAAGTAATTTTAGAAAATATCCTAAAAATACCACCTTATAGATACATGCAACAACATTCCAAAATGGTAAGAACTCGCCAATCGGATCTCATATGCATAAGTTATGCGCGGATGAAGTTTACCGATTTCTTCATCCATCCATAATTTACGCATACCATGTCCGATTTGCGAGTTTTTTACCATTATGGAACACCCATTCATAGCCCTACAAAATACTCCAACCCAAAATCACAAAGTCAACATCTGTCAAAAAAGTCAACTTAGGGGTCCCGAAAGTCAAATCTTTCCACATCTCGCAAATGGTGATAGTGTTATGGTGGTTTTTTACTCCATTGTGTTCGCAACCCTTTAAAATGGGGGGTAAGGTACCCTCCATTCTCCCAAATTCCTTTACCTCGCAAAGTTAGCAACTTTAAAACCCACTTCTCAAACGCTCATACCATCCAAACACTAACTTTTTTTAGCAAACCAAAGGCACCATTGGATTCACCACACCCACAAATAGGGGGGTAGGTCCCTTCAAAATTCCAAAATGCCTCAAAACCCTGAAAGTCAACTCGCCCTCCAAAAGTCAAACTTCTTATATCTCACAAATGGTGATTGTTTTGTGGTGGTTTTTTCCACCATTGGGTGGGCAATCCGCGTCACTGAGGCGCAGATTGGGCGCTCAGCTCTGTGGCCGGCTCGGTGAATCTCAGCCCTTCATTCATGGATTTCGATCCTGGGGTTGTGGTTGTCCGAGGTGGCGGTTGATGGCGTGGAGGCGGAGGTCGGGGCGGGGTGGTGTTTGCCACCAAGGCGGGGTGGGGCCGTGGGCCTCATGTCTTTTTTCGGGGAGGCCAGCTTTAGGGTCTTGTCGGGGCTAGGTGGCTAAGCGGGCTCGGTGGCTAGGCGGACTAGGCTGCTAGGTAGGCTTATTTTGTAAGTGGCTAGGCCTACTTACTAAATAACTAGTGAGTTAGGCTCACTTATTAGGTGGCTAGGCCTACTTACTAAATAACTAGTTGGTTAGGCTTACTTATTAGGTGGCTTGGCCCACTTACTAAATAACTAGTTGGTTAGGCTTACTTACTACCCAATAACTAGTTGGTTAGGCTTACTTGCTAAGTGGCAAAGGACGAGTAAGGGCCGCTTTACACCTAGAGGCCGGGCCAAAACCCCTTGAGGCCGATTGCATGAAATTTCAACCCTTCTTGGGTTAAAGGCCGGCCTCAACTACACATTATAATAAGATTATAACGGGGGCCAATTTTCCCATATGTAAAGGCCTTGGGGCCAAGAAACTAGGCCGATTCAATAAATCTAGCATAATCCAACGGATCTAGTTCGCTAAAGAAAATCATGCTTTATTTAAGAAGGTTTCTTTAGTGAAATATGACATCGGCCCCGAGGCCAAGAATTGGCCCTCCATTTTGGGTGCACCCAATTCAACAAGCTCGGGCCGTGTCATAACATACATTTTTTAATTTAAAAAATCATACCACCAAATCGGCCCGGCCTCTATGTGTAAAGGGGTTGGGACCAATTTGAGCCTTTTGGGCAATCACAAGTGAGGATTTCAAGCCTCTTACACAACAAATTGGCACCACATTTTATAAGAAAAGACATATTCTCATAATTATCCAATCGATAATCAATAATGGAAGATCTATAATGGAATCATCCAATCGATGGATTTGAGCAGTAGAAGCTTAAGCAAGTTAGCAATTGTGAATCAGGGCCAAAGAATCTAAAATTTGTTGAAATTGAAGTTGAGGAAGGTATTGATCTAGGCTCCGGAATCAAAGAATCTCTACTTCCCAATGTGGTCAGGTGAAGTTACTCATCCACTTCAATCCTGCAAGGACATTGGGCCAAGTGAAGTTATGTGCCGACAATTTGAAAGGTCGGTGGAACATAATTTTCCACAGTAGTCTCATTACCATATAAGATGATCATTCCATGATTTGTGATACATATGTCACTTTCGACCTATGACCTATTTTAATCACCATAATTGTGAGTCGAATTTCAAAAGATTCTTGTTTTCAAGGTCGTTGCAGCTGGTTCCTTCTTTTAGGGTGGATTACAAGGACTAGGTCTCTCTGCTGTGCCAAGACTTGCGGTCTTACGGAAGTGAATATACGGTGTACCATTATATAATGAGTCACTTTTATCACTTCATTGACATCAAAGCACCCAACGAATGTGGGGGCAGGATTAGCCATAAACTTGGGTACAAGGGAGTCATTGTCTTGAGTGAGAAGATAAGTCCCCTTAGAAATTCGCTTTATTTAATGAGAACTGAGTTATTAGCACAAGCATAACATTATTCAGATCCATAACAGTGTTCTGTGGGACCGACAATATTATGTGGAATATTCCTTGATATTTTCCACATTCAGACTGAATGTGGGAATATCAAGGAATATTCCACATAACACTGTTATGAATCTGAATAATGTTATGAGTATAATGAGTCAACCTATCCATTCCAAGCAATTTATCTCATTTATCTCTTACAGAATGACATGCAGTATTTCCACCTGCGGGTCAAGTGGAGGCCACACACGTTCAAAAACGCCGGTTTCGGAACGGAATTTGGTAAGCCAAGGTAAAAGAATGTGTGTGGTCTCCCCTCACTAGTAGCAGACATGGGTATTTTTCATGTGAATTTTCACAGTGATCTATTAGGGGAGCCTAGTTATAACAAGTGTCATGGCCATAATGCGACCACTGCAAACAATGCCATCTTGGACTTGTCTTAAATTATAACTTTGGCATGTTCAAATCATGTCATTTGTTCCACTAAGGGTTGGTTTACACCATGGACCATGAAGTGGTCCCAAGGTGCTATAAGAGCGTTGATTGGCTATTGAACTCGTCTTGGGACCACTTCAATTTACATCAAGGAAAAAATGGCAGAGTGACCATGGAGGTTGAGGTCCCCAAAAGACATATTTTAAGGCCTACATAATTCACTGACATGATCCAACAGGTTTTGTAGTGAGAGAGGCAAAAAGGTGGTCTCCTGAAAAGGCAGGGGCCCATGGCAGAGAAATGCCGCTATAATAAATTTTAATGAATTTTTTTTGGGGATTGTAGATAAAATGGCAGCTCCCCTATATTACAGAATAACGTTATACTTTGAAATCACAGTATATAAGGCCGTTGTTTTTGGCAATCTCTCATTTTTCTTGCATCCTTGTTATGATATAATTTGGATAATAGTGTATGAATTTATTTTTGCAATCATGAAGGGATATATTGTTAATGAGGAGTCACGTAGAGAGTCGCAAAGAGAGTGGTCACGTAATTCAGAATAAATGCCAGAAATGACACCTTCAATTTTTAAGAGCAATCAATCGTTGATTTGTCAAATTTTCCCTTCTTAATATGCTCCCTTTGTCATGGACACATGATACAAAGATATTTGAATTAATAGATGAGAAACGAATCACAACAAGAGGGATGAGCGAGAGTTTCAAAAGATGCGTTGTCGAGACTAAAAGACTCTTCAGCCTCGACCCCTATATATACCTAATCTAAAATAAAAGGATTTTACCTAATATATAGTAAACACAAGTTCTAAAGTAACAACAAGTTCTAAAGTAAAATGAACTAGAAGGTTTCAGAGGCCATGTGACCATGTCTGTAACACCCTTCTCTTTCTAATATATTTCGCCCTCCAATTATATCCATGTTCAATTTTGCAAGAAGGATAATTAGAGAATCCTCCTAGAATTGGTATCTTCCAAATAAATAAAAAATGACAACAAATTGAATAGTAACAAGAACAACAAACAATAAATACTTGACAATAAGAAAATGCAACCAACAAAAGAGAAAGCGAAAAAAATAAAGAAAACCAAGAAGGATGTCATTGAAGTTGGTGAATCCAAAGAAAAAGAAACTATAAGAATGAAATGGAGAGATTTCATATCGGTCACACTATCGCTATTTGTTTATGATATGCTGGATTTATTTTGTAGTTTGTACTATCACAAACTTTCTGCCGGTAAATCATGCATTACTATGGCTTTACAGAAAAGATCATTTGTCTTCTCATTTTTTTGAGCTAAAATAAATATGTTTCTACATCATTTACTTCATCTGCAATCAGAGCATATTTTCTAACTAGAATCTTTCTTTTCACTTTAGCTATTTCAAGTTTTTTTTCCCACGGTTCACTGTCATCTTGTATTTCTCCCTTACTAACTCTCATAACTAATTTAGTATCTTCTTCAACAATCCATTCATCTTCAATCCCTTCATTGTTTACATAATACAAATTATGTAATACTGTGCATATTGTTACAATATTGGGCATATTTCTAAAAGGTATTTCGAATTGCTTTATTATCAGCCTTCATCTATTCTTCAAAAACCAAATGCCCTTTCCATATACATTCTAGTTAAAGACTGGATAAAATTCCAATTATCTTCCTCCTTGGATAATGCAGCATTTCACCCTTTAATGGATAGTATATCCAAGGCCTTACCGGATATGTGGCGTCTCCTATAAGTTTATATGGCTGGAATTTATCTTTTATACATACACGTCCGATCCTTGTAACCTGGAAAATAGCCCAATCGTGAAGATTTCTTGTTCATCCAAATTCATAATCCCAAAACTTACAATTTGATCCGACAATTTCTTGTAAAATTGCTAAATGGAAAGACTTCCTATAGTAATAGTCTTCTCCACCAACTACCGGAACTAAAATATGAATATGTGATCCATCTATTGTCCTTATAATGTAAAGTATATCATGCAACTACTCAAACCTTGAAGCTAAAATCCTAAACTGCGATTCATTTAGAGTTTGCACAAAAACTAATTGAAGACGCTTCCCAACAATTTTACAAAATTCTCTTACTATTTTTGACAACGTACTCTTATGAACTCCATATTACTCTTCTATGATTTGGAATATATCATCGCTATCCATTTATACAATAACATTGCTACCCTTTCTTGCACCGATGCAATAATCCTAAAACATGTATCCTCTTTCTTCAAATACATGCCCAACCTCTCCCACAAAAATCTAAATGTAATGTACTTCATTTGAGTTTACTTCCTAAATTCTTACTTTGTCCACGAACCCAACAACAAGCGGTCTACAAATCCGTACATTCATTCTTGACTCCATATGCTTCTATCTCTATACCCAATACTCTCATAAACCAAGCTCAAAATTGCGAACTTTCCCATTCTCCTTGCAGAAGCAATGCTTGAATGCCCACAACATACTTCACAAGCATGTACAAAAACATGTATAATCCTAAGAGCAAAATAAGACTTTTCTTCCTCTCTTCTATTGCAACCATGCTTGCTAAAATTCAAATTTAAAACAAGCGAAAACAAGAAGTGAAGCCAAGAGAAGACAAGTAAAGCCAAGAGAATGGTCAAACTTGATTTTTTTTTCAAAACTGCCTTTTTTGGGCACATATTAAAAAAATCAGCACATTCACATTCTGGTGCATGGTCATTTCTCTTGGTCCACATTCGGTTTACACCTAGTGAGGGGCCCAAAGGCTTTGGAAATTGATTTTTTAAGAAGTCGGATCATGGAAGATGGACCATCAAGTCGGGCTATGGGAAAATGCCATCTTTCATGGACCAACTTCATGGTCCATGGTGTAAACTAGCCTTAACCAAGGCTATCACTTTTATGTTGTGTGTGCAAGCATATACTCGTAGGCATTGGATAGATAGATTTAGAGCTATTCGTAGGCATTAGTTTAATTACTATTTACAGTACTTGGACTTGTATTCTATTTGCAGGCATTGGAATTAACTACAGATTGGAATTAACTGCTAATATATATATACATATGCACGGGTATAGACATATTGATATATACATACATATGGACACACACACGGGCGGGGATTCGTGGCATTCAAATAAAGTCATCCAATAACAAAAATCGGATGAGTCTATCAAGAAGCTCGGATGGAGCTTACTTTAGTGAAAAACACCTCCGAGTTGCCATATAAGACCCCATTTTTTGTCATAGCTATTGTAAACTACTAATTATTTTGTAAATATCAATTAGTTGGCAAGGGGTCATGATGTGGCTTTGGATGCTCTAAGCCTATTTTCTAACCTCCCATGATGTGGCTTTGGATTCCACATGGTTATTTTGATAGATAACGCAAGTTGTCAACGTGTGCAATATGTGGTTATGACGTGTCGTCATAGACTTTTTTTTTGTTCACAACTCATATATTTTGCACGGGTGTGATTGTTCAAACATTTGTAATATGTCAAAATAATATATGTCACCTTATGATAAATTGCTGAACTTAAAAAATCATTTCAATATAACAACTATTCTTCTTCTTCTTCTTCTTCTTCTTCTTCTTCTTCTTCTTCTATATATAATGAAATTTAATTTAAAATAACTAATATGCACCATGTGATTTTAAAGATAATATAATATGTGATGATGATAAAATATTACAATAACTTAGATAGGCTATAGTCAAAAACTTATGATTTTCTGAGTATACCCTATCCATAATGTTGTCCCAAGAGTCAAATTCCAAATAACATATCATTTTTTTAATACCACATATTATATTTTCTAAAACATAAAATTGATTTGTTATATAAAATTGATTTTTATATATTATATATTTTATATTCATTATTTCACTTTGGTCATCTTATGAACACTTGCACTAATCTATCATGAGAATGATAAAGATAATTTCAAATGATAAATTATAAAAATTATAAAAAATTACAAATGATTACAAATTAAAAATTAAAAATTATTACAAAAATGAATGTTAATGAGGATTTTGTAATGTTTTTGACCTCCAAGTTAATTACATGCTTCATTGATGGTTTCACTTCCGGAATAAAATCCCAATCAATTGCTTATTTACTAATTGGAAGTGCACATATATATTGGATTTTAGACCTTAAAGGTGAAGTGCACTCAATATGGGATTTGTAGTCAAGCGGCCTTCAAGAATGCAAGGGCAATATTTTTTCGAAGTTGAGCGGGGCGGGCAACAATTTTTGGTCAGCCCATGCTAATATCTTACAAATAACTGGACTAGTAGTGATGGGTTGGCAACTCGGGGAGATCACTCCATTGTAAAGTTGAACAACCACGTGCGATCATTTTAGATGTAAAAAATGTAAAAAATGTAAAAATCATCACCAAAACGGGTCACAATTTTATCAAATTTTTTCCATGAGTAGATATAAATGGTACATGTTACATAGTAAAAAATGGTGACTAAATTTGATGATGTGTTTTTTTAATAAAACATACCGTTTCTAACTAGAATGACGCAGAATTGAACTAAAAAAATTGCTACAAAAATGAAGATGACTAAAAATTTCAAAAAAATATACAAAAGATACCATCAATGGTTGTGTATATGTAGAAAAAATATCATAAAATTTAAAATTATTTATGACATGTAATATAGGGGTAGCAAACTTTGTTCGCACGTGGTGTTCAACTTGACAATGGAGTGATCTCCCCGAGGTTGGCAACCCATGATGCACCCACTTATTTCCATATAAGGCATTGTTTTTTTTATGTCTAATCCCCTTTGTATTATTGCCTTAAGTATTAGATTAGACTAGAATTATTTAAAACTACTAAAGTTTGGTATTTGCGAAACCCTTGAGACAAGGAGCCGACGACGTAAGGTAAGGTAGAGGGTGCTTAAACCAACACTTTAAGCTATTGCACATACATATGGCTATGTGGTTGATATAAAAAACATATATTCATATTAGCCTTTGGGCTAAACATAGGTATCAAGAAAGAAAAAATATTTTTAGTCTCAATTGAATATTTGATGAATATTCAAAGTCAAAACTATTAGCTTCCTTAAACCAATCCATAGGCCCCGTGTATGGCAACCTTGCATATGATGAGGACCCCCACCTTCATTGCCTAGAACCAACACAACATAGTTGGGTACTAGTCCCAAACTACATCAAAGCCCAAGTAGTAATGGTATGCAAAGCCACACGGCTACCTCCATGATCCCACCCGGTTCGCTTGCAAAACCATCACCTTGCATCCTGGGAACCGACCCCCTTGCATCCTGGGAACCAACCCCCTTGCATCCCGGGGAATGACCCTTTTGTGCTTTGTGGGCCTACCTCCTTGGTGTTGTGAATAGAATGGCTAGAATAGGCATTGACAAGCCACCCTAATCCCACCTTGAACCAACCCGAGATAGAGTGGAGCCCGTTACCTACCCTACGTGGAAGTAGTGGAGGCCACTATGAGGTGGCACCACTAATGGCACCTAAAACCGTCACTCCGTGGGCCCAGACACTCCTACACCGCCGGGTAACGGTTCAAGGTTGTAGAGTGTTGGCAATTGGGAGGCGTTTATAGGTGTTGGTTTTGGATGGGGTGTTGGATTTAGCACCCTCTACCTTAGTGTCTAAAGTAGTTCATCTCATCTGCAAAGATGAATGAACTCTCACTAATGAGAATACATGAGTGTCACGAATCCCCGGCCACACACACACACACACACACATACATACATATAGTATGTTGGGATATACATTAATGGAAATTCCAATTTGCTTTGGGATTTATGTATAATTTGAATATTTTTTAATAACATATGAGGGTCGACTCCCTTGGATAAGTTCTAATATACTAACATGCTTTGTGGAAAATATTCTATAACTTATAATCATGAGCAAACTATAATCACCAATCATCACATTTAAGCTTAGTCTTCTTTTTCAACTAAATATCAAATTGACCACTTCATGCATGTGTTGCTTGAGGGGGGGGGATCACCACTTGATCTGAAAATTAGATTTTAGAGCTTTTTTCCATGAACATTAATTCAACATTTTTTTTGAACAATTTGGCAATGGTTACCATTTGAAGGCCTTCATCACATAATGACATAAAAACGTACAGTTTAATGCGCTTAATGCGCTTCCCAACTCTCGTAGTGTTGGTGAATTCCCTGCTATTCCTTCTGTCACTAGTCTAATGCCATTGCCGGGATAAAACACCCAACATTCCACACCAACTCGAATGAATCCCTACCTCAATATATTATTAGTGTGGTTGCGATAATCCACTTCTCTCATAATGAGCTAGACTTGTCAATACATAGCCATACAAATTTCAATCTTACAAATGAAATCTTAAAAAAATCTCGCCAATGAATGATAATGACCCATTTCTCTCACAATGAGCTAAACTTGCTATAAAGTAAATTCTAAAGACATGTTTACCAATTAAATAATAATAATCCACTTCTCTTTATAATGAGCTAGACTTGCCAATATATAGCAACACAAATTTTAATACTATAAAGTAGATTCTAAAGACATGCTTACCAATAAATAATGATACACTTCTCTTGTAATGAGCTATACTTGCTAACACATAATAATACAAATTTGAATACCACAAATTGAATTCCAAGGAAATTCTCAATGATGAATGGTAATTGGATTTCACTAATAGTGGTCTTCTGTTGCGGCCTGCTCTTCTTCCCTCTCCTCTATCCATTTTTTGTGTTCCGGGCATTATTATTCTTTGGTACACCCTTCCCTTGTCCCTATGCCGGAAACACCGCGGTATCGTTTGTTGGATCTAAGGTAGAAATACCTAAAGCGGTGAAATAAGCTGATTCGGCTAGAACGAGTGGCTTGAAATTTTGTGCAATATTTTTCAGAGATGGAGAAGAGGAAATGATGAGGAATGCAAGTTGTTTCATAATTTTATTCCTTGTAAATAATTAGTTACATTTTTTCAAAGAGGCAAGTAAGTCAAACCCCCTACTTGTACAATAGAGTCTCCCTAATCTAAACATCAAAATATTCTATTATGCATACAAAGACACACAGAACTGCTAACTTAATGGCACCCAAAAGCGATCGCAAGTGGTGTGAAACAACACCTATCCGGTCAATCATTGCATCCCATCTAACAGTGCATCCTTTTTGGGCCACCACTTTTCCAATTAGCCATTTTGGGTCCGCACAAGAACCACTTTGCCCCTAGTCTAGTGCACCACTACACAAAATATGATATTTAGTGTTTGATTATATTTAGTGTTGTTACCACCCTACCATGCTCAACACTAATTTTCACTTCTTTGACAATTAGTGTTAGACATAAATGTGCCGCTACCTTCCCTACTGCCACCTCCCTTATTATATCCTTTTTTTTCATATCCTTACTAACACTAAATTCAAACATGTAACTTCCACATATTACCATAGTTGATATTTAGTGTTTGAGTTTACATTTAATGTTACTTACTTTCATAGGGTTATTCATATTTAGTGTGTGCGTTCGTAATTAGTGTATCAAACACTAAATATCATATTTTGTGTAGTGGTCATTCACCGCTTTAGGTATTTCTACCTTATTGGTTCTCTCATCGGAGGAAAGGTTAAGTTCAACTTCCCGGATTGTAGCTTTTGCACAATTACTCGTTCATGTGCTCATACCTTTCTCAACAAGTGTGGACTTTTTTTGGCCCCTCTTTACACTAACCCAACTTTCATCTTTTCTCATTGATACGTGTGCAGGCATGTTCATTAAATTAACCACCGCCATATACTCCATCCACATGGTTGCGGTAGTCACCGGTATCATGACTTCAATTGTTGGCCTGGAAATCTGGTATTGGCTGGGATTTATATTTTTGTACTCTACATCGATGAAGATTCGAGATTGCTTGCATAGAGGTGAACAAAATTCTGGTGATGTCTCAAAATCTTCAGTGCAAAGACTCTTTCTTTCTTCTTCCAGTGAGCTCAAAAAGTGTTATATGCCCATTTAAATCGTTATGAGTGGCTTGTGTCTCTTGGATACAACTCGCATCTTCATCTAAACTTGGAATGTGGTTAAAGCCTAAAGGTATTGGCCGACTTGGAGAATCGAATTGTTGGTCGTTCTTTGCACAAAGGTCTCAAATTTTTGTCCCCATTCCATACGTTGGTTGGTTCACATTCTTTAACATTGAGTGTCTACCCCGATCTCCATTATTTAGCTTTCTTGGATACATGTTCCCTCAAATTTTCCACCTCAATCGATTTGTCACGAAGCTCAGACAAATATTTTGCCATAATTTTCATAATATTATGTGCTCCTCCCATGTCATCCCTCATGTGTGTCACATAGCATTGAACATTTACAACCGCTTTTTTAAGATAAATTAATTTCTCGGAAATGGTCTTCTGCACTGTGTCTATGCCGGCCAGTGAAACAATTATCCCAATTTAATGCTCGGTTTATAGCAACTGGTAATTAATCTAAAACTCAAAGTATCCAACTCTATTACATCTTCCGATTCTTCTAAACCATAAGAAGAATACTCTTCCCTATCAACTCCAAACTTTATCTTCCACCCTACAATGTCATGTAGGTACAGTAACATCAGTTATGATGTAGATGAATCCATCATATTATCCTACACTAGGTGCACAAGAAAGCAATAGATTCCGGTGTTGGTAGCGCAACCAATTCATACCCTAGATGGCAAAATGACAAATATATAGTCTCCAGTCACATAACAATCAGTAAGGCAAAGAGTAGAAAATGGAAAAGAACATCGTACAAGCTGGAGTACTCTACAAAAAATTTGCTGGTCAACATTTTAGTCAACAACTCTAACATGCTAGTCAACATGCTAGTCAGTGAACGGGGATAACCGACCGCTAGTAACAAATGAACTGGTTGAAGTTTGAGAAATAACCAATTGAAGTTCAAAACTTCAGATTAATTACCGATCATTTCTGAGGAATTTAGAGAACCAACCTCAAATTGTTAGTAAGCTAATCTGAAAGATGTCAACTCTCAACTGGTTGGTCTTGGAAACACTGGGGACTTTACCGATAGTGTACCAGTGATCGGGGAGATTTTTGGGCATAATCGGTTGAGATCCTAGTGTTTGCAAGTCCAACCGGTTACATGTTCACATCCTTCGGTTTTTCTATATTAATTTGAGGTATATTCCATAAATTCCTCTAAAGTGATCGGTAAATTTCCTGAAGTCTTGAACTTCAACCGGTTATTTCTCAAACTCAACCGGTTCATCTGTAACTAACTGTCGGTTCTCCCCGATCATTGTAGTGTACTTCAATCTCCCTGGACACTGATTCTACCAACATTCTAGTCAACATGCAAGTCAATATTTCTGAATTCACACGTGTCAACTTGGAGAGAAGAGTGTTAGTTACAGATGAGCCTATTGAAAGTGAGAATGAACTGATTGAAGTTCAAAACTTCAGCAAAGTTGGCGATCGTTTTAGAAGCATTTAGAGAACATACCTCAAATTGTTAAAGAAAATCGGCAAGATGTCAATATGTAACTGGTTGGTCCAATCTGTACCGACCGCCAGTTACAGATGAACGGTTGAGTTTGAGGAATAATTGGATAAAATTTAATACTTTAGGAAAATTACCAATCCATTTGAAAGAATTTATAGAATATTCTTCATTTTCACAAAGAAATCTCAGCCGATTCTGTACTTCAATCTCCCTAAGACACTGCTGCTAGTCAAAATTCTAGTCAATATGCTAGTCAACATTTCTGAAATCACACATATCACCTTGGAGAGAAGAGTGCTAGTTAGAAATGAACTGGTTGAGTTTGAAAATGAACTGATTGAAGTTCAAAACTTCAGAAAAATTAATGATCATTATTTAGGAATTTAGAGAACATACCTCAAATAGTTAAAGGAAAATCCGAAGATGTCAACATGTAACTGTTTGGACTTGGAAATACTAGGGTTTCAACTGATTCAGTACTGCAACCTCCCTGGACACTGATGCTAGTCAACATTCTAGTCAATATGCTAGTCAACATTTCTGAAATTGCACGTGTCAACTTGGAGAGAAGAGTGCTAGTAATAGATGAACTGGTTGAGTTTGAGAATTAACTGATTGAACTTCAAAACTTCAGAATAATTAGCGATAGTTTTGGAGAAATTTAGAGAACATACCTCAAATTGTTAAATAGAATCTGAAAAATGTCAATATGTAACTGATTGGTCCAATCTGTACCGACCGCTAGTTACAGATGAACAGGTTGAGTTTGAGAATTAACTGATTGAAGTTCTAAACTTCAAAAAAATCAGCAATCATTTTAGAGAAATTTATAGAACATACCTCAAATTGTTGGTAAGAAATTTTGAAAGTTGTCACCACTTAACTGGCTGGACTTGAAAACCCCTAGGATCTCAATTGATTCTGTACTTCAATCCCCTGGACACTGATGCCAGTCAACATTTCTGAAATCACGTGTCATCTTGGAGAGTAGAATGCGGCACAAGTCTCGGTCATCTCAGATTAATTTGGTCATATTTATATTGCTGCATGTGGGTCAGTCATGTCGTCATCAATTGAGTAAAGTGCTCAGTATTAAGGGCCGGTTTACACCATGGACCATGAAGTTGGACCACGGATGATCGCCTTTTTTCATGGTCCGACTTTATGATCCAACTTTCATGGGCTGATCTCCTTAAAAAATCCATTTACAAAGTCTTTGGGCCCCTCACTAGGTGTAAACCGAACGTGGACCAAGAAGAATGACCATGCACCAAAAAGTGAATGTGTTGATTTTTTTTAATATATGCCTAAAAAGGGTAGTTTTGAAAAAAATCAAGTTTGACAATTCCCTTGTCTTCCCTTGTCTTCATCTTCTTTTCCTCAAAAAAAATTTCATTAAAATTTTATTATAAGAACATTTTTCTACCATGGGCCCTTGCCTTTTTCTACCAGAGCACCTCTTTTGCCTCTCCCACCTCAATATCCGTTGGACCATGTCAATGGAAAATGTAAGCCTTAAAATATGTCTTTTGGGAACCTCTACTCCATGGTCACTTTGGCATTTTTCCCTTGGTGTAAACTGAAGTGATACCGGGACAAGTTCAACAACCAATCACAAATTTTACAAGGCCTTGGGACGACTTCATGGTCCATGGTGTAAACAACCCCTTACCTAGAAATTTTATTTTTGGTGTCAGATTTAACTGGTGTTCAGACTTCGACCGAACAGAAGGGTTGGGTGGACTAGGAACTGGAGGTGTGGATCTGCGAGGACTGTCGTCGTCGTCTGATGAAAGGGTGATGACTGAATTAAAAGTGCCCGGTTCAACCTGAAATTTTGCAAGAAGATGAGTCTCTGGTCCTGGCTCTACCTTGACATGTACATTAGTAGGAAGAGGGGTCTGCATAGTGCACGTAGATGAACGGCGAGGGGTAAGAATTTCCGTAGATGCTGGCATCTGGGAATCTGCCAATCCATAGACTCTATAACTGCCGGGAGCAAGTCTCCACATCTTGCAGTCATTCTCATCACAAATTGATAACTGGCCAATTGTGTGAGTTAGTTCAGACGTGAAGTCATCGAAAACCTCCTCCTCAATACTAATAGTGTCTTCCATAAAATAGAATCTAAGACTCAAACGCTGACTAGACACTGAAGCATGTCCGTTCTCATCCACGCGAAAGGTAAGAGGAATGCCCATGCCATGGGCGCGGAGCACAGCCAACGCAGCGGTTGAGATTGAGTCCGCCATGGCGAGTAGAGACTGAGACCGACTCAACTGGAATGATGTTGCTATGTAGAAAGGCAGTCAAGAGAGGCGCGTGCCAATGCATTTATTGAATTGGTAATGGGCAACTCTAGAGTGTCAACAGCTGATGAGAATGGAGTTCGATAAATTAGAGGCTTGTAGGATAATTGGCTGCTTGCTAAAATTATTATAGCAGCTGTAAAATTCATGGGCAATGGTGATCGAAGGTATGTCAGCGCATAAGTAGCAATGCATTGGCACGCGCCTCTCTTGACTGCCAATGCATTTATTGAAGGATGGACGCAATTCTGGATGTTCCTTTGGACTAGGTGTGATATTGAGGCCCTGACCACACCAAACTTTTGTCCAGTTCTAGCCATGAAATTGATGATGATTATGTTGAGAAGTAGATGTTGGGCCCACCACTTTTTCACACTAGCCGAAGATGGTGACGGATGGTGCTAGAAGTGGTTGGTGTGATCAACCCTTGAGAGTGATGCTCTGATCACACCAACTTTCAGTCAACTTCCGGATGTGAAATAGTTGGGGATGCCACCATGGGCAGATGCCAAGTTGTTCACACCAACATCTCGGTTTGTGCAACATTTTTGCTATGATGTATAGTTGCTTACTTGGTTGTCCTACCTCCCCAACTACTAAAAACAACTGTGGGGTAACAAAGCTTGGCTATGTGGATAGACCACAAATTTTTGGTGGTGGACCCCACGTGTTCGACGTGCATCCAAATGTGGACGTTAGAGTGTAGGTTATGACCATCTCCGGTGCCGTCATATAGGTTCGATGGTGATGGCCCACTGTGAAAGTCACTGTGAGAGACTAATTCACCTACAAAAAATGCACTTTCAGTTTGGTGTGATCAACTACTTACCTATGAAGGACCTTCAAGCATGAATGATGGCAAGAGGAGCATATTTACAAATTCTCTTAGGGTCACTTCACACATGAGCCAAGAGCTGTGATCATGAAATTGTGAAAGCCAAACGAAAGTGTCCAAAGGCTATCCCAAGACACCTCCAAAATCATGTAGTGTGGTCACGGACTCTCAGGTGTAGTGTGAAGCCGTATGTTACCGGCTCTCAACCAAATTCTATTTCAATGAATTTCTATTCATGCGGGTCCTCACACATGATAAAATAGAATAAATCAATGGTTGTGAGCGTTCGGAGTGCCATGGTCTCCCGGTTTTGTGTTAGGCCCACCTCTAAAAGGTGGTTTTTGAAAATAATCCAAGTGACCATGAAACATGATCCATTCGATGCCACGTAGGAATCCATGTAGACTTTACGTCCATCTTGCATTCACATACTCCGTTGGTCCCTCAAGCGTAGTGTGAAGCGAACTTGGACCGGCTCCGCCTTTTCCACCAATGAGAGTGCTTGAAGTGTTATGGTCACGGGCTCTCAATCTCGTGTGTGAAGTGGCCCTTAATAGTGCCGCGCACATGAGCAACTATCAGCCGCTCCGCCTGGGGGAGACAATGAATCTCATCCAGCTCCGCTAGCAAGGGTGGCAAAGCGGACGTCCTTCGTCAGGTAATTTTTGGCAAGTTTCTTACTGCGGAACAAACTTCAACCCTCTCAATTTCCTCTTTCTCCTTTATCTCTCACGCTCAGGATAGAGTAAACGGAAGGCGGGGCAGAGGCGGCTGCACCAAGGCGCTTTGTGCCCGCTAGAGTATCAGCCTCCAGCAGAGGTCTGAACGCGGCTCCCGCTGACCAACGGCGGGGGGCCGCCAGGCCAATCGCGTACAGACCTGTCTGTACGATTTACCGACATTAAGTCCCCGGATATCTGCACCCTAAACATCAAAAGCTTTGTAATGTAGCAGGTTTCCTTATGGAGAAGTAATTGGTGAGAGAGAATTGTCAGAGCATTGGACCCTTGCAACGATGGATGTAGCACCCATTGCAGGCTCCCAAGCTGACTCAAGATTGGCAGCAAGAGTGTAAGTTGCAAGGTTGATCAGTATGCTAATTTTCAAGCATGTGTAGCAGGGAACACATGAGCGTTATTCACATGAATTCTTCCAAATCTTACAAATAGCGAGGCTCTTCAAGTTTACCTTTGAGATGAGGTCATTGTCTTGTCTATTAGACATTTACTGGATTTTGAAGATCGAAACGGAGCATACTGTGAGAATACACTGAAAATACGCTCTGAATCCTCGAAACATCAAGTGAGAGAGAATTACCTGGCCAATTCGATGATTCTCAAATAACAGTAATTGGCTTCTATTCTGTGCAGTGTGTGAAACCGACAGTGTGTCCTTGGAGACTCGATGGGGGTTATGGCAGATTCAGAAACGTCAGAAAGTCGACACCTCCGGTCGAATTCGAGAAAGAGGTGAGGATTATGACTCTTCCAAGTGCAATACTTGAAGCTTGTAGCGCATTTATAGCTAACACCTAATTTGCATCCCATCCATCCATGCCCTGAGTGTTTGGGTTTGTCCTGTTTGCAAGAATGTGAAATGATGTAGTTTAAGTGATTTGTAAGCAGAGGACCACCTCATTACGCATTCCTTCAAATGATATGCACGACAGTCAACCAGTCAAGGGGAGTTCCGTTCGCTATCCTCTTCATTTCCGCCTTGCTGGAGGACATTGTCCTGTCCGGAAACCAACAATGTTCACGGAGTCGGTTTCGAAAGGGTTTAAGAACCATCGGAAAATTGCTCAGCAGCTTCGCCATGTTCTTGAATCCCTTACGACCGTTCAAACGATTAAAAACGGCCGCGACTGAAAATGGTTTCAGCCAGTGGACATCCCGTGAAACGAGCATGACTTCCATCTTACTCTTCCTCTCTGGGACGTCATACAATCTTGGCTTCGACTATCTTGACTCCGATTCTCCGGAAAACCTTGAGTGGCAGGGTCCAATTAATCATACTCTTCAGAGTAGGTTGGTTGATCCTAGTACAGATGAAAGTTATACGCTCGAGACCTTTGAAGAAATTGTTGGCGGCGACGCGTCTGTTGCATGTGCTCGATGTAACTGCAACGGCGGTATAATAAATTCATCGATTCGATGTGCATATCTTGACAATCTGCAACAGCCAGAAACTCATACACAGTGTAATTCGATAGCAGTTGTGCCTGCGAACCCTAACCAAGAAGATTTAGAGACTGTGGCACTCGCTTGGAAGGAGTGTTTTCCTAAGGAGAGCAATTGGGAGTCTCTTCGTGATGACATCCAAGAATATATTCTCAGGAAGCTCGAGCCTGAGGAGATATTCCGACTGAAAGTGGTGTCAAAAGGAATGAAGAAGCTGACGGAGACTTCCACGTTTCAAGGCTCCTTAACTTCGTTGTATTTGCATCGTGACGACGAAGGTCTTCAATGGTCAGGGTTTGATACAATTCTGAAGAAATGGAGGCCATTGCCGACTCTTGTGGGGTTCCTTCCACACCCAGATCCAATTTTGCTCGTCTCTGCAGGGGGCGGGCTTCTGTGCATATGCAGTGTCTCCAAATCTCCCCAAAATGAAGTGCTGGTCGTTTGTAATCCTATGACACGACATGCAAGGGTTTTGCCACCTCTCACTTTCCCACGAAACCCGGTGCTCATGCACGTGTTGGCCGATACCAGGGGGACTTCCTACAGAGTTATCGTTGCCGGCAGTGCGGGATTGAGGAATGAAGGATGTCAGGTCGATCTCTCAAGGAAAACTGAAGTGTTCGACTCTCTCACGTCACAGTGGGAGGTTACCGGAGACCTCCCTGGGGTTGAGTTCGGCTTGAACGAGTATCAGACTGGAGTCTGTAGTAACGATACTCTGTATTGCATTGCGACCTTGGGGGATGGGTTGGGGAAAGGTGTGTTGGCCTACAATGTGGAGGACAGGAAATGGTTGTCAGATTGGAAGTCCCCCTTACCAATTCTTACAGGAGATGCGGACGCATTCTTCAATGCTCAATTGGTGGAATGTGACGGTGGGGTGTATCTGTTCTCGGAGCTGCAGATTAGACAAGAGACAGTGGAGCACCGGATTGACAAGCTCGAGAATACAAGCGGAGCAGCAGGATGCGGCAGGTGGAAGCGTGTGGTGAGGGAGCAGAAGAGTGGCGGCCGAGGTCTGTTGCAGTACCCTGAGTACGTATGTGCAGGTTTCGGAGCAGGAAGATTGTGTATTTTCAATACGCGTGATCAAACGGGCAAGGTGTATGACATCCACGACGGCGGTCATTCCGAGTCCCTAGTTCCTTCTCCGCAGGGGATTCGGGGAGGAGAGGTGTTACATACCCTGAACCCACTGTCCTTTGTCTTTAGACCTAATTTCACATTTAACATATCTGGCACGATGCGTTGGCCCATTTCACTACCTTCAACTGAAAGTGTGTATCATGAAACTGAGATTTTCGAGTTGTTCCCTTCACTATTGTAGCAGGGAGCACGAAAGAGCTAATTGTACCAGTCTACTTAGAGCTATGATTCTTGAAATTGCAGTCCTGCCGTATCGCATGAGTCTGGGTTTTAGGGCCTCATTCCTTTGCGGACTGAGGCATCTGTGCGTGCTGATCCAGAAGGTTAGTGGACAATTGTAATCTCTTTTTGTATTATATGCCTGACACATGTGTTGTCATTGTGGATCAACATATTCAGCTCATGCGTCGGCTTTGCAGATATCTGATGGTCATGATGCAATTACGTTGACAGGAAAATGAGCCCATCTCCATTTTCTGCAAGTATGTGAGCACGGTTAACATCCCTTCCAATCAGTCCGAATTTTTCCATTTGTAATTACATCTCCAATCAGTACAAATATCTCCATTTGTAATTACATCTCTGTGTGGTATTCATAGTTGTTGCTTATGAGAACCTGCATGCAGGATTCGCGCAAATTGGACATGCACAACGCACAAAGCAATTACTATCAAAAAGCTTTGGAGTAAATCCTTACATTGGTAGGACTTAATTGGGCAGCATGGTACTGTAAAATATAATGGTCCCATTGGACTTCTAGTTTGAACATGCATCACTGAAATTTAGGTTTGTGTTTTCCATTGTCTTCCTAGGAAAGAAGAAAGCTATCCAATTGTGACTACAAGAGCATGCAATCCTCTAAATCCTGCAATATGGCATGGTCCAATTTTTTCAAACACTCGCAGGCTTCTTCTTTGCTGTGCATGTGGTGATCCATAAGAGGAAAGCAACACCCAGAACAGTATAGATAGGATACATGATGAGGACTAATCAAAGTTCATTTAATGAGTTGAGTCCCCCGCAGGAGATGGCCACGAGAACCAACACTTCTCCGATCTCCAAAAGGGCTGGAGAAGAGGATCAGCAGAGAACTCAATGACATACCACTTCCGTAGCATGATTTCCTCCCCTCAACACCCTGGATTCTGGTCTTTCACAATATTATTGTTGAAATCGTTACCTTGGCCCGGTGGATTGTTAAACACAGCGATGTTCATAAACAATGGACTGCGACCTGATTATGACCATCACACCCATAAGCAGACTTATCAATGCGCAGGAACACGCAGTGGAATTCACAAGGATGATATCCGAATCAAATCTCTTAGTCGCCATGATATCCTCTCATGATTGCTCACAATAGCTTCCTCTAGCAAACGTGATGGCAACCACCAGGGCCGAAATGATCCCTGGATTCCGTGGTGGAATTCACCTCCTGTTCCACCTGCAAATAAATTGGTTATTGATTGATGTGGAATTAAGATGCCAATTGCGTAGAGCAAACAAATAAGTTCCTGAGGTGGCAACTGTCCCCTATTTCTGTTGAATGCTTCTGATGCTTCTAATGCTTCTAAAGAATGATGCTTTGTTATTTCACAAAGAGGGAGCAACATGCTTGGAAAGAGGCCCTCACTGAGAGGAATCTATTGAGACCATTTTCTGTCTGAATTAGAAATAATATGAACTACCTGGAATTGTTTTGTTATGATGTAGGGGTCACCTTCCAGACCCCTAGGTATTTGTTTCACTTCGAAGAAAACTTATAAAATGATCCACTAGGGTCAAAGGCCCACGTTGGTGGGAGGGGAAGGCTCACAAATTCCACCAAATTTTAACAAAAGTAATTTTAACAAAAGAAAGCAGTTTAAATCTAGATACTTAGTACAAGTTAAATTCATTTAATACAATTATAATTGTTTCTAAAAACTGATCACACTTCTCCACATTGTATATACACATTCCTAACACTAGAAAAGCCGATCATAAAGTAGAGAGATTTTTTGAAGGTTAAGAGCCAAACCAGAGCACTTGAAGAAAACTCATGTTATTTCTCTCCATAATGTTTACTATGCATTCCACACACCAAAAACGTAGTAAATCATAATTTGAAGGAGCTCTTTGAAGGTAAGAACCAAACCACAACACTTGCAAGGAAATTGATGACACTTCTCCACAAAGCATGCATTCCAAACACCATACAAGTAGATTAGGCAAAGATTATACAAGTAGGTAATAAGCAGAGAGATTAATTTTTTGGGTAAGAACCGAATCAGAGCACCTAAAGGGAAATTGATGACACTTCCCTCCACAATGTATTATGCATTCCAGACACCAAAAACTTAGCAGATCATCATAATGTCAAAAATGTTCTTTGACAATTCAACTTGTACCTCCTCCTTGTTTTACCCTAGCATGTCAATTTAGAGCCTGAGAATATCCTTAGCCTCCATCACATCCCCAGGGTTGCGTAAGCTCGCAAAAAGTGGGGAGTGGTTTCCAAACACCGAAGAGTTTAGCATATCATAATGTGAAGACAGTCTTTGAAGGTTAAGAACCAAACCAAACCACTTGAGAAAATTGGTGACACTTCTTCACAATGTTCTATGCATTCCAAACACCAAAAAGAAATCAATTCACAATCAAAGAATTTCATTGAAGGTTGAAACCAAATCAAAGAAGTTGGAGAAAACTTAGGACACTTCTCCACAATGTATGTCCATTTCAGACACCAAAAAACCAAGCAGATCATGTAATATAGAGACTCTCTTTGAAAGTGAAGAGTCAAATCAGAGCACCTAACAAAAAGTGAGGACACTTTTTCCACAATGTGCTATGATGCATTTCAGATACCAAAAAAAGAAAGCATATCATAATGTAGAGAAATTCATAATGTGAGAGATCATAATGTGAAGAAGTACAAGAAGTTTGGATTGTAACTATGCAGCTTCTCCACCGCCTTCAACACCGTATCCAAGAATGAGACCAATCCTACGACAAAAGTATAGATATAGGAGGTTGAATGAAATTCATTCAAATTGAGGGCAAACCATATGAACCTTGCCAAAACAATTGGAAATAAAAGAAAATTAGTGCAACGGCAAATCAAGTATCTCGGAGCCTAATGAACAACAAAAAAAAAGAGGATAATGTTCTACTTACATGGATAGTTGTGGGATTGAATGTTGAGAACTCTTCTAGCTGAAGGCAAGGATGTGTTAGCCACCAAGGGTGCCATACCCTAAAACCTTTATTTCCCTCCAGTTTTATGATCAAGGAAATCCACCAAAACCCATTAAAAGATTGGAGATCCATCAATCCCGAAAACTAACCTGAACTCAAAAAGCTGAACCTGCAATGTCAATGTCCAACTTTTACAAGGCAAAAAAGAGACAAGTCGAAATTGCAAGTAGAGACTTAAGATATTGAAAATGCGGATCTTCTTAAACCCCCCTCAAATTATGGAAAACCCAACAAATTGCATGGAGATTGAGCAAAACCCACAAAAACCCACAAGTCTATTTTGATCGAAAACACTCTCAATCATGTGAATGATTGAGTGAGGATTGTGTGAGGATTGTGTGTGCTTAAACTTAGAACCCCCAACTCTAATGTGGCCCGCTTTAAAACTTCTTTCTTTATTTTTTAAGATGAAGTTGCACTTTGACTATGTTCCAGCCTCCAGGTGCGACACTCAATTTGCAGTGTCAACGAAGGCAAGTGAAGGGAGGTGGAACATGTCAGGGGAATGTGGTGGGAACGTAGGGACAACGTGGCTGGTTGAGAGGGCATTAATCATGTAGCACTCTCAAAGCCTTCCCTCGCAAACCTTAGAAATTATAGTTCTACAAGGATGCAGCCTCAACATTGGGGCTTGTCTAGCAACTAGTGGTTCCTAAGTAGACAGTTCATCAAAACTTTCAGATTTTGCCAGGTGTTTAATTAGTAGGAAGAGAGTTCAACATACTGGCTTCTGGAGTTGCATCCCTGAAGGGATTTGAGAGCTCAGGGGTGCCCTTTTCTCCAAGTTTTGCGCACTGTCAATATTCATGGCAGGAGACTAGCCAACCTCTAATTTATACATGGAGCCTTGAAGCCTGATTTGTCGTCAGAGTTCTCCATGTGGTGCTGGCTCTGTGAACAATAGGATAACAAAGACCAGGGTCACTCGTCCGAGACGACCCTAAACTACCGGATGATGGTGGAGGGATACCCAAATCTCAAGGAAGAGGTTGGCGGTTCGAATCCCGGCTGTGAAATCTCCTCTCTACCTCACGGAAAACTTGCCAGGTGGTCAACTGCCTCCTGTGCTTTGGCGCTGGCCTATCGGCCTTCTGTCTCAAAAAAAAGAAAGAAAAAAGACCAGGGTCACTCTATGTGTGTCCTTTCTTCTTAGTATGCACCAGTGCCCGGGAAGTTTTTGGGCATAGTCGGTCAAGATCCTAGTGATTCTAAATCCAGCCAGTTACATGTTGGCATCTCCCAATTTTTCTTTATTCATTTGAGGTATATTCTGTATATTCCTCTAAAATGATCGGTAATTCTCCTGAAGTCTCCAACTTCAACCGGTTATTTCTCAAACTCAACCGGTTCATCTGTAACTAACCACCGGTTCTCCCCGGACAGTGGTATGCACGTCACTACCTAAACTAGGTTTTTGCAAACAGACAACGAAATACCCACTGCAGATAGATTGTCTTCTTCATCAACCTATTCTTGCAGAATCCAAGGTCTTAAATCGTTGAATCATAAGTCCACAAACTAATTAGTTACAGACACAAACCACATCAAGCCCTCTTTGTAGACAACACCAAGAGGATAAAAGCTCCTCAACAACTAGAGGATGCCATAGAAGTGCAGAGAAACGAAAAGAATTCACATGCTGCCATTCATCTCTGGGGAGCCCAAGGGGGAGTTCGAAGGTGAGATTTGGTGTTGGGATGGCAGGTATATTAGAGTTATCCTTTAACTCAACCAGAGTTTTAGTAGGGAGTTGGTTGTTTCGCATGCAAAACTTTCCATGTTCAGTAAGTTTAGGGTGCATGCATGGAATCAATGCAGAGGCTTGAAAGAGGACATTCCATATTGGTCCATTGGGTACCAAACTCGTTTTGGCATGGCTTGCAACACTGGAAACCTTCCCTAGCATCACCGACATTATTTTGTTGGGAAATTCATATTTGATTAGTTATTCCTTTTTGTGAAACTAAAAACATTAAAAAAATTTATAAATAAAAATCAATTATGATGAAAATTGTCAACTTATATACAAAGTGCAAAGCGCTAACACACAAAATAAATTTTGAACTTTATAGCCACATACATGTACCTTATTTGTCATGTGAAAAATATAATTTAATATTAATTTAATATTAATATGGACATGGCCATTGGTGCCCATATCATTTTGCCCTCGCTTGCAACACTGGAAACCTTCCCTAGCATCACCGACATTATTTTGTTGGGAAATTCATATTTGATTAGTTATTCCTTTTTGTGAAACTAAAAACATTAAAAAAATTTATAAATAAAAATCAATTATGATGAAAATTGTCAACTTATATACAAAGTGCAAAGCGCTAACACACAAAATAAATTTTGAACTTTATAGCCACATACATGTACCTTATTTGTCATGTGAAAAATATAATTTAATATTAATTTAACATAGAAAATATGCACGCATAATAAAATAGTTTAGTGGCAAGGGTTATTTGGGCCATTCCCTAGTACTTGACTCAACAATCATGAGGGATTGCACATACTTGGGTGGGTTGTTACAAGGTTGGACCCAACAAAAACAAGTTCATGAGTTGTAATAAATCGACCATGATACTCTTTTGGTAAGATGAATACATAGAAGTGCAAACTCAAGTTCATGATTTTTCAAACCAATTTAGCAATAGGTTCTACCAATTTCATTGGAATCACAAACCAAGTTCAATATATAAACAACCAATTTAACTTGAACTTTCAATCAATTTCACTACATGTTGTGAACAACTTCATGATTTGGTACCCATATTCACAACTTCACAAAATCAGTTTCATAAATTGTATAACTTTATTTCACAAAGAACATTACATCATGTATAAGATTCTCCTAATCTCTCCCCACGACTAGCTTTATTGAAATTTCTATTGACCTCTCTTATCCAACCTTGGACCATGTCTGCAATGATTGCTTGTACGTCATCATTCATGTGACCGAATAATGTTGGATGATTTTGGAGATCATTCCGTTAGACATGGCTTTTTATACATGTCTAAATACCCGTTCTGCAACATTGAGAAATGGACTATATGATGACACATCTTCAAAAGTAGATATGTCCAACATCTTCAAAAGCTTGTTGTATTCCACAAGATTTGTGAAATGCGACATTGTCCATGAGGATGAACCTTCGTCTATCAAGGCTAGGGATGACCTTGGGTTGAATGAATTCTCAAAACTTATTTGTACTGTAGGCACTAAGTGTGAAATCGTGTGCAATGGCTTCTTCATGATCAACAACAACCACCATAGATAAATCTCGACCCCTTTGAGTTGGACAAATTTGTTGGCATCTTTGTCCATGATGAGCCCTTCCAAATTGATGTGACAAGTGTAAATTGAAACTAGCCTCATCCACGTATACAACATTAGCCATATTGACACTGAGCTCTAAGAACTTTTGACACCACTCTATATGCTCTCTAAGTCGTTCAAGTCATTGTTATAAAGCATCTGGTGCATAGCACATCAAATTGAGCACCATCTATGTATCATCTATGTGATTATATCTACGCTATGCAACAGATGATTCTAAGTCGTTCAAGTCATTGCTATGCATCATCTATGTGGTTATATCTATGCGGACAACTAGGTGTAGCTACTAAACTAAACCAATTTAGTTCTCTAACAAAATTGTAAGTGAATTGCGACTAAAAATACCATCAATCCCTAGAAACTATGTGAAAACTACCACATGCACAATCTCCGTGTGGAAATTTCTTAATAAAAACTAGGATCTTATGTGTTAGATGCAATTCGTGTTGTAATGGTTACAATATTACAAACAAACTATAGTAGAAAGCCCTCCCCTAGTGAGTGGCTTCAGCCATCCGAGATTAAATGTACGGTGAATGATACTCTTACAACCACTACCTTCCAGAGACACATAGTACACAGTAGTTCAAAGGTCTTTCCTTTATGCCAAATTCTTGTCATTGCTTGATAACACTCCTGGGGGTGGACTCTTCATTGGAAACCTAAATGACATGCATGGGTCACTATGAAATTAAACCTCTTATATATGAGAAGTTTACAAAGAAAAACAAATGTATACTTAAGCTAGAAAATGGACTCATGTATTTATATTAAGCTTTTCAAGGTGTTGTAATAAATGCCTCGACTACATATACAAAATATAAATCTTGAATCAATTAAGGATTTATGACATATAAAATCCACTTACACTTTCCAATAAGAAAGTCATTGAACATTTTTCATCCATAGCATGTAACTGACCGATACATAAACCAAACAAAGACAAGAGCACAATAACTTAGCCACAATTCAGAAAGAAAAACTCAAGGGAGCCCATGAGCACTCCATAAGCCTCTAGTTTGTAAAACCTAGATATGCATGCATTGTATGCACGCATACTATACATTTTACTGGCAAAAGGCCATTTGGCCATTCCCTAGTGCTTGGAAAATGTTTGACTCTAATGGTGTGCACTGTCTTGAATACGAAGCATCAACAAAGAGTGGATTAATGCTTAAATATTACTCCATGTACTTAAGCTAAACATGAATCATCAATTAAACATTAATTAAAACAAACGCTAGGATCAGCACAACCTTTAACATTGTGTGAGTAAGTTTCTAAATCTAATCCTTGATTTGACAGTTACAAGAGATCGCACATACTTGGGTTGGTTGTTAAAAGGTTCGACCAATGAAAACAAGTTCATGAATTATAATATATCGACCATGGGTATCTCAAAGATGTTTATTTGCAAGATCTTCATGTTGTTAACCCTTAAATGCTCCAATTTACCCCATAATCATACAACAAGTGCATATATCAAATATCACTACCATACATCTTTTTGTAGCATCTTATGTTCTTATGACTTGCATTGTAAAATCAATAAGAAATATTGTGTAGCTCTAATTATGTTCTAATTTCGAGAAAGCTATGTGAGCTCGTTTTAAATGCAATGCAAAAATGCACTTAGAAATTTCCATGTCTCATAAGGAATCATTTGGTCTTTGAACACTATATTCGTTAAATTGAGACTTTCTCTAGTCTCAAATTAATATATGGATCAAACAACATGAAGATGCCCGAAACTATATTGTCAACAATCTCAAATATATTATATGTTCTAATACCCCAAATCTATGATGTGCGGACATAAGCACATATGGTAGAGCACTCGACACCAACTTCATCAACAAAAACACATTGGGTAGAGCACTCCAAACAAAATTCACCCAAAAAACATATAAAATGATTTCTATTATTACCATGGTCAATAAAAATATAGACATTGCAACATACGAAGTGCATGTAATAAATGCATATTTATTCAATGGACAATTTAGTCCCAAACTTAATAATAAGATGAACTTCACATTTGTTTTGAAATATAGTAAATGGATATTCATCCATCCCCAAACAATATAGCATTCGTAAGTTCAACCCAAACTCTACCCCAATTTTGAAGAGCACACATATGAGTAATATATATTGCTAGAATTACGTATGAAACTATAATCATGCTTACACAATCCTACCAACTCTCTCATTCAACGTGGGTTGCTTCTTGTGTGATCCGAGCAAGGTTGTCTTTTGCAAAAGTTATGTACTTTTGAGGGATGGACACTGATCCACTATGATTTTTCCGTGGTTTCCATGCTATGAATATGGAATCTGTATCCACTGTCACCAAAAATCCTCCACCCTTCGATTTCGTCCTAGCCCGAGTGGAAAAGTTTATAATGACATGTAGAGACTTCTCTCTTTGTAACCCAATATATAATTCCAATCTACCCTTGGAATATACACAACTTGATTAACACCACACTATGTAGTTTTATATTCCTTAATGTCGGGCAAGGTTATATCCTTAGCCTTTTCTAATGTCCACCCGGCCGCTTTGGCCACGCATGCCTTCAAAGATATCCCTCTTGTGAATCGAGTCCTTGCCGTCGACTCCACACTACTACATGAGTTCTCGCTTATTGATTCCGTGCTATCACATGTCATCGTGGTTGATTCCGTATTGGTACATGACACTTCGCTTGTGGATTCCATGAGCACATAGGCTTTAAATACAAGTATTAAAAATACTTATATACTTATCCTTGCCCTTCCTTCTCTAAGTTCTTCTTGATGTAAATCTCTATCAATGTCTTCCTACTAAACTTCAGAATAGTATAACTCCCACCCAACTTATGTTCTTCAAGTGAAATTTGGTACACTTGTTAAGTACCTTATCAAAAATCTCCACACCAAATTTTGGCACAAACAGAGTTCATATGCAAAAGTTATGCATGAAATTCTAACTCTAACTACTTAGTATGAATGTTGTGATAAAGCATCCGGTCATTAAAACTCTAATAACTTCCAACTCCTACGTCCAATCAATCTAAAATTTTGACACAAGATAGATATATAAGTTCAGAAGGTAGTGTCAAATTTTGGTATCCATATCTATAACCCTCTAAGAGATACATATTTTCAAACCTTGCTGCTTTGTTCCTAGACACCCTCCCCTTCAACTTTTAATAACTCTTTCATCCCAATGACTGAAGCTCTCAATTTTTTACCACAACTCCCATACTTTATAATAAACAATCCCTCAAATTTTCATACCCATTGAACACTCTGATCATCCATAATTGACAAATCTCTCACTATAAAGTTCTGCTCAAGTTCATAACTAATAAAACACTACAAGTAATGCACCTAGTACAATCTAGTCACTCTAAATGCCACAAGTTTAAACAAGTTTGAACTCTCTCACTTCAATATGAATCTCAATGTAACAAGTTGAAGTTTACAATCAAACTCCAAATTCCTTAAACCCAATCTACTTCTAACAAGAGGTCAATCCCTCTTCAAGGCTAAATAGCCTTGGCTCTTCTCCTAAGAACTAAGCACACACATGTGCTCCTATCTTGCTTCCCACACACCCACACTTATAACCCGTGGGGTGCTTAAGGAGCACGAAGGAAAGAGAGGATGAGTGAGGAAAAAATGAGGGATTATATAATGAGTTGAGAGGGAGAGAGGGCATGAGATAAGGATAGGGTGAGAGGATTAGAGCTTCCAATCACAACCCCTTAACCTTCTCCTTCTAAGTAGGGACTCATCCCATCCACAAGGCTCTCGATAAGCCTTCGAAATCTCCTCCTACTTTGTAGGCTCTCATCTAATCTCCTAAGCCTTCCTCCTTCAAATGATCAACAAAGATCCTAATTCAAACATTTAACTAACCTTGGCTTTCTACCTACCACACTTTACCAAGGTATGTCCTCATACTACTTAAATCCACTCCACACAAGCCTAATGCTTCAAACTTAGCTTTCTTCAAGCTTCACTCTTTTTATATTTTTGTGAATAATCATAAATCAACAAAACACTACTTGTAATGTTTTACAAGTGTTAACAACACATGTGGACATCAATTTGGGCTCACATCCACCCAAGATGGACCGTGCTCAGAATCCACCTTCCACCGAAAATTATGGTTTGTATCCCAGCCTGTATAATGCCGAATCACATCTTCGTTCCGTGCTGTCGGTCGGTAGTACTCCACTTGTATTTGTCGAAAATGAGGGCTGGAAGTTGCAAAATTTGGTTTAGACAAAGCTCTTGCCACCCACACTGGCTTCGCATATGTCTCATCTCCAAGACGCAAAATGAGCATATAACCTTCATGACAATCCACCGCAATGCGGAATGAAGGTGGGGGACGTTGACTAGCAGGCCCAACGTAATGGTCGTCCACATCAAACTCCTCACGAACCTCTCCATTTTCCAAAAGGCAAGCCTCCGAAGCTTGTACTTCGACACGAGTTTGTGGCCAAAACCCGTGCCTCAAAGTATGAGGGCTATCTTGGTGTAGGTCTGCCAAGGCGGCACGAACACGTGTCCAATACTGTATCCAACTCCCGTAACGATGCCAACATGATCCACCAACATCCGCTATCTTCAAACTCTCCCAATATTGTATGAAGCCTGATATACCTTTCAAAATATCCTCCAAATTCTTCATGGGTATTGGCTTGCAAGGCCTGGGCCCTCCATCCGGTAACATCGTCTTTCCATCCGCATCCACGCGCCACACAAGGAGACCTTCCGGCGGGCTCCAGTCTTATGTCGTGCACAACAACTTGTATTGCATGGCGGGTACACCATCGTCACGCATGTAGAAGCGGAATTGTTGTGCCTTCGTATGCCCGATCAATCGGTGAGCTCCGCTTCGAATATAAGGTTCTATAAATGCCTTAAAGTTTGGCACCTCCTCAATCATATGGGGGATGATGGGAATGTTCTCCAAATCCATGTACGACTTCATCAATAGCGGGATTGTTGGAAAATCCTCCTCCCGCAACTTCATGCTCCACCGCCCAAAAGATGCATCAATATCATCGTGCGTGTGGCCTACCAATAGGAAGGACACAAAAACCTCCTTGAAAATGCCTTTCGCAACCAACAACGACCAATATGCAAATACATATCTACTTTTATTGTCCTTGGCACAATTGTCCAATTGGACACGCAAAGTGGGGGGCAACTTCTTGGCAATCACGGGTTCACTGGGTGGCTCTGGCAACGAATGCAAGCATACATCTTTTCCATCCAACACCGCTTCATATAAAGGTGTTGAACCCGTATTTTCAAATAACAATCCTGAAGAATAGGCCGGCGGTTTCTCCAAATCATGTAAAAGCCTTGCGAATGACCCTATCGTGTGGTTTGAATCCGCTGGATACAAATCAAAAGCATAATGAGCAAACTTGACATCCCCATGTCCATGTGCAATCATTCCTGCAATGCCAACCCAATGTGATTAGTATCTATGAATAAATAAACCAATTTGAGGGAATCCATGTTCTCAAGCACATCACGTAATAAAACACCACAACATTTAGGGTATGCGATGACATTGTTTCCAAATTCACCTGTAATCGATACAGGCAGCTTAAAAAATCCATCCGTGGCCTTGATTCGATTTGCAAAACATGGGGAGGCTGTTTTGGCATGATCCATTTTGTCATGGATGACCGTAAGAACCTCCAAGGGCCTGGAGATGGACAAAGCTCTATTTGTGTAGTAATCATTACGGTGTGCCTCTTGCATGTTTACATGCTTGAAATAGTTCAATTGATGTGCCGCATATGACTCAGTGCCCATCGTGTGTGCATCGCGAAGGCGCTTCAACTTCTCGCAATTAGAGCAACGGGCAAATTTGTCCCCTCGTCTTTTTGTAATGTATTCGCTAAAGTTTGCTTTCTTGATTGCACTCAATTTTGACAATGAAATTGGCTCCAAACCGACCTTCTCGCCAACTGCATTCACGTCCAACAATATGTCTTTCCATTTTGTGCCTGTGGGAAGAACTTTCTCCACAACCTTTTCCCCGGTTGTGAGTGTGCGTGTTTTGTGTGGCATTGCATCGGCAAGGGGGACGATGATGGTCTCCAGAGTGGCCGTTGCTTGCCTTGTTGCTTCCCTGGGTTTCTTTAAACCCACGTTCCCATGGTGACGGGAACGGCGGCCTTCCTTGGCATAAGCAGCTTGTCTATAAAAGTCCGCTTTTGACACACCGTGAATGGTGTACCATGCCTTACAACACACGTCTATGCTTTCAATGGTGATGACCTTGCGACCCGTCCCATTCACATGTATCGCCCTATGGACATCAAGTTTTTTGGTGGATCTTAGACGGAAATCTCCAAGCCACATTTCTTCGCGGATGGCCTTCAATTTATCCCTTGGAAACAATTGGCAACAACGATGCACACAACAATCCTTTGTGGCAACTTCTCTAATGGACTCCTCGCCGAGCAACCTTTGACGTTTACAATCAGTTGCAGAGGGAGTAGGACGTGCCAATGTCTCGTACTTTCGTAAGCCTTTGCGGGGCCGAATGTTTGCTTGGAGCTCCATTTGGTTTTGCATGTATTGTCGCTCATGGTCATGCAAGCTAACTCCATCAATCGTGACATTCCTCAATGGCCACCTGCGGAGGGAGAACCTATGAGTGGGATCCACCTCGGAATGAATGAGTGACTCCAATATGACAACCCCAACGTCCTCTGTGCCAAGTGGGTTCTCATCAATGCAATCTTGTGGATGGGTGTTACGACAAATACCATCCGCCACAGCAACTCCACTATCATTAACGAGTACCACCTCCAAATTCAGCCATTCAACAATGGGACAGTGCGGTACGGAAGGCGAAGGTAAATCCAAATGATCTTCATCTGGACTGTCATCCATAGTAGCCTCCCCGACAATGTCTAGCTCATCCTCAGATGCAGATGGCCAAGTGGCCATGTCTTCAGATGACCAATCCCCTCTTTCACTAAACCCATCCATTGTGCCTACACACATGAACATACCACCTTGTCAAAAAAATCACAAAAATTGTAGATTCCAAACGAAGAATATAAAAACCAGCTTATATAATCAAAATTGCAAATACTCAGTGCTCATACATGTTCATATGACAGCTATGCCATTGGGTTTGCAAAGGTTTGGGTTGTCCAGCGGACACACTGTCATCCAGAGCCCATCCACACTGTGGGGATGGCTTTGGGTCGAGCGGCCCAAACCTTGTGGCAGGATGGGTTCATGGTCTTCCAGAGCCCATCCACAATGTGGGGATGGGCTTGGGTCGAGCGACCCAAACCTTTTGGGGGGATGGGTTCATGGTCATCCAAAGCCCATTCACAATGTGGGGATGGGTTTGGGTCGAGCGACCCAAACCTTGTTGGCGCAGGATGGGTGTAGGCTCATCACAGAGAGCACCCACACTGTGGGGATGGGCTTGGGTCGAGCGACCCAAACCTTTTGGGGGGATGGGTTCATGGTCATCCAAAGCCCATTCACAATGTGGGGATGGGTTTGGGTCGAGCGACCCAAACCTTGTTGGCGCAGGATGGGTGTAGGCTCATCACAGAGAGCACCCACACTGTGGGGATGGGCTTGGGTCGAGCGACCCAAACCTTTTGGGGGGATGGGTTCATGGTCATCCAGAGCCCATCCACAATGTGGGGATGGGTTTGGGTCGAGCGACCCAAACCTTGTTGGCGCATGATGGGTGTAGGCTCATCACAGAGAGCACCCACACTGTGGGGATGGGCTTGGGTCGAGCGACCCAAACCTTTTGGGGGGATGGGTTCATGGTCATCCAAAGCCCATCCACAATGTGGGGATGGGTTTGGGTCGAGCGACCCAAACCTTGTTGGCGCAGGATGGGTGTAGGCTCATCACAGAGTGCACCCACACTGTGGGGATGGGTTTGGGTCGAGCAACCCAAACCTTTTGGCGGGATGGGTTCATGGTCATCCAGAGCCCATCCACAATGTGGGGATGGGTTTGAGTTGACCGACTCAAACCTTTTGGCGGGATGGGATCATGGTCATCCAAAACCCTGCCCACACTGTGGGGATGGGTTTGGGTCTATCAGGGTCAAACTAAAAACCGCCCACACTAGGGCAGGTGTTTGGGTCGACCGACCCAAACTTTAGAAGGGTCATACTAAAAACCGCCAACACTAGTGTAGGGGTTTGGGTCGACCGACCCAAACCTCCTCAGGGTCATACTAAATCCGCCCACAATGGGGTATGGGTTTGGGTCGACCGACCCAAACCCACCGCACAATCCGGCGTATAACGCGGCGGAAATTGCGAGGTGGGATGAATTTGAGCTCATTCCGAAGTTCACAGTGGGGTTGCATGCTGTGGATAGCTGCTCATGAACGGCAGCGTGCACGAACCTTGAAGTACAGCTCCGACTGAGAGTTCTCCCTACGATTTCAGGAGTGGGAGAAGAGCAAAAAGAACCAACTTTTGGGGGGTGCGCCCCTTTATACTATCCACCTCCGCTTCCCCAACTTCCTCATTGGATGCCTTTCCCGCCTAGTTCTCCTGCAGAGGTTATTTTCAAACCTCCTGACAGAATTCCCCGCCTTTTGTTAATTATAAAAAAATGCGAATCTAACCTAGCTCTTGGATACCCCAACCGTCATCTGACTTTGTGTGTGTTGAGAATGTCTATTGAAAGTAATGTGGATATTTAATCCGTTTCATATTGTTTTGTGTGGATATGACATGCACCATTGGAAGGAAGGGTGGCGGCCACATGTATTTTTCCAAGTGTCATGAGGAGAAAAGGTTTGGGATAAGTGATTTATATCAAAGACTTCTAGAATGTCACTCTAATGCATCATATACATATTAAATCATGATACTAATCTACTTGATCTCAAACATTACGGTATATTTTAACCAATATGTAGACAAAAGAAGTCTAAACATTGTGTAACGCCTTATGGTAAGAGTCACTAAATACAATAGTTAAAGTAGTTATTAAGATCCTCGCATGAGGAATTATATAATGATTGCATACAACATTGCTCTATTCTCTCGCATGCAAGTGTGGCAATGACGAACGTATGTGGACGTCGTTAAGGGGATACTAACCACCAATGTCGCTTTTTAGTTCAATCTTTCAATGATATTTGAATCTATCCTCAAGTTCACTTCAAGTTTACTAATGTGTATGAGCAAAACATCCAAAGTTGGACCCTAAACCCTTATAACATCCACAACATGAAATGTGTATTGAATAAACACAAGACCAATTAGTATATCATGTTTGAACGTCCCAAATAACATATTAACACGATCAAGATTGTATTTACTCTAACCTTCCTATTAGACTCTTCTTCATATACAAACAACATCTATTATATCTTGCGCCATTATGTAATATACGTGGAGGGGACATTGAATAAGAATATGATTGCGTGAATGGCTTCATTTGATGTTGTGCTTCTCCGATTTATTTTTATATCACATTCCATATATTAGATATATCATGAACCATGGTTTATTGGCAACTATGTGATTCATCAAAGTGAGCAAAACATCCAAAGTTGGACCCTAATAACATCCACAACATGAAATGGCATTTGAATAAATACAAGAACTATCAGTGTATCACGTTTAAACGTCCCAAATAACATATTAACATAATCAAGATTGTCTTTACTATAACCTTCCTATAAGACTCTTCCAAACCTTGGACAACTAACTAAGTGGCCAGCTATTTAGTTAGCTAAAAGCTCCAACTAGCTAAAGCTACGTAGGAATTTGGTGCCTCAAAAGAATAGCTAGCTAAAACTAAGTGCCATAATCTGGGCGAGGAAAGGTAGCTAGCTAAAGCTAGCTAATAGCTAGTTGGAATGTAGAACATACATTATTTTTTTAATATTAGGGGGGATCCCATATAGCAAAAACCTTGTTGTCCAACTTGACACCCACTTAGTTAGTTGTCCCATGGCTACAGTTTAGGTTTCGATTATGGTATCTGCAATCAATTTTCTGTAGGCCATTTCCAAGCTAATTCTTACCCATTAATATTGGATAGATTAATATGATATAACCCTAACCCCTTACCCCCTAAACCCTAATCCCTTAACACCAAATATCGTAGTTGTTCACTGATGCCTCCATATACAAACAACATCTATTATATCTTGCGCCATTATCCAATATACGTGGAGGGAACATTGAATAAGAACATGTTTGCTTGAATGGCTTCATTTGATGTTGTGCTTCTCCGATTTACTTTTATTTCACATTCCATATATTAAATATATCATGAACCATGGTGTATTGGCGACTATGTGATTCGTCAAAGTGAGCAAAACATCCAAAGTTGGACCCTAATAACATCCACAACATGAAATGGCATTTGAATAAATACAAGACCAATAAATACAAGACCGATTTACTTTTATATCACATTCCAAGTAAATATATGATCATCAATGGTTTATTGGCGACTATGTGATTCATCAAAGTGAATATATAAGGGATTTACTAAAAACTTGAGCATGTTAGCATTTTGAAATAAGGATCATGCAATTCAAAATCCTCACAAAATGCACTTGGGGAAGGCATTCATTTAGGCTCCACACTCAAGTATTCTAAATTTCCGAATTTCATGTTGGGGGGTGGGGGTTATATTTCTTATTCATTGAATATTGTGTGCGTTGTTGGCATCATTGGTAAAGTCTAAAAGTCAATGATTACATCGTTAAATGTCACGCAATTGTATTATTTTTCTAACGTGCTCAAACAAAAGAGAAACAAATGACTTCAACTTGTTTGGAAAATTTAGGGCATGGTGTCATGTAAGTAGGGGTTAAGTATTAGTTTTAGCATAAAGTTACGTTGTAAAAATGCATTAGTTGTATAAATGGTTAGTCTTGTAGAATACCGCATTTGATGTAGCACCTAAGGGTACTCCAAAGTGTCTTCAAATAACTAATGCCCGCTAAGGGGTTAGAGTTAGGGTTTAGGATTTAGGGTTCCCCGTAACCCTATTTCCGTTGGTGCCCTAATCCTGTGGGCACCCAATTCCCGAGGCAAACAAAACCCCAGCCGCCACAGCTTCTCCTCCTTTCTCTCTCTCTCCGCGCCAAGCATTCGCTCCGCGTGTCTCTTGGAAGCGCCGCCTCTCCTGAAGCGCCGCTTTCACGAAGCGCCGCTTTCGCGAAGCGCCGTGGCTATTCAGTGCGGCATTTGATTCCTTCTCTCTCTCCCGCCTAGTGTTTCTTCTCCTTCCCTCCCTTCTCTTGCTCTTAATCTTAGAAGCTAGGAGGTGTTTCCAATAGAACAGAAACCTACGGAGGAAGTTAGTCGAAGATTGTTGAAGGGTTTTCGAGCATTGTGTGGGAGCTTTAGCGAGTGCTTGCGAAGTTCATGTGTTTGTAGATTATTTCTCTTTTGGAGTTTGTATTGTATTTGGAGTGCTTGTGAGATTCAGGAGTTCTATAAGATAATCAGGAGGTGTTTGAGACATATAGAAGTGATTTGAGAGCTTCAGTTGTTGTTGGAGTGATTCAGTTGTTGTTTGAGAGATTCAGCTGTTGTTTTGAAAGATTCAGCTATTGTTTTGAGAGATTCAGTTGTTGTTTGAGAGATTCAAAAGTGCGTTGAAAGCCTCAGGAGTTGTATGAGAGATTCAGGCTTTATTTGAGAGAAGTAAGAATTATTTGAAAGCTTTAGTAGTTGTTTGGGAGTTTAGCGTGTGTCCGAATCACATTCAGCTGTTTGTGTGTTACTGGACGAAGAACACCAGCTCTACTCCATAGTTTTTGCAACAACAGCTTTAAAAGGTAATATCTTTTGTTATACCCAACATATATTAATTAATTCATGGTGCTGTAGCATACACAACGCATAAGCATTGTATATACTCTGTGCCAACCTTTAAAATATATATTAAATAGAACAGTTTGGGGAGACGACCCAAACACGTCCTGCTGTTTGGGTCGGTCGACCTAAACCCAGCCTCCTATTTGGAACGCTCGACCCAAAAACATCCTCATGTTTGGGTCGCTCGACCCAAACACGGCATGATGTTTGGGTCGCTCGACCCAAACCCAGCCTAATGTTTGGGTCGCTCGACCCAAACCCGTCATGATGATTGGGTCGCTCGACCCAAACCCAGCCTGATGTTTGGGTCGGTCGACCTTAACCCAGCCTCCTATTTGGTACGCTCGGCCATAACACATCATCATGTTTGGGTCGCTCGACCTAAACCAATCTTCATATTTGGTACGCTCGGCCCAAACACATCATCATGTTTGGGTCGGTCGACCCAAACCCAACCTCTAAATTATTATCTTATCAATAAATCCATGATGTTAAACCAGGGTTGTCTATCCCGACGTCATGACGGTGTCGTGTCGTCATGTCGTGTCGTGACGGACCCCTCCGTCACGACACAATAGGGTCCACGTAGGGTCAACCTAGGGGGAAGCTAGTAGGGTGGGTAAAATACTTACCTTCTTGCCAAGGTGGCGTCCTATGTGGCAGAAAAGGCCGACGTGGATGGGGATATGCCTAGCGCCAGGTAAACCATTTTACCATTATGTTTATCATTCTGTTAAAATCAAAGTAATAAAATCTGAGTAAGGAGGGTGTGGGGCGGACGGGGGACGAGGGTGGGGCGGACGGGGAATGTGGGGAAACAATTACTAGCCCTCGTCTGCCCACCCCGTCCGCCCCCCGTTCCCGTTCCCCCCCGTCCGCCCCCATTCCCACCCCGTCCGCCCCCGTTCCCCCCCCGTCCGCCCCCGTTCCCCCCCCGTCCGCCCCCGTTCCCACCCCCGTCCGCCCCCGTTCCCACCCCCGTCCGCCCCCGTTCCCACCCCCGTCCGCCCCCCGTTCCCCCCCGTTCCCCCCCCCCCGTCCGCCCCCCGTTCCCCCCCGTCCGCCCCCGTCCGCCCCCGTTCCCACCCGTCCGCCCCCGTTCCCCCCGTCCGGCCCCCGTTCCCAACCATCGGGAACGTGTTCCCCGTCGTCCGCCCCAATTTGACCCCTTCACCTTTGAAGGGCCCTAGCAGCCTTATTTTTCATCCGTTTGTTGCGTTTGAGGACATTTTCGGCATCTACATTTCATGAGGATGTCAAAAATGTCCTCAAAATCAACATTTGGATCAAAAATAAGGCTGCTAGAGCCTCCCAAACCTCCCGTCCGCCCCCCCGTCCGCCCCCCCGTCCGCCCCCGTCCGCCTCCAAGTTTGGGAGGCCCTAGCAGCCTTATTTTTCATCCGTTTGTTGCGTTTGAGGACATTTTCGGCATCTACATTTCATGAGGATGTCAAAAATGTCCTCAAAATTAACATTTGGATCAAAAATGAGACTGCTAGAGCCTCCCAAACCTCCCGTCCGCCCCCGTCCGCCTCCAAGTTTGGGAGGCTCTAGCAGCCTCATTTTTCATCTGTTTATTGCGTTTGAGGACATTTTCGGCATCTACATTCATGAGGATGTCAAAAATGTCCTTAAAATAAACATTTGGATCCAAAATGAGGCTCCTAGAGCCTCCCAAGTGGTCAAAGCCTCTTATATAATTCTTATCCTCGCTTGGTCAATTCAAGTGGTCAAAGCCTCGCAATACAAAATGATATTTGTATTGAAAATTGGCACCATGGAGAACCATACATGGGCCACAGTCACGGGGTGGGAGGTGGCATCGGTTCAGTCGCTTGGTGACTACGTGGACGTCATCCTAGAGAACTCCGCGGTGCAGAATGTCCATATGTTCATGCACCAGTTCTCCGAGCCGTTCGACGCAATCTACGTAAAGGAGTCCTGCGTTGAGCCAGACGTCATCAAACCGGAGTCGATATTTATCGATAGCAGTATATCGAACACCAAGGTCTCTAGCCGGTTTACAAAATTAAAACATGCAATCACCGTGCTGAATAAGGCCATTCAGAGCAAAACAAAAAGTCAGCAACCTGCGAGGCGGAAAGCAACCACTGAGGAGGGTGCAGGGTCGTCAAGGCCTCAAACGGTGAGGAAGCCGCGACCAGTACTGTTTGACTCAAGACGGACGACTCCCTCAGAGACACCGGCAAATAGCGAGACGCCTACGCCTTCTGCCAGCCGCCAAACAACACCATCGAAAAGGGCGAGAGAGTCATCTGTGATGACCGAGGAGCCAGTTTCACCTGAGCTTCGCATGCCAAAGTCCGGGCAAGAGGTGGATGCGGGGGAGATCCAGAAAATCGTGAACAATTTCACGTCCAAGTGCTCCCACTGTTTCTTCATGGGTAGAGATTTCAAGTTCGATGTCAACATCAGCCAGTGCCATCTAGCGCCACCAGAAAAGTGCGTCCGGGCAAAAGAAGACGCCTACGTCGATTGGATAATCGCGCAGATCGTCAGCGAACAATTCAAAGACGACAGACAAACAATTGTAGTCATGCCCCAGGGACAGAAGAAAATGCCTACCCCTGAAATGTGGCCTACAATTCAAAAAGGCGATTTTTGGCTGATAGACGGCCAGCACAGTGTGGAGGCATCAAAGAAAATCCAACTGATGACCGAGTGGGATGATCCCAACCATCAGAAGGAAAAGCTGAAGGTCTGGAAGGCATTGGTGGTGTGGTCCGACGACGAGACCAGGCTCAGCGACATCTCCCGATACTTCAACATGGGGAACAAGAAGAGGGCCTACCAAGCTTCCTGGATAAGGAATATCATGGCCTCACGGGAGGTGTGGGAGTTCTATGGCAGGCCTCCCAAAGAGAGGGAGAACGCCAAGAACAAGAATCCAAAGTGGGAGGTGAGTATTGTTTGGGTCGATCGACCCAAACTCTTGTTTGCAGCCTCGTTTTTTAGTTTGGGTCGATCGACCCAAACTCTTGTTGCAGTTATTGTTCATGATATGTTTTAGAAATCACATGTACATATCTAACACGCATTCAAATGGTTTGTTTTGTTGAAATGCAGGATTTCAAATACCAGATGATAAATAAATTCTCCTCAATTGACAATGCTAGTCAAAAGCAGAAGAAATACAACGATCTAAGAGGGGAAATTTATTTAATCACAGCTTCCGATTTCGTTTGGATGAAATGGAGGAGTGTATTTGAAAAGCATGAGGCGGGTGAGCTAATCGACCCCGACACTGGCATGCTCTTCAACCAGGCATCGCGCTTCAAGCAGATGAAGCCTCTCGTGAGGGAGTTCTTCAGAACTCTTCAAGGGCTGTCGGAGGCAGAGATGGGGAAGGCGGCATCCCACATCCTGCACATGCAGCCGACGGTGAAGAGATGCTGGGTCCACCCGAAGATCGTCTTCAGCAAGCCCAAATGCTTCGTCCCTTCATGCTACACCATGAAGGAATGGCCAGAGAACAGGAAGAAGAAGACGACCATCGTCCAGGAGCTGCACAAGCTAGTTCCTGAGAAGAAGCTCATCGTGGATGGAGAGGTTCACGAGGTGCACTGGAGGGCATTCAAAGCCGAGTATAAGTTCACCAGTGCGTCCATGGCGGCACTCATGAGGGAGGCGGGAGACGACTTCCTCAGGTCGAAGCTCGTGAAAGGGGGGAAGAACCGGGCGCTTCCCGAGCACTCCGCGCGTGCCTTCTCCAACTTCGTAAAGGAGAAGCAGATCGTCAGTTTCGAGGGCGACGCGGATTTCAACTTGGTCACCCTCGACCTTCTCCAGATCCAAGGCTGGCCGGGGTCTGATGCCAGGAAGGCCATCAGGACGAAAGCCGGGGACCGCTTCCCCTTCGGAATGATAGACTTCAGGAACATCCCTGGAAGCTCATTGGAGGGGACAATGAGCACCCCGTTTTATGAGCCATTCCTGTCAAAGTTCGTGGACTACAACAGCCCCAAATTCCGGAAGGTCGACATCTGGTTGTGGATTGTCGAGGACAGGAGGGCGGAGCAGGTGTACGGGATCGTGCGGAAATTACAGCCAGAGTACGCCGTCTCGAAATCGCACTACGTTGCTGCACCGGCGGAGGGGGCGTACAACACCTTGAAAGACAAGAAGACGAAGGTCGTCAACGTGTTGTGCTTGTACTTCGTGTACAAAGCTGAGCTGCTGAAGGTGCCAAACCATCCCATAGCCCGGATGGAAAAACTTTTCCAAGTCCCAGAAGGGTTGGGTACCAGCAGGAGCTTGTACGACGAGGCGAAGTACGCCAACTACCCCGCGGATGAGCTGCGGATGGAGTTCTACCTGCGGATGATGAGAACCCTCACGAAGAGAGGGGACTGCATCTTCAACGTCTTCGGGGGCTCCAAACCAATTTTTTCTGCTATGGTAAGTAGCTTTAAATAAATTGTCGACAGTTTGGGTCGAGCGACCCAAACTACACACTGCCTGCTCAGAGTGGAGCAACCTAATCTACACAAAGCCAAGTTTGGGTCGAGCGACCCAAACTAGGCATTGTGTAGGTTGGGTTGCTCCATCCAGACAAGGCAGTGTGTAGTCTGGGTTGCTTTGTGTAGTCTGGGTCGCTCGACCCAGACTACACACTGGCTGGTTTGAGTGGAGCAACGCAATCTACACAAAACCTACTTTGGGTCGAGCGACCCAAACTAGGCATTGTGTAGGTTGGGTTGCTCCATCCAGACTAGTCAGTGTGTAGTCTGGATCGAGCGACCCCCAGACTAGACACTGCCTGGTCTGAGTGGAGCAACCCAATCTACACAAAGCCTACTTTGGGTCGAGCGACCCAAACTAGGCATTGTGTAAGTTGGGTTGCTCCATCCAGACCAGGCAGTGTGTAGTCTGGGTTGCTTTGTGTACTCTGGGTCGAGCAACCCAGACTACACACTGACTGCAGGGTTGTCTATCCCGCCGTTGTGACGGTGTCGTGCTGTCACGACGTGTCGTGTCGTGACGGACCCCTCCGTCACGACACAATAGGGTCCACGTAGGGTCAACATAGGGGGAGCCGACTAGGGTGGGTAAAATACTTACCTTCTTGCCAAGGTGGCGTCCTATGTGGCAGAAAACGTCGACGTGGATGTGCATATTTCCCCTGCCACGTAGACCATTTTGCCATTGTGTTTATCATTGTGTTAAAATCAAAGTAATAAAATATTACTAAGGAGGGTGTGGAGCGGACGGACGGGGGGGGGGGGTGGTGCGGACGGGGAAGGGGGGTGGAGCGGACGGACGGGGGAGGGGGGGTGGGGCGGACGGACGGGGGTGGAGCGGACGGGAGAGGGGGGGGGTGGGGTGGACGGAGGAGGGGAGGGGCGGACGGAGGAGGGGGATGGAACGGACGGGGGAGGGGGGTGGAGCGGACGGGAGAGCGGGGGGGGTGGGGCGGACGGACGGGGGTGGAGCGGACGGGGGAGGGGTGTGGAGCGGACGGACGGGGGGGTGGAGCGGACGGGGGAGGGGGGGTGGGGCGGACGGACGGGGGTGGAGCGGACGGGAGAGGGGGGGGGTGGGGCGGACGGAGGAGGGGAGGGGCGGACGGAGGAGGGGGATGGAGCGGACGGGGGAGGGGGGTGGAGCGGACGGGAGAGGGTTACGATTAGCGGACGGGTGGGGAACGGATAGCTAATCGTTCGGTCTTTCATCCGTTCCCCCCCGTCCGGTCCACGTTCCCCATCCGTCCGCCCCGTTCCCCTCCCGTCCGCGCCACGTTCCCTCCGTCCGCTCCTCGTTCCCCACCGTCCGCTTCTCGTTCCCACCCGTCCGCTCAGCGTTCCCACCCGTCCGCTCAGCGTTCCCCACCCGTCCGCTCAGCGTTCCCCACCCGTCCGCCCCGCGTTCCCTCCCGTCCGCTACCCTCCGTCCGCCACACGTTCCCCACCGTCCGCTCCTCGTTCCCTCCCGTCCGCCCCACGTTCCCCTCCCGTCCGCACGCGTTCCCTCACGTCCGCTCCACGTTCCCTCCGTCCGCCACATGTTCCCCATCGTCCGTACCCCGTTCCCATCCTGTCCGCACCCGTTCCCTCCCGTCCGCCCCGCGTTCCCCCCGTCCGCCCCGCGTTCCCCCCGTCCGCCCCGCGTTCCCCCCGTCCGCCCCGCGTTCCCTCCGTCCGCTCGGAGTTCCCCTACGTCCGCTCCGCGTTCCCTCCCGTCCGCTTTCCGATCCCTTCCGTCCGCCCGCGTTCCCTATCGAGTTCCCTTCACGTCCGCTCCACGTTCCTTCCGTCCGCCACGTTCCCTCCGTCCGCCCGTTCCCCTCCCGTCCGCGCCTCGTTCCCTCCCGTCCGCCCGAGTTCCCTATCGCGTTCCCCACCCGTCTGCTCCTCGTTCCCTCCGTCCGCCCCCACGTTCCCTCTGTCCGCCCCCTAGTTCCCGCCCGTCCGCCCCTAGTTCCCACATTCCCCATACGTCGTTTTCGTACCCTAAACCCTAATTCCGACCGGGATCCCATAATGATTGGGCTCCTCGTTGCCTATATAAAGCCGTGAGGCTTTAGTTCCTACCACTTTCCTCTCCTCCCACCACATAGGGACCCGAGACCTTGTTGCGTCCCAAAGGACAGCATCACCGCGCGGGTCTCAAGGGGTTTGGGAGGGCAGGGCAAATTGTGGGGGAACCCTCGCAATTTTTTTTTCAGATTCACTCACTCCCGTGATTTTTATCACTAGAGATTTTCACACTCACTTATTCACGTGATTTTTATCACAACTCATTTTCAGATTCACTCACTCACGTGATTTTTATCACGATGGAGGGGGAGGGCATTGCTCCTTACGAGAACGAGGATTCGAGGGTGCACCGTGCTTGGCTCGTAGGCAATGCATCGGCGAATACTGCCGAGGGTACAGGAAGCGATCCCGGAAGTGGAAGTACTGCAGCACGTCCACCACGTCCAGATCCCTTTCAGTTTGACGAAGAGTTCTTGGCTGTTGGTCATTCGGGAGGCAACCAAACACGGGGAAGCCGTGGAACACGTGGGAATCGGGGAAACAGTGGACATAGAGGGAGAACTGGAAGGGGACCAAGCTCAGGCAGTTCCACAGAAATACATGCACCGGCTCGTTCGGAGAACGTGCCACCACAATCTCCGACACGGCGGACATCAAGACCGGAGAGCCCTGCACGTGATGTACCTCAGGGTTCGGAGCAGACTGAAAAACGGGGATTAAAACGCCCAGCAGTTTCGGAAGGGACGGAGGACGGGTCCGCGGCATCGGGTTCGCAATCAAAGAAAAGGAAACATAGAGGCAAACGCGACCCGCGGACCGATGAGGCTCGAAATCATTGCAGGATCGTGTTGTTGGATTGGTTTAGAAGTAACAGCATGGTTTATTTGGAGAAAAAATACCTCAATGATGGTACAAAGGGTTTAAAGTTGGCGAGGAACGAGTTGATGCTTATTCTCACGGAAGCCACGTCTAGACCGGAGTTTGAGGAAGCTAGGGGCATGAGCGATTGGAACACATGGATTGAAAAACAAGCTGTGGAAGCAATCTACAATCCAACGATGTCATATGAGGCTATGCATCCTGGAGAGGGAAGTAGTGGTGGGAGGAGGTCCGAGCTGTACATTAAGCTAGAGAATTGGAAAAGAGGCGTAATAGCAGCAAAAGGCACATCCGCCCGCAACCTTCCCGTTTTTATTGACAGGCAGCTGGCAGACAACATTGTCACTCAGGGCCGGCAGGGTGTCATATGGTTGCCTAGGAATGTGGAGATCAAACCCTTGGATAGGGAAATCTTCCAAGGGACCTTCGGAGTGGTGCGGAGAGTCACAATTCATGGAGCATCATTCATCCCTAACTGGATAGAGTGGGCTGGGAAGACCATGAAGGCCACGAATAGTCTGGAGAACCGAAAGGAGCATTCGGTTGAAGCATTGGCATGCCCAGTAGATCATCCTGGGATAATCAAGCTATAATACCTCCACCCGAAAACATACGAATCCTATTCGATGTGGTGGAATGGAGGCTCCTTGAAGAACATGAGGGTCTATGACCACCAAGTTCCGGAAACCCACGAGCGCACAATCCTTCAAATGCCTGGGGCAGACTTTGAAGCACGGAAACGGTTGGTTGTATATCGAAGGCATCGAGCTTATTTGGCATGGGCTCTAATGTGCATTGTGGATGTAGTGCACAAGCATGACGTGTTGCACAATGACCTTAATCCCAACAATGTCATGCTGCATTTCCCACAAGACCGTGAGAACACGGTTTTCATTGGTGTGTGTGATTGGGGGATGGCATCATGGGGAGATGAAGACGCACCCTCCAACTATGGAAAAGAATCAGTGGATGAGATGAACAAACACCGCATAAAATACAACTGTGCTGGTCCATAATTATTCCATGTACGAGGGCAACGTGGAACATCTACCTCTCCGGTGAGGATGGCTCGGAAACATAGGCACACGTTTCTCTCGGAGTCCTTCTCAGTGGGTGCTTTGGCAAAGAAGATTTATGCCAAGGATTCGACTTCCTCGTTGTTTCAGCTAAACAGTGATCCAAATGGCTTGAAGATGCGGTTTGAGATAGCATTGGATGCATTGACGAAGCCCAATCCAGCGGAAAGGTCAACCATCACACACGTAGTGAACATGTTGAAGTCGCCTCCATACAACATGGTTAACCCGACAATGTACTTCCGTGACACTGCAAAATAGTTTTTTTTTTGTTTTCTTTGCAGCAATTTTGGATCATACCAATTTTGTAACCGTTGGAGATGTAAATAAAGCCATCATTTTTTCATACACAACTTGTATATTGTATGAGGTTTATGGATCTTAGTGCAATGTTCATACTCCATGAGGATTTTTGCTTCATAATCGAGAAGAAGTCTATGGGAGACTAACCAAGGTTCTCGCCTCTCGTGAGGCCACATCATTCTTTCACATCGTTGTTATCACATCCATGTGCTAAGTTCAAGTTAACTATAGTTGTTCGTGATATGTCTTGCCAAAATGCAATTACCTATATTTATTCTAATTTTGGTATGCCACAAAATGTAGTCAACTATAGTTATATCTAGTTAACTAAAGTTGAGCACAATGTTGCAATAGTTATATCGGTTGTACACGTGATCCTAAATATCTTTAAATGTTCTTTCTTGTACTCCACACATATTGCACACATACTTCACAATTGCTTATATTTATATTTATATAATTCACAATCACTTGTTTTGGAAGTTTGGACATAGTCTCGGTTTTTTGGCTCTCAAAATTTCATATGAAGTCCAAAAAATGAGTTCTTGGTATCCATGGATAGGTAATGAAGTCCTCTACAAGAATATGCAATAAAAGTCCTCTACATAATAGTCTCCCCATCCACATAATAAAGTACACTAAAATAACAATAATCAACTAAGGGTAAACGTAAAGTGGTTAAAAAAAATTTCTCTTGGAACTGAGAAGTGGATGCATAGTTTCATATTGCTTTGTGCTTGTTTATCTCAACAGAAACTGTTCGGTTGGTGAATTAAAAATAAATAAATAAATCATAGAAGTGGTACAACATATTATACAAGTCATAACTTTATTATTGCGACAACGTTACAAATGCCCTTTATTAATCATATACATGAACAAACCATGCAAACTATAATATTCCACTTCATTCCGTCATCCCAACCTTATAGATGCTCCTGGCTTCCGGCGAGGCTCCATTTTTGGAAGAGGATTCGGCCGAAGTAAATCAAAATAGCTAATCGTTCGGTCTTTCATCCGTTCCTTCAATGGTAGCCGATGAGGCGACAATCCTCTCCTCTTCTTACGAATAGACATAGTCTTTGAAGATTCCCCCGCTACCTTGACTATTTCAATGTCGATTGAAGTCTCCTCCACATCCACATCCACATCCCCGGGCTTCTCCAAAATATCCGCACACAAATCAATTAGATCATTTAGATCTCCACCCACGCATTGTGTGTGGTCCTTCTCCACCGCATCGATCTCAAAGTTGTCTGCATATCGTCGTTGTTCCTCCGCCGCCCTTATCCTCCAAGCTTGTGTAGATTGTGAGAAGGGAGTCATGACATACTCATCACGAAATCGATCCCTAGCACTTCTCTCATCTCTCTCACGCTCGGGTGTTGCATTGAATGGAATATGGGGATCGTCTAAATTGTGTATCTCCTCATCGCATTCTACACCCTCAAACATGACTCTCCCCTTTCCCATCCTATCCATGATACTCTACCTTCGTTATATGTATGAGTCTCAATGATCTACTTATATATTGACCTCTAAGGACTTGATGACCATGACCAATAATTGATGTAATCCAATATGTAGGGGATCCAATTCTCGTTAGTAAGATAAAGTCAACGCAATCGGAATAAAAATAAAGTTGGTTAGGTTAAAAATGTACACTTTTGAAAAAATCTTCCGACATCCGCATTGGAAACCTCTTTGATACCTCTTTGAACTTTCCATATTTGATTAGTTATCCACTCATTTAACAAATCACCAATTTGTGCTTCAATCATAGTGGTTCATATGGTTTCATAACCAATGTCACCCATCCGAATGCACTTTCATTCAACAAATCATTAATTTGTGCTTCAACCTTAGTGGTTCATATGGTTTCATAACCAATGTCACCCATCCGAATGCACTTTCCTTCAATAAATCATTAATTTGTGCTTCAACCTTAGTGGTTCATATGGTTTCATAACCAATGTCACCCATCCGAATGCACTTTCCTTTAATAAATCATTAATTTGTGCTTCAACCTTAGTGGTTCATAAACCCTAAACCCTAAACCCTAAACCCCTAAACCCTAAACCCTACGTCATTCCAAATTACTACCACATATGTGCCATTGATTTGTTCTCACACTCATGTAGAAGTGTTTCCATACATGGTTTGAGGGTTTAGGTTCCTAGCTTTCCAACGAACCCACCTGCTTTTTTTTTCGATGCCTACATTTTTTTCATTATAATAATCAATCATTGACAAGATCTTGGCCGTTAGATTGGAGGGGTTATTTTGAGCAAGTAATAAAGTGGCATGCTCCTTTGAGTTTGGACTTTTGGGCTTGGCCTTTCGAGGCTTCACACTATGCCCAACTAAGGCTACCCTTACTATATTTTATTGGCTATTTAGGGTTCATTTCTTTGGACTCTCAACAAAGTTGGGCCGCTCAATCGCACTTTGATCCACTCCCGAGGGTTAACATTTATAGATGGTGACTATAGTGTCCGTTTTTTGGCTCTAAAAAATTCATATGAAGTCCAATTCATATGTGGTCGCAATTCTACGCTGTTCCCCTGCCGCCCCGTTCCCTCCCATCCGCTCCGCGTTCCCCACCCGTCCGCTAATCGTTCCATCTTTCATCCGTTCCCCCCCGTCCGGTCCACGTTCCCCACCCGTCCGCCGCGTTCCCCACCCGTCCGCCGCGTTCCCCTCCCGTTCGCGCCACGTTCCCTCCGTCCGCTCCTCGTTCCCCACCGTCCGCTCCTCGTTCCCACCCGTCCGCTCAGCGTTCCCCACCCGTCCGCTCAGCGTTCCCCACCCGTCCGCCCCGCGTTCCCTCCCGTCCGCTACCCTCCGTCCGCCACACGTTCCCCACCGTCCGCTCCTCGGGAACAGCGTAGAATAGCGTAGAATATGGGGCGGACGGATGGGAACGTTGGAGCGGAATGAGGGAACATGGAGCGGACGTAGGGGAACACAGAGCGGACGGGAGGGGAACAGGGGGCGGACGGGGGGAACGGTCGGAGGGGAGTGGACGGAGGGGAGCGGACGGGAGCGGACGGGAGGGAACACAGAGCGGACGGATGGGAACGTTGGAGCGGAATGAGGGAACATGGAGCGGACGTAGGGGAACACAGAGCGGACGGGAGGGGAACAGGGGGCGGACGGGGGGAACGGACGGCAGGGGAACGCGGAGCGGACGGAGGGAACACAGAGCGGACGGCAGGGGAACTCCAGAATCCATGGTAACCAAATTGGTCTCAGCACTCTTCACACGGATGTGATTTCCATATGCATACATAGACCGGTATGCAGTAGCTTTCATGGTAGGAGGTATGCTCAATTGAATGACCTCCTCTTCTATGTTCTCTCCATCGTTGATTGCTTTGGAAATGGCTGGTAATATCCAATTTTCATAAGGCGGCAACGGCCTCAACTCATCTGGATATTGCAACCTTGCCCTCCCTCCCCTCCTCCTATGACTATTCTGATAGTGCAATCGAGCTGTGCCTTGAGCTTCCACAGCGTCTTCGTACCTCCTGCCATCAAAAAGTTAGGTATAAAAGTCACGAGGGCATTTGATTTTGGCAATATTGTAAGAAATCACATATATGATAGGGTGTATTATATGATAGGGCCATTGTAGACCAAAATTAAACATGGCCTGACTATCTATATGTATACATATGAGATCTTACTTTTTCCAGGGTTGTAATGCGGCTGCATTTTTCAAGACAAACGAGTGTGCCCAATCCTTCAAGATAGCAGGCATAAGCCTGTCATGCCCCTCTCCTTCTGGCATTTCATCATACATCTTGGGATCTTCACGGTCATCCCATACTCGCGTCTTTGTGCTCTTGGAGTCTTTTATGTACTCTGTACAAAATCCGAGCGATTCTTCAATTGAGTACCCCTCAGCCATGCTCCCTTCCGGCCTTCCCCTATTTCGTACAAAATTCTTCAATGTCTTCATGTACCTTTCTATAGGGTACATCCATCTGGTGTGCACAGGACCACATAGGTCCAACTCCTCTACTAGGTGGTACATCAGATGTGTCATTATATTGAACAAAGAAGGCGGAAACTCTTTCTCAAGGATACACAATGTCATTGCAGCCTCTTCTCTTAGTTCTTTCATACTGCTTGGATCCAAGGTTTTGGCACAAATCCGTTGAAATACACGACTCAGGCGAATGATTGCAAGCCTTGGTCCCTTCGGCAGTATAGTGCGAACACATAAAGGTAGGACCTGTTGCATAAGAATGTGATAATCATGGGCTTTTAAGCCCTTCATTTTGTTAGTAACAGGGTGTATTCTTTTTTTCAAAGAACTTGAGTATGAAGAGGGGGCCTTCAACTCCTGTATTATACCCACAAATGTTTGTCGTTCATCCGCGGTCAACACATAAGGTGCAGGTGGTAGCTCTAGTTCTCCATTCCCCATGGGAATGGGCCACAAATTTGAGCGTATGTTCATAACAACCATATCTCTCCTTACAGCCACTATATCTTCTTCACCAAAAAGAATGTTCATTAAGTGCTCAACGAGATTTTTCTCGCAGTGCATCACGTCCAAAGTGTGACGAATAAGAAGATCCTGTAAAAACCATAATAAATTATCAATTATGTTACATACTTAGATTGTATACAAGCCTTCTTCATACTGCTATATTGGAATATGTTGGATCAATCTTTTAAAATGTTGCGCCATACATCTATACCATAATTAGTCTAAAAGCAAAACAATGCTATAGACTACACTAAACATTTGACTATAATGCGTCTTAAAATAATTTACAAGCTCATAATTGGTTTATTTGACAATCTTTAAGACTAGAGTATTTGTTGTGCATAAAGAGCAGAGTTTCAGATAAACGAACCTTCCAGTAAGGGAGTTTCCATAGAGCACACATTCTTTTCATTCCATGCTTGTGTACAGGGTCATTTATGGCTCCAGGTTTTCCCCCTTTAGCAATCCATTCATCCCGCTCTGTAGCATTTTTTATAATCTCGTCTGTCAAGAGTGCTCGTGGTTTTGTCCTCTTTTCTATCTTGCCATTGAACCAGCTTTTCTTTTTTCGGTAAGGATGTGGGCGAGCGAGTAGGCGTCTATGACCGGTATAGATCATTTTCCGCATAGGTTTCGAGTACCTTGCAATTGTATTTGGCCCGCAATTTGGACAAGCCTTGTAACCCTTGGTTACACACCCTGAAACAAGACCTAGGGCTGGGAAATCATGTATGGTCCACATCAAAACAGCTCGCAACAAGAAGCGATGGTTACCATTAATTGCAGCAACATCATATGCCCACACTCCTTGCCATAGCTGGAGAAATTCTTCAATGACAGGTGCTAAATAAACATCAAAGTTATGATCCTTAACCGCATCTTTCCCAGGAATGATGAGAGCCAACATGACGAAAAATCTTTTTGTCACAAGCCATGGAGGTAGATTATAGTTTAAAAGTACCACTGGCCATGTAGAATGTTTCAAGTTGAAATCACCAAATGGGTTCATCCCATCTGTAGCTAGACCCAATCGTATGTTACGGGTCTCAACAGCAAAATCCGGCCACATACTGTCAATGTGCTTCCAAGCCTTGGAATCTGCTACCGATCGCACCAAATTCTCATTTTCTGCACCTGTTTCAAGAGATCCTGTATCTTTTGGTCGATTATGTGCATGATGTTGCATAAGCCCAGCTATGGATTTGCAACGGTACATTCGTTTAAGTCTTGGGATCAAAGGGAAGTGGCGAAGTACTTTTCGCGGGACTGTGGACGACCCTTCCACATATCGGCTGCAATCGCACTTTGAGCATTTGTCAAGATCCTTGTGCTCCCCTCGATACAATATGCATCCATTTTCGCAAGCGTGTATAGAGTCATAGGACAATCCAAGGTTTCTTAGAAATTTTTTGGCTTCATATCTTGATTTCGGCAACAAATTGCCCGGCTCCAATATATCCTCAGAAAGGAGAGTTAATAACTCATCTACATGGCCATTCGTAGTACCATGCACTGTGCATGTATTAAGAATAAGCAACACAGCCTGTAAGAGCTTCACTTTACTCCCTGGATACAAAGGAGTGTTAGCCCACTTAAGTAATTCATCCAAATTGGGGTCCACCACAGGATCTCCTGAGTCCAATGTATGCCCATCCTTATCATTTTCCACCTCATCAGGGATGTCATCTTCGCGTGAGCTATTCCCATGGACTTCGTCATAGCGGATAAATGCTTCATTACACATGCGATGCAACTCAATTTCAGGATCTATGTTTTCATTGAATGAACCTGTACAAGGTGCTTGAATTCGATTGCCATGACGACCCAATGTATGGGGATATTCACGATTTGACAGTGAATAAGGATCACAACCCAATGGCGCCAACTCGGGATCCGGTCCCTGCCAAATTTTGAAATTAAATAATAAAGTGTAAAGATCTCAAGTCAACCAAGACAAAAATAAAATGTTTTGAAATTTATAGTAAAAAAAGGTTATTTGGTCCATTGCTAACCTCAAAGTCTCAAAAATTTACTTTATAGTATGCAAATAGTTCTTCTCCTGCTTTGATAGGCCTAGTTGACCTAGTCATTACATATCCCCATTCTTTCTTGTTCCATGGTCTAGGATCCACATCATGATATTCCCAAATGACATTCTCAATCTCCTCACGCCTATCAATAGAGCTATTGATATAGCCTGCAACATTCCCTTTTTCCACATCCCCATCAATGTAAAATGTTTTTTCCGCATTCAATGCATAGCATTTTACTCTTGGAAAATAACCTTGCATCTTCTTGTATTGGTTGGTTGTGTAGCAAGGCCCCGTAAATGGAATCAATTCTTCTTCTGCTTCCAAATTTTGAAGTGTAAATAGACCCCAACCCATGTACGGAAATGTGGATATTCTAATTTCCCATTGACGGTTCCACCATGTGAAGGGGGTCATCCGTGGGATTGGTAGAGTAGGCCATTGGCCATAGTTCTTCCCCACGTCAAAATTGACCAATTGGGTTATGGCCTTAGGCACAAATGAAGCTGACATTTCTTGCTTGGGAAAGCCTTCCCTAAGGAAAGCCTTTAATGCCAAGCTCATTGATTTTTTCACTTGTGGGCGATGTTTATCCTACACCATATATAAATGCAAAACATCAAGCTTTGATGTCCATGTTATCTACATTATGTTGCAAACAATGAAATTGATCCAACTATCAACATTGCATGAATAAATAAAAACTCACCAGAATCGATTGTGTGAAGAATTCGTCACGCTTGAACTTTCGGAGATGTGCTCGTATCGTCGTTCGGTTGAGCACTTGAGAACCATGACATTTGTTGCATGGACAACGATATTCATGCAGCTTAAGACGATTTGCTTGTAGTTCTTCTCTAGCACAAAGGGCAGCCTCCATGGTGTTGGGATCAAGTTCCCCTTCCACCATGTTTGCTGTAACAATTATTAGATAATACCATAATAATTATATTGATACATTATGCTAATATACATATTAGTATGCCACAAAATTAATTAAAACACTATTTTCCATGTAGGATATTGCAATACATAGGTCTTTGCCATGTAGACTAAGGTTAGTCAATAGGTGCTTAATTGACTACATAAGTCACAGAGGTGCTTATAAATATATTTTTATTGACTGGATGTCACATATTATGAGTCAAAAGGTAAATTATTGACTACATAGGGTATTTAAAATTTGAAATTCAAAAAGTGACCTAAAACGCGCCCTTCACATGCACGATTTTTGTGGTTCGACGTTGTCAACTCATCCAACCCAGTTTGTGCGTTAGGTCATTGGCTATGGCAGAAGGTGAGGAAGTTCAGGCTTATGAGCATCTGAGAAGGCAAAAGATTGCAAAGAACAATGCATTTCTTGCATCATTGAATCTTCCCACGTTGGAGAAGTCCAGGTGCGTGTCTCCCTAGGGCGACCAATTTTAGTACTTACTTGTAGGAGACAGTTAGGATGAGTGTCGCGCCGAGTTTTGCGCTGATGGCTGAGGGTTAGGATGAGTGTTTTGCTTCTTTGCGCTGCCTCTTGAAGTTCTTTGGAATGATTTCTGCTCTTGCCTCAAACCCTTGCCTGCCTTGCCTGATTGTATGTCCTCAAACCATGTCCACCCTTACTATTTCCTTGTCTGATTGTATGTCCTCAAACCCTTGCCTGCCTTGCCTGATTGTATGTTCAACTCTTGTTTGAGATGATTTCTGGTTTGTCTTGTTGAAACCCTAGCCCTTGCCTCAAACCCTTGTCTCAAACCCTTGACTCAAAACCCACAATCTAAAACCCTTAGACTCAAACCCTTGCTTGCTTGAGTTGTCTTGTTGAAACTCAAACCCTTGTCTGAAACCCTCAAACTACCACTTAGAAACCTTCAGTAGGAAACCCTCACTTACAAACCCTTGCCTGTATGTCCAACTCTTGCCTGCCTTGCCTGCCTTGAGATGATTTCTGAGATGATTTCTGAAACTATTGTTTGAGATGATTTCTGTTGTCTTGTTGAAACTCAAACCCTTGTCTGAAACCCTCAAACTACCACTTAGAAACTTTGTCTCAAACCCTTGCTCAAACCCTTGTCTCAAACCACTTCAGATCTCAAACCCTTGCTTGCTTGAGATGATTTCTGATGATGTCTCAAACCCTTGTCTAAAACCCTTAGACTCAAACCCTTGCTTCCTTGAGATGATTTCTGAGATGATTTCTGAAACTATTGTTTGAGATGATTTCTGTTGTCTTGTTGAAACTCAAACCCTTGTCTGAAACCCTCAAACTACCACTTAGAAACTTTGTCTCAAACCCTTGCTCAAACCCTTGTCTCAAACCACTTCAGATCTCAAACCCTTGCTTGCTTGAGATGATTTCTGATGATGTCTCAAACCCTTGTCTAAAACCCTTAGACTCAAACCCTTGCTTCCTTGAGATGATTTCTGAGATGATTTCTGAAACTATTGTTTGAGATGATTTCTGCTGTCTTGTTGAAACTCAAACCCTTGTCTGAAACCCTCAAACTACCACTTAGAAACCTTCAGTAGGAAACCCTCACTTACAAACTCTCACTAGGAAACCCACAATTGTCCACCCTTACTGTTCCTCACTGCATTCTTGGATTCTTGCATTCCTCAATTCTTGCATCCGATTCTTGTATCCGATTCTTGCATTCCTTGCTTCACTTGCTTCACTTGCAATACATCTTGCATTTCTTGCTTCACTTGCAATACATCCTTGCATTCCTTGTTTCACTTGTTTCACTGGCCTTTCCCGCCTCCATAGAACCATGTTCCCGCCTTTTTTTTCAGAACATGGTTCTTAGTTCCTAAACCCTAATATCCCCCCTCCCCAAACCCAACATTATGACTTGTAAGCTCTTCCGGACTACTAACTACTAACTTATGTATGTAACTAACTAACTTAGCTGCACTCTGATGTTCATGAGGTAATGAGTGAATTTGTTGCCCAATGAGAACATTCGAGTTTTTTTAATTAATGGGCCGTCTGGTAATTAATGAGGATTTGCCTTTGCTGATGCCTTTGAGCATTATGATGTACCTTGACCTTATCTCAGCCTTTCCATTTGAGCTCATACCCAACTCTGATTCACAATGAGGCATGTTTAAAGACTTTAGAGCTTGCTAAAGTCTTTCTAATGTGAATATTTGTCTTTCTGATTCACAATGGGGCATGCAATGGACACTAACGATCTTATCAGAAGATTGGCTAACATATCAGATTTTGACCAACAACATGTCTTCTTGGCATTGAGTAGGTTTCCTTCTATTCATCAACCAATCCTTCAGAAAGCCACCTCAGACCTTGTGAGTACCTTTGAACTACAACAAACCTTACCTCGATCAGAGGGTGCTATTGAAGGACTATACACGACTAGACGGAGTAGGCGCTTGAAGGCAAATAGAAATAAGACCAGTGCGTTGATAGAATCTTCAGAAGACGACAAGAGCAAAGACAAAGATTTTGAAGGAGATCTAGAGAGTTCTAGTAGCTCTACAGAGGATACATCTCCAGCTCCATCTCCTCCTCCCAAGAAAAAGGTACATTCTAAACCTTAATTTTGTGGCAGACATTAACATTAATTTTGTGACATCATGTGTAACATTTAACAAGTTCAATCAATTTCGACAGAACGAGCATCCAATATTTAGCATCCTCCAAAGAGGTTATGACTTGTTAGTTAAAGAGGCCCAACTTTTATTCATGGATTGTATTCATTTCAATCCATCCCAAATTTGCTCTCAGGATCAGGGAGTTAATATTTACGAGTGGTTGAGGATCATACACCAAGTAGAGGATATAGTCATCTTGGATGGGGTAAAAATTTAGAGCCTTGTCTATCAAATCGTATATCTTTATCTAACATAGATTTTCATGCAGAATGTGAGGGACATCTAATGGTTTTAATAACCTGTAACAACCTCATCAAGTTGATTGGATACTCATTGACTTTTGGTGAATTGGTGACAAAGGCACACATTACAATTGCGTGCATTTCTTTGCAAAGAAGAATGTCAAAGTTCCCAAGGTCCTTTGTCTTGCTTGAAATTGCTCCATAGTAGAGAAGAATAATTTTGTGGTTCATTAGATTACTCTGGAAGTCTAACTATCACATGTTGATATCGTGAATATTGCAGTTGAAAGGTCTGAAGCCATGTCTCGCATTGAGGGTGTTGGTGATGATCTGCGCAGTGTCATTGTTCATGAGTACTAGTATTTGAGTGGTGTGTGGTTGAATGAACTATCTATTGAGCAGTTGTATGTGATTTGTAGGAGGAGCTTCTGCACGTTTGGAAAAAGAGGAGCAAAGTGAAGAATCCTAGAGGAAAAATGGCACCCAACAAAAGAAAATCACATGTGGTTGATGAAGATGAAGATGACATGTGGTTGGGAGAATTCGAGCTCGATGAGGACGACAATGAGGAATTTGCTGAGGCCCAACCCCCTCAACCCCTTCCACAGGTATGCGCCTTCACTTTCAACTAATGTTTTGAACATATCGAAGGTATTAGCTGTATTTGAGTTATTAGCTGTCAATTAGCTGTATTTGAGTTATATTAACAATCTGTATTATAACTATGTTTGAGTAGATGCAACAAGTGCAGCCTCCCCCACAACTTCTGCCCCAGCTTCAACTTCAAAATCTTCAAAATCCACAATTGTCGTATCTACTTCAAGCATTGGGACAACAACCTACACCCCAACATATAGCATACCCTAGTGTTGGCCACACTCAAGGCAATGTCCTAGGAGCCTTGTTGGCCGGGTTATTAAATCAGGTATGTTTCTATATTCTCTTGCTTAAGTAATTGTAAATGATGTTTGCTTAAATATGAGAGTGACCTCTCAGATTCGTATTCATTTAGATGTGGAGAAAGCCATTGCAGGTATATATTACCCTGTTTTTAACCTTCTTGCTTCATGTTGTTCTTCCACATGTTGTGCTTCATGTTGTTCTTCCACATGTTGTTCTTCCACATGTTGTTCTTCCACATGTTGTGCTTCATGTTGTTCTTGCTTCATGTTGTTCTTCCACCAAGTAGAGGACTCTTAGGCTGTCAGTCATAAGATACTTATTGTAAATGATGTTTGCTTAAATAATTGTAAATTTCTTTGACCTACTTCATCTACAGTAAATAGGCTGCATGAGTAAATAGGCTACAGTAAATAGGCACCAACTTAATGAGTTATTGATTTTTGTAGGCACCAGCTCCAGCCATACCTACACCAACCATGCCAAACATTCAATTTGGCCATGACGAGGATGAGGATTTTAGAATTCGCATACCTGGGGAGTCGTCGGCAGAACGAATTGTTAGGTTGAGAAATCGGAGGCGAAAAATTGAAGCAGATGCACGAGCTGAAGCAATCCTGCGAAAAACATCAGGGCAAAAACCATATTGGGTGAAATGTGATGTTAAAGGATTCCCCACAGGTTCTAGGTTGTATTTGTGGGGATCAGCACTTCGGGGGTATTCCCATGCATTGGATTGCAGCATCGTTGACTTGAACAAACAACCTCACACTGCAATTGAAGCCATCAGGCGTCGACTGGATGAGGCATGGGAGTATGTAGACTACAAGCTCCATGATCATGCATTTGAGAAGCATTTGAAGCAGATTTTGAAGAACAAGCGACATCTCCTAAAGAATCGCATTGAGGCTAATAAGGAGAGGCCGAAGACCTGCACTCCAGAGCATTGGGAGAACATGAAGGTTTTAATTAAACATCCAGAAAAAATAGCTGAGGCTGAGAGGTTGAAGAATGTACGAGGATGCAATCAAACATCATCAGCTCGTGGAGAAGAATCCATTCGAGAGCGTTTGGTATGTGAGAGCGTTTGGTATGCTATAATTTGTTGATTTGTTGAACATTTTTATTTGGACAATACTTCTAATTTTGTGACATTGTAGGAGGAGGAGCTTGGGAGGATACCAACAAATGACGAAGTCAATGATGAAATGAAGAGGTTGAGGGCAACCAAAAAACAGAAAACAACTGCCTCAGGGATCTCTACAATCTTGCGGGTTCTCTTCTTTTCTCTTACTTGTTTTTTCAGTGATTCTTTTCTCTTACTTGTTTCAGTGATTCTTTTCTCTTACTTGCATATATACAATATATACAATATATACATATTCAATATATACAGATTGTATACAGATTACAGATTGTATACAGATTGCATATATACATATATACTGATTGCATATATACAGATTGTTTCTACAGATAGCTGTAAAGTAATATATACAGATTGTTTCTACAGATAGCTGATAAAGTAATATATACAGATTGTTTCTACAGATAGCTGTAAAGTAATATGTACAGATTTCAACTAATATATACAAATTGTTTCTACAGATAGCTGTAAAGTTTCTAAAGTTTCTACAGATAGCTAAACTAGGGGTTTCTAAACTAGGGGTTTCTAAAGTTTCTACAGATAGCTGTAAAGTTTCTAAAGTTTCTACAGATAGTAAACTAGGGGTTTGATGCTTGAGTTCAGATATGCTTGATATGCTTGAGTTCAGATATGCTTGATATGCTTGAGTCCATAATTTGAGCTTCTGACTTAGGAGGAGCTTTTGACTTGCAGGAGGTAAATTCAGGGGTTGGTGGAGGTGAAGGGGCCTCAAATATGGTTTCAGGATATGCTCATGACCCTACTAATCTAGCATTAGAAGGAAGGATCTCAAAAATGGAGAGTAAAATGGATGAGATGCATGCAATGTTTACTGCTTTTCTAAAGTCAGCAACCCCTAACCCACCTACTATTGTTGTCTCACCTACTAAGATTGTGGATGCCCGGGCCATTGAAGTCCAAGAAGATACCCAACAAGTGGATTTCACAAATGAGGCACCCATCATACAGGTGGACCTTGAGGCAAGAGAGAAGGTGTGTGATGCTTAGGTCCTTTTTCAGAACCACTTTTGCTTCAAAGGGTTCAGTAGAAAACTATATTTCTATTGTTAACTAGTAGTAGTAGCCCGAGTATTATATTCTTTGGTAACTTCAGACTTATTGCATATACTTGTATTTTTTCAAGCATGTTTTTTAAGTTCAGCATGTTTTTTAAGTTCAGCATGGGTTCAGCATGCTTTTTGAGGGTTCAGCATGCTTTTTAAGGGTTCAACATGTTGTTTAAGGGTTCAGCATGATGTTTAAGGGTTGAACATGATGTTTAAGGGTTCAGCATGATGTTTAAGGGTTCAACATGTTGTTTAAGGGTTCAGCATAAGGGTTCAGCATGATTGAGCTATATATTGAGCAGTTGTATGTGATTTTTCTTTTAACACTTAGTGATGAATGGGTTCAGCATGCATTTTGGTTCAGCACTTAGTCATGAATGGCGTCAACATGTTTTTAAGGGTTCAGCATGTTTTTTAAGGGTTGAGCATTTAGTCATGAATGGTCTTTTCTTCTTAACACTTAGTGATGAATGGGTTCAGCATGCTTTTTGGTTCAGCACTTAGTGATGAATGGGTTCAGGTTTCCACTTTTGTTGGGTTCAGGTGTCCACTTTTGTTGTTAAGGGTTCAGCTATCAACTTTTGTTGTTAAGGGTCCTACTGTCCACTTTTATTGTTAAGGGTTCAGCATGTTGTTAAGGGTTCAACATAGACCTGAGGTAGTCAATTGTTTGGTTGGTGACTAGAGGTAGTCAAATGTTTGGTTGGTGACTAGAGGTAGTCATTTGTTTGGTTGGTGACTATCAAATAATAGACTTGAGGTAGTCAATTGTTTGGTTGGTGACTAGCAAATAGTAGACTTGAGGTAGTCAATTGTTTGGTTGGTGAGTAGCAAAAATTAGACTTGAAGTAGTCAATTGTTTGGTTGGTGACTAGCAAACTCTATGGTACGAGCACATATATGAACCCTATATATGCTAAGATACTTTTAATATTGGAATATGTGCGCAGGAAGCTTCAGAGGCTATGACTGTGTTGGGCATTGCTACAGCAGCAAACAACAATGGGCCACAAGTTTTGAGCAACAATCCTAGCCCTACACAAAGCGGGATTGGACAATCTTCAAAGAGAACCACATGAGGCAAAGCATCTTCTAGTAAAGTAGGAGGTAGTCGGAGCTCACCAAAAAAAAAAACTACACAACCTCCAAAGCCTGCAATTGTGAAGGAGGTGAGAGAAGATGATTCCTCCCATCACCCTATGATTCGAACAAGGTCAGCTTCCAAAAAGTTCTTGGTGGTTTTTGAGGTGGAACATGTTCTTTGTAAGATTTTGGGTGATGAACGAAGGGATTTGGAAAGCCTGTGTGAGAATTATGAGAAGGTTCAAGGTAGTATCGTGGCTTTGCGGTGGTCAAGCAATCAACTCATCAAAGATTGTATGTCCAAGTTTTTGGTTGCGTTTTACTCGTCCCTTCTATATGATATGATGTCTGGGATTATGGATATTTTATTGCGTGGCGTATCTGAGAGACCTCTTTTCACTTGGAGTAGGGTAGATTGTGTACAAACTAAAGTTTCCCACCCTGAAAACCCGGAGACCATGTTGGTTATGAAGGACTTGGAGAAAGTGTACAAACGGGTCAAAGGACCTATGGCATTCACTAGGAGGATGTGAGCCCTAAATCTTGCTCACATGAGTTGTTAACCCAAGTATTATGTTATTTACCATGGAAAACGAATTAAAAGCTTGAGAACCACTTAAAAGGCCAAAGAAACTTAAGATTAACTTGAGGTAAGCTTTGTGGAGTTAAGTTGAGATTGAGGGGGCTAAGAGGTTGGAAAGGTGAGTAGGAAGAGAAAATGGGAGGGAAGAGGAAGTCAAGTGAGGTTAGCTCGTTTTTTTTCCGGGCCGCCCGAAGAAGATGCCGGGCAGCGCGAAAAAAAAAAAGGAGTGAGGAGGAGGGGTCCCTGGGTGTTGGGTCATTCGAGCTCATTAGGCCCGGAGAGGAGAGACTCAAAAAAGCATGCGAAAGCTCTGCCGCAGCGGGGAATAGAGGTTGTTGTGAAGCCAAAGAGGCGATGGAGTGAACGGGATCTACAGATCGGAGGAGTAGAAAGCTATGAGGAGAGGTAGGAAAATGTGGGGGGTCGATCCCTTCTCGTTCACGGTGTGACACAAGGCAACGAGGCCGACAGATCAGTTGTGGTCGTACCGGCAAGGCTAGCTGCGAATGAGGGAACTCGTGTGCAGACTGAAATTAGGCAAGGAGGGGTAGGAGGCAGACTGACGCCGGAAGCTCTGCCGCGATGTGAAGTTTTGGTGCTAGCGGGAGAGAGTGTTGATTGTGTGTGAGGGAGTAAGGTAGATGTGGAGAATGCAAGGTAGAGAAAGACAGTGAGGGGCTACAAGAGAAAAAGAAAAAGAATTGCCGCGACAAAGAATCCTTGTGTGCGGTAGCAAAGTGTGTGACACAGAAGTGGATCTGGCGAGGGTGGTGTGTAAAATGAGGAGCAAGGTGGAAGATGTTTCCGCGGCTGGAGCACAGAGTGAAGAAGATGAATAGGAGCAGGAGTGAGGATTGGGGAAGAGTCGAGGGGTTCCGTTAGAGTGGAAGATGCGGCGATCGCGAGTGGAAGGAAATTTGGAGGTCCCTGTGCCGCAGCGTGATGGAACACTGGAAGGTCGGGTCAAGAAGAATGGGGTAGGAGATAGGGAAAGCTGAATGTGCACTTAGAAGAGGTGAGCACCGACATGCGGTGCAGGTTGAGGGTTGTGCTTACTTGAAGGAAACCAACGAGGAAACAACCCCTAAGGGGAAAGCTGCTAGGTGCAACTTCAGGAGAACGGGGAGGCAATTACTCTACCTCTATGAGCAGTGTGGAGGAGCTCAGAACCAATGTATCCACCCTTTCGGAGAGCTGGAATTGGCAGACGGAGGAGAGGGTGATGAGCAAACCGTGAGGATCTTACAACACCTCTCAGAACCTGAAGGGAAGAAGAAGGGGAAAGGAGAGGAGATTTTGGGTGCTGGAGTCACGAATCAGGGTAGAAACGCCTGGGATGAAGTTGTTGTACCCAGGGTTGATTCTGTCCGAGACCGCAGCTATGATTCACTAAGATAGCAGAGAGCTCCCAACACCTTGGGGAAGGCTCATGCAGGATAAGCTGAGGTGGGCGATGAGCAGTTCGGCGTGCTTGCGAAGAAGGTCAAACCTTGCCATTCATCCGGCTGCAGAAGTGCTAATGGGCGAGTTGTGTGAGGTGGCTGCAAGGTGAATTGGTCGAGTTCAGGTGGGAGCGGAGAGTGGGAGCGGAGAGTGGGAGCTACGATGAGGAGACTCGGTAGAATTGAGCAATACAGGCAGCTGAGCAAGGGTGACAGCGAAGAATCACACTGGTCAACTGGGAGGGGGGCCAGGATGTTGTGATGGAAGGTGCAGCGGTGGCCGACCGAGGAGTGAGTGGGGAACCGTGGCAACGACCTAGGAGAAGGAGTGCTGCTATTGTAACCCTGCTGCGAGGCTGGTCATGAGCATGCAAGGCACGGGAAGAAGAGTTTGGAGGGATCGAGCATAGGTGATAGCTTAAGTTGTTGGCGCCCATTGTGCTGCCGCATGTTAGTGCAATTGCTTCCCTCGGCTGTAATCTACGAGGGTTTCAACTTTTGCTTGCTGGGCCACTTGATTTTTTTAGCCACTAATTAGCGAAGTCCAAGGCTGGGCAAGGAATTGGCAGGAAGCAAGGTAGGGGGTTGAGTTAATGCTTCGTGCAGTGTTGTGAAGTGTATCAGTTCTGAAGACGATGCCCATGAACCTACACCATACTTGTCCATTCCTGGAACTTGGTACAGTGGCTGATTTCTTGAGGGTGCAGGAGTGAGCTTAGTCGGTGCACTAAACCAAAGGCTAGGTAGCTGAGTTGTAGGAGCAAATAGTGTAGGGGTTAGATAATGTACCTCATTGTTGTTTTGTTGTAATGCAAGTATTACTAAATACTTGTGATGGATAATAAAAACAAAACGGTGTTATGTACACCACTTTACCTTTGCTTGACTTGAATGTGCTTGCATGGGGACAACTAATGAATTAGGCATTGTGTCACGAAACCTCCTCACCCGGACTAGGACGCACTCAAGGGTGAGGGTAGGAATCTTGCTCACATAATTGGTGCGTCCGCCGGGAGCCACCGTCCATCACTTGGAGGCAAATTAGGGGCAGCTAGAGGTCTTCAAGGACGGCGTTAGGAGCTGGACTTTGGAGGAGAGCTGAACTTTTAGGAAGGAGCGCGGCATGAGGTAAGTCGCTAACTTGCCGCTTGTTGAATTTTTTTTGTTTTGTTTTTCGAATATGCATTGAGTATGCATGAGCATTGTAATGGAAACCGAGGAAGGAGCACGGCAGGAGGTATGATTCTAAACCCTCCTCAGGATGGCATATTGAAGATCACCCTAATAGGCCAAGTAGTTAGAAAACTAAAGTAAGAGGGTAATCAAGCAAGAGGACCGTAACTTAGGACGGTGACTTGGGGTAAGTACCTTAAGTTGCCTAGGGTAAGTAAATTTGGTTTCTACCTAAGGTAAAGATTAAAGCCTTTTCCGAGGTTAAGTAATTGGATTTTTACTCTAGGTTGAGTAACCCAAGTTCTCACCATGGGGAAGTGGTTTGGGTTCTTACCCTAGGGTAAATAATGCAATTTTTACCTCGGTAAAGAACTTAGTGTCACCTTAGGTAAGTAATCTTGGTTTGACCTCGAGTACATGACTCGGGTTTTTACCTTAAGTAACTCTTTGAGTTTTACCTTACACAAGGTAACCTCAGTTCTTACCATGGGTAAGTAACTCAAGTTGGGTAATTCCAGTGGGTAATTTAGATGGGTAACTCCGGAGGGTAACTTAGATGAATGACTTAGGATAGAGAATTAGGACATTGGAGTGGGTAACCAAGTAGCAATCGGGAGCGGTGAGTGATGTCAACAGGTAGCGATACGGAGCATCATGTAAGTCACTCTCTTCCAAGTGAACGCACTAAGTAATTAAGGAACGTTTTTTGTAATCGTGCATTGTTGTTGTTGGCGAAGTGGGTAATTCCCGAGCCATAGCATTAAGGTGGAAGCATGGGGGTGATGCCCCGACTTTTACACTAGTGCATGAGCGGAGGTCAGCCCCTCACGTCGACTTGTGGCGAGTGACATCTTGAGGGAAGGATATGAGGTGATGCTCTGTCCTAACCAAGAGATGTCATGAGCATGGTCGTCCCTTGTGGGACTTGTTCATTTTAAGTGGTGTGCAGGTGTCTCTTCCTCACCTCCCATAATTCTTAAGAAAACCCAAGAGAAGTGGAACCAAAAACAAATGACCGAAGGCGGTGAGGGGTAAGCTTGGTCAAGTAAGGGTTGATCGGTGCAAGGTGGTAGATGCACACTAGGACTAGGTCGAAAACGCCAGAGTTAGTACCAGGGCTAGGAGAGGAGGTGCGAAGGAAGAAGGGGGAAGAGAGAAAGGAAGGTGCAGGTAAAGTAGGTAGCAGTGCGACTAAGGAGGTAAGTGGGAGTGATAGGAGCTCTTCATTAGCAAGTCCAAAATTAGGAAGTCAAACTGAAAGGAACGCGAGTCCTTTCAATTTTGAAGGCGAGGGGTCATTCGAGACTGAAGGAGAGAAGGAAGTAAATAGTGAACCGAACCCAGAACTAGTGAGTGGGGGCATACATAGAGTCGCCATGGCCACCGATCGAGAGAGGCGGGAGCCACCTCCCCCCCCTCCCATTGATCCTTTAGTTAGGCCACGGGGGTTGCCCATCGTGGTGCCTCAGAACTTGGCAGCGCTGGACATGCCAGCCAACCTGCCAAAGTTTTGGGGCACTAAGGATGAGGACCCATCTAGGCACATGGAAAGGTATGTTGAGAGGCTAGCTAGCTCCTTGATAACCGAACCTGGCTATTGTCTGGTTTGGTTTCCCACCACTCTTCAAGGCGAAGCCTATGAGTGGTACAGGGACCATCCAGAAGGGCACTTTAGAGAGTGGGGGCAGATGCAGAGGGAGTTTCTAAATGAGTTTAGACCAGAGGTGGGGCAGAGTACAGCATTGAGAGCGTTGGCTTCATTGAAGCAGGGTAGGGAGGAAGAGATCTCAGCGTATATTAGGAGGTTCGATTTGGTTTGTACTCGGTTCGTGGGCACAATGCTCAATGACGACACTCTGAAGCAATTTTTTATACAAGGGTTCTTTAAATCCGGAACGATAAGAGGGGTGTTAGAAAGGAACCCGCAGACACTAGCAGAGGCTAAGAGGGCAGCGAGGGACATTGAGAACATAGATAAAGACTATGAGCGATTATGGAGGAAGGAGGACGAGTCCATTCCACAGTTCATTCCCATTAGGCCGCGAGCGCTAGAGGGAGAATCCGGAGGGCAGTTAGCTCAAGTGTCGCGACAAGTGGTAGATGTGGGCCCTAGACCTTTGGCAGTTAGAGAACCGGAACCCTTCTTGGCCTTGCCTGCACCGAACCTTGGACCTAGCGTGGAGGAACTTGAACGAAGGCTAGGAGCTAGTCAGCTAGGGTTCCAAGAAGCGGTGATGAAGCAAATTCAGAGCCTCTCGGACCAGATGGCCTTGATGGTAAGGAACCAACCACCAAACCTCCCACCTCCGGTAGAGTCGGGTAGGCACGCTTCCGGATTATGGTGTGTTCAGTGTGGCCAACCCGGCCACACTAAACAATTTTGTAAGGGGGAACCAAATAGGGAGCAGAGGAACATAGGGCCACCACAGAATTACGGAGGACAGGGTCAGAATCAGTATGGGCAAGGTAATTTTAGAGGAGGGCAACAAGGACCGGGGAGGCAGAGTGGGCCAAGGCGAGAGTTTCACCAGTACTGTGGCAGGTGGCATGTTCCGGGGCAATGTTGGTCGGAGGGTCAGTCAATTGGGTGTAGCAATTGCGGAGGAAACCATCCTTCGGACGAGTGCCGGCAACCGGACAAGGTCATTAGGTTACCGCACCCAGTGGCTAACCCGTACCAACAAGCTCGAGAGAACATGAGAGGTGAGAGAAGGCCGCAAGGAGGGAACCCGAACGAACTTAGACCTCCTAACCTGTACTACGACTATGGTAATGCGAGGCAAACTTTTCACCCTCCGGCCGGGTTGCAGACTGCTAATGGGTATCTCCCGTTGAATCCTAGACCTTCCGCTCCTCACCCAAATGAGAATAGAATGCCCGGTCCTAGCAATGAGTCGGGTCCGTCAAACACTCAAGATGTGAGGTTCATGAGCGCACCCAACGAGTACCAGCATGATGAGTTTTTTATTCCGAATTCGTCCGTGGAGGGTGAGGGTGCTCCGTGGCTGCCTAACGCTAATGTCATTACTCACGAGTTAAAGAAAGAAGAGGCTATGGTAGGGTCAGAGGCTCCAGCAGTGGCGGTGATGACAAGAGCTATGCGAGGTAACTTACAGGCGGAGAGAGAGATCGAGGGTCAAGAAGGGTATTCTTCAGAGGAGCCGCCTCACCTATCGGAGCTAGAGAGAGTGGCGCGGAGAGCTAGGAAGGATGCAAAGGACTTAAGGGCTAGGGTGGAGGATGGACCTAGAGGGAGAAGAGAGTTGGCACCACGTGAGACGGAGGGAAGTGTGATGGGCGAATGGGAAGGACCAGGAATTCCGCGAGAGGAGTTTGAAGTTGTGGATAAGGAGAAGGGAGAGACGTGCGAGTCTTATGATTTGTGGGCCGACCTTAGTTCGCTAAAGGCAGACATCACTTTTGGGCAACTACTCGAGATCTCACCGCTAGCTAGGAAGACACTAAAAGAAGGGATGCCGGTAGTTAGGAGGAAGAGGAAGGCAAGGACTAGAGTAGCGGCTAGGGTGCAGCTACCAAGTGGGACACGTGATGTGAAGGCAGTGGAGATAGAGGCCACGGTAGTGGATAAAGTGGTACCTAATGTTTTGGTAGATGGGGGAAGTGGATTGAATATATTACCTGCTCAGACAATGGAGAAGCTAGGCCTTAGTTTGACGGGTCCTTCACCTTTCGTGATCAATATGGCCAATCAGAGTCCGGCCATACCTTTAGGTCAGATAAAGGATTGTAGGATTAGCACAGGGGGAGAGGAATACGTAGTCACCTTCCATGTGATCCGGATGCACTCCACGAAGGATTCTTTCCCTATGTTGCTAGGCCGACCTTGGCTAAGGATGGCCAACGCAATCGTTGATTGGGGAGGGGCTAAGCCTTCGATTACTTACGGACCCGTAAGAAATCGAGTAAAGGTGCCTATAGGGTCAGTTGTGAATGCGGAGGTCGAGGATGAGTCTTCGAGCAGCAAAGACGAGGACAGTGAGGAAGGTGAAGGACCCAAGAAGCTTGTGGGAGCTGCACAGTTGAGTAATGGAAAGCCAACGACTAGTGCAGGGGGCCTAGGTAGATTGGGGCCTAACCTGTATCATTGGGTGGATGATGGGGCGTATGCTAGATGGTTGAGAGATCATCCGGACTCTGCATGCGATGTGATGGCCATCTCGCATGCGGTGAGGATAGGAGAGCTGAAGAGAGGGGAGCCTAGTTCGCTTGAGCCTTGTGAGATCCTTACGGAGGAGGATTGGGTGCAAGGAGGGTTGACGCCTTGGTTAGATGGATTGGACGAGAGAGACGTGGTCGCCGTGCACGTGGACGGTACGCAGGATGTGGAGATATTACCTGATGGAGGATTGCTAGAGAACCCACTACACTTTAAGACCACGTCAACTGGAATTACGGTGGGGGAGGATGTGAAGGATTATCCGCATGTTCCGCCCGATTGGTATAGGAACACAACAGAGCAATCGCACGTGGTAGAGTCCGAGTGGAAGTACGTGGGGGTCAGGACTAAGAGCGGCGAGGAGAGGCAGATGCGGATGGGTAGCCACCTAGCTGAGGAGGAGGTCAAGACATATGGCAGGCTAGTAGAGGAGTTTAGCGATGTGTTTGCTTGGTCTTACAAGGAGCTTAAGGGGATTCCGCCAGAGATAGTAGAACACAGGATTCCGTTGATACCAGGAGCTAGGCCGATTAGGCAAAAGGAGAGAAGAATGAACCCTAGGCTCCAATTGTTAGTTAAGGCAGAGTTAGAGCGATTATTGGAAGCAGGATTCATTAGGCCAGTAGAGATTACGGATTGGGTGTCGCCGATGGTTCTTGTGAGAAAGAAGAACGGAAAGATGAGGGTTTGTGTCGATTATCGGAAGCTTAATACCTGCACACAGAAGGACCATTTCCCTCTCCCCTTTATCTCACTTTTGCTAGAGGAGGTAGGTGGTCACGCTCGGTACACTTTCATGGATGGGTATGCCGGCTACAACCAGATTTCGATAGCGCCCGGGGACTTGCACAAGACGGCCTTTACTACTCCGTGGGGGACTTTTATTTGGTTAGTTATGCCTTTTGGTCTGTGTAATGCGCCTGCCACTTTTCAGAGATTGGTGATGTTCATTTTTTCGGATTTGCTCTATAAGTCAATGACGGTCTTTGTAGATGACTTTAGCACGCAGTCGGATACGGGAAGCCACCTTGAGAGGGTGAGAGAGGCTTTCATGAGATGTAGAAAGGTTAGATTGGCCTTGAATCCGGAGAAGACGTATTTGGCAGTGCAAAGGGGGGTGTTACTAGGCTATGTGGTGAGTGAGCAGGGAAGAGAGCCGGATCCCGAGAAGATAGCAATCATTGATGGTCTTGCCGCGCCCACAAATGCTAAGGGGATCGCTAAGTTGTTAGGACACGTGGGATGGTACAGGGAGTTGATCCCAGATTACGCTACGATCGCCGTACCTATCACTAAACTACTTAGGAAGGATGTGAGGTTCGAGTGGACAGAGGAGTGTCAGCAGGCATTCGGAGAGCTAAGGGCTAGACTCAGCACATATCCAGTATTGATGCCACCTAAATGGGACATTCCTTTTCACGTCTTTTGTGATGCGAGTTCAGTGGCCGTGGGGAGTGCGTTGTGTCAGCCTCACGGAGAGAAAGGGAAGGATCACCCAGTGGCTTATGCGAGTAGACAGCTGACCGTAGCCGAGCGTAATTACTCGACGACTGAGAGGGAATGTTTGGCCATGGTCTTTTCGGTGAAGAAGTTCCGCCACTATCTTTTATGCAACCCGGTAGTATTTTTCGTTGATCACATGGCGATTAAGTTTTTGGTGAACAAACCGGAGTTGAGCGGAAGGTTGGCTAGATGGGTGTTGCTTTTGGAGGAATTCGATTACACAGTCGAGTACAAACCGGGAAGGATGCACCTGCAGGCCGATCATCTGTCTAGGCTGTCTGAAGAAGTGGGTGCCGCACCGGTAGATGACAGGCTTATAGATGAGAGTCTCTTCGTGGTAACGGCTCAGACGGAGTGGTATTCGGGAATCGTTGAATTCCTTACCACTCAGCAACTACCTGCTGAGTGGTCAAAGGAAAAGAGAAGGAAGGTACGAGTGAATAGTCGGCATTTTGTAGTTATCGGGAACAGGTTATTTAGGCGAGGGGCAGACGGGTTACTTCGTCGATGTGTGGGTGCAACTGAGGTGCCAGCAATTCTAGAGGCTTGTCATGATAGTGCGTGTGGGGGCCACTTCTCGGGGCAGCTTACGGGTCAAAAGATACTTAGAGCAGGGTACTTTTGGCCGACCTTGTTTAAGGATGCGCACGCGTATGTGAGGAAGTGTGATGCGTGTCAGAGGTATGCTAGGAACGACTTGCGAATGGAATTACCTTTGCACGTGTCTCTGCCGTTGGTACCTTTCGAGAAGTGGGGAATCGATTATGTCGGAGAGGTGCACCCGCATTCGTCGAGAGGGATGGCGTATATTGTGGTAGCAACAGAGTATTTGACCAAGTGGGCAGAGGCTAAGGCAGTAAGAACTGATACGGCTGCGAATGCCGCGGTGTTTCTATACGAGAATATCATCTCTAGGTTCGGATGTCCGAAGACTCTTGTCAGTGATAGGGGCACTCATTTTTTGAACAGTATGATCCGTGAGATGACGGAGAAGTTCCAGATTGACCACAGGAAAACCACACCCTATCACCCACAAACGAACGGCCAAACCGAGAGAGTAAATCAGACACTCGTGAGCATTTTGAGGAAGACAGTGCAGGATTCGAAGCGTGATTGGGATACGAAACTCACTGCTGCGTTATGGGCTTATAGGACCACGTTTAAGGTCACCACGCAGGCCACGCCTTTCTCTTTGGTTTATGGCATTGAAGCCACCCTGCCTATCGAGTTTGAAGTCGAGTCGTTGAGAGTAGCGGTCGATTCGCGATTGACTGACAGCCAGTCCTTGAGGGATAGGTTAGCCGCCTTAGAAGCACTGGATGAAAGCCGTCGATTGAGTGCTCAGCATATCGAGGCAATTCAACGTAGGAGGAAGATTGTCTTCGACCGTCGGCACAAAAAGCGGGAGTTGAGAGCAGGAATGTTAATTTTGCTTCAAGATGCAAGGAAGTTAGATTTTCCGGGAAAATTCGATGCAGTGTGGTTAGGACCGTATCTGGTCAGTGAAGTGTTTCCGAACAACTCGGTGCAACTTGAGACTTTAAATGGGGATCGATTCCCGACTCGGACCTCCGGGAGTCGTTGCAAGGAGTACAGGACCTGATCGAGGCTACCTTGCCTGCTAGCAAAAGATTCTAGATCCCTCCCCTGATGGTCGCCAGTTATGTGAGCCCTAAATCTTGCTCACATGAGTTGTTAACCCAAGTATTATGTTATTTACCATGGAAAACGAATTAAAAGCTTGAGAACCACTTAAAAGGCCAAAGAAACTTAAGATTAACTTGAGGTAAGCTTTGTGGAGTTAAGTTGAGATTGAGGGGGCTAAGAGGTTGGAAAGGTGAGTAGGAAGAGAAAATGGGAGGGAAGAGGAAGTCAAGTGAGGTTAGCTCGTTTTTTTTCCGGGCCGCCCGAAGAAGATGCCGGGCAGCGCGAAAAAAAAAAAGGAGTGAGGAGGAGGGGTCCCTGGGTGTTGGGTCATTCGAGCTCATTAGGCCCGGAGAGGAGAGACTCAAAAAAGCATGCGAAAGCTCTGCCGCAGCGGGGAATAGAGGTTGTTGTGAAGCCAAAGAGGCGATGGAGTGAACGGGATCTACAGATCGGAGGAGTAGAAAGCTATGAGGAGAGGTAGGAAAATGTGGGGGGTCGATCCCTTCTCGTTCACGGTGTGACACAAGGCAACGAGGCCGACAGATCAGTTGTGGTCGTACCGGCAAGGCTAGCTGCGAATGAGGGAACTCGTGTGCAGACTGAAATTAGGCAAGGAGGGGTAGGAGGCAGACTGACGCCGGAAGCTCTGCCGCGATGTGAAGTTTTGGTGCTAGCGGGAGAGAGTGTTGATTGTGTGTGAGGGAGTAAGGTAGATGTGGAGAATGCAAGGTAGAGAAAGACAGTGAGGGGCTACAAGAGAAAAAGAAAAAGAATTGCCGCGACAAAGAATCCTTGTGTGCGGTAGCAAAGTGTGTGACACAGAAGTGGATCTGGCGAGGGTGGTGTGTAAAATGAGGAGCAAGGTGGAAGATGTTTCCGCGGCTGGAGCACAGAGTGAAGAAGATGAATAGGAGCAGGAGTGAGGATTGGGGAAGAGTCGAGGGGTTCCGTTAGAGTGGAAGATGCGGCGATCGCGAGTGGAAGGAAATTTGGAGGTCCCTGTGCCGCAGCGTGATGGAACACTGGAAGGTCGGGTCAAGAAGAATGGGGTAGGAGATAGGGAAAGCTGAATGTGCACTTAGAAGAGGTGAGCACCGACATGCGGTGCAGGTTGAGGGTTGTGCTTACTTGAAGGAAACCAACGAGGAAACAACCCCTAAGGGGAAAGCTGCTAGGTGCAACTTCAGGAGAACGGGGAGGCAATTACTCTACCTCTATGAGCAGTGTGGAGGAGCTCAGAACCAATGTATCCACCCTTTCGGAGAGCTGGAATTGGCAGACGGAGGAGAGGGTGATGAGCAAACCGTGAGGATCTTACAACACCTCTCAGAACCTGAAGGGAAGAAGAAGGGGAAAGGAGAGGAGATTTTGGGTGCTGGAGTCACGAATCAGGGTAGAAACGCCTGGGATGAAGTTGTTGTACCCAGGGTTGATTCTGTCCGAGACCGCAGCTATGATTCACTAAGATAGCAGAGAGCTCCCAACACCTTGGGGAAGGCTCATGCAGGATAAGCTGAGGTGGGCGATGAGCAGTTCGGCGTGCTTGCGAAGAAGGTCAAACCTTGCCATTCATCCGGCTGCAGAAGTGCTAATGGGCGAGTTGTGTGAGGTGGCTGCAAGGTGAATTGGTCGAGTTCAGGTGGGAGCGGAGAGTGGGAGCGGAGAGTGGGAGCTACGATGAGGAGACTCGGTAGAATTGAGCAATACAGGCAGCTGAGCAAGGGTGACAGCGAAGAATCACACTGGTCAACTGGGAGGGGGGCCAGGATGTTGTGATGGAAGGTGCAGCGGTGGCCGACCGAGGAGTGAGTGGGGAACCGTGGCAACGACCTAGGAGAAGGAGTGCTGCTATTGTAACCCTGCTGCGAGGCTGGTCATGAGCATGCAAGGCACGGGAAGAAGAGTTTGGAGGGATCGAGCATAGGTGATAGCTTAAGTTGTTGGCGCCCATTGTGCTGCCGCATGTTAGTGCAATTGCTTCCCTCGGCTGTAATCTACGAGGGTTTCAACTTTTGCTTGCTGGGCCACTTGATTTTTTTAGCCACTAATTAGCGAAGTCCAAGGCTGGGCAAGGAATTGGCAGGAAGCAAGGTAGGGGGTTGAGTTAATGCTTCGTGCAGTGTTGTGAAGTGTATCAGTTCTGAAGACGATGCCCATGAACCTACACCATACTTGTCCATTCCTGGAACTTGGTACAGTGGCTGATTTCTTGAGGGTGCAGGAGTGAGCTTAGTCGGTGCACTAAACCAAAGGCTAGGTAGCTGAGTTGTAGGAGCAAATAGTGTAGGGGTTAGATAATGTACCTCATTGTTGTTTTGTTGTAATGCAAGTATTACTAAATACTTGTGATGGATAATAAAAACAAAACGGTGTTATGTACACCACTTTACCTTTGCTTGACTTGAATGTGCTTGCATGGGGACAACTAATGAATTAGGCATTGTGTCACGAAACCTCCTCACCCGGACTAGGACGCACTCAAGGGTGAGGGTAGGAATCTTGCTCACAGAGGAACACCATACTTGTAGACTCCAATGTTCTTGAAACAGTTTGTATCCCTTCCGGTAATGTAGTGCACCCTAAGAGATGGGGGGACTCAGACTTTGAGAAGACTTATTTAAGCAGGAAAGTATGGGGCTATCTAGTGGGGCTAGATAGATACGATGATGTACTAACGTACACAGGAGCTCATGAGTTGGATGGGGAGCCAAGAATTTCACCAAATCACATGCATTGGAAGGATGTTGCGCCATTCTGTTATTCATCTTGACTGGTTCAAATTCAAGTATGTCTTTAAGACTAATTTTGTGTATATGTGTGTATCATGCAATCATGTAAGCATGTGTGCATGTGTGTGTCTCATGCATATATTTTTGATTTTAAATGTGAGTTATCATTTAGCAAGATCATTCTCACTTGAAACTAACATGTGATTTGTTTGTGGATGTATGCAGTGGAAGGGGTGTGCAGGTGTGGATATAATGGATCCGAATTTTGGTTTAGTTGCTCAAGGACAAATTGCAGGTTGTCCAGGTGACAACTACAACGGAGATGAAATTCCAGAGGGATGTTTTAGTGTTTTGGTAAACAAAGTGTGGGTACAAGATGCGAAGTTGCAATATCCAAACCTTGCGGGGAATCCTCCACAAGTACGGATGAAGGACTCTCAATTTGCACCAATTTTGTGGAGAAAAGAGGATCTAGTTCTTCTTGGTGGACTAGGGAACTCATTGTAGACTGTCATAACTTCATATATAGTAAAGGTCCACATACCTTTTTTTTGTCTACCTAGCCTCATGTTGCAAGTTTTATTGACTCTAATGAAGACTAATTTCAGTCTTATGAATGTGTTTGATTGGTTTAAAAGACACAACTTGCCATCTTTTCTTAGTCAATTTGCAAAAGAACCCAGTGCAATATGCTCTTTTTTTACTGTAAGATGTTGTGTTGTTGAAGTTCTTTGCACCCCAAGTAGACAAACGACTAGTCAATTATGCCCAACATCATAGATCGTACACAAACGATAGTCAATTAACCATATAAGCCATGTTCTTATTGACTAATAAACCCTATCATAATATAGTCAATTACTATACACCAAGTAGTCAACAACGCCACAACAAGCTATGTTTTATTGACTAGGAGTAGTCTATTATGTCTCAGAATGTTTGTCTAGATGAATCATCACGGTAGTTTATTTGACCATCCATAGTCTACTATGTGTGTTTTATTAACTACCCATAGTATAATGTCTCTATGTGTTTTGACTACCCGTAGTCTAATGTACTTTGTTTCTTGTGACTACATGTAGTCTAATGTACTTTGTTACTTGCAACTACATGTAGTCTAATGTACTTTGTTACTTGCGACTACATGTAGTCTAATGTATCAATGTTTTATTGACTGACTATAGTTTAATGTAAAGTTCAAAATCATAGTCTAATGTACATACCCAGCCCATAGTCTAATGTACACCATATTTTTTAGACTGCGTAACATTTGACTATGCCTTATTAGACTAACCTGAAACGACTAGGAAGTCAAAAAGTATTTGAGTGTTTTGTAAACTCAAAGTAGTCATATGTCCAGTCATATAAGCCATGTTTTTGTAGTAGTGAGCAACACTATTTTGAAGTGTATGCTTGGATATTTTGTAGCACTATTATGAAGTGCAATTAGTAATTTAAAAATTAGAGTTCTAGATTAGAATTAGAAACTCCAATTTGGGTGGAATTAGAATTAGAAACTCCAATTTTCAGACATGGCAAGTGGAGGAACTGGAGACATGGCAAGTGCAAGTGGAGGATCTAGTTCTGGGTGTTCCAGAGGACATGGACGCAAGGCCGCTGATTTGGAGTGGAATGTTTACGATGATCCCTCCCAAAAAGCCAGGGTAGGTTGGGAGAATGTACCACAACCGTGGTCAGCGAAGACTGCAATGCAGTACGTGGGCTTCCCCCACTTTGATCGGTTGTGGCCAAGACATTGTCACGAGCGACATTGCAAGGCCGTCAATGCGAGCTATACGCAGCTTGAAGACGTGGAGGCAAAATGGAGATTCCTAACGATACTTAGAAGTATCTCCAATTTGGATAGATGGCCCAAGAGTGCAATTCCAAAGTCGGTGGCGTGTATGATGTATGCGGAGCACGTGTTGCGAGTTAGGGTGGATTGGTCAAGTTTGGGTGCTCTGCATGATCAAAAATTTGGGGGTATTGGAATTGCATTCACTAAATGCACAGTTCCGGATATTCCATACACTCCCGTTCCGGAGTGGTTCAGGAAGAATCCTAAACTAGTGGATGAGCCTGGGGCACCAATTCCAGAAGGTCGGGAACCAAAAAAACCACGTACTCGCAAACGACCAGCCAATGACGTGGAGATGGCCATCGAGGAGGCGTTTGAGCATATGGATGAGGAGGGCATGGAGGTAAATGTCGATGTGGTTAACGAGCTGGTTAACCAGGTGGTTAACGAGGCCCTAAACGAGGTAAACCCTGGTCAACTTGGTGCGGACATGATGGAGAGCAGAATGGAGGCATTGCGCCAGCAACATGCCGAGGAAATTCGTGAGTATAAAGCAAGGATTCTCGAGCTGGAAAATCGACTTGCAACACTTACGATGGGGGAGGCTGGCAGTTCAAGTAGTACACCAATTAACATCCAGTCTTTGGAAGCAGAGAGGGATACAGCTTTACAGGAGGCCATGATTGCAAAGTCACAAGCAGCGGACGTATGTACGAGGAATGAAGTAATGCAAGGAAAGATGGAGGCTTTGTAAAAGGAGGTGGTGGACATGCAACAACAACTTCAAGTGGTCAATGAAGTGGTTGTCGATCACGAATCCAAGATTGGCACACTGGAGGAGCAGAATGCAAGGTTGAGGAAATTTCTATCGGATGCGATCGTGGAGCGAACCAATATGAGGACAGGCACATTGCTTTCTATGGCCAAGGCTCGTCAATATGAAGCTGAATTTGAGAGCATCCAGCGAGAATGGAACCGCAATCATAGATTGCGGAACTTGATGCTCACGTCATGGCCATATCAGGAACATATGTACCCTAGTAGGTGGGATGATGAGGATGACTTGAAATTGCCTAACGGGAGCTTGGATTGGCGGCAACTGATCGACTCCGATCACCATTGGGATGTGACCCAAGTGCATGAATATCCATACAGCATGAGGGGTGAGTTGTTATGGCCGGGTCCACATCCAATGGTCTTCGACGGATCCGTGTGTGGGATTTGCGGCAGTCCATTTGGCCCAGAGGGATGCTTTCAAGTTGGATCGTGTGGGAGCCAATTCCATCCACAATGTCTGATAGTGGCAATGATCAGGAGACGGCAATGTCCCCATTGCAGATCACCCTTCCACCCTCGTTTGTACCTCCAATTTGGCCTTCGGGATTACATGCCTAAGGACTGGGTGGTAAGGCCAACGGACTATCCCTTCAACCTTTGCGAGTTTGATGGGACTTCTGTTGAGTGGAATTGGTTATTCAATTGTGCAACGGTTGAACTTTGGAACGATAACAAAGATGGCGAATGGACACAGAATCCACGTCAAATTTTGTATGTTGCAGACGAGTTGTTTCCCAACAAGCCCCCAAACTATGGCATGAAAAGATTTTTGTACCAAACTTTTGGTTGGCATTGGGATGCGACAACCATGCAATTACGGAGAGGCATTCAACCTCCTTTTTACAATGCAAATGGTGAACCATCAATATCGGAGCATGAGTTGGAAGAAGATGCACATGAGATGCCCATGGAACGGGATTCCCATTTTGAAGCGCACTTAGAGCAGTCGTACCACAACCACAGAACGCAGTTGGAGGCAGTTGAAGCACTCTTGAATAGAGTTACGGATGATGCGGTATTGAGATGGCTAAATGGGGGGCCTAGACCACGTAATGCCACTCCACTGTCTCCTGGAAGTCGTCCATATCTCACCCGTGAAACCACGCGAATGATGGAAGCCGGGGAATCATCACGAGCACGACGAGGATCTACTTCAGCTGCAATAGACCTCGATTCAGATTCGGATTAGGCATTTTTGTAGCATGTTTAGAAAGTTGTATAGGAACGGAGGAAGACTTTGTACACATTGAACATATTTCATGTTCAAAGAATATGTAATATAAAGAGGAGTTACCGACAAGTTGTCATTTCTAAGATCGTGTAAAAGATAGCATATGGATGTCACATGTTTTAATGTTATTCGAAACTTTTAAAAACTCACTTGAATATTTGTAATTCATATGATAGTCTAACCAAAAGTACTATTGACTACATAGTCAATATTGAATACCACATAAAGATATAATTATATAAATATGCAATAAATAATTTTAAAAAACATGCAATAAATAATTTTATTACTATAATAAAATGATACAACTTCGAACGTAACGTTCGCTTTGTGGTCTAAATGTCTTACCGAAGGCCCTAAGGTTGTAACTTGTATCAATTTTGACGGAAGTAATAAATTATGGGAGTACGTGGGAGCACCGAAAGAACACATTTGTGCAAAACCATTACGTTCGAATCCGTACTGTAGGATCATTTGCTTCGACACATCTTGGGTCCTCTTCAGACTCGTCTGTGCTGAAATCATCATCCGTTTGGGGAGTCGCGCTTCGAAGATGCAACTCTCGGTCACGTTGTGAGAAAATTATCTTCTTGGTCGGCCGGGAGCCATCTGCATCCTGTATGCCATTTTCATCTAGATGTGGTCTACCCTCATCTTCATTGTAGTCTTCAGTAGTAAACGGAAGCGATCGTCCCTGATACCTCTTCCTAGTACGTTTGACACCTCTCGTAGTTCTCTGGCGCCCTCCACCCGTACCACGACTTGAGTGCACTTCATCTCTACTTCCATCTATAAAAGCATCCCCCGTTGTACTTCCGCCTCCAACTCCAAGACCACCTCTTCCATTGGATTGACTGTGTGGAAGTGAAACAGACGCGGGTGGAATTGCAATTGGTATGTTCTCAACAACATGTCGACGTACAGAAAGACGACGTGGCGCCTCTATAGTAACATTTCTTGAAACATTGTGCATAGCAACCAAAGTAGCACCCACCGCAGTTGCATGTGAAACACCCAATCTAGAAGTATTGGCAATACTTCGAGTGAGAGGACGATGTTGACCTTGTGCATGCAATTGCACCGTAGAGGTGGATGCAATCCTTTGAAGAGCACGGAATCGAGTTGTAGGCATTTCAGGAACATTGGGCGTTGGATCTTCTATACGATGGTTGGATATGAGGGAGGCATCCATGGATTCAGAATGTACTCGGGTTGGAAGTGGATCATGTTGAACGTGCGTTGGCTCATTTACGGGTAGTACATTGTCGCCTTCACCAAATGAAAGAGAATCGCTCCGATGTTGCAAGGAATCTACTTCAATTCCCACATTCTCACTTGCCCCCATAGCAACATTATGGTCAGATGGAAACCCTTCTCCAGTGTGGAGAGTTTCAACATGCGGTCTTCCAATAGACCCCTCATGATCGTCATGCATTCCGTCGTTATGTTGGGGGACATCTGGTTCATCAAACTCAAATACCCCAAGGTTTCCATCACTACCATTGCCATCCTCATCTTCTGAACCATGATTCTCGGAATCGAGGTCATCCAAATCAAAGTCGATGTCATCAACATTGTTGTCTTCATCATTTCCAGCCCTACCAGTTGGATCCACGTCATCTTCGTTGTCATCTTCTTCGTCAAGGTCATCGTCAGAATGGACCTCATTCAATTCGTACCATTGAGCAGGTCTTGGGCCCCTCCGATGTCGAATGAGCCTACTATTGGTATATATGTAGACGAGGTCCTCAGCACGACTATGCTTCAAGCGATTGCGACTCTTGTTGTGAACGTATGAGTACATGCTCCAATTGCGTTCACATGCGGATGCGGAACATACTTGTGCAAGGATACGTCTTGTTATTGTTTGGAGGGCTTTAGCTCCACCTCCCATTGCATCCCACCATTCATGGAGAGGTGCGGCATGCACGCTCGGGTCAGTAGAATCAGCAAAAGGCCCTCGATTTTCAAGGAAATCTTGGTACTGGTGAAGGATTTGGACATAAGTGTCCTCATCTTGAGCAAGCCTGCAAAGAACTCGATTTAGGATTGTCCTCGAATTGTCATCCTCATGGAGTGGGGCCCAACCACGTAGAAGCGGATTTAACATCGCTCCAGCCCAGTGTAGATCATTCAACATCAACCTCCATCTATTTTGAAACGTTACCATAGCATTTGCAGCAAGCTCAGGGCTTAAGCGAAATGGAGGTTTACTGAATCCACGAATATGGGTTTGTAAATCATGCATGACCCTCCAAGCCATTCCCATTGCAGACGCCTTGCCGTCAAATACACGAAGAGCTTTAACAACCGGGATCACCATATACAAGAAATTTTCGCACGTGTTCTAGAATCCATCAGAACGTATAAAGCTTCGCACAGCAGAGCCCTTCATGTAAGAGGTGCCAGATCTCCTCCTCATATCACGCATTAGAGTGATCCAATCCTCATCAACCACCATTCTTTCCAAAGCATTGCGTACTTGGAGAAGACGTTCAATCATGATGAAGTTCGTAGCAAAACGGGTCTCTACAGGTAGGCGGAGTGAGAGATTTGGTGACAACCTCCGGAATATAGCTTGAGAAGCATGATGGTTTTTAACAAATACACAAATATGGCGGGATTTTTTTACCAACTTTTTCACCCATTCCTCCTTCTCCCAATCTTCTAAGAGGAGATCTAGGCAATGTGCAGCACATCCTTGAAAATATAGATCGGGATTTGCTCGAATCAAGTCGCGAGCAGCGGAGGCCATAACTGGGGCATTGTCGGTGCAAACTTGGACCACATTATGTCGACCAACCTTTTCCACAAATGGTTGAATTTGAGCAGCAACGTAGACATGATCCTTGTGATTTCCCGTGGTGTCAATGGTACCCAAGAAAACGTCTCCCTTTGTGCCACATTGAAGAACGTTTAGGAGAGGTCGGTTTTGCACGTTGTCCCATCCATCACAACATATTGTAACACCGTATTTTTCAACGGAATTCTCCAGCTTCTCCTTCACTTGCCTATCTAGGTCAACCTTTTTATCAGTTAACAACTTCGTACGGATGGCATTGTACAATGGTGGTGTGTAGGCTGGCATTCGATGACGGGCAGTTTCACGCACAGCATGAACAAATGCAGGATGTCTCACAATGTTGAAAGGAATGTTAGCTTCATAAAAAGCCGTTGCCCATGCTCTATCGAGGAGTTGTTTTGTTGACACATTGAACTCCTCCGTTATGTTGAGTTGACGTAGTTCACGAGGAGGAGTGCCATATATCACAACATCAGAATGTTGAGTGGTTTGGGACATAAGCAAAGGCTCTATTTCACTAATTACGGAGTCCGCTATAATAGGCTCCAGAGGTACAATATCTGCCACCAGAGAGTCCTCATTTACAATGCCTACATGTAAGGGCACAATGCCTCCGCAATGTTCAAACAAGGCCCTAATATGCAGGGGTACCATCCTACATGTGGAAACATCAGAAGCACCCCCTACATGAGGTCTATAACCAAGGTGGGCCAACATTCTATCTCCTCGGTAAGATATGATGAACGGGCAAAACCTACATTTAACCTGCCTTTGTGATTTACCGGGAACCCTCCCCTTATCCTTGTACCAATGATCCCATGCATCGTTTCGGCGTGGCATGACTTCAACAAAACCTGCAAATACAAACAAGTTAGAGCAAGTCACTTTGATCGCATACTAGGTCATGTTCAAGAGTGCCACGAGGGCAACCCTAATTCACAGACACTAGATTGGACAAAGTATACTCTGCATTCGGGTCTCACGCATTCAATCCTCACTCCTCAAAGGAGAATCAAAAGACTTGAGACACACTATGTCAGTGGAGGCAAAAATGGCACCTTGCACCCTCAATTTATAGTGTTCGAATCGGACGGGGGAGCGGACGGGGGGGGGGGGGGGGGCGGACGGGGGAGCGGACGGAGGGGGGGGGGAACGGACGGGGGGGGGGGGGGGGGGCGGACGGGGGAGCGGACGGGTTGGGAACGGGGCGGGGGACGTGGGCAGACGGAGGTTGGGAACGGGAGCGGACGGGGTTTGGGTACGGGAGCGGACGGGGGGGAACGGGAGCGGACGGGGTGGAACGGGGATTGGGAACGAGGGCGGACGGGTGGGAACGGGGATTGGGAACGGGGGCGGACGGGCGCTAGTAAAATTTTCCCCACTTTCCCTTTACTTTGCTGACATGTCGTCACACGTGGACAATGTAAATCCTACGTGTCCGAAATTGGGTAATGTAATTACACAAAAAAATCGGTAAAATTCAAGTCCGGCAGGATAAAGACAGCATCTGGCATAATCCGGCATAATGTCGTGACGGATACGTGTCGTGACGGCACGACATTATGCCGGGATAAGCCTCCGTCACGACACAATAGACAACCCTGACTGACTGGTCTGAGTGGAGCAACGCAATCTACACAAAACCTACTTTGGGTCGAGCGACCCAACCTAGGCATTGTGTAGGTTGGGTTGCTCCATCCAGATTAGTCAGTGTGTAGTCTGGTTCGAGCGACCCCCAGACTAGACACTGCCTGGTCTGAGTGGAGCAACGCTATCTACACAAAACCTACTTTGGGTCGAGCGACCCAAACTAGGCATTGTGTAGGTTGGGTTGCTCCATCCAGACTAGTCAGTGTGTAGTCTGGTTCGAGCGACCCCCAGACTAGACACTGCCTGGTCTGAGTGGAGCAACGCTATCTACACAAAACCTACTTTGGGTCGAGCGACCCAAACTAGGCATTGTGTAGGTTGGGTTGCTCCATCCACACCAGGCAGTGTGTAGTCTGGGTTGCTTTGTGTAGTCTGGGTCGAGCGACCCAGACTACACACTGCCTGGTCTGAGTGGAGCAACGCTATCTACACAAAGCCAACTTTGGGTCGAGCGACCCAAACTAGGCATTGTGTAGGTTGGGTTGCTCCATCCAGACTAGTCAGTGTGTAGTTTGGGTTGCTCGACCCAAACTATGCAGTGTTTTTGTACGATGGATGTCGATGTTTTTGTTTTCATTTTCTTTTGATTTGGTGTAAATCTAATGCAAGTGATCTGGGAATGTGCAGATGTTGGGGTTGACCATCTATTCGTACATAGATGACGCCGATGTTCTTTTCTACAGAACGCAGAAAGCGTTGGCGAGAAAAATGGACATCCTCGATTGGATCCCCGGAAGCTACGCCGAGGAGATTGTTGAAGGGGGCGAAAACCCTTTGGATAGGGCGAGGCGGACCAACCCGGAGGAGTTCGTTACTCAGGCCCCCATCGCAATTCCCGAACCTCTGGTGGAATTGCATCCTGGCACCTCGTCACGGGGCCCAGGTGATGAAGCGGGAGAGGAGGAAGAAGAGGAAGAAGAGGACCCCAAGGCGGAGGGCGAGGTCGAGGAAGGGGCAACGGGGTTCACGCAGGAATCTGAAGCCCCTCAACGAAAGAAGGCTATGCGGGTGGCAACTCCGCAAAGTAAGTTGGTGCCCGTCCTCACTGTGGACGATGCGAGGGACATGTACTCCAGGGACGCGACCGCCGCGTTCAGGGAGAGGAGGAGGCTGAAGGGGAAGAAGCTCTACGGCGACTACGCGGTGGAAGAGACCATCGCCATTAGCAGCGAGGACGAGGACGACATGGAGCTCGCCAAACGGCTCAGGTCGGATCCCCCCTCCCCCACAGTGTTTGCCGGCATGGTGAGGGTGAAACCCGAAGTCCTCACTGTGGAGGAGGCTAATGAAAAGATGCGGAGGGACGAGGAGCAGCGCGTCCGGCTGGAGAAGGCTGCCGCCGAGGAACCCTCGGTCCGCAACGAAGTCGCGGAGTTGAGGGCTCTCATGTTGGAGCAGGAGCGGCAAAGGGCGATGGCCCAACCTCCGTCCAACGCGGACCTGATCACGCAAGTGATTCAGGGCATGTTGGCGCAGGGGTTGGTGATGGCTCCCCCGAGTGCATTTCCGCACTTGCCCGCCGGCTTCCCTCCCCAGAATATCAACCCGCCGCCCGCACCGCAGCAGTCCTTCAGCTTCGGCCCTATGCTGCAACCGCAAGCCCGCCCGTACGCGCCCGTCCAGCAGGTGGACGACCCCAGCCTTTGGCGCGTCCCCGGAGCTTCAAGTCCCTTGGCGCCCCCCCCGCTTCGGCCTCCCATCCTCGTGCCCCCACACCACCAACAGGACGACCCCCACATGTTTGGGTCGTCCGACCCAAACACTGCCGCCCTTGCACCGCCAGCCAGAGACCCGCTCGAAGCAGGAGGGTTTGGGTCGGCCGACCCAAACCCCGTCTCAGCGACGGCCCCGGTGGACGAGCCCATGCTAGATGTTGAAGGCCCGCAAGGGCCTGGTGATACCTCTACTCCTAACCCAATCGATGAACCAATGCATGATGCGCATGCGGAGGTTGGGTTGGGACAAAGGCCTGACAGTCAGCCTTTGCAGGAGCAGGTTGCTGCTGACGTCGCCGGACCAGGCGGTGGTGACGCAATTGGGGAAGCGCACACGTTGGTGGCGTCAACGGCGTCAAGGCACGACCAAGGCGAGGTAATGCACTGACCCCACTCAGTTTGGATCGCTCAACCCAAACTCCCTGGGTGTTTGTCTTCTTGCCTTGGTCGTGTCCCCTAGCTAGGAGGAACTGACCCACCCGTCCCCCCTTTCTTCGCCCCACCCCATCCCCGCACTCGCCCCCCTTTCGTCACCCCCCCCGACCATCCGTTTCAGGCCCCCCCCACCCCGGCTTGCGACGAAGTCCTCATCACGGCGGCTCGTCATTCAAATTTTGTTAGATGTAGACTTAGGCTAGTTTGAACGCATCGTTCAACACGGCTCTCCCCCAATATCAAAATGTACATGGAGCATTGTATAATATAAAATCACCATTGTTTACTCCCATATATTTGTATCTTGCGTTTGAATGTATAATGTATGCTCTTGCCTCTCTTGTATCCCTTGTTGCCCCCCCCGGCCAATGAATCAAATGGTTTTGTGTATGCACCGAGTGCAAATAAATTTCCTTAATTCTTCGTTTGGACATAGCATGACATAAGTCGCCCCCCGTTTTCTCTCGATCGTCCCCGCAGGGCTCGGAGCATAGCGTAGCGGCTCCCCAACGCTCTTCTCCCAGGAGCGGAGAGGGCAGCGCGGCGGCGCCCCCGGTTCTGCCCGCCCTGCGCGCACTGCGGAAGGAACGATTCCTGGTGTTAGACCTTAACGGGGTCCTCGTCCAGTGCGTCCATTGTCCCAGGGTCCCCATGGTGCCCTTTTGCAAGCCCGAGGACGCGAACTACGACGGGCCGCCCACGCACATAAAGACCAAGCTAGTGCACCTCCGCCCGTGGCTTCGGCGCTTCCTGCAGATCGCCCAAAACAAATGGTGGGTGGTCGTGTGGAGCTCCATGACGGCCGAGAACACCAATGCGGTCGTGGAGTTCATCTTCAAGGGCTTCGAGCCCCCCTGCTTGGTCTTAGCACAGGAAGCGTGTAGAATATTGTACACACCAGACGGCAAAGTCGTCAAAAAACCAAACAACCCCGCGTCCCCCCAATATCTCAAGGTCTTGAAGCCGATTTTTTGGGACCAGCGCCCGTCCTTGATAGGCATCCCCTACGACGTCCGTCCCACCCGCGAGAACACGCTCATGGTGGACGACAGCGCTTCCAAGAACTTATTGAACCCGACGGCCAACTTCATTGTTTGCCCTACGTGGACGATCGAGAAGGTCCGGGACCGATTTTTGTTAGACCTTGTTAAGTACTTGCAGACGCTCTGCGGTAGCGGGCTACCCGTAAACCAGTTTGTTAAGAGTAATCCCATAGGCGAGAGATACTTGGATCCACGAGACCATTTGTACAGAGAGTTGTTCTCCCACGCGAAATTTAACAAACTCATTTGAGAGAGTACGTGTGTGTGTGTGTTTGTGTGTTTGTGTGTGGGGGCGCCCCCACTTTGTGTAATATATTCTTCATATGTATCTTGATTTTCACATGCTCTATCTCTCCCTCTTCCCTTTGGGTTATGTTTTGTTTTGTTTCCATTTTGGCGCCAGCGTTTGGAGCCCTCGATTGACATCGTCAGTGACTCAAACTTGGGGAGCTTCTTCTATGAGACCGTTTATGACGCCGCTTCAACCATTGACTACTCCAAGGAGCCTATTGACGCCGGCGTCGTCGATAGCCCCCCGCCCAAGCAAATGTTCCGGCAGTCTCCGTCTCCGTCGCCACTCAAGGGCACAAAGCGCGGCTGCGTCCGGACGTCCCCCTCTTGCCCCGGCGGCGCCGTTGCACCCCGACGACGCCTGGCGATGGGCGCTCGGCCTGCAAAGAGTGGACCCCTGCATGTCCCTTTGCGCGACGCTTTCCCCATCCTATCCAACTCGGACGCGAGCGCCCCTACTGCCAAGGTGATCACCCACAATACATTACAATCCCTCTCCCTTAAGTGGGGTGTGCAATATATATATGTTTGGGTCTTTCTCCTCAAACTAACCCGTGTTTTTTTGGTTTTCTTTGATGACTTCCAGGTTCCGTCCAGCCCCAAACCTCCGCGGGCCAATGCGTCCATTGAGCTGGAGCGTCACTACGCCATGCGCCGATATGCCGGACAGTCTACGTCGTCGTATTCGAATTCCTCATCTTATAATTCGGGCGGTCGACACAATCCAAAATGTGTTATGGTGGGCCCGCATCCAAAACTCGGCTATAGTCGAGGGCCAGAGATTCTCAGAAATGTTGAGGCGATGCGAGCTAAACAAGCGGCGGCAAAAGAAAAAGATGCGGTCTCCCAGCCTAGATAGGCCATTGTAGGGCGTAGACATTGCATGTAGGCGGGATGATTTTAGGCCGCACTATCCAATGGATTTGTGCCATTACTATGCTATTCAGTTTCTCATGCCATACATTGTATATGGTACTTGCAATAATATAAGTGTTATGGGATTACCCCTTCAATATGGTCTACGGTTTGGATTGCCCTACCTAAACCATATTCATACAAGCTCTCATATTTTGTGTGCAATAATATGAATGTTTTGAGATTACCCGTTCAATATGGTCTCAGGTTTGGATTGCCCACCCTAAACCATCACAAATATGAGTTATTAATGGGCTTCTTGGTATGAACACCCGCTTCAAAGTGTTCCAATCTTACAACTTTCTCCAATATGTGTTCCATTTATCCTTGTTCTTATTTATGTGAATGTCTCAAAATGCCCAAAAAGTCTCAATTTAACGAATATAGTGTTTTTGCAATTTTTAATTTTTTTTTGCAACCATGGTGTTAGATTAACTTCCATGATAGCTTGGGGTTTGCAAGAGGAAAAAGTTGCATTATACATGTATGGTTTTTCTAACACATGACACAATATGCGCTCTCAACATTATGAGGCCTCAAGGGTGTAATCCATCATCAAAACGGAAAAATAATTAACCACCTAAAACTTTGGGATAATGGAAGTGTGTCGCTATCATGTTGCCCAATTGTGTCGTCCAAATACAATTATATATCCTATTACACCTCATATATTAGCCAGTCCAATAGTACATGACCTCATATCTTAGGCAATATATATGAATTCCGAAATTCATATGTTATTTGTATGTGAATGCAACTTCTTCGTAAAATATGTTGTTCACTTTTCATGTATGATCCATGAGTTAATATGTTGTACGGGCATCTCTTGTATTATAAAGACATAATTGGGGCTTGTGTGATTTCCATTAGGATTCACTTGACTATTAATACCTTCAATTTGTGAAACCTAATATACCAATTATTTCATTGGTGCAATAAACGTTTCACCATATTTATATTTATTTGTGCATTTGTTCGGGATCATGAGCTCTTAGAAGATACGATAATTGAATTGGCAAGAGTCAAGCTTCAAGTCTCACTTAGTTTGGAGTAGAATATCTTGGTAGCCACAAATTGTGCCATGTATTGTAAAGCTTAAGCATCATGCTATCCATGGAGGGTTTGAGGACAAGGTCCGTCATAGGCATGGTTAAGCAATACAAAATAAGCTCTCTTACAAGTTTGGGTTCAAAATTTGTGAAACCTTTAGGCCCGGGGTGTTCCATCCTAATGCGAAGATAACTTGGAAATCTAACCAAAGTCTAACAAGACTGAGACCTTGGAGATGTATGTTGTTCATGTTACATAGATGTATCAGCCTACGTACTATCATCTATAATTTTTGACTTATAAATTGCAGGCTTGCCATGATCACATTTTGGGCAACCCATAAAGAATTAACCTAAGAGAAACAATTACATCGACAAAATGATTTTTTTCTGTAGAGTAAAAGAAAACACGATAATGGGACCCTACTCTTCAAAGATTAAAAATTCTCCAAACATGAGCTTATCATCAAATAGCATTCATCTGCTAGTGGGTCTAGTGGAAGGGGAGGGGGGGGGGTTTGTGGGGGGTTGAGAGGGCTTTCTTCCACTAATGCAAATCTAGCTGGGCCTACTAAACAAGTCCACAACCTACGAGATGATCCGATTAATCCAATATTACATAATAACCGTGATGTAGTATTCACCCATGTCTAGGTGGTAACAAAGTGAAGGAAGAGTTTTCTTTGGAGCTGATGGGGGAATGTCAATCTGTACAAGAATTCTGGAAACGAAGTAACATATATATTTGCCTCAGTCTTGCAGATTCTGAGAGCTCGAATTCTGCAGGTGACATCATTTTGAGGGTTGAATCCTGATTGTAATGAGACTCTGATTTGTGAAATTGTCCACTTTCATACTTGAAGAGGATTATTTGCAAGGTGGCAGGATACATGTATAATTTGACAGCCATGTCACCGTCGACATCTGCTTTGAGTGATGAATGTAAGGCCAAAAAGATTACCCTTGCCTTGTACTTGAACACAATATCATGTTGATTGTGAAACCTTTGTGCCATGTAGGATGCCATGTAGGTTTTTGATCCATTCAAAAAATTTGGTTTCTTAGGCCCTCAGGGTCTAACGTGAAGTGACATTGGACAGTCTCCAACTTCTCAACCATTCACATCATTTATATATCACGCATAACGAAGAAAGATAACAACATGACTATGCAGCTTAACATCAGGGAAGGCATAAATATATTTCTATACAAATATCCTTCTCCATCAATACCAAGAATTTTTCATGTAGTGTTACATTCATTCAATCAGTGCCATGTTTGCAAGCCAACTATTGTAAATATTAAGAAGCATGTCTATTAGTCCATCAAACAACCGTCTAGACTTACTACTAACTAATGTGGCACCAGTGCAAGAATTCTATGCTACGGTTAGAATAGATTACAAAGTTGCACATGATGTAGGTCCATTACTAATGAGCCCTTGTTGAACCCTTTACTAAGATCGGTTGGACCATGCCAAGACATGACTTGACAAGCATAGAATGGGGAAATTCATAGTCAAAGCACATGTTCATGATCAAGATCCCATCAAGAGCCTATAGGGTGCCCATAATTTTGATGAGGCTAGGATTGAATTTCGATTAAGCTGGGATAGGATTTCAATCAGGTCAGAACCAATAGTATCATGACACACTGATTTTGATGTTAAAGTGAGGAGGAATGAGCAGTTATGGCAAACTCTAGACATAATTGATAATATGTTTGGGCCAACTTTTTGCTTCAAAAATTCCTAATATTAACTTTAATGCAAAGAATAAAATCACCGAAAAATCTACAATCCTCCTAAATTTTATCTTCCTACATGGAATTTTTTTGCATAGCCTTATACTTCTCTAGATGTGGCACAAAATCTCTTAAGTGATCGGTTATGAGCACCTCTACTCTAGTTCCTAAAATTCTAAAATATGATGTGCAGGAGATTATTAAAAATGATATTTATTTATGTCTTTGAGTGGTTACATTGGGAGCACATGAATTAGACTTGCAGGGTGAAAGGCCAGAGTAGGAAGAGCTCTCTCAATCTCTCAGTGAAGACCACAATGAAGATACCCAACACTTACTGACGTTCAGCCCAATCCAATACATCATCAATTGATACAGTTGTTTCAAAGCTGATCTTGAATGGGTGCAGACAAGCCTCCTGCCTGCACCAGTGATGGGGGAGATTTTTGGGCATAATCGGTTGAGATCCTAGTGTTTGCAAGTCCAACCGGTTACATGTTGACATCCTTCGGTTTTCCTTTATTAAATTGGGGTATATTCTATAAATTCCTCTAAAATGATTGGTAATTTTCTTGCTGTCTTGAACTTCAACCGGTTATTTCTCAAACTCAACCGGTTCATCTGTAACTAACTGCCGGTTCTCCCCGATCATAGGCCTGCACTTAAGCTTAATCTCCCCCAAGGGCAAGCTCCGCGGTTCATACATGAATCATGATTGGTTGACGATCCACCCAAATAGTTGGCAAACTATAATTGTGTGGACCATTGATGTAGGATGTGTTGGATATCAAGTGTTAGGAGCTTGGCCACCCATCCAAGCACCACACCGTTCATGGTATTTAGTGTCACATGCATAATAGTGTCACTTAACCTAGTTTGAGGCATATGCTAGGTTACACTTATAATTTACAACCCGAACCTGCATGCAGGATTTGCGCAAAATAGACATGTCCAGCAGCAATTACTATCAAAAAAGCTTTGGAGTAAATCCTTACATTGCTAGGACTTAATTGGGCGGCATGGTACTGTAAAACATAATGGTCCCATTGGACTACTAGTTTGAACATGCATCACTGTGAATCTAAGTTTGTGATTTCCATTGTCTTCCTAGGAAAGAAGGAAAGCCACCCAATTGCGACTACAAGAGCCATGTAATCCTCTAATTCCTGCAGTATGGCATGGTCCAATTTGTGCAAACATTTGCAGGATTCTTATTTGTTGTTCATCTGTTCATATATCTGTTCATCGTATTTGCGATCCATAAGAGGACAGCAACACACAGAACAGTGTAGATAGGATACGTGATGAGGACTCTCCAAAGTTCATTTAACGAGTCACTTCGCCCGCAGGAGATGGCCAAGAGATCCAACACTTCTCCGATGACCAGAAGAACTGTGGAGAAGAGGATGAGCAGAGAACTCACAATGACAAACCACTTCCGTAGCATGATTTCCTCCCGCCGTAGAAGCACCATATTCATAATATTATTGTTGTTGAAATCGTTACCTTGGCCTGGAGGATCATTATGCATGACGTTGTTCGTCCACAATGCACACACATTGGACTGCGACCTGATTATGACCATCACACCCAGAAGCAAACTGAACAATGCGCAGAAACACGCAGCCGAATTCACAAGGGTAACATCCGAAGCGAATCTCTTAGTCGCCATGGTATCCTCTTGTGATTGCTCGTGATAGCTTCCTCCAGGAAACGTGATGGCAACCATCACGACCGAAATGATCGCCAGAGCCTGAGCGCTTGATCCAGCTGCTTGCATTGACAATATGAATTCCATGGTGGAATCTAGCTCCTGTTCCACATTCAAATAAACTTGGTTATTGAATGATGTGGTATTAAGGTCCCTATTGCATAGAGCAAATGAAATATGCTGAAAAGAAAAGTTCCTCGGGTGCAACTTTCCCCTATTTCTGTTGAATGCTTCTGATGCTTCTGATGCTCCTAATGTATGATGATTTGTTATTTTCCCACCTCCATACTGTACGTCGAGCCTTCAAGCCTGATATGTTGTCCGAATTCTTGATGTGGTGCTAGCTCTGTGAACAATAGAATAACGAAGACCGGGGTCACTCTGGTGTGTCCTTTCTTCTGAGTACTAGCTAGACTAGGTTTGCGCAAGCAGACAACCAAATGCCCACTGCAGGTAGATTGTCTTCTTCATCAACCTATTCTTGCAGAATCCAAGGTCTGAAATAGTTGAATCATGTGTCCACAAACAAATTAGTTACAGACACAAACCACATCAAGCCCTCTTTACCGACAACACCAAGATGATGAAAGCTCCTCAACAACTAGCGGGTGATATAGAAGTGCAGCGAAACGAAAAGAATTCAGATGCTGCCAATTCATCTCTTGGGAGTCCAAAGGGGAGTTTGAAGGCGAGATTTGGTGATGGGATGGAAGGTATATGGGCATGGCGTTGGCTGCCATACCATTTTGCCCTCGCTTGCAACATTGGAAACTTCCCCTGGCATTGCCGACACTATTTTATCGGGAAATTTGTATTTAAATATTTATTTCTTAGTTTTTGAAAACTAAAAACACGAGGAAAATCTAAAATTAAAAATCACTTGTGATGATAACTTATATTCAAAGTGCAGAGCGTAAACACATAAAATAAACCTTGAACCTAATACAGTCAGGACTCTATAAATGCTACAGGTCGGGAGTAGCAAAAAAATAACATATATAGAATTATAACAAGTAACACTTATAGAATTCATACCAATGATTAATAACATTTATAGAAATAACACTTAAAAATAAAAATAAAAATGAAAGTACAAATGATGATACATAATTCAACTAAACTAATTGAAAGAAATAATCTATATAGTAGTAACTTGACGAGATTCTTCCAACTAAACTAACCGAAAGAAAGAGTCTATAGTAGTTTGATGAGAAGCTTCCAAATGATGAGATGAAACTTCCTTATGGAGTCCTTGAATGCTCCTGATGTGTGATAGGGCATCATTTGGTCTTTGTTCAAAGTGTTTCTTCAAAGCCTCTAAAAAAACGCCCATCAACACTCAATTCTACAACTTCTTCTGCCACATCAACCATAACCTCATCAACATCAATTTCTTGATGTTATGAGGAATACATATCCAAAAACTCCTCATCGGTAGGTTCATAGGGTTCCCCCAACAAGCACCCCAACTCCCAAACCTTCTCTGTCTACAATCTCCTCTCTCAAATAGCTTGAAAGTGCACAAGGAGGAAGGATCTCTAAATAAGAGAGAATATTTGACTTGTTCGCAAAGAATATGGGATAAATATGATTACATGTTTAAATTTATACTCTCATATATTATTACCTTGATTTTCTCAAAATCAACACTTATAGAGGTGCAATTAACAAAGAAGGGAGTAGAGCATGTTATAACACTTAACACATAACACTCACTAGTCTTCCCGATTGTGTTTTTATAGGGGAGTAAAATTTTCTTAACATATGTGAAATTATAACACTTATAGGGGTAACGCTTATAGAGTACTGACTATAGGCACATACATGTACCTTATTTGTCATGTGAAAAAGATATTTTGATATTAATTTTAATATATAAAATATGACACATGGTATATAGATTTAGTGACAAGGGCCACTGGGGTCATTTCCTAGTATTGGGATAATCTTTTGATTGTAATGGTGTGAACTATCTTGAATATGAAATATGAAAAAAGGTTGAATCAGTGTTCAAATATTAATTCATACATGTACTTAAGCTAAACATGAGTTATCAGTTAAACATTAATTAACATAAAAGCTAGGATAAACACAACCTTTAACATTGTGTGAATAAGCTTGTAAAACTAATACTTGATTCAATAGTGACGAGGGATTGCACATACTTGGGTGGGTTGTTAAAAGCTTGGACCCAATAAAAACAAGTTCATGAATTGTAATATATCAACTAGGAGTATATCAAATAAGTTTATTTGCAAGATCTGCATGTTGTTAACCCTAATTGCTCCAATTTGTCCCATAATTATACAACAAGTACATATATCAAATATCACTACCATACATTTTTTTGTGGCATCTTATGTTCTTATCACATGCCTTGTGAAGTTCTAATACATAGTAATGCATAGTTCTAATAGTTATTTGGTCTTTGCAAAATTATTTTTCTTTTTTTGCAACCATGGTGTTAGATTATCTCCCATAATAGTTTGGGGTTTGCAAGAGGAAAAAGCTTACCTACAGATTTATAGTTTGGCTAACACATGTCAAAATATGCTCTCTCAATATTATGAGGCTTTAAGGTTGTAATCCATCATCAAAATGGCAAATAATTAACCACCTAAACCTTTGGAATAATGAAAGTGTATCATGCTTCCAAATACAATCGCGTTTCTAGTACACCTCATACTTTAGCTAGTCCAATAGTATGTGACCTCATGTCTTCAGGGATTATATATGTAAACCTAATTTTATAGGTTATTTGTACGTGAATGCAACTTCTTCATAAAACACGTCGTTCATTTTTCATTTATGGTCCATAAGTTATGTCGTATGGACGTCTCTTGTATTATAAAGACATCATTGAGGCTTGTGTGATTTCCATTAGGATTCACTTGGCTATTGATACATTAAAATTTCAAAACCTAGTATACCCATTATTTTGCTGGTGAAATGAACAATTTACCATATTTGTATTTATTTGTGTGTTTGTTTGGGATCATTTGTTTGTATAATTTCTTGGTTGCCACAAATTATGCCATGTATTGCAAAGCTTAAGCATGCTATCCATGGTGGTTTTGAGGACAAGGTTTGTCATAAGTATGGTTAAGCATTACAAAATAAGCTCCCTTACAAATTTGAGTTCAAAATTTGTGAAAACTTTAGGTACCGTGTTTCATCCTAGGAAGATGACTTGAAAATCTAACCACAGTCTTACAAGATTGAGACATTGGAAATGTATATTGCCTTCATGTTACACATATGTGCTAGCCTATCATTTGTAAATATTAATTAAATGTTATAAATTACCAGCTCACCATGATCACATTCTTTCTCAAGGCAGTCCGAGCAACCTGTACAAAAATTAACCTGACCTAAGAAAAATGTTATATTGAAAAAATAATCGTTTTTACCGGAGTAAAAGAAAACGCAATAATGAGGCCCTACTCCACACAGATTAAAATCCCCCAAACATGAGCTTGGTCATGAAATAGCATTCATGTGCTAGTGGGTCTAGTGGAATGGTTGTTTGTGTAGGGCTAAGATAGCTCTCTTCCATTGCCTTACATGACGTGGTCACTTGCTCTTTTGCCCCAAAATATCCCTAAAATCTAGCTGGGCCTATTAAACAAGTCAACAACCTACTACATGGTCCGATTTTTAGTCAAGATAAAATTAAGAGCCCTTGGACAAGGGGCCGCCGTACAACAAGTTAGAATCTTAGAATGTGCATAAATTAGAGTCCGTTTGACAAAAAAGTCCGTTGCCTTGGGCTTCAAGATGATAATACGTAGACGTTACGATACCCAAGCTTGGAGCTTGTAGCCTATACATTGTAGCTTCTGGTATATGGTAACTCATAGCCCTGAATTGTGGGAGGATTCTAGTAAGCACCCAAATCATGATGAGACTTGGTCCGAGATGACCCTGAACTACCGGATGATGGTGGAGAGATACCCAAATCTCAAGGAAGAGGTTGGCGGTTCGATTCCCGGCTATGAAATCTCCTCTCTACTTAACATAAAAACTTGCCTGGTAGTCAACTGCCTCCTATGCTTTGGCGCTGGCTTGTCGGCCTTCTGTCTCAAAAATAAAAATAAAATCATGATGAGACCTTTTTTTTTTTTTACTATAAGTTAAACTTTGTTGACAATTCCTCGCTCATATTTACCTTCCTCACAAGGCCTACAATGCATATTGCCTCCCCTATAAATGTGGCATTCCTTTTGACTCTGAATACATGTAATAGTACCTTACGTGTTGATAGTATGAACGACCTTAGGAAGCTGTTTTCCATTTATCATGTGCGTCGATTGGCAGTTGTACTTTTTGGGGAGGTTGAGTTTGTTCTTGATGCATTGTTTTTAAAATCAGGAACATCAACAATGCACTACCACTCTGAAGTCATTTGATTGTTCTGTTGGTGTCCCCTTGTCGTCACTCTCTTAGGGTCAAGATGCACAACAATAACATGGACACTTACAGGCATTAAGGATAATATCATCAAGGAGAAAGGGATGCGGGAGCTGGAGGATGTTTTGCAATCTCTCATTGACAAATTTTCAGATCATCATCATCAAAAGCGCGCACAACACTTGAAAACTGTGATAGAGGTTGCCAAACTCCTGAAATTTCCAGAGGGTGAACCGGTTGAGGATTTACGCGCTGCCATGAACACTATGAATCGTCCATTGGATGTAAGTGATCTATCTAGACTATGGACTATCAATTTATGTAAAGTCTTATTTGTATGAGTAGTCACAAATTTCTTGAAGTAGTAATTTTGGTGGGTTTCTTCAAGCTTGGTGCAAATCGTTGCTCTTAGAAACTTGGGTCCCTTATTTCATTAGCAACCAGTACTCCTCTTCCATAGAAAAGAGAAAATAAGGCATCTACATCTTGACACAAGCGAAGTATTCCCCGGCAAGTGGAAACTTGTGATTGCACTAGAGCACATGGAATCAAGTCATGTTTATAAAGGTTGCTTGAATCTTATATGTGTGCACACAACCAAAGGCCTTCCAATTCTCAAGTATTCAAGTGTTACGGTGACTAACATACTTGGGAGTCCATTTCCCAAATCGCTCCAAGCAACTATTACACTTCATTTCAATTCACTTTGAAAGACTCAGTGCTTCCTCCTCGTGGTTCACATGGTTAAATGAACCCCACAAGCAACATGACGTTGTTTTTCCTCCACTTCTAGGGCCCCCAATTCAAAAAATCCCCACCTCACATTGAGACCCCTGTGATTTGAGAAACTGCACATTGACTGAATGAAGTTGGGAAAAGAGTTTTGGCTCAAGTTTTTGCTATTCATACTAACCCCTTACTTGTCAATTTCTTCACATGATTAGGGACTAAGGTGGGCACGCTTGATGGACGCGCGGGAAGAAACCAAAATTAAGACCTACTTAAGCCTGGCAACCATCTCGATGGCCATAATTGCTATCCCATACTGTGCAAACTTGTCAATGCTGCGAGTTCAGACTAATTTATCCGAACTTTTTCCTGCCCCTGGTGCTGCGTTGCCCTCCATCTCTGACATAATCTGTGAAGACCGGAAGAGAATGCTCGAACCGGTTCTCTTGGGAGCTATAAGCCTAATCTTGTGTCTCCTCGGTATCATAAACTCGCGCTGGCGAACATACACGCGATCACGAGTTGTCCTGGCAGCTCTAGGGTATCCTGCTCGGGTCTCATGTGATGACCGATTGGTCCAGGCCTATGTTCTGTTGACGACCTACACCTTCTTTATCCTAAGCTTTAATAACTTTCGGCAAGTGGTAACAAGAAAACTGGGGGAAGCACTGAACCATACAGGTGCAAGCCTGGTCGTTTATGTTGTTGGACAAGTACTGTTATTGTTAATGAGTTTCTTCATGACTTCCGCAGCAATTGGATATTTGGCCTTTATAAGACCCCATGGTTGGCGTTAAATTGAAGGCAAGATTTCCTCTCGACTCTGGTAATGCACATCATGTGCAGCTCGGTCATATTGATTGCCAAAAACAATCACATGTTTCATGTTAAAGTCACGAATTTCAAATCACTGGAATATATTGCTCTGTACGACAAGTTGCTCATGTGCTTGAGATTGTGGTTGAAGTTAGAAGAGTCTGGCTTTGTACAAATTGCAGCTCACTGACCACCACCATGGGCATAGTGTTTGAATAGCAAAATGTTTGAATATTAGAATAATCCCTTTGATTGTCCATTCTGAGAATGTGCTAAAAATCCATGTGCATTTTCTTGATTAGATTTGCATTGACAATACTTTACTGCTTCATGGCACCATGCATAGATGTGTATAATGTCCAATTGCTTGTTGTCTGAAATTTATATGCTTTACAATCATAGGTTTCGGGGATGTCATATCTTTGGCATACAAATCTGTACACAAAAGCTTGTTGATGTGTTTGACATTGTAGTAGCGAATTCAGTCTAGTTCTGTAGGATCTTCTAGAACTATCTCAAGAGCACCGACAGATACGGTCAAGAAGGTTACTTGAGTAGTGGTCTTTGTTTGCAGAATGTATGTACGTTATAAACTTCATGAGGCTAGATTACTACGTATGACTTATATTTAATAAAATGTTGAAATAACATCATGGATTTCAATTCTTATTTGTGAGGATTACATTACTTTGTTATCCACTTTTATTGCATGTCATATTATTCTATTGGAAAGAAAATCATTACATAAAGTAATATGATATGTACATAATACACCACTAGGTTTAATGATTATATTATATGCCACCATGGACATATAATATATTATACACACTCCTATCTTCGCTTGGTGCACATTTAGGTGAGAATCAAATAACAAACACCATTAAGACACATGTTTAAAAAAGGTTGGACTACGTTTCCAATTTTATTAACTACTCCACACTCAATATTGAACACAATTGGGAGGACCTATGTGTTCAATCAAGATATCAACAAACATGCACTTCCAATAACAAAAACTAAAAAAAGGGAAGATTTGATTTTTGTTGATGGTTCATCATCAGGGATTGCACGTCACGTCACGTCACGTCACGTCACATTTTGTGACAGCGACGTGACGGCTGACCAAAAAACGTCACGTCCGCGGGGGGGTAAATCCGGCAGTTACCCCAGGGATAAACTGACGCGGTCAACCCCCTAGTCAACCCCCTGGTCGACTGCTAAGTCGACTGCAAAAAAAAATTAAAAAATTCCAAAAAACATTCTGGACCGTCAGATCTTCTTGGCAAGAAGATCTGACGGTGCAGAATTTTTTTTGGAATTTTTTAATTTAATATTTTTTTGCAGTCGACTGCTAGGTCGACTGCTATTTGCAGTCGTTTGCTAAGTCGACTGCTAATAGCAGTCGACTTCAAGGAAAACCTAAAAAAAAAATCAAAAAATTCTAAAAAAAATCATGGACCGTTAGATCTTCAATCCAAGAAGATCTAACGGTTCATATTTTTTAATACATTTTTTAAATTTTTGTTTTTTGAAGTCGACTGCTCGTAGCAGTCGACTAGAGCAGTCGTCCAAAAAAGTTAAAAAAAAGTTACAAAAAATTGGTACAGTAACCTTTTTTACCACGTCAGTGCGCGTCACGCCCCGACGTGATGTAACGTGACGGTGTTACATCATTTGTGACGCGACGTGACGCAAAAAGGCCGCGTCACGTCCATTTGCACATCCCTGTTCATCATAGGTTTGCTAATGCAACACAAGTCTCATTGTATAAATATAATCGGTAGAAGTTGGAGAACTTGAAAAACGAACCGAATAACGCCCACATACCTTATATGAGCCCGGGAGGTGTTCGACGAGCGAGCTTTGAATGCACCGCGGGCCATTGCCCCTTGTCAGGGGTGGTCTCTTTGAGGAGGGTGGGGTAGGAGTTGAATCCATGTCTCACAGGGCTAGCCCTTGGATTCCAACCTCAAGGAGCACTTGGATTCAACAATTTATATCGTGCATCAAGCTGCAAACACACCCACTAGTAGAAAACATGGTAAAAAAGAATTGCAGTCGTTTTTTCATTGCAGTTCTTTTGACCACCCCGATCTGCAGTCAGTAAACAACTGCAAATTTGATTTTTTGGTTTACCAACTGAAATTTTAAAATTTTCGGAGCGTGTAATACACCGTTGAATACCTTTCCAACAGTGTATTACACGCTCCGAAAATTTTAAAATTTCAGTCGATAAACCAAAAAAACAAATTTGCAATCGTTTACTGACTACAGATCGGGGTGGTCAAAAGAACCGCAATGGGAAAACGACTGCGGTTCTTTTTTACCATGTTTTCTACTAGTGACCACACACACATGACACGCACACTCAGTGAACATCACCAAATTCCTACAATCTTGAATAAATTTAAAAAAGGAGTAAACACTCCCCTCCAGAGAGCCATCTCAACTTCAGGGTTGAGAAATCCAAGGTACATGATTTTTCAACAGCATCAAGCAGACATCTGTTGATCAGTTTATTGCACCAGACATATGGAATGTAAGCCAATTCGACATGCATCTGCCAAAATATCTTTGAGACTTGCAACTTGAAGCCTGGGATGAAGATATCCTTCTTGTATAAATCTGAAAATTTGTCACTGTACGCTCAAACTTGAGTTCATATAGTATAACTAGAGACAAGCTCAAATTTCCAGCCCTATGTGCAAGTTGCTCTCCAATACATTGTGTTTGGATGATGCATTACTGTGGAATGAATCGTATTATGAATGTATGTCAACAATGGCCACACTAAGGGCTCTGTCTATACCAATGTTGAATTGGTGGAATCAATACACAATATCAATGATGAATGATGGTCTCAAATTCCCGGGGTGGCAATGGCCGGAATTATAACACATAATTATTAAATCATATGTCACTTAAAAATGGTATTCATATGATTATTAATTGAGCATTTTTATATGTTAATAAAGATAAAGTCAAGATGAATCCAAGGGTATCAAAATTTATTTAAATAGACAAGTTGTAATATAAATATAATGGTTTTAAGTTGTATAATGAGGTATTTTATATTACGGGGGTCCTAGTCCAGACCTTGGGATTTTTTTCACCTTATTAATGATTATAATACAAATAAATTATTATAGTAGATTATACAAGCATTATAGTATTTTCACTCCAACTCCTAGTTTGAAGAGTTCTATAATGACTCTAAAATAAATTATTATAGAGCCATTATCAACTTTCAAATGGTTTTATTATCCAAGGACCCTTATAGTGTATCCCAATTGTTGCCACCCTGGGCTCAAATTAGAAGCTACCGACTAGTTTAAAACTTGTTCTACCAATGATTGATCAAATATGTCAATGGTGCTAGGTGGGTATCACTACACTAAATTGTGTTATTAGTGTGGGCCACAATAATTTTCTAGAGTGCATCCTAATTCTCACAATAAGAATTAGTGTGGGCCACATTAGTTTTCGACCCACGCTAAATTTCTAATAGAAAATTAGCATTGGCCATAATAATTGTTTTTCCACAAAATTAATGTGGGTGATTATTTTTTTGTGCTACTTTTGTCATTGAACCAATATTCAGTTACTCACAATTGTTTTCACGATGTACATGGAACATTGGTGGTTGATAGCCATGAATGTGATTGTCTCTGAATGGTATTTTTCCAATTAGGTTGGTTCATCCAGAGTGTATACATTTTCTATAGCACAATCCGTCATATTGGTTCTACTCGAATCATATATACATGAGCCAATATTAATTCTATCACATGTGAGCTTTGCTTGTTCAAACTTCGAAACATTCAGTTCATATCCACAAATAAGTGGTTGGCGTTCAAGACTTAACAGGCATATTACCAACCATTTTAGAGGAATCTGTGAAATGTATCTCAAATTCGTGAAGAAAAACCAAAAGATCACAGCCTGTTACCGGTTGATATTCAAGACTTAAGGAAAATTACCCATCATTTTAGAGGGATCTGTGAAACGTAACTCAAATTTGTGAAGATAAACCGAAAGATCACAACCTGTAATCCGTTGATGTTCAAGACTTCAGGATAATTATCCATCATTTTAGAGGAATCTGTGAAATGTACCTCAAATTCACAAAGAAAAGCCGAAAGATTACAACCTGTTGATGTTTCAAGACTTCAGGATAATTACTCATCATTCTAGAGGAATATGTGAAATGTACCTCAAATACATAAACAAACACCAAAAGATTGTACCCGGTTGATGTTCAAGACTTCAAGGATATTACCCATCATTTTAGAGGAATCTGTGAGATGTACCTCAAATTCACAAAGAAAAACCGAAAGATCACAACCTGCAACCAGTTGATATTCAAGACTTCAGGAAAATTACACATCATTTTAGAAGAATCTGTGAAATGTATCTCAAATTCGTGAAGAAAAACCGAAAGATCACAACCTATATCGATTTATGCTCAAGACTTCAGGCAAATTATCCACCATTTTAGAGGAATCTGTGAAATGTACCTGAAATTCATGAAGAAAAGCCGAAAGATTACAACCTGTAACCGGTTGATGTTCAAGACTTCATGAAAATTACCCATCATTTTAGAGGAATCTTGTGAAATGCACCTCAATTTCATAAAGAAAACCAAAAGATCACAACCTGTTGATATTCAAGACTTCAGGCAAAATTACCCATCATTTTAGAGGAATCTGTGAAATGTACCTTAAGTTCACAAAGGAAAGCCAAAAGATTACAACCTGTAACCGGTTGATTGTCAAGACTCCAGGAAATTTACCCATCATTTTAGAGGAATCTGTGAAATGTACCTCAAAGTCATAAAGAAAACTTGAAAAGATCACAACCTGTCACCGGTTGGACTTGGAAACACTGGGGAGCAGTGACTCTCCGAAGCATGATGACCTCAATGGAAGGACTATAAGTATGGCTCGTTCAGTATCATGGTGCCGTCCGCCTCGTGATCAATTAGTGATGAGTTAGCATCAACTGTAGGTTGCCGCTGCACCAGCTCGTCATTGAGGTTGTAGTCAATGAGGTTGCCGTCCACCATGTCTCTCACCTTTGGTTGTTGCAACAATAGCTCTGGAATATTGATGCATCAGGTGGGTCCTAATCCTCGAACTCGGTCCTCCGCCAATCCTCTATAGCTCCATCGTTGAAGCGGACGCTCCTCGCAAGCACACCACCGCTGCGTCGTAGGCTCGTGCGGCCATCTCGGCGGTGGGGAAGGATCCTAACCGAATGCGGGTTCGCTTGTTGGGTTCCCGAATCTCTGACACCCATTTCCCCCACGTCCGCATGCGCACCCCCTTGTAGATCTTTGGTGTCAGGCCTCTTTGCCGCTTGATCCGTGGACTTGTTGACGACGGTTCTTTGAGGATGGCAGAGGAGCAGCTCAGCAAATTCCCTCTCTTCACATTTAGCGGAGGAGAACTTAACTTCTTCACCATTCCAAGCCTCGCAGCTTCCCACAATACGAAGTTGCACTCGAGTTTTAGAATCTCAACAACTTCCTGCTCCCTGCCAGTCACCTCGGAAAACTATCTAAACTCCCTACTTAATTCACCGAGCTTTCCTCCAACACCCAGAAAAAACCAAATTAAAATGAAAATAAAAATGAAAATGAATTTGTCAACTTGACACCGGGAGTCCATCTCTGCCACTCTTACTCTCCAGGCCGACACAACCCGCATGAACTCAGACTCTGGCAATAAGATTAAACTTTTTCATCAGCTTTGGATCATAACACTTGCGATCAGTTGAAACTTAACACTGCAGACAAGACTGACTGCCAGCTTGTGATGATACTCTGCATTGATTGACTGGAGGGAGAATTAGAGTTTTAGAAACTGATCAACAACCTGCTGGATCCCCGGTCACCTCCGAATACTAATTAAATTACCTCTCTAATTCCTCACACCGAAATCATAACTTAATGTCAACCTGACACCAAATCTATCTCTGCCACTCTTAATCTCCAGAGACGAACTCAGACGCTGACACTAAGGTTAAGTTTTGTTTTCAGGTTCGGATAATAACACTTGAGCGTTGTCAGCTTGTCAGCTAGTCATGATCGATTCAGACACTCTGCTTTGGTTGGCTGGTAGCTGAGGGAGAATTAAACTTAGAGTTGAAAGGTTTCAATGGTAACACGAACTCGAGGCGAAGTCACCACATTTCTTTGGGAAATACAGGATGCCCTTACCCAACAATGCTTACTGCGAGAAGCACGTATCCACGAATTGGAGAAGGTCGATCATAAGCAGCAGTTAATGGAGCAAGTAGACGAAATTCAACAGCTTCGACAAGGGTATCTTCAACGGGAGTGTGCCAACCTACGCAGACAATTAGAGGACGCAAGGGTGTCGCTGTCGTTTAAAGCAGAGCAACTATCCTTCGCTGAGCAGCAGGAGCAGCAGCGGGCACGTTTGTTGCAGAAAGCATTGGAGGAGAATCAACGCCTTATGTGACAGCTCAACGCGCAAACATCACTATCCTCAACCCTCGCCACCGCCTAGCACACCACGCGTATCCTGTGCCATAATCCCATAGAAAGAAGAATAAATGGTAGACATACAAGCACGTGAAGGCGTAGCACCAACCAGCGATCCCGCCCCCGACAAGTCGATGCACGAGCCAAGCGATACAGCTGAAGAAGCTCAGATGGACGCCATTTCAAAGAGACAACAAGGTAGATTACGGGGACTCACTAGATGCTGACGTCAATATTTAAGGCTGAGAGCTACCAGTTCCGGTGGAGCAGAACCAAACGCTCTTCCAATCATAATATACCCCTCGCAAACACGTCCTATGAAAATCTTCCCAAAATTTCCCATGCTTCCCAAAGCAGAGCCTAGGCTTGCTCACGAGCAACGTTGTATGGTGATCGAGTCGGCTTCAAAGAAGACATGGTATTTTCGGATACAAGAGGACAATCTATTGGAAACTTCCTCCCCGCAGGAGCCAGACAAGGAACAGCCATAGCGGAAGTTGGAGAAAGGTTCGTTGAACGGTTTAACGAGTATCCAACTTCGACAAACCATTTCGTTGCACCCAGCAGTAACACTGTTTGCCCCTTATGTAGCAAATAACCGTTTCGCGCGGTGCACAACCTCTTCACCCACGCATAGTCCCTGTCTCGAGACCTAACATTACATCGAGGTTTCGCCCAGGCCCTTAGGGCCGCTTCACACTATGGCCGTCCAAGTCGAGAGGCCGTGGGATTGAGTGGCCAAACTTTGTTGAGAGTCCAAAGAAATGGGCTGAAAATAGCCAATAAAATATAGTAAGTGGAGCCTTCGGCCGGGCATAGTGTGAAGCCTCCACAGGCCAAGTCCAAAGTCCAAACCTTTGGCCATGAACTCCCACGGCCTCTCAACTTGGACGGTCATAGTGTGAAGCATCCAAAGGCCAAGCCCAAAGTCCAAACCCAAAGGAGCATCCCACTTTATTTTTTGCTCAAAATAACCCCTCCAATCTAATGGCCAAGATCTTGTTAATGATTGATTTTTTAATGAAAAAAAACCGACGGCCTCTTGACCATAGTTTGGGTTTCTATTCCCGTCCGACCCAAACTTCCTTCAAGAGTCCGTCGCCTTCTTCAAAAAGTAATCATTTTAAATTGCGACGGCCTTTGGACTTTGGCCATAGTATGAAGGATCGAGAGGCCGAACTCTTGGTTTCTTGAAAACAGGGCAATGTGAGGGGCTTAGTAAAAGGAAGAGTTACCACGGGTAAAAGAAAAGAGTACCAGGGTAAATATAGCGACGAGCGAGGTTTACCAAGGAGGATAATGGTCTGAGCGAGCACAAAGGGACAGAGCCAAGACACTTTCGGGAACACTTTGTGAGGTTCCAGTATGTGCAATGTAGTTCAAAGCCTCCTTCTAGGTTTAGTAGTGGAACAAACTGTAGACACGGCGGGTACCAGTGTGCAGAATAGAGACATCGTAGTCACAGTGGTGAGCATTTTGATAATATAGACCTGTGTTTTATGTATCTCGATACCTCATTGTGTGTTTGAGACTTGTGTGTATGAATAACTTCTGTTGACTGCTTCACCTTGTCAGGGCAATCCCAATGTTATCAGTGTGTATGTTTGCAAATTTCATTTGACGTTCCACTACAAATCCAAAGTGTCACGTGACGTTTTCAACAACAAAAACGGATGTCAATTGGCATCTATATTTTACTCTAAAATGTCACTTCAATGTTACATGCCTAGTAGTATGTGTCATTTCAATTTCTAACGTGCCAATTGACGTGTGATTTTTTCCTTCACAAGTCACACTACATGTCAAATTATAAATTGCGCCTGTCAATCGACGTGCATTTTTTATTGTGCAAGTTTTTGTATGTTAAATGTAAAAAAACTTGCAAAAGAATTTGTCAAAAATACATTATACTATAGGAGCGGTCTAGCATGGCAAGAGGAACATATTTCATTATGTTACTGGAGTACAGACATGTCTGTCCTTTTGACCGATACTTCTCCTGGAGTGTTCTGCACGTCAAACATTAAAAGCTGTTTAGCAGGTATCCTTATGGAGCAGTCATTCTTGAGAGAGAATTAACAGAGCAGGGGATCCCTTGTGACGATGGATGTAGCACCAGCACGCTGACTCCAGATTGCCAGCAAGAGTGTAAGTTGCAAGTTTGATCAGTATGTTCCACAAGCATGTGTAGCAGGAAATACATGAGCACCCACGTGAATTCTTGCAAATCTTAATTCAAGTTCACCTTTAAGATGGGTCATTGTCTTGTCGAAACGGTGCATTTTGTGAGCATTTTGGGTTTGAAAATACACTCTGAAAGCCTTGAAACATCAAGTGAGAGTATTACCTGGCCAATTCGATACATTTCAAGTAACACATTGAATAGGCTTCTATATTGTGCAGTGTGTGAAATTGACAGTGCATCATCCTTGGAGACTCGACGGGAGAGATGGCAGATTCAGCAGCGTCAGCAAGTCGCCTCCTCCGGTCGAATTTGAGACTGAGGTGAGGATTATGAATCCTGCAAGTGCAATATTACGCATACATTGAAGCTTTTAGTACATCCATTGCTGATACCTAAATTCCATCCCCTCCGCGCTTGAAGGAGAAGTTTGTCATGAACGTAAGGATGTGCATTGATCTATTATAAGTGATTTGTCATCAGAGGACCACCTCCTCACGGGTTCCGTCAAGACATACGCATGACGGTCAAGCACACAAGGGGAGTTAATTTCGCTTTACTCTTCATTCCCGCCATTCTAAGGGCGTATAAATTGACAGCAGCACCACAACCAACTTGCTCAAAGAATTGGGCACGCGAGACCAAGAAGCGCAATTGGGAGTCGCTTCCAGATGACATCCAAGAATGTATTCTCAGAAAGCTCGAGCCTGAGGAGATATTCCGACTTAAAGTGGTGTCAAAACGAATGAAGGAGCTGACGGAGAGTTCCACGTTTCAAGGCTCCTTAACTTCGTTGTATTTGTATCGTGAAGACGGAGGTCTTCAATGGTCAGGGTTTGATACAATTCTGAAGAAATGGAGGCCATTGCCGACTCTTGTGGGGTTCCTTCCACACCCAGATCCAATTTTGCTCGTCTCTGCAGGGGACGGGCTTCTGTGCGTATGCAGTGTCTCCAAATCTCCCCAAAATAAAGTGCTGGTCATTTGCAATCCTATGACACGACATGCAAGGGTTTTGCCACCTCTCACTTTCCCACGAAACCCGGTGCTCATGCACGTGTTGGCCGATACCAGGGGGACTTCCTACAGAGTTATCGTTGCCGGCAGTGCGGGATTGAGGAATGAAGGATGTCAGGTCGATCTCTCAAGGAAAACTGAAGTGTTCGACTCTCTCACATCACAGTGGGAGGTTACCGGAGACCTCCCTGGGGTTGAGTTCGGCTTGAACGAGTATCAGACTGGAGTCTGCAGTAACGGTACTCTGTATTGCATTGCGACCTTGGGGGATGGGTTGGGGAAAGGTGTGTTGGCCTACAATGTGGAGGACAGGAAATGGTTGTCAGATTGGAAGTCCCCCTTACCAATTCTTACAGGAGATGCGGACGCATTCTTCAATGCTCAATTGGTGGAATGTGACGGTGGGGTGTATCTGTTCTCGGAGCTACAGATTAGACAAGAGACAGTGGAGCACCGGATTGACAAGCTCGAGAATACAAGCGGAGCAGCAGGATGCGGCAGGTGGAAGAGTGTGGTGAGGGAGCAGAAGAGGGGCGGCCGAGGTCTGTTGCAGTACCCTGAGTACGTATGTGCAGGTTTCGGAGCAGGAAGATTGTGTATTTTCAATACGCTTGATCAAACGGGCAAGGTGTATAACATCCACGACGGCGGTCATTCCGAGTCCCTAGGTCCTTTTCCGCAGGGGATTCGGGGAGGAGAGGTGTTCCATTCCCTGAACCCACTGTCCTTTGTCTTTAGACCTAATTTCACATTTAACATATCTGGCACGATGCGTTGGCCCATTTCACTACCTTCAACTGAAAGTGTGTATTATGAAACTGAGATTTTCGAGTTGTTCCCTTCAGTACTGTAGCAGGGAGCGCGAAAGAGCTAATTGCACCAGTCTACGTAGAGCTATGATCCTTGAAATTGCAGCCCTGCCGTATCGCATGAGTTTGGGTTTTAGGGTCTCATTCCTTTGCGGACCGAGACATCTGTGGGCGCTGATCCAGAAGGTTAGTGGACAATTGTAATCTCTTTTTGTATTATATGCCTGACACATGTGTTGTCATTGTAGATCAACATATTCAGCTCATGCGTCGGCTTTGCAGATATCTGATGGTCATGATGCAATTACATAGACAGGAAAATGAGCCCATCTCCATTTTCTGCAAGTATGTGAGCACGGTTAACATCCCTTCCAATCAGTACGAATTTTTCCATTTGTAATTACATCTCCAATCAGTACAAATATCTCCATTTGTAATTACATCTCCAATCAGTACAAATGTCTCCATTTGTAATTACATCTCCAATCAGTACAAATATCTCCATTTGTAATTACATATTCAATCAGTACCCATATCTCCATTTGTAATTACATCTCCAATCAGTACAAATATCTCCATTTGTAATTACATCTCAGTGTGGTATTTGTAGTTGTTGCTTATGAGAACCTGCATGCAGGATTTGCGCAAAATGGACATGTACAGCACTTAAAGCAATTACTATCAAAAAAGCTTTGGAGTAAATCCTTACATTGGTAGGATTTAATTGGACGGCATGGTACTGTAAAGCATAATGGTCCCATTGGACTTCCTGTTTGAACATGCATCACTGTGAAAATCAAGTTTGTGTTTGCCATTGTCTTCCTAGGAAAGAAGGAAAGCTACCCAATTGTTCCTGCAATATGGCATGGTCCAATTTGTTCAAACACTTGCAGGCTTCTTCTTTGCTGTGCATCTGGTGATCCATAAGAGGAAAGCAACACCCAGAACAGTGTAGATAGGATACGTGATAAGGACAAGCCAAACTTCATCTAACGAATCGGGAGGCCCGCAGGAGATGGCCACAAGATCCAACACTTCTCCGATGACCAGAAGGACTGTGGAGAAGAGGATGAGCAGAGAACTTACAATGACATACCACTTCCGTAGCATGATTTCCTCCCGTAGAAACCCCGGATTCTGGTCATTCATAATATTATTGTTGTTGAAATCGTTACCTTGGCCTGAAGGATCATTATACACGGCAATTTTTGTAAACAATGGACTTACAATGGACTGCGACCTGATTATGACCATCACACCCATGAACAGACTTATCAATGCGCAGGAAAATGCAGAGGAATTCACAAGGATGATCTCCGAAGCGAATCTCTTAGTCGCCATGATATCTTGTGATTGCTCACGATAGCTTCCTCCAGCAAACGTGATGGCAAGTACCACGGCCGAAATGATCGCCAGGGCCTGAGCAGTTAATCCAGCTGCTTGCATTGACGATATGAATTCCATGATGGAATCCACCTCCTGTTCCACATTCAAATAAATTCGGTTATTGAGTGATGCGGTATTAAGATGACAATTGCGTAGAGCAGACGTAATATGCTGAAAGAAAAGTTTCTGAGGTGACAACTACCCCTATTTCTGTTTAATGCTTGTGATGTTTCTGATGCTTTTAATGAATGATGATTTGTCATTTCACAAAGAGGAAGCAACATGCTTGGAAAGAGGCCCTCATTGAGAGGAATCTATTGAGACCATTTTCTGTCTGAATTAGAAAAGTTATGAACTACCTGGAAACAATGTTCTAAAGCAGGGGTAACCTTCCAGACCAAAGGTATTTGATTCACTTCGAAGAGAAATTAATAAAAAAACCTTAGAATTTATAGTCCTACAAGGATGCAGCCTCAACAGCAGGGCTTGTATAGCAACTAGTAGTTCCTAAGCAGACAGTTCATTAAAACTTTCACATCTTGCAGGGTTTTTAACTAATGGAAAGATAGTTCGACATACTGGCTTTTGGAGTTGCATAACTGGAGGAATTTGAGCGCCCATAAGTGCCGTTTCCTCCGAGTTTCGCGCACTGTCCATATTCATCGCAGGAGACCAGCCAACCTCTATACGTCGAGCCTTCAAGCCTAATATGTCCTCGGAATTCTCGATGTGGCTCTGTGAACAAAACAGAATAACGGAGACCACATCAAGCCCTCTCTACCGACAGCAGCAAGAGGTTAAAAGCTCCTCAACTACTAGCGGGTGCAAGAGAATTGCAGAGAAACAAAAAGAACTTCAGATGCTGCCATTCATCTCTTGGGAGCACAAGGTAAAGCAACCTCGGACGTGGTGAAGTTCTAACTATGTCAACGCTGGATGCGCTCCTCTTTTGATCTGTAGGGTTACTGGTTCCTCACCCTTGTCAGTGGATTGACTTCCTATGCATTATGAGTTGTCTTCTTCCAAACTCGCTCCAAGCTCAACCTACACCAAATAGATTTAGCCTCAAGCTGCGGCAGGCCTCCTGTTGTAATTTGAAAGCGTTGATTTAATTCGAATCTTTCCAATCTGAGCACCACGTTTTCCCATATTCTGTACAGGATTCATGGAGGTTTCCAATAAGTTTTTAAGCAACAGTGTCCGCGTAGCAGTGAATCTGATGCACATTCTTGCACATACACCCTAAACTCCATAGTATCAACCTCCATAACGTCACTCACTCTCTAATATCCCGAAACCCTAGGGAACGGATCTGCATAGTTCAAATCTCACTCCTTAGTGTCACCCTTCTCTCCCTAATATCACGAAGTTTGTCATTAATGCAAACCACCAAAGAAGTCAACCCACACCCTTGCATTGCGCCATGTGTCAATATGCGGAGTGTCACCTTCTTCTTCTTCTTCTTCTTCTTCTTATGCCACTTGTTGAATGTTGGTGCATGCATCCGCCACATCGCCCGGGAAGGCGAAGCGGAGTGGACCACACCACACCATTTTATATGTTGCACTTTGTGTTATTCCATAGTGCCACATGCTACACTAATTCACTAGTATCACACATCCATGTTAACACTACAAAACTCCGTAGTATCCCATGCACTTTGGTTGCCACAGGTGTGATGCTACGGAGTTTAGAGTGTATTGAGAGAGATGCTTACCGTAACTCACAACCCTGAATTGTGGAAAGATTCTAGTAAGCACCAAAAATCATGTCACATGGTGAGACTTTTTCCTTTACCATAAGTTGAACTCTGTTCACAATTCCTCACTCATTTTGAGGACGATGTGAGGAAGGTAAACGTGATGCAACTAAGGCCTACACAGTATATTGCCTCCCCTGTACATGTTGCGTTCCTGTTGACTCCGAATATGTGTACACTCTAAACTCCGTAGTATCACACCTGTGGCAACCAAAGTGCACGTGATATTACGGAGTTTTGTAGTGTTAACATGGATGCGTGATACTATAGATTTAGTGTAGCATGTGACATTATGGAACAATACAAAGGAGATGTGAGGACAACTTGAATTCGTTCTCCTGTCACCTACACTAGTGTGGCCCACTCCACTTGGCCTTCCCGGGCGATGTGGCGGACGCATGCACCAACATTCAACAAGTGGCATAAGAAGAAGAAGAAGAATAAGAATAAGAAGGTGACACTCCACATGTTGACACATGGTGCAATGCAAGGGTGTGGGTTGACTTCTTTGGTGGTTTGCATTAATGACAAATTTCGAGATATAAAGGAGAGAAATGTGACAATAAGGAGTGAGATTTGAACTACAAACATCCGTTCCCTAGGGTTTCAGGATATTAGAGAGTGTGTGACATTATGGAGGTTGATATTACGGAGTTTAGGGTGTAATAGTAGGCGGACGATTGCTGGGGCGAAACAACTTGTACACTGGTTCCTTGGAGGCAAGGGTTTAGGCATCCAACAAGGAATGAGTGTATGGGTTGGTTCACCCAAATCGGCGGTTGATATCCTCCTCCCTATGAGCCTTTCGGGGGAGGTAGATACGGGCAAGGGCACCACAAAGAAATTGGGATTTTCTGGGCCCAACTTGTTGGCACATGATATGTGAATATTGCCTCTATAATAAACAAGATATATATTTATATTTAAAATTTTAAATATATAATATAGCAAGAAATATGGTGGATACAACTTTGATTTACATTTCATATTTATTTCATTAGTATCTCTAATTGTGCAAAAATTCATAATTATGTACCTCACTCTACATAAATATTCCAATCCATAACAGTGTTTGGTTTGGGTTTTGGAAAGCATGTTCTAAAAATATTATTTTTCTCAAGGAGCCCAAAATTTTTTTTTTAAATGGGCAGCTTATAAAAATACTTGAAAGATCTAAATGTAGCCCTTTAAATCCATAGATAAAGGCCCCTACTCATGCTCATGTCCTAGCTTTTGCTCCTCTAAGATAATTCATGGCGACGGCAAATCCCTAAGACGTTGGGCAAAATCCACTCTACAAAATTGATCAAACAACTTGCAAAGAAAGACACAAAACGCCCACAACATCAGCACCGACAACTCTGATCTCCAAATTTGCACTTCGAGAGTACTTGATGGAAGATACAGACCCCATCACATCCTCCACCGAACCAACACCAACACACGCCATGTTTCATGTTTGCCTATTGCTCACTAACCACAATGGTTCATGCTTGCACCTCGATAAGCAAGGATTGAGAGGGGGGTTTGACTTTCCCTTAAGCAAAAATCGATCCTCGCTAGAAATTACCCAACTAGTTAGGGTTTAAAATAGTTTTTTTTAATAAAAAAAATTAGGACCAATAGCAGTTACATCTTGCCAACTAGTATTACAGCACCACCACCAAAGTAGGACACACCGCCACATGTAGAGTAGATATTCAAGTTGCAAGCATACAGGTTATCAGTTAGTATTTATTCCATGTACTCCAAAGTACTCCACCTGAAATAAAGTCAACATTGTTTTGAACAAGCTTTTCCACAATCCAACCGTCATTTCAATTCCACTTTGAAAGACTCAGCACTTCCTCCTTGTGGTTCACATGGTTAACTGCACCCATGAGCAACATGAGATTTTTTTTTTCTCCGCTTCTAATGCCCCATCTCAAAAAAATCCCCACCTCACATTGAGACCCCCTGTGACTTGAGAAACTGCACATTGACTGAATCAGCTCGGGGAAAGAATATTAGCTGTAGTTTTTGCAACTCATGCTTAACAACTTACTCGTCAATTTCTTCACATGATTAGGGACTAAAAGGTTGGGCACGCCTAATGGATGTGCGGGAAGAAACCAAAATTAGGACCTACTTCAACATGGCAACCATCTCAATGGATATAATTGCTATCTTGTACTGTGCAAACTTGCCAATTTTCTCCTGCACTTGGTGCTGCCTCACCCTGATCTAATCTTTGAAGACTGGAAGAGAATGATCAGACCGTTTGTCTTGGGAGCTATAAGCCTAATCCTGTGTCTCTTTGGTATAATAAACTCACGCTAGTGGACATACACGTTCCTTAGTTGTCCTTCTCAAAGTATGCCCTGCCCAGGTCTCATGTGATGACCCATTGGTCCAGGCCATTGTTTTGTTTCACAAGCTACACTCTCTTGACTCTAAGCTTCATTTATAACTTTCTGCAAGTGGAAATAGAGAGTGGTGGAAGCACTGAACCAGACAGGTGGAAGCACTGAACCAGACAGGTGCAAGCCTGGTTGTTTACGTTGTTGCATCAGTACTGCTATTGTTAATGAGTATCTTTCACGACTTTCATAGCGATTGGAGTATTTGGTCTTTTTGCCCATTGTGTGTGAAAATTAAAGGCAAGAATTCCTCTCTACTCTGGTAATGCACATCATGTGCAGCCCGATCATATTGATTGTCCATCCTAAGAATCTGCTTAAATCCATGTGCACTTTCTTAGATGAATCTGCTTTGACAATACTTTGCTTATTCCAGGCTTCATGGCACCGTGCAGAGATGCGTATAATGTCTGATGCTTGTTTGAATTGTATTCTTTAAAATTTCATGGATGTTATATCTTTGGCATACAATCTGTACACAAAAGCTTGCAAATATGTTTGACATTGTAGTAGCGAATTGAGTCTAGTTCCATAGGATCTTCTAGAACCATATCAAGAGCATCGACAAACACCTTCAAGAAAAATATGATGTTTAGTGTCATATGGTATTTAATGTCACTATGGTAAGTGCTAATGAAATAAGGAGTCCCAAAAATGTACCATGAGGTTCCCAAGCTGCTAAGAGCATCAATTTGTACCATGTTTGAAGAAACCCACCAAAACTACACTAAATATGGTAACTTTTCGAATGGCACTTCTTATGAATAAGTGAACAAATATTGTCATGGATGATGGATGAGTTCATCCATTGGCCAAAACCCTACCTTCTCTTGTCAGCAACTTGTGATGAAATATTGTCATGGATGATGGAAATTTGGATGAAAAATCACTTGGTAAGGGACAGTAATTGGAACATTGTAAATGTATAATCCCCCAAATTTTTACAAGAAATGACAAATAGTGTTGGGTTGATAAATAAAAATAAAATAAAAATAAAAAATAACGCCCGTAGCTAGGTACCGGCGTGACTGTGAGCCTGTTAGCCTATGGCTGATCACGGGTGTCCGTGATTCAGCTATAGGTGTGATGCCTCTTGCGAGGTGGGCTCATTTGTTGGGTCGATTTTACCCCCGGATCATGGGGGGGAGGGACGGGTGCCTGTTTATTTTCAAGTTTCCTTTTATTTAGGATTAGGTATGTGAGGTACTTGATGGCATTTTGGTGGATATTTTTCATGAGGGTTTTAATGGCTTGTTTTGGGATTTTAAGGTTGGTGAGTTTGTTAATGGAATGTTCATGTATGGCCCCTCTTACCCCAGCTGTAATGGTGATAAGGGGGTTAGTTGTTGTTTTGTATGGTGGTGATTAGTGGGTCATATTTAGTGTGTTTATGTGTGAGGGCTTGGTCAGGGAATCTATCGTGACAGTATGTGAATTCTATGAATTGGATTGTGACGTCGGGGGAGGGTGTTATTGGTATTTGTGTATGGTTTGGGGCTCCGATTAGGCAGAGTATGTCTGGTCGAAGTTTGGCTAGACAATGGCATGTTGTTGGTGGGCATATACATGTGAGGAGCCATTCTGGGATTGTTTGGTCAGGTGGTTTGTTGTTAAGGTTACCTGCGTTAGTTAGTGTGTAAAACCTTGTGTTTTTGTTAGCTTGTAGGGTTTGGGTGATGAGGTGTACCGCTTTATTGTGTCTTGCGATTCGTAGGCCTTTTAAGTATGGGTGTTTGCATGTTGATAGGAGGTGGGGCCATGTGTCTCTGTCATTGAGGTGGCACAATGTGCAATTGGGGTTTTGGTGTGTGAGAGGCCAAAATATGGTCTTTCTGTGGTTACCCATGTATTGTGCGTATCAGAATTTTAATGTTTGGGTGATTTGGGCATCTGTTACGGAGTCATTTTTCCAGAAGTGATTGGATAATTTTTGATGTATTTGGGTGTTCGATAACCATTTGTCCACATATGGGAATTTGGTTTTGGCCAATTCTGTTTCACGTTTTCGGTGTTCATTTAATATGAATGTGTGAAGATTACGGATGGCTCCATCGTGAGTGGCTGTTGGGCAACTTGCTAGCCAATAGGGGGTGGGGTGTGCCGTGTGTATGCGAGGGGTAGTGGTTGGTTTTTCTTTAAGTGTTCCCTCATTGGCTAGTGTGTCGGCTATTTCATTTCCTGTGATACCCATGTGTGCACGTACTTTGTGTATATGAATGGTGTGTGGGGTCCAATGTATCTGTCGTACTATTTCTGCTATTAATAGTTTGTCCTCGGGGAGATCACTCCATTGTAGAGTTGAACAACCACGTGCGATCATTTTAGATGTAAAAAATGTAAAAAATGTAAAAAGCATCACCAAAATGGGTCAAAATTTTATCAATTTTTTTTCATGAGTAGATATAAATGGTACATGTTACATAGTAAAAAATGGTGACTAAATTTGATGATTTGTTTTTTTAATAAAACATACCGTTTCTAACTAGAATGACGCAGAATTGAACTAAAAAAATTGCTACAATTAATGAAGATGACTAAAAATTTCAAAAAAATATACAAAAGATACCATCAATGGTTGTGTATATGTAGAAAAAATATCATAAAATTTAAAATTATTTATGACATGTAATATAGGGGTAGCAAACTTTGTTCGCACGTGGTGTTCAACTTGACAATGGAGTGATCTCCCCGAGAGTTTGTCTGGGTGGTGATGTTGTGATGTTGGGTGTTGGATGTGGTTATTGATTAAGAATATGTTGTTTAGGCTATCTGTGAATATGTGTATATCGTGCTAGGTGGATTTTATGTTTTTGAGGGCAATGAGAATTGCATTAAGTTCGGCTCTTAGTATATTTTGGTAGCCTGGGAGTCACTCTGCTATTCTGGTGTTGTTGTTGGGGCTATAGACTCCTGAGCCTGCTGTGTTGCCCTCTATCCGACCTTCGGAGTTTTTGGTGGGTGGGATAAATGATCCGTCTGTGTAAATGCATTGTTGTGGTTGATATTTAAGTGGGTGGGTGTATTTATATTTAGCTGGAAGGGGTGTGTGGGGGGTGTATGTTGGGGTGATGGGTGTTGTTTTGGGGGCCTCTTTCCATGCTCTGGAAAATTTAACTTGGTAATTTGTGAGGGTAGTATCAGCCATAAACCCCCACCCTTTTGCGTCTGTAGTCCAAGTGGAGGTTCATGGCTCACATTCCTTTGTTGATCCCTTAGTGTTGGAAACCCCTTGCAAATACTCCAATAACCCAAAATTAAACACTCATTTTTTGGTCAACTTCACGGAGTGTTAGTATTGACAAAATACTTCCAACTGCATTTTGGTGTTGCCCATGGGTGAACACCCGTGGGATCTCCCAACTGTGTTTTGGAGTTGCCCACGGGTGAACACCCGTGGGGTCTCCCAACTGTGTTTTGGAGTTGCCCACGGGTGAACACCCGTGGGGTCTTCCCAGTGTGTTTTGGGGTTGCCCACGGGTGAACACCCGTGGGGTCTTCCCAGTGTGTTTTGGGGTTGCCCACAGGTGAACACCCGTGGGGTCTTCCCACTGCAGCACACACCCAGTCACTTAAATTGCCATAACTTCCACTCACGATGTCCGATTGAGATATTTTTTAGTGATCTAGAAAGCTAACAACTAGGCCTATGATTCATCTAAATATCAGAATAACTGAAAATTCCCTCTTCTATATATGAGCTTTCAAAGTCAGCTCTTTCTGAGTTACGCGGCAGCTAAGGTACTTCCTTCAAACACCTATAACTTTTGTTCGCTAACTCCGATTCCAACAAGCTTAGGCTTTTTGGAAAGCTAATAATGAGGGCTACACTCTCTCCAAATCTTCTCCCACGGGTGAACACCCGTGGGGGTTCCCCTAAGGCAGCAACACTCCCCAACTTAAACTGTCACAAATTTCTCTCACAAGTTCCGATCAAAATAATTTTTAGCGTTTTGAAAAGCTCATCACAAGACCTATGAATCATTCCAATCTCAAAATAAATTCAGGTGTTGCAATTTTTATGCGCTCTCACAAAGTCAGCGTTTGAAAGTTTGAAGGCAGCTTGAGACACTTTCATTCAAAGTTTCATAACTTTTGCTTACTAACTCTGATTCTAACAAGCCTAGGCTCTTTGGAAAGCTAACAAAGAGGGCTACATCCCCTCAAAATCTGAAGTCTAGATCATAACTTTAGAGTCCACTACACTGGATTGAATGTGGCCCAGCTACTTAAGAGTGTGTTCAAAAACACACTACCTTCTCTCAAGAACTCTAACTCTAAGGATTCTAAATCATGTCTACATGAATACTTGCTGATCTTCCTAATAAAATGAAGAGAAGAAGAAAGAAAGTGAGCTCCTGACTAAAATTTGCAAGGGCTTCGCCGTGCGAACAAAAAAATTGAGAGAGACATGAAAGGAGAAGAGGGGGCTTTTATACCCTCTCTATGAAGGGTCGGACCCCTTCTCCCTTCCTTCGACCGAGGGGCCCATCCCTTGATTGGTGGCACTTAAGCCGTCGGTAGTAAATGGGGGAGGGCAACCGTCACCTCGTTTGGTGGTAATTAAGCCCTCGGTAGTAAATGGGGAAAGGCAACCGTCACCTCCTTTTCTTTTCTTGGCCGCTTCCGGAATTTATCTTTCTCCGCCGTCGCTTGACTTCCGCTTGCTTGATTGATTGATCCTACTTAACCCACCTACTTACTAACCTACAACCTTAACATTTCCGATTCGGTTAAAGGACATTTCCCTTTTACCCCTTCGGCTCTAATTTCCATTTTGTCCAAGGTTCTTACCCCAAGGGTAACACACCCCTAGTTTTTGCAACCCGGACTATCCTAATCCCAAAACAACACTGAATCTAATTTCTAGCTTCCTTCCTTAAACCTCAATTCAACCCTTTAAATCTACTTAAATCTAAACTCGAAATTCACTCCCAACAAAGCATTCAACTAACTTAGTCATCACTAATTTTTATGTTTTTAATGTTTTGAACATGTTAATCGAATTGTGAGCACGAATTTGGCCTCACAGGTAGGTTGAATGGGGTGTGTGTCGACGTGTATGTTGATTGTGGTTTGTAGGATATTTTGTAATTCGTTCGGGGTCTGTAAATTGCTTGTAGGTTGGTTTTGGTTGTGTACGCATATTATTGAGGTTAGGGATGGTTCTACGTGTCTGTAGTATCGAGGCCATTCAGGGGTGGGGTCAGAGGAATGCAAAGATGTGAGCGTGGAGCTTAGAGCCCAGAGCGTAGAGCGATGTTATGTGAGCGTGGAGCTTAGAGCCCAGAGCGTAGAGCGATGTTATGTGAGCGTGGTTTATTATGAGGCACCATTATGGGAGCCTATTACCGTGTATTCTTGCATCCTCTTCCCATTAAAAACAAACATTTTATTTATAACAATGTGCCCTAACACCGTGCAATCATAATATTATTCATTTGAATTCATTTGAAAAATAACCTCTAAATTTCTTCTCAACATTATAAGGGTCTAAATTTTCAAATATGCAAACCACCTTCAATATCAATGATGTACAAACTATGCATGTTGGAAATCCATATTCAATAACGATGTTGATGCAATAACAACAAGGAAGATTCAATAAAATTAAGATAATCACACATAGAATTCCAAAGAGGAAGTACAAAATTCATCGAGCTCAATATCCTCATAATCGTCATCATCATCCTCAAGGTTTTCCACGCTTGTATCAAATGTAGATGGGCCTACCAAAAAGGGTTTAAGAACATCATTGAATAAAGTGATGTCCTTTTCAAACCCCAAAAAATGCCGACCTGATGTTCGACACGCATGAAATGCAACACCTGTGAGAAACAAACTTTAGAAAATGATTGAAGAAAAATGATGTATAATATAATATATGATGTATGTTTGAGAAAAAAATTGCAAAGAAATTTGAGTAGAAAAAAACTTGAGAAAACCAGTTTGTAGAAATTGATACTTGTTCCAACAGTCAAATCAACTATCCTATTACCCGAAGCAGAACATGTTTCAATAAGAATTTGCATAAATATGGAGGTTTTCTCCCAAGCACCTCTCCATGGAGTAATACCATCAAAATACATAGTTAGATTATTTTTGTCAATGAAATTTAGAATGGATAGACTGGAAATAGGATCAAAATCAATGTTAACCAGGTCTTTATCATAATGAAGTTGAAAAGAAGGCTTTCATTTCATTGTTTCAGAGGTGGCACGGGTAAGCAAAACGGAGCAAAATATAGGGTCTGCAAAAAAAATTGAATTATTCATGTATGATATGAAATAAAAACAATGAAGGAAAAATATGATTGAAGATGTGAAAGTGAATATACCACCTTCTGATTGAAAAAAATTGGATGGATGAGCATCATTCCATTGTAATATGTCCAAAACAAAGAAATTTCAAGACAAGCCGATTTGAGATATGGTATCAAAAGCTTTTTGGATTTAAGGGGTTGAAAAATAGAAAAGGCTCCATCATCATGCACATATTTCTTACAAAATGAAAAAAATAGATTGAATGGAATCAATATTTTTTGCATTCCAAGGAAGAATCACATGATCAGGATCACACAGTCCAAAAACTGGCAAACCCTCGGGTATGTCCAGAATAAGTATGTCTTACGGCCACGACTAATATGCACAAGGACAAATTATTGATCAAAAGATGGTTATAAAAATGAACACAAAGAAGATTTGAGATGATGAAAATGATATTCACAAAAATATAAAAGTTACCTTATTAAGAAATAAAGACATTTCATGATATGTTGAAGACCATTGTTTGGTGGCTTTAAAGATCTTTTGCATATTGGCCATTGTATCATTGAGGACAAGCTCAAAAACAAAAAATTGTGATCCCTTGATATGAGATGAGCACGGAGAATATGAGCATCATGATCAATAATGTTGGAACTAAAAGGGGAATGCTTTGCAGACGCTAGAAATCTTCGTGATTTGGATGTAGGTTCAATAGGAATAGATTTTTTTGTTGGGACATCTCTAGCATGTTTTCTAGTAGATTGGGTTGGCCTAACATCAATATCATTTTGAGAAACTCATTGGCTAGATTGTATAAAAACATTTTGAATGTCAAAGGCATCAAGGGTATCATCTAGAACAACAACATCATCATCCATAGATTGATTGGTTTGAACACGAGAAGGGGTAGTTTTCTCTATGTTCAACCGTAAATTTTACTCTGACGTTTTATTTATACGATATTTAATATACCATACACATGACTAGAGATGGAACAAACTTTATAGTTGCAATTGATCCATAATAAATATATAAGAATGGATGACAATGTCTGTCTAAATATTAAAAAAAAATCATCTTGGACAATACTAGCACGTACTAGCACATATTTCTAGTACCTAAGAATACAAAAACCAACGTGAGAATATATATACATATGCAATAAAAATATATATATATATATAAATTTTATTAAAGAAAGAATAAAAATTAATGCAAGAAACTACAGCAAAGAACGCTGCCAAAGCAGTGCCGAAATCTACGTGAAACGAAGATTTTTTACAAATCTTTCCATCGCCGATTTCTGCAACTTTAGAGGCTTGCAGAAAAAACACAAAAAATCTTAAAAATCTGAAATTTTTTCCACAATACCAGAAGGAGGTTTTAAACCCCCCAAAAAAATTTCAAGTCAAAAAGTTGAAATGACAAGAAGTTATAGTCCAATCCCTAATGTCTACTACTGCAAAGGAGCCTCTAAAAACCTGTGCGGTGCCGCACGGGTTTTCAAAGGCTCCTTTGGACTTTTGGTGAGGGGGATCAGGAAGGTGTGCAGCCCAGAGGGGGGGTGTGCGGTGCCGCACACCCCCCCTCTGTGCCGCACACCTCCTTGACCCCCCACGTGATTTTTGCGACTTTGGAGGCTTGCAGAAAAAACAAAAAAAAATCCTAAAAATATGAAATTTTTTTCACAATACTAGAGGGAGGTTTTCAACCCACAAAAACAATTTCAAGTCAAAAAGATGAAATCACAAGAAGTTATAGCCTAATTCCTAATGTTTACTACCGCAAAGGAGTCTCCAAAAACCCGTGCGGCACCGCACGGGTTTTTGGAGGCTCCTTTGGACTTTTGGTGAGGGGGGTCAATGAGGTGTGTAGCACCGTACGAGTTTTCAGAGGGTCCTTTGGAGCTCTCGCCAACTGGTTCAAAGGAGCCTTTAAAAACCCATGCGGTGCCGCACGGGTTTTTTACACCTCATTTGGAATTCCTCAAAGGAGGTAGAAAAAACTCGTGCTGCACCGCATGGGTTTTTAAAGGCTCCTTTGAGATACTGGAAAGAATCTTACAAAAACTTGTCTGGTACTGCACAGGTTTTTAGAGGATCCTTTTCAATACCTTAAACTGCCTCGAAGGTGGTAGAAAAAACCTGTGTGGTGCCGCACGGATTTTTCCTACCTCCTTTGAAGCAGTTTTCAAGAGATACAAAAAACCATTGCATATATCATCTTTTATTTTTTAACCACATGTACAAATTTCAAATACATTATTATATTTGGTTGATGCAAACTTGGTTTTTATTACGCACTTTATTTTTTTTGGTTTTTCGGAAGATCGTTGCCACTTCTCCATCACCGTCTTTGTTGCTACCATCTCTCATTTTTCCGATTTGTTTTCGGATGTTTCTATTACCATTATTTTTCCAACAAATTTTTCATACATAATACACCATACGATTTCAGTCCACATTCTTAACTTCTAATTTTATCACTATTTTTTACAACCTAGTATCTCACCAAAAATTTCATGACAATTCCTCTCATACATCTTTACGGAGTTAGCCAAATAAACTTCTCCAAACCCTAAAACCCTTATATAGTGATTTTTTTAAATTTTTTCTAACCCTAACCACTTTGTATGGTTGCCAATGTGAACACAATTGTAGTTTTTTCTATAACATACTTGCATCCATAGCCAATGGTCCATCTTCACTATTCATATCTTTGAAATCAAGTGTCTTTGTAATTTCAAGCAATGTTGCATCTTTAACTCTTGACAAAACTTGTGTTTTCCTTGTTATTTTTTATCTTTCTTATTCTCTTGTACTACTAAAATACAGATATCTTTTTTTTTCTTTTTTTTTCTCGAAGTCCTAATCGGTGTATTATATATGTCCGTCTTTTCATATATCTGGGAGATACAATCACTCACATACTACTTATCTGCTACTTCTTTCATTGCATCCTCTCCATTATCTTCCTTTCTCTCTATACGTTTTATCATTTTTTGTACAATCTTATTTAAAATATTTTATATATTATTATTTATTTTTTTAAATTTTTATTACTATACTATATGTTCTATTATTTTATATCCATTGAATGTGATATACATGTTTTTTTCTAGATGATATTATCTTTTTTGTATTATTCTCAATTCAACTGTTTTTCTTTTCTCCCCCAACATTCAGTTTCCTCCAACGTTCATTTCTTTCCAACGTTCATTCCCCTCCAACGTTTATTTTCTTCTAATGTTCATTTCCCTCCAAAGTCATTTTATCTACAATCACTATAATAATTTTATTCATATGCAATTCATGTTCATTTTTTCAATCATGTATTATTCCGTTTCACATATTCAATGTTCTCAAACTATATATTCATGTATTTTATTTTTCATTTTGTTTATCTTTCTATCATTACCATGACTACATTTCGTGCAAATGGACATCTTGTTCCTATTATGTTGAATATGTCCGCTGATGGTTTTTCTACTATCTCTGAACAACTTCTTAGTTTTCAATTTTATTTTTAATTGTCCTCAATTTTTATCAAACAAGAAGACTTTGATATTATAGGTATTTTGTCTAAGACTGTCTTTCAAATACCAATTCGTGAAGATGTGGGTACAATTTTGGTGTATTTGGACCTTCATTTTTTTCCACATCGCTTCTGACTCCTATAACTCAAATTTATGTTACAGCCCAAAAATCTCCACTTTTGTAAGTCAATATTGAACTCTTTGGCAAAGTCATTGCTCTTTCAACTTATTCCTCAAACACCGATGCTGATGATATTATATTTTCTACGAAATCTATTCATAATGATGTCACCTTTGCTGATTCTAATTTTATTATGCCATCTCAAGCTGCAGGTCCTTCATGTTCTTCATAACTGCCCCTTCATCCGATTTTTAAAAAAAATTCCAAGTATATTGAATTTATTGAAAACATTAATACATACTTCAGGCTATAAGAATGTGATTCAAAGTTTGGATTTCTCAATTCTACATGTTCGCCGGGTGAAATATCTTCCTCCTATTTTCAATGATCTTGTCATGTTCGAGTTGCATCAACTATCTACAACCGCTAATGTCAAGATTGGAAGATTGCTTGATGAAATGGATAAAAAATTATGATGGCCACATTTGGTGCAAGACTAAAACCACTAATATAAAAAATGATATTGGTTTGATATTTTGCAAAGTTATTTGTGTTGGTCACATTCAATGTCAAAATGATTTGTGTTTTTTTTACCAGATCTTTCAAACGCAATGATACTGAATGGGATGGCTTCGTATTGGATCTTTTTGCTATAGGGCAAACAATTTCAACACCTGCTTCTTTCACTTTAGTTTGTAAAATTTGTAAGTTGCCTCCAACTTGCATCAATAATTGTCCTTGCAAAATGTACTATATTCTCAACAAAGGTCAAACGATGATAATGACGTGCATTCATTTTGGGAGTCATGAGCATCATATATCTGATGGAATGTGTAGAGAAATCATAGATAAGATACATGATTTGATTGGAGAAGAGGTGTCCAAAACACCAAATGCAAAAAAAATTATCATTGCTCTCATTGCAAGCAAATAGTTCTTATCGATATTCTTATTGCAAGATGACCAGAATACTTCAATACCGCTAAGAGGTTCAGATTTGAATGTTGTTATGGATAAATTTAAAACCTTGAGTTTTCCAAATGTTTGCAATATCATTTCATTTTTTCGTCTCCATTCACAAAGTAAAGGGTACATTGACAAGATTTTGGAACTCAAGAAAACCAGTAGATATGACTATGTCCAAGAAAGTATATTTCCTTGTCAAGGTTCTAACAAGGTTTTCTTGTTTAAAATGTTAATTGAAGGTCCGGGGAGTAGATTTGATCTTGTAAAACGCATGCAACCGGGGGAAGACTTGGAGAATGCATGGATAATGTTTGATCATGTCAAACGCGTTAAAGATTGGACAACCATGGCATGTCATGTTTATGATACCAACTATTTCAAAGTCATGACTATTGCTATTTATGATATGCAATCGGAAGATATCCAATCTGAATGTCTTCTGTGGAATGCATTGAATCATGTTATGACCAAACATGGTGTCTCCATGACAAATTTCAAAGGATTTATGGCAGACAACGCTCAAGCAAACTGTAATGTTGTTCGTCAAATTTATGGAACAAGTGATCCCAAGATTCCTATGAAAAATCGTGAGCGAACTTGTCTTTTTCATTGGACTAAATTTTTGGAAGCACATACCGTGAAACTCATCAGAACTACAATACAACACCAACACAAAATCTTGTGCAAGCAATACAAAGATGCAAAAATTGAAGAAAAGTTCGAGAGAATGCATTTGGCTCTCCATTGATGGTGATTTTCATCTCGTGCTGCAACAAAAGAACAAATTCAAGAGCTCAATGATTGGTTGGGCTTTTGGCATTTTTGATATCAACAATGGAGAGGTTTTATGCAACTGGTAATTTTTTTCCAATTTTTCGCTTTCGATTTTTTTATTTTAATTTTTTTTATTTTCTAAAAATATTGTTTTATATTATTTTCATGTTTTTCCTTATATTCATTATTTTATTTCATGTAGGGCCTTTCATTGGATGAATTGGTAGACGTGCCTTCTTGCAACCTTTCAGAGACCATTCACAACAAATGGCTGTAACAATTAGGGAACATGGGTTAGGATTTGTATGTTGCCACCGTGGATGATTATGTCCCTAACTGTTCAAAAAATCAGACATATAGGTCTTGACCTTGGCATAGTATGTAGTGTATAAGATGGGAAAAACACCTCCTTTATCATCCCAAAAAATTTCATTGATATCATTATTAATATTATAATTATTTTATTATAGAAATTAACTAACAAAATTTCAAATATATTTAAATATATTTAGGATATTAACCACGGTTATGGGTCCATAATTTTACTAAATGTGGAAACTAAATTCATTTTGAAGATTTATAAAATATAAAATAGTTCAAATATCACAATTATTTATTTGTAGGCTCACAAATCTATGCTCTAGGCTCCTCTGCTCACATTTCTAGGCTCACATGCTTGCGTCGTTGGGTGGGGTCATAGTGTATAACGTGGGGTGGGATTGTGGCAATTGTGTGTATGTCTGCTCTTGCAGTGATTGGGAGTTGTTGTGATGTCCAATCTATGTGGTGGAGTATGAGTATTGTGAATGTGTGTGGGTCTTCTTTGGCTGCCATTCTAGCCCAGTGAATGGCTTCGATGGCTGTGTTATGGTCTGTGGGATATGCTAGACCTATTCCTTTCCATCTAGAGGATTTTGCATGTCCCATGGAACCAAATATTATGTCTCGGTTGTAAGGCGAGTTGTATTGCGTGAGTTGGATGGGGCATGTGAGCGGGGAGGAGTAATACCGTAGTACCATAGCAGGTTCGTCCTAAAATAATTCTAAAAATAAAAAACGTAAAAATTAGAAAATTCTGAAGACAAAAAAACGAAAATAGAATAAATTAGTTTTTGAAATATTTTGCTATTTCTAAGCTATTTAGGGTCATTTTTACTTATTTTTTGCTAAAAAACAAAAATTGAGAAATTCAGTTTTTGAGAGGCGAACCTTATTTTTTCAAAAAAATTAAATATTCGTTCGCCAGGTGGCGAACCTGCTATGGTGTTACGGTATGAGTGTGTGATTTTGGAGGATTCTATTAATAGTTTGGTGATTTCCGGGTGTAGTGTATGGTGGTTGTTGTTAGGTTGAATGGTTTTTGGTTTTTTCTTGGGAAGTATAGTTGTGTATCTGTGTATAAGCCATAGTATCTCTGTTTCAAAGTCTTGTGGTGGGGGTTGTAGGAAGGTTATTAGGTGTTGGGGTTTGTTGTGGGAGTATTGGTTCCATAGCCAATGTAATCTTTCCGTCATGATGGTGGCCATGTAATTTCCATTTTGGTCGTAGATGTGGGATTCGTGGTCGTGTGTTTGTATGGTGGGTTTGTTAGTACAAATGTCTTTATCCGGGTTCCGCTCTTGTGTGGATAGTCTGAGGTTGTTGATTTTTAGTGGAGGGTGTATGAATTTAGTGTCTTTAGTTTGAGTGTGGTTTAGGTATTTATCAAAGGCTTGGGTGGTTTGTTGTGTTAGGGTTCTCTTTTGGTATTGCGTGATGAGGAGCAGGTTGTGGTCGAGTAGTATGTTGTCTGAGTGTATGAGGTCTTCTTCTGTGCGCCATTGTTGAATGGGGCCTTGTGTGGTTTGCCATTGGCAAAGGTATGTTTTTTTGATGGCATGCGCGCCCCACTTATCTTTTCTGGTGGTGGTTGTGTCCTTAATTATGGTTTGGATTGCTTGCCCCAGAGTTGTCTGTGGGGGTGTGTCTGGATTGTGTTCAACATATGCGGGTGTTTGCTGGGTTATTTGTATGTGGGGGGCGGGAGGTGGCGGGGGGAAGAGTGTGTGGGCTTGTTGTAGTGCCTCTTTGACGATTTTGGGTGCGTGTTTGTGTACTTTGCGAAATTCTGTCGGTGTAAATATGGCTCCAGTTGTTTGGTTTTGGATTTGTGGTAGCGTTGTAATGCCATATGTGTATAATTTATTGAGGTATTGTTGGGATTTGGTTTTCATTGTGTCTGTGAGGGTATCGTATGTTGGGTTAGATCTCCATGCTTGTTCAAGTGGGGTTTTTTTGATGGGAAATGCGCGGTTGGTAGTGGTGGCGTGGATTTCATATTCGCGTTCTAGTAAGAAGAGTGTTCTAGCGATGGGTGATCTTGTGCATGCTTGTTGTTTGAGTTTGGGGAGGTGTAGTGATCCACCGTATTTGGCGGATATATATTTAGTGAGGCCTTGGTAGATGGTTCCTAGTTGCCCTGGGTCATTGAGGGCTTGTACTAGCTGTTGACCAATGCAGTTTATGTAGTCTGGGAGGAGTGAGGTCATGTTTATACCAAACTCTTCATGTGGGAGGTGGGTAAGGATGTTGGCCTTAGGTATGTTACAAATTTCTTTGGTTAGTTTGCTAATTATTTTGTCGAGTTTCTTAATGTCTGGTTTGGAGAATGGGACTGCGTAGTAGGCGTATGCGATACGGGGTTTAATGACTGTGTTTAGGATTTTGAGTTTTTGTTTGAGACTGGCTGGAGAGGTGGTTAGTAATTTACTTTGTTGTTTGGCTTTTAGGAGCGTGGTTTCTTTTTGTAGTTTCCACTTGAGTGATGGTATTAGGTGGATGCCAAGGTACGTGTATGGTTCATTCTGTGTGAGGATGGGGAAGTTTTTGGACTTGTATGTAATGTTTTGGGATTGAATGTATGCTTTGAAGGTGTTTGGCTTAAGTTTAGATTTATTGGGGCATCCTGTGATGGCACACTTTGATAGGTTGAGATCCATGTGTGACCATTCTGCGAATTTTTGTAGTTTGAGTATTTGTGGTTGGATGTGGTGTATGTTGTCGGTAAGTATTGCGAGGTCATCTGTGTATGTTGTGGTGGTACACGTGGCGGGGGAGGTGTTAAAGTGGTATCCCAGGTTATCTTGTTCCAACCACCTCAGTAATGGTTCTAAGAATATTATGAATAGATATGGGCTGAGGGTATCTCCTTGTATGGTTCCTCGGCTAATGGTTACTGGGGGTGTTGTTCCAAAGTGGGTTCCAGTGAAGGACGTGGTGGAGTTTTTGTATATGTTACCTACAATTTCGATGGCGTCCAAGGGGTAACCTAGATCTTCCATAATGGCTAGCAGTCTTGCATGGTCGATGGAGCCGAAGGCGTTTCGGAAGTCGATGTATGTTAGGTAGATGTCTTTGTTGGTGAGTCTCGCATCTTCAAGTGTTGCTATGACCATTTGAATTTGTCTAGAGGTGTTACGTTGCGGGCGAAATCCTTCTTGACTGAAGTGTAGTATCCTGTGTTGTTCACCGTAGCTAGTGAGGAGGGTTGTTATGGTGCTAGTGTAAAGTTTGTATATTGTATTAGCCAGTGCAATTGGTCTGTAATTGTTTAGGTGGGTGGGGTCATCTTTTTTGTGTAAGAGAATGGTTTTGCTATGTTTCCAATGGTTTGGGATTTCTTTTTGTTTGTAGCAGTGTTGGAAAAATAAGAATATTAGGTCATGGCAGTGTGATGAGAGGGTTTTGATTATGTCGTTGGGGATGTTGTCAGGCCCGGGGGTTTTCCCTCGGGTTAGATTTCTGAGGCATTTGTCGTAGATTTCTCTGGTGAATTGGGTATGTATTGGGGTGTTTGGGTGTCCTCTTTTGGCTAGTATGAAGCCGTTTGGTGTGTGCCAGGGGTATTTGCGTACGGCGCATGTGCATGTGTTAGGATGGTCTGTGTTGTCCTCGCAGAGGGGTGCTTGTCTTTGGAAAGATGTTTGTTGGGTGTTGAATATTTCGTTGGCTATGTCTGTGGGGTTGGTTAGGATGTTTCCTTGTGAGTTTTGTAAGCAGTCTAGGGAGCTGTAGGTGGTTGGGTGGAAGATCTTTTTGTGAATGGTTTTGGGTTTAGTGTTTAGTAGGGCTCTGTATTTGGTGATGGCGGTTTTGCAGTTTATGGCGGTTTGTTTGGTGGTGATTTTGTGGGCTTTTCTTTTGGCGTATTTGCCTATGTTGGCCAAGTCTTCTATCCATTTTTTTTCGTTCTGTGGGGTTAGTGGGGAGGGGTGGGATGGTAAGATTTCTAATTTTCTGTAGGGTTTGTATGTCTGGGTTATTTTGGATTTGCGTGTGGGGATTCTGGCAAGTAGCTCGGATTGCTTTCCGGATGCTGTGGTATATTTTTAGTTGGTGTTTCCATAGTTTTTGTTGTTTCTTGGGTAGGAACCCTCCTTGGTTTTTGGCTCTGTTGGGTAATGGGGTGGGAGGTATTGTCATGCAGGTTTGCTCAATGCATTGGCTAAGAGAGTTTATGATGTCTTGGAATTGGCTTTGGGCCTCTTCCCATTGTGTGGGGTTGAGTTGTTCGTTTTGGAGGGTTTTTGTGAGGTTGGCTATTGCTAGGCTTTGCTTGTCTAGGAATGTGGTGTGGAGTTTTTGGATGTTAATGGGGGGTATGGGGTATGCGATCCTGGGGACTCTCGTGGGGTGTGTTGTCATTTTCGTGATTATACTATTAGGGGCCAATTGTAAGAGGACTGGGTAGTGGCCGGAGTTTTGGTTGAGGTAGGTGAGTGTATGGCATAGTAGGTTGTTGTGGTTGGGGGTGTTGGAGTAGAAACCATCAATGAGACTCGTTGAGGTATAATTATGTCCACCTTGCCTTGTGAGGGTGTTGTGGTTGTTGATTGTGTGTAGGCCAACATTTTGTGTGAATTGGGCCCAGGCGTGATCGGCTTGTGTGGGAGGGAATGTTATGCCATCGATGGTCCTCCCTCGGAGTAGTATGTCACGGTTAAAATCTCCCGCTAGAATAGTTTGGTGTGTCGGGTGTTGAGTAATCAAGGTGAGAATTTGACTTGGTATTTCCGTTATGAGGTGTGTGTCTTGGGGGTGTGTTGGCATATACATGTGTAGGATGAGTATTGGTGTTATGGGTTCGTTGTTGATTGTTATAGCTTGTAGGTACATGGTGATATTGGTCCGGGAGTTGGGATCTTGGTGATGTTTTCATTCGTGTGTATATTCTTAGGTATCATTGCTAGTACACCTCCTCTAGTCGGGTTGGGTCCAGAGTATCGGTTGTGGGGGTGCGGCGTATTGTTGGAGTTGTTATATATGATCTTATAGTCTTGGAGTTTACGATCTATATATGATGTGGATTTGTGTTTGTGGAGTTTAGTTTCTTGGATGAGGATGATGTGTGGGTCTGTGTGTAGTGTTTCCGTGAGTTCCTGTATACCTGGTAGGCTAGAGCTGATGCAACCAGTATTCCATGTGATTATCTTTAGGGTTGTGTGTTGGTGGTTGTCTGTGATGGCTCTATCCGGCGGGTTGTGGTGTGTGGTATTAGTGTTTGTAGGGGGGTGGTAGCCTCTTACTTTGTGTGTGCATTTGATGAGTTCTTGTATTACTTTTGTTGGGAGGTGGGGTAGGTTTTGTCTTAGTGTGGTTGTGGTTGTTGGTATACCTTGAGCAATTTGCGTGTTGATGTGGGTATACACTTGTGTTATTGTGGTTGTTGGTGTGGTGTGATTGGGATGGGGTTTTGTGTATTGTCTAGTTGGGTGTGTGTGTTCTGATAGGTTACGGAGTCTTCTCAGGATGGTGAGGCATCTCGGGTCGAGGTTGTCTGACATTTTTTGGTTGCATATTTGTGGTACTGGACTGTAGGATATTATGAGTGCATATATCTTGTGTTGTGTTGGATATTCTGAGAGTAATAAATTATGTGTGCGGAGGTGGGTTAGGTCATGGTTGTTGATGTTGGAGGCATGTTGGGTTAGATATGGTGTGAATAGTTCTTCGAGATGGGCATATTGAATTTTGAGTGTTAGTGTGTTTGGTATGAAGTATTGTTTTTGTCTTTGTGTATATTCTTTGGGGAGGTTCTTGAGAACGTGCATGAGGGGGGGGGGCCCGGGTTTATTTCTATATCTCCACTTAAGGCTATGAGTGTGGTATTATTCCATATGTAGTATTGTATAGTTTTACTTTTTGGGTTGTTGAGGTATGTGTGGGTTATGTAGTAGAAGTTACTTATGTGGTTCGTGGCATAAACGGGTGTGAATGCGAATGGGGTTGGGGGAGTGGTGTTTCTTTGTATTGGGTAATGTGTGGTATGTTGTGTATTATTTGGGTATGTGTGGTAGGGGGAAGTGATTGGGGATTTATGGTTGAGATTTTGTGTTAGGTTTGGTATTAGGGGGTTGTTTGAAGGTGGGAAGGTATTATGTATTTGTGTTAGTATGAGAAGAATTATGATTACTACGGTGGTTATATAGTATATTATGTTGGGGGAGTTATGTTTTTGTAGGGGTGAGGGTGTGTATTGTCGGGGGTCTTTATTGTGTATAGATTTTGTTGGTGGAGTTGTGTGGGGGTCATGGGTTGTGTGGGTTGGGTACCCTTTTGTTCTTGGAGAGTGTGTGTGGGTTTTTGGTGCATGTGTGTGGTTTGTGTTTGTATTGATGTGAGTGTGCATTGCATGAGTGGACCATGCTAAGAGTAGTATGTAAGCAATGTGGAACTCTTTATTCATAAGTAGGTAGCTAATACAACTTATATGTATGATGATCTTTATTGGACATGCTAATGGGTTGCTATTCATATGAGTGTCGATGGTCTTTGTGGAGGCTTGGTGAGGGGCTTCGTGGGTGTGCGCCATTGAATCCCGGTGGTGCTAGGTGTGGGTTTGTCTCTCCCGCATATGTGTTGATCATGGATGTGCTAGGCGCGTGTGGAAGACGTGCGATGGTGGTGTGGGGAGGCTCCGGTGATGTGGCGGCCAATGTTTGCATGATATTGTGGATGCGGTTGTTGGATTGTTGAAACTCCATCGCCATAGCGCTCATGATGTTGTGGATGTTTGTTGCGTGGGTTTTGAGCATGTCCGTGGAGGCTTCGATTTGCTTGTCCGTGTTGAGGTTGATGTTGTGGGCGAGCGTGGTGAGTTTTTCATCCACCGTCTCGACAAGCTCTTTGATGGTTTTGGTGAAGAACTTTTCCGATACGAGGGGTGAAGATGCGGCGGTGTTGCTCATAGCTTGGGCTTTTTGGGCTATGGCTTCCCGTACGGGGGCATGTGCTAGTCGTATGGCCGTTTAGTTGGGTTCAATACCATCGATGCTTCCTTTGTGTGGAATGAAGTCGACTCGTCTCCCTAGAATGTATGTAGATTTCCGTAGCCATTCCGTGTAACCACCGCATTAAGGCATTGGATGTGGCACCATCCCGCTTGCCGATCATCCTCGTGGTTGGATTTGTGCCCGAAGGTGATGCCGGTAATGTTGTCCTCTCCAAATAAGCGTTTGAGGGCATGTGTGATGATTGATTGGGATTCCCTTTGTGGTAAGTTGTTGGCGACGAGGGTGGTACTAATTCGAAGCTCCAAAAAGTTGCCCGTATCTTTGTCTTTGGTGATGCTCACTTTGAGGCGTTCGGAGTGGTAGATGAGGCCGTTGCTAAGGATGTCGTCTCGAGATACTTCGGTGGTGAGGGTGATGAATGCGAAGTCCTTTTCCGCCTCCGATTTGGTGAGCGATAGTATTTCCACCTCCCGACCGTCGTAGTAAGATTCCCGCATGAGGGTCCTAAGTATGTCGACGGCCGAGTTGTTGCGGAGGGTGTCACCTTTGAGGTGGAGTCGCATGTTCTTAGCCTTTATGATGAGTTCGAAGCCTTTCTCCACTTTGCCGATGACGCGTTCTCCGTCCCCCATTGTCATGACAAAGGCGCGTTCTCCTCGGAGTAGGGCCAAACCATCTTTCTTTGGGTGTTGTAGGTGGATTTTGATGAAGCCGGCCCAATTCCTTGTAACCGTGTTGATGCCTATGTCTATTGGGTTGGTGTATGTGGATCCTAGTGGGATGCTCATTTGTCTTAATCTCTCCATGCATTCGGTTTTCACCTCTCTCCGGCTAAGCTTCTTGTATTCCCCATCGAATCTAATGGTGACATGGAATCCTTCGGTGAGGCCCGTGTCTTGAGAAATCTTCTCATACATGGGGATTTGTGTGAAATGTAGATGTTGGCCGGGTACCGCATCCGGGCGTTCGGAGGGGTAGAGGATTTGTTTGGTCCTTGGGAATGCTCGCCGGAGCGTTCGGAAGTCATGGATTTCATTGGCGGGTGTACCTATGGCGGTGAACTCCTCGTTGGTGCGGTTCTCC